>OZ018377.1:87615423-89079798 GCA_963969555.1 Polydrusus pterygomalis | reverse complement strand
GGGAATAAATTTTTTGCTCTCACCTTTAATTTTACTTGGTGCGCACATAATTTGCTCTATGGGGTTAAATATACAATGATACAGTGGAAGACCTAAGACAGTATGACCCATATTCTGTTCCGCCAAGTTATCACAAATTTATTGTTTTTTAATGTTAAGTGGATTTAGGATTTCTAAAAGTTGTTCTTTTTTGTAACTAAATTGAAAATATAGGTATATCATTTTCTAGACAATATTCTTGTATTTCAGTTTTAATACTTGATCTGTTTGGCGCTCTATATAGCAAACGATTTTATAATCACGCTATTGTAGGGGATATTTTTAAAAGGTAATTTTCAAAACAGTTTTCAAAAAGTTCCGACCTTGTGTCATTATGATAATCAAAGCTCGAATTTTTAATATTCTTGGCAGATAACAGCAAGCAGTTTGGAACCCATCCATCTTTCGATCCAGCGGAATTATTGTAAATCTAATAACATATTCTAATTACACCAGGCCCGGCCCTGGCGTCAATTAACAAGGGTCCTTAACTAAAATGACAATAATTGCAAGCGCCATAAACTCATCGAATACTGAGTGAACCTACCTGCTCTTGATAACAAGGACAACATTTCTATGCAAAATAATTGTAAGCAAGTGACATTATTAAAATTGTGAATATGTCACTATATGACTATGTGATATATGTCTGTAGCGCTTTCAGGTATAAAAGGTTTTATTAAAATAAATGACGTGTAGCAAAAGCAAAGACGATATACTTTGAGATGTACTTTACCTGCCATCGCACTGCATAAAAATGCATTATGACCCTTATAAGAATTCTTATTACCATTATAAGATGATTTAATACTATTTGGGATAGCAATACGTGCTAGAAGCAGTTATATACCAGATATACCGTGCGAGCAAAAATTATTTGCATCAAAGAGGGCTTGGATTAAAAAACACGGGGCTTAGTTTAGATCACAATGATATGGGGGCAATATATATAACCAAATCTAGGTTAAAATTTTGTCAAATTCATATTATGACATGATATGCCAAACTAATAAGTAATAAAATAAGTAGACAAATACAAATTTATTTTTGTTGTTTACAAAATTAACAAATTAAGAATATACAGAAAGAAAAAGAAAAATAATGAAATCCACATGTGGTGCACACTCAAACAACCACACTGTATAAAAATAAAAGTACATATTTGTTTCAAACTTTCATACAAAATAAACCTCATACGAAAAAAAATTTTTTTTTAATGCAGGCGTGGGTATAGGGGGGATGGGGGCAATTGCCCTACAGACTCAAGCACCTCAAGTATTACCGGGTTTGTTTTTGTGCTTTTCTTGAGATTTTGTGTTGTTTTTTATTTTTCCCACTTGAAAACCAAGCACCATCATTCAGAAAAGGGCGTGGCACCCAAAAAATTTTCCCTGCGGCGCTTTTTTTTGCGCCTTAAGCGCGATCTCGATGCCCCCCCCCGAGAAGAAATCCTGGCTACGTGCCTGGTGGACTCCACAAAAAAAAGTCAGGTCTAATAAATCATTTATTTCCAATAAATTTTGGGTAAACCATTAAGAGTAATTCCTGCGTCTTTGAAAATCTGCGGCTTGTATTTCTTGGAATACTTGCATTTTGTAAGGAAATAAATTTAGCTGCTTCTTAAGAATAGTCTTGCATGTTCCATAAGATATTTCCATTTCTTGGGACATGCGTCTTATACAATTTGTTGGCGTATTTTTCATTATTCCACGAACGTTTGCAACAAGTTCTTCTGTTCTTACAGATGGTCTTCCTGCTCCTTTTTTGTGTTGTATAGAACCTGTTTCCCTAAACACAGCCACGTTTCTTTTCAGGCAATGATAAAAATCCCCAGCAATAAAAGGGAAATGTTCGTGAAAATCGTCGATGCACAAACCCGGATTGTATTGCCACTCACCATTTACTCTTACCCCGTTTTGAAAATACGCTTCAACCATGAATGTTTTGTGCTGTTCCGTAAAGCCCATTGTGTGAATTGTTCAAGAAATTGGAAAAATTAGCGATGAATCAAATTACTTGTAACGACTGTCAAAGATGACGGAATAACTGATTGATTGTTAATTCAGATAGTTACTGACACCCAACAGGTATTAAGCTCTACGGCTAAGCATTACGTCCTTAGATGCAAGGCCCTCTTTGATGCAAATAAATTTTGCTCGCACGGTAGTTTGGACCAATGCACAAGAACAAATAAATTATATTATACTGTTTATATGACACGGCTTGTAACCATGAAGATTTGTTGGAAGAAGGCTTGTAGATCTATAACTGTCTGTACTTTTTTCAATCTTACTTATCTGAATAGACCGGTTTAATCAATGCCAATTTATGCTGGTTTGGAAATACCCCTCCATAACTGAATTTTTAATAATGTAGCACAATCCCTTATAAATTAAAGAAATGCTCATAATGCTTGCAGGTATCTTGTTTTTTCGACTGATGTGCTTGTCTTTAAATTTCTTTGATACTTCCAAAATTTCCAAACAATTTATTGGTTTTAAATACATTGATTTCAAATTCTTTTGTATGCTACATTCCCAACTAACTTTTTTAATATTTTCATTTCTTGAACAATCTTAAGTAAAAATTCAATTGATCCATAGATTGTTTCGACGGTTTTGGATCGCGTAAGAATAGATTTGGTTAAATTTTCTCTGAACAAGAAGGTATATAACCCAAAAGGCCTTCTTCGATCGATGCGGTGGCATCGATCAAACGGCCGCGACCGCGTTTTCGTTTGACTCTGCCGTGGTGCAGTTAACATGCACTTGCAGTTCGCAGTTCCTGTGAACTTTATCTGCTGGCATAAAAGCCGTTATTTCTCTTACTACTGGCCAACTTTCAACACGCTAATTTGTTCCAAAATTGATTTATTTAGTTCGGAATTGGGCTGAAAAGTGTTTCCTAAATTCTAATCCATAAAACTTTTAAAATATTATAAAAGGATTGCACAAAGAATTTAAATAATAGTTAACTAACCAGGCAACTTTGACTGTGGCAGAAATAATTTAATTTGAAGAAATATTCCATGCTTATAGTGGAGTTGAAAGTATGGGAAAGAAAGAAAAAACCTAAAGTCTTCCTCCACAAAATTTAATAGAATAAAATTCTTCAAGGGTCTCTACATGTTTCGAACGTAGAAACGTTCATCATCAGGAGACAGAAAATTTATTTAGTGCTGATGGTTTTAGCAGAAGAGAAAATGGTGTAGAACCTTAATGAAGCTTTAATGGCATTAAAAAATTGTTGTGTAGAAGAGACATAATATGAAGAAAATTCTTCTCATTTTATAGTGCCTATCCGGTTCGGATGTTGGCGACTAGCATGGCTATTCCAACTTTATTGGCTGCTGCACGGAACAGTTCAGTAGTGGTTAAAGCAAACCATTGTCTGAGATTTTGAAGCCAAGAGTTTCTTCTCCGTCCTGGTCCTCTATGGCCGTATATTTTCCCTTGAAGAATGAGCTGTAGCAGGCCATACCGTTCTTCGTTTTGTGTTATATGACCCAAATATTCCAGCTTCCTCTGTTTAATTTTATCGTTGATCTCGCACTTTTCATAGTTAAGCTTTCGTAATACTTCGACGTTGGTAATTCGGTCCGTTCATGATATATTCAATATCCTCCTGTAGCACCACATTTCGACAGCTTCAAGTTTCTTCATCGATGCTTTAGTTAACGTCCATGATTCGACTCCGTACAATAAGATTGAAAACACATAGCAGCGCAATAGACGTATTTTCGTTGCTATTGGTAGATCACGGTTTTTAAAAACCCTTTTCATTTTGACGAAGGATGCTCTGGCTTTCTCGATGCGAATTTTTATTTCCACAGAATGATCCCATTGATAATTTATATTTGTGCCTAGGTATTTATAGCTGCTTACTCTTTCTATTTTTTGCTGATTTACTGTGAGCTGGTTGAAGGGGATGTGAGTTTTACTAATTATCATGTATTTTGTCTTGTTTACGTTGAAGTCAAGGCCCTATTGTAGACTGCATTCTGCTGTGCGCGTAATCAGTGTCTGCAATCCTTCCAAGCTATCTGCGAATATGATCCGCATACCTAATGTTGTTCAGTCGTTCACCATTTACTAGAACTCCAATGTCACTGAAGAAAATTGATAAAGGTTAAACCATACTGAGTATGTTAGGATGGGCATATGCACTTTTGTTGTAAGGTTTTTCTTCTTTATTGACATTATATAAATACACTCCAGAACTGGCTCGGCGCCATGCTTTCTCTGTGGATTTCTTGTATTCTTAGGTATTTTCTTTTTTCTTCTTTTAAACAACATAGCCTCGAACATGGCTTAGTAAAAATCTTTGCTTTGTTGTTAAAGGAACGCTTCGCGAACAAATCTTATAATAAATATAGATTGGTATATTTAACCGCGGCAAGGGAGATGAAAGAAAGCTTTGCTGAGCTGAGTTAAATTTTTAAAAGGAACGCTCCACTTAGCCGTTGGCTCAAATATGGTAAAATAGCCAAACAAGCGGCAAGCGGTGCGCTTGCGCATGTTTTGCGTTCAATGCTGCGTTGCCTTATTATAATTTACATTCGCCGCGTAGTACAAAGCCGTCAAAATGCCATCTGTTTTTAAATACAAACAGCTGGATTAGTTGTCAGTGTGTGCAAGATTACAGTTATTAAAATGTATAAACTAATAAGCGGACAAAAACTCCGGCTCACTGGGATTATTACAAGACCTTTAGGAATCTTACAAAAACCGCTATTAGGAATGAAAAAAGAGCCTATCTGAATACTAAATTTTCCTCTGACAAGTCATCAAAGGCTCTGTATCGTGAACTAAAAACTTCAAATATATGTATATTCCAAAAATTCTAGTGGAGATTTGCCAGATGTCCTGGCTGATGTAGATCGGCTTAATGATTATTTTATTAGTGCTTCCCAAACAAACGGTACACCTTGAGACGATACTTTAGGTTTTCTTGTGTCCAACAAAATGCCAGGACTAATAATTTTAATTTTTCTTTTGTGGAAGAGGATTTGGTCTATAAGACGCTCCTATCAGTGTAGTCTCATGCTCAAGGTAATGACGAAATAAATCTACGGATGTTACTGCTCTGTTGTCCCTTCATAATTCCCTATATTAGGCATAATATAATTAACTTCTCAATAGAACAAAACATATTTTCTGAGTGCTGGAAGACCGCAGCAGTTCTACCTCTGGCAAAGAAAGAAAATCCGACTGATTTTAAAAATGTTAGGCCGATCAGTATTCTCCCAACTCTCTCAAAAATATTTAAAAAAAAAATAATTTTTTCTCAAATAAAAAAACACGTCGATTTGTACAACGTATTACCCCGAAAGCAAACGGGGTTTAGACCTACGTATAGCTGTGCAACGGCTTTGTTGTGAGTGACCGATGATATCCTGACAGCACCAGATAATAACCAACTCACTCTGCTAGTATTACTCGATTACACCAAAGCGTTTGATAGGATAAATCATCGGCTACTGTTGGCTACTCTAACACCAATTTTAGTAAAGGTGCGGTGCGTTTAATTGAAAGTTATTTGTCTGACAGGCAATGGGGATAATAAACTAAGAATGCACAAAGTCCGCAATGGGGTACCTCAAGGTTCCATCTTGGGCCCACTTATTTTTTCTATCTACGTTTCATCTTTTCAAAAAATTATTAAATACTGCAATAGTCACTTTTATGCAGATGATACAAAACTTTATATTTCTTCTATTTAATCTTCCTTATTAACGCAGTAACTTTGTTGAATAATGATCTGCAATCGCTGCTCGATATATCGGAAAAATATTGTTTGTCCCTCAACCCGTCCAAGTCCCAGATTATGCTTTTTGTGCCGAGGCAGGCTCGAGTAAGGGACAAACATATAATCAATGTGCAGCGTAATAATCAGCCACTGCTCTTGACTGACTCGGCTCGAGATCTTGGTCTGTTTTTGATCCGGATCTGCGCTTTAACAGACAGGTATTGGAAATTAATAGTAGAGCTTTTTCTAATCTAAGATTACCTTATAATCATCGTGATATCCTGAAAAAGCAAGCTAAAATAATCCCATGTGCCATGCCTTTTACTGTTACACCTTAATTATACAGACGTTATTTTTGGACCTTGCCTAACGCAGTATAACCACCGACATCTGCAAAAAATTCAAAATTGCTGCGTGCGTTATATACTTAATCTTAGGGGGCGGACATCTGTGTCTGATAGACTAACTGAGCTATCCTGGCTAAATTTCTCTAAAAGGCGATTCCTACATTGCTGCACCCTGTTTCATAAAGTCGTTAAATATGGTAAACCAAGTTATCTTCATCTTAGGGTTCTGTTTCGTTCGGACGTGCATAATATAAACATTCGTAGGAATGATCAGCTTACTATTCCTCAGGATCGCACATCACAGTTTCAGAGGGCTTTTTCTTATACTATTTGCAAATGTCTTAATGTCTTGAATGATGAAAGAGTTTTGGACTTCCATTGTCTTTATTTATTTTAAATCACAACGTTTCAACTGGTAAGTATTTCCAGTCGTCTTCAGGTGAATACTTTCTTACCGAATGATCTAAAGAAGCTTAAGCCAAACAATTTTAAGCGCACCTTAAAAAAACAGTTGATAGATAATAGTTAATTTTAATATTTAGCTGAAATGTAATATGAAATGAATCCATTGATTAATTGAAATGTGTAGGTTACTTTTTAATAATAATATAATAATAATAATTTATTTGTACAAAAGCAAAAATTTTTGTTACATATATCTGAAAATAAAAAGAGTATCACTTGCCCTTGAAAATAAATTAGAAGTATCGTTAAGTCCCTAGGACTTGTACGATATTCAGACAGTTGTTACTATTTTAACTCCATCGTATATGGCATTAAGGTTTTTGTTTCCACAATGTTCTGGGTAAAATTATTCAATTTATTTTTGTAAAATATAGTATTTTTAATTTCCACTGAATCCCAAACTATCTCTATACTTGTATAACTATAGGTTATTTAAAAGTTAAGAATGGTTTTGTCTTTTAGCTCGACCACATTTAGATATTATATTCTATAATATATTAGACATTAATGTTAGTGCCTATTTATTTTAATATTTAGGCTTTATTGTTATAGGTAATTTTTAGATCTACTAAGCTATGAATTTTTAGTTTATCTTTAGATTTTATCCAGAGTTTAAGTTGTTTTTTAAATAATGCTGTGGAATTTAGTGTTTTATTTTATCGGGATATATATATACAATATTTATTTTTTGGTAAAACCACAGATTTTGCTTCAATTTTGTTTGATCTTTAAAAACTTCGACATACCTGCGCTATACCTTTACTGACTAATTAGTTAATTATATATTGTTAAAATAGTGACTTAGGTTTTAGAGTTTATATTATTGTTTAAGATATAGATTCTAGGGCTATATGGAAGAGTGAGATCTGTGTGTATGCAAATACACCTTTGCTTTAATGTAGTCTTTTTTTTCAACGAAGAGTAAGTTAGTTCATGCATTTTCTTTTAGATTTATATGTACATTCTTATAGATGCTGTTTTGTTGAAAATAAATAAATAATAATATTACATTTATAATAGCTAATGATTAAAAATGAAATGCTTTTTATTGGAAATAGGAGAGTTAATTATCCTAACCTGGTTTATTTTACTCACCGTTCATTTTAAATAATAAAAACCAAGAAAATTTTGTCTCTGAAACTCTAACGCTTGAGCTTGCTACTGCTCACTACTGAACTGGTAACTTTTAGGAAAAACCCAGTATCAGCTGTTAATGTCACATGTGGGTGTGAACTTACACTTTTTTTTTAGATAAAGTTGACTCTAATTATGGTAATGTCACCGTATAGACCAAAAATAAAAAATTTATTAAAACATAAAAAAACTACGCGTACGTAGAGAAATCAAATAAATATATTTTTCATATTTTAATATTTATTTTGCTTAGTTAGGAGATCGATTTACAACTACATAATATTAGTATTAGTTCTCCTTTGTTTTCCTCGACTTGGCCCATTTTGTCCGAACCCTGAAAAATTTTATCAAGTGGATATAATCCACAATTCGCAACGGCAGCAATATTCAGAATTTGGATTGAATTAGTAAAATAGTTGAATCATTCTTGGTACAATTCACTTAAATTTTTCTAAAAAATCTTCTTCGTACTTACAAGAAGACCCCTGCCAAATTTAATCAATCTTTTATTTTCGAAATATACTTTATAATAAATAAGTTTAAAGATGGTAGACAATGACGTATTATCAAAAAAAATAACCTTGTCGAACTTTCATTGTCATTATTTTGTTACTTAACATAACGTTTCGGTTAGTTAGTATCTCCAACCGTTTTTATGTGTAAACTAAATTACCGTGCGAGCAAAAATTATTTGCATTAAAGAGGGCTTGGATTAAAAACGTAGGGCTTAGTTTACATCACAATGATATGGGGACGATATATCTAACCAAATCTAGGTTAAAATTTTGTCAAATTCATATTATGGCATGATATGCCAAACTAATGAGTAATAAAATAAGTAGATAAATACAAATTTATTTTTGTTGTTTACAAAATTAACAAAGTAAGAATATACAGAAAGAAAAAGAAAAATAATTACATAAATTGCTGAAATTGGCCACCACCGTGCATAAATTCACACGTCTCTTCATATTTTCGAAAGTGTTGACCAGCATCTCTGGATAAATGTTATCACATTCTTGGATAATCCTTTCTTGAAATTTTTCTAAATTTGCAACTGGTGTTTTAAAAATAGTGTTCTTTAAATGAGGAAAAACGAATCTGTTCTAACAGATGGTCTTTCTGCTCCTTTTTTGTGTTGTATAGAACCTGTTTCCCTAAACACAGCCACGGTTCTTTTCAGGCAAATATAAATCCCCAGCAATAAAAGCAACGTTAGGAAAATGTTCATGGAAATCGTCCATGCACAAACCTGGATTATATTGCCACTCACCATTTACTCTAACTCCGTTTCAAAAATACGCTTCAACCATGAATGTTTTGTGCTGTTCCGTAAAGACCATTGTGTGAATTGTTATAGAAATTGGAAAAATTAGCGATGAATCAAATTACTTGTAACAACTGTCAAAGATGACGGAATGACTGATTGATTGTTAATTCAGATAGTTACTGACACCCAACAGGTATTAAGCTCTATGGATAAGCATTACGTCCTTAGATGCAAGGCCCTTTTTGATGCAAATAATTTTTGCTCGCACAGTATAATTCTAAGGCTACTGTATTAAATACTATCCATGTGCGATGTAGCTTGATGACGCCGCCTATATGATTATTGGAGTGTGAAGGTAGACTTGTTAGTTTTGGACAAGGAGAGACTTCCATATATTGGGGATATCCATACTTGGTTTACTAAATATAAGGGTATTTTGATTCATAACAGCTGCTTCATTGAATTCGCGTTTTAGTCAGTGCTGTTCCGTGTCCAAAACCTTGGCTTCTTACCACTGTATATTATGTTGGTTATACCTGATCTTGAAGTTTCACTTCTTTGGGTATGTTCCAGATATTTTTAACTCGTACAGAAAGAGGTCTTTTTGTTTCACCAATGTACAATTCGCCACACTCGCAAGGGATTCGAGAGATGCCATTTTTTCTGTTTTCCTCACGGGAATTTTTACTTTTGTAAGAAAGCTTTTAAGCGTATTTCCGGATTTGAAGGATGTTTTGATAAAGTTTTTGGTTGTCCTTTTAATCTTTTCAGAAATTCTTTTAACATAAGGTATTGTAAGAAATGCTAGCTCCTCATTCGTTTCTGTACTATTTTTGACTTTGACGATTTTTATGTTTAGAGATGGTATTAGTTACAGAGGTTTCAGGGTAACCATTCGACTTTAAATCTTTTTTGATATTTGAATTTTCAATATTAAATTCTTTCGGATTGTTGCAAATGTTAGATGCTCTGTGATAATGAGTTTGAAATATGCCCTGTTTTATGGAGCTTAAATGATTCGATCCGTGGTTAAGGTATTTCTTCGGGTGAATGGGTTTCAGATAATTAACCGAACTAACTAAATAATCGAAGCGTTGTGTTAAGTAACAAAATAAAGATAATGGAAGTCCGACGAGTTAATTTTTGGATATACCTTATTATATTATAATGCTCGTGATGCCAGGGTTGAACTTATCCATCAGTTTCAGTCATGTACTGATCTTAACCGGTGCAATAGGGTATAACTGTTTGAATCGCTTACTGAACCTGCTGTTTGATAATTTTGAGTGTGCAATAACCCGCAATAGTACGCCGTTTATAACGGAAGATAGCTATTATTCTTGTTTATTTATTGAGGTCAGTGTAGGGTCCGGCGTGCCTGATATGTCTCCAGTTAAGGCTCAAAAGAGATATAATTTTAAAAAGGCAAATTTTCCGGACTTATACAATGTTTGGCTGCAGGCAGATTGGAGCCTTATTGCGGATTTTACTGCAGATATCAATAAAGCTTTATTTACTTTTTATGAGAATATATGTTAGGGTCAGAGTTTACACGCCATCGAGCACTCGTCAAAATTATTATCCTAAAAGCATATAGTAAATACGTTCAATCATCTATATTACACGAGGCTACATCCTCTTTTTCTTGTCGTATACCAGGTAAAATGTATTTTAAAAACATTGAGCTTGGAAGACATAATTAACGCATTTGATGAATTTTTTGAAAGTGTTTTTTTTTTAAATGATGATCAGTCAATTAGTTGCACTTACGATATTAGTTATACTGATATCATCAGCATAAAAAATATAACAATATCAGAGGTAGAAGATGCACTTAAAAACACCTGGTTATAACAATATTTCATCAGGGTTCATTGTCCACGACTGTAGGTAAGTGTTTTCTCTTCCTCTAAGTATTTTGTTCTTAAAAATTTGTGTGTTTCCAGAAAAATGGAAAATAGCCAAGGTGTGTCCTATATTTAAGAGTCGAGATAGTTCCTTGGTTAATATTTACAAGCCTGTTTTCTTGTTATTTACTTTTGCTTAAGTGCTTGAGATAGTTCACTTTCAACTGCTTAACATGAATTTGTGGCAGGCCGATTAACTGTCATAAATCTTATGCTATTCACTCGATTTGTTTTTGATGCTTTAGATAACCAGGGAAGGATAGATGCGGTGTACACTGACTTTTCAAAAGAATTTGATCGAATAGATCATATTCTAATCCTGTTGCGTAAACTAGAAAACTTTGGATTTGATGAACAGCTGTTAGAATTCTTTGTCTTATTTGCATATTCATTTGCAGTTTGTTGTATATAATGGGCAATGGGCATGTGTCAGTGGAGTATTTTGCAAGTCCAGGTGTTTCACAGAGATTAAATTTGATGCCACTTTTATTTGTACTTTTTATAAACCACTTATGTTTATCGCTTGGCTGTGAAAAATTAGTTTTTGCCGGTAATTTAAATTTTTTTTTAAGGATTAACACTATACGGGATTACGTGGACTTGCAAAGTGGTCTACTTAAAGTATCCAAGTGATAATAAACTGGTGTCCAAGTGCAAAGCGGTTTCATTTACGAGATAATAGTCAAGTTTTCGCTTTGTTTATTCAGTTAATGATGTAGATTTCGGGTTATGTACTAGTATCAAAGATGTAGGTATATTTTTTTATTCTAATTTGAGTTTTCTGAAATACATGGATAAAGAAAAGTCGAATTCTCTAAAAATGTTGGGATTGATAATGAGGAACTGTAATACTTTCACGAATGTTAAAGCCTTAGATACATTATATTTTTTCTATATACGGTCAAAGTTACGGTACCTTAATGTGGAATCCGTATTATAAATTTCACAATAGAACTTTGGAAGCAATTCAAAGACTTTTTTAATTTTATAGTGTTCAGAGAAACCGGTAATTATCCGGAGAGAGGATTTGACTATTCTTGACTTTTGACATTATGTAACTTTATATCTGTGGAGAATAGAAAAAACGGCCAATCTGTAAAGTTTTTGTATACATTTCTGCATAGCAAGACTGTCCCGACCTACTATCTCATTTTAATTTTTATGTACCTCGGATAAAAGCAAGGCAAAACAAAATGTTTTACTTAAAAATACCTAATACCAATCTGTTGTGGAAGTCTTCCTTGTATTATTTTATGTGTAGCAATAATGCCAATAAATTAAATGAATAAAGAATAGATTCCATCGCTTTAGCTATTTTTAAGTAAAAGGTACTTCAAGTACGGGGGGGGGGCAAGAAAATACCATTAAGAGCAATCACTAGTGACACATTCGCCGGAAAACTGGCCAAAAACCCATCATGGTATAATTGCATGTTCAGGTTAAAAAAAAATTTGGATTTATTAATAATTAATAAAAACAAAAAAAGAAATTTGCGTAAATTTGACAAACGTTTTATGCTTTGTTCTCAATTAAATTAATTAATAAATAAATTTGATCACTTTTTGGAGGAAACGAAAATTGATAAGAAAATAAAATGGAGAATGCGCCACTAGTATTTTATCTTAAATAATTTACTCACTTTTATTATTGAAATCAAGACCTTCTAGGATTTAATGAGGAGTGAGTGGAACAGAATACAGGCATGTTCATTAAAAAAATCAGGTGAAATTTTCACGTTTAACTCATGTAGCAAAGATAAAACCCACACTGTATAGTCGAAAGGCAAACCAAAACGTTAATTTTTTGATATTATGACGTCTTGATTTGACAATCAAACTAACCGGGAAATATACCGATATCAAAGTCATAATTTGACAAAAAAAACTAACCTGACATTATACCGATGTCAACGTCCTGTCTTAATTTTAACCTCAAAATAATAAATTAATAAACAAACGGATGTCAGCGTCATGTCGTCTTGTCATAATTTGACAACTAAAATAAACCCCTTTTTATTTAGTTGAACTCCGTGCCGCTAACTTTAAGACGCCGACGCCGCCTGTGGTGGACCTCACCTCTCGGAGACATCTCCCCACCTGGATCCATCAAGTGCCTTCATGAAGAGGCTAGTACCGTGCGAGCAAAAATTATTTGCATCAAAGAGGGACGTAATTCTTAGTCGTAGCGCTTAATGCCTGTTGGGTGTCAGTAACTACCTGAAATAACAATCAATCAGTTATTCCGTCATCTTTGACAGTCGTTACAAGTAATTTGATTCATCGCTAATTTTTCCAATTTTTTGAACAATTCACACAATTGGCTTTACTGAATAGCACAAAACATTCATGGTTGAAGCGTATTTTCGAAACAGGGTTAGAGTAAATTGTGAGTGGCAATACAATCCGGGTTTGTGCATGGACGATTTTTACGAACATTTTCCTAACGTTGCTTTTATTGCTGGGGATTTTTATCATTGCCTGAAAAGAACCGTGGCTGTGTTTAAGGAAACAGGTTCCATACAACACAAAAAACGAGCACGAAAACCATCTGTAAGAACAGAAGAACTTGTTGCAAACGTTCATGAAATAATGTAAAATACGCCAACAAATTGTATAAGACGCCTGTCCCAAGAAGTGGGAAGATCTTATGGAACATGCAGGACTATTCTTAAGAAGCAGCTAAATTTATTTCCTTATAAAGTGCAAGTATTCCAAGAAATACAAGCCGCAGATTTGGAAAGACGCAGGAATTACTCTCAATGGTTTACTCAAAATTTATTGGACAGAAATGATTTATTAGACCTGACATTTTTTTCGGATAAAACCTGGTTCCACCTCTCCGGCTATGTGAATTCTCAGAATACACGCATGTGGAGTAGTGAAAATCCCCATTTTGTTGTAGATTCCACATGGCACCCTCAAAAAATTGGTGTCTGGTTAGCTGTTTCCCGAAGAAGACTTGTTGGTCCTATTTTTTTCCATGACACAGTTACAGCACAGCAGTATAGAGAAAATATTTTGAATCCATTTGTGGAGCAATTACTTGACGACAAACTAAGTTTTGGATATTTTCAATAGGACGGTGCAACCGCCCATACAGCCGCCGAAACTATTAACTACTTACGCAATTTTTTCGACGATAGATTGATCAGTTTTCGATCAGACATTGAATTCCCACCTAGATCACCTTGTTTAACGGTTACGGATTACTTCGTTTTTCTTCATTTAAAGAACGCTATTTTTAAAACACCAGTTGCAAATTTAGAACAATTACAAGAAAGGATTATACAAGAATGTGGTAACATTTCTCCAGAGATGCTGGTCAACAGTTTCGAAAATATGAAGAAACGTGTGAATTTATGCTTGGAGCATGGTGGTGGCCAATTGCAGCAATTTATGTAATTATTTTTCTTTTTCTTTCTGTATATTCTTAATTTGTTAATTTTGTAAACAACAAAAATAAATTTGTATTTGTCTACTTATTTTATTACTCATTAGTTTGGCATAATATCATGTCATAATATGAATTTGACAACATTTTAACCTATATGTGGTTAGATATATCGTCCCCATATCATTGTGATCTAAACCAAGCCCTACGTTTTTTAATCCAAGCCCTCTTTGATGCAAATAAATTTTGCTCGCACGGTATATCCTGTCTCACACACATCTTTAAAATCCAGAGGGCTATGATTGAAATCATTGCCAAATAAATAAGGACACCTTTACTATTGTTCCTGTTTTTTGGATATATTTTTTTGCTATAAAAAGGGCATCTGCGAAACTTATTGAACTTAGTTTACAACCTCGACCAAGATGTGAAATTAAATACTGTCATAATTAAATAATTTTTTTCAATATTAAACACCTGGATTGAAATATAGTACAATTCTTCAATGCCGTCTGGACAACCCTGGTTAGAGTTTGTTTGTTCTTTAGCGGACTGTTAAATCGCATAATGTTGGACATTTTCCAGCCGATTCAGAAAATTTATGTGTTTTCCCGGAAGAACCGTTATTGCAATCTTTTCGGCTATTCATCAGCCGTATCAGGCATATAATAAATTAATCGAATGATATAAAAATCAAGGTAATATAAAAATTAAAAAAACCTAATTTATAAAAAGTTTTGTTTTCTAATTTTTGGATTTACAAAAAATTGTGTTTATGGAGAAAGACCTAATTATATTTTTCTTGGAACAAGCATTTTTACGCCATGACTAATCTGTAAAAATATTTTTGGAATACTGAATTATAATTTAAAAAGTACCTACTTATAGATTTCAATTACGAGCAATTAATTTTTAAAAATAATTTTATTCCTTCTTTAGTAACTCGACAAAATGTAAACATATTTTTCTATTTAAACCTCTAATCGTCTAATTTAAATTTACAATAATAATTGGAATCCGAATATCAAGGACCTTTAAGCCACAGTCGGTATTAAAACTGATTGAAAAATACTATTTATTATTATTAATGACACTAAAATTTTACAGGTAATTATAGTACTTACCACAAAGTGCATACACATAGCGTAAAGTTGGTAGAGATGCCCCACTTTTTCTTAACCTGGCCTAAATTTTATAAAAATGAGTAATAAAAAAAAATTAGGATGTTTTTCAGTTATTGAAACTTTATTCAGTTACGTTATTTATAATACCTAAGATGCAAAAAAAACAAGTTTTATTTCACAAAAATACATAAAGAAAAATTGTTGCAATTGGCCATCTCTCCCTCAGGGGTTGGGTAAGATGCCCCACGCAGGATGGTATTGATGGCCTATGTACTCGGATACAAAATAACGAGCAAAATAAGTTAGGTCTTCCTTTTAGTAGCTACTCTTCCACAGGGATTGTTTGACATCAGCCTTCTACGAAGAGTTCCTGGTGGTATACGATAATTGCGAGCTGCTTCATTACTACCTAGTTCTCCGTAACGAACTGCCTGCATAGCTGCCAATTAATCGGCGTCTGTCCATGTTCATCGTTAAGGACAAATCCGTTTATAGGTGGATGGCATAATGATCTTAAAAAAAAAAAGGTATTATATTAACAGGCCATCTCTACCCACTTTGACTGGGGCATCTATACCAAAAGATGGTATAGGATGCCCTACCATGTAGTTTGTATGAATATACAGGTACATGTGTTTTGAAGTTAGAATATTGTAGCACATGCATTCCACAATTGTTTGACCAAATTGCAAATTAAATAAAAAAATATTAATGGTTTTACAACCTATAGCGTACTCATGTATCAAAATTTGCATCTACCTCAAAAAAACTATCACAAAACTTTGTCAAGACCAGACAGTTATTGTGAGCAGCTACATCACTTTTCGGGTATTAGCATAAACAACTGATTGGGTTTGGACAAACCACACGATCGTATATGTTAATGTTTTCGAGTTATAAAGGTAGGCCATCTCTACCATTGGGGCATCTCTACCAACTTTACCCTATATTGACGGCCTCCCCTCTTCCCCAGCGGCCCTTAATTTAATAGCAATAATAAAAAATCGATATCAAAAAATGGTAAAGCCCAGGATGCTAAAATGGTGCAGACATTTATGTTGGCTTTTAATAATAATTAACTAACGCAACTTTGACTGTAACAATAATGACATTGACAAACATAATTTTCTCACAATCAAAGTGACCCGGTTAGCTTTTCTACAACTTTGGCAAGTGTGTATAATTTTATACAAGTTGTACCGTGCGAGCAAAAATTATCTGCATCAAAGAGGGCCTTGCATCTAAGGACGTAATGCTTAGCCGTAGAGCTTAATACAATATGTTGGGTGTCAGTAACTACCTGAATTAACAATCAATCAGTTATTACGTCATCTTTGACAGTCGTTACAAGTAAATGGATTCATCGCTAATTTTTCCGATTTCTTGAACAATTCACACAATGGGCTTTACGGAACAGCACAAAACATTTATAGTTGAAGCGTATTTTCGAAACCAGGTTAGAGTAAATGGTGAGTGGCAATACAATCCGGGTTTGTGTATGGACGATTTTCACGAACATTTTCCTAACGTTGCTTTTATTGCTGGGGATTTTTATCATTACCTGAAAAGAACCGTGGCTGTGTTTAGGGAAACAGGTTCTATACAACACAAAAAAGGAGCAGGAAGACCATCTGTAAGAACAGAAGAACTTCTTGCAAACGTTCGTGAAACAATGCAAAATACGCCAACAAATTGTATAAGACACCTGTCCCAAGAAGAGGGAAGATCTTATGGAACATGCAGGACTATTCCCAAGAAGCAATTATTTTTCTTTTTCTTTCTGTATATTCTTACTTTGTTAATTTTGTAAACAACAAAAATAAATTTGTATTTGTCTACTTATTTTATTACTCATTAGTTTGATATATCATGTCATAATATGAACTTGACAAAATTTTAACCTAGATTTGGTTAGATATATCGCCCCATATCATTGTGATCTAAACCAAGCTCTAGGTTTTTTAATCCAAGCCCTCTTTGATGCAAATAATTTTTGCTCGCACGGTACAAGTTTTTATAAGGTTTTAAATAGCGAGCAGACTTGTATAAACGTATGCAAACTTGCACAAACATGTATAAACGTTTATAAACTTATATAAACGTGTGTAAACTAGTGTAAACTTGTATATAAACTTGTACAGAAGCTAACCGAGCCACTTTGGTTGTGAGTAAATTATGTTTGTCAAGGTCCTTACTGTCATAGTCAAAGTTGTCTGGTTAATAAATTATTGTTGAAAACCTTTGCGCAACATGCAGAAGTGTCAAATTTCAGCTTTTTGGGCCTTAAGCACTAATTTCCTGTAAAATTTTATTCTCTTTAATAATAATAAAAAATATTTTCCAGAGTACTAATGCCGACTCTGGCTTACAATCCTTTCACTACCTGATATCCGGACTTCAATAATAAATATTTTAAGGGAAAGAAATAAGACATTTTAAGTCTTCCTCCACTGGTATATCAAACTAAGATTTAAGGTTTAATGACGGGTAAATTCTCTACATTCATCATCAGGAGAATCGAATAAGGAATCTAAGAAATACAATAGGTGCAAACAGTCCTAGCGGAGCTACGAGATGATGTAAAAAACAAGCAAAGTATATAGGAAAATAACTTATAAAATTATCATAGCAGCAAGCTAAGTGTCATATTTGTGAGACAACACCATAAGTGTGAGGAGAGAAGAATATTTAAAATGAGGAGTAGCTGGAAGGTCACATACTAGTGAACTAGCAACGTAAGTGTGAGGATACTTAAAAATTGAATAGTGGAGTAGTAAAAGCTTTTAATAAAATGAGGAGTAACTGAACACTCACATAATTAGTGAATTAGCAACCTATGTTCAGTTACTCCTCATTTTATTAAAAGCTTTTACTACTCCACTATTCAATTTTTAAGTATTCTTCTCCTCCCACTTACGTTGCTAGTTCACTAGTATGTGACCTTCCAGCTACTCCTCATTTTAAATATTCTTCTCCTCACACTTACGTTACTGGTTCACTGATATGTGACTTTTTAGCTGCTTCTCATTTGATTATAAATAAACTTTTACAACAACCACCATCCCAATTTTAAATATTCTTCTCTCCTCACACATATGGGGTTGTCTCACCAATATGGCACTTAGCTTGCTGCTATGATAACTTTATAACTTATTTTAGTATTGAAAATACTACTGGGTGCGTATATACGGGTATATTTCATGAAAAATGAACGCGACATGCGACATGCACATAGTAACACGGCGGTGAAGTCTAAACAAACATCCGAGCAGCACAGGATCGATGACATCATCTGCTGAGTATTAATATTGTTTTGAGTTTCGGAATTTATTATTATATTTGTTAATATTAAGATAATATGGCCGGGAGAGGGAACAGTAGAAGTCTGAGAACAGTTAGTAGATAGTTATTAATGATACTAGTTCGATAAACACTTTCATTAACAAAGTTCATATCGAACGTGTATCATTCAAAATTTAATCTACGACAGTGCAAATAGATTTTATTCGTCTAAATGTCATTGATATCAGATAACGTTTTGGTAATTTTTAAAATTTTCAGGTGTCCATATTAGTCGATATCATGGTAACCGCATTTTTGATTGTTTCAATTTCGATAAAATTGGAAAAAAATAAACAGTGAATGTCGCTGAAACAAAGCGAAATAGCGCGGCGGTCTTGGCGTATTACACCGAAAGTCGGGGGAGAATGGATATACCAATCCAAAACATTTCATAGCCGACTTAAGATTTAGACATTTTATGAACAAAGAGTACAAGGACCAGCAGGTAATAGGCTGTGTATAGCTAAAGAAATAATTTTGTCGCTATTTTTGAAAAGGTCGTTTTGAGCTCTCAGCCGAGTGGTTTAATTGCACAAATTTTATTAACAAAGTTCATATCGAACGTGTATCATTCAAAATTTAATCTACGACAGTGCAAATAGATTTTATTTGTCTAAATTTTATTGATATCAGATAACATTTTCGTAATTTTTAAAATTTTCAGGTGTCCATATTAGTCGATATCATGGTAACCGCATCTTTGATTGTTTCAATTTTGATAAAATTGGAGAAAAATAAACAGTGAGTGTCGCTGAAACAAAGCGAAATAGCGCGGCGGTCTTGGCGTATTACACAGAAAGTCGGGGGAGAATGGATATACCAATCCAAAACATTTCATAGCCGACTTAAGATTTAGACAATTCATGAACAAAGAGTACAAGGACCAGCAGGTAAATGGCTGTGTATAGCTAAAGAAATAATTTTGTCGCTATTTTTGAAAAGGTGGTTTTGAGCTCTCTTCAATATGTACTAATATACAGATTATCCTATATTTTTTATTTTAACAAAACAGTCAAATTTACACATTTCTAAGTATAATTTACACATTTCTAAGTATGTATAAAAATTTTATTATTATTTCAAACTAAATCAGAGCATCCATGCCGTCATAATAACGCGTGATAGCGGCACGTTACATACTCACAGATAGAAGTAATCTGTGCTGTGACATGATGGTTTCCTTCTCGCCACTGTATGTGGTAGGTATTTTCAATACGCCTATGATACTTACGTAAGATGCAAGATCTGTGAATTTTTTTATTTATACTGTGCTCGTTTTTTCCATCACTCGTAGCTCCGTTAGGACTGTTTGCACCTATTGTATTTCTTATATTCCTTATTCGATTCTCCTGATGATGAATGTATATAAATTCGAAACATGTAGAGAATTTACCCGTCATTAAACCTTAAATCTTATATTAATTTACCAGTGGAGAAAGACTTAGTGTCTTATTTCTTTCCCTTAAACATACACTCCACTTAAAGTATGGACTATTTCTTCAAAATAATTTTTTTTTAGCTACAGAACTCACTTGCAATTTCTAACGAGATAAAGGACAAAACAAAATGCACTTTTAACTAAAGAGTTTGTCTATTCCAGACTCTTGAGGCATACTAAGGAGATGCATGCGCATAGAATTTATTATTTTCCCAAGAGTCGTTAAAATTTTCAACTGGCTAACTGTTTTCGAATCATGTCTAACAAAATGACACCCACAATGTTTAATTTATCCCTTAAATCAGAAATTCCTGCAGCGATTCCAGGATGACATATTCAAATGAGGTGCGAGGTTGGGACACTCAAGGAGGACTTAAGGACTGAGGAAACGAATGGATAGTGGCAGGTATAGTGCAGGAAAATTCCCTGCTAAGGGAGATATGGAAAGTGATGTTGGAGATTTGGAGTAGAGTACTTTTTGTGTAGGATTTTTTAAATTTAAAATAATTCATATTATGTGTAGAAAAATTAGGAACTGTAATGCAATTTAATTAATTATAATGCAACAAGTTTATGAATGTAATTATCTATTCTAGTTTTGAACGAATTAATTATAGGTCCCAATATTTTAAAACGGCTTACCAAAAATGCACTAACTAGCCTGAACACAATTATTCTAAAAATACAGTATATTTTTTTTTATAGTTGCCTAAAATGGTCCAAAAACTGATCCTTGTGAAACAGCATGCATAAATAAATTAAAATGGTCTCGGTTTAAATGGGATTTTCACCTATAGTCTCCCTAGCAGCCGACTTATTACCGATATTTTTTTTAAGGTCACGAACGGTTTTGTTTTTAAAAATTATCCCGAGTCGAAGACGAGGGAAATTTTCTATCAATAAAAACCTGAGTGAAACCGAGAAAGAAATTATCGGGAAATAATTCTGCTGCGTAGGAGATTCGGTAAAAAAATTTCATAAATTGGAGTTTCTTTTAGTGTTCCTGAAATTTTAGTTATAAACCTTAGTTACTAACAAGTAAAATCAACTCTATTGTAAAAATACAGTGCGTCATATTAAACTAAACTCATGGGAAATATGTTTTTTAAGTTATATTTGAATTTAAAACTATAAAGACATTGATTTCAGATCACAAATTTGTTATTTAATGTTTCTCACATTTTAGTAATAAAAATGAGTTACTAACTGCTCAATTTCTTTAGCAATCGAACTTGCTGATTCATTACCAAAACGAATCATTTTTCACATAATATTATTGTAACAATAAATGTCACGAGTACGACTAAAAAAGTGATTGTTACTTGCTGGTTTGTCTCACCTGTTACTTCGAAATGACTTGACATTTGAATTAAAATTAAGTCGTAGTAGTATACCTAAGAAAAATTTTCACTTTTAATTTCATTAGGTTAATAGGCTATAGACTATCATATCACTTATAATCTCCCTAGCAGCAAAATTATCGGGAATTAATTCTGCTGCGTGGGAAATTCGGTAAGAAAATTTCATAAATTGGAGTTTCTTTTAATATGATGAGATGATGAGACCTACGACCTATTCTCAATAAAAATTATAAGTTGGCAACAAAATGTATTTTGATTTTATTCTGAGTGACGTTTGCCATAAAAAATAAAGCACTTCATTTTTGACAGAAAATTTATCACTTAATTTTATTAGGTTAATAGGCTATAGACTATCGCGATAGTCTCCCGTCGCTATAAGCAACGCAAACAAAAAGGAGCCTTGTAATTGTTGGCCGTGTCTGTTAATGGGGATAAAAAAAGGTAGTTGGAACTTTACTGGCTTTGCAGAAAGAAATTTCATTTTCAATAAAATAAGTAGGTAATCATAAATTTTTAAAATATTTACTAAAAATTATTGACCAAATTTGGGCGTGGTCTTAAAAAAATTTCGCCTGCGGCGCATTTTGCCTGCAGAGGGCTTTTTCTTTCCCGAATACTTCAGCTGTTTTACAACTCACGAGCCGTCACTGGTATAGGGGCGGCAAAAATTGAATAGCCTACTAGCGGCAAATTTGTAAATCCGCCACTGAGAAAAATACACATTTAATATGGCGCTACTTTAAAGAAAATGTATCTGAAATAAAGCATTGTCAAAACTAAGAAGTTTTATGTAGGTTGCGTTGAGTCTTATTTTGCAAAAGTGGTGCAATTTACAAAATATAGGTAAAAATCAAAATTATCTTATTCAGCTGAAATTTGCATGTGGGCTATAAACTGAATTAAAACATAAAATTTGACAGATAATGCGAATCACATAGCATAATCATAACGGCTTTAACTAGTCAAATCAGCCATTATGACGGCGGTTAGATATATTTTCGTGTTTTTATTGGAAACGTCAAAAATTTAATTTTTTTTTTCAAAATTTAGTGAAAAGTCCATTGCTTTTAAAAAAAATGTCAATTGAAATATTTGCATATTATTTAATATCTCTGTTATTGCAATAAAGACTTTAGTCCAATTTCCACATAATATTTATTTTATATTTTATATTAACTATACAGTGTGTCCAAAAAAGTATGCAACATATGGGAAAGTTTTTTATCACCGATTTCTGAGAAAATTTTATTCTTTATAAAAGTTGGCGCATTCCTTAAAACTATAAATGCATATTTCATATTTCACCTGCGGCTAATAGTAGGGGGAGCAAATGCCATTTTTTCGAAATTGCCTTAAGAGTAAAGTACCTTAATTATTAGAAATACAGCAAAATTTTATATGGAAATATTTTTGCAAATTAAAAACTTAATTTAACGAAATTTGAGTTAGGTGTGTCAATTTTTAATTTTTTTTATATGCATTTCTTTAAAATAGGTTTTTGGACTTCAGCGTACTGGGTGAAAATGACAAATAAATTATTAATTATTATTTCCAGTAATATGAATAGAGTTCGATTCTATCATAATTTTGTTTGGAACATAAGTTGGCTAAAATGTGTTTAAGTAGGCGTCCAACACGCTAATATCTGAACCAACTCGTAACATTGAAAGGTTTTAAAAAGTTTGCAACTACTTAATCCATTTTTATTATAAACCCACGTTTAAGTTATTTAATAAATATATTAAAATTGCGTAAACAAAAATCGACCAGAGGTATACCGTTTAGGGGAAATAGAGATTTACCAAAAAAATTGTGACACCTAACGCAAATTTCGTATTTGGGCTAACTTACTAATTTGCAAGAACATTTCCATATAAAATTTTGCTGTATTTCTAATAATTAAGGCACTTTACTCTAAGGCAATTTAAAAAAAAATGGCATTTACTCCCTTACTATTGTTGCGGAATCGTTAGTTGGCAGTGTGCTGTCAAATGGCGATGGTGTTTTCAGCACCGTCGTCCGAATTCGCTAATATTTTATCTTAAGAAAGTAACAATTTTTACAATTTAATCAGTTTGCTGGCCTTCTCGGCCGCCTGGTTCACAGTTTAAAATTCTAGGCTGGCTTACGAGCCGCTGAATTCTAGTCATCAGCGGGCCGCGGGATTCAGGGATTAATGTGTATCGGTCGAAATTAGTTTAGCCGAGTCGGGCTATCGGGAAATGGAATAAGCAATTGGATATCTGAACACGTCATTGAAAATTATTGGAGTTGTTTTATTTTTTCGAAGAAATAATATTTATTTTTGCGCCGAGAGTAGGCAGGCAGCCGCCGTAAAAAGCTGGCAGCCGCCCCTCAATAATTTTCAGGAATATTTACGGAGGGATTTTTAATGTGGTTTTGGACTTGAAAGAATTTTCATCGAAAAGTGAAGATAATTCATAACGTGGAACGGGACGTTCCGCCCAACAATTTTTTGCATAGGAAGTGTACAGAGGACCATTCTGAACAACTTTCAGAGAGAAAGTTTTTTGATAGCGAGTGGGCTTCAAAAGTTAGGAATTATTTTCGATCTCACGAGGGGACTTAGAAAATTTTTGACGAAAAGTGAAAATAATTGATAACGTGGAACCGAACGTTCCGCCCAACGATTTTTTGCACAGGAAGTAAAGGACCATTCTGAACAACTTTCAGAGGAAAAGTTTTTCGATAACTGTTAGGCCTCAAAAGTTCGACGTGTATCGAACTTTTGGACTTAGGAAAAATTTGTGACAAGAATTAAAGTTTTGGTTTCTTTAGCTCAAAAAGATCCTGGCGCCTGAACTGGGAAAGCTATAGGAAAGCAAAAAGTCAGATATCGAACTGCCGGACGTAGATATTGGAGAGCTGAAATTTAGCACGACAATCATGTTCGGAAGAGTGGAGCATTCGCCGAAGCGGCGAAGTATGAATATTAGTAACCTGGAAGAGAGCCCAGCTGATCCAGGAATTGTAGCTGGAAGATCGGGCGTGCTGACCGTTGATGCCGGCAACGACAGTACGGCCGATGTTATCCTTAGACCCGACCTTACTAACATATCCAGAGATGAGAGTCAAATGCCCGAGAGCTCCGATGAGCAAGCTTTAGCCGCGCTAGCCAGAGTCCAGAGGGATATTAGGGAATATGTTGGTGAGAACGAAAGGAGCATGTTGCCAGGACACCCTGGGCAAGAAGCGAATAAGGGTTGAATGGGTAAAATAGCGACCAACTTATGGGGCAACTCTTCAAAAGAAGATTACCAGAGAGAGCTGGAAAACTCACGCCGTGGTGGTAGACAACCGGCAGACCACCAAGAAAATAGTGACGTAATAAACAGAGGACCAGCGTTCAACACTAGGTCAAAGGCAAAATCTACAGCAGGAATACGACGACCAGAAGTGCAGGAAGACAGGCAGAATATGCCATTTAGGGCGACGCAAGAGAGCAGAGCGACTCTATTTGAATTGAGAGCACCGCTACAAAATCTACCGATTTTTCACGAAGCTAGGAGACCTATGAGAAATATGCCAGAGAATTTGTATAATCCAGGACGAGCATTGATGCCAAGTAGTAGCAATTCATCGGAGGCAGAAGAAGAAGATATTGTGAGAAATCATAACGAAAGAGAGAGACAAACAATACAGAGAAATGTACAGGAACCAATAGCAGAAGCAATGAAACAAATTGGTACGATGCTAAGTCAAGCAATCACGGAATCGAAAAAACCAGTGCATGTACCAATAGCACCAACATATTCTGGAACAGACACAGAAAATCCAGAATTGTTTTTAAGGCATATGGAAGAGTATTGTCGGTATATGCGCATACCAGCGTTTCAATGGAACGAAGTAGCATACAGACATTTAAGAGGATCGGCTTCAAGAAGACTAACGATTTATGCAAATGAGCAAGTGACGTGGAATCAGTTCAAAGAAGCACTGCTAAGAGCATACGACAATGAAGATGTCAAAGATAGACTGAGAATGGAACTTTATGGTGCTGAACAAAAAAGAAACGAATCAGCTGAAGATTTTTTGGTGCGGAAATGGCAAATTTGTCAAAGAATGCTACCTATGTTGCCGGAGCAGGAAAAAGTATACTTGTTGATGAATCGACTGAAAGGAAATTTGAAAGGAAACTTACGCGCTTGGCCATGCAAGACTGTAGAAGAATTAATTTCGGCAGCGACACAGTTAGAACGGGATTGGCAAGGAACTGAGCCAACTCGACAGCCGAGCGAAAACCAAAGTAATAGCCAGCAGTATAACAGGAACAATCCGTTTAATCAAGATAAACGTCGTAATGAGAACAACAGTGGAAATCGACAACAGTATAGTAACAGAGGAAATCAGCGACAAAATAATAACAATAAAGATAACCGACGACAGTATAATGACAATGGCCCGTTTAACCCGTTTCACCCAGGCCTGCGACGTAATAAAAACAATACGGAACATCAGAGACGATATGATAATCAAGGAAATCCGCGGCGATATGGACAGGGGCCCTGCTCTACGTGTCAGGGACCGCACTCTGCCAGAAATTGCCTGCATCAGGCGCCTGGGAATGGTCGCCTGCCATTAGCTGAAAAATGGAAAATAATCAACCAAACAGAGAGGGTGGAACAAACACCACCACCGGAGTATCGCTCAGGTACTAGTACTGAGAGCAAAAATACACCCACAAAGGAAGAAATGTCGAGCCATAGCTTTAGAGAATCCGAGTTTGGTACAGGACAAGATGAAACCGAAGACAGTTATGTTCACCGAATTGGGGAAAGTAGCTTGACAATTGGGCAAGCAGAAACGAGGACAATGCGCTTTAATAATCAAAAAACAGAATCAACAATAAAAGAAACAAGAGTGAATACATCTTATTTACCACGAATGGAGGTGACGATTAAGGGGGAAACTTACCATGCTCTCCTAGATACAGGGGCGGCAAAGAATTTAATCAGGACCTCTCTGGTGCCAGATGATGCACAAGGAATACGACAGCAAACCATACTCAAGACAGCGTGTGGAGGAAAAGGGTTTCGAACTCGAGGCGAATTTGAGATAACCTACCAAGTAAAAAATAAGCGATGCAAAGAACTTTTTGCCGCCACCGATGAATTGAATGAAGACATTATATTAGGCATGCCATGGTTCATCCGTAATTCCGCTCTGCTAGACGCCGAACGAGCGTGTGTACATTTTGGTGAAGGGCCCAGGATAACAATGTATTGGGGAAAGACAAAGGACATTGGGATTAAGGAACCTGCAATAATGCTGCCTGAACTACCCAACCAGTATCAGAAAAACTATGCAGAAATATTATCCGATTTCAAAGACCTATTTTGGGAAGGACTGCGCCAGCCAACGACTAAGGCGGTCCAGCACCAGATACGATTAACCAAGGACTCAACACCGTTTCGACTGAAACCATACCCGTTGTCCGAAGCCAAGAAACAAATAGTAAATGATCAAATTGAAGAGATGCTCAGTGCCGGAGTAATTGCTCCAAGTAATTCTAATTATGCCTCACCGATTGTCATTGTTATCAAAAAGGATGGAACCCCTCGATTTTGTATAGATTATCGTCATTTAAACCAAGTAACTATGGACGAAACGTCAGAATTACCGTTGATAGCTGATACGTTAAAGGAGCTAGGACAAGCACGTGTGTTCACCACTCTAGACTTAAAGTCAGGGTACTGACAGATACCTGTACATCCTGACTCGAGACCAATGACTGCCTTCAGTACGCCGGATGGCAGCCAATACGAATTCCAAGTCAGGCCTTTCGGATTAAAAAATGCCCCAGCCACATTTCAGAAGTTAATGACGCAAGTATTGTCGGGCGAGCTACATAAGTTTGCCAAGGTATACCTGGACGATGTAATAATCTACTCCCCGGATCACGAAACACACCTGGAACACCTCCGACGGGTACTAGAAAAGATACAGGCCTATGGGTTAAGATGTGCGTTAAAAAAATGCGAATTTGCCCGCCTAGAAGTGGACTTTTTGGGGCATCTAGTTTGCCAAGATAAGACAATGCCGCAGCAAAAACATTTGACCCAAATCGAAAAATTCCCTGCGCCTCGAACACGAAAAGAGCTCCAGAGCCTACTGGGCACCGTTAATTGGATTAGAGAATATATTGATCATGCGGCTGAATTATTGCAGCCATTGTCTAACCTATTACAGACTAATAAACCGTTCCGATGGGGGGCCCATGAGCAGAAGGCCTTTGAAAGACTAAAGGAAGCCCTCAGACGACCTCTTAGTCTAAGTCGACCAATTCCGGGAAAGCGATACTATTTACAGACGGATGCATGCAAGATAGGGATCGCCGCCACATTATATCAGATTAATGACGAAGGGGAAAAGTGCATAATATCATATGCATCGGCAAAGCTATCACCAACGGCGCAGAACTACCATGTTAACGAGCAGGAATGTCTAGCTATTGTGTGGGCCACAAGGAGGTTTCGGCCATATTTGGAAGACCAACCCTTTATTCTTCGAACAGATTCTCGGGCGGTCACATGGCTAAATAAGATGAAAGACACAAAATGCAAATTGACCCGATGGGCTTTGTTGCTGCAAGAGTTCGCCTTTGAAATAGAACATTGTAAAGGAAGCGAGAACCAATTCGCTGACATGTTGTCACGTAACCCGGAAAATGAACTGGTCCACCTTGAAGAAGTCACTAATGAAGAGAGAATGATCCCACCGGTAACTCGGTCAGGAGAGGCCGTCGTCGTAGCACCCACCTATATAGTGAGCACGACAGAGTTATTGGCCCGTGTAAAACAAACCCAATTAGAAGATGTCGAGACACAAGATCTAGTGCGCACTTGGCAACATCTGGCGGAAGTACCACCACCTGAAAGGGGCGCTTGGTGGCACCACTATACTATGGAAGATGGATATCTGTATAAAATATCGATTGAAGGACAACAGTTAGTCGTACCTTCGGCTAACCGCTTGGGAGTCATCGCTACATACCACGACCATGAAGACGCGCTCCACCCTGGAGCACCAGAAACTGCAAGGAGTATAAAGAGGACATTGTATTGGAGCAACATAGACAAGGATGTAAGAGAATATGTTAGGCGCTGTGAAGTGTGCGCACAAACGAAACGGGGGCAGCTACAGGATGCTGCACCACTCCGAGATATAACCGTTCCCTGTCCGTTTTACGCACTCTCGATGGATATTATGGGACCATATTACGAGACCCCTAGGAAAAATCGATACATACTGATGATAACCGATTTGTTTACTCGATATATAAAGGCTGAGCCCTATCAGAAGGTCAATGGAACAACCATCGTAAATTTCCTTAAAGACAAGATAATACCCGAATGGGGAACTCCAGCACGGGTCCATTCAGATTGCGGAGGTCAATTTAGAGGGGAGGCATTTGAACGATTCTGCCGACAGAATAATATTGTATGGGTTTCCTCGGCGGTTTACCATCAACAGGCTAACCCGGTGGAACGCCGATGGCAGGAAGCTAAGAAGGCTTTTAGGGCAGTGATGGTCGCTGAACCTGATGCCACGTGGGATTTACATTTACCAAAGGTGTTATACGCACTACGTACCCGACGGAACGAAGCCACCGAAGAAACGCCGGCCAAATTATTATACGGACAGGAGTTGCGGCGTCCGGGAGAATGGCCACGGATAGAGCCGGAACAGACGGAAGAAGCACGACAGGCTGAAATGGAGAGAATACGACGAGAAGCAGATCAGCGGCAGAGGAGATATCGGTTAAGATATACCGCCCCACCCCGACAGCCAAAAATTGCATTTCAAGTGAATGATGAGGTATGGGTACGAAATTTCCAGCCCAGAAAAGATATTTTCGCCCCTACCTGAACCGGCCCCCACCGAATTTTGGAAATCCTAGGAACAACCACGTATATGGTGGAAAAGGATGGCGCACATTCAAAGTGCCATCTTGATGATTTACGGCCAGTATATAGGCGACCCAGAGCTGACTCAGTCAGTTCGAGCAGCTCGGAAGAAGAGGAAGACCAAGGCGGAGACCAAGAGAATTCGTCCCGAACCAATTCTGGCAGTGAGGTAGTTGATACCGAATCCGAAGAGGAAAATGCTCCCGCCGAAATTCCCCGACGGCCACTGGATGAAGCTGAGGGGGCCATGAGGATATTCGTTCCAAAATATCAAGTTGACTGGGACATAGAGGAGGAAGCTTTATTAGACAGTTTAGCATAGGGAAAACATTACAATTGTAAATAGTTAGTTCGTTCAAATAGTTAAGTTAGTATGTACAGGTGCTAGGTAGGCAGTAAGAATTGTTTTGTATTCAAGGAAAAGTTGTTATTTTTAAGGTGGAAATATCCTTAGCCGCGCCGGGATATATGATAGGAAAAGAAAGTTCAGGGTTAGGAAAATAAAAGTTAGGTAGTAGACAGTTTATAGCTAGGGAAAGCACTTAAGGAATATTAAAGAGTCTGTTGATGTAAGGAAACCACTGTAGTGAGGAAAAGTAAGGGTATTATGACAAAGTTAGAGATGATTATAGTGTTTAGAAGGGTTCTTCTGATAAGTAGATTCGAGTATTTAAGGGGTTTGCCGGAAAATCGAGTTTTTTGAAGTTAAAGGGGCGTGCATTTGGGATAATGACGTGGCCTGTGTGTTTAGTTTGGGGCAAGGGCGTGCATTTTGTCAGGGACAGTGACGTGGCTTGTGGTCAAAGGGTCTACTCATGGACAAGGGCGTGTGACGCGGTACTCAGGGGTGAAAAGTTGTTTGAGGGTTTGTCCGGAAACAAGGTGGAATTTATGAAGTAAGATGGAATATTTTTGGAAGGCTTTACTTGGAAGTAATGGGAAAGAAGTATATTTTTTCGTGGGACTTAGTAAGGTGGTTTTGTTATAAGTAATGGAGAATTCAAGGGTAAATTTCTGGGAAGCTCTAAATTGTAGGAGAGCGTATTTTCATAGCGAAGTATAAGTAATAGACATGTTATGATCCAGAAAGCTTTAAAATCCCGTAGGTGCTATGGCGCAATCAGAAAATATTAAAATTGAAAAGTGAAGGTCTTGAATTAAGAATAGGAAATGTATATGACGTATAGAAGTTGTTGTAAGATACAGGATACTTAAGGATTAATAAGTTGGAAAAATTAGGAGCTTAGTAGAAGCTTAGGGTAGTTAAAATTAGTATTGTACAGTAGAAATGGTGTTAAGAAATGTATAAATATGAAATACTTTAAGGAATAGGGACGATAGGAGCTCAGTAGGAGCCTAGGGTTGTAATGAGACAACGTATATTTCGAGTAAAATATATTAAAGTAGTAAGTAGAAGTTAATGATATTGTTAGATTAAGGTGAAATATTTTAAGTTGGAATATGTTAGTTACGAGAGTAGGTGTTCTGCAAGAACCTAGGACAAGGGTAGAGGTTATTAAGGGTAGTTTTAGAGTTAAGATATAACCTTTGTTAATTGTAAAGAATTATTGGATTTGCTTTGTTTAATAAAGAAAGTCGGAGGGCATCCATTTGCGAACGCGTCGGGGACGGTGTCGCGAACTATTCCTTATTTTGTTATCGATTCTCCATTGGCGTACACTTTGGTGAACCCCAATGTTAATCTTAGGGGGGAAGTTTTGCGGAATCGTTAGTTGGCAGTGTGCTGTCAGATGGCGATGGTGTTTTCAGCACCGTCGTCCGAATTCGCTAATATTTTATCTTAAGAAAGTAATAATTTTTACAATTTAATCAGTTTGCTGGCCTTCTCGGCCGCCTGGTTCACAGTTCAAAATTCTAGGCTGGCTTACGAGCCGCTGAATTCTAGTCATCAGCGGGCCGCGGGATTCAGGGATTAATGTGTATCGGTCGAAATTAGTTTAGCCGAGTCGGGCTATCGGGAAATGGAATAAGCAATTGGATATCTGAACACGTCATTGAAAATTATTGGAGTTGTTTTATTTTTTCGAAGAAATAATATTTATTTTTGCGCCGAGAGTAGGCAGGCAGCCGCCGTAAAAAGCTGGCAGCCGCCCCTCAATAATTTTCAGGAACATTTACGGAGGGATTTTTAATGTGGTTTTGGACTTAGAAGAATTTTCATCGAAAAGTGAAGATTAATTGGTAACGTGGAACAGGACGTTCCGCCCGAGGATTTTTTGCATAGGAAGTGTACAGAGGACCATTCTGAACAACTTTCAGAGAGAAAGTTTTTTGATAGCGAGTGGGCTTCAAAAGTTAGGAATTATTTTCGATCTCACGAGGGGAAAAGTTTTTCGATAACTGTTAGGCCTCAAAAGTTCGACGTGTATCGAACTTTTGGACTTAGGAAAAATTTGTGACAAGAATTAAAGTTTTGGTTTCTTTAGCTCAAAAAGATCCTGGCGCCTGAACTGGGAAAGCTATAGGAAAGCAAAAAGTCAGATATCGAACTGCCGGACGTAGATATTGGAGAGCTGAAATTTAGCACGACAATCATGTTCGGAAGAGTGGAGCATTCGCCTAAGCGGCGAAGTATGAATATTAGTAACCTGAAAGAGAGCCCAGCTGATCCAGGATTGGTAGCTGGAAGATCGGGCGTGCTGACCGTTGATGCCGGCAACGACAGTACGGCCGATGTTATCCTTAGACCCGACCTTACTAACATATGCAGAGATGAGAGTCAAATGCCCGAGAGCTCCGATGAGCAAGCTTTAGCCGCGCTAGCCAGAGTCCAGAGGGATATCAGGGAATATGTTGGTGAGAACGAAAGGAGCATGTTGCCAGAACACCCTGGGCAAGAAGCGAATAAGGGTCGAATGGGTAACACTATTAGCCGCAGGTAAAATGTGAAATATGCATTTATAGTTTTAAAGCATACACCAACTTTTATAAGGAATAACATTTTCTGAGAAATCGATGATAAAAAACTTTCCCATATGTTGCATACTTTCTTGGACACACTGATATTTTATTACTTATATATATATAAAATAAATATTATGTGGAAATTAGACTAAAGTCTTTATTGCAATAATTGTAATGAATTTCCATCAAGTAGAAGCCAACACTATTCACAGTTTAATATCTCTATATCTACAACTTTAATTGCCAACTAGGTAGATTTTGCATCAACCAAGAATTCTAAATTTTGTCGTAGAAATAGGGATGCACGATTCTATAAAACGTATCGATTTAACAATAATCGATTTTTATTTTATTAATAAAATTATTTTAGGATATTGAATAGTTGAGATAAGAAAAATAAAATATACCCCTATTGCTTATTGTCATTATGCTTATTGATGATGCAATGTTCTACTTATTACTTTTTCTGTTTCGAGTATAAATTTATGAATGGAACTCACTGGTACGGCTTCTAGTACGATCAAGGCCTTCTCTGGCGCTGCTGGAACAGACGGGGCGTTTAGTTCAAGAATCTTAGCCCATCGCTCAGCGGCCCGATTTTCAGGGGAAGTTGAAAAGCGGCGATACATTATTGGACCACACATAAATTTTGTTAAATTTGGTGAATAATAAATACTAGCATTGACTATCAAAGTATAAGAAGGCCATATGAGTCGATTTCCTAAATCTGCTACGTTAAATTCATAGATGGCACAATGAGTTCACCAACAAGAAAGCGACTAACCTTTTCACTGCTAAATTATAACATTGTTGCCGCCTGTCTGTTTGACTTGCTGAATAAGTTTTTTAAATTTATTTTTATAGCTTATCGTAAAACTCGATTTCACATAAGTACCTACACCTATCCTAGATTTAAGTAGCTTACATTATATACCTATAGTATAGTCTAGACCTAAAAATGTAATTTTTAATTGCTTTGTAGCATATAATATTTTTAACTTTTTGACGTCCCAACGTTAATTACATGAAAACATATTGACCGCCATGTATTCTATTTCCAATAGAACTAAATGACGACTCTCACTATTCAATACCTACCTAGGCTACAACGTATATGTTGGGTAAAATATGAATGATGTGCGGTTTGTATAACTTTGTTTTTATTTGCAATTATTACTAGTTTTCAAAATGGTTAAAATAAGTAGGTTTTACTTTCTTACTTAAGAAACATTCAGTTTGTTTGTATTAGTGTATTATGTATTTTGCTATTTTTCGAGGAAATAAAACCTATTTTAGTTTTACTTGCTGTCGCTTTTTATCTACTTTTATTTGTTTAACATTTAACACCTAATGCAACGGTAAAATCATTATAAAAGTCGGTCCAATTACCCCGGAGTAATCAGCGTACATATTATTATCAAAAACATACATTCGACTGGAATTGAGAACCTCCTATTTTATTGTCTGTTAAAAATGCTTGAATTCTTAAAAGTTCCAATAATATATGATATGCGGCAACACCACGACATCACATCAGTGAATTTGAGACATCTGTTGCCGAGGCGCTGCATTATAACGACAGACAGGTGACAGATTTAAGGTTAGAGTTACGATCAAATCCACAATGGCGGTCAAACCAGCTCCAATACGTCAAAAAATGGGTTGTCAACTTTTCTCGGACATCCGTCATTCTTATATAGTTTGATATTCAATGATACTAGTCTAGTAATACTATACTGTGATTCCCTTTCGATTGCGTTCCGTGATGTTTATTTGGCGCAGCGGCTTTAATAAATAACCAAACCGTATTATTGACACATAATTAACTTTCCGTATTTGAGATCTTTCTAGTGTTTTACGGAGCGAGAAATCTCGAACTTTATAAAAAAAACTCTCGTCTCGTTTCGCAAATCGAGATAAGATTTTTTCCAAATCTCGTCTCGCTAACATCTCGCAAGATGTTTTCTCGTCTCGTATCGCAAGAGTCTCGCAATTTCTCGTTCTCGCAGTTTGATGTCATAAAAAAATTCTGTAAAATATCGGCGTAAATGCGTCTGGTTATATTGGTTTCTGGCTTGCCAGATTTAACAATTTTTTTGCGATTTTAATGATTTTACCCAATGAACGCCAACTATTGGCAATACTGATTGTCGATCCTTCTTATATAATAATAATAATTATTAATAAAGCTAGATACGGGTTTTAGTGCTACCATAACCATTTCGATAATATTTTGTACCAATGGTAAAAATTTAAAAATAAACAAATTTGCACGATTTTTCAGATCCCTAATGATATATACCGGGTGTCCACGGAAGGTGGTTTGCCCCTCTAACTTTTTTGTTTTTTTCAAGATAATGGAATAAAATTTGGAAGATTTCTATACGACATAAAACTGCATTTTTTGACAGGTGACTCAACATTATAGAACTTCCGGTTTAACCGGAATTGACATAAACTTTCGATTTTTAAATGGAACGCCAGGTATATTTTTCTTTTTTTTGACTCCATATGACGTTCTAAAAACAACGATCTATCACTTGTCACTTTTTGTCACCAAGAAAATATTTTTTTTCCAAATTTATTGTTTTATCTAGAGGGCTGTCAATACCTTAAAATCACTTATTTCAGTTCTTTAATCTTGGGCAAAATACAATTTTACTATTTTTGGTCTAATGCTATGTGCTATGTAAAATTTAATCTTTAAAGTTGTATAACTAATTTTTTTTTAAACGGCAACATGGTGGCTCGTCGGGTTAAGAAAAAAGAGAATTTAATTACGATTATTTTGATACCATACACTATTAGGTTTTAGAAAAGCTGCCATTAAAAAACTTTGAAAAGTTAACTTGAAACTTTTCTAAAATAAAGCATCCTTTGAGAATAAATATAGATTTAAATGCATCAAGTAGCCTATGACCAGCAAAACTGATAAAATAAAATCATGCCTTAAAGAAAATTGACATGCCGACAGCTTCTGCCAAAGGAAATTAGGTTGTTGTTTAAAAAACATGAAAATAATAGTTTTAAAAGGAGTGAAAAAGTTCGGGTTTGTTCGATATATGAATCGATAATCGCATAGTGAAAATATATCTATGTAAAAGAATCGATTTAAATCGTACATCCCTATCGAAAGGTTTAGTCACGTTAGTCGAACCGTACGTAAGAGCACAAGATTCATGGGAATATCTGGGAATGCCAAGGTGTACAATTTTGGCCGTATAATTGATAGTCTAAATACGGATGGGAAACGATACTTGCTTACGTGTCTTATAAATTTAATATTGTGTCTATAACTTAACAGGTTTAAAGGAATGGTATTTTCGAAAATTATCTGTAAATGATTGTTAAACGGCCTGGAAAAGTATTTGATGCTCTTATAATAAACAATTTTCGAATATTTGTCTGGTGCTCCCTGTTTTTCAAACCTTATGGAAATAACTACATCATTCTATATAACTAAGAGGTTTTTATATGATTATTACCTACAAAATTTATTTGATTCATAATACTTTTCTTTCATTAAATCATTTCCACTGAACTTTGCAGTTAATACATTACAGGACATACCGGGTGTCCACGGAAGGTGGCTCGCCCCTCTAACTTTTTTGTTTTTCAAGATAATGAAATAAAAATCGGGTGATTTGTATGCGACATAAAACTGCATTATTTGACAGGTGACTCAACATTATAGAAGTACCGGTTTAACCGGAAGTGACATAAACTTTCGATTTTTAAATGGGACACCTGGTAAATTTTTACTTTTTTTGACTCCATAAAACATTCTTAATACAACGATGTGTCACTTGTCACTTTTTGTCAGCAAGAAAATTTTTTTTTCCAAATTTATTGTTTTATCTAGAGGGCTATGAATACCTTAAAATCACTTATTTCAGTTCTTTAATCTTGGGAAAAATACAATTTTACTATTTTTGGTCCAATGCTATGTGCTATGTAAAATTTAATCTTTAAAGTTGTATAACTCATATTTTTTTAAAAAGCAACATGGTGGCTCGTCGGGTTAAGAAAAAAGAGGATTTTATTACTATTATTTTGATACCATACACTATTAGGTTTTAGAAAAGCTAGCCCTATAAACTTAAGCATCACTACTTGCCTATGACCATCTGTTCTACCGACGAAAAGCTGCCGTAAGCACGTGAGTGCTTTTTGAGGAAAATTTCATTTTTCCCCTAAAAGTACCTCTACATAGTTTCGGCGGCTGTATGGTCGGTTGCACCGTCCTGTTAAAAATATCCAAAACGTAGTTCTTCGTCAAGTAATTGCTCCACAAATGGATTCAAAATATTATCACTATACCGCTGTGTCATGAAGAAAAATAGGACCAACAATTTTTCTTCGGGAAACAGCTAACCAGACACCAATTTTTTGAGGGTGCAATGTGGACTCTACAAAAAAATGGGGATTTTCACTACTCCACATGCGTGTATTCTGAGAATTCACATAACCGGAGAGGTGGAACTAGGCTTCATCCGAAAAAAATGTCAGGTCTAATAAATCATTTCTTTCCAATAAATTTTGGGTAAATCATTGAGAGTAATTCCTGCGCCTTTCAAAATCTGCGGCTTGTATTTCTTGGAATAATTGCACTTTATAAGGAAATAAATTTAGCTGCTTCTTAAGAATAGTCCTGCATGTTCCATACGATCTTCCCACTTCTTGGGACAGGCGTCTTGTACAATTTGTTGGCGTATTTTGCATTATTTCACAAACGTTTGCAACAAGTTATTTTGTTCTTACAGATGGTCTTCCTGCTCCTTTTATGTGTTGTATAGAACCTGTTTCCCTAAACACAGCCACGGTTCTTTTCAGGCAATGATAAGAATCCCCACCAATAAAAGCAACGTTAGGAAAATGTTCGTGAAAATCGTCCATGCACAAACCCGGATTGTATTGCCACTCACCATTTACTCTAACCCCGTTTCGAAAATACGCTTCAACCATGAATGTTTTGTGCGGTTCCGTAAAGCCCGTTGTGTGAATAGTTTAAGAAATTGGAAAAATTAGCGATGAATCAAATTACTTGTAACGACTGTCAAAGGTGACGGAATAACTGATTGATTGTTAATTCATGTAGTTACTGACATCCAACAGGTATTAAGCTCTACGGCTAAGCATTACGTCCTTAGATGCAAGGCTCCTTTTGATGCAAATAATTTTTGCTCGCACGGTATATCAATTTTTGTATCCCTTTACTACATGTCATTTATTTAATGATTATAATATTAATTTCAATCATGGCCCACGGTTATTTGCTCCTGATTAATAATTGTTTTTTATAATAATTCATGGTACTATTTCTTTCTTCCCTTTCACTGCGTTCTTAAGGGACAGTATAGAGTGTCTTTTTTACATCTATGTGTTACTCCCAGCTGATCTTCAGCACTATCCATTAGGTATAATGTATATAGCAATTGTTTTTAGTTATGCATAACAATGGAAATAAAGACCTTATTTATTTATAAAACACTTTTTGTACCTGTGGAACCGTGATACGAAAGACTATAACGACTGAACTAGAGGCAAATAAAAACATCTCTAGCTGGTAGCCTATAAATTACATGCTTATTGTCGCAGGTAAAATGAATGTTAATTTGTTAAATACAATTTTATTCTGATATCCATTGACCCTATATAATGACCCTTTCGCCGACAATACAACGTCGAGAATGGTCCATTTTGGCCGTGTTTTGTTGTTTTCATCCCTTTGTGCCGCGCTGTCATAAAGTGGGCGTCCCGAAGAATGGCTTTTTGTTTTGCCCGAGACAGCTAAAATGTTGTAAAGTCGTTAATATCTGACACCGACAGACCTTATATTAGATTTTCTTTTGATTTACTCTCTTTTCCAAATTATCTTTTTTGAAGGCTTGTGTACTTTTTCTGAGGTCTCAGAAGCAAGAGGAATGATAATGATAGAGTAGCTAAAGATCGTATGATTAGCAATAATATTATCGAGATCATATAAAGCTATTTTATCGAGATTTATAAATAAACCGACTAGAATTAAAATAAGCTATAATGTATAATAAATAGGTACAAAAATGCCTTGTCCATCCATATCCTGGTAATCACTAAGAAGCAACCAGAAATATTAAGAACAATAGAAGAGGTTTGTATTTGCACTGTCTTTATTTGTTTAAATCACAGCGATTTCAACTGGAAAGTATCTCCAGTCGTCTTTAGTTGAATACTAAACAGGCAAAGTAACTACATCTCTATTTATACAAGCCAGGTGTACTTAAGCAGGACTGATACGGGTGCAGTCATGCGTTTAATACGTGCGCCGTAATTGGCATTAGTAAAAAATGAGTTAAGTTGATGTATACTTATGTTTACCCAAATGTAAACTATAATTGGGGATGGTAGTCTAAGTGAGAACTAAACCCTAAATCCCATATAATTTTTGTGGTAATATATATTCATTTTATTCAAAATTTATTTATAGTAAAAAGAGTTATGTGTAAGCATATCTACAAATAATATTGTCCACAATTATTGTGTCCAGTGGTAGAAATTGACTTAAACCATTTTCATAATATTATTTTTCTTCTTCTTATAGTAGTATCGTCCGCATATCTAAAGTTATTTATAATTGTTCCGTTAATTTTTTTCGTATAAGATTTCCTCAGAGTACAAGTTGAACTGGAAAGGCGACAGCACGCATTCCTGTCTGACTCCGCGCATGATTTGTATATCTTCTGACACCTGACCGTCCACTGTTATTCTTGCTGTCTGATGCCAGTATAAATTTGTCATTATTCTTATATCACGCTCATCCAGATTCTGTGCTCTTATTATTTCCATAACCTTTCCATGTTGAACGGTGTCGAAAACCTTTTCGTAGTCTCGACATCTCTGCACCAACACCTGCATGCCGAACAAAGCCTCCCAGGTACCCATACCGTTTCTGAAACTGAACTGTGTGTTACTCATGTTCTCTTCACATTTGCTGTAGATGCGAGCATGCATAATTTTCAGGAAAACTTTCAAAACGTGACTCAGGAGACTAATTGTGCATTATTCGTCACACCTTCTGGCGTATATTCTGAGTAAACAATTATAACTTTTTGTCGCTTTTAAAGCAATGTATTTTTCAAAAATAACTAGGAAATAGTGTGGAAAAATATGATTACGACATATATAAAAAAGGTTGAGAAGAGTTAAAACATGCTGAGCATGAAAGTTAGTAAAGGAAGTCTAAACAACCAAATAAAATGAGGAAGAAGAAAAAGGTCTTCTAAAGAGAAGGTGTCGAGGATTTTAAAAAAAATTTTCATACAAAAAATTTTTATATGAAATTTTAAGAGAAATTGGGTTTTTGACAAAATATACAAGGATAATCGAAAAGTTGTTTGTTTTTGCCTAGCGTCAAAACACCTTGTGGAATAATTAAGAAGCAAAATTACTTCAAAATATCAGTTTTCATTAAGAGGCAAATATTCTTTGCCTTTTGGTTTATGTCAATACGTGCGAAATGCAAAATGATCTTGATGATGTCAATGATTTAGAAAACGCTAAACTAAAGCTAATTTACGTAATTTTTATTTGTTTAGTAAATCTTGATTATAACAATAACATTTGTTTTCTTGCACTTTAATAGTCTATTTTATTTTGAATGCAATGACAATGAAAAAATTATGGAAAATTTAAATTGTTGACATCATCAACATCATTTTGCATTTGGGTGAGAACAAAAATGCACGTATTGACAGGAACCAAAAACCAAAATGCAAAGAATATTTGCCGCTTAATGAGAACTGATATTTTAAAGTACTTTTGCTTCTTAATTATTCCACAGGGTGTTTTGACTCTAGGCAGAAAAAACAACTTTTCGATTATCCTTGTATAAAATAATATAATTATAATTTCAAAAAAAATTGTACAATTTTTGTTTAAAAACATATAATAATTCCAACTTTGGTCCTAATTTATCATTAACATTATTCTTTTAAAATATGCTAGAATAAACATTTAAACTTTTATACAAACAGAAAATTAAATATTATAAACAAAAAACATGTGCAAAGGGCATCTCTCCCTTACGCTTGGGTGAGACGCCTGATTTAAAAAGGAGACATGCCGCACAGAAGGGGAGACGCCGCACATCTTACAATCAAGTTTTTATATACTTTCTGCGCAGCGCTTCTCTTGAACAGATGTTACAAATGTCGTCGTACATTGTACATGTTACATGTAGCCATTGTTGGCATTTTATACACTGTAGCCAATCAACTTTTTTTCGTCTTCGAATATTGCTCGTAACACTCGACACAAACGCAATCATCATTACCAACGCTTTTACGCTTTTTTAATAAAGGTTCTTCGTCACTGTCACTCCAGATGTATTTTTGTGATATCATTGACATTGTCGTTTTAGCCTCGTTTTTCTCTAATTTTCGATGCTTAATTTCTACCTTACGTTTTTGGTTTTAATTTTTATAGTTTACTTTTTGTTTGCTTCTTTGTTTTTCTACACGTTTTTCTTTCTTTTCTTCAATGTTTTGTGGTGAATTCAGAACTGTCGCACCTTGTTTTAGCCTTTTGCTAAAGGAAGCTGGTATGACAGGAATGGTGAAACTTCTTGCAAAAAAAACTTGCCTTCGAGTCCAAGACTTTCTTTAGTCATATATATAGTGGGTGGAGCAGCTATTTATTTTAAAAAAAGCCTAAATGGGGCCCGAATTAATGATTTGAGGAACAGTGCAGATCATGAACAAGTTTGGTTAAGTTTAAATCTTAATAAGGAATCGTTTGTCTTTGGGTGTATATATCGCCCCCCGGCCTGTAATACAAATGAATTTTTAAAGGATTTTGAGGAAAAAGTTATGGCACTGGTCCCAAAATTTGATCATATTTTTTGTTTAGGCGATTTTAATATTAATCTTATGAATTTGAGCACTAAGGATACCTCTGATTTTTACTCACTTTTGGAAGCAACTGGTCTTAAACAAATTATCAATAAGCCTACAAGAATAGCTGCGAATAGCTCAACTCTCTTAGACCTCATAATAGTACCGGAGAACCTACCTATAGAAATATCAGATACCCTATCAGTTCCAAACATTTCCGATCATGAATTGGTTTATAGCGAATTCTTCTTACTTATACATAAACCTAAGCCTATTATTAAGGAATACAGAGACTTTAAAAATGCTAATTATGCTCAATTCTATGCCGATTTACAATCTATCCCGTGGAGAAATATTTTTGATTATAATACTATAGACCAAAAAGTACAATTTTTTAACGAAAATATGTTGGCTTTGCTAAACATTCACATGCCTTTGCCGACTGCTAGGATCACAAAAAAAAACGATCCGTGGATCACAGACACCGTGCGCGATATGATTACAACAAGAAATAATGCCTTGGCTCGTTTTAAAAGATCTAAACTGCCAGCGCACTGGGATTACTACAAAAGTATTAGAAACCTGGTGACACTAACAATTCGTAGGGAAAAAAAGGCTTTTTTCGAAGCTAGGCTACAAAACACGTCAAACGTGTGGCAAGATAAAAAAAAATATCATCTCCTAAATGATAATAAAAAAATTGAATTTCCAGATATTCTAAAAAAACCCGACGAACTTAATTTATTTTTTACGGTAGATCGTCCTCAATCTAATAATGCACACCTACTTAACACCTACAAAAATGAGCTTAATGATAAGGTTTCCTCTATTCTAAGTCTCAAAGAGGTGTCTGAGGCTGACGTTTTTAAAATATTAACACACATTAAATGGGGGGCTGAGGGAGTTGACAATATTGGCAGTTATATTCTAAAAGTGAGTTGTCCTTTTCTATTACCATACATTACTCACATTATTAACTATTGTATTCGAAATTCAGAATTTCCTGATGTCTGGAAACAGGCTCTAGTGACACCTCTGCCCAAGGTCTCGTCGCCCAAGGAATTTAAGGATCTCCGGCCTATCAGTGTTCTGCCCTGTATGGCGAAAGTCTTGGAGAGGGTAGTAAACGTTCAACTAACTAAACATATTGAAAGTAATAATATCCTACCTCAAACACAATCTGGATTCCGCAAACATCATAGCTGCGCCACAGCTTTACTTAATGTTAGTAACGATATTTTTCATGCTATTGATGACAGTAAAATAACCGTTTTGGCATTGTTGGACTATTCTAAGGCTTTCGACACTATAGATCATCCCCTACTCTTAGCTATTCTGCATCATGTGGGACTGTCTGAGGGGGCAGTTAAGTTTTTCACCAATTTTTTGTCAAATAGATCTCAGTCGGTGCGCGTCGACGGTATGATATCGACTCACCTCATAATTAGGAACGGGGTGCCACAAGGCTCCACTCTATCTCCTCTTTTATACGCCATATATACATCATCTCTCTCAAACTCCTTAAAACAATGTTTAGGTCAATACTATGCCGACGACGCGCAGGTATATAAGTCATTCAGCAGAACCGATACTGTTGAAAGCTGTAAAATGATTAGTTCTGATTTAAACTCCCTAAATAAACTGTCCTTAGAACATTCCCTTATATTAAACCCTACGAAGTGCTGTGTGATGGTTTTTGGACGCAAGGCCGATCTAGACTCGGTCAAAAATGACATTAAAATTGTGATTGTTGACACTATCCTGCCAGTGAAGGAGAATGTGCGAAATTTGGGTGTGACTTTTGACAGTTCCTTAAGATTTAATGCGCATGTGTCAAGTTGTATACAAAAAGCCTTTATTAGACTAAAATTCCTATATCATATGCGACACTTTTTGTCACATAAGGTTAAAACACTTCTGTGCGAATCCCTCGTGCTCTCATTGTTTAACCATGGCGACTTTGTGTACGGAAACTGTCTTACCGCAGTCGACAAACGACGAATACAACTTGTTCAGAATTCTTGTCTAAGACTTATTCATGGAGTAAGGAAATATGAACACATCTCTCATAAGCTGGACGAGTCGCACTGGTTGAATATGGCGGAGAGGAGGGAGCTGCACCAGGCCTGTTTCTTTTATAAGATCTTATGTTTAAAATGCCCTGCATATCTGTATAATCGTATTAACTTTTGATCTGATGTACATACTCTTAATACTAGATTTAAAGATAGAATAACACCGCCACATCACCACACTGTAATCTTCGAGCGAAGCTTTACATATAATATTCCTAAGTTCTATAACGCGTTGCCAGATAAATTTAAAAATCTATCACCCACTGCATTTAGGTTAAGTTATACTAAATACATCTTGAATAAACGTCTATGATTAACATGTTCCCCATACATCCTGTTATTCCGTTATATATACAGTTAGGTACCCATACACCGCTAGGTTAGGTCAAATAAGTTAGGAACAACTATAGGTTAAGTTGATCAGGGGGGCATCTTAGGATGCCCCATCTGGACTTCGCCTATTTCAGAGTAGTACCCTTAATTTTTTTTATTTTGAACCTGTACTAGAAATTTTTTTATTTTTTTATTCTGAAATAAAGACTATTATTATTATTATTATTATTATTATTATTATTATTATTATTATTATTATTATTATTATTATTATTATTATTATTATTATTATTATTATTATTATTATTATTATTATTATTATTATTATTATTATTATTATTATTATTATTATTATTATTATTATTATTATTATTATTATTATTATTATTATTATTATTATTATTATTATTATTATTATTATTATTATTATTATTATTATTATTATTATTATTATTATTATTATTATTATTATTATTATTATTATTATTATTATTATTATTATTATTATTATTATTATTATTATTATTATTATTATTATTATTATTATTATTATTATTATTATTATTATTATTATTATTATTATTATTATTATTATTATTATTATTATTATTATTATTATTATTATTATTATTATTATTATTATTATTATTATTATTATTATTATTATTATTATTATTATTATTATTATTATTATTATTATTATTATTATTATTATTATTATTATTATTATTATTATTATTATTATTATTATTATTATTATTATTATTATTATTATTATTATTATTATTATTATTATTATTATTATTATTATTATTATTATTATTATTATTATTATTATTATTATTATTATTATTATTATTATTATTATTATTATTATTATTATTATTATTATTATTATTATTATTATTATTATTATTATTATTATTATTATTATTATTATTATTATTATTATTATTATTATTATTATTATTATTATTATTATTATTATTATTATTATTATTATTATTATTATTATTATTATTATTATTATTATTATTATTATTATTATTATTATTATTATTATTATTATTATTATTATTATTATTATTATTATTATTATTATTATTATTATTATTATTATTATTATTATTATTATTATTATTATTATTATTATTATTATTATTATTATTATTATTATTATTATTATTATTATTATTATTATTATTATTATTATTATTATTATTATTATTATTATTATTATTATTATTATTATTATTATTATTATTATTATTATTATTATTATTATTATTATTATTATTATTATTATTATTATTATTATTATATTCCCTGATTCTATTCTACGGCTTAATGTCCTAGGTGGAATTTTATATTGTCTAAGCGCCTCTCTTTTGCAGATCACTTCATCCCTGACTTTTTGAACAGCTTTAAAGAGTTGTTCTTCTGTCCAAGTGGACCTTTTAAAAGCAGTTGAGGATCTCTGATATTTATTATTTATCTGAAAAATAAAGTAATTCCTTATGCGGCATTTATACCGATTTCTAGAGTGGCGTCTATCCTTTTTGTGAGGAGACACGCCCGCATGTCATTATTCTCAGCACTGTAAACACTGTTAACCTAATATTGGCACAATATCTTCAAAAAATACCCCAAACAACATCTAAATCCGCTAACATGCAAAAGTTTTAATGAGCCCCTAGTAATTCCGTAATCTAAAGTAGCCAATAAATTTTTTTAGCTAAATTAAATACTTACGCTTGCACAATGTTTGATAAATCACCAACCGTTTTTTTTTAATCACATGGAACAGAATAACACGTAAGTAAACAGCACTCTTTATCAATTTTTTTTGTGGCGCCATCTGTTACAAGGTGGTCAAATTACACAAGGTGAGGCATCTCTCCAACCGCGGTATCTCTCCCGCATTTACCCTATGTCAAAAAACCAATTTCTCTTAAAATTTGTATACGCATATTAATAAAACTAATAAATGTATCTATAGCTCTCTAAAAAATCACTTAAATCGGAGTAAAAATAAAAAAGTTATAAGGCCCTAAACTTAATTCAAATTTTATTGTGCCGTTTTTTTTTTGCACGGAAGTGTAGTTCCTTTCCTAATAAAAAAAAATAATCTCTCAGTTTAACCTAAATAACAGGTTTAGGGTCCGTTTAAAAATTCCGGTATATTCCAATTTTGCAGCAAAATTAAATAAAAACATCTCTCTTGTGTTCAAAAATTTATAGACAAGAATTGTACCAGGTGGTCAAATAAGCGAGGACGTCGGCTTTATCTCGGAAACCATTAATCGTACAACTTTCGGAAAGATTTTTTTATGAGTAAAGTGGTCAAGAGAAATTGCTGGAAATTACTTTTAAGTTCCTCATTTCGCCGCAAGGGGGCACAATTAAAAATTGTTTTTTTTTAATTCTAAATTTCTCCGAAAATTCCCATATTAAGGTATAACTCTGATTACATCATTGGAAAACTTAGACAATTCTGCATCATTTTGGTTTAGGGCTTATTGGCGTACCGACCTTGATAAGAGTGGGTGAAGCTATTGAAAGTGTAAACATTAAAATCGCTGTAACTTCTAAACGACTTAACCGATTTTACTAAGTTTAAGCTTGTTTGGAAGAGAGAGGTAAGTACCTTCAATTGTCGTATCCAATGGTACAAGATAGTTTCTAATAAAATTGCTAGAGGGCGCAATTTGTATTAAAAATTATTGTTTTGGCAATAACTCTGAAACGAACAAATATATCGAAGTCTTCACATTTTTTCTTGCTAATTTCATCTACTTTTCGATTATGATGTCATAGTTATACCGTATGATTTGAATTTTCGGGATAAAATCAAAAAAACTGTTTTTACAAATTGCGTCTTCTAGCATTTTTATTAAAAACTATCGTGTACTGTTGGATACGGCAGTTGAAGATGCTTATTTTCCCCTTCCAAACAAGCTTAAATTTAGTAAAATCAGATAAGTCGTTTAGAAGTTACAGCGATTTTAATGTTTATACTTTTAATAGCTTCTCCCACTCTTATCAAGATCGGTACGCCAATGAGCCCTAAACCAAAATGATACAGAATTGTCCAAGCTTTCCAATGATGTAATCAGTACCTTAATATGGGAATTTTCGGAGAAATTTAGAATTTAAAAAAACAATTTTTAATTGTGCCCCCTTGCGGCGAAATGAGGAACTTAAAAGTAATTTCCAGCAATTTTTCTTGACCCTTACGCGTAAAAAAATCTTTCCGAAAGTTGTACGATTAATGGTTTCCGCGATAAAGTCGACGTTCTCGCTTATTTGACCACCCGGTATAGGAACCTTAGGACTAAAAAGTAATACGTGTTTATTTAGGGTAGTCGAAAATACTAAGATATGCGAACTTGCCTCGAATGATTCTACCTTAATACGGTTCTGAACATGCATTTCTAGCAGCAACATTAACAGCTAATAGAAAATGGAAAACTGAGGAAAACGATACCCATAGAAAATGGAAAACTGAGGAAAACGATACCCATAAAGCTGTCTTAAACTTTAAGGGATTTAACTAATTTACTTTCGTAGAATTTATGAATGTTTTCGGTAATTTTCGACGGAGGGGAGCACAGATACTTTGGTTCATTCGATGAAGCAGAATTTTTGTTTAATAAGAAAAGCAACAGCAACGGAAACATTTAAGTAGAAACCGTTTGAGGTAGCCAGTTAAATTTACAAACAAGAAAGTTTGTACCCAAAAACCAATTATAACTGAACAGGAGATAATAGACAAGGTCCACACCAGATTAATTTAAAAACTACCACTGTCTACTAACTGATTAAATCAAAGGTTAGAAAATTTATATATATATTAAAAATAATGTGTTATTATTCATAAAAAACCATTCATAAAAAAAAATCAAAAATCATATTTACAAAAATTAATAATTTACATAATCATCATACCCGGCAAACTCAAACTCTTTTGGCAGTAAATATTAGAAGTGATTTCGGTAAACAATCATTATTATACAATGGGATTATGATCTATAATAACCTACCAAATAAATATATAAAAAATTAGTACTATTTAAAAATCAAACTAAATTGTATTTTTTAACAAAATAAATGATTCCATTTTTTTTATAAATTGAATAATATTTGACTTTTTTATTAATTTCGTTAAATATAGGTACAGGGTGATTCACGTTGAGTAGCCTATTAGAAGATCTCGGAAACGAGTAAAGTTATATTTCTAAAAATTTGATAGCGGGCATGATTGGCTTTGAACTTTTAAAATATAATATTTTGACGTTTGTATCACTTCCGGTTATACCGGAAGTTATGGCTAACTTTTGGTATTTCAAATGGAATACCCTGTATGTTTTAGCATTTTTGGATACTTTATTGAAACCTAAGTAACTTTTCTTAACAATGATCTATACCTATCTCTAACCGTTTTTGAGATATGAATTATAAAATGCATTTTTTATGTAAAAACTTTACCGAGAAGAAAGTTCAGTAATTTTGAAATTATTAAAGCTAACGTTTAAAATTTTGTAGGCTTTTAACTAAAACATATATCTTTGGTTTTGAAGAAGTAGTCCATACTCAAAGTGGAGTAAGATGATACAGAAAAAGAAAAGCACGAAGTCTTTCTCCACAATATTTATTAATCAAAAAACTAGGCGAACCTAGGATCACATCGACGACATGTTTCTAGTGTAGAAACACTCATCATCAGGAAACAAAGTGAACAGTAAAGTGCTGATGTTTTTAGCAAAAGAGAAAATAATGGTGAGATTGAGCCGTAATGGAGCTTTTAATGGTGTACAAGAGGTGTAAAATTGAATAGTCAGAAGGTCGACAATCAAGACTCCAGCATACTGAAGAGTCGAGGGTTAAGTGCAGAAGCACACTGTGCCGTATAGAAAGGGCAATGTAGTAAATGAAATTTAAGAAATGTGGTAGATTAGCTTACCTTTTGGTTAAAAAGTAAAAACTGTTGGGGCACCAGGCTTTTTACGGCCCAGTTACCCCGCCGGAGTCAAAGCAGACACATTTGGTGCAAAAAAGTTTTTAAGAAATTTTAAAAAAATTAATTTTGTTTTCCCGTTAGAGATGCTCTACTGTAGCCAACACGTGTAGGATGGGAAATGAACTTGAACTTGACATTGTAAAAGGGGGGGAACAAATGACAAGTGTTTTGGCGGTCAAAATGAAGAATCCTGAAATATGCCAGGAGTTTATAAAAATTTTGAAAAAAGTTATAAAGGAGAAAAGCTCAATTAAGGTTCAAAATTGCTTAAAATACTAAAAATCACTTAAAATACAAGATACAATCAATACAATCCCTATAAAATAGAAAGAAAATTACATTTAGAAATATGTTGCTGAAAGATTTGAAAATAGGCATCATAAGTATTTGTGTGACGACCTCTGTTGGTAGGTTTACAATATTGGAAATTAAAAAAAAAAATCTTAAAATAAATGTGTTTGTGTTAAGTTCATAAGACATTATTTTTGTAAAGAAAGCTGAGACTCCGATTTTTGTTTGACTATGAGCTTTGTTACCAATTACTAAAGTAGGCTGACTGAAATTGTTTTAAAGTTGACACTCACCTTAGGCCATCTGAATATGCATGAAAATATTATGAAACAGTAATTTGCTTTTCTTCAGAGTTCAGAACAGGCATTGGAAATGTCCTTTGGCTTTTGTAGGACCAAACTAATAAAAATTGGCCTCAATTCTTTCAAATTGTTTATCGCTAATTGGTAGTAAATGTGGATATCGTTCATTAAACAGTCTGCATGTTCTGCTTATGATTCGTAGACACTCTCCATGAATATAAAATAAATTTAAAATATCGCTATTAGAATAATTATTATTTGCCATTCTTAGATTATAAAGAATGAAAGTAATTTTCAATACCTAAGTAAACTAGAATATGACAACAGGCCTAAGGTGAGTGTCAACTTTAAAACAATTTCAGTCAAACCCTACTTTAGTAATTGGTAACAAAGCCTAAAGTCAAACAAAAATCGGAGTTAAAGCCTTCTTTACAAAAATAATGTCTTATGAACTTAACACAAACACATATTTTAAGATTTTTTTTTAATTGCTCATAATTCCAAAACGACTAAAAATATTGATACTGACATACTTATTATACGTTTAGATAGGAAATGTGATTCTCTACACGTTCCTAAAATAAAAAATATGGTATTCCATTATTTGCAAAAATTGACTTATGCACATTTATCTAAATTGCCACATTGGCACACTTTTAAAACCCCCTGTATGCAAAACATGAAACTTAAGTAATGTAGTCTAAAGATCTATGTTTAAGTTTTAAGCCCACAAAATTTTAAATGTTTAGCTTTCTTAATTTCAAAATTGAGGAGGTCGCGTGCAAAACCGGATATATCCACTTTTTTCAAAATCATGTTTTGGCGGTTTCTGGATCTAAGGCGTGATATTTATCGACCCATGGTCTCGTTTGTAACCAAAACCGTATATAACCCATTAAAAATCCTCATTGAAATTCGACTTTTGGAGCAAAACCGGTTATATCAAAATTTTGTAAACAAAAGCGGATATATCCAAATAAGCAAGTCTGTACGTAGTGTGTGACAGGTTTTTAGTTTGTTACTTATCTTATGTTATGGTGCCACGTGTCTTTAGCCCTGCAAGATTAATTTGTCACTATCGTAGTGTGTTTAAAATATTACTTCAACCAACTTGTATTTAAAAAAAAAATAAAAATTTTTGAGCTCCATGTATATGGTTTGTGTGCAAAACCGGATATATCCAATGTTTTTTGCTAATAACGCCGAGTTGTATACTTTTTTTACAAAAAAATTTACGTCGATCAGTTAATTAACAGCGTAAAATGAAAAACGTTTCCATCAAATACTACTATTTGATAAAATAAAAATGTAGGGTGTTTTTTTCTTCTCCCGAAAAATTTGTAAAAGTGGATATATCCGGTTTTGCACGCGACCTCCTCAATTACTGAACTTTCTTCTCGGTAAGGTTTTTACATAAAAAATGCATTTTATAATTCATATCTCAAAAACAGTTAGAGATAGGTATAGATCATTGTTAATAAAAGTTACTTAGGTTTCAATAAGGTATTCAAAAATGATAAAACATACAGGGTATTCCATTTTATGAATGATCTTAAATCGGGTTCTGATCAAGTCTTTCAACAAGTTTAGCAATTGACAAACCTAGGCCGAATTTTTAGATTTGATCAAAGCATTCATTTTTGTATATTACGGTTTGAATTCAAATAGCATTATTTCTTTGATTGGGTCGTATCTATCTGGTAGATCACAATACGTTGTGTCATATAGGGTTAAGCATCAACGGCGAATAGCATTTTGATCTGGGTTTCTCAAGGTTCTGTTTTGGGTCCAGTTCCTTTTCTGTGATATATTAATAACCTACCACCTTGTTCAGATAAAGATTTTCGTATCCTATCTGCTGATAATGATTAAACTATTTTACACTCGAATAACTCCTTTGTACTTGCGCAGGATGTCAGAGATACACAATTAGAAACCCCCTATCTTGGTTTCTTACAAGCCAGCCTACTCTGAATTGGGCAAAGAGTGAATTCTTATATTTAGCTTAAGAGAAACTGATACGGACAGACATGATGCAAAACCTGTTAAATTTCTCGGAATGTATCTCGATAGGGATTTGAAGTGGAATGATCACGTGAGCTTCCTCTAAAAAAAAACCTTCTCAACATGTTTCTATTAAGAAATCGTTACCATATTGTCTCAGAAAACAACAATATTAACGTCACATCATGGATTGTTTCATTCATACATATCCTAGGCACTTATCGTTTGGGGCCACTCACCTCATAGCTGCGTAATAATTTATTGAATTACATCGCAGGACTATTAGTATTAAATTATTATATGTAAAAAATATAAGAATTACGTTCTATAATATGTTACCTCTAAATGTGCTAGGTTTGGATTTTAATAAATTTAAATTAGTTTTAAATAAATTGTAACAAAAATTATTTTTCACTTTTGAAGAATTCTACTCGGCTGACTTTACCTAGTTAGTATAGCTAATTAAATTAATAAATTATATAGGTAATGTGTTATTATCGTCGATATAATATTTGTATTTATATTTTGTTAGTAATGTTTTTGTACCGTGCGAGCAAGAATTATTTGCATCAAAGAGGGCCTTGCATCTAAGGACGTAATGCTTAGCCGTAAAGCTTAATACATGTTGGGTGTCAGTAACTAGTCGTTACAAGTAATTTGATTCATCGCTAATTTTTCAAATTTATTGAACAATTCACACAATGGGCTTTACGGAACAGCACAAAACATTCATGGTGGAAGCGTATTTTCAAAATGGGGTTAGAGTAAATTGTAAGTGGCAATACAATCCTGGTTTGTACATGGACGATTTTCACGAACATTTTCCTGACGTTGCTTTTATTGCTGGGGATTTTTATCATTGCCTAAAAAGAACCGTGGCTGTGTTCAGAGGAACAGATTCTATATAACACAAAAAGGAAGCAGGAACACCATCTGTAAAAACAGAACAACTTGTTGCAAACGTTCGTAAAATAATGCAAAATACGCCAACAAATTGTATAGTAAAAATTTTGAATACTCTCGCAAGATGGAGGCAAAGTCACGTGACACTCTGTCAATTTTGGTCTATTAAATTTTTATAAGTTGGCATGAATTCCAGGACTGAACTTGAAAATTATACATGTGATACCTTCTAAAACAATTGATGCAATAGTCTCATCGGTTCTACCGCTTAAATAATGCCAAATAATAATAATAATTTCTTTTGAAAGTTTTGTTTTATAAATATTATAATTTAAGGTAGGTACCTAATAAAAAACATGAGTTTTTATATGGATAAAAGATAAAGTGTCAAAATAGATTTAAAAACGATATAATATTATAGGTATAATTATCCAAACCTTAAAAATTCTGAATTAACTGAGACGCAACTTTAAATAGGATTCTGTCACTCATATTTACAACATAATTTTTTTTTTTGTTTTATTTGTTCAGATTATAATATTATATTATAGGTAAAATACAATACCTTCAGTTCAACATAAACTAATTGAATTTAGTCAGATATTACATTTACTGTCAAGGAAATCCTGATAAATGACTTACGTAAGGTATGTAGACCCAAATATGGTTTTTATAGAATTTGTTGGCTATATGATACAGTTACATTTCTAGACTTATATGTGGGCTAATATAAAGTTATAAGCTTCAATTTAGCCAGGGATTTAATTTTTCTGTCAATGGAAACCCTAATTTAACAATTTTTGACTTACGTAAGGTACGAAGACCCAAATAAAGATTTTTATAGAATTTGTTGGTTATGGTACAGTTACATTCCTAAACTTGTGTGTCGGCTAACATAAAGTTAAAAAGCTTCAATTTAGCCAGGAATTAAATTTTTCTGTCAGTGAAAACTCTACTTTAACAGTTTTTGACTTACGTAAGGTACGTAGACCCAAAAGTGTTTTTTATGGAATTTGTTCGTTAAAATGCAATTTATTGATACAGTTACATTTCTAAACTTGTATGTAGGCTAACTTAATGTTAAAAACCTTATTTTATTGCCATACAAACAATAATAATAGTAATATCTAATAATAATTTCACCTAGGTACGTAGACCCAGCAAATAGAAGTATATATTTGTTCGCTATCCTATTACATATTAATATGGTTACCTTTTACAACTACTATATAGGCTAACATAATGTTAAATAGTTTATTTAAACCTTACTAACAATAAAAATAATAATAACAATAATAAAAATAGTTTCTTCGAAATCAAATAGCTGATTTTTATAGGTTAATAATATTGAAAGCTGTTTTGGCATTTGGCAGAACTACCGGTTTTATCAACCTACCCGACTTTGTCCAACTCTCTCCTACCTACCTAAGTCAGAGAATTTTTAAAACAGAAAAGGATACCTACCTAGATAATGCAAAATGCAAAAATTATACATTAGAAACCTAACCTTTACAAGCAAACATTTTAAGATAAAAAATTTCACAAACTAACTTTTCGACAAAAACGGCGTTCACATGAAATGAAACTTATTACTTATCGATGAAATCAACTAACGAGCAAGACACACATTAATAATTATGATCCCTTCCCTAATGAAAAATAATTTAAAAAATTTTAACCTGTAAATTTTTGGTCAAATGAATAATAATTATAATTACTTACCGGCCACACAAAAGTAATTAAAATTCAATGAAAGTAGAAATAAAAGGCACCATAACGACAAAATATTTTGAAAACGTAATTAAACGTAACAAAAAGCACAAAAACGCAATTCACAGCTCATTACGGTCCAGTACTAATCTGGGGATATTACTATCTCCCAATATCAGCTGATCGATGACAAATTTCTGCTGTCATCTGTTTTAAAACGAGACTATTCGTGCCGTTTTCTATATAAGACGCCAGTCCCAAGAAGTGGGAAGATCTTATGGAACATGCAGGACTATTTTTAAGAAGCAGCTAAATTTATTTCCTTATAAAGTGCAAATATTCTTAGAAATACAAGCCGCAGATTTTGAAAGACGCAGGAATTACTCTCAATGGTTTACCCAAAATTTATTGGAAAGAAATGATTTATTAGACCTGAAATTTTTTTCGGATGAAGCCTATTTCCACCTCTCCGGTTATGTGAATTCTCAGAATACACACATGTGGAATAGTGAAAATCCCCATTTTTTTTGTAGAGTCCACATTGCACCCTCAAAAAATTGGTGTCTGGTTAGCTGTTTCTCTAAGAATAATTGTTGGTCCTATTTTTTTCCATGACACAGTTACAGCACAGCCGGTATAGAGACAATATTTTGAATCCAATTGTGGAGCAATTACTTGACGACGAACTACGTTTTGGATATTTTCAACAGGACGGTGCAACCGCCCATACAGCCGCCGAAACTATTAACTACTTACGCAATTTTTTCGACGACAGATTGATCAGTTTTCGATCAGACATTGAATTCCCACCTAGATCACCTTGTTTAACGGTTATGAATTACTTCGTTTTGCCTCATTTAAAGAACAGTATTTTTAAAACACCAGTTACAAATTTAGAACAATTACAAGAAAGGATTATCCAAGAATGTGGTAACATTTCTCCAGAGATGCTGGTCAACACTTTCGAAAATATGAAGAGACGTGTGAATTTATACTTGGAGCATGGCGGTGGCCAATTTCAGCAATTTATGTAATTATTTTTTATTTTTCCTTCTGTATATTCTTACTTTGTTGATTTTGTAAACAACAAAAATAAATTTGTATTTGTCTACTTATTTTATTACTCATTAGTTTGGCATATCATGTCATAATATGAATTTGACAAAATTTTAACCTAGTTTAGATATTATATCGTCCCCATATCATTGTGATCTAAACCAAGCTCCACGTTTTTTAATCCAAGCCCTCTTTGATGCAAATAATTTTTGCTCGCACGGTATATGTGCTAATACCTGTTGTGCAAAGTTTTTTTTTTGTATTATCTTATGTTTTAATGCACACATTTTTTTTTAGAAATACAGGGTGTCTGGAAATGATTTAGGGGATAATTCTAGACCGAAAATAAATAATATCTCTTCCTGTAAAATTTTTTCAAAAATTGATTATTAACTGAGTTACAGGGTGTTAAAGTTATATTTTATTTGCAGTTTTAAAATACATATGTTACTAGAACAATAAAGTAAACATTCAAATCAAAGGTTCAAAGTGACGTCCTTCCTCTTCAATGCATAAATTAATTATTCTTAAAGAATTCCGACGAACTCCATGAAATATTCCTTTTTTTGCTATGCTATTTAAGATTAAAAATAAATTTAAATGATTTCGTATTCATCACATGCAAGCAATGTTATTTTAGTGTTTTTCTCGAAAACGGTTAGATTTATCGAAACAAAAGTAGTACTTATACCTTTTTTATTTCCCAAGGTTAGGAAAATAAAAATATTTAGTCAAAATGCGCATACAGTGTAGGACAAAAAAGTTGGAACCATTAAAGTATAGGCTCCTATATAGCGCCCTCTACAAAATGCGAAAAAACGGTGGGCAAATTTGTATTCTTCATCCCGAAAAAGCCCCATATACGAGATTTCGTCAAAATATTATGAGCGTGGCAAAAAGTATTGCAAAAACAACTGCAAATAAAATTTATCTTGAAAATATTATACACTGAGGACCTAAAGTCCGTCCCCCCCCCCTCTAACTTCTAAACCGTTCGGTATATTTTAATAAAATTTTGAACGATAATATTTGAGCAAGTCTTGCACTCTTTGACATACCAATGACAGCTTTAAATGTCAAGATGACAGCTGGGTCCGCTTTTGGAATATTCTTTTAAATGGAACACCCTGTATATTTTTACATTTTTAAATTCCACATAAAATTATAATTATTTTTTATTAAATGCATTATTAGTCTATACTTCATAGTTTCCGAGATATTGACTCCCGAAAAGTGACATTTTTGAACTTTGACAGCTTATAACCTTCTAACAGTACGTCTTAGAGCAAAACGGCTTACATGTCCCTATCTTCAATTTTTATTATCTTCCCAAAAAAATCAACTTCCGGTTAAACCGGATGTAACTCGAAAGCAGGAAATATAGTTGTTCCGGTTTAACTGGAAGTTGATTTTTTTGGGAACATAATAAAAATTGAAGATAGGGACATGTAAGCCGTTTTGCTCTAAGACGTACTGTTAGAAGGTTATAAGCTGTCAAAGTTCAAAAATGTCACTTTTCGAGAGTCAATATCTCGGAAACTATGAAGTATAGATAGAATGCATTTAATAAAAAATAATTATAATTTTATGTGGAATTTAAAAATGTAAAAATATACAGGGTGTTCCATTTAAAAAAATATTCCAAAAGCGGACCCAGCTGTCATCTTGACATTTAAAGCTGTCATTGGTATGTCAAAAAGTGCAAGACTTGCTCAAATATTATCGTTCAAAATTTCATTAAAATATACCGAACGGTTTAGAAGTTAGAGGAGGGGGGACGGACTATAGGTCCTCACTGTATATATTTATTTTCGGTCTAGAATTATCCCCTAAATTTTTTGCTTATCATTTCCGGACACCCTGTATATATTATTATAAGAGGAGAAATATCGGCTAGCAGACAAATATTTTGAATGAAAGGGTAGTAAAGGCTGTGTGTGTACACCTTTAAATAAATGGATAAAGGAAACTCGTAAAAGTTATACAGGGTGTCCGGAAACTTCGTTCGTATACTTTAAGGGGATATTCTACATATGAAAATATGAAAAAAAGTTTATATGAATGTAGGTCCTTAAATGACGTATAAGAAAGCTATGGACGTCCAAAGGTGACCTCTAAAGATTAGTTTCTATTTTATATCTATGCAACCGCTTAAGGTACCGGTGTGCTTTTTGGCACACAAACTAATATTAACACTTGCTAATTTATGATATTGAGAGTTATTATGAAATTTAGTCAGGGACGTTCTTACGGGGGGGGGGGGGGGGGCTTAGTTTATTTATTCCTAATTTTTTTACAAGACACATTTAAAAAATTTTACCCAAAAATTATAATTCCAGTGGTTTTTCTACACAAAAAAGGTATTCTTAAAAAAAATTATTGGACCAATGATTTAGGATAAAAATCGATTTATTTAAATCATTTCATAAACTATTATCGAATTGTGTTTAAACTAAAACATCAAAGTAGTCCAATGACAAATACAAATTTGAATTAAAAAAACATCAAGAAGCCCATGGTTAGCGTTAAAATAAATTTACAATGACAATAATTAAGTCAAAACGTTGTTTTATTTTCATTTTTAAACAAAATAAATTAAGAGTTGTTGGTTTAACAAGAATAATCTGAGAAAAGTAGAAAAGTTACAACAAACGTTGAAAATGGTTTCCATTCATATCAAAACAACCAACTAAACGATTTCTCATTGATGTTCGTACTCTTGCGAAAACTCCTTCCTTATTACGAATTTCCTCGCAACAATAAATAACACGTTGTTCCAATTGTTGTACATTTTCAACAGGTACTGAATATACCAGAGACTTCAGATATCCCCAAAGAAAGTAATCTAATGGATTGAGATCAGGTGAACGGGGAGGCCAGGCAATGGGCCCAACTCGGCCTATCCATCGGTCTGGATATGTTTGATTTAATTGATCTCGAACCAATCTACTAAAATGAGGTGGAGCCCCATCGTGCATAAAATAGTTTGTAAGTCTTTACTGGCACGGCACATTTTCAAGTAGAACAGGCAAAGAGTCTTGTAAAAAATCTAAATATGTGGGCCCATCTAAACGTTGAGGCATAATGTATGGTCCTATTAATCGATCGCCCAATATACCTGCCCAAACATTAATTGAAAATTTATTTTGAAATCGACTTTCGAAAATTGCATGGGGATTTTCTTCTGCCCATACATGGTTAATATGAAAATTTACGATGCCTTCACGGGTAAACCCTGCTACGTCAGTAAACAAGACTTTATGTAGAAAAAAAAGGTCTTGATGGCATTTTCTCTGCATCCACTGACAAAACTCTGCACGAGGAAGTAGGTCTTAAGGCTTAAGCGCCTGAACTCTTTGTTTATGGTATGGATAAAGAAGTTGTTCATGCAAAATTTCCCATGTTGTACTCTTAGGGATACCCTCTTGTAAGGCAATTCTTCTTGTGCTTATACCCGGATTGGCTGCAACGCATTCGAGCACTCTTTCTTCTGCTTGTGGAGTCCTAGTAGTACGGCTTCTCCCAGTTTTATTTATATTTGGCATAAAAGTTCCAGTTTCTCTTAATCGTTGATGTAACTTAATGAATAATTTCTCACAAGGAATTTGACGGTTTGGAAAATATTCTTGATACAACCTGCGAGCTTCTCGAGGACAACCATTAGCTTTGCCATACATAAAATGCATATCAGCTAACTCAGCAAAAGAATAACCTGCCCTTTTTTAAAATTTGCACCTTACTCAAAAACACTTTGCACTTGATCAATGATCACTACAATAAATCACAAAAACGTCATTGTCAATTTATTTTAACGCTAACCATGGGCTTCTTGATGTTTTTTTACTTCAAATTTGTATTTGTCATAAGACTACTTTGATGTTTTAGTTTAAACACAATTCGATAATAGTTTATGCAATGATTTAAATAAATCGACTTTTCTCCTAAATTATTGGTCCAATAATTTTTTTTAAGAATACCTTTTTTGTGTGGAAAAATCACTGATAAATGTGTTGTGTAAAAAAATTAGGAATAAATAAACTAAGCCCCCCCCCCCGTAATATCATAAATTAGCAATTGTTAATATTAGTTTGTGTGCCAAAAAGCACACCGGTACCTTAAGCGGTTGCATAGATATAAAATAGAAACTAATCTTTAGAGGTCACCTTTGGACGTCCATAGCTTCCTTATAAGTCATTTAAGTTCCTACATTCATATGAAATTTATTTCATATTTTCATATGTAGAATATCCCCTTAAAGTATACGAACGAAGTTTCCGGACACCCTGTATATTAATAGCAGAGCGCTATCGGCCATCCTCAGTGCCTCCAAAGCAAGAAAAAAATTTAAAAATTCTTTGTGACAATAAGTAAATCGGTCTATTACTTACTTTTTCAACATAAATTAAAAAGGTAAAGTTACAAACAGTGCGGTGCAAAATAATTAATACAATCTCACATATTACATTTTTTTGCAATAATATTCAAAAACGTCTTGGAAAATATATATTTAATAAACATCCTAGATGGACTGTTTGTTGCCATGTGTCGAAATTCCAAAAAGGGGGGAAAACGTTAACGTAACTTTGACGTGCTTTCTAAAGAGGCCAATTAGGTTAGAACGGGAAAAATCAAAACAAAACAACTGTGAAAACGCCAAAGCGAAACAGAGTTGCCAACACTTGGAACTTCAGATATATTTAGAAATTTATAATTTGGAAAAGTAAGAGTCGAAATATTGGAAATTATTATATGAATGTGTTAGGTTTTTTTGTTCGGTATATTTCAGTTATTGTTAAATCTCTGACAAAACAAGGTAGTACCCGTGTATACAGAACATGACTATTATAGCTGATTGTCTTAAAATAGGGCGAGTTAAGAAGGAACATAATTCTTGATTTAATGGCGAACACAAAAGAAAATGTATTAGAATTTGGGGTTCCCCATGTAATCTGTGAAAGTAATAATAAATAATTAGAAAAGGCTATGAACGTCTACGTAAAGATACATAATTTCTATTTAGACTTAAATGGGGAGTGAAATTATGTTTAAACTATCTATCGTGTATTTTGTGAGACTTAATGCTTTGCAGGAGGCACTAAGGATGATCGACAAGCCGAAAGCACTCTGCTATGAATATATAAACTTTACACCCAATACACAAGTTTCCTTCATCCAAATAAGTTAAATACTTAGTAAGTATATGCCTTTTACATTAGAGTACACAGGGAAGCCAAAACAATGGACTCCGTGGGGCGTTTCGTCACTATTAGAACTCTTCGGAAAGCTATTATCCAACTCCATTAACATTGAGACACTTCGGTGGGCACGCTGAACTCGGCTGAACGTATGCAAATACAAACTAACGATTTCTGTAGAAGTTACAGAGATGAAGAAGAGTAGTAAAGTATAGCCCCGTTAAGCTGGCCCACCCCGGTTAAAAATGTTTTGTCAAAACGCTAGCACAAATAAAGGGCACCTAGTACAACCTAGCACACCAATTTTTAGAGCTAGCACACCTACAGCATAGCTAAAAAATGCTGTTATATTCGGGGTGGGCCAGGTTAACGCTAGCCCCCCCCCCCGGTCATATTTTTTTTTGCCAAAAAGCTAGCACAAATAAAGGGCACCTAACACAACCTAGCACACCAATTTTTAGAGCTAGCACACCTACAGCATAGCCAAAAAGTTCTGTTATATTCGGGGTGGGCCAGGTTAACGCTAGCCCCCCCCCCCCCGGTCATATTTTTTTTGCCAAAAAGCTAGCACAAATAAAGGGCACCTGGCACAACCTAGCACACCAATTTTTAGAGCTAGCACACCTACAGCATAGCTAAAAAATGCTGTCATATTCGGGGTGGGCCAGGTTAACGCTAGCCCCCCCCCCCGGTCATATTTTTTTTGCCAAAAAGCTAGCACAAATAAAGGGCACCTAGCACAACCTAGCACACCAATTTTTAGAGCTAGCACACCTACAGCATAGCCAAAAAGTTCTGTTATATTCGGGGTGGGCCAGGTTAACGCTAGCCCCCCCCCCCCCCCCGGTCACATTTTTTTTGCCAAAAAGCTAGCACAAATAAAGGGCACCTAGCACAACCTAGCACACCAATTTTTAGAGCTAGCACACCTACAGCATAGCTAAAAAATGCTGTTATATTCGGGGTGGGCCAGGTTAACGCTAGCCCCCCCCCGGTCATATTTTTTTTGCCAAAAAGCTAGCACAAATAAAGAGCACCTAGCACAACCTAGCACACCAATTTTTAGAGCTAGCACACCTACAGCATAGCTGTAAAGTGCTGTTATATTCGGGGGGTGCCTGTTACTCTTTAATATTCCTATTGGCTCGTCCTGACAGGTTTGACAGAAAATCTTCAAATTCATCCTCCTATCATTCGTAATAATACGCTCATTTTTAAAGAAAATATTCAAGTGTGTAAAGTGAAAATTAACTTAACTTATAACTTATTCTGACACTTGTCATTTTAAACCCAGAACTGTCTATTTAGAACGCTTTCAAATTTAGATCCCTTTAGTGAATACGGCTGTTAAAGTCTCCTGTACAAATTATAAAAAAGTTCAAAAATATTAACCCAAAAAACAAAAAAGGGAAAAAAATTACTTTTCTACAAGAATTATATTTTATTGTTATTTTTTAGACCACACCTTATGTGAGAACGTATGTTCCTCATGTCAGCTACAACTTGAGACAAGTAGTAAAAAATATCGGTGTGCCATCTGTAAAATCACCCTGCATAATAACGATAATTGTATTGTTAAATACAAAGAAAAAATAATATGTAAATTTTGTTTTAAAAATCGTGCTGACGGCCAATTTTATATGGAACGAGAAATAGAGGAACAATGGATGAGAAAAAATGTTCCACCCAACAAGCGGGTTCGTTGTTCCTATCTGGAACCTGATGACGAAACGTTATTAATTAGAGCAATGGTAATTGGATTATTAAGAAATGGAAATATTGTTCACAAAAATCCAATAAAAGTTAATAAAAATTTAATAATATTACGAAACACATGTAGCTTTGATGCCATATCACAGCTATTTTGTGTTGCATATTGTGACAGTGCTTCCTTTCAAAAGATTTTTAAACAGAATCCAAACAATCTTTTTGCAGATTTAGTCCAAAAAATTATTAAAAGTGGAATAGCTGCAGCATATTATAGTACACGGACACAAATATTATTTTCCGAAAATCGATAGGAAATATTGACATTTTTGACAACTTTTTTGAAAGAAAAAGTCAATATTTCCTTGCACTTCGTCGTTGCTATGCAACGGAAAATCACTGTAAGGAAATATTTATTTTAGTACTGTACGGAAATGTTATTTCTGTACAGTTGTTTGCAAACTAAAAAAATGATTGAGAATTACAGCTGTATTCATAAAAAAAAGTTTACAAGAAGGTTAGGCTAAATGTCTATGTCCCATAAGAATTTCATTGAAAGTTATCAACGCACGTAACCTCTTTGTACGCCTTTTTTATGAATACAACCGTAGTTGTCGAAATTTAAACACATTATAACATACATTTTAATATTAATTATTTGATATATTACCAGTTATTTGACAATTAGTACAAGTATTAAACATTGGAAGAACATTGGAACTATTAGTTTGTTGAATATTTTTAACACTGATAATTTTATTTGTTTGACAAGAATTGGGTATTGGGGAAACATCAAATCTAGTAGGGTTATTTTTCTTTGGATTTTTTTGGCAATAAATCCAATGAGGCAGTATTTACTGCTTCCGTAAGTTCTGGGGGAGTTCCGGAAATGGAACAGTCATCATCACTCATCATTTTAGACGACAAACTTTTCTTGTGTCAAGTTTGACAATTCAATATTACTTTATTTCCATAGTTATAAAACCAATACCTATTTCCTTGTTGGGAATAAAATAATTACGATAATGTTTATTTTAAAAATTATAACAATTTGATTGTATCTAATAAGTTCCTATTGATTTTCGGAAAAATAGTATGTTTACCTTGTAGAAAAAGCACATTCCCGGACTCCCTATTGCCAGTCTCGGCTTGCGCCTCGACAGGCAATCTTTACGGTCGTCCGGGAATGTTCAGCTTTTCCTACTAGGTATACAATGTACTATTAATTCATTTCCTCACGATGTACCGGGTGAGTCAACGATGGCGCGGAGTAATTTTAGGCCTTGAAGATAAGATTTGTCGATAATGAGCTTTTGTAATAAGGATGGTTGGATATCTGGCACATTTTAAAAATATTTTGAATTATACAGGGTGCGCCCAAAAAGTAGGGTGTCATAAAGTTACATTTTTTTAAACGGGACACCCTATATTTGAGTACATTTATTAATTCTACGTGTTATTTTATACATTTTTATTAATGGTATAATTCACGAAAAAGTTACAGTTTTTAAGATAATTCGACTTATAATGAAAATTTTGCATTTGCAAGCATCTCGTTTCTTGTGAAAATGCTACTTAAATTTTCATAATTTTTATACTTACTAAGTAAAGTCAAAAATACATAATTTTCACTATGCAATATTTGACGTCTCATTTACAGGGTGTTTACTTTCTAGGACCAAAGTCATAAAACTTTTAATTGAAAAATATCACTTTTATTAAATGGAACAACATATATATTTTTCTGTCATCTTATAGCTCATTATAAACTCTTCAACTTTCGTAAAGAACGTCCTATCTCTAATAGTTTTTGAAATATTTTGATATGTCGAGATTTAATGTCCTCGTTATAGCATTTTTTGTCGGTTTTCCTTTCCGGACAAACACATGTACATTCAGCTTTATATGTATAGATTTAAATCAATAATGATAAAATTGTGAAATTATTTATTAATTTTTTATTTATTCTTAAATAATTTTGATTAATATATTCAAGAAGCTTATGGGCTGTAATCAAAGGTGCTTGAAGACGCTTTGAATGGTTTTAAACCTATACGCTTGTATAGACTGACCTAGCATAAAGTAGCTTTTGTAGGCGCTGTCGAATTTGAAAAAGTAATCTGCATACTATACTAAAATGCATATGTCCAAAATGTCCTATCTTAGGTAGTCAGTTTTAATGAAAGCTAAGAAGGTAGTCAGTTTTAATGAAAGCTAAGAAGGTAGTCAGTTTTAATGAAAGCTAAGAAAGAAACATTGTCAGACCAATATCATTTTATTTGACAGAAAGAGAAAGCGGCTAATTTTAAAAACACCGGAGGGTAACAGCAAAATAAAAACATACAAATTTAAGATAATGATCCGGAAGATTTTCTACAGTAGCAGTACTATAAAACTTTCCTTCAGTGTCTTTATAACCACTCACTTTCCTATGCTACATACAAAGACAAAATGAACCGGCATCGTGAGAACGACACATAATGTTCAAAGCCAATTACAAACTGCCACCTGCCTACCTGCCGACCTGCCACAGTAAAATTATAATGTGATGCTCAAGACTAATTAAATTATCGCGTCCTACGCATGCGTCAGCAGCTTCCAAGGCATTTTAAAATCCCTCAAATCAGTAATGATTTAAAATGTTGATCATTTAAAAGCAGGTAAGTAATCCAATATGATTATTTTGTGTAAATAACAGGATATATCGTACAACCCTTGCTGCTAATCAATGTAATTTTTTACTGTGTAGGGCAGTGGTTCCCAAATGGTGGTCCGCGGACCCATTGGGGTCTGCGGCGTATTTTTTGTGGGTCTGCGAACCCACGGAGCACAAAGGGAAAATAAAACAAAAATGACTAAATAAGTCACCTAATAATAAAACAATTATTGTTTGCGTTGATCAATCGTCTTTTGCTACATTTCCTTCTTTAGAATCATTTATAAAATCGTCGAAAACACTGCCGCAAGAGGTTCATCTCATTATCTGTGAACATTTGCGTAATCTGGTAATAAGTTTTCGTGAATATTTTCCGGTTCCAAATATTAATAATAACTGGATTAGAAATCCATTTTCTACAGAAAACATTAATAAAAAAAATTTAGCTCTTACAGGAAAACAACCAATATCAGCTCGTCGGCTTGTCATGTAGTGTTTCCAAAAAGGATATTTTTAATGATATGTAATAGTTTAATTCAGTTTTGGTTTAATATAAGTCCTGATTACAATGAGCTCGCCGAAAGGGCTATGATACATTTGATTCCTTTTTGCACAACGTATTTGTGTGAACAAGCTTTTTCTGTATTTATGTTCAGTTAAAATCAAAGCAAAGAATTAATGTTGGTTCCGATTTAAGGTTTAAAATATCGAATATTAGACCAGATTTGAAAAAAATTATAAATTCAAAAACAATATTTCATTCTTCCCATTGAATTTTAAAATAAGTTACTTCAATATGCCTAATGTTTATTTTGTTTCATATTTTTAAAGCGTGTTTAAAATTTATTTTGTACAGGGTTATCCAACCAAGACTAGACAAGGCGATTTTTTGACTTTTCCTGTACTTTTATAAAAAAACTGAAATAGCCATCTTAAGTCATTTTCTCCCGCGAATTCGAATATCTTCAGCAAAAAACAATTGAACATCAAACAAAAGTACTAGGGGTCACTTTGATATTTTTTTAAATGGAACACCCTGTATATTTTTACATTTTTAAATTCCACATAAAATTATAATTATTTTTTATTAAATGCACTATTAGTCTATACTACATAGTTTCCGAGATATTGACTCTCGAAAAGTGACATTTTTGAACTTTGACAGCTTATAACTTTCTAACAGTACGTCTTAGAGCAAAACGGCTTACATGTCCCTATCTTTAAATTTTATTATCTTCCCAAAAAAATCAACTTCCGGTTAAACCGGATGTAACTCGAAAGAAGGAAATATAGTTGGTCCGGTTTAACTGGAAGTTGATTTTTTTGGGAAGATAATAAAAATTAAAGATAGGGACATGTAAGCCGTTTTGCTCTAAGACGTACTGTTAGAAAGTTATAAGCTGTTAAAGTTCAAAAATGTCACTTTTCGAGAGTCAATATCTCGGAAACTATGAAGTATAGACTAATAGTGCATTTAATAAAAAATAATTATAATTTTATGTGGAATTTAAAAATGTAAAAATATACAGGGTGTTCCATTTAAAAAAATATCAAAGTGACCCCTAGTACTTTTGTTTGATGTTCAATTGTTTTTTGCTGAAGATATTCGAATTCGCGGGAGAAAATGACTTAAGATGGCTATTTCAGTTTTTTTATAAAAGTACAGGAAAAGTCAAAAAATCGCCTTGTCTAGTCTTGGTTGGATAACCCTGTACCTACAATAGAATAGAGATAATCCTTGTGTTTTAAGTTTATTATTGTTTTTAAGAAAAATACGTTGTATTGATAAATAAAATTTTGTTTAAATAAGTTACAAAACGGTTGTTTTATTATTTTTAAAGATTAACCGGCCATGGGGGTCCGCATGTTACTATAATCCGATTTCGGGGGTCCGGGATTTTGCGAAATTTGGGAACCACTGGTGTAGGGGTTTATCTGATGATAGTGGTGACCATTTGATGAATTAAAAAATTCAAGTGTTGAATGCAAGTGTTTTAACATTATTTGTATGGATCGCCTAGGATGAAATAAACGCTGTCGAGTAAAAAATTAGTTTGTTTCCTTCCAGTTTGGGTGCAGATAACTTAATACTTTATATGCCAAGCGTCATTTTCTTTAATACGGGAAACAACGACAAGTTTAAAATTTTTAATTAAAACAGTTTTCGTTGGTTTTCGCATTAGAGAAGGTAGAACAGAACAGGTTTAATTAAAATTTTAGGAAATTTACTATGGTGTATGTTAATGTTAGACCCTAAGCGACGTAATATAAAATGTAAGGGTGCCAAAACGAGGTTTGACTTTAAACCGAGAACATATTAATTTCTGGCTTAACGGTCCATTATCTAACATAAAATAAAGAAAAGTATCTTTTTCTCGCCAGTCCCTACTAATCAGTGGCGTAGCGTGGTTGATTGGGTGAGGGGGATCGGGGCGAGCGGATTATCCTTAAAGGAGCGTCCTTATTTCGAGTTTTGGCAAAAAGCTATAGTCTATTACCAAAAATATAGGCAGTGACGTAGCTCTCATAACCATGGAAACGACCAAAATACTGTATGGTCATTGTCGGTTTGCACTAGTTTCCATGGTTTCGAATAATACGTCACTGCCTATAATATTGGGTTTTGAGTATAGTCTTATTTGGATAACTTACTTGAAAATTTTAAATTAAGACATCTGTTTAAATACTTTTCATTTAGCCATAAATGGCATATTAGGAAACACTAATAGTGACTGCGCGATTGCAAAGATGACCTCCTATACTTTACGCCACTGCTTCTAATTTTTATCGAAATTGGTGAAAAATAAATAATAATTCTTGTAAAAACTGTTTATAAAGAACTTTAATACTGGGGAACACCCATGATAGGGTCCAATTTACGATAAAATTTATCGTTTTGACAGTTGACAATTGCAGACGACATCAACAGCAGCTGATACTGGTTCCCTCAAAAAGTCTCTACTTCAGTAGTGGACTGTAGCAAGATCAAACGTGAAGATGCGTCAGTAGTTTCACTAGTTTCTTTGGGTTTTGGTGTTTTTTAAGTGTTTCTGTGGCTCTTTTTTTTAGTATGCGATTTATACGATAATTTTACTTTTGGACTTTTTATCAGAGATAACATATTGTTGGTGTTTTTTATTTCAGTATAAATAAACCATTTTATGCTTACTACTTTAATAATATTTATTTTTGAATTTAAATGATTAGGGGTGTATTCTGTAGCACTTCCGTTAAATTTTAGAGGTCGTCAAAATTTTGGCGGCCGTTATAAATTTGTTTATATTCTGTATCTTTCTAATATGTCAAAATCATAACCTATTCTTCTAAAACTACCGGCTAAAGCAATAATTTTTAGAGGGCTATTAAAAATCTTCTTTGATTTTTAGCAGTCCATTAAAACTAGTTTTCTTAGATTAGCTTTTAATATTTTATTTTTTCATTTAACACTTTATTAGTAATTTGGGATTATTGACGAGGATAGTATTTATTCCTTTAAACAATGGCATTTTATGATGTTTATGGCGAGGCTTTGATTGATGAATTAATTAATTGACAACCATGAGAGCTGAATATATTTTTTTTATTCAGTGTTTTCACACAATTTAAAATTACCGAAAGCATAAATGTCTGAAACACTCATTTGACCAGGATTCATATCTTCTGGAAAATACTTTCTACATCTTTTTTTGAGCTAAGGACTAAATTCAGATTCCATTAAAGGGTACTCCAAGACAATAGCGATCCTTTCCAGCTATCTAATACCACGTTCAAGAAAATATTTCGATTCAATAAAGATAGCAAGAATCATAATCGATTTAATTAGCCTGCATATGCAAAAAGGACAAAGAACTTCAGCGATTCCTAGCGAACTAAAAATTCTTGGAACCTTAAACTTTTATGGTACTGATAGCTATCAATTATACAATTTTGCTGTAAGTCAACCCAGCATGAGTCGTTGCATTCATAAAGTTACTAAAATAATTTATTATAACTTAATGCCGAATTGGATAATATTTCCCAATAACGAGAACATGAGAAATACAGTTATAAATGGTTTCAGAAATAAGTATAATTTTCCACAATGTTTGGAAGCTGTGGATTGTACTCACATAGCAATTATATCACCACCACAAGATTATCCAGCACTTCCTTACTTTTATAGAAAAGGATAATATAGTATTAATTGCCAAATAATTGCCGACAGTGACTACAATATATTGAATATATTCGTCGTTTCATCGTTTTCCTGGATCAACCCACTATGCGGCTATTTGGCAAGCTTCCAATATTAAAACTCTCATGCAAGATCTATATATTTATGGTGCTAATTATTTTCTTATCGGAGACTCTGGGTACCCTTTACAACCGTTTTTCCGAACCCCCTTTGAGAACCCTGCGGTAAGTACGCCCGAAAGTAATTATAATTATCACTTTGTAAGAAGTAGAAACATAATTGAAAAGTTGAATGGAACACTAAAATCAAGATTTCGATGCTTATTAAAGCATCGTACTTTAAATTACGATCCTATTAAGGCAGAGAAAATTATTTATAGTTGTGGTATATTGCACAATATATCACGGTTTTACAAAGATGATCTTCCGGAATTTTAGATTTAGATAATGACGGTGCTTTTAATGATATTGAAAATATGCCGGATGAAAATTGGCACAGAAGAGGAAAAGAAATGAGAACTGGATTCATTTTTCCTTCTAACAGTTTTTGGTTTTCTTCTAAGAAATGTACAATAAACTCTTTCTGGCATTTTGTAGTCCTCAGAGCGCGAGACATTTTAAAATCAATGAACTAAATCGTAACATTCCACAATAAAAGTGTCATAATAATGTCAAATTTCGGCGACAGTAATTCAAACAACTCAAAGTGTGACGTTGCCATATTTCTGAACACACATTTTAACGGACTCCTCTAAAATTTATATTTTTTAACCAAACTCTAAAATTTACCTTTACAGAATATCAATTTTACTAAACATTTTTAGAGGGCTGCTAAAATTTAAATTTTTAATGGCCTCTAAAATTTAGCGGCTAATTTACAGAATAGACCCCTATACCTTCATATAATTTAACACTAAAAGAAATGAATCTTGTTTTTTTTTTCTTCTTTAACATTATAATGTTTTCATTTCATATAATTATTTTAGTATTTTGTTGGAATTACTTTGCAAATCCTACTGTCAATACTAATACAATTTTGAAACCCCTTTAAAAAGTTTTAAAGATAATAACGAACTAAGCCAACTCCCTAAAGGAAAATAGACCTGACTTCAACATATGCCGTGCCATAAATGATAAGTGGCTTTCCAACAAACATTTAAAGCCTTAGCGACCTCCAAGAAAATAACCTACCTATTTAAGTAAAAAAATAGATTATTTTATCCGAACGGTTGGACGAAACGGTAAAGAGACTAACTGTTTTGTCAAAAAAAGTGATTCGAATTTATTATTAAGTCTTCAAACTCGGCAAATATAGAGGCCCAAGAGATGTAAAATAAGTCAGTAATAAAATGCCAAAGCAGGTTATTTTTCACCTTAGATTGTGCCTTAAAGTCCAAAAATCTATTAGGCCCATAAATGACGAATAAATTAGATCGTTTTGTCTTTAATATATCTTCATGGTCGGGATACAATGTAAAAATTTTCTGAGGTGAAGTATACTCTATATTACCCTATACTTAAAGCCCAGAAGGCCTTAAAGTTTGAAATAGGTTATAGTAATGACTGAAATAATTTCTTTATTGCCAAACAGTCCTCTTCTTTTGCAAATCATGACCTTTAGGAAAAATAATTTAGTGAAGCCATATTTTTTAACACGGTGTATTATGTTAAATTAGGTTTATAAATTACTTTTAATACGAAAACAAAAACAAATATATTAGAAAAACCGAGCACATAAACGAACTTATTTGTTCAAGAACAAAAAATTGGCTATATACCGTGCGAGCAAAAATTATTTGCATCAAAGAGGGCCTTGCATCTAAGGACGTAATGCTTAGCCGAAGAGCTTAATACCTGTTAGGTGTCAGTAACTACCTGAATTAACAATCAATCAGTTATTCCGTCATCGTTGTCAGTCGTTACAAGTAATTGGATTCATCGCTAACTTTTCCAATTTCTTGAACAATCCACACAATGGGCTTTACGGAACAGCACAAATCTTTCTTGGTTGAAGCGTATTTTTGAAACGGGTTTAGAGTAAATGGTGAGTGCAATACAATCCGGGTTTGTGCATGCACGATTTTCACGAACATTTTCCTAACGTCGCTTTTATTGCTGGGGATTTTTATCATTTTCTGAAAAGAACCGTAGCTGTGTTTAGGGAAACAGGTTGTATACAACACAAAAAAGGAGCAGGAAGACCATCTTTAAGAATAGAATAACTTGTTGCAAACGTTCGTGAAATAATGCAAAATACGCCAACAAATTGTATAAGACGCCTGTCCCAAGAAGTGGGAAGATCTTATGGAACATGCAGGACTATTCTTAAGAAGCAGGTAAATTTATTTCCTTATAAAGTGCAAGTATTCCAAGAATGTGGTAACATTTCTTCAGAGATGCTGGTCAACACTTTCGAAAATATGAAGAGACGTGTGAATTTATGCTTGGAGCATGGGGGTGGCCAATTTCAGCAATTTATGTAATTATTTTTCTTCTTATTTTGTATATTCTTGCTTTGTTAATTTTGTAAACAACAAAAATAAATTTGTATTTGTCTACTTATTTTATTACGCATTAGTTTGGCATATCATGCCATAATATGAATTTCACAAAATTTTAAACTAGATTTGGTTAGATATATCGTCCCTATATCATTGTGATCTAAACCAAGCTCTACGTTTTTTAATCCAAGCCCTCTTTGGTGCAAATAATTTTTGCTCGCACGGTATTAAATTTTTTGAATTTTCAATTTTAATTTATCTTGTTTTTTTTTTAATTAAATGCCTGTTTTTCGGGGACGCGGTTAGTTTTTTAAGGTAAAATTGAAATCTATAAGAAAAGTTTTTACGCGCACCTAATTTTTACCTCATATCGATGAAATAGTGATTTTATAAGTATCTGTATACTACCAATCCATTTTACAAATCAATAGCGTATGACATACGTATTCTGATTTAGGAAACATCCTGCGTCCTGCGTTTTGATAAGAGTAAAAACAACATAATAGTTTCACCTTTTTCTAAAATTGTGGTTATGGTTTTCTATAAACTTCATAGCCCTTAATAGGCCCACAAAGATTAAATACAAGTAAAAAAACACCTCTTTACTACCACGAAGAAGACTACTTGGCCTTATCTATAAAGCCCAATGCTCCTAATGACAGGTGTTTTTTACCACTTTATTGTCTTGGTTTTATTCCCCACTAGGCGAAGTGGTTTATATTTCCTAATTCTGACTGTGCAAAGCGGCCTCTTGGGCGTAAACAACAATAGGGAACTCTCACACAATGTTTGTTTTACTACCGACGAATGCACTTTCACATTAAACAATGAAATAAATGCTCAAACTTGTTGATATTGGAGTACAGAAAATGAACATCGAGTTTTATACAAACAAGGACTCAAGAACCTTAATAGGTAAATGTTTGGGTCAGCATATTTGGACATCGGATTAATGGATTGTTATTTTTGAATCACAATTTGGTAAAAAAAAATTATTTGGAACTTTGACAAAATCAAATTGGACCTGCATTAAAAGAAGTTGCTCCTAAGAATAAAGATATTTGGTTTCAAATAGTTGGTTGTCCTGTGCACAATACAAGAGGGAATATATCCAAAACTTTTTCGATAGACCCACAATAAGATTAAATTACATCATAAATTGGTAGCTAGGTCTTCTGATCTTTCAGCAAATGAAGTTTTCCTGCGTTATTAAAATTTGGAAGTATCTTTCAAACTTTTCTCCACATGTGGGTTAAATTTTATTTTATTCCATTCATTATTTTTTTTGCATAATGATTATTTTGCAACAAAATATAAATTTGTAAAATTGGAACTGAAAAAAAAAGCAAACTTCTAGGGTAAATAACAATAGGGAACTCTCACACAATGCTTGTTTTACTACCGACGAATGTACTTTCACATTAAACAATGAAATAAATGCTCAAACTTGTTGATATTGGAGTACAGAAAATGGACATCGATTTTTATACAAACAAGGACTCAATAACCTTAATAGTTACATGGTTGGGCAGGCATATTCGGACATCTGATTAATGGATTATTATTTTTGAATCACAATTTGGGAAAAGAAAATTTTTTGGAACTTTGACAAAATCAAATTGGACATGCATTAAAAGAAGTTGCTCCTAAGAATGAGGTTTCAAATGGTCGGTTGTCCTGTGCACAATGCAAGAGGGAATATATCCAAAACATTTTCGCTAGACGCACAATAGGATTAAATTACATTCTAAATTGGCAGCTAGGTCTCCTGATCTTTCATCAAATAAAGTTATCCTGCGTTATGAAAATTTGGAGGAACTAAAGGTTGCAATTTCAGGGGTATATGCAATCAAATTTCCGCAACTGAATTTTATGACCGTTTAGAATACTGCTAGGTAGTAAACGGGGGACGCTTTGAACATCTAATTAGGAAGCATTAAGTTTCCAGTTGAATTAGTTGTTGCCTTAATAGATTTTTTAAATTGTTGTTTTTCCACTTGTATTCCAAATGTTCGCCTAAATAAATTACTCCTTATTTCGTTTAAAAATGTAAGTTTATTAAATTACTACAATCATTATTTCTTCTTGAATACTGTATCGGGTGAACAATGAAATAGGGACGCCGGCATTATCTTGGAAACCTTTTACTTATTTTGACTAATTTCTTCATTTTTCTCAAAAATGTTAAATACAATGGTATGTCTTTTTTAACTTAAGTAAAAGGAAAGATAAATAAGAATATCTGCGAAAACCGCAAGCCAATAATATATTTTTTTGAACCGAAGATATTGGAAGATGATATCAAAATGAGTAAAATTTTTAGGAAATAATTCCTTTGATATGTCAATCATATTTTTTATCGTCAACCGTCAGTAAAGCCGTACATTATCAGAGTGATTTCCGGAAGTAAACGAATACTTTATTTTATTGTAAAATAAAATACTTTACCTGCCGCAAATGCGGCAAATAAATACTTTTATCTGCCGCAAATTAGTGACTTTGACATTTATTAATCAAAAATCGTCTGTCACTGTCACGCCTCTCCCTTTATAATAAAATTCGATGAGTTATACTTCAATTTTTTATTATATAAATTCTAAACGGTTGGCGATAAAATGTTGTATGCACCACGTCAGTAAAGTGTCTTTATCGACTCGCCTGTTATTCGCCTCGCTCGCTCATCTCATAATTTCAGACTCGTCCGATAAAGACTCACTTTACTGCCTTGGTACATAAATAACTATTATTTCTAATTTCTTAACTAGATTGTGCAAAATTCCTTAATAATTAGTATTTTCAATTTTACCATCTACTAAAAGTACTAATTTTTATATCAGAATTTCACCGATATACCAAATGAAAAGTACTCTGAATTAAATAGCCATAAGAAAGTAAATCCATTTAACTATCTGAATACACATAAAATAGCTCAATTCATAAGCCTTGGTAATAAAGCAAATATATATTAAATCATGATATTTTTAAATTGCGTCTAATCAAATCCACTAAACAATGGGCAAGATAGGATTAGTAAAAACAATTTAATTAAAATTAAAAAGAAAACTTGTTTTATATTGTTCGATTCAACAGCGATCGCTTAAGTTCTTTGAATAATTATTGTTGTTGATGGTGATGAAAATGCAATGCATCTATTAGATACTTTCTTTTTCTCTTAAATTTTTTGCAATAATATATTTCATATAGACGTTGGAGCATTATTCCCCAATGGCCCGGAACAATCCGAGAAACGGCGCCGTCGGCATCAACAAACCCTGGCGCGCTGAAAGCAATATTATTGGTGATTCCTGGACAATTTCGTCATATTTATGTTTGTTTCTTTTTAACTTTTATTGTATTTAGGTTAGGTTAGAGTGGCAGACCTCTGGCACTGTCCAAGTAGTGTCACATAGTCCTGTAAGGACCGTTGTGATACCACACGTGTTCCTCGGAAGCTATCCGCATCAGCTTCCTGATGGTTAACGCGACGTAGACCGTAGAAGAATCTTGGCAGCTCATTCAAACGAGCCACTGCTGTTAATAAACTTAGTGAGTCGACCCAGTTGCAAGCTACTCAGTTCCTGCAGATCATTAAAGAATGGTTCGCCCAAGGCATTAAACCTTCTTCTCGCGAGGCCGGGGCATTCACACAAGAATTGCTTAATACTTTCTTCTGCTTTTTCATCTCTGCAACTCCTGCAAAAGTTGTTAGCTGGTATTTGCATACGTTCGGCGGATCTACAGAAAAGGCAATGTCCGGTAACTACGGCAGTGATATTTCTCAGGTATCTCCGACTGTGCTGTTATAACGCTGCGGTTTTCCTGTTACCACGTAGAGGCTACAATTGCTCGGAGATGCTACAGGTTGTTAGTTCTGTCCACCTGCTTTGCGCAAGCTGTTTAGCTATCCGATGAATCTCCTCTTTGACTGATCCCAGTGGTCTAGCCACAGTATTCTCTGTTAGTTCAACAGACATGCCTGCGCCCTCCCTGGCGAGCGCATCAGCAGTCTCATTGCCATATATTAATAATATATTACTGTGGCCAGGAACCCAATACAAGGCGACTCGATGCTGAGCACCAAGTGTCCAGAGATTATTGCGACATCGCCTTACTAATTTTGATTTAATAAGGCTGAAATATGTGTACTGTTTTTTCCAAAGCAGTCCACTAGACCAGGATCCCGTTGGTTAGTATAGGTCTTACAATGGCTATATAAATCCAGTGTACTATGTCGGGTTTTAATCCCTACTTCTTACTAATGACTTTTTTGCCGGCATAAAACGCAACTGACGCCTTTTTGACTCGTTCTTGTAGTTAACCGTGAAGTCGAGTATCAATCATATATACTTTGCTTTTTCCTTTACTGCCCACTAAAGTACTGTTGTCCAGGACTGGGAGCCTGAAGTTATTAATCACCCTTCTGCGTGTGAATAGAACCAGCTCCGTTTTTTCTTGGTTAATTCTTAAATAACATTTCGCAGCCTACCGTTCGAGTTTTCGCAGCGCTGTTTCTATTAGATAGCTGATAATATTTAAAAACTACTAGTATAACTAAATCGTTAGCATATGCAATCACCTTAAATCCAGCCCTTTCTAACGCTATAAGAATTATAGGTATAATCATAACTCTTATACTGTGTTGGCGACAACACTCCCGCCTTGCGGAGTTCCTCTTCCGGCAATTCTGACCATCTCACTGGTTCCCAAATTAGAGCAGATTTGACGGCCTTTTAACATCTTATGAATCCAACGGCAGAAAAAGGATAGTAATGCCTGATGAAAATTGCCTTAATATAATTTTTTAGAGAGACACTTATCGAGTACTACTCATACAAAATAAAATATCTGTAATAAATTTTGCCCAAGATAAAATCGCCAGAACCCATCAACTAATGCACGATCATAAATTAAATGGTAAGATCTCCGCTCGAGGGGTTATCTAGCTTAAAAATATAAAGTGTACATCGGGCAGAAAACCCTATCCATTAACTGAGATAAGAACAATAGCTGTCGGCCATTTTATTATGTTTCGCTCTAACACTTTTAGTGTAGCTGCCAGCGGAGATTTTTTTAAAGTTTACTGGCCATTAAGAGCTCCCATCGAGTCGTTAAAATTACGTATTTATCGTAAAAACGCGTTCCCGCCTTTCAATCAACGACGAAGTTACCGTACTAGATTAATTAGTTTAGAAAGAAAAATTGAAAACCTGCATGATCCCCGCCGAATGCACTAGGTTTAGTTTTTTCAATAAAAAAATTATAAAGATGTAAATTTGGCCATAGAATGGTAGTTTTTATAAAATGTCTCTATATTGCCATTTTGGCCTTATTCAAAAAGCTAAAATAAAGCTATTTTGCCCACATCCCTTAACTTTTAAATTATCTTTAGTTTTTGTATTAATTCAGTGTAATTCGCTAGTTCTTGATTGAAATATAAACTCGTGCAAACTAAAAACTCAAAAATATTTGCGCCCAGTTGTTGGCGACAACTTGCCGTGTCGACAGAGCCCATTTAGTTAAAGTGCATTTTCAATTTAGTTTTAAGTCCTTTTTTAACGTGGAGCTATGAATTATTAATATATAAAATAAATTATTAAAATGTCTTAAGAGCAAACATTAAATCAAAGTTAGTAAGGCGCTGTAGCAATAATCTCTGCACACTTGGTGCTCAGCATCGAGTCACCTTCTGTTGGGTTCCTGGCCACAGCAACATATATGGCAACGAGACTCCCCAGGGAGGGCGCAAGCATGTTTGTCGAACTAGCAGAGAATGCTGTGGCTAGACCACTGGGATCAGTCAAAGAGAAGATAGATCGGATAGCTAAACAACTTGCGCAAAGCAGATGGACAGAACTAACAACCTGTAGCATTTCCAAGCAATTGTGGCCCCTAGTTGATATCAGGAAAACCGCAGTGTTATTACAGCACAGTCGGAGAGACCTAAGAAATATCACTGCCGTAGTCACGGGACATTGCCTTTTCGATAGACACGCCGAACGTATGCAAATACCAGCTAACGACTTCTGCAGAAGTTGTAGAGATGAGGAAGAGAAGAAAAGTATTCAGCATTTTTTGTGTGAATGCCCCTGCCTCACGAGAAGAAGGTTCAATGCTCTGGGCGTATCATTTTTTAATGATTTGGAGGAAGTGAGCAGCTTAAAACTGAGTCGACTCAATAAGTGTACAGTCAAGTACTTGTACAGTCAATAAGTGCAGTACGTGGTTGGTTTGAATGGCCTACCAAGATTCTTGTACGGTCTACATCGCGTTGCGATGAGGATAGGTTAGTTACGCTGACCACGTGTGGTACCACAACGGTCCTTATAGGACTACGTGAGCCTGTTTGGAGGTCTGCCACTCTAACCTAACCTAAGAGCAAATAGTGCGTTCCCATTACATCGAGTACTGCGTCGTTCAACGGCAGAAATATTGTTTTTTTTTTTAATCTAAAATGTGTGGGGGCATCATTATTTCACCGAAACGCATGTTTATATTTTAGGTACTACGGCTATTAGGTATTTGAATGTCGTTGTATAATGACTAAAGGGGTGATTAAAATAATAATAATAGTGCATGAATGGAGTCCTGTATTTCTTAAAACTGGTTAATTAGATAGTACTAATAAAAATAACTTGTTTTTATTAAAGTACGTACAATATAAACGCAAGATTATAGAAAAAATCTTCCTCACGACAACATCATAAAGAAAGGAGCCGAAAATGCCACATGCAAATATTGCACATGGGTGTATTCAAAAAAATGTTTTTCGTAAGATTGCAATTCTCTGACAAGGGATTGATGTTTTTTTGGATAACACCCTAAAAACGCTAGAAAATTGGTACTAGAACGGCTACACGATTCGTCAAGGAATAGAAAGAACAAAATGCAGAGCACGCCAAACTGGTTTTTGGCCTGGAATAAACAGCGACATAAAAAAACACAGTAGAAGCCTGCCAATTGTGTCAAAAATATAAACCGTCTTTGCCTAAGGAAACTATAATTATATGCGATTCTTTACCGACATACCTACCCGTTTTAAGATGTATCTGCAGATATTTTTTCTTGCAATGGAAAACACTTCATGGTGTATGTCGATAGACTTTCCGGATGGCCCGTCGTTTGGCAATTTATAAGCAGGGATCCAAGCAGCACTCATATTATAAATGGTTTAAGGAAAATATGTTCTGATACAGGAGTTCCCATAAGATTTAGGTCAGATAATGGGCCCCAATTTAGCTCCTTTGAGTTAAAAAATATTTCGAAGACATGAAACGTTACATTTTCTCCCTCCACTCCATATTACCCACAAAGCAACGGTCACGCGGAATCTGCTGTAAAAGCTATGAAAAATTTTATCACTAAAAGTACAGATAACGGACAGTTAGATGAAAATAAATACCATGCGGGTTTATTAGAGTGGAGAAAAACACCTAAAATAGATGGTAGTTTACCTGCTCAAATTTTATATGGACATTCTTTAAGGCCGTTAGTACCGGCATATTTAAAATTATTTACCAAAGAGTGGAAAGAAGTAGCAAATATTCGAGATCGAAAAGTTGTAGAACCAATGAAGATGAAATATTTTTACAATCGGACTTCTAAGGACCTAACCCCAATTCCATTAGGAAGCAAGGTATGGATGCAAGACACAGGAAAATAACGGTGGGATAAAATTGGCGAAATAATAGAAGTTGGAAACAATAGAAAATATACTGTTAAAGCACCAAGTGGAAGAGTATATAAGAAATATGCGATTTCTTCGAAAAGCAGTTCCGAAAGGGAAAGAAGGAAGAAATTGTGAGGGGGAGATGTGAGAGATCTGGTTTACCGGTTTTACCTAGACGTGTGTTGTCATTGTCAGTTTGATGCAAAGTAGAGAAATAATAAAGTTATATTTATAAAGCTATTCTATTTTAATTAGAGAATATAACAAATACATATTTAATATAGAAATTACATATTGTTCACGTTATTAATAACGTGTATTTTTACGGAGAACAATTAACGGTTACATATCTAACTTACATGGTAAATTACCCACTGGCACGTTGTTATTATGTTGAAAAAACGTATATGAGCACAATGCACAATAGATACCCTGGGGCGAGTAGACCACGACGGCCGTTTTGTCCTTGTTAGGATTCTACCGGCAGCCGTAATCCAAGCAATCCCAACAACAGCGGTGGGTAACTAAACTATAAACGTTATAAAAAAGATTTATTTTTCTTTTGGTCCTTGTTTCTGTTGTTTTTATTAATATGCAAAATGATGCGAGATTTCTCGTTCTGGCACATTTTTCTCTCGTCTCGCAGGAGACCGGAACACTCTCGTCTCGAACGAGAAACGAGAGAGTGAAACACTAATCTAGTCATCTGATTAGTTTAAGTAAATACAGGATTAGTTCGTGTTTTAGCTAAGTAATGCCGATAGTAATATCCTGACGCAAACTTAAAAAAAAATAGCAACATTTCAATAAAAAGAATATAACGCAACTTTTGGTTGTACCAGTTGCTCATAGTCGCTGTAAAGATCAAAGTAACAGTGATATTCTGCAATAAAAATGGCGGTCGGTAAAAATAATTAAAATGGTCGGTAAGAAGAGCATTGCGGTAAAATTAAAAAAAAAAACGGTCGGTAAAGGGTACATATCCTTTTTGTCAAAATTTCCTAATTTTTTTTTAATGTTGAGATTAATACTCGCATTATTTCGTAATGCCTATCTTTTCAGAACCTTTCAAACTTTAAATTAAAAAATTTGGGAACATGAATTTTTGCACAGAAACCTTAATATTAATCTGTTTCGAAAAAAAAGTTAGGTGGTCGCTGAAAGGTACATTTACTTCAGTTAGTTTAAAGATCTTGGGTTAGTTTAACTTTTACGAAATAAAGCAAAAATAAAACATCTAAGTGTATCTATTTTACGTTTCCAATATATCTTTGTTCGCTGAGAGCTATAATCGTCGTATATTTTCCAAGATCAACATTTCCCAACACAATGCCATGATCCCTTAAAAGACGTATGTCGCAAAGTTGATTTAGTCCTTATATAAACTCCTTAAAGTCCCTAAAAGATTACAAGCAACCCTTTAAGTTGTTCAAAGGGTCACACACTGAGCTTTCCAAGAGCTTAACTTTACTGACAAATCAATTAATCATGGTTAACTTAAAGTGTTCATTTTAACAGGGCCGTACACCTAAAATGTATGTTTCATTTACCCAAAAATTATCGTTTAATTTTAAAATTTTTATCTATGTGTTATTATGTAACCTAATTTTTATTAAGTTTAAAGTTCATCCTACTAGACAAACTTCGCTTGTTTTGGTATTTATTATCGAAAATCCTAATCAAAATCGTAGCGAGATTTCTCGTTCCGCATATTTTCGTCTCGTCTTACGAGATTCTCGCAGAAAAAGTCTCATCTTGTCTCGCAGCAGAACGGACCACTCTCGTCGCGTTCTCGTCTGTTGAGAAAGAGACGAGGACGGGATTGATACACAGCCATCTTTTTTATGCTTTACCGTAGAATCTAAAATTGCGTTTTAAAAAGCGAATTGGCTTAAAACAAAGGAACTGTGGCGTAAAGTTTTTATTTTTATAATGGATCACCCTCTATATTTTTTATTTTTATGGAGTCTTTCGTTCCGGATTCCACCAATATACAGGGTTGGGCAAATGTTCTGGAACGGCTTAATTACAGGCGAACGAAAAGTGATATCGGATCCGGGTTTTGGGCAATCTATAGGACTAAAATTTTACTATTTGACTATTATACCATATGTCAGTAATGTCACCAACTGACAAGTGTTGACGTTATTTTTTTTTAAATGGAACACCCTGTATATTTTTACATTTTTAAATTCCACATAAAATTATAATTATTTTTTATTAAATGCACTATTAGTCTATACTTCATAGTTTCCGAGATATTGACTCTCGAAAAGTGACATTTTTGAACTTTGACAGCTTATAACTTTCTAACAGTACGTCTTAGAGCAAAACGGCTTACATGTCCCTATCTTCAATTTTTATTATCTTCCCAAAAAAATCAACTTCCAGTTAAACCGGAACAACTATATTTCCTGCTTTCGAGTTACATCCGGTTTAACCGGAAGTTAAAATTTTTGGGAAGATAATAAAAATTGAAGATATGGACATGTAAGCCGTTTTGCTCTAAGACGTACTGTTAGAATGTTATAAGCTGTCAAAGTTCAAAAATGTCACTTTTCGAGAGTCAATATCTCGGAAACTATCAAGTATAGACTAATAGTGCATTTAATAAAAAATTATTATAATTTTATGTGGAATTTAAAAATGTAAAAATATACAGGGTGTTCCATTAAAAAAAAAATAACGTCAACACTTGACAGTTAGTGACATTACTGACATATGGTATAATAGTCAAATAGTAAAATTTTAGTCCTATAGATTGCCCAAAACCCGGATCCGATATCACTTTTCGTTCGCCTGTAATTAAGCCGTTCCGAACATTTGCCCAACCCTGTATAGTTTATCTATGTTAGCTCAAACCGTTTTTAAGATAAGAGCGATCAAATTTCTAAAAAACTGTATTAATTTGAGTTTAGTATGTCTAGAATGCCTTGAAAAACAAAACCATGTAAATAATAATAATAATAATATTGTCACGAGGGCACCGGGTTCCTTGATTAAAAGGCGGTCATCATAACTATTGTAACTCTTTATTATTTACACAATTAAGCAATGATAAGTAATTGACAACATAAAATGAATAATAAAATGCCCAGTCTTACCTTTTAATTAGCTTGGCTTCTACTCTCAGTGTCGGGGAAAAGTGTCACTGCGATCAATTGGGTCGTTCGGGCGCTTGACCGTCGTACTCACTTGGCTGCGAGATAGATGCTTCCCCTGCATGCCGCCAGGCTCTCTATCACTGGTCGTCGCGCTGATGGGTTTTTCCCACTCTGGTGCCCGGCCATTGGGATTACCAATAAGCGGGGGAACCCAGGCGACGACCCTTGAGACAGCAAAAAGTACCCCCTTCCCCCCTCCAGTGACAATATGTCAAAGTCTAGAACTTTTATATATATTGTGTATAGCAATGATAATAAATACTTATACTACAAACTGCACTTTATAAAAACTGTAGACTTTGACATATTATTAATATAAGGCATTCATTCTAGACAAAACTTTATTTTCTTTCTTTTCTTTCAAAATATCATTATTTTTCGTATTTCATAACATGTCATTATATAACTACATTTTTTTACATAACATAATATACAAGTATAAATATATATGTATTTGATTCCCTCTGGGTTCTGCCCAGGACACGCACTGGCAACGCATGTGGGGCTGATTTTAACCCTTAGTAGCTTCTAATGACGTTCAGCAAAACTTTGTTTGGTCGGTTCCGTAACCCTCTACCGCCATGAAAGAGTTTTGTTTTTATATAAATATTTGAAATAGAATATAATTAGAATGATTAAAAGCTTTTGGTTTGCGATTACTGGAAAAATAAGATGACAAAACCAGCTCAATTTTATCGGGTACAAGGTAGCACATAATTGTCTTTCGACTTCAATGTAATTTGTGGGCGGAGTTAATTTTTCGTTGCAATTTCATGTTTGATGCACTTATTCTTGGAAATTTTTGAATTTATTAATGTGGATTATTTTGCTGGAAATAAATCGACAATCTTGCATGCAAGGGTTTGTGTGTAGGGTTGTTATTTTGTCTTATTTGCGTAATGTCCTGAATCAGTATCGAATTTCGTATTTAATTATTATAGAATTTTGTACTAATGTCTTGTATATATTGAAAAATTGTCGGTGTCAGTGTAGCTTGGTGCAGATGACGGTTGGGGGTGTATCGGTTTGTTCTTAGTACTTGCCTTAATATTTTATTTTGTTGCACTTGCAGTTTATGGTAGTGTATGTCCGCCATGCTGCACCAAACTGGACTTGCGTAGATCATTGTCGGTTTTATGATTTGATTGTAAATAATTAATTTATTTTGGGGAGAGAGAGGGGAATTAGTTTTTAGTAATTTATTTAATGCATTTGAAACTATTAAAAATTTTCTTACTGTGTTGTCTGTATATTGTTTAAATGTCAGTCTTTTGTCCAAAATTACACCTAAGTATTTAATATGGTCCGTTGGTTGAATTTGTTGTCCATTTATTTGTATGTTTTGGTTAATTTGGTTGTTCGTGTGTTTTTAAGTCATAATCATGCATTCGCATTTGCTTTGATTTATTTCCAGCTTCCACTTTTGATACCAAGGAATTAAATTCTTAGATGATTTGTTATTATTTGTCTGGCTACATTTGCGTAATATGAATGTGCAAAAATAAGTACATCATCTACGAATATTGCTAAATTAGAGTTTGGAAATTTTGGTATATCCGCTGTATATAAATTAAAGAGAGGGGCCGCTAGGTTGGTACCCTGTTGTAATCCAGCATGCAGCGTCACCGGCTCAGAGAAATCGCTCTCTATCCTGACTTTTAATGTTCTATTTATTATATATGAATGAAGTGTAGTGGAAATTCATGAGTATTTATTAGTTTGTAGATCAGTCCATTTTACCATACGCTGTCAAACGCCTGACTTCTGTAAAGTTATTATAATGCATCGCCATTACGGAGCTATTCTTTTCCAAGGCATTCTAGCCGTATTTAAATCAAATGAATATAGCTTTTTAAAAATTCTGATTGCTCCTATTATAAAAACAGTTGAAGCTAATATAGTTGAACTTTATATTTATGAAATCCTAAAAATCATGTTTTTCGGTTTGCATATTGCAAAAATAGAATTTTAGAATATTAGAAGTAAGGTAATCCCTTTTTGAATATTCAAGGCACAAAAAGGAAACGCTGGTTGTCTGCACCTGGCGGAACAGAATGCACATAAGTGCAGAAATAAGTTAGTTTCCGGCGCCCGACTTCTAAAAAGACGTGCCTGATTTATATCTGTTTTTTTTTGGAAAAAAATTTAGTGTAATATCCTTTACAGAAAGTGTAAATTATAGTTTATTATTGTTTTACGTGGATAATTAATAAACTGGGACGTTTCCTTTTTTTTTCATAAATCATTGTAGAAAAGTTTTATTGCTCGTTGTAATATTCGTTTTGTATTTGTGTGTGTAATAACCCAACAGCAAAAAACAATGTCAGTGTTATAATATTATTGTCTGTATGTAAATAGTGAAAATTAAGTAGAATGTTTTGATTGACAATGGCAATATTTGAAAATAATTATACCGAAAACAAAACTTGCAGTGTTCCAGAGTGCAAACTGGACAACAAAATATTATGTAGATTACCCCCTACATTTTGATGAAAGTGGCATAATAATAATACTTAATTCGAAAAAACCATTATCGTTTATCAAAATAAATGGTTCCCTATATCAAACATTTCGACAAAAACTATAAACGTTATAAAAAAGTTTCCTTTTCCATTTGGTCCTTGTTTCTATTGTTTTTCGGCAACGTGTCCCGATTTTTCCTAGCCACCTTACAATATCGGTAATAAAGATAGTTTTTTTTTCATCGAATGATACTAACTGTATTCTTTTTAAAGTTTATCGCAAATCTTTATCGAAATTTTAAAATTTTGCGAGATTTCATATTCTCGCATATTTTTGTCTCGTCTCACGAAATTCTCGTAGAAAATACTATAGTCTTGTCTCGTAGGAGACCGGAACACTCTCGTCTTGTTCTCGTCACCTATTGTCTCGCGAGAACGAGACGAGACGAGAAAAAGCGAGACGAGAGTGAAACACTAGGTCCATCACCCGGTATACGTCAATATTCCGATCTTTGTTTGTTTCTCGTTCAGCTTGCGAAGCATAATAGTTCGGTTCAGACATCAAGTTTTATGCCTGTTTAGGAAATTTCTTTTAGACCCGAAAACCTTCTCCCGTAAACGGCTTTGTCCTTGTTGAGCATCGTAAAAATTCTCCTTTGACAATTTGGGAGTTCAAGAAACCAGCGTCTAAAGTCTAAACTGTGACAGTCACAAAGTGGGCGGTCATGCCTGGAACTACGCTGCGTTGCCACCTCCGATGAGGAAAAATAAAATGGATCGATAATATTTTTCGTTAGATGTATTATACAGGGCATCGTGAAAATAACTTATTATACAGGGTAGTCGGCTATTTACGAAAAGCCATACCATTATTTTAAAAAGTTTTTATTGTAGATTATACAGGGTGCCCCGAATAAGAATGCATTCTAGATACAGAGATGGTTAAATTAGAGACAAGTTGCGCTCAACAATTCTGCAACGTTGTGTTTTCCAATTAACAAAATTCCGAATCCTTTCGAAGATATTAGGGCAAAACCGAATTTTCGCGATTTCGTTTTTATTTTTTTCTGATTCTATATGAAGAGATATGTTAAAATAAAGATAACATTCTGCTTACCAGTTTATCTCCTTTACAAGTTGCTTTAATTAGATTTTTAATTCGACGTTTCGTTTCCTTACAACCACTATCCACTTTGTTTCTTTAAATGGTGGAAAACTTTTATTTTATTTTTTTTAAATTCTCCCCCTCATTCCAAATTCAATGATGTATCACATCTAGTAATAATCACACGTTCACACTTAAAAACTCATCGTCAATAAGAATAAGTACAAACTTATCTTGTATTAACATTCCCGGAAACATTCCTTTGTTTTTAAAGCCTACTAGAAATGAGTTGCCTCTGAAAAACAATAAATTTTTATTAAATAAACAGGTTCTAAAACCAAATTTATACTTTGAATTGACTTAATTTTTTTATTAACATTAAATGCCATTTAATTCGTGGCTACCCATAAAAAAGTTCAACAATTACCACTCAAACAAAAGATATACTAAATAACAGTGTTTTCAGCAATTAAAATTAATATAATTTAATTTTTAAAAAGGCCACCTTCTTTTTCTAAATATAAGTAGCAACGATATACAATTTCATCAATTACGTTCTCTAGCATTTTTGGTGTTATTCTTTTAATGCAGCTTGAACTTCGGCTTTTCATAGGTTTTCTAGTAGCCTTCATTTTTAACACGCGTTTATTAGCTTCACCTGTATGTTTGTTTGTATGTATGTTTGTTTGTAACCGATTTCTTTGAACCCGATTTTGACCCACATTAATCGGTCAGATTTAATTTAAATTTTGTAGACTTATCAAGAACCGCTGACAATACAATAATTTGATACAAACCCGAACAAACCCGATTTTGACCCATTTTAAACGGTCAGATTTAATTTAAATTTTGTAGACCTATCAAGAACTGCTGACAATACAATAATTTGATACAAACCCGAACAAACCCGATTTTGACCCACTTTAAACGGTCAGATTTAATTTAAATTTTGTAGACTTATCAAGAACCGCTGACAATACAATAATTTGTATGTTAAAAGTTTATCTCATTATCCTGATCAGGATCGCCGGAATTAAATCATTTCCTTACAGATTCTCTGTATGAGAGTGAGAGAGATAGAGCTCACCGTATGCGCATGCGTACTATCTACCTACTTTCCGGCTCGAGCACTGGGCTTAATAGTGTTGGCACATTCTTTCGCTATCAGTTGGTCCGTTGGCGAGCGGGTTTGTTCGGGTTTGTGTATCCAATGCTTTGAATCTAGCCATTTAAACAAAAAATGGATCCACTGCTTTAAATCTAGCCATTTCAAAAAGTCATTGTTAAATTAGTGACAGTATTCCATCTCTACTCCGGATCTCTCTAGATGACTATCTCTAATCAAATTTTTTTTTTTCTTATCAATAACTCAAACTAAAAAATTAAAATAAATATAGCTTAAAAAAAACTAAAAAACATGCTTTATTAATTAATCAAACTATAAAGCGAAAAATAAATATTGTTTTAAATAATTCTTGAAATTCTTAATATAGGCAGAAAATAATGACATGACAACATTAGTATTATTGTGAAAAACGCGTGGGGCGCTTTGTGCTATATTTTTCGTATATCGAGCACCCCACGCTTTTTTTTTTACAATAATACTAATGTTTATCGTTCATTATTATTTTCTGCCTATATTAAGAATTTGAAGAATTATTTTAAACTGTATTTATTAAAAATAACACCAGAAAAAAATCCAAGGGTGTAAGGTCGGGAGAACGCACAGGCCACCGTATGGGACCGTTAGTGGCAATTAATCTAATATAATTATAGCGAGAATTATGGGGACGGGCTATATCTTGCTGAAACCACATCATAAATAATGTTCCTAATGGTCAAAAAAAAGAATGCAGGCAGTTACAATTTCACTAAAACTGGAAGATGAATAATAATTTTTTGCCAATAAAAAATCTAATAAATCAAAAATAGAAGTTAAATTATCTAAATAATTCTTAAAACGTTCTCTAAATGAAAGCACTTGCGATGAAATTTTATCAGCGATATCTTCTAGATATTGAAGATGCAGGGCTTGACTCATATCGTAAATATCCTTATCAAAAAGAGAAGGATCTCGTAAAACGTTGGGGAACAAAACGCGAAAATAAGAACAAATTTTGTAAAGGCCAAAACTTCGATTTTTTAATTGAACTGTAATTATATCTATAGCTTTAAAAACACATTTATTCTAAACCAATAATCACTTGTTTGAACTTGATAATGGTTATTAACATCATCAAAAATTATTTTTGGTCTTGATATCCTTTTGTTTTCGAATTCAGGAGTAGTGCCCCATTGCCTAGCCAAAATAACAGCGTCCGTTTTAATTAAATCAAAATTATTTCTCATTTGATTTATGATGTCAGTGGCGGTGGTAAACATTTTAGACGCAGCTTCAATATTTTGCTCTTTTTTTTGTAAAAGTTTTGACAATGCATCAAGATTCTTTAAAATTTTATTTTGAAAAACAATAAGAAAAACGGTTTCAAATTTTTTCCGAATTTTCTTAAAGACTTTGCTTCATTAACTTCCACTTTATTTGTAGAGGTTAAAATTATTTTTGCCAGTGTTTTTAAAATATATAGCGATATATAGATATATAACGAAGAGCTTCTAATGCATCGTGTCTCGATGACCATCGAGTGGGTGTCAATTTTTTAAAAGTTATTGTGGCATTAGTAACACGTTGCAAAAGTGCCCACCGTTTAATGTTTTGTCCAAAAAAAACATAGACACTTTCAACTAAATCGTAGAAATTCCTAATTTCACAAACACTGCCCTTTAATTTAATGCCGGCATTGCAAATTGCGGTTTAATAAAAACAATAATAAAAAAAATAAAGGCCATTTTATGTGATTATTTCAGTTACTATCAATAAAAGTATTGAGTGCAGTGGTTTTGCGGATACGTTTCCGGAGTATTGCATTTTTTTCTATGAGAACATTTTGTTTTGCATTTTTATATTTTTGTGGCTCCGCTCCCGGGCCTCTTTTTAGCCCGGGCCCGTGTGCTTCGCACACATTGAACACCGGTAGTTCCGCCACTGTTGAAAACGTTGTGTTGCAGAATTTAGTAGGGAGCAACTTTTTTCTAATTTAGCCATCTCTTTATGTTCTACGATTTACAAGATTCTTGTAGAGTGCATTCATATCCGGGACTCCCGGTATAGGTCCTTTGGGAGCACATTATAAAATTATTTTGAATTATACAGGGTGATTCAAAAGAAAGTTTTCAGACCAAAGTTGTAAAAATTTAAATGGATTATTAAGTTACTGTTATTATACCTATACCTAAATCATGACGTTTCTGAGATATTTAGCTTTTTTGAAAATCTTGATCGTATTTAAGAAGCATACTTACCGTATAAAATTTGAAGTGGGTGTTTCAAATTGTATTGAAACTTTAGCAAAAATATGAGATAACAGTTCTACAGATATTGGGTTGTGGAGATAAATCAAAATAAAATAAATTTGCTCGCTTATTTTATGAAAAATTTCCGCCTAATTAATTAGTAAAATAGAAAAGCAGTTTCGCCAGCTTGGACATGTAAAGCAGATAAAAAAGCAGCTGTCAATGCAATAAGTGATGATACCAAATTAGATAGTATGCTTGAGTTTGTGGAAAACCCACATACTTACTTCTAGTCGAAAAACAGCCCCAATGTTGGATGCTAGCCATTCATCGATTATTCGAAAATTACAGTAAAATAAAATGTAAGGGAGAGTGGGGGAATTGTGCGCACTTAATCGGAAATCGTTATAGCACTGATGTCATTGTAGATAATTTAAATGTAAATACCGTAATGAAAGGGCTATTTAGTTTACTCTCAGCATGTAAATTAATTTTAGGAAAAAATAAAGTTTTTAAAGTACAATATTGCTGAAAGTACAAGAGTGCTCTTGCGCACCATTCCCCGCCGTTGCGGGTAATCATGCGCAGAGGGTAGGGAATCGTGCGCATTTAAAGTTTTAAGTAAGTAAGTATTCCATAAAATCAACACTAACTTTAAAATCATTTATTGATGTTGTGGAACATAAAAAAACTCATAAAAAATATAAATAACTCCTAATTTGAGCCTAGGTCACATTTATAATTTTTCGGGGTATCTGAGCCAGTGCACTCGGCATGATTCCAAGTTAAGCAAAGGACACAACTGTACCATAATTCTACTTGTTTGCAAAATTCCCCGCAAATGCTACAAACTTCGTTTGGTATCCTTGGCTGATTTAAAGGTGGCGGTATAAAGCTAAGTCCAACTTTATCTTCGATGTCATCTAGCTCATGGTCGTAACAAATATCCGACACATCATCTTCTGATGAATCAAATGATTCAGGCGTTGGCGGTCTCTTTTGTTTCCGTTTGAATTTCTTTGAAGTCGACGGAATTGATGATTCACCGTCGAAACATTTACAAATGACTCTGATTTTACTATCATCCCTTCTCAAACAAATTACCATTGGATTACGTGTGGGGGAATCGTGCGCATGCAAGCGCATCATTACCCCTTTAGGTATTAAATTACACTATTTTATACAGTTAGCAAACTACTTAACCTAACAATGTAAAACAAGTATCAATAGATACACATGATCATACTTTTACATAAAATAAATATGTTCTATCGATTAGGGAAAAAAAATTGACTCACCGTCTTATTTTCCGATATCAAAAAATTATAAAAATTTGTTTGATTTCAAATTAACAGAGCTCGTTACATACAAACGTTTACAACTGATGTGACTAATGGCATCGGTGCTCCACAATAGGAAGGCGACAGCGTTGCACTCGTCAGTGGTGGTTAAAAGTCCGCGAACTGTGAAGTAATATGATGCGCACGATTCCCCCACTCTCCCCTATCCCTATAAAATTATATCTACTCATGAGTTCATGACAGACGATTTTGATAGGAGAACGTATTGTGAACAAATGATGGCAATGTTAGATAACAATGTGATCGAATTAGAACAGGTTTTGTTTTCTGATGAGTACACCTTTACACTTCACGGCTATGATAATCATCAGAATTGCCCCTATTGGTCTAGGGAAAATCCTCACTGGATAAGAGAGGAACTTACGCAATATCCTGAAAAGGTTAATGTTTGGGCAGGAATAGTTGGAGATCATATCATAGGTCCCCTTTTCATTAATGGCAATTTAAATGGCGATAATTATTTAGCACTGCTCTAAAATAATATCTTGCCAACTTTGACAAACTTATTTCCTAATCCAGGAAACCAACAATTTCCAGCAAATATGATATGGTTTTAATAAATATAATATGGTTTCAGCAAGATGGAGCACCGCCCCATTACCAAATCAATGTGCGGCAATACCTCACCTCAACTGAGGCGTGGATCGATGGAATTGCTAGCACGATCCCCTGATCTGACGCCATTAGACTTCTTCTTATGGGGTTATGTCAAAAATATTGTATACAAAACTAAACCCCCGACTTAGCTGACTTAAGAAGACGAATAACGCTTGCGATTAGATCGGTCACGCCTAAGATGTTCATGTTACAAGAAATTTCTATTTAAGATTAGGATGTTGCCGAGACGTTGGCGGCGAGCCTTTTCTATATCACCTATTAATGTTTTTTTTGTTTTTTACATTATCAAGAAATAAACAGTATTACTTATTAGTTTTTGACTGTGTTGTTAATTTTTGCAATAAATCTGAAAACACTTAATATTTCCGAAACAGTTAAAGATAGGTATAAGATATTGTACATGAAATATGTCTAAAATTTTTTGAACAATCCAAAAATTGAATAATATACAGGGTGCTGCCTAAAATAAGAAAGTTGGTATTGGCTACTGTTACATGTCACTTCCAATCGACGTGTCCGAGCGTTTTTTCGGACACGCCCCCATGTATTTATTATCCAATTTATTTCATTTGGCTGATACACACTGTATGTAAGTTCATGGGAAAATAGGTACAAAAATGTATGATTGCTTTTCATGTTGATGTTATAGTGGTGAGTATGATGTTTGGTACAGTTTTCCTAACGCATGGTTGTTTTTCTTCATTATCACAGCTTAATACTACTTAAGGGTGATACCTGGTATTTGAGGAAGTACTCTATAGGAATAATTGTTTATAAAAAATATCCTTGTATTTATTGTTAACACTAGTGTTATGCAATGACACTCACAACAAGTGTTAAAACGTGTACTTTTAATACTACATGATAAATAAATTTCAAAACTTCAAGCTTATTTAAGCTTACTGATTTAAGCTCTCTATAAGTAAAGAATGAATTTAAACTTTTTATTCGCCCTTTACGAATTAAATATAAAAACTCAAATTCATAATAATATACAGGGTTGGGCAAATATTCCGGAACGGCTTAATTACAGGCGAACGAAAAGTGATATCGGATCCGGGTTTTGGGCAATGTATAGGACTAAAATTTTACTATTTGACTATTATACCATATGTCAGTAATGTCACCAACTGTCAAGTGTTGGCGTTATTTTCTTTTTAAATGGAACACCCTGTATATTTTTACATTTTTAAATTCCACATAAAATTATAATTATTTTTTATTAAATGCACTATTAGTCTATACTTCATAGTTTTCGAGATATTGACTCTCGAAAAGTGACATTTTTGAACTTTGACAGCTTATAACTTTCTAACAGTACGTCTTAGAGCAAAACGGCTTACATGTCCCTATCTTCAATTTTTATTATCTTCCCAAAAAAATCAACTTCCGGTTAAACCGGATGTAACTCGAAAGCAGGAAATATAGTTGTTCCGGTTTAACTGGAAGTTGATTTTTTGGGAAGATAATAAAAATTGAAGATAGGGACATGTAAGCCGTGTTGCTCTAAGACGTAGTACTGTTAGAAAGTTATAAGCTGTCAAAGTTCAAAAATGTCACTTTTCGAGAGTCAATATCTCGGAAACTATGAAGTATAGACTAATAGTGCATTTAATAAAAAATAATTATAATTTTATGTAGAATTTAAAAATGTAAAAATATACAGGGTGTTCCATTTAAAAAAAAAATAACGTCAACACTTGACAATTGGTGACATTACTGACATATGGTATAATAGTCAAATAGTAAAATTTTAGTTCTATAGATTGCCCAAAACCCGGATCCAATATCACTTTTCGTTCGCCTGTAATTAAGCCATTCCGGAACATTTGCCCAACCCTGTATATAATAATTAATTATTTGTAAAAACTTTAGAAATTACGAAACTTTCCCATTTGAGGCCATTGGGTAAATTTTAAAACAATTTGGCAGCGCGAAAAACTGTGACTGTCATGACTGAGACATTCGTAGCATAAGAAAGCGCTGAGAAGGATTAAAGTGTGGACAAATTTGCAGTAAGGCAAAAAATTTAAAATGCCAAAAAGTAATTGGGTATTACCAAACATTTCCACTTCCATTTCTTTGATTGACCGAAAAGTGTTTTTGAAGAAAAATATTTAAGTTAGTAGTATAAATGTGTATTTATTTATTTTTTAAGTCTATTCAGAAAATGGAAGGCTATAGTTACCATAAATCTCATCACGGTTAAGGTGTCACCCGTAAACCGTGCTATTGTAGAGAAAGGGTTTTGTATTTAAACCCAGGCTGGTTTAGGGGACTAAATTTTCTTTCGCTTGGTAGTACTAAGAACAGATGCTAACTAGGAGGACGAAGGGCAAAGGGCCCCCGGGTGGGGTCTTATCAGGAAGGAAAGAATGGTGTTATCAGTTTTTACGATAAATCGTGAAATTTGACGATAAAATATACAAAACCATTTAAAAGAGGATTAAAATAGTTCCTTAAAAATATAAATGTATATTACACTTATCTTTTATAGCTTTCTAATTATTTGCCAATACTTTATCATTCCTTGATGACAACTGTATGGTTTTTGACATTAACAACAGCAATTAGAAAGTTGTGTTTTTTAATGGAACACCTCATATATATTGATGCCATTTATAAAAGAGGGTTTAATTTATTGTGATAAATAGCTTTATACAGTGATGGGCTAAAATATGGAACAAATTCATTTAAAAATCAGGTATTCATTTTTTGAAAAAACGCTCGGACACGTCGATTATAATTCTTTCTTCCGGATTTTTTGCCTCGAAATTATACCGGGTGTGTCAAAAAGTAGATGTAGCAAAATTTTTTTGTTTTTTAAATAGAACTTCCCTATTTTTACTTATTACCCTAATTCTACGTCAAATTCTGCGCATAATTCATGTAGCATACTCTATCCTTATCTCTAACGGTTTTAGAGAAAAATTACATCATAAAAAAAATTCTTTAAAAAAAAGGTACATGTACCTACTTAAAGGTAAACAGGTAAATTTAAATGAATTGTTACTACGATAGCAAGTCATGTGTCAATCAAAAATTAGTTTAGGTATAATTTTGAAAAACGGTGATTATGGTGCATTTAAATGAAACACAAAGAATCGAAATTTTGAAGTAGCCCTTAATAATGATGTTAGCCGACGATCTGTGTTGCGGGTATTGAAACAAGAAAAGTACCATCCGTACAAAATTAGGTTGCTGCACGAGCTAAACGAAGATGATCCCGACCGCCGACTACAGTTTTGTGAAACTATGATGGAAATTTGCAACTTAAATCTATTTTTCCATCGCAACATACTTTTTAGCGATGAAGCCACGTTTTGTTTGAATGGTTCGGTAAACAGACAAAATTTTCGGTATTGGAGTACAAATAATCGTTGGATGAGAGAACAGCACACGCAATACCCACAAAAAGTAAATGTTTGGGCAGGGATATTAAATGATAGAATTATTGGACCATTTTTCTTCGATGGAAATCTTACAGGAGACCGGTATTTACAATTTCTTTAAAATGAATTAATTCCCACACTAGCAGCGGATTTTCCAAATCCGAATCAGCCTCATCTACCAGAAGCGTCTATTTGGTTTCAGCAGGATGGTGATCCGCCTCATTTTGCTCGACAAGTACGAGAGTATTTGAATACTGTATTTCCCGAACGATGGATAGGTAGAAGAGGACCCATAGAATGGCCTGCAAGATCTCCCGATCTTACACCCATGGATTTCTTTCTTTGGGGTTATTTGAAATCAAAAGTGTATAAGGATATACCACAAAATTTGGAAGACTTAAAATTTAAAATTAGATATGAAAATAGGCAAATTAATGAAAATACTGTAAATAATGTTTTAGAAGGGTTTTTAAGTAGATTAGCATATTGTCAAGAAGTTAATGGTTTGCATTTTTAACACTTAATAAACTAATTTTTTAACCTTTTTTTAAAGAATTTTTTTTTATGATGTAATTTTTCTCTAAACCCGTTAAAGATAAGGATAGAGTATGCTACATGAATTATGCGCAGAATTTGACGTAGAATTAGGGTAATAAGTAAAAATGGGGGGGTTCTATTTAAAAAACAAAAAATTTTGCTACATCTACTTTTTGACACACCCGGTATAATTTCTTTTTGAGGCAAAAAATCCGGAAGAAAGAATTATAATCGACGTGTCCAAGCGTTTTTTCAAAAAAATGAATACCTGATTTTTAAATGAATTTGTTCCATATTTTAGCCCATCACTGTATAATAAAACAATTAATTACAATATAACAACAAATAATCAATAATAAAAACAGAAGTGCAAATTCTAAGATAATATAATTGTTTTAATTAAACCACTGTTCGACATTCGACTTCATTATTTTCAATACAACGCCGATTATTCTCTTTTGTCGCTCAATTGATGTTAGTATTATTATATATATTTTATAGTAAAACACTTATAGCTTTTTAATGTTTCATTTAATATAGAATTGCTCTACATATGTTTCGCCTTTCTAGGGCTTTTTCAAGAGTACTTATGATACTAAAGTTAAATTCTAAATTTACAAATTTATATTTTTCTACCACTATTGTAAAATATTGAAAAGAATAATGTAAGTTACCTGGGAGCTATTCTTATTGTTTATTGGGCCTATCATTGGGAATTCCGGGGTTAGTCGACAAAATACACCTATCTAGAATTGGGGTATTTTGGAGCATTTGTTGTTCATTAGTGGTCAGGGTTTTATTATTATGTAAGGATTTCTTTATTTCTAATTGTTCTAAAAGGTCCAATCTTTTACCTTTATTTTCAGCATGGATCAATTGTAAACTTTTTTGGTCTATAAAATGGTTGTTCTCTATGCAATGAGTGCGGACATCCCTGTGCATTTATCATTTTTTATAATTGATGTACTATGTTCTTTAAGTCGTGTTTTAATGCTCCTACCACTTTGACCTTATATAGGTCATAAAACCCTGACCACTAATGAACAACAAATGTTCCAAAATACCCCAATTCTAGATAGGTGTATTTTGTCGACTAACCCCGGAATTCCCAATGATAGGACCAATAAACAATAAGAATAGCTCCCAGGTAACTTAAATTATTCTTTTCAATATTTTACAATAGTGGTAGAAAAATATAAATTTGTAAATTTAGAATTTAACTTTAGTATCATAAGTACTCTTGAAAAAGCCCTAGAAAGGCGAAACATATGTAGAGCAATTCTATATTAAATGAAACATTAAAAAGCTATAAGTGTTTTACTATAAAATATATATATTAAAAATGTTTCACAAGAAACCAACTGCTGAGTCAGTACAGTGTATTAGTATTATTCCTTGATTGTTTGTGATGATTATTTAAATTTAATATTTATGTTAATAGTATATCTCTTTTTCGATATGAGGTAATTAATTCCTCTGAATTTAATTTACAGGTAACCCCATAAAAGTATATTATTATCTAACACAGTGAAATCTGGACTATTTGGAGACAAAGAACCAATCCATCTGGGAAACATATTATCTAATAAATCGAGAACGCGTATTATGTCATTATATAGGCACCGTCTTGCAGCTATATTAGTTTTTCTTGACCAAAGTTGTTAATTACTAGCTGACGAGGTCAGAAAGTGTCATGAGCAAGTAAAATATTCTGCTCAGACAGCAAAAGCTTTTTGGGAACCTTTAAGGCTCTGGAAAGACTGAGACATCAGATCTTTGGCTCGGCGGTTTACCGAATAAAGGAAGTTATTGCCCTCGCCTCGAAAGATACCCTTACTTTCATAACGAAATCGGTAAGGTTGTATATTATTAGATATTCTAAATCTTCAATACATTTAAAATATTTTTCGTATAGCATACCATATGACTAAATTCAACTATTTCGAAAAAACGGGCAAATGAATCTAGAAAGCCCATAATACATTTTGTTTAAAAATCAACCAACATATTTATTTTATAGGACATTCCAAATAAAATTAGTTTCCATGACTCCCAAGTATCACTCTGACATATTCCGTATTGATAGTAGTTTAAGTGAGTTGTGCAAGTTTTTTATTTATCGAGTAAACCTCTGATATAACTGATGGATAAAATGATGGTTCAGCTAACTGAACAAGAACGGATTACTCTGCTTATTATGATGATAGGATATGGGGATAGACAAAGATCTTTTCAAGAAGCAACCGACCTTTTTAATCAAAGTTTTTCTGTTCGAGATCCCATTTCTAAATCAACTGACTCTTAATAGAATATTTCATAACTTTGAGCATACGGGCACGATAAAAACTTGCCAAAAACAGGTCATCCGAAAACTGCTACAAATAACGAGAAATCCCTGAATGTTTTACTTGCCCTGCAAGAAGAATTACATACCTCAGTTCCAAAACTTGCTCTTGTACAAGATAACAGCGAAAAATCTATTAGAATAATCCTCAAAAAAAAAAAAAATGTTTCAATATAAAGTAAGCTTGCTTCAAGAGCTATCAGACGATCCTGATAGGCGTATGCAATTTTGTCAAGAAATAATGGACAACTATAACATAAACCTACAACCCTTACTTTGTAAGTCGTATTTTATTTTCTGAGGAGGCTACATTCTGTCTCAATGGTTTCGTCAACAGGCACAACTGTCGATACTGGTCAGACCAAAATTCCCATTGGATGATGGAGCACCGTACGTAATATCCCCAAAAATTAAATGTGTGAGCAGATATAATTCGAAATAATTATTGGGCCTTTCTTCTTTGATATAAATTTGACAGCTAATTACTACTTAGATCTGCGTTGGAATAGAATTATACCAAATTGGATAACTTTATATTATGATCAGGATAACGATCAAATACTAGCGAATGACATTTGGTCTCAGCAAGATGGGGCGCCAGCTCATTTTTGTATACATGTCAGAAACTATTTAGATCAAACTTTTCCTGAAAGGTGGATAGATAGCAGAGGGTCCATTGAATGGCCTACTAGATCTCCAGATTTAACACCTCTAGATTTCTACCTCTGGATTGGACATTGTCAGGTGGCTGATGGATGACATTTTCAACATTTAATTAAATTACTTTTATTTTATATTATTGTTTATTTAAAAATTATTACCAACTTTATTTAAACAAAATGTATTATGGGCTTTCTAGATTCATTTGCCCGTATTTCCGAAACAGTTGAATTTAGTCATATGGTATGCTTTACGAAAAATATTTTGAATGTATTGAAGATTTAGAATATCCAGGGTGTTCCATTTAAAAAAAAATATAACGTCAACACTTGACAGTTGGTGACATTACTGACATATGGTATAATAATCAAATAGTAAAATTTTAGTTCTATAGATTGCCCAAAACCCTGATCCGATATCACTTTTCGTTCGCCTGTAATGAAGCCGTTCCGGAACATTTGCCCAACCCTGTATTACAGTGTGGTTGTTTAAGGTGGAATTATCAACGTTATTCAATTTATTGCCAACCTATAACCTATTTCGCCTTGTTTTTTTTTAGTTTATTATTTTATTGACTAAGATTCAATTAAAATCAATATCGTCTGCACATTATTTATGTAATATCTGATATATTACAAAAATATCAATTTATTTTATTGCTTATTTTGGGAGAATTGTATAGTGAATGAACAATGACATAATAATTTTTAAAAAAATCTTAACCGATATTTTTCGATATACAATTCTCCTTAGATAACTTATGAAATTCCTTGATATTTATTTAACATGTTAATTATTACCTATAAAATATGAAGACGATATTGATTTTTTTTTAACTTTGTGTAAAAGTTAGAAAAAATAAATAAATCTACGCGAAATAGGTTATAGGTTGGCAAGCATGTTGATACTTCCACCTTAAGTGTGCAACATATGGGCATTTTTTTATTACCGATTTCTCAGAAAATTTTATTCTTGATAAAAGTTGGTGCATTTTCGATAATCATATTAGGTGCACTTGGAATGAATGCAAGTCAAACGGCGTACAGAGTAGGCCAAAAAATATAAAACTTATACAAGAATAAAGCACCCCTATTTCAGAAATTTCAGCAAAATGTTATTAAGAAAAGTTGTTTAGAATTAAAATTTGTAAAACCATTGGCACTATATAATTATGTTTACTTTTAACCTTTATTTGTTTTTTTCCATTGGTATCTGCGATTATTTTAGTAGGATTTCATGTTTGTCGCTTAATTTGTACAGTTTTTTTAATAAACATTTAAAATAAAAATTTTGGACTTTAAATGATAGTTTTTTAAATAGCATATCATGATTAGGTACTAATGTTTTATCTTGTTAAAAAGAATTTTTAGGATATTTTAAAGTTGTGTCTTATATCGTTGCAACAAACAGGAAGTTTGTGAAATTGATTTGATTTTGATTAATTTATGAAGGTCTTTATGGTAAATATAAAAAAAACATTTTTTGGGAAATTATTAATGTTTTTTAAGAAACAATATTTTTTTTATTTAATGAGGTCACGTTTTTGAATCTATGCATTACTTTTAATTTTAAATATAAATAACTTTTTTACATACGCAGTATGTTTTAACTTATTTTCATTTCTATTTTCCTGACATTATGTCATTTAAACAATCCAATTTTTGATGCCATAAAAGCTCCATTAAGGTTTTATACCACTTATCATTTTCTCTTCTGCTAGAACAATCAGAAATATATTTTTTCTACAGACGTGTGTAAAAATTTTTTGGCACGATTATGTCAAAAATCCGTGCGGAAAATTGGTTTTTCCACACTAGTGCGGAAAAATTATTTGGCACGATTATGTCAAAATCAATAAAAACTTGTAGTTATAACTTTTTTTCTCTGAATTAGTTACTGTTACATGTTATGTATGTGATTTTATAGTTAATTAAAAATTATTAAATTTCTTTGAAATATTTGTTACTTATTTCCACACGTCTGTAGAAAAACTATTGTACCTGACACGTGCGGAAAATGTTTTCCCTGCACTCGGCTGCTTAACCGAACTCCGCTACGCGTCGTTCGGTGAACGGCAGACTTGTGCGGAAAAATTCATTTTCCGCACTTGTTAGGTAAATAGCTATTCCTGTCTCCTGATCATGAACGTTTCTACGTTCGAAACATGTAGAGATATTTAACAAATAATTTTTATTCTATTAAATTTTGGGGAGGAAGACCTTTAGTTTTTTCTTTTCTATTCGATATAATGTAGTCTCGTTGGAATTAACAGTGTTGGATACATTTTCATTTGTTGTATCGAATACATGTCGTGTTGCTGTCGTGTGGCTACGTGAGGATGGACCCTTAAACACGGCATGTGAAAATAACAAATTTTGTGACTTTCGTTGAAACTAAATTTATTTAAAATGCGTAAAATGTAACCTTATTCTAACGATATTAAACGACGCATCCTTAAGTCTGGTTTTTATGTAATGGAATTTGGTGTACCGGGTGGTCAAATAAGCGAGGACGTCGGCTTTATCTCGGAAACCATTAATCGTACAACTTTCGAAAATATTTTTTTATAAGTAAAGTGGTCAAGAGAAATTGCTGGAAATTACTTTGAAGTTCCTCATTTCGCCGCAAGGGGGCACAATTAAAAATTGTTTTTTTAAATTCTAAATTTCTCGGAAAATTCCCACATCATGGCAGTGGCGGATTTACAAATTTGCCGCTAGTAGGCTATTCAATTTTTGCCGTCCCTATACCAGTGGCGGCTCGTGAGTTGTGAAACAGGTGGAAAATTTTTTAAGACCACGCCCAAATTTGATCAATAATTTTTAGTAAATATTTTAAAAATTTATGATTACCTACTTATTTTATTGAAAATGAAATTTCTTTTTGCAAAGCCAGTAAAGTTACAACTACCTTTTTTTATCCCCATTAACAGACACGGCCAACAATAAAGTTTATTTAAAAAAATACTACCCGTCGACCATGAATAAAGATTGTACCATTTATTTCTGTAAGACAAAAAAAAATTTTTGGGCCAAATTTGCCGCCCCCTATAACCTGCCGCCCTAGGCTCCAGCCTACTCAGCCTAATGGTAAATCCAGCACTGCATCATGGTATAACTCTGATTACATCATTGGAAAGCTTAGACAATTCTGCATCATTTTGGTTCAAGGCTCATTGGCGTACCGACCTTGATAAGAGTGGGAGAAGCTATTGAAAGTGTAAACATTAAAATCGCTGTAACTTCTAAACGACTAATCCGATTTTACTAATTTTAAGCTTGTTTGGAAGGGGAAAATAAGTATCTTCAATTGCCGGATCCAACAGTATACGATAGTGTTTAATAAAATTGCTAGAGGGCGCAATTTGTAATAATAACAGTTTTTTCGATTTTATCCCGAAAATTCAAATCATACGGTATAACTATGACATCATAATCGAAAAGTAGATGAAATTTGCAAGAAAAGATGTGAAGACCTCAGTTCGATATCTTTGTTCGTTTCATAGTTATTGCCAAAACAATAATTTTTAATACAAATTGAGCCCTCTAGCAAGTTTATTAGAAACTATCGTGTACCATTAGATACGACAATTGAAGGTACTTCCAACCAAGCTTAAATTTAGCAAAATCGGTTAAGTCGTTTAGGAGTTACAGCGATTTTAATGTTTACACTTTCACTTCATAAGAGTGGGAGAAGCTATTGAAAGTGTAAACATTAAAATCGCTGTAACTTCTAAACGACTTATCCGATTTGACTTAATTTTAGCTTGTTTGGAAGTACCTTCAATTGTCGTATCTAATGGTACACGATAATTTCTAATAAAATTACTAGAGGGCGCAATTTGTATTAAAAATTATTGTTTTGGCAATAACTCTGAAACGAATAAAGATATCGAACTGCGGTCTTCACATCTTTTCTTGCAAATATTATCTACTTTTCGATTATGATGTCATAGTTATACCGTATGATTTGAATTTTCGGGATAAAATCGAAAAAACTGTTATTATTACAAATTGCGCCCTCTAGCAATTTTATTAAACACTATCGTGTACTGTTGGATACGGCAATTGAAGATATTTATTTTCCCCTTCCAAACAAGCTTAAATTTAGTGAAATCGGATAAGTCTTTTAGAAGTTACAGCAATTTTAATGTTTACACTTTCAATAGCTTCTCCCACTCTTATCAAGGGCGTTACGCCAATGAGCCTTAAACCAAAATGATGCAGAATTGTCTAAGCTTTCCAATGATGTAATCAGAGTCATACCTTAATGTGGGACTTTTCCGAGAAATTTAGAATTTTTAATTCTTCGCAATTTTTAATTGTGCCCCCTTGCGGCGAAATGAGAAACTTAAAAGTAATTTCCAGCAATTTCTCTTGACCACTTTACTCATAAAAAAATCTTTCCGATAGTTGTACGATTAATGGTTTCCGAGATTAAGCCGACGTCCTCGCTTATTTGACCACCCGGTACACAGTAGTTTATGTATGTATAAATTGCCACTCTCCTATCGTATTTTTTTATTTCACATATCTTCTAAAAAACTATATTATTTTACCGTTTATCTGTCGTTCACATTTCGGTGAGGATCAATATTCCAGTCAGCTAACAAAGCCCATAATAGTTTGGGACAGGCTTTAACTTTAATGCTTGTATATGAAATTTACTTTTGACCCAAAAAAGCGGCCCCTTAAACGAAGGCGTTCTTGATTGCATCGTAAAAATTCTCTTTCGACTATTTGGAAGGGTAGAAAATCACTGGAAAAGAAAAGATGCGTCAAGGAATTTGCAGTGAAGAAAAATTTAATCTTACAAAGGGTTCGTAAATATTTAGTTTAAAATGTCGATTCGCGCATAACATCCTTTTGTTTTATCTCGTATTTTATAAACATCATTTAAAAGGGTGTATATTTTAGTACTTCTTTCTTCAATAGGAAAAATGTTTTTGAATTTATTAGCTGTGATTCACTATGCATAGAAAAACATTCATTCAAACAATTCAATTTATTATTTATTTATTTAACAACCTCGAATAAAATTCGAAATATTCATAAATTACATTGAATATAAATCAGGTAAGTAAAGAGTAAGGATTACAAAAACCAATTTTAATAATTTTCTGTTACGCTCTTCTAAAGAATATTCGTAATCTGTATATCATATTTTTGTAGATAATGAACACTTTTTATGTTAAAATTATAGATTGTATACCATAACTTTATATGTTTAAATAAGTTTTATTTTAGAACCATCTCATATATTTTTTAGGGAAACAAATGACGTGTCATTTTTTGTAGATTTTCATTCTCATGCGTATCCTCATCTTACAAGAAATGTAAATTATTTTAAACCGCCTCCATATCGTATATCTTTTAATATAAATTTAATAAATATATCAAGCGATTTCTTTCAAATATGCAAAGGAATTAAGTTTAGCATATCTGTATTTGGTCTTGTTCTTTTATTTTATTTCTTTTATTATTTTTTTTAGCTATAAATGCTCTATCTGCATTGGTTGGTTTTGACCTGGAAACTGCTCGAACTTTCTGTAAGCATATTTTTTGTCGTTTTTAAGTTTTGTCTACCTGTTCTCTCTGCCCTTCTCTCTTTTGCGCCTGGGTCGGTCGTTACCTTGCTGAATCTTTGATGGAATTTAATATAAGCTTCAGTAATTTACACAATATAGTTTTTTAGTTATTAATATAATTTTGGGCTATAATACCACACAGGCACAATTTATTTATGATCTGTGATATCGGTTTTATATAATCGCGGTATAGTCCAATTTATCTCTAGTTAAAAATCACATGTATTATTTTTATTATACCGTGCGGGCAAAAATTATTTGCATCAAAGAGGGCCGTGCATCTAAGGATGTAATGCTTAGCTGTAGAGCTTAATACCTGAATTAACAATCAATCAGTTATTCCGTCATCTTCGACAGTCGTTACAAGTAATTTAATTCATCGGTAATTTTTCCAATTTCTTGAACAATTCACACAATGGGCTTTACGGAACAGCACAAAACATTCATGGTTGAAGCGTATTTTCGAGACGGGGTTAGAGTAAATGGTAAGTGGCACTACAATCCGGGTTTGTGCATGGACGATTTTCACGAACATTTTCTTAACGTTGCTTTTATTGCTGGGGATTTTTATCATTGCCTGAAAAAAAATTGCTGTTTTTAGGGAAACAGGTTCTATACAATACAAAAAAGAAGCAGGAAGACCATCTGTAAGAACAGAAGAACTTGTTGCAAACGTTCGTGAAATAATGCAAAATATGCCAACAAATTGTATAAGATGCCTGGCCCAAAAAGTGGGAAGATCTTATGGAACATGCAGGACTATTCTTAAGAAGCAACTGAATTTATTTCCTTATAAAGTGCAAGTATTCCAAGAAATGCAAGACGCAGGAATTACTCTCAATGGTTTACCCAAAATTTATTGGAAAGAAATGATTTATTACACCTGACTTTTTTCGGATGAAGCCTGGTTCCACCTCTCCGGTTATGTAAATTCTCAGAATACACGCATGTGGAATAATGAAAATCCCCATATTTTTGTAGAGTCCATATTGCACCCTCAAAAAATTGGTGTCTGGTTAGCTGTTTCCCGAAAAATAATTGTTGATCCTATTTTCTTCCATGACACAGTTACAGCACAGCGGTATAGAGACAATATTTTTAATCCATTTGTGGAGCAAGTACTTGACGAACTACGTTTTGGATATTTTCAACAGGACGGTGCAACCGCCCATACAGCCGCCGAAACTACTTACGCAATTTTTTTGAAGACAGCTTGATCAGTTTTCGCATTGTGATCTAAACCAAGCCCTACGTTTTTTAATCCAAGACCTCTTTGATGCAAATAATTTTTGCTCGCACGGTATAAAAATTATTTTGTTGTTGCATGTTTTTGACAATTTACCATTTTATAATTTAAATTTATCCATTCAAATCAAAGGGCGCGCCCGGCTGTCGATCGATGGAGCGCAGCCCAGGCCCGATGGTCAACGAGAGCTTTTCCGGAAAAGAATATCCATCAAACAGGCATTAGAATGGTATTAAATGGTTTGAATATTAAATATATAATAGCAGGCTATTGATAAAACATCATTACTTTCTGTTTTTGTTTAGATAAAAAGATGTCAATTATTTATACAGTGTCCGCAAGAAAGTTCGCATCAAATGGGATTTTTTTTTATTATTAGGTATAGGTGAAAATTGAAAAAGCAGTTAGTTTTTGCTTACCTAGAAACCAAAAATGACGTATACTGAAGCAGCGGCACGACTTGCGTTACCTGTCAAATTTGACATTTTTAATAAAATAGGTTCAAAAATTCCCTTATTTATCAAAATATCAAAAAACTTTATTCAAGAAAGTTGTTTATTTAGGCATTTTTAGGCTTTGTACGAAATTTTGACATTCTAATACAAATTTTTATTTTTTGCCAGGTTCTTGAAAATTTTGATCAACCCTCGTAGATTAACTTTTATACATCGATGTAAAACCATTTTTCTTTACTTCATTTGTAATCAGGCTAGGATAACTTAAATGGTGAAGGTCGTCCCCTGTTCGTTTAATTTAGCCCCCCGGTCGCTAGTGGCGCTATTGTAGGAATTTTGTTTTATAAGTTTGTTCATCTCCTAACGTTGGTAGGAACAGAATATTCATTTAGAATGAGCATGGCCAACATTCTGTACCTCTCTCTCTCTGTACCTGCATAATATGTGCGAGAAAGATAAAAATATGGCTTGTTGTGACAGATCCTGAAGTCTTACCTGGACTGGTGAAAGATTGTCATTGAGTCATTGTCATTTTATGATTGATTTGTCAAATATATAAAAAATAAAGTTATTATTAAATAATTATTCATATATAATTTATAAACTTAACATGGCGCAGTCGGTAGTTTGAGAATCGTAAATAGGTATATATTTAATATGTCGCGACCAAAGAAATCGGGAAGAAAAACCAAGGCAATTAACAAAAGCGTGGAACCTCCTGAAGACTTCATTAATGTCGCCCAACGATTGGAAAGTACAGCGAAAGCTATTAAAGATATAGAAAGAAACTTTACTTCACAACTTAATGAACTACAAGGTACAATACCTAGTTTATTAAATAAAAACTTTGAAAATAACACGGAATTGTTAGAAAAATCTACAGAAAATAATAATATAATAATGTAAGCTGTTTTTTTTATGTAAACCATAATTATGTAAATATCTAATATTAATAAATCTTGTCGCCATATCAAAGAAACGTTGTTATAATTTCCTTTCGTTCTCCCAAATTATTTTAACTTGAATCAGATGTTTCGCGCTTCAAACTTTTCCGTTAAGTTGGAAGCGCGAAAATTTGAATTCAAAGTAATAATAAAATTAAAATTTTTATGCTTGGCGCCTACCCCCACCACGACTATATTTAGTTTTTCCACCGGTCGCATGTGGCGCTATCAGGGAACCAATTTAGTATGTTAAGTTGCCTATCTATCCTTGAGAGCGCGCAACTCGCTTGTCTATGATTTGTAATCTTAATGCAATTTTGTGTAAAATTTTTGTTTCCAATCATTTATTTTGCTTCAAAAACTGAAATTGGTATTGATCAGTATGTAATGTTTGATGCAAAGTTTATCTAATTACATCAGTTTTGCCAAAACCGACGTTTCTCATTTTTCTTAAGTTAGTAAATAGATGTACAAAAATAAAATATTAGGAAGCTTTCGTTGAAATTTTGATCAAAAAGAATAAATATTAATCGCTCGAAACATTTTATTCAACAAAAATATAGTTTACAAGTAGGCGATGAATTAATAATTATTCTTTTTGATCCAATAATAATTAAGTGTTGACCAGCATCTAGCCACAATTATTAAATTATACAATGCTTTGGTGAGACCATCTTTGGAATATGCAAGCCAAATTTGGATGCCCACTGCTTTAACTGTCACTAACCATATTGAAAAAGTACAGAAACGTTTTCTAAGATTTCTATATATCAGAGAAAATAATGCATATCCATACATGGTTTCATACAGGGCAATGTTGAATAGTTTTCAATTTACAACTCTATTGCATAGAAGAAACAAAATAGCTGTCATGTTTATATACCATATTATCAATCATACCAAATACAAATACTGTGGTTTAATTAATTACATAGGTATTAAAGTACCAAAGATTAACCTTAGAATTACAAACAATGATTTATTTAATATTAGTGAAAATATATCCCCGTTAAGTCGTATGTTGGTACAGTGCAATGAAATAAACAAAAGGAAACCTTTTGATATGTTTCTTATTAGTGTTGAGCAACTTAAAAACTGTTTAACAATAATGCAGACATTTAAAATATTGTTTTGTTATATTGTTTTATATTACTTTTATTAGTTGTTAGTAAAACTAATCCCAGTTAAGTACTTAGATTTTTCTATTTTCTAGCCTTTACTTGTAAGTACATATACACTGTTAAAAGAAAAGAATCAAATTTAACTTTTTTTTTATGTCTCAGAAAGTCCACTCCCGTTTTTTTGTCAATTTAACTAAAACCGCTTCAGTCAATCAGTAACTCATAAAATATGTTATTACTATTTTGACATTAATCTGATTTTATTGTGCAGTAAAAATTACAATTTAATTAGTTAATTTGACACATTTTTTATGTTAGTATTAACTTATTTTATAATTTTAACTAAAAAAGATATTGATAATGATTATAAACTTTATCAAAGTTACTAGTATTTGGTTCATTTGAACCGTAAAAGAATTGCATGTTAATTTTAGTTAGCTGTTATGTTAAAACGACTTCCAGAAAAGTTAGTTCTTAAAATCTGATTTTTACTAAACACAAAAGAGTTAAAATAACTATACATTTTAAGTTAAATTTGATTTATTTTAATTGATTATAAATTTTTTTGATTCTCACGTCCAGGATTTCTAACAGTGTAAAAAGTATCCTAAGTGTGTTTGTAAAGTGAACAATAAATAAATGTCTGGAGAAATGTTACCATATTCTTGGATAATCCTTCCTTGTAATTGTTCTAAAATTGCAACTGGTCTTTTGAAAATAGTGGTCTTTAAATGAGGAAAAACGAAGTAACCCATAACCGTTAAACAAGGTGATCTAGGTGGGAATTCAATGTCTGATCGAAAACTGGATCAATCAATCAAGTAGTTAATAGTTTCGGCAGCTGTATGGGGGGCGGTTGCACCGTCCTGTTGAAAATATATAAAACGTAGTTCGTCGTCAAGTAATTGCTCCACAAATGGATTTAAAATGTTGTCTCTATACCGCTGCGCTGTAACTGTGTCATGGAAAAAAAATAGGACCAACATTCATGATTGACATTCATCGGGAAACAGCTAACCAGAGACCAATTTTTTGAGGGTGCAATGTGGACTCTACAAAAAAATGGCGATTTTTACTACTCCGCATGCGTGTATTCTGAGAATTCACATAACCGAAAAGGTAAAACCAGGCTTCATCCGAAAAAAATGCCAGGTCTAATAAATCATTTCCTTCCAATAAATTCTGGGTAAACCATTGAGAGAAATTCCTGCGTCTTTCAAAATCTGTGGCATGTATTTCTTGGAATACTTGCACCTTATAAGGAAATAAATTTAGCTGCTTCTTAAGAATAGTCCCGCCTGTTCCATAAGATCTTCCCACTTCTTAGGATAGGCGTCTTATATACAATTTGTTGGCGTATTTTCCATTATTTCACGAACGTTTGCAACAAGTTCTTCTGTTCTTACAGATGGTCTTCCTGCTACTTTTTTGTATTGTATACAACCTGTTTCCCTAAATACAGCAACGGTTCTTTTCAGGCAATGATGAAAATCCTCAGCAATAAAAGCAACGTTAGGAAAATGTTCGTGAAAATCGTCCATGCACAAACCCGGATTGTATTGCCACTCACCATTTACTCTAACCCCGTTCTCAAAATACGCTTCAATCATGAATGTTTTGTGCTGTTCCGTAAAGCCAATTGTGTGAATTGTTCAAGAAATTGGAAAAATTAGCGTTGAATCAAATTACTTGTAATGACTGTCAAAGATGACGGAATAACTGATTGATTGTTAATTCAGGTAGTTACTGACACCCAACAGGTATTAAGCTCTACAGCTAGCATTACGTCCTTAGATGCAAGGCCCTCTTTGATGCAAATAATTTTTGCTCGCATGGTATCTCTCCACTTATGCTTCAGTACTCTAGTCCATTAGACAGCGTAAATTATTAAATAACATCCAAGCGTTTGCAGACGATATTAATTTTTTTATTGGATTTGATCCACATAGTGCCATTACTGCTTCTACTCAATTAAATGCTGACTTGGAAACCCTTAGAATCCTATCGTTACGATACAATTTGAAACAACCCTACAAAGTGTAACCTAATTCTTTTTAATAGTAATTATTTGCTCCTTAATTTTAATATTACAGTTGATAATAACGTCTTACAACCACAAATAAGTTCCAGAAGTTTGGAATTGGTTTTGGATCAGAAACTGCAGTTTACTCAGCATATAAATGGTCTACTTCCGCGTGCATATCTTTCCCTGAAGCTTCTATATTTAAATAGACATTGTTTTAATGTAAAACTTAGAAAGTTGTTGTGTGATACTTTGGTGTTGTCTTTGTTCAATTATGGTTCTGTTGAGCACGGCAACTATTTAAACACTTTTAATAGATATCGTATACAAAAAGTTCAAACTGCTTGCTGTAGATATATTTTTGGTCGTCGCAAATTTGATGAAAAATGCTATTTTTAACATTTGTGCATCGAATAATAAAATCAAACAATTTACCTTATCTTATTAGTAGACTTTCTAGACGACGGGATTGCCACTCTGTTAACGATAGATCCCGGTCATTGTTTCGCACATCCCGAACGAAAGTGTATTATCTTACAAAAATTTAAATTTCACTTTTTGGCAGAAATAATAAGTAAACTACCTAATCTATTAACCAACAAAACCGCAACATCGATATTTTAAAATCCGCCCGCCAGAGGCGTTACAAGTATCTTCAACCAAAAGGCGTAACATAGAATATTTCTCTCATATGTAAAAACTACCATATGAAGCGGGAACTTTTCAACAGTAATATCACAAGACCTCGTTTTTTTTATCGGATAAATTTTTCGAAAACTTTTTTGTTTGGAAATTTTACGAGTTGAATTTGGAAATGTTTATTCTGATTAGATCACGAGAGCGAAGCTCGAGGGACTTAATCTTTGAATAAACATGCCCAAAGTTCAACGAGTAAAATTGCCAAAAAAGTTTGAGTGAAAAATGGAAAATTTAACCAATAAAAAAATTATGGTCGAGTGATATTTGGCACGATAATTTCGTGAACCCCAAATGTCCCATCCATATCTATTGAGTAATAATGTTTTATGTATTTCTAAACAGTTTACTGCTGGCAACCAAACATACAATTATAATTAAGTTTATAATTGTATGTTTGGTTGCCAGCATTATAAGCAGAAGTCAGAATTTTAGATTAGTTCTATAATAAATGACATTTGATAAGTATTTTTAAAATGTGGAGTAATTTATAAAGAATAGCAACTTTATTGGAATAAATTGGCATGGGTGCATTATAATATGAAAATAAGTAGGTAAATAAATATAGTACTAATGTTATTGTATTAAAATAACAGAAATTATCCGAAAAAGTTATAAAAAAATAATTGACATTGATTTATACTTCGAAATATTGTGACAGAACGAGACGGGCCAATGGCGACTTTTAATCGCTAAAATCCCACGTAGTTTTATCACTATTATACTAGCTGATTGGTTAAAACGAGACGGTTTGATTGGACGAAAAGGCGAAATTGACAGGTGTACGAAATAATCGACGAAAATTGCCCAGTAGGTGCGAAAATGTCCCGCCGAAAATTTCCCTATAGGTCCGTATCTAGATAGATAGATAGATAGATATGTAATCGGGTGGCGTTCTTCACCTCATCCACTGCGACCTTTTCAGATCTATTGTGGTTCCCTTTTTACGCTTAGAGGACTTGCTCTAGCTTTATCCTCTTGATTGTTCCTAGGATCCTTGTTAGCGGGTGCTTTACGTAGCTTTCCGCCTCGGGATATTCTAGTCCTGTTTGTGTGAATCTTATCCTTACTAGTCCTTCACATTCACACAGGATATGCATGGGGGTTTCCTCTTTCTCCTGGCAGAACCGGCAAAGAGCGTCTTCTGCCAGACCCATGTTTGTCATATGTTTTCTAAGCTTACAGTGTCCGGTTAGCATGCCCACCAATGTTCTTACGGACTTCCTGTCCCTGCTTAGTAGGTCTTCTGTAAGCTTTGGCGATGGTTCTTTTATGAACTGTTTCGCCTGTCTCTGTCCTGGTGATTCTTTCCATGCCCTTATGAATTCCTCTGTAATCCATTGTTTATTGGCTTGCTTAACTGTTGCTTTAGCTATGCCACAGGACGGTTCTGGGCCAATGAATGCCATAGTCGATCCTCGTCTAGCAAGTTCGTCGGCTTTTTCGTTACCTGGGTATCCGCTATGTCCTGGAACCCAGATCAGGGTTACCTTTCTTTGCTTGCTCAGATCATTCAGAGCCTGTGCGCAGTCCCATACTAGCCTGGAGTTTACCTGCATGGAATCTAGCGCTTTTAGCGTCGCTTGGCTATCGGAGAAAATGGCAATGGAGCGCGCTGCCTCGTTTTGCCTGTGAATTTCTCCGGCACAGTGGTGTATCGCTGTGACTTCCGCTTGGAAAACGGTGGTTTCTTTTGTAAGGCTAATTGGGATCATCGTTTTGGATTTTAGTCCGTAGATTCCGGCTCCCACGCCCTCTATGGTCTTTGAGCCGTCTGTATACCAAACTGATTCTGCACCTATTGGTGGACCGTTCTTCCAGTCTTCTCTGTCCGGTATCACCACTTTATAACTTTTCTCAAAGTTGTATTTAGTGGGCATGGCATCGCTTGGCATCCCCATTATCGGGTTCGCCTTTAGCTCTCTTAGTATCCTTTGATATTCCGCTCCATGCGATCGGCCTATGGGCGACAGTTCTTGCCTTAGTCTATGTCTATGGTTAACCGACCTGGCTTCTCCTTGAACGGGTCCGTATCTAAGTAACAATAATTAATATTTACAATAGCACCTTGTAGGTGTATTATTGTGTTGATATTATGTATTTGTCATTTTGACATACATAAATCAAATTAAAAAGTCGTAAAAATGTCGCGATTTGGAAGTGATTCATTAAGATTCATTTTAGAGAAAGTTACCGAAAGTAAACCTAAAAATACATTACTAAACCACCAGTATATATGGAGACAGTTCATGGATTTTAATAAAGAGAGAAATTATAGTTTAAACGAAAATACTTTAATACCGACGCTGGCCAATATTCTTACTGACTGGGCCTACAATATGAAAAAGAAAAATGGTGAGGATTATAAAGATTTTACTGTAAAGACTATTTGGAACGTTACGTCAAAATTATTAATGGAAAAATATCAAAACGAATATAACATTAAATTTAATCCCTTTACTGATACGGAATTTAAAACAGTCCGCGAAGCAAAAGGTGCCAAAAGGAAGCAGTTGCAGACAGACCCGCAAAAAAGGAAGGAAAGCGCTGTATCACTTAAATACAATGAGTTTAAAAATATGGTACAGAATTGTGATGAAGAAACGCCTGATGGCTTGCAAAAAAAATTGTTCTTTGTTTTGTCATACGAACTAGCATGGCGAGGAGGAGAGGGAGTAAAATGTTTAATTTCGTATTTCAAAGACGATATTAATAACGCAGGAGAAAAAACAGGCAGAATGGAATACAACCCAATATTCGACAAAACAACACAAGGAGGAGAAAAACCTTGTGCACCATCCAAGTGGCTAGTTAAAAACAAAATTAATCCGGATTTGTGTCCAGTAAGGTTGTTTAAAAAGTTCTTAGAAAAAAGAAATAACATAAATATTCCGCGATTGTTTTTAACTGTTAATCCTTTCTGGAAATTGGGCAAGTGGTATAAGAATATCCCTGTCGGAAAAAATATAATCACTCGGTGGACCTCAACGGTAGCAAAAAAGTCAGGTTTAGCGACTGAAAAGGTTAAAATCACCAACCATTTACTGCGTGCAACAGCTGTTTTCAAATTAGCAAAGCAAGGGGTTGAAGAAAATACGCTAATAAAAATTACTGGACATTCCAACCCAAAATCCATAAAGCCGTATCTTCAACTAGACGAGGAACACCACTCTAATATAGTAGAAAAAATGAGGGAAGACAATGATAAGGCTAATCATAACCCAGAAACTAATATCTGTATGCCAGGTTCTACAAGTTCTAATTCAATGGCAAACTCACATACATTAACAAGTAATGCAGCAGACTCCAAAAATAGTAATTTTTACAATAATTGTGTTTTCCACTGCAATTCATGCAATTTTTAATTTGTTTATTTTCATATAATTAAATATAACGTTTAATTAAAAATATTAAATTTTGTGCTTTCATTTCACGTACTCGAGAAATATTCTACCGAATTACATTCGTGCATCAAAATAGACCTGATAATTTTTCATTCAAGCATGTTGTCAGTAAAAAACTGGATTCGGTTATTTTCATATTTTGTTTAAAGAGCCCTCCACCTTCGGTGTCGGGCTCTTTTGCCAAAATATGAAAATAAACTCATCCAGTTTTTAGACAACATGCTTTCATAAAAAATTATCGGTAATTTTGATGCACTTATGTAATTACTTACGATAATTCCCCTGAAGACAGTATTATATTATTATTAATACAGAAGGTACCATCTGTTTCTGCGAATTTCCTTGCAACAGTGTATTATTTTATAATAACCAGTAACTACGCACATTTTATTTCCGTAAAACAGAGTAGTATTTTGAGTTATTAAACTTTTGTGATTTAGAGTTTGAGCATGTAAATGTTAAAGATCTTAAGACCCTTGTAAAAACTCGAAAATCTACCAGAAAAACAGAAACAGATTCCAACATGTCAGAAGAAATTCCAAACCTCATAAAGCATATATTCGACAAAATTATCCCTAAATGAAAATTTAAAAAAAGACCTTAAATTTTTGTTGGAAAAGGGTTTCATTCCAAAATATTACTTACCTTTTTACGACTTATTGTTTTAAAAGTATATAATATACCACTGTACAGGTTATTGTGCCAAGATTTAATAAAGTCCCTTTACAAAATTTCATTTTTAGCTTATTTTAAAAAATATTTTATTACAAGGAAAGCAATCTTCAAAAAAGAACGAAATATTAACGCCTGGTCTATGCATCAACTCTGTTCTATAATTCAATATTTCCGAGCAAAAGTGTAACAAATCAAAAAAAATTATCAAAAAATCTCCCAAAAATTGCTAAAAAAATGTTTTTTAATTGATAAAATAAATAATAGATAGGTCCTTATAAAATCATTATTTCATCGATGTGAGGTGCAAAATTAGGTGCGCGTAAAAAATTTTCCTATAGATTTCAATTTTACCTTGAAAAACTAAACGCGCCCCAGACAAAACGGCACTTAATTAAAAAAAAACAAAGTAAATTAAAATTGAAAACACAAGGAATTTAAAATGTGGCCAATATTTTGTGCTTGGACGAATAAGTTCGCTCGTTTATGTGCTCGGTTTTTGTTATATAATTGTTGTTGTTTTAGTGTTACAAGTAATTTAACAAAATTAATTGAAAATAATACACCATGTTAAAAAAACATGGCGTCAGTAAAATATTTTTCCTAAAGGTAAGAATTTCCTGTAGTTTGGGCCTTAAAAAAAATGCATCTATAAGTCAGCTTGTATTAGGTTATGCTAGGAGAAAGTTTCCTATTTTGGAACTTCTGTCTTGATAGGTCTAAATTAGGAGAAATATTCGTTTATATGGCATAAATGTATAATAAGTGTATATTATATGAAGCCTAATTTGGGGTTTTAATGAATACTGCAGGGCCTATGTACGATCTATTACTTCAAAAAATGTTTCAATCGGGGTCGCTGAAATGTCTCGCAATGGATTAATAATAGCGACTCTACCATTATAATCTAACTAACCTAACTTTTTGGCCGTATTCGAATCTAAACGCATAACATTTTTTTTGTTGTTCCGACGTTTTGTATAGCTAATACGTTTTGTGTAGCTTCCACAGATTGCGGTAATATTTACTTGAAAATCGAAATATTTAATTTTTTTTTATAGTAACCTAAATTATTGCTTCGAGTTTACCACAGTGCAATGAACGTTACAATCATCATTAAAGGTTTCTAAGCCAGAATCTCTTTAAAGACCTAATTTTTAGAAGATACGGCTTTATATCCGGTTAAAATTACTTTGAGGACAAAATAAGAGGACTGTTTGGTCATAACTACAACCTATGTTATACTTTAAAGCCTTCTGGGCTTTAAGAACAAAATGTAAGACTAATATAGGGTATACATTACCTCAGAAAATGTTCAAATTATAACCTGACCATGAAGATATATTAAGGACAAAACGAAGTAATTTATTCTTTATTTATCGGCCTAAAAGATTTTTTGGCTTTAAGGCCCAATCTAAGGTAAAAAATAACCTGGTTGGGCGTTTATTACTGACTTTCCTGAGACCTAACTATTAAGTCGACTTACAAACATCTACTCTTTTGGACCAGCTCTTGGGCCTCTATATTTTCCTACTTTGAACACATATTAATAAGTTCGAATCACTTTGTTTTGACCAAGCAGATAGTCTCTTTGGTCGTTTCGTCCAAAAAACCGATTTAGAGGTAAAAAATAGAGTATTTTTTACTTAAATAGGTCATTTTCTCCAAATTATTGGTCGCCAAGGCTTTAAATGTTTGTTAGGTAACCTGTAACTTTTGGGGAAAACGATCGGGCACGTCAACTTAGTTTCATATATGCTCACATTTTGACGTTATTCGTTTGTTTCTTTATAGACATTTGTCAAAGATATGACGACATCGATATTTTTTTAAATGTAAACATACAGCTTGTTATACATCATTTAAAAGCTTATATTATCTCGTACAGTATGCTCATAAATTTTGGCTCGATTCTGTCAACCTATTTCAATATGGCGACTGTTAAGAGTTTTTAAATAAGCGAAAATGATAAATCATTGATGTTTTTTTACCCTTTCAAGGTAAGAAATTTTCAATGTCTCACGTTCTGACATTTTGTGACTTAACAATAGTTACAGTTTATTTGTTATTTATTTTGTTAAAAAAATAAAAATGTAACGAAGCAAAACAAAATACAACAAAAAAGTGGTTTAACGTGGCAAATGCTGGAAATATTCTCCACCCTCTACTTGGCATGCTCACAAACGATGGTAAAATCCATCAACGGAATTCCGAATGGCTTCATCCGATATGTTATGTGTCTCCAATCTAATTTTGTATTTCAAATATTCAATATTATTTGTCCTATTTTGGTAAACTTTTTCTTTTAAATATCCCAAAAAGAGGCGTTAAGTCTGGGCACCTCGGTGGCCATTCAATAATTATACCACGTCGTCTAATCCAACGACCTGGAAATATCTCATTTAAATATCTTCTCACATTGACAAAAAATGCTTGGGGAGCACCATCTTGCATCAACTCGAAGGTTAAGAAATCCAGGTATCGTTCAGCTGTAAGGTATCCTCCAAAAAAGAATGGCCTCAGAATTCGGTTATTAATGATATCTGCCCATACATTTACTTTCTGGGGCCACTGAGTATGCGCTTTAAATATCCATCGTGGATTTTCTTGACACCAGAAACGATAATTATGTCTGGTAATCACCCCGTTTAAATAGAAAGTAGCTTCATCCGAAAATAATATGTTCTGTGGAAACCTATTATTCTCGCCACACCGTCTCATCATTTCTTCGCAAAATTGCAAACACCTCTCATCTTCTAAAAACTCTTAAACAAGATAGGTACACTTTATAAGGGTGGTATTTTTCTGCCGTCAAAAATCTTTTAATAGTACCTCTAGATGTATCATGATTTTGAGCCAATGAAACTGTTGAAACATGCGGATTATCCTGCATAGATAATGCAATATCCAATTTTTCATCGTCGCCTAAAACATGTGGCCGTCCATTCCTAGGCAAATACTTTACTGTGCCATGTTCATCAAAATTGTGGAATATTTTACTAACAGTGCCTTGTGAAATTTGATTATCCGGATATTTAGCATTAAATAAAGTGCACACTTCACTTTGACTTCTTATTTTATCTCCACATCCGAACAATATCAAGACTTCGATACGCTGCCGTTCCGATAAAACCATTTTTGTTTAGAAAATTGTAAAATAATACTTCGGAGACAGCTAAATTAATTTTACAAGTTCACAATGTCAGAAAATGTCAGAACGTGAAATTATGAAGATTTCTTACCTTGAAAGGTAAAAAAAATCAATGATTTATCATTTCCGCTTATTTAAATTTAAGTTTGTTTTAAAAACTTTAACAGCCGCCATTTTGAAATAGCTTGACAGAATGGCACCAAAATTTATGAGCATCCTGTACGAGATATTAGCTTTCAAATGATGCATCACAAGCTGTATGTTTCCATTAAAAAAAAAAGATCGATGTCGTCATATCTTTGATAAATGTCTATAAAAGAACAAACTAATAATGTCAAAATGTGAGCATATATAAAACTAAATTGGCGGGTCCGAGCATTTTCCCCAAAAGTTACAGGTTAAGGATATATTAATTTTATTCCGGACTTCTGGGCCACCCTGTATATAGTGTGTCCGAAATTCAAGTCTCTATACAGGTATCTCGCTTAACAGATGAGATAGAAAGTTGGTTAAATGGGGAATATTATTGAGAATTTAATGCCGATTTCGAATTCTTTTTCAAAAATATTAAAAGTTTTGTAGTTTTTCACTTATTAAACAAAAACTAAAAATGGCTCATTTCGTTTTTTTTAAATAGGGGCTTAACGGTTAATTTGACATATCCCAAAGTGTTACATTCTTAAGACACTTTTTAGGGAGGAACATTTCTGTACAAAAAGAAAATGCAGATTGTCTTTTATTTGTGAGTTACCCAGAGTAACTTTGTTATTTCTTATGGCGGCCATCTTGGATTTAAACATAAAATTATTTCTATTTGAATTACCTTTTAAACGATGTGCCACATGCTACCAAAATTTTGGAGAAATACTCTTTAATTATTAAAAAAACAGTTTTATCGTTAACTTGGCAACCTTTATTTTTTTAGAATACAGTTTCTTACAAGATCCTTAAATTCTGAACCTGACCTAACCGAACCAAAACCAAGTACGATAACTTTAAACAAAAAACATTTATCAATAGCCTGCAACTAATTTAGTTATTAAAAAATGGCAAGACACATTCATAAACGATCTAAGAATTTAAAAATTCGTTTTTTGAATCTGTTAATTTAAATGGTTAAAATGTCGGCCATTAACACTGTGACAATTCTGACAGTTTTTTAAAACTCTTCTGACGACTCTTCGAAGCGTGTTTCCATTGACTGAGTTAAATACCTCCCTTACCGTTCTTCTAAGATTTCCCGGCTTTCGGGCGGATCAAATTCATAGATTTCATTTTTAGCCCACCCCTACAAATAAAAATTCAACGGCGTAAGGTCTGGCGACGTTGCTGGCCAAGGCACTGGCCCATTATTTGATATAATATGATCGCCGAATACTTCTATTAAAAATGTTCTAACTGCTCTTGTATTATGTGCCGGACAGCCGTCCTGCTGAAACCACAGTCTTCGAAAATCATTCTCATCCGGCACTAATTGACGCAATGCAGGGATTACTTCATTTCTTAATAGATTTAAATATCGTTCCCCATTAAGATTGCCATCATAAATAAATGGACCAATTAAACGGCCCCCTAAAAATAAAAATAAAAAAGCTATCAAGAAGTATTTCATTAGATATTCTTAACAAGCCTATATTGCCACACCATACGTTAAAACCGAATCTCCTTTGTATTCTTCGTTGTTCTAATAAGTGGGGATTTTCCGTACTCCAATAGTGTCCGTTGTGTTTGTTAAATACTCCACAGTTTGTAACTCGGGACTCATCAGTCCAAATCGCCAGCATAGCAAAATCCGGCTCGTCGATGCATTTTTGAATGTACCATTCACAAAATTGCATTCTTCTTGGAAAATCATTCTCATGAAAGCCTTGCACAATAGTAGGCTTGTAAGGATGATACTTGTTAACTTGTAAAATCTCATTTACCGTTGTTTTAGGTACATTGGTTTCTGCTCCGATGCATCTTACGGAGGCGGATGGGTTTTCGCCAAAGGCTTCCAATACAATCCTATCTTGTTTCTCATTATTTTTACTATAATTACCTCGGGTTTGTTCAAAAGCACCAAAATTAATTAAATTTATTACTAATTTCCTGTTATAGGTTTTATGCGGTTGATGTCTTTCTGGATACAATTTCAAATATCTAGCAGAAGCTAGTTCAGCATTTCGGTGTGATTGCAAATAAAGTGCCAACATATCAAATTTTTCTTTATTTAAAATTTGTGCCATTTTCAAAATAAGATAAGATGTAGGTAATATCATATAATTTAAACCACTTTTTAGAATCTTGAATGACAGATAAATAGGCACTTCATTTTTTCTAATATTGCATACCATGGCCTATCATGTAAAAATATCATGGCCTTTTTACCATGCAAAAATATCACGGCCTACCATGTAACAATGATCCTTTCGTTATTATTATGATTATACCAAATAATTTTAATGTAATAATACCTTTTTAGGTTTGGCAAAATTAAAAAAGGTTTGCATTTTTTTGTTTGTAAAGTTTTTATTCTGATCTATTTTTTCTAATATTTTAACTATGTAAATGTAATTGCATACAAAAAAAGACGCGATTTTTAGTTGAAAGCCCTATTTTTTCTAATTGAATTATTTTTCGTTTCATTCCGATTAAGATTTTTTTTTATCGCGGCGTTGCCAAACCTATTTAAGACCGTAGACAAAAAATGCGTTAATTATTTTATTGGCTAGAAAACAATGATTATTTGGGGCAGAAAATGTTTTTGTTATTAAAATAATACCCTTGGATGTACCCACATGCTATGTTAGATGCATGCGCTATTGCCAAGTTAACGGTTTTTTAATAATTCAAGAGTATTTCTCCAAAATTTTGGTAGCATGTGGCACATTGTTAAAAAGGTAATTCAAAGAGAAATAATTTTATGTACAAATCCAAGATGGCCGCCATAAGAAATAACAAAGTTACTGTGGTTAAGTCACAAACAAAAGACAATCTGCATTTTCTTTATGTACATAAATGTTCTTCCCTAACAAGTCTCTTAAGAATGTAACACTATGGGATATGTCAAATTAACCGTTAAGCCCCTATTTAAAAAAAAAACGAAATGCGCCATTTTTAGTTTTTGTTTAATAAGTGAAAAACTACAAAACTTTTAATAATTTTGAAAAGGGATTCGAGATCGGCATTAAATTCTCTAAAATATTCCCCATTTAACCAACTTTCTATCTCATCTATTAAGCGAGATACCCATATAGAGACTTGAATTTCGGACACACTGTATTTGTGAGCGCGCTTCTATATTATGGTTAACCACACTATGATTAAATATTTATATTTCTATAGATTTTATATTGATGTTTTTGATTATTACTATGTAAAGGTTAAGTGTAAGAAAGAATAGCAAATTCCCATGGTATCTGCTAAACTTCGCCTTGCTATACTACAATAATTGTATATTGTATCCCTTATTATCTTTAATAAAATTCGATTATTATTATTATTTATTTATCAATATTTCGTTTATTTTTTGTTTTCTTTAAAAAGCGACCAAATAGTCTTTGAGAGTAGGAATAATCTACAGTTTTAAGTTAAAAAAAATTATTTGATAAACTAAATAAAACAAAAGTATTAAGTACCTCATCATCATCATCATCATCGTGTATCGGGTTAATAATCTGCTGCTTACCACCTAGCTACGCCCGCGCTCCCACATAAAAAGTGCTATTATTTTTAATAAAGCATTTATAAAGTTAGCATAGATAATGGGGTTAATTTAAGTATTAATTGATGATACACACTGGCTCTAAAGGTGGGTACTCGCCCCAATACTCCCGCCTTGTTTACGTTCCTAATTGTGATCCCTTTAATTCGTACTCTAGTTGTCTTCCTTTTTATGGCACTATAAAAATTACGTGTAATAAATAAAATAAAATACCTCGGCATTATAATATAATATTAAAACATAAACTTAAGGGGAAAACCAAATAAATAATAAGGAATTATAACACAAGATATAGCAATCGATCAAATGTTGCAACTCAGACAGAAAAGCCAATCTTGCAGAGGAATTTTTATTATTTGGGTCCAAAATTATTTAATATTGTACCTTCGGAAATTAAAAATATTACCCATTTTCCCTTTTAATAATAAAATAAAAAAATAGATACTTTCATTGTCTATAGATATCGAATACATCAATATCGTCAGATTTCTGGGAGTGTACTTGGATCATCTTTTCTAGTTTGATAGACATGTTAAACATGCAATGTCTTCAAAAAAAAGATTTCTACTTAAAAATTTAAGTAGGATCCTGCCACAATCCTGTCTTCTCCAGGCGTTTCACGTTGTGTTTCAGTCATTGGGCGCATTCATCTGACGAAACAGTTGTGGAACTGTTACGGAAACGTCACTTAAATGAACAGCTGCAATTGCGCTACAACGCCAACACGTTCTGGAGCGGACTAGTGATGCCGCGAGACGAGACGAGAATTGGACCATTCTCGTCTCGTCTCGTGAGGGGAGAATTTTTTTTTATCTCGTCTCGACGAGAAATGCGTTTTTCTCGCTCGAGAGTGCCATTGTCTCATCTCGTCTCGTTTTTTCTCGTGAGTAGGGAATCATAAAAAATATTTTTTTTTATACGAATCTTAAACATTTAAAAGTATCTGGTTGTCTCGCAGAAGGGTTTAATATAGGTCGGTTTGTTAGTCATGTGACTTAGAAACTATTTTTCTTAGATCAACAGAATATTGCAAGCGGCCATAAGACATAATTCACGTAATGTAATAGGCTTGGCACCGAGGTATTTTCAGTCCAAAATATACAGGGTGGTAAAAGATACAGAATAGAGAACGATTTATAATAATAATAATTGATTCATAATGGAACTACCCTTCTTTTATTATTTATTTTTTGGCATAATTCGGGGCATAATTAACTGCAATAGTTTGGAAAATATTCGACTAAATAAAGGGATCAGCCCAGAATGTCATCCGGGGAAAAACCTTAATTTTTTTATTACATTAATAGAAAGTGCAAGAGAAAGAACTTAAAGAAGTATTTCCGAAAATGCTCTATTTGACATATCAAAATTTAAAAATTCACTTTATTTTTTGCTCCTTTTACCCAAAAAATACAAAAATTTATTACGAACAAGCTTAATTTTACGCAATTAGGAAAAATATTGTAAGTAACATGTGCGAAAAGTTCCGTTTCCACACTCACTTAGTTGCATGCCCGGACTTGCTTCGAGCCGTTCGTGCAACTGCCACCTCGTGCGGAAAAGTATCATTTACCGCACTTAATAATTATTTTCAATAGCCAAATTTATATCTGAGACCTGTGTAATAAAATGAGGCAAAATAAGGCATACACTTGAATCATTCGTACTGAATGTCACTTTACCTATTATATTAGACTTTTTATTTTTAATTTATTTACTAATGTCATAATTGAGACTATTAACTTAATGCTATTGTTTCAATAACACTAGTTTCATGGCCCTCCGTTGTCTTTATCTGTGATTTCCTAATAAAGTTTCGGTTGATATACAGGGTGTTATGAAAGTAATGTCAAATATTAAAACTGGTAAGAGAGATATGAAAAGAAATTCACACTTTTATTAATGATTTTTATGTGAGAAGTTTTTGGCGAATTTCGAATTTTTGATACAAAATTGTTAAATTTAGTCAAAATCTATCGCCTTTCGCCTTGTGAATGAAATTTGACTGGGGTCCTTTTCGATATTGTGTTTTCAATCGAAAATGCTTTCTTTCAGATCTGGTTAATTATTTAAAAATGTCAACTACTAACCGTAGACAGAAGAAAGATGCTAGACAATTTGATTCTGTTCTCTTGAATATCTGTTTTAAGGTTGAATTCTCAACGTCATTCACTCTATTGCCAACCTATAACCTATTTCGCGTTGATTTTTTGAGTTTATTATTTTAATAACTAACATTTAAAGAAAATCAATATCGTCGGTACATTATTTAGGTAGTATCTGATATATTACAAAAATATCAATTTATTTCATTGCTAATTTTGGGAGAATTGTATAGTGAAAGAACAATGAGTGACAATGACATAATAATGTAAAAAAAAATCTTACCCCATATTTTTTGCTATACAATTCTCCTAAAATAAGTTATGAAATTCCTTGATATTTATTAAATATGTCAATTATTACCTATAGAATATCAAGTCGATACTGATTTTCTTTAAATTTTGTATAAAAGCTAGAAAACATAATTAAGTCTACGCGAAATAGGTTATAGGTTGGCAAGCATGTTGATACTCCCACCTTAAGGTAAATGCCTTCACAATACGATAGAGTGAGAACGTTAAACACATTATTTTTCTGTCTATATATTAGGCGATAACTAAAATTCAGTGTTCAAAAAAACGAAAAAATTCGAGAAAATTCGAGAAAAAACGAGAAATTTCTCGACGAGAAACGGTCTTCTCTCGTCTCGTCACGTCTCGTGACTTCTCTCGAGAAAGAAATTTCACTCTCGTCTCGTCGAGACGAGACGAGACGAGACGAGACGAGACGAGACGAGACGAGACGAGACGAGACGAGACGAGACGAGACGAGACGAGACGAGACGAGACGAGACGAGACGAGACGAGACGAGACGAGACGAGACGAGACGAGACGAGACGAGACGAGACGAGACGAGACGAGACGAGACGAGACGAGACGAGACGAGACACGAGAATTTCTCGTCTCGGCGGCATCACTAGAGCGGACGCCATTTTGGGTAGCCCTTTTAAAATGCGCTATATATCGGTAGCGGCTGTGCAGTAAATAGAGAACAAAGAAATTTTAAAAGGATGGCGATAGTAATTAATACACAAAATTAAGGTTATGTTTTGTGGCGCGCAGGTAATGGCGAACGACAAGTGTTGTTTTATGGACGAGCAGTACGAAATGGAATACTGTCATCAAAATAAAACTTCCATTATTTCTTGTAAATAATAATATTTCTTAGATCCATTCTTCAGTTTTTTTTACAACGTATTAACAAGTAAAACTAAAAAAATTTAAACAAAACACAACCTCACAAATTTCACATTATCAGTATCAACCATCTGTCAATCGTCAATAATTATGAAACCACGTTCACGAAACGTATCGGTAACCTTAAGCCCGCTACTCACTATTCGTTACTTCGTCAATTCGTCCCAGTAATTCACGAAGTATTGCATAGTGAGTATGACGCGCTGCGCCGATGCGATTCGTTATGCGGCGCTTCGGCAGACTTCGCCCAGATGTCGGTATTTGGACGAATCATCAAAGGGAAAATTAACGAAGCGACGAAGTCGATGAAGCGACGAAGTTGAACGGGTTCGGTTTCAGATCTCTCATTCGCGAATCATTCGTTGAAGAAACCAGTCGTCCTGTGTGTGTTTACTTCAAAATGGAATGGAATGACGATATTGTTTTAAAATTTATACAAAAAATACAATTGTATCCATGCTTATGGAATCCAGGAGACAAAAACAAAAAAAATCGGAATAAAGTGCATGATGCTTTCAAAACCATTGCTGAAGAAATGGGAACTGAGAACATCGATGAATTAAAAAAGAAAAAAGAAACTCTTTTTATTTGAATTCGAAATAACCACATAACAAGCTTGAGCTGCAGCGAAAAGAAGCAGGTCTTCTTCTTTACAATTCATTTTTACTAACGACAATAAAAAAAAAATTGTTTTAAACAGTAGATAACCGCAGATAAACTTGACCAGTATATTTTTATTCTGACATTGAAGTTTTTTGGTCGCACTTCGCACAATGGACGAATTTCCATGCGTCATCAAAGCGAAGTGAATCAACGCATAATGAGTGGGATGTAATGCGTCGCATGGTCGAAGCGCGAATTGACGAATTGAACCGACGAATCGCAATAACGAAACGAATCAACGAATAGTGAGTAGCGGGCTTTAGTTGTGCTACCGGGAGCAGCTCGCCACGGCTTCGTCAGATGAATGCGCCCATTAGCTTGCTACGCTATCTTGGTTTGGGCACAGAATATATAGCTACGCAAATATATTCTGTGGTTTGGGTTACTCAACACATTCTGCACGTATATTTAAAATACAAAGGAAAGCTGTAAGGATCGTTGCCGGACTTGACTATAGACAGAACACCAGGGAGGCTATTAAACAACTAGGCATCATGACTATTTCTTGCCGTTACCTATATTAAATGTCTAGATTATTGCCATACAAACATGCAACAGTTTAATTTGAACTGGTTCTGTCACAACTACCCAACTAGACAGGGAAAGCCAATAAGAATAAACTACCATCGTTCAGGGCGAACTAGAATGTCTTCTAACAGTACGACCCATATACATTTTTATACAATCTAAAGTAAAATTTATTCTGAGCATTATGTGAAATATCCGGGGTTATTGGGCCAATTTCTTGTCTAAGTCGTCGCCTAAGTTCCTCTAAATTTTCTGGTTTTGTTACGTAAACTTTGGTTTTTAGGTGACCTTAAAGGAAATAATCTAAAAAATTAAGGTCCAGCGATCGTGGCGGCCATTCAGTGGTACCCTTTCTTCACATCCAGCGGTTTGCAAAAACCACTTAAATATTGTCGAACATATTTATGGCGTAATGAGGCGGAGCACCATCTTGCTATAACCATATTCGATCATTATGAGGATCTACTTCTGCATGGGGAAGTTCTCCTTGCAAAAAATCCAGATATGTATGACCATTTAATTTGCCTTCAAGAAATATTGGTCTAATGACGCGGTCGCCAATTATGCCGGCCCAATCATTAAGTTTTTGCGGAAGCTGGATGTATGTTTCTCGCATCCAATGAGGATTCTCTGAGAACCAATATCGACAGTTGTGTTTATTGACTTCACCATTCAGTACAAAAATACAATAATCTGTAAAAAGGATCTAGTCCAAATCTACTAAATGCTGATCAAGTGTATTCGTCATTACTTCACAAAACTAAAGACGGCGGTTCAGATCATCTTCCAGTAACTGTTGTACCATTAAACTTTAATAGGAACGTATTTGACATAATTTGACTAACTTGAACGCAGACTTATGGCTTATGTTATTTTCTCTTGCAAGTTACCAAACTGGAGTAATAGGATTTTCTTGAAGAGCATGTGAAACGTCGAATTGCGTGTTCCATCCATCCATTATTCCTGGCTGCCTTATTTTTGGTATGTTTCTGGCGTGGCCTACTTCACGATAACTTCTTTCAATTTTGCTTATAGTACCTTGGACAATTGGTGGTAGATGGGGTGTATTTCGTGAAATTAAGCTGTTACTTCTACTTGAGTACTCGATCTGTCGCCAAAGCCAATCCTGATAACAACTTCGATTTTGTGTGCCATAGTCGTGTATTTTTTCAGCAAATAAAGATGCTTCAATTGATTCAGCCGATACTAGGTGGAAATCCATAAATATAGTATTATGGGATACAGTAAAACAAAGTTAAACTTGTAAATTTTAAATAAAAATTAATAATATTAATTTACCTGGCAATGCTAAGCTAGTCTCTTTTGATGTTACTAATTTGTTTCCCAGCGTACCCATCTATGAAACGATTACTTTACTTACTTACTACTTCTTACCTTAAAAAATGTAAATCTGGTCAAAAAACAAGAAAATATCAATTTCTTACATTATGCCTTGAACAAAATTATTTTGAGTTCAATGACAAAATAAACACTAGCAAAAATTATGAGTAACCCCCTTAGTCCTTTATTGGCTGAAATATTTATGGATTTTTTAGAAGATAAAATAAGCAATCATCCTCTTTTCAAACAGTTTCTTTATTGGCATAGGTATGTTGATGGCGTCTTAACATGTTTTCTTGGTACTGATAGACAGTTAAAAGTCTTTTTGGAATATATTAACAGCCTACACAAAAAAATCAAGTTCACAATAGAACACGAAAGTGACAATTCTATCAATTTTCTTGATTTAAATATTAAGAGAGAAAATAATAGACACGTTACGTACGTAAACCATTTACTTGATTATCAACAAATATTCGATCCTTCTTTTCTTTCTTAAAATCTTACATACAGAAAACAAAGGCTTAAAACTAAATTTGTTAGAATCTATGGAAATATTTAAACTTAAAAATACGGACTGTTACTTAATTATCAACTAGATTTAAATAATTTACCCTTGATAAATTTATTCTGTTGACCATATTCCTACTTAAGGTTTTATAAATTACCTATATTGTACCTAATTTAATTTAATTTAATTTTTAAACCCTCTGTTGGATTTCCCGCTATTGTAACCCTTCCACTGTTTTATTTACATCTTCAATAATTTTATTTTATTGCACCCCAATTTTTAATTTCCACCATTGTCATCTGACGAAGCTACAGTGTTAGCGAAACATGTCATTTTCTGTCTAATATAGTGGAAATTTACAAGTTCAACTTTGTTTTACTGTATGCCATAATACTATAATGCTTTCTTATACAGTGACCAGCAAAGAGTTCGCAACATATGGAAACATTTTTATTAGCGGAATATTGAAAAATCTTTTTTGGGGGATTGGATGTGCACGTCCCATAACCTTAAAATCGGTTTTGACATACGTCACGTGACCAATGGTATGGCGGGAAAGTTGAAAAAACCAATATGAAATCATCATAAATCAGATAAGTTGATGAGAAATCGAAAAAATTCCAAGAATAAAAAGTGTTTAGAATTCCATTAGAACCTTGGATACAATGTTTGGGATATCTACTTAAAAAAATATAAAATCGAATATTTTTGTAAATATTTTTTTACCGAATTAAAAATTTCCATATTTTTCCTTTCTTAAAGCTTCATTAAAGTAAAACTGACATCTGGTGACCACAACTCGAAATATTCTTTTGTTTTTCTGACAATTTGGAGCAATAATTCAAAAAATTCGTTTACACTTGGATACCAGCTGTTGCAATAGTCTATTTCTAATAACCTTATCGATATTTTTTATATCGAAATATTCTATTATGTTAAAAAATCTTTAAATTCATTATTCCAAAGCAAATTTTATTTATAACCGTAAAAAATAATTTAAATTTTTATTAATTTTTAGATTTTTTTAAAGATTTCTGCGAAATTCAAAATTATTTTTTACGGTTATAAATAAAATTTGCTTTGGAATAATGAATTTAAAGATTTTTTAACATAATAGAATATTTCGATATAAAAAATATCGATAAGGTTATTAGAAATAGACTATTGCAACAGCTGGTATCCAAGTGTAAACGAATTTTTTGAATTATTGCTCCAAATTGTCAGAAAAACAAAAGAATATTTCGAGTTGTGGTCACCAGATGTCAGTTTTACTTTAATGAAGCTTTAAGAAAGGAAAAATATGGAAATTTTTAATTCGGTAAAAAAATATTTACAAAAATATTCGATTTTATATTTTTTTAAGTAGATATCCCAAACATTGTATCCAAGGTTCTAATGGAATTCTAAACACTTTTTATTCTTGGAATTTTTTCGATATCTCATCAACTTATCTGATTTATGATGATTTCATATTGGTATTTTCAACTTTCCCGCCATACCATTGGTCACGTGACGTATGTCAAACTCGATTTTAAGGTTATGGGACATGCACATCCAATCCCCCAAAAAAGATTTTTTAATATTCCGCTAATAAAAATTTTTCCCATATGTTGCGAACTCTTTGCCGGTCACTGTATTATACTGAATTTATTTCAGTGAAAAATTCCACCCTATATATTAATGAGACCCTCTTATAATTTTAAGTAGATCTTTCCAAGTGCTGAGCGGAGGTTGGTGGTGGAATCTATATTTTGTCAACAGCCCGCGCGTAAGTCTATCTAGTTCTTGCAAATCGGTGTCTGAGTACTTACGAATTCCGAATTAGTAAGTAAATATTGATATTATTGCCCAGGCATTATTATTATATTATTTAAGGTCTACAGAACGACATTTATCGTAAAATATTACCGTGCAACTGTGCAAAAATTATTTAATATCAAGAGCTGGAAGAAAAAGAAATCCGAAAGGGATGCGCTGTATTCATTTTTCCATTAAGCACGATATTAGAATAATGTTCCATTGCTATAAAGAAGAAATGAATTATCGGTAAAATAAGAAATAATGATAAAAATACAACAATTCATACGTAAAGCATAAAAGAAAAAATGCTGAAATATTTAATTTGATGTAATCTTTTATTCACTTTAAGAGCAAAGAATAAATTTGTTTTAATATTATAGGTATACTTTTAAAGGTGTATATGTCGTAGGATGATAGTGAAATCCGTCATTTCATGAAATACCTAGTCACTTCATGAAGCGTCGGCAGATTGTGTAAAAACATGAAATTACACGATCTGCCGCGTCACTTCATGAAGAGACCTTGACGTTTCGGCGTATTATGTATAACACAATCTGCCTAATTTTAAATATCGTCACTTCATGAAATGCCACAAAAACAAGGCATATTGTGTAATTCCGTCTAAAAGGTATATTGGCACCTGGTTTGTTCGGGTTTGTCAGAGCATTTTTTAAATTTTTATAAAATAATATTAGTTGAAAAAATTTAATTAAAAAAAAATGCTCTGGGGAACAACGAACAAACCAGTTGCCTATATACCTTTTAGGCGGAATTACACAATCTGCCGACTGACATGACATCGTTAGGTACTACATGAAGTGACGATATTTAAAATTAGGCAGATTGTGTTATACATAATACGCCGAAACGTCAAGGTCTCTTCATGAAGTGACGCGGCAGATCGTGTAATTTCATGTTTTTACACAATCTGCCGACGCTTCATGAAGTGACTAGGCTTTTCATGAAATGACGGATTTCACTATCAGCCTACGACATATTATATAATATAAATACTTCGTAAGATTTCTTAGAATAACTATTTTTGACTCACTCTTTTATTTTTGTATAATATTTTCATAATAAAAATTCAACTCGGGTTTTTTTTTTCTACAACCGTCAAAAAATGACAATATTTGCGCATTAACGTCAGTGTCTAACATAAGAAATTTTTTCGTTGTCATTATTTTTCTTACGTTACCATGACCCCGTGCGCCAAATATTTTGCACAACATATACCCATTATAAAATTTATTATTGCCTGTTTTATATAATTTTATTTACACACAATTAGCTATAGTTTTAATGTATACACAAGAATTAAACAAACATTTTTTGGTAAAAAAAGGATTTATTGTTTTATCCAATAAATTATCTAAAAGTAATTATTTTTAAATATTTGTATTAATAACAGCAGGGCTTTTACAGTTATTTTAATTATTATTTATAATATTAAAGTTATTAATTGTGAAACCACGACAAGATGAATATTTATTCCTGATGAATCTGCTGCTCGAAGGGTTTAAGTTAAATTATTATTATTCGCTTTTGAACTAGATGGAACTTGATTTGAATTTGAAGTTTCGCAGTTATATTTAAAATATTAATTTTATTATTTATTAAGTCCTCCAAATATCCTTCGGCCACGGTTGAAGATTTTCATCTCCCATAATAGCGCTTTAAAGTAACCAAGTCAACTCCTGCGTTAGCAAGAAGTGTTGCAGACGTCCTCCGAAAGTAGTGACTGGTGTATGATTCAGGATTTGCTATTCTGAGATATTTTGCTATTAGGGATGGCATTGTTCCAATTGAATTAAGTCCTATAACCCGTTAAAGTATATATGATTTGGATATTTTAGAAAAAATCTCCTTGACGATGCATGCAATTGAATTATGTCCTATAACCCGTTAAAGTATAGTATGGTTTGGATATTTTAAAAAAATCTCCGTGACTGCATAGCTTGGACGAAGAGCTGCATATTTTCTGTTAAATTCCCGCAAAATCAAAAATACAATATGAGAAAGTGTACACTCAGTTTCGGGAATAGCGTAACATAAAAAAGGTAGAAACCGTATTAGAAAATGTTTTGCTGTATTATTTGGGGGAAAAATCGAAAATATAATTCTTGCGTTTGCGATCAACAATATGTAACATCGTTTACTGGAATTAATTTAGGGAGCCATAATTACTCTAACTTCACAGTTAATTATTATGCTGATATTTGTTAATTTGATTTACTTTCATTATAAAGTTTGAAGTAGTTTGAAGTAAAGCAAATCACCCGTATTTTATTTAATAAAAAATGAATTCCGTATAAATGGATGCTACCATAAAATGCATAATTTAGTAATATACAAAAATTTAAAATACAAGCTATGGCAGAGTACAAATATCCTGTTATATTATTCTACAGTGCCTATGATTTTCCCTGGCCGGTCAGGTCCCCCAACTTACCGTATTTGGATTTTTATTTATCGGAGCTGAGTTAAGCCGAATTTACACGGTTCAAGTAGCAAGTCACTAAAAATTTAGTTACTCGTCCTGTGTATAAACAACTCTAAATAGTCTGCTTTGGATTGAAGAAAACGTAGTAATAATGTTTACAAGATGATTATTAGATTGTTGCATTTCAAACGATAGGTTAGATTAGGTTAGAGTGGCAGACTTCTCGCACTATCCAACCAGTCTCACGTAGTCCTATACGAACCGTTGTGGTACCACACGTATTCCGCGAACCGTTGTGGTACCACACGTGTTCCGCGAACCCTATCCCCATCAGTTTTCTGATCGTTAACGCGACGTAGACCGTAGAAGAATCTTGACAACTCATTAAAACCAGCCACTGCTGGTAATAAACTTAATGAGTCGACCCAGTTGTAAGCTGCTCACTTCCTCCAGATCATTAAAGAATGGGATTGGACCTTCTACTCGCGAGGCCGCTGCATTCACACTGAATATTTTTCTTCTTTTCTTCATCTTTGCAGCTTCTCTATAAGTCATTAGCGAAAAGGCAATGTCTAGTGACTACGGCAGCAATATTTCTTAGGTCTGCGCTGCGGTTTTCCTGTTATCAAGTAGGAGCCACAATTGCTTGGAGGTTGTTAATTATTCAGGTTGTTAATTATTCTGTCCATCTGCTTTGCGCAAGTTGTTTAGCTATCCCATCTATCTTCTCTTTGACTGATCCCAGTGGCCTAGCCACAGCATTCTTTGTTAGTTTGACTGCTGATGCCCTCCCTGGCAAGCGCATCAGCAGTCTTGTTGCCATATATATTGCTGTGACTAGGAACCCAATACAAGGTTACTCGATGCTGAGCACAAAACGTGCAGGGATTGTTGTGTTGCGACAGCGCCTTTTTAATTTTGATTTAATACTTCTGGAACAAATTATTTTTATAGTTGCTTGACTGTCTATATAGATAGTTATAGACGCAGCTGCACTCAGGCCAGGATGATCCTGCAGAATATCGACTGCTTTAGCTACTGCCACAATTTTTGCTTAGAAAATTCTGCAGTAGTCAGGAAGTCTATACAACCTCTGTATTTGCATGCTCTCGGAGAAGATACCAGCTCCCACTCCAACGTCCATTTTTGAACCGTCTGTGAAGATCGAGTGATCCGTCTCCATTGTTACTTGATTGCCTTCCACTCTTCCCTACCCGGTATGAGCATAAGAAAGCTCTTTCCAAAGTCTGGCAGTGAAACAGTGTAATCGGTCGGCTCTCGTAAATTTTGGCCTAGATATATTCTTAGTAAGCTGCTGTGTCCGTAGTTGCTAACGGTCCAGCATTTTGACTCTTTTAGTCGCAGGTCACTTTTTACAGCCACACTTTTTCCATTGATAACTACGAGTAGCATTTGAAGCATCACTTCAAAGCATTCGTCGGTGCTGAGTGAAGGACACCAGTTAGTCCTAAACAAGCTGGCCGTTGTATCTTTGTTAGTTTCTTCATGTGTACTGTTTTTTCCAAAGCAGTCCACCAGACAAGGATCCCGTAGGTTAGTACGAACGATGGAAAACAATTTGATTATTTGAATTAACTTGTTTTTATATGACATAAATCAATAATTTATTTTTCTTACTAAATAATGATAAAATATACTTAAAACCGTTGAATGGCTGCATCTCAATTTTTTTTAAAGGTTTCTGTTTTATTAGCCGCATGAAACCGCAAGGTTATTCTTTTCTTTTATTTCATAATTGTCCATGGCATCTTTCGCAATAAATTAGAATTGTTATTGCATTACTAAAATAGAAAACAAAATATCATAATCGATACCAAAATTTATTTTTTAGAAACACCTAAATACAGCAAAATAGGTTTTTCCTGTAGAACTTCAATATATTATTATTGACAATAGGAAAATTGCAAAATTTTTGAGTAATTTTTTTTTAATTTTCTTAAAGACAAACTTTCTTGAAACTTATAAATACTCTACACAATATAATACTACTACAATAATAGCCGCAGGCAGTGGCGGCTCGTGACTAGTGAGCCAGGGGGGCGCTGGCTTTAAATAAAAAAAAATTAAAATGTCTATTATTTTCGAAAGTACGTGTCTGTTTTTTCTAACTTTCTCGTTGTGAATTTTAATTTCATCAGCATAAGCACTACTTAAACAAGTTAAAATATTAGTTTGTCCTAACATCTCAAAACTTACCACATTATAACGATGTTTTGCACTATTTTCAAGTTTTTTATTTTCTCTGAAAGATGTTTTAGGTCCTGCACCCCATTTATAGTTCAATTATCATCCCCGTCAAAAAGAAGACACACGAAACAAAAAAAAAATTTTGTCCTCACAACCGCATATCCAGGATTTTTTATTATATATTTATTTGTCAAACTTACGCGTAAACGTTGCCTTACTTTTACATTTTGATTGCACTTGTAGGTACTATATTCAATATTGGTAGTGGCCGCCCTGTATTTTTTAAATCAAGTTTTTCACTTAAGCTCAGAGAACTACTAAACAAAGGCTTCTGTAAATCAATGACCTTCATATTAGACGAAATTTTACAACTTTATAATGTAATTAATAAATAAACCAAAGCAAATAAACAAAACGTGAGCGCCATCGACAGGTCGAATCGCGAGTCGCGAACAGCTGTTGGACGGAAAATTTTGAGCTTCTCGTTGTGCGATATGTAGGTGACGTCACGCGTCCGTAGTCATAACGAGAAGTCGCGTTGAATCGGGACGAATAATCGGTCGCCCCCGCCGCGCTTAGTATAATCTTGAGAGCGCGCAACTCGATTGTCTATGAGTATAGCCTGCCCGCTGGAATAGGGCTATGTTTGGTTTGAATTTTATTATGCCCGCGCTTAGTATAACCTACCCGCTGGAATAGGACTATGTTTGGTTTAAATTATTTTAACGGATTGCTTACATACATTGCTTTATTGGTTTTTTAAGTAAAGTATTTTTGGATTCTGTTTCAAATAATTGCAGAGAGCGCGGCGCCCCAGAGCCCTTCATTAACTAGCCGCCACTGGCCGCAGGTACCCGCTAGTATTTCTATAACCGTTTAATCAAGATAAAATGTTTTCTGAAATAATAGTCCAGGACGTGGGGGTTTGTTATATTCAAATAGTTTTTTTTTTTAAATTATGTAAAACTATAGTTATATATAATAAGAATAATTAAATAAAACAACCAAAAAGTTTCCGCATTTTTTTTCAAATAGTGCAACTTCATGGAGCTGTAACTCCTAACATATGTATGCTACAAACAAAATTTTCTACAAAAAATTTAGGAAATTTTATCCTCTTTAAATTTGTATAGAATATCTTTTGTCGTAAAAGCCACTGTTTTTGAGTTATTATCAAAAATACCAAATTTTTGTACCTACAATCCAAGATGGCGGCTCGAGCGCATGCGCCTCAAGGTCGAAAACTTGGATTTTTCATTAGGGCCCCAAGCCAAAAACATAGGTACTACTTAATCGCTACTACCCCACCTTTTGCATTCAAACACCCCTTTTTGATACCCACGTAGGTACTGGAGTATAAGTCATAGTTGATTAAATTATTCGGTTAGCGCAGACCGAAGTTCGAGCCTTGTAAGTATTTTTAGTTGTTACCCATCACCGTTATCATTGTTTTTACATATGTTATAGAGGATATTACCGGGATTATTTAAAATTTAATTTCTGAGCTTCATTGTATTGAAGTTATTAGTGGTAATTAAGGACCTTGTATAATAGCATAGTGGACTACTCCTCCTAGTGGTAAAATTAGGAACATCAAATCATATTTCAAATAAAAATTTTTACCCTAAAGTCGTAGCTTATGGTTTGGGGGAAACAGCCACTCGCCACAATTAGTAGATCACCCTATGTCATAAAGAACGTTTATATCTTATACGATTCAGTAAAACCAAATTTATGCTTGTTATATTAAATTTTACTGGTAATATTAAGTGACAGCCGAAAGCATGTAACGATTTCTTAAATATAGATCTTAAAAGTCTTTATCTAAAAGCGTGCGGTAATTTGAGTGCGGTAAGTATCACTTTACCGCACTAGTGCTGTAAGTACTTACATACTATAAAAACAAGTTTTTATATTATTTAAGTTTATTTTTTATTTTTAAAAGAGTCTCTATTAAACATTATATGTATAAAAAATACTTACGTATTTAAGTTTCTTAACTAATCCAAACTTATAAATTAAGAAAGATTAATATTAATTGTAGAATGTGTAACATTTCCAAACGAAATCGACGAAGGAAGTGTTTTACTATCCGATGAGACACAAGAATTCAAAGTTACAGATTTACTAAAACAGGAGGTTATCTCTGCATATTATTCTTCTACACCATTTATTTGCTTTGCAATTCCTATTTTATTTTGCACCGAATTTTCAATATAGCCCTCAGCAACACTGGAGAACTTTCATCCACCATGTCTTTTTAAAGTCATGATATCCCCGCCAGCATCTACTAATAATCTAGCTGACGTCCTTCGATAACAATGTCCCGTATATTCTTTGGGACTGGACAACTTTAAATATGATGCAATTTGAGAAGGTATTTTTCCAAAAGTATTTATACCCAGTGGTTGGATAGTGCATCTTCCTTTTTTATATGCAATACAAAATCGTGTATGGGCAGTATGATCGGGTCTAAGGGCCTTATACTTCTTGAAAATTGAAATATTATTAATTTCTGAAACAAGCAAATAAGTTGTTATTTAAAAGTAGATTTAAAAAAAATCGGGGGCCAGGGGGGGCGACCGCCCCCCCCCCCCCGCCCTTTGAGCCCTTTCCCAAACGGCGCCCCCTTCCCACTCTTCCAGTATTATAGTCCCCAGTTTAATTTCACTTTACATGATAATAATTGATAATATTGTTGACCAATCGCAGCAAAAAAAAATTTACTATGTTTATGAATATAAATAATTTTTATATAACAAAACCATCATCTTATTATTAATTTATTTTCACTACTTGATTTAATTTATTATAATAAAAATATTTTGCCAAGATCAATAATTTGTATTCTTTCAGTTATTTTGCTTTAACAATTAAAAATTGCTTAAAATCGTTAACTTACTAGAGACTAAATTTTATGTTTTTTAGTGTGTTATTGTCTCCAATGAGAATATGCTCATATTATTATGTAATATGCATAAAATATTTTATTCCCCTTGTCGTAAACATATTTTGTTTTCATGTGACCATTTTAGACATGAAACAAAAACCTTATTTCTCAGGCCAAAATTTACTAAATAAACGAAATTATACATTAGCAGTGAGGCGCAGATAAGGGGGTAATTGATCAATTTTTTTCCGATTTTCTTAAGGATCTTGTGTATTTTATATTTTTCCTACTTAAAAATCAGGCAACATCATTGAAAAAAGGGCGTGGCACCCAAAAATTTTTGCCTACGGCGCTATTTACGCTCCCCTCCCCTTAAAAAATATCTACGCCCTTACCTTTAAAGCTTCCGCCCCCTCCGCCCCTTCAACCACGCTACGCCACTGATTTGGTGCCGTAACAAGGAATTTTACAACCACATTCTTGAAGAATGCCTTTGATTTCTTAGCTTTGTATCCCACAGACTTCCTTTTTAAATATGCTCAGTTTTGAATACCTGCTTATGTCGACATTATTTTTGATACTTATAGCATTGAGTAATAACTCCATAAAGAGGATGATTTAATGTCCTTAAATTTATCCACAAAATAGGCAAGCATCACATCTTCACTAATTGCTTCAACTTTCTTTGATGAACACCAGTCCATGAAGAGCACATATTCCTTCTCATATCTATGTCGTGATTTATCTGGTAATAAATTAAGGGTAGCTGCTTTAGCAATGTCCAGAACTTCCTTCGAAATGTGTGCTGACTGTGTACTAACTTCCACTTAAGGGACGTAAAACACACTTTCACGAAATTGTTACAAAAATAATTATCGTTTATTCCGTTGTCAAGTTTTTCATCTGTCATATAAAAGCCAACTATTAAATTTCTCTAATTTATTTCCCTAGCAACCTGATATTAAGGCATTGTTGATAACGACTTACGAGGCACCTTCGAGGTAAATTAAAACAGTGCTCTTTTAGTTTTTAATATTGGTGCCCTAAAACATGCTTGTAGATAAAATATTGTACAATACACTTACGGTAGGTGTCTTTACCGCATTTGCATGATTTACCAAACTCGCCTTCGGCTCGTTTTGTTAAACATTTCGTACCTTCCGTACTTGTATTGTAATATACTATTAACAGCAGAAACGTGTACAAAGATGATTTTATTAACTCTCAATAAACAAATACATAAAATATATTGAAATAAATTTGATAGTTTTCTTATTAGCTGTGCCGGACAATTCTACTTCTTGCGACATTTTTGACGTATCGTAATTTTAAATTGCCAGCATTTGTTCCAATAACAATGGAAACAGACACGTGCAGTCTCTGCAATAGGGAGAACATAGATCTCCTGCTGTCTGGTCCGGACACAAAGCAGTAATTATACCGTAGTGCTGAAACAGATAAAGCGTATTTGGGTCATCGTTTAAATAAATACCCGTGGTCTTGTTATTGAGCACTTTACTGCCCATGCATGCACAATAAAAATATTAAAAGTTTTTATTTATTTATTTATTGAAAACCACACAGTACCCATTATACAGGTAGTATTTAAAATAAAGTCAACACTAACACACCTGTTGCATACAATAATAGACACCTAACTTACACGCCTATCATATATACAGAGTGTAATGGAATAAATTCGATAATAAATACAAGGGGTCGTGTCCGAAAAAATGCTCGGACACGATTGGTATTTTTCCAGTTGCGCATTATTTTCAATAAAAACTTTTTATACAGAGTGTGTCATATAACAGTGGCCAATACCAATTTTCTTATTTTAAATACAACACCCTGCATATTATTCAATTTTTGGATTCTTCAATAAATTTTAGACATATTTCATGTATAATATCCTATACCTATCTTCAACTGTTTTGGAACTATTAAGTGTTTTCATATTTATTGCATTTCAGCGTTTCTTTGTCTAGTGTTTCTTAGGTCAATTTAATGACATTAAACTGTGGGAATTTCCTAACCATAGGCGTTCCACACAAATAATTAATATGCGTATTCACACTTATAAGTTTGTTTTACATTAGGTGTTTGTACATACTACACTTTATAAACCCACTGTATATATAATAATATTATATTAAAATAATAAATATAAGGTAACTCAAAAATTCTATATACAAAACTAAAATCAGGAAAATAAACCTGACACGGCACGACACTGCTCAGAAAATGCTTTAGCTTTTTTACCAGAACTTCATTCTCGTCAACCAGACTCATTCATCTCGTTCATCAAGGCATAACCACGTATATTTTATCTCCGTCTCTTCCACGCCATCGGCGGTCACTGGCCTATCTCTGTCTGGCAGAATCGATCGTCAGACGGGCCGGGTACCGGTTCAGCTTATATCCTGGCGCTTGCAATCGCAACAAATTACAGGCTGTTGCCAATTCTTCAAAGTTTTCGGATTTGTAAGCACAATGTAAGTATATACGAGAAACAAGGGTTTGTTAATTAGTTGTTTTTAAACACTGAAAACACTTTTTGTCTTGATTTCAGTTATATTGTTTCTTAAGGACTAAAGAATGTATTATTATAACAATGAATGGCTTGTTATTTTTTTCTGTCACACTCAAAACTCCTCCGTTTAAAGTATATTTGCAAACTAGCTTTCAAAAAAAAAAACTCCTGAACTTAGCAAATAGTTGTCTGTCTGCATGACAGTAGTTGTCAGTGTTATTATAGTAATTTGAATTTCGTTAACTGCATAACAGAAAAATGGTTTATTTAACAGAATTGTACAAAATAACAATTCTACATTAGTAAATTTACGTAAGTTACTATTACGCTACAAGTCCGGAAAATACTGTTTTTTTGGACGAGTCGACAAAATGCTAGTGTGCGAGTCCAAAAAAAACTGTTTTCGGACGTGTTGCGTACACTATTTTTTCGGCAACCGTGTAGAATAAGAAATCAATGAGACACATTTCTGTATTATATTTCTTTGTAGAACAAAATTTCGAACATTTTAATTCTTATTTGTATTAAATATTGAAATTCGAACAGAAGATAGGTACTAACAGAAACATTCTAATTCTTATTTATATAAATATTTATATTAAAATTTGAGCAATTGCTAATATTTATGTGATTCTGCCCGGCCTAGTCCGGGAAGTACGTACTTCCCGGACTAGGCCGGAGAAATACTACTTTCTCAAAGGAAAAGCGTCCGAGAAGGGGGTACTTCCCGGACGGTTGCCGAAAAAATATATTTTCGGTAAATTTTAGTAGCAAACTAACCCATTTATTCATAAATAGCTTGTTTGTTAACAACACATATTCGTACGTGTGAAATAAAGACGGAAAAGAGAGAGCGCGTTAAATTTTCACTTATAACCTCCCTAGCAGCAGAATTATTACCGATAATTTTTTTCAAGGTCACGAATGGTTTTCTATCAACAAAAACATGAGTGAAACCGAGAAAAAATTATCGGGAATTAATTCTGCTGCGTGGGAGATTCGGTAAGAAAATTTCATAAATTGGAGTTTCTTTTAATATGATGAGATGATGAGACCTACGATCTATTCTCAATAAAAATTATAAGTTAGCAACAAAATGTATTTTGATTTTATTCTGAGTGACGTTTGCCAAAAGATATAAAGCACTTCATTTTTGACAGAAAAATTATCACTTATTAATTTTATTAGGTTTATAGACTATCGCGATAGTTTTCCGTCGCTATAAGCAACGCAAACGAAAAGGAGCCTTCTAATTGGTTGAAAATAAATTTATGAAATTTTCCCCATAATTAAAAAAATTACAAAGTTTTTTCAATTTACTCTTGTCAAATACAAATTGAACTAGCTGACAGAGCTTTATTTATTTAGACAACTGGACCACCAGCTATAGATAGATAATTGATGATAAAACAAATTTTCCATTGAGGAAAAAGTTCTGACAAAAAACGATTAAACATCAAAACGTAGTTCCAGTAATTGCCCCGTTGCGGTTTCACGCGAAAACTCTGTCGGAAATCAAGGCAGTTGAAAAATTGCCATGCCAGAAAAATATTTCCCCGACGTACAGAACTAATCTGAACTGAAGAAAATCCCACGACCGGAGAGACAATTAAATTTCATTTGTCGCATCAGAAACTTTTACTTATTTCTGTCGTGTTGTTTGAAACTCGAGACGAAATAAATCCGTATGTCTCTGGTTGAGCTTCTTTTTGAAACATCTTGATAGCAAAGTGACATTTCGCTAATTGCAGATTCGATAACTTAACCCTTAAAAAATAGTTTTTTTTTTAAATTGGATGAAAATGGCGATTCTAAAGACACATCTCTTTAGTTTAAAGACACCATCGCATAAATTTGCAGACTGAACAAATCAGTGGCGTCTGAAAATAGCTTTTCTTAAGACCAAAGCAGTGTTTGCAGCAAGTTTTTATTTTTGCTGTAACCCAGAATAACTATTAACAGAAACGTTTATACCTTTATCCTTTATGTGATACTAGTAGGGGCCTGGTCGCTTCGCCTCGCCGCGCACTTACATTCCATCGACTTGCGATGGTTCCCTTTATAGGGGAAGGTTGCCTATATTGAACCGCTACCTAAATTGGACCACAGTACATTTATCCGAAACTAAACAAGTGCCATATCATCTGGGAACACTGTAACATACTTCCACCCAAAACCTTTGATCGGCAACAAACTCAACTAGTTGGCCGTTAGTGCTTAGCATGTACAGAGCAAAACGTAATTTACGCAATTTTAATGTAATATTTTTAGGATTTTTCTAGGAATTTACCTTAGAACCATAAAACTCTAAGCAAACTCTTTTTTATAGAAGTTATCAAGTACGTTTTTCTCTTTCTATTTCTCCTATTACCATGCCATATTTGTTTTTTCTTGTTTCTTTCCTGGGTGGTTTTGTAAAACATGTGGTAGTTGCTTAAAATTGGACCACTGGTTGATTGCCAAAATTGAACCGGTCCAATTTAGGCAATTTTTCCAAATTGAGCAAAAATAATTTTTCTCTTTAATAAGTTAATGTCATAAACTAACACCACTTCAATATTGCTAAAATCTTTTTCCTTTGAGTTAAAAAATGAAACTATGACTGGTCCAATATAGGAAACTAATAGGTACTTTTTTGCATTAGGATGTCTTCTACCGAAATTTTGATTGTAAATTTGATGTTTTTTTGAAATATAAGTATAAAATTTCCTATACCAACAATTTTATTTTTATTTATTTATTTACACCTAAGCTTCCGATTTAAATCATGTTGTCCAATTTTGGAACCCCCAGGTGCAATTTAGGCGACCGGTTTCCTATATTGAACCACTTGCAGAGGTTTTTTTATAGCCTGGTATATCATGGATGCTTTGAAATAAAATTCTGCAAAAAATCCTGCAGTTAAACAACATACTAAAGTATACTAAGGTATAGCTTCAAGATCGATTTTGCGTTATTATCAGGATCTATGATAAGAAATCTGGAAATTGGTCCAATATAGGCAACCTTCCCCTAATTTTGTCAAGAAATCTATCTATTTTTTTCCAGTACCTACTCGTCTCATGCTTACAAATAAAGTTTTTTATAATAATTCTGCTGATTTATAGCCGGTAGGGAACTATTATATTAGGTACTGGTAAATCTTTAACTGCTAGGCCATAGTCCTCTCGACTTCTTCCTCTATACTTGTCTACGAAGTAGAAACAATGCAACACTGGATGAACATCGGAGAGTGACACTTATTGTTTGACGTTAGTGTGTAATTTATTCTAAATTAATTTGTATTTATCCGATTTTTATTGATCTTACATTAAGTTTAAGTGAGGTGATTGCTAAGAACCCATATACGAAATATTAGTGATGGCTTAAATAAAATGATAAATTAAATCAAATAAACTGCCACTGCCAGTCGGCCGGCAGTATGTTTATGGTTCTCTTATAATGGAGGCAGAATTTTGGTAGTTTTTAACTTAAACGTTGTGTTTTTCGTATTTTCTAGCTGTTTGAGATAAACTTTATTAATTTTTTTTTTGCTTGAGCTGTGCAGCTATTCAGCTAGTCGCATAATAATTTGTTCTTCAACCAACCAATTTCCATAGTTTATTAAGTATATCTTCTAACCTAACACAACCAATGTCAACGATAAACGAAGGAAGGATAGGCAAGGTAACACTGGTCGTTCTGGGCCGGTCAGAATATTGTACAACCAACAGGTTGGCCAGTGGTGTTTTAAAACATTAGGATCACGATAGGAACTTAATTTAACTAGACCCTTTTTTAGGATAAAATGGCTTTTAAGCCAGAGGAGGCTGGCTATAACGGAATATTATTCTTATGCAGATAGCTTATAATCATGAATATAGCTTTTTTATCTTATCTAGTTAACAATCATGACTTTAATGGATTCAACCTTACGTTGTGATCTAGAGAAAGTTGATTTAACATGCTTATATCTTCGTTCAGCAAATTCGATGCGTTTATATAGTCTTGGCAGTCGGAATAAAGGTAAATTTGTGTATTATCTGTATATCCCTAAACCTTACAGTGCTTTAAAGAATCTACGACAGTGCCATTATGACGTATTTAGCATTATCATTTAGATGTCATTATGACCTTCATAATAGCACTCAGTGCCATTATGAATTCATAATAACATCCAAATGTTAAGATACAAAAACAAAAAAAAAGTCGGTGCAAACTATTTATTTGTTATTATTACTTAGGAAAACGGATGGCATTAATTTATTGTAAACATCCGAAGGGACACTTTCGGATTCAGAATCTCCCATATTTAAATTATTTTTGGCCAACACTTTGCATACAAGAGAAAATTAGACGGCAATAATGACGTTGTCAAAATCGAAATTGAAACAATCAAAAATGATATACCATGATATCGACTAATATGGACACCTGAAAATTTTAAAAATTACGAAAACGTTATCTGCATGATATCAATGAAATTTAGACGAATAAAATCTATTTGCACAGTCGTAGATAAAATTTTGAATGATACACGTTCGATATGAATTTTGTTAATGAAACTTGTGCAAGTAAACCACTCGGCTAACGCCTCGTGGTTTAACGTTGCACACGTTTTATTATAGTTTTCATATCGAACTAGTATCATTAATAACTATAAAATATCTAAGGTATAGATAATAAATAGAAGAGGTCCAAGGAGAATAGATCCTTGAGGTACACCAGACAAAATTAGAATTTGTTTTGAATAATTGCTTTTTTTTAATTTTTGGCACCTGTTGTTGAAGTATGATCTAAAAAGATTTACGGATGATTCTTCAAAGCCATAATTTTTTAGTTTTGCCAGCAAGAGTGAATGATTAAGGGTGTCAAAGACTTCTTACCAATTGCTGCCATTATATCATCCAATCTGTAATCTTAACAAGTGCGACAGCCGTATTAAAGTCCTTTCTAAAGCCACATTGACTATGCGGAATTAGTTTGTTAACGACACAGTATTGAAATAATGGACCATAAAAGACTTTTTTTTAAATTTCGGAAAGTAGCGGCAATATATTTATGATTCGAAGATCATTAAAAAGTAAATGATTAATAATTTTGGGCAATGGCTTACCAACAGGAATTTTCCATTGTTCTGGAAAATAGTGAGCCTTTATTATTATTATATATATAGATCTTTATATCAAAACTAAGCCATTTGGAAATTCGTACAATCCTGATCCAGCCATTATTTTTATATATAAATTAAAAGGATTGGAATATGTCGGTTTATGTATTTTCATGTTTGCCAAATTTGAAATATATATACAGAAAAAATATCGGTTAATATTTTTTTAAATTCATATATATATTTTCTAAATTCCGTACCGTTTCAAGCCATCTGCAAGTTTCTACCATTCCCAAGCCAAAGTATACAAGAATCTGCTCACCTACGGTAAATACTAAGCCAGTACAACGTTGCCAATATAGGAAAAGTAAACTTTAACTATTCTGATTTAAATAATAAATAACGGTGTAATTAAAGCCAAATATTTAACAAAAAAAAATTATGACATAATATAATATATCTTATAAGATTGATGTCGAATTGCACGAAGATTTTAAACAATAATTAACTAATCAGCAAGTTTAATTGTGACATTTCTGACTTTGGCAGAAAGGATTTTCTCACAATCAAAAAGTGGCCTGGTTTCCATAATTTTTAATTTACTAATCGGGCAACTTTAATAGGGAACTTTAATTTTTTTTTTTTCAACAATATGATTTAGTTATGCCTGAAAGAAGTATTCCCCAATTATTACTCCTTAAAAATCAAAAATAACTTGGGTAAAAATTCTTTAAAGTTTCGCGCGTGTCGAAAGCATTTCAAATGATCTCTAAAGCGCGCGAAGCCCGATGACGTCAGGGGGTATGACTTTTGGTCATCCGTCATCCTGACACTCCTGACAGGTGCCGAGCGACCCAATTTGCATTTGGATTGCCGTGTGTTATTGTTATTGTATTGTTGTTTTAAGGTCGTGTCGCTTGACGCGTGGATGTCAAATCTGACAAATCATCAAATTTATTGAAAACCTATAACCTATTTCGTGGATGTCACACACAAATCTGACAAATGATACGCCTTGACGTCACGACTACTAGCAGCGCGTTTTTACCCGCTTGGAATAATTTGAATTTTGGTTCCCAGTGCCAACATTACATCTGAACGAGCTACTCGACAAGGTTTAGGACAAGTAGAAAATATTCTGGATTTAGTAGAAGAAATTCCAACGACCGGCTCACGAAGAATTGGTACTCAATTGGGGATTCCACAAAAAAAGAGTATTAAACACACTCCACGAGCAAGGCTTATATCCATACCATGTACAGCACCTAAAACCGGAAGATTATGCTAAACGTATTGAATATTGTCGGTGGATAAATAATCATCGTGTTATATCGCGTATACTTTTTACAGATAAAGCAACACATTCACCGTGACGGTATTAATAATACTCGTAACTCTCATGTATGGTCAATCGAAAATCCCTACGCAACAGTTGAAAGTAATTTTCAACATAAGTTTTCGGTTAACGTGTGGTGTGGTATGCTCGATAGCTATTTAATTGGCCCTTTCATTTTGGAGAATCGCCTCACATGAGACAACTACCAAAATGGTTTAAAACATGAGTTACAAGAACTACTAGAGGATGTTTCTGTTAATATCAGAAGGTAAATGTATTACCAGCACGATGGAGCTTCTGCACATTTGCTCGTCAGGTCAAGCAACATTTAGACGAAACATTTCCAGGGCGTTGGATTGGTTGCAGTGGTCCTATTAATTGGCCTCCAAGATCTCCAGACCTCACAGCACTAGATTATTGTTTATGGGGCTGGTTTAAAAATGAAGTGTACAAATTAAAAGTGGACACTCGGGATGCACTAATTCGACGTATTAGAAATACTGCACCCAATTTTAAAGAAGAAAGACATGAAGCAATTAGAAGAGCAACGGGGGCCATCGTAGACGAAGCGGAAAATGTTTAGAAGTCAATGGCGGTATTTTTAAACATTTATTAAAAGAACACTATAAGGAAACCGTTAATATATGAACTTTTCTTTATTTGGTATTACGCTATAACTTGAAAACAAATGATTATCGAATTAGAACTTATGGGTTTTTTCAAATTCTTTTTGCGTATCCCTATATTACGCTCCTAAAGTTTGGTCCGTTCCTCCCGACTCACCCTGTATATATTGTGTATTGATAAAAAATTAACTAATAATGTACATGGCAAAATGTCTCTTGTCAATGCATGGATTCATGATAATTTAAGTTTTACGTTTTACTATTATTTGTCTTTTTTCTATTATTTTAATAAACAAATAGCGATTCCAAACTTTGAAAGACAGTTCTTGTTGTGCTTATTATTAGGTAAGGTAATAGACGAAGCTCCCACAGTGAAAATGGTACCCTACATAGAAATGAAAATGGTTGCATGTAAAAAGCATGTTACGCCCGGTAAGACAAGTAGTAAAGTAAGTTATGAACGTCGCTAAAAAAAATATTTTACTTTTCAAAACACCTGAAATTTACATTATTTGTGGTAAATAATAAACCATTTTTTTCATGAAAGTGCACTTCATAACAACTCTTTTATTTTTGTTTTAAAATGAAGTTTAAGATTGCTTTTATGCATCAAAATTGGTCTGCTAGCGAAAAAATGCTATTACTACGGCAGACTCCATTTTTTAAATGCCGCAACCACATCATTTTTAAATCCAAAAATATGGTATGGCCGTTGCTAACTAAACAGAATTTTTCATTTCAGTTCTAAGTAAATGTTCTAGATCCTGATCCTAGATTATGTATTAAAATACGTTTTTTACTGAACAGATGCATTAAAAGATCTTAAACATTATTTTAAAACAAGAATCAAAGAGGTGTTATGAAGTGTACTTTCATGAAAAAAATTATTTGTAACAAATTAGGTCTGATAAATTTATTAACAAAAATTTTCAGTCAGACAAATTTTTTCGAAAATGTTTCATTATTTACCACAAATTATGTAAATTTCAAGCAGGTATTCTGAAAAGTAAAATATTTTTTTTTAGCTAAATTCAAAAATTTGTAAGCAAATACCAGTTAACAAATTTTTACTTGTCTGCTGGAAGCAGCATGATTTTTACATGACTGTTTGAAGGTTGGAGACAATGATGTTTCTTAAATGATGAAAGAGTTTTGGACTTCCATTGTCTTTATTTGTTTTAAATCACAACGTTTCAACTGGTAAGTATCTCCAGCGTCTTCAGGTGAATACTAAATAAGTAAAATAACTACAAGACTATTTATACTAGCTAGGTGCACTGAAGCATAACTGAGGTGGGTGCAGTCATGCGTTCAGTTGGCACGCGATCTTATCCTAAGATTACATCTATTTAACTAACAAAGGTTTTCAGATATTTCTTATGTCTAATGATGGTTTACTAAAGCATCCTGGGTTCTGGTGAATAGCAGCAGCTTCCTTAAACTCTCTTTTCCTCCAGTGTGGTTCCCTATGTAGGATTTCAGCTTCTGACCACAAGATATGGTGACCATGTTTCCAGGCATGGTCAGCTGCACCTGACTTGTCGGTCTCTTTGGTAGACGCAGTTCTTCCTATCTTTTTAACTTGTAGGCATTGTCTTCGTCAGGTGGCTTCTTAGGGTATCCCTCGAGTTGAATACGGTGTTGATGTTATATCGTTGTCCTAGTCTTCTTATTTTCTCAGAAACTCCTTCGACATACAGAAAGAATATTGAGTGTTGATTGTGCCTCTCTGTTTGCTTCTTGCGCGTTAGGTCGATTCTTACGATTTTTTAATATTGTGTCAACTAATTTTGTGGGGTAGCCATTTTTGTTGAGGTCGGTCTTGATGTGGTGAGCTTCTTTTTTAAATGCTTCTTCCGAGTTACAGATTGCAATTGCTCTATCCAAGAGGGTCTTAACTATGCCACGTTTCGTGTTGTTTGAGTGATTTGATGTAAAATTGAGATGCTGACTTGTATGCGTAGGTTTTCTGTATACTGAAGTTTGGATGCTGTTGCCACAAGCTGAAATCCTACATAAGGAACCATACTGGAGGAAAAGAAAGTTTAAGGAAGCTGCTGCTATTTACCAGAACCCAGCAGGCTGCTTTAGTAAACTACCATTAGACATAAGAAATATCTGGAAACCTTTGTTAGAAACATGTAATCTTAGGATAAGATCGCGTACCAACTGAACGCATGACTGCACCCACCTCAGTTATGCTTCAGTACACCTAGCTAGTATAAATAGTCTTGTAGTTACTTTACTTATTTAGTATTCGCCTGAAGACGACTGGAGATACTTACCAGTTGAAACGTTGTGATTTAAAACAAATAAAGACAATGGAAGACCAAAACTCTTTCATCATTCATAATTTTTACATGTTTTGCCACCTTTTCACATTTTAATTTTTAGTCGATGGGATACCATTTTCGCAGTGGGAGCTTAAACTATAAGGAAATTTTGCGATATTTTAAAGTTGAGTTAAATATTATAGCAACAAACATGAATTGTAAATTTAACTTTCGATTTGAATTTTATTGAAATATTTAACGGCTTAAACATCATTATCTGTAATATCATTTTAATACTAAATCCTAAAAATAATTATGGGGAAAAACTCACAGTCATCTCCACAAAAATATTTTGTAAGTCAGTTTATTGGGTGTACATGTTTCGGTTCTAATGATCGTATTTTCTAGTACCGAAACATGTACACCCTAATAAACTGACTTACTATATATTTTTGATTGTGATTTTTTCCCATATCTCAACAGCTCCACTCTGAGATAATGGACTACTTTCGTAAAACTAAAAATAATTAATATTTAGCCCTTGCAATTATTATTGGTTGGCCGAAATGGTAAAAAAATGATAATTAGAATGAAGTACTGATGTGTCATTTGATGACAAAACGTTAAAATTTTAAAAACATTTGAATTGTTTATGGTATTGAATTCTTAGAATACAATACACCGTTCTATTTGGGTATATCTTTCTAAAAAATTCTAAACAATTTTTCGTTATATCCGTTTTCCGTATTTTTAAAAATAGTGAGTAAATTTTGTATTTTCACCGGGGTATGTTGTTTAACTTAAAGCCGTTCTAGATATCTACATTTAATATGGTTATTAAACATGCACCTTTGACCGAATTTATATTTAAATTCTGCAACTAACAAAAAAATCATATTGGTTAGCTTATGTTTAGGTAAAACACCATTTATGCATTAATTTATAATTTTAATATTAGTAAACTGTATTATATAGGAAACTGTATTATAAAACAAATATTTATTTGCTTATCTTTAGTAGCACTTTCCTTTCCCAAAAATGCATTTTTTTACTTCTTTGGGACATGGCGCGCGCACTCACAGATAAGCGCTTAAGTAATTTAAATATCAGCGAACTTGTCGTCGCCGTATAAAGACTAATTGAATTTTTTTAACATTGTTGTCACTTGTTACTGGATTATATTTGTTTGTTTGCAGATATATACTCGTATATTATTGACGGCAACATTTGCGCCCCTATCGCATTATTAAGGAACTATATTTTTAAGATTCATACAAACCTAAATCAGTATAAAATTAACTCCATAGACCGCCCAAAAATCAAAATAACGGTTTTTTCTCTGTCAGACTATTCGTAATACCAAACGCCATTAAAAAAAAACTCAAACGGTTTTTTTCAAGGCGGCATTAAAAATTAACAGGGAAAACAATCCTGAGCCATATATATGGCTTGGGATTGTAAAAGTGGATCAGGAATGTACGTTCAAGTTGCTATGTCTGGCTTAGTTTTACACCATTACCGTAAATATATATATATATATATATATGTCGATAGGCGGTTATGAGGACATTTTAAAAAGCTATGGGTTTTTTGTATACAACAGTTTATATAACATATAGAAACATATGTATACAAATTTTTTTCAAAAAAAATCAAAAATAGGCAATATTTTTATGTACTGGTGTATATAAGGACCTTTCGTTTTATTATTTTCTTCCACCTGAACTCAAGTCCAATGAGTCATGTCCTAACCCCTAATAAGGATAAAACTGAAAGGGGTTCCTTCATGTTGTGTACCTGGGCCCAGGGAACAGAAACCCATTATTTTTGATTTTATTGTCCCTGGTCTGCGTACTTTTACCTTAAGGGACAGCTTATGGATGGTATCCTAGAGGACATTCATTGGATGTCCTAAAAGGCCCATTTAGCGGATGTCCTAATTTGTGACATTTGTATCATGCACTAGATCAAAAATAAACCAAATTTAGACATACTTTGGACTTGTTGTCGACATTTTTCGAACTTCCATTGGATGTACATAAGGGGATAACTTATGGGCGTCATCCCAAAGGGCATTCATTGAATGTCCTAAACGGCCGATCCTATGGATGTCCTAATTTTTATCATCAATTGGACATTCACTGGGCACAAACTGAACCAAATTTGGACATCTTCTGGACGTGTGTCGACAATTTTTATACTTCCATTGGATGTACATACGGGGGCCACTTATGTGAACTTGATAAGAGTGGGAGAAGCTATTGAAAATGTAAACATTAAAATCGCTGTAACTTCTAAACGACTTATTCGATTTTACTAAATTTAAGCTTGTTTGAAAGAACCTTCAATTGTCGTATCTAATTGTACACAATCGTTTCCAATAAAATAGCTAGAGGGCGCAATTTGTAAATTATTATTTTGGCAATAACTCTGAAACGAACAAAGATATCGAACTACGGTCTTCACATCTTTTCTTGCAAATTTCATCTACTTTTCGATTATGATGTCATAGTTCTACCGTATGGTTTGAATTTTCGGGATGAAATCGAAAAAACTGTTATTATTACAAATTGCGCCCTCTCGCAATTTTATTAAACACTATCGTATACTGTTGAATACGGCGATAGAAGATACTTACCTTTCCCTTCCAAACAAGTTTAAATTTAGTAAAGTCGTTTAGAAGTTACAGCAATTTAAATGTTTACACATTCAATAGCTTCCCCCACTCTTATCAAGGTCGGTACGCCAATAAGCGTTAAACCAAAATGATGCAGAATCGTCTAAGCTTTTCGATGATGTAATCAGAGTTATACCTTAATATGGGAATTTTCGGAGAAATTTAGAATTAAAAAAAATTTTTCAATTGTGCCCCTTTGCGGCGAAATGAGGAACTGAAACGTAATTTCCAGAATTTTCTCATGACCGCTTAAATCATAATTTTTTTCCAAGTTTCTATGCCTAGTAGTTTCCGAAATATGGCCGGTAGCCACCCTTAATGAAACACCCTGTATACATATACGTACAGGCAGTTTCGAAGACAAATTTTTAGAAATACCGGTTGTTGCGAGGACAATTGGTGCTTATGAAGTCTCCATATAAGTTTCTCCGAAACATTATGATTACCTAACCTAAGAACCAGGAAGAAAAAATCTATACCAACCATAAACGTTAAAATTTACTAACCACATAGGTTTACCTAAAACGAGGTAGCAGTTTTCTTTCTCTTCCTCTCTCTCTCTTCCTCTTTCTTAAGGAATGTAAATAAGGGTAGACTCTTCGGCCAGCAGTAAGCTGTCTTAAAAAAATGCAAAGGGAAAGGAAGAATCTCGTAGGGCTATTTTAACGGTTTTTAAATTAAAAATATGGTTCGTAGGTTAACCACATGATTTCTAGGGTAATCACCTGGTTTGTAGGTTAATAATCATGGTTCTAAGGCCATTATAGTTCGTATAAAGAATATCAATTATACTTTCCAGGATTACCATGATGATCATGGTTCGTAGGTTAACCAACATGGTTTTTAGGTAAATCAACAAACCCTAATTTTTACCAATTGACGTTTATACTATGAAAAACATTATTACATTCAAAGGCACAATATATGAAAAATTTATTAAAAATCAGAGGCTACGGGGTACTTTAAAAACTTATTTTTTTTCAAAAACTGCAATTTTTACCATTTGACGTTTATACCTTATGAAAAACAATATTATATTAGTTAACACAACAGATCGAAAATTTATTAAAAATCAGAGACTACGGGGTACTTGTAATAATTTATTTGTATTGAAAACCGTAATATTTACTAATCGACGTTTATACCTTATGAAAAATAGTATTGTATTAAAAACACCACATATTGAGAAGTTAACGAGAAACAGAGACTACGGGGTACTTTCCAAAAGTTATTTTTATCAAGAACTGTCATTTTTACCAATCGACGTTTAATGATAAACGCTATTGTATTAAAAAGACAACAGATCGAGAATTTATTAAAAGTCAAAGACTACGGGGTACTTTCAAAAGCTACATTTATTGAAAACAGTAATTTTATTATTAACACTTTTTTGGGGGATGTTGGAGATAAACGGTTGATTTCTAAAGAAAAGCTGTACATTATTGGTGTTGGGTTTCTTCTTTTCACAAGTTTTATAATCTTAGGGGCAATAATAGGGCTACTTCATAAAGCATAAACGAATTGGTATAACAATCAAATCACATGATTCTTCATTGGTAAAAATCATTTTAACCATTTTTTAATATAAATAATGACTTTTCTAATATCATCGACAAAATAATAACATAAACACTTATTAAGGAAATTTTAACGTTCGCCCAGCATATTGTTTTAAAATGCCCCCAAGGATCAAAATGTGATTTTTTTGGTACCTCTTAATGAGGCAACATAACGAGAAAAACCTAATTTTCTATCTGATAATTTGAAAATAATTTTCAGCGATTTCTCTCAGCAGTATATACTAACAAATTTTTTTTCCTAAAGCTGTAATACGACCGAGGGCCGTTCTTATTTGGCCACCCGGTATACTTTTCTAACCTCCTGATTAATCCTTGTCCTTATATTATAAAGTTGTATTTCATCTAACACTGTTAGATAAGTATTTGTTTTTTCTTTCGCATTCATTTGGTTTTTTTTTTAATAAAATTACCCTAAACTAATTTATCTACCGGGTGTCCAAAATAGAAATGATTAGCCCACACTAGGTAAAATTTAATGCAATATGAGATATGAAAAACATTTTTTTATGATAATGAATTATTTTAGGATAGTCCTTTAATTTCCTATTTTATGGTATTTTTGCCAAGTTCAATAATCGTTACTCATAATTATGTCCTGTTAGTTATTATGCTTCTTGTCATACCAGTCAACAAACCCAGAGTTTCACTTTAACCGTATACGTATACCGGGTGTTTCTCAAAAGACGTTCACCCCTATAACTTTTCTGTATTTATAGATATTACAATGAAGTTTAGATATTATGCATAAGAGATTAAGTCTGCATTTGTTGGCACAATTTTCAATTTGTTAGCACTTCCGGTTTGACCGGAAGTGTCCTTGACTTTGGTATTTTAAATGGGACATCTTGTATATTTTTAGATACTTATTGGGATTCAGCATAACATTCTGAGTGAAATGACATCTGGCTTGTCATTTTTCGACGTGTTATAACATTTTTATGTTTATTTTTTTTTTCAATCTAGAGTGCTACAAATTAATTAAATCTGTTAGTTTACAGTCATGTAGTATACGAAAATTAAAATTATGTCATAATAATTGACTTTCTAAGTTTCACAAGCGTTAAAAAAATTAAATTTTGTTGACATTTACTCCATTTTTCGAACAATTTGATACCATACACTCCTATGCTATTTTATAATTGACACGAAGAAATTTGCCTTAAGTCCCAATCGCAAATTTAAAAGCGTTATGCATTATTGCCGCCCTTTATTTTCTAAAGAAATATAAAGGCGGCTTTGAAAAACAATGGAATGATTTTGAAAACCAATATGGTTTTAAAGTGAAATTGTAATGTCATTCGTTTATTAAACTTTATTATTGTAAATCAGATAAAATGGTTAGTTTTACTAGAAATGAACAAATTGATATGCTCCTAATTTTTGGAGTGACCAGAAATTTTTTTTTGAAGCCGCAAAATTGTATGTATTGTATGTTTTATAAACTAATGACATTACAACTTTAAATTAAAGACATAAATATTTCTTTTCAAAACCATTCCATTGTTTTTCAAAGCCGCCTTTATATATATAGATAGGGCGGCATATAAAAGATGTCCCATTTAAAATATCAAAGTCAAGGTCACTTCCGGTCAAACCGGAAATGCTAACAAAATGAAAATTATGCCAATAAATGCAGACTCATCTCGTATGCATAATCTCATAATTTTATTAATATAAATATAAAAAAGTTATGGGGGTGAATGTATTTTAAGAAACACCCGGTATGTACAGGCAGTTTTGAAGACACATTATTAGAAATGCCGGTGGTTGCGAGGACATTTGGTAAGCTGATGACTTATTTCCATGTAAGAAATTACGGTTAATCTTCGAAACATAATGATTAACCTAAGAATCATAATGCATCACCTACAAAACATATTCGTTAACCGAAGAACCTTGTGGTTAAACGAATCATGTATTTAACCTACGACCGGGAATTCTTTTCAGTATAGAAATTATCTCTCTCTGTGTTGTTTTTTTTTCTAATTCTTACTAGATTGTAGTTACTATGATCTGTTGTAAAGTTTTGGACCATAATCTTTAAAAATAAAATTTACGCTACGGCAGGTGTATCTTTTTTTTCACTTTTACACAGAGATAAAAAAATCCTGTATAAACCGTCGGTTAACATACACAGGTATACACGATGTAACAAATTCGACGCGGAATATTATTATTAACTTATCTGTTGGTATCGTATAATAAACTATAGAGTCCAATTTACAGCAAAGTTGGTAATTTTGATGTTATTTATTCATGGTTCTTGTATATTAATTATCATGACTAGATGACTAGATTTAACACAAATTCTCATCTGGAAAGACCTTATAAGCACCAAGTGTCCTCGTAACTGCCGGTAATTCTAAAAATGGGTCTTTAAAACTTCCTGTACTTATATGTATATAAAGTAAATTATGAATTAGTTTGCGTTATAGATTGGAAAAGGTGCCTTAAGTAACGTGCCCCCATTCTGAATAATACCATTACAAATAATAATTAAAATGTTTTTAAAATTTTAAAAAATACATTCCTTTTCATCTTTAAGAAAAGTTTATCAATGCAAAACTGCCATTATTTAAAAAAAAACTTGTCTTCGGTATTATTTTGCTAAGCATTTCATAGCTTTTGCCATCATATTAAATTAAAACTTTTATAATTATAGTCTAAATTTAATAATACAGTAAAATCTCGAGCTGTCATATTTTCTGCTGGCCTAAGAATCTACCTGCCACCGCATGGTTAGTAGGTTAACCATCATGTTTTCTATTTTAACGTTTATGGTTCGTAGATTATGCTTTATGTTTCTTAAGTTAATCACAATGTATCGAAGGATAACCAGAAATTCTTACATAAACAGACTTCATAAGCACCAAGTGTCCTAGCAACCACCGGTATTTCTAAAAATTTTGCTTTAAAACTGCCTGTACGTGCCATTGCGATAAAAAAAAAGTAGTACAACAAAATATAATTTAATCGACTGGTCTATTATAAAATATTTTCTTTCAAACTGATAACTCAGTGTCACCAGAATTGTTGCGTCAGTGTCATGTCAGTGTCACCTTTATTACACTACTGTCACCAGAATTTTTCATGGTAACGCCTAAAAAGTAAGGTGGCATAATTATATTGTTTTCATAGTGACGACGATATCCACTTCTCGATATTCTTATAGACCAAGAGTTCTATCTGGGACTACTAATTCTTGTACTACTTTTTTCTTTATCGCAATGGTACATGTATACCGCGGAAAATATGAATAAAATGTGCAGTATAGATCAATAATGGCGTTTTGATTAAAAAAACAAAACGGTTAGGGTGTAAACTCTGATGGGTTTAGAAATCAGACGTACTGTCGTTTCAAATAATACCTACTAAAGATAATAATAATTCATATATTTTATAGTAAAACATTTATAGCTTAATGTTTCATTTAATATAGAATTGCTCTACATATGTTTCGCCTTTCTAGGGCTTTTTCAAGAGTACTTATGATACTAAAGTTAAATTCTAAATTTACAAATTTATATTTTTCTACCACTATTGTAAAATATTGAAAAGAATAATTTAAGTTACCTGGGAGCTATTCTTATTGTTTATTGGGCCTATCATTGGGAATTCCGGGGTTAGTCGACAAAATACACCTATCTAGAAATGGGGTATTTTGGAACATTTGTTGTTCATTAGTGGTCAGGGTTTTATTATTATGTAAGGATTTCTTTATTTCTAATTGTTCTAAAAGGTCCAATCTTTTACCTTTATTTTCAGCATGGATCAATTGTAAACTTTTTGGGTCTACAAAATGGTTGTTCTCTATGCAATGAGTGGACATCCCTGTGCATTTTTCATTTTTTATAATTGATGTACTATGTTCTTTAAGTCGTGTTTTAATGCTCCTACCACTTTAACCTATATAAACTGCATCACAATCAGAACAATTAATTTTATAGACCCCGGACCTATCTAATTTGTCTATTTTATCATTATCATTAACAAGCATTCTACCTAAGTTTTGTTTATTCACACATATTGTCTTACAGCCTAAGTTATTTAATCTATTGGTAATTCTATTACTAAATTTAGATGTGTAATTTAAGAATTTGAAACGGTCATTTTTTGGCGCACTAACGCCATAAAATTCCCGTTTTAACAGTTTTCTTCTTTTCTTTTTTAATAGATTGTCAATTAGACTGTCTTTGTAACCGTTGTTTTTTGCTATTTGTTTAATAGTACTGAGTTTTTTGTCGAAATTTTCTTTATTTAATGGAAATGTGACTAACCTATGAATGAGACTGTGGAACGGAGTTAATTTAGTTTGCCAAGATTGTTTAGAATTGAAATAAATAACCGTGTCAGTGGTAGTTGGTTTTCTATAAATATCAAATTCCAACTTGTTTTCGATCTTTTTAATGTTGATGTCTAGGAAGTTAATCTCATTTTCAACACCTTTTTCCATGGTAAATTGGAGGTTGATATTTATAGAATTTAGGAATTGAAGAAATTGCTCTAAATTTCTGTCCGTACCAGTCCAAATGCAATAAACATCGTCTACGTATCTTTTCCAGTAAAATATTTTTTTGATAATGGGGTTATTAGAGTTAAATATTATTTTCTCAAAATTAGCCATAAATATTTCTGACAACAAAGGAGAGATTGGGGAACCCATGGGAAGATGGATGGAAAAATGTTTCACAAGGAACCAACTGCTGAATCAGTACAGTGTATAATAATAATTCGTAAAATCCAAAAAAAAATTCCATTAAATCTTATCTTTAAAGAAATTTTTAAATGCAATATGGCGTATTTATTCTGTACCGCATACTAATTTGTTGCCGTTGTATAAATATATGTCCAGGCAGTTTTAAAAACACATTTTAAAAAATAACGGTAGTTACGACACTTGTTGCTTATATATATGGGTTTTCAAGTAACATTTTATGGTTAACTTATGGACAATCATGATTAACCTGTGAACCATAAAAGATAACCTACGAACCTTATGAACGTCCGTATGGCTTTACCAAAATAAACATCCATGGGATCTCCGTTACAGAACCATGGATATTATTGGATATTCTGGATTACCAGTGGACATCCAAAACCATATTATGTCCAATGACTTTACCAAACGAACCATGTGTTTAACCTACGAACCAGCAAAACTCTTTACAAAATAATACCGGAGATAAATATTTTATAAAATGGTGGCAATTGTGTATTTATGAATTTGCTTTTAAGCTGAATTATTAATATAATTTTTTTGGTATTATTCATAACAAAGGTACAACGTATGAATGTTCATTTTGGTAAAGCCATTGTACATAATATGGTTTTGGATGTCCATTGGTAATCCAGAATATCCATGGTTCTGTAACGGAGGTTTCATGGATGTTCATTGTGTTAAAGCCATTGATTGGACATACGGTTTTGGATGTTTACTGGTCATCCAAAATATCCGTGGTGCTGTAACGGAGATCCCATCATGGATGTTTATTTTGGTAGAGCCATACGGACGTCCATAAGGTTCGTAGGTTATCTTTTATAGTTCACAGGTTAATTATGATTGTTCATAAGTTAAACATAAATTGTTACTTGAAAACCCATTTAAGCAACAAGTGTCGTAACTACCGTTATTTTTTAAAATGTCTTTTTATAACTGCCTGTACATATCGTCGCTCGCATTACGTAGGGGCCTAACTCGGTTTTTGTAGTTTTTCAGTAGAGTGATTTAAAGAAATCAATGGTGCTTATTTTGGATACAGCATTGACAGCAATTTTTTATTTAGGTTTATTTTTTTACAGTTTAGTAGATAAATCAATCTAGAATGATGAGACATAACAATTTTTAATGAAGTTTTACGGGTTTTGTAAAAAATAAATAATAATCAAGATAGGCCCCTTTGTAAAAACAATAACAAATTCTGATTTGTACATGAAATAAGATAGGCCCCTGTGATATTAATAAAACATTTTGTGTTCAAAGAAAAGGGAGCGAAATTTTTAAACTTTAAACATCTGTATTTTATAAAAACGGTAAAAAAAATTATAAACATATAATTTCAAAAGAAATAAAAACAGCTAGTGTAATATTTAATTATTTATTCTCTAGAGCAGCGGTTCTCAAACTTTTTTGGTGACGGAACCCTTTTGGGAAGCAAAATACATGATGGAACCCTACAATAAAACAATAGTTTTTAAAAGTGTATTCTTTATTAATAAGCATAATAAAAGTACAATGTAACAGTTACTAATTATTACTTACTTTACCACATGGCAAGTACAATAATAGAAGATATTAAAAAAGAAAAAATCTAACTAATGGGAGGTATGAAATTGTTTTTTATTTTTCATCAATTGGTTGATATCAGGTTTGATAGAAGACAGTTGAAGTCTCATATCAGGTTCGGCGTCCAGTCTATTGCGATATTTTGTTTTCGTGGCTGCATAGGTTGAGAATCCTGTTTCGCACAAATATGTTGTTGGGAACGGGAGAAGAATATTCAGAGCCATTTTGCCAAGCATTGGATATTCATCACGGATTCTGCACCAAAAATCGTTGAGAGGCGTCGTTTTGAACAGTGACTCCATACTTGTGTCTGATGACATTTCTAAAAGAGATTCATATATCTCGTTTGACATACTTTCAGGCTTTTCCAAGTTGGGTAAAAAAGGATTATGAATCCATGAATTCAGTTTCATTTTTGTATTCTGTTCTTCGGGAAAATACTTTTCAAAAGATGCGCGCATCGAACTGAGATATTGGACCGATTCTTCAAACACATCATCTTGAAACATTTCTGAGTCGTTATCGCTAACAAACTCACTGAGTGACGTAAAGCTTTCTATTTCTTTCTTACCAACGCAAATAATCCAAAAATCTAATTTTCTTTTGAAGGCAGTTATTTTGTTATAGGCCTGAAACACTGTTGTCTGTTTACCTTGCAATGATAAATTCAATTCGTTCAGTTTTTCAAAGATATCCGCCATAAAAGACAATCGGAACAACCAAGTTTTATCATACAAACGGTCCTTCAAATTAAAAGAAGTATCTGCTGAAAGAAACATTTGTAACTCGGCTCTAAGTTCAAATAGCCTTGTTAAAGTTTTACCCCGAGACAGCCATCGCACTTCTGTATGGAGCAGCAGTGTTTTATGTTTGCTGCCATAATCTTCACACAATAATGAGAACAATCGGGATTGTAGTGGTCGTGATTTGATAAAATTAATTATTTTTACCGCTTCATCCATAACTAATTTTAGATTTGACGGCATTTGCTTCATCGCAAGTGCTTGTCTATGCAGAATACAATGGCTGGAACTACAATTAGGCGCTTTATTTTTTATTCGTGACACTGCTCCTGCTGTTTTACCTGTCATCGCCTTGGCCCCATCTGTACAAATGTCAATGCAATTGTTCCAACTGAGATTATTTTCTTCAAAAAATATATTTATTTTATTAAAAATTTCTTCCCCGGTAGTGTTTGTGAACAGCGGTGAACACATAAGCATGTCTTCTTCAAAAGAACTTTCATATGGATATCTCACGATAACCAGCAAGATAGCCAAACCAGCGACATCAGTTGACTCGTCCATTTGCAAGGCGAATCGTGTTTTTTGTAGACGTGTAACTAGTTCTTGTTTGACGTAGCTTGCCAGATCATGGATTCGCCGTGAAACAGTATCGTTTGATAGCGGCACAGTAGAAAGATGCTTTGCAGATTTTTCATCGAGCATACATTTTGTTATGTCTAATACACATGGCTTTATTAAATTCTCAGCGATAGTGTGCGCTTCACCTGCTTGTGCAATGCGATAGCTAATGATGCCTCCGTGGCCTTTTCGTTGATAGTTTTTGTTACATGCATCATATTTTTTTGACTTTCCAATAACTGATCTTTTTTACAAACAAAAAATTCTTTATTCTTGTCTTTAGACTCGGGGTGTGCAGTTTGTAAATGTCGGCGCAATTTGGCAGGTGCCATGGAACTATTAGGAAGCAGTTTACTTCATAGCATGCAGATAGGTGAGCCGTTGGAATCAACAAATCCGACACTGATATATGATTCATCATACTTCCTTTTTTTCGTCTTTGAAACCGTCGAGCTTGACGTCGTGGCATCATCGTCTGGATCGTTGATTGCTATATTCTCCGCGCGTACCGCTTTTGAACATTTAGCGTCATTAGAAGATGTTGTTGCAACACGTTTAACACCTTTAAGCCAACGTTCCATTCTTCTTTATTTATAATGTTACACGTCAGGATGGTGGGGTCTTAATAATGCACAATCGTTACTGCGTATAAGAGACTAAGTTTAGTACAATGAAGAAATGTATAAGACTGAGACAACAGAATACAGCAGGCAGTAAAACAATGAACACTAGTTTCTCGCTAGCGAGCTTGTAAGTAGGTAGGTAGGAACTTATCGCTCCAAACGCTAATCGTCAACTGACTGACGAGGCGCGACGCGCGATCGCCGCTTTTATACTTAGTCCTAGACTCGATCTCGAATATTCTCGAAAATACTCGAGTCGGCGCCTTTGATAAACAAAAAATAAAAAGAGAAATATAAAAATTGCGTTGTAAACAATTCAGAGGCGGCTTTTATCAAAGGGACTGCGCGCTCACAAGTATACAAGTATACATGTTGATACCAAACTTATGAGATATTGTACCAGCTATTGTAACACATGTTTATACAAATACAAATAAATAAATAAATATACCTACGCACGGCCGCGGAGTCAAAACGTTCGACCAGAGAGAGGTGTTTTGATTTTTTTTCTAAATTCTTGAGGAACCCCTACAGAGGTATCGCGGAACCCTAGGGTTCCGCGGAACACACTTAGAGTATAGCTGCTCTAGAGTAGTCTAGAGGCATAACATATTAAAAATGGGATTTGTATTTATTTTATTTTTTACAAATTGTCTTTTATGTGTTAAATAAAATTGCAATAAATAATAAATTAATAAGGCCTATCTGCAAAGTACTGTTCGTCCTTTAAAAATATTTTATAACGTAAAGGAATATGTTGATATTCGCCCAGTAAGACCCATACAAAAAATATAGCATAGGGGCCAATCTTAAGTTTGGTCTTTACGTAAAAGTATTTTTATCGATAATTTAATATAGGCCTGACTATTAACTATAATAATACTATAAAACAAAAACCATGTAGTATTGAGATATGCCAGTTTGTCATAACGTTAAGGCAGTCTTTCCCTGACTTTATATGGGTATAACTCATTTTTGCCAAAAATCGAGATAGGCCCCTACGTAATGCGAGCGACGATATATGCATATGCATAAATAAATTAGTATGCGGTACAGAATAAATACGCCATATTGCATTTAAAAATTTCTTTAAAGATGAAAAGGAATGGATTTTTTTTTTGGATTTTACGAATTATTATTGTCTTTAGTAGGTATTATTTGAAACGACAGTACGTCTGATTTCTTAACCCATCAGAGTTTACACCTTAACCGTTTTTTTTTAATCAAAACGCCATTATTGATCTATAGTGCACACTTATTCATATTTTCCGCGGTATACATGTGCGTACAGGCAGTTTTAAAGCCAAATTTTTAGAAATACCGGTGGTTGCTAGGAAACTTGGTACTTATGAAGTCTGTTCAGTAAGAATTTCTGGTTATCCTCCGATACATTGTGATTAACTTAAGAAACATAAAGCAGAATCTACGAACCATAAACGTTAAAATAGAAACCATGATGGTTAACCCACTAACCATGTGGTTATCCTAGTAACCAAGTGGTTAAGCTGAAATAAAATATCCCATCTAAGAAGTTTTATTTTTCCCTCTCTCTCTCCTCTCTCTCTCTTTCTTACGGAATGGGAATGGCAGGTAGATTCTTATTCCAGCAGAAAATATGACAGTTTTTTTTTAAATAGTGGCAGTTTTGCATTGATAAACTTTTCTTAAAGATGAAAAGGAATGTATTTTTGTAAATTTTAAAAACATTTTAATTATTATTTGTAATGGTATTATTCAGAATGACGGCACGTGACTTAAGGAACCTTTTCCCGTCTATATAACGCGAACTAATTCATAATTTACTTTATATACATATAAGTACAGGCAGTTTTAAAGACCCAGTTTTAGAATTACCGGCAGTTACGAGGACACTTGGTGCTTATAAGGTCTTTCCAGATGAGAATTTGTGTTAAATCTAGTCATCTAGTCATGATAATTAATATACAAGAACCATGAATAAATAACATCAAAATTACCAACTTTGCTGTAAATTGGACTCTATAGTTTATTATACGATACCAATAGATAAGTTAATAATAATATTCCGCGTCGAATTTGTTACATCGTGTATACCTGTGTATGTTAACCGACGGTTTATACAGGATTTTTTTATCTCTGTGTAAAAGTGAAAAAAAAGATACACCTAGCCGTAGCGTAAATTTTATTTTTAAAGATTATGGTCCAAAACTTTACAACAGATCATAGTAACTACGATCTATTAAGGCCAGAGAACAGGCCCCGCCCCTATTGAAAATGGGTATAAAATAGCATGCAAAACAGGGGTACTTGCTGGTCAATATTTCTCTTAAACTATGAGTTTTACATACCTAAAATTTTAGTGAGGTGTCACAGAAGGTTGGTGGATTATCATGAAGTAAATCGCTTTTCGAAAAAAGGTATAAATAATAAAGAAATTACACTTGAAAAATCATGTTTTTGCTTTTCATGACCTCGACAAGAAAATCACTTATATACAGAAGTCCACATAAAAAACACAAATTCAATATACTTCTTAATATTCACTACAACTTTCTGTTCCCCTAAAAACCTATTTTTTTGTTAAATGTTCGCACAATTTCGATAAATATAAAAAAAAACTTGCTCAGAACCTGGTTTACTTTTAGGCAGTCAGCTGTTAGTAACTTTTAGGGATATTTGGTTTTCACCAATATAAAATCTACAGAAACCTACCATTTAATCGGTTTGAGGGGTCTCCGCTAGGTGTCGGCACCGCGAATGTCCGATTCGATTATTTCATTCATAAAAATCCGTTATGTCGGCTTTACACCATAATAACGCAATTTTCTATATTGACCCAAATCGATGTAACTGGAACTTAGAATTGAACTTACGATAATTTAAAAGTTATGGCGTTATTGTCGCTTTTAATTGGTAAAACGATGGTAGAACATGCATTTACATACTATGCATTTACCACTAAGCTCGGTTTTAGTTATGTGAAAATAAGCTAATTTATTTTTTTTAAATAAAAAAATTAAAACTATAGAGTAAAAGTGTCCTTTAATATTTTATTTTACGATAATAATTACACTAGATATATTTTTTGTTATGTTATCTTCATACTTCTTTAATTATTATTCTCTCATCCATTTTGTTTTGCCTTTGTCAGTCGTATGAGTTTTTAAACCATCAGCATGTAGATATGTGTTTCTGTAACTGATCCTAGAAAAATATAGGCATGTTTTAAATATAGGTAAAAAATAGGTATGCAATCACACATTGCTGCCCTTTAATATTTTAATAGTTTCTTGAGAATAAGTAAAACAAAATCTATAAAACATTGATTCATGTGTCAACCAAGTCATTAATTCTTGACAAAATATGTATAAATTTACAAGAAATACCTATGCTGTACAGGACGTGGGACAGAATTATAAAGTACTTTAAGACTTTTTTATTCACTGGATACCTCCTCGAGAGCAAAGTAAATTATCACCATTTTCAGATAATTGGTGTAAATTTTACAGGCACAAGCACTGAAAAATTCCTCAAATAGGTAATACCTATTTAAGCCAAAAAAACTATTCAAAATCCCGTTAGTTGATTTTATATGTAGTAAAAAATAAATAGCAGGACTCTGAATAACCTTTTCGACTAAATATCACGTTAAAATAAAATACTCTATATTATTGTTTGTCTAGCCTCGAAGAAAATGAAAAATAAAACTCGGACATGCAAATGACATTTTCATTAAAATATTACCATTTGAGTCTGTCTTAGAATTTCTCGTAAACTGCTGATCGAGTGCCTCGTTTACTGGTTTTTCATTCATTCTCTACTTGAAGCTTTCTCAGCAATGTGTGTATTTTCAATAAAAATATCTACTTCCATTGTCAGCCTGGAAAAGTGGAAAGGTCTGGGTAAAATAGCTAACCTAAAGGTGACAACAAAATCTTGTCTTCAAAATTAATTCTATCACATCACATAACGAACAGCTGATCTAAAACAAAAATACCACAATGCAAAAAACACTTCAGATTGGGTTAAAATAAAATTATTTCCACTTGAGTTTAGCAGAGAATCGACAAGTTTTAAAAGATCAAAAAAATAGATCGTATAATATACATAGTAAGCAAGAATCAGCAAGATTTAAATTAGTATCGTAGGGTTTAGTAATTAAAATATGCGTAGGTATTTATACATTTACCAAAACTTAGGAAAAAATAATCAAACAAGTGTTGGCACATTTTGGTTAATAATGAGTTATAAGTATGGGATGACTTGTATAATCATAAAAATAATTAATCAAATTTAACAAACTTACCTTTAGCAGAACAAAATGTAAAAAGGCTCGTGTTCATAAACAATATTAGTAGAAAAGATAAACAAACTCTGTCAGCCATTATCACTTAGGGCGAGGTTGGGGGGCGATTCCATTTTTGTGGCATTGTCGCCGAGTCCAATCCAAGACCCTGAACAATGCAAAATAATGCTCGGGCCCTTCGTTGCCTATATTTGTCTCCGTCTGCATTAAATTACCTTCACTACATATAAAGAGAGACATATATAGCTCGAACGAAGATAGGTCTCTTTGCTTAGTAAAGACGTTCAATTTTTACAAATAACGACGTAGGAGTTATATTAAGTCATACATGATGGGGACGGTAAACGTAGGGCGTCTACTAGCGGCAAAAGTGCAATGTTGCCAGAATGTTCTGCAGTGGCAGTTTATACTTTCAGGGTTTATTTTTGCGATTATTTTTTAAAATTTGGTTAATAAGTACCTAATTTCGCAAGTATGGATGCAAAAATCCTTATTTTAAACAATATTCAGGACTTATTATTTTATCATTTAGTCAGTTACCTACATAAATTGTATATTTACAAAAAATACAAGTACGCTTTAGGTAAGTGAATGGGGAATCAAATCAAAAAAATAGTATTTAATTAATTACAACAATAAATAATTGCAGGCAATTTCAGAGATTTTAAAACAGTGGTATTATTGTTTGTTTGAAGGTTGTAGACAATGATGTATCTTGAGTAATAGATGTGTTTTGTACTTCCATTGCCTTTAGTTTTTCATATCACAACGTTTCAACTGGAGATACTTACCAGTTGAAAGTTGAAACGTTTGTGATATGAAAAACTAAAGGCAATGGAAGTCCAAAACACATCTATATTACTCAAGTGGTATTATTATTATTACGCAAATATGAGAATATTTATTTAAAACGGCAACATTGCACTGCTTTTGGAGACAGAAAAATAGCAAAATACCTATAAAATAAAAGTCCATCAAAAATTATTTTAAAATTGGCATTCTATTTTAAGAGTATTTCTCCGAAATCTTGAACTGTCTGCGATTCCAATGGACCAGTAAATTACAGTATATTAAAAAGTGACCATCGGCGAGTAAAGAATAATTTGTCAACTAGCTGTTGCATGGTGTTCATAAAAAGCGCTATGTTGCCATTATAAATTACGTTAGCGGCTCGGTACAGCGCCATGTATTACAAACCGCTGATTAAATTCATAATAAGCGCAAGGTTTGGCAACATCCTAGCTTTGTAAGGAAAATCACACAGCAATGCTATTATTGCAGAAGTAGCCTTAAATGAGATCATAGAATTTTACTATCTTTTACAACTTCATTCAATATTTTAGGCAAGTAAAAATATATTGCAAATCGGAACGGTGGCGCCGTCTTATTAAGTTTTATGAAAGTATTTTGTGATGACGTCTGTGATCACATGATGTGTGGTGAAAAGCACGTGGATAATGTTCCCTTAAGAATTAGAAAAAAAAAACAACACAGAGAGAGAATTACTATACTGAAAAGAATTCCCGGTTCGTAGGTTAAATACATGATTCGTTTAACCACAAGGTTCTTCGGTTAACGAATATGTTTTGTAGGTGATGCATTATGATTCTTAGGTTAATCATTATGTTTCGAAGATTAGCTGTAAATTCTTACATGGAAATAAGTCATCAGCTTACCAAATGTCCTCGCAACCACCGGCATGTCTAATAATGTGTCTTCAAAACTGCCTGTACATACCGGGTGTTTCTTAAAAGACATTCACCCCTATAACTTTTTTATATTTATAGATATTAAAATGAAATTATGAATACGAGATGAGTCTGCAATTATTTGCATAATTTTCAATTTGTTAGCACTTTCGGTTTGACCGGAAGTGACCTTGACTTTGATATTTTAAATGGGACATCTTGTATATTTTTACTTATTTGGGTTCAGCAGAACATTATGAGTGAAATGACACCTCTCTTGTCATTTTTTGACGTGTTATAACATTTTTATGTTTATCGTTTATTTTCAATCTAGAGTTCTACAAAATAATTAAATCTGCTCATTTATAGTCAAGTACCTAGTATATGAAAATTAAAATTTTTCATAGTAATTGACTTTCTGAGTTTCACAAGCGTTCAAAAATTAAATTTTGTTTTCTTGACGTTTACTCCATTTTTCCAAATGGAACGATGGTTGTTCACTAGGATATTTAAAACAAGCATTTTTTTTTCAACAATTTTATACCATACACTCCTATGCTATTTTAAAATTGACACTGAAAAATTTGCCTTAAATCCCAATCGCAAATTTAAAAGCGTTATGCATTATTGTCGCCCTTTTCTAATGAAATATAAAGGCGGCTTTGAAAAACAATGGAACGGTTTTGAAAAGCAATATGGCTTTAATTTAAAGTTGTAATGTCATTAGGTTATAAAACATACAATATATACAATCTTGCGGCCTCAGAAAAATTTTTCTGCTCACTCCAAAAATTAGGAGCGTATCAATTTGTTCATTATTTCTAGTAAAACTAACCATTTTATCTGATTTACAATATAAGTTTAATAAAGAATGACATTATAATTTCACGTTAAAACTATATTGGTTTTCAAAATCATTCCATTGTTTTTCAAAGCAGCCTTTATATTTCTTTAGAAAATACAGGGCGGCAATAATGCATAACGCTTATAAATTTGCGATTGGTACTTAAGGCAAATTTTTCGTGTCAATTTTAAAATAGCAAAGGAGTGTATGATATTAAATTGTTCAAAAAAAAATGCGCGTTTTAAATATCCCAGTGAACTACCATCGTTCCATTTGGAAAAATGGAGTAAACGTCAAGAAAACAAAATTAAAAAGTCAATTATTATAATTTTTTATAATACTCGTATTATTAATTTTCATATACTACTTGACTGTAAACTAACAGATTTAATTAATTTGTAGCACTCTGGACTGAAAAAAAAAACACATAAAAATGTTATAACACGTCGAAAAATGACAAGTGAGGTGTTATTTCACTCAGAATGTTATGCTGAATCCCAATAGGTAAAAATATACAAGATGTCCCATTTAACCAAAGTCAAGGTCATTTCCGGTCAAACCGGAAGTGCTAACAAATTGAAAATTATGCTAACAAATGCAGACTCATCTCTTATGCATAATATTTAAATTTCATTTTAATATCTATAAATACAGAAAAATTATAAGGGTGAACGTCTTTTAAGAAACACCCGGTATACGTATACGGTTAAAGTAAAATTCTGGGTTTGTTGACTGGTATGACAAAAAGCATTAATAACTAACAGGACCTAATTATGAGTAACGATTATACTGAACCTGGCAAAAATGCCATAAAATAGGAAATTAAAAAATATATACGCGGTTTTAAATAAGGACTATCCTAAAATAATTAATTATCATAAAAAAAATGTTTTTCATATATCATTGCATTAAATTTTACCTAGTGTGCGCTGTATTACAGGACTGTTGTTAGCTGTTAAACAGAAGATCCTGTGTTAAAACCAGCTGCTTGTAAAAAAATTTAAGTAATTGCAGTCCTATGAGTTGAAATAAAAACTGCCAAAAACCGCCTCGAAAGATCGACTAAAGCATAAGAACAAAAATTTTAAGAAAAGTTATTAACCTTTTATAGCTAAAATATTTTAACTTTTTAAATTTTAATAACCCAATTATTATCTTAATTTTATCATAATCTATCCAATTTTGGACACCCGGTAGATATATTAGGTTAGGGTCATTTTATTTTTTAAGAAAAAAACTAAATAAGTGCAAAAGAAAAAAACAAATATCTAACAGTGTTAGATGAAATACAACTTTATAGTATAATGATTAATCAGGTGGTTAGAAAAGTATACCGGGTGGCCAAATAAATACGTTGTACCTTTGTTATGTATAACACCAAAAAATTATATTAATAATTCGTAAGAGATTCAAAAAGATTACATTCGTTGTCAACTTGAAAGCAAATTCATAAATACACAATTCCCACCCTTTTATAAAATATTTGTCTCCGGTATTATTTTGTAAAGAATTTTGCTGGTTCGTAGGTTAAACACATGGTTCGTTTAACCACAAGGTTCTTCGGTTTACCAATATGTTTTGTAGGTTATGCTTTATGGTTTTTTGGGTTAGTCATTATGTTTCGGAGATTAACCAGAAATTCTGACATGGAAAGGACTCATAAGCATCAAGCGTCCTCGCAACCACCGGCATTTCTAATTATTTATTTTAAAAACTGCCTGTACACACTACCAATTCCTGGTAGAATCAAAATCAAAAACTTTTTAAAAATTGATTAATTAACATGGCCAAGATTCGGGTCATCAATGTTGGTCGGATATTCTTAAAAAAGAAAACAATCGAGAAAATAGTAGGAGTAACAACGTTTTGTTCGGACTAAAAATCTTGGCTTTAAAACGACAAGACTTGATAATTAACTTTTGTTGCAACACTACGTTGTTACGATATAATCTGATATAGTCCTCATAAATATATTAAATATCTTGTGTCCTTATAATATACTATTAACATATAAAGCTTATAAGGACAGTTCCCACAACTACCAATTGACATGTATTTTTACAAGGACAGACCTCATAAGCACTGATACTCCTAAAAATTTGTCCTCAAAACTGCCCATTGACATATATATATATATATATATATATATATATAGATCTTTATATCAAAACTAAGCCATTTGGAAATTCGTACAATCCTGATCCAGCCATTATTTTTATATATAAATTAAAAGGATTGGAATATGTCGGTTTATGTATTTTCATGTTTGCCAAATTTGAAATATATATACAGAAAAATATCGGTTAATATTTTTTTAAATTCATATATATATTTTCTAAATTCCGTACCGTTTCAAGCCATCTGCAAGTTCCTACCATTCCCAAGCCAAAGTATACAAGAATCTGCTCACCTACGGTAAATACTAAGCCAGTACAACGTTGCCAATATAGGAAAAGTAAACTTTAACTATTCTGATTTAAATAATAAATAACGGTGTAATTAAAGCCAAATATTTAACAAAAAAAAATTATGACATAATATAATATATCTTATAAGAGTGATGTCGAATTGCACGAAGATTTTAAACAATAATTAACTAATCAGCAAGTTTAATTGTGACATTTCTGACTTTGGCAGAAAGGATTTTCTCACAATCAAAAAGTGGCCTGGTTTCCATAATTTTTAATTTACTAATCGGGCAACTTTAATAGGGAACTTTAAAATTTTTTTTTAATAATATGATTTAGTTAGGCCTGAAAGAAGTATTCCCCAATTATTACTCCTTAAAAATCAAAAATAACTTGGTAAAAATTCTTTAAAGTTTCGCGCGTGTCGAAAGCATTTCAAACGATCTCTAAAGCGCGCGAAACCCGATGACGTCAGAGGGTATGACTTTTGGTCATCCGTCATCCTGACACTCCTGACAGGTGCCGAGCGACCCAATTTGCATTTGGATTGCCGTGTGTTATTGTTATTGTATTGTTGTTTTAAGGTCGTGTCGCTTGACGCGTGGATGTCAAATCTGACAAATCATCAAATTTATTGAAAACCTATAACCTATTTCGTGGATGTCACACACAAATCTGACAAATGATACGCCTAGTCGTCACGACTACTAGCAGCGCGTTTTTACCCGCTTGGAATAATTTGAATTTTGGTTCCCAGTGCCAACATTACATCTGAACGAGCTACTCGACAAGGTTTAGGACAAGTAGAAAATATTCTGGATTTAGTAGAAGAAAATCCAACGACCGGCTCACGAAGAATTGGTACTCAATTGGGGATTCCACAAAAAAAGAGTATTAAACACACTCCACGAGCAAGGCTTATATCCATACCATGTACAGCACCTAAAACCGGAAGATTATGCTAAACGTATTGAATTTTGTCGGTGGATAAATAATCATCGTGTTGTATCGCGTATACTTTTTACAGGTAAAGCAACACATTCACCGTGACGGTATTAATAATACTCGTAACTCTCATGTATGGTCAATCGAAAATCCCCACGCAACAGTTGAAAGTAATTTTCAACATAAGTTTTCGGTTAACGTGTGGTGTGGTATGCTCGATAGCTATTTAATTGGCCCTTTCATTTTGGAGAATCGCCTCACATGAGACAACTACCAAAATGTTTTAAAACATGAGTTACAAGAACTACTAGAGGATGTTCCTGTTAATATCAGAAGGTAAATGTATTACCAGCACGATGGAGCTTCTGCACATTTGCTCGTCAGGTCAAGTTTCATTTAGACGAAACATTTCCAGGGCGTTGGATTGGTCGCAGTGGTCCTATTAATTGGCCTCCAAGATCTCCAGACCTCACAGCACTAGATTATTGTTTATGGGGCTGGTTTAAAAATGAAGTGTACAAATTAAAAGTGGACACTCGGGATGCACTAATTCGATGTATTAGAAATACTGCAGCCAATTTTAAAGAAGAAAGACATGAAGCAATTAGAAGAGCAACGGGGGCCATCTTCGTAGACGAAGCGGAAAATGTTTAGAAGTCAAAGGTGGTATTTTTAAACATTTATTAAAAGAACACTATAAGAAAACCGTTAATATATGAACTTTTCTTTATTTGGTATTACGCTATAACTTGAAAACAAATGATTATCGAATAAGAACATATGGGTTTTTTCAAATTGTTTTTGCGTATCCCTATATTACGCTCCTAAAGTTTGGTCCGTTCCTCCCGACTCACCCTGTATATATTGTGTATTGATAAAAAATTAACTAATAATGTACATGGCAAAATGTCTCTTGTCAATGCATGGATTCATGATAATTTAAGTTTTACGTTTTACTATTATTTGTCTTTTTTCTATTATTTTAATAAACAAATAGCGATTCCAAACTTTGAAAGACAGTTCTTGTTGTGCTTATTATTAGGTAAGGTAATAGACGAAGCTCCCACAGTGAAAATGGTACCCTACATAGAAATGAAAATGGTTGCATGTAAAAAGCATGTTACGCCCGGTAAGACAAGTAGTAAAGTAAGTTATGAACGTCGCTAAAAAAATTATTTTACTTTTCAAAACACCTGAAATTTACATTATTTGTGGTAAATAATAAACCATTTTTTTCATGAAAGTGCACTTCATAACAACTCTTTTATTTTTGTTTTAAAATGAAGTTTAAGATTGCTTTTATGCATCAAAATTGGTCTGCTAGCGAAAAAATGCTATTACTACGGCAGACTCCATTTTTTAAATGCCGCAACCACATCATTTTTAAATCCAAAAATATGGTATGGCCGTTGCTAACTAAACAGAATTTTTCATTTCAGTTCTAAGTTAATGTTCTAGATCCTGATCCTAGATTATGTATTAAAATACGTTTTTTACTGAAGATGCATTAAAAGATCTTAAACATTATTTTAAAACAAGAATCAAAGTGGTGTTATAAAGTGTACTTTCATGAAAAAAATTATTTGTAACAAATTAGGTCTGATAAATTTATTAACAAAAATTTTCAGTCAGACAAATTTTTTCGAAAATGTTTCATTATTTACCACAAATTATGTAAATTTCAAGCAGGTATTCTGAAAAGTAAAATATTTTTTTTAGCTAAATTCAAAAATTTATAAGCAAATACCAGTTAACAAATTTTTACTTGTCTGCCGGAAGCAGCATGATTTTTACATGACTGTTTGAAGGTTGGAGACAATGATGTTTCCTAAATGATGAAAGAGTTTTGGACTTCCATTGTCTTTATTTGTTTTAAATCACAACGTTTCAACTGGTAAGTATCTCCAGCGTCTTCAGGTGAATACTAAATAAGTAAAATAACTACAAGACTATTTATACTAGCTAGGTGCACTGAAGCATAACTGAGGTGGGTGCAGTCATGCGTTCAGTTGGCACGCGATCTTATCCTAAGATTACATCTATCTAACTAACAAAGGTTTCCAGATATTTCTTATGTCTAATGATGGTTTACTAAAGCAGCCTGGGTTCTGGTGAATAGCAGCAGCTTCCTTAAACTCTCTTTTCCTCCAGTGTGGTTCCCTATGTAGGATTTCAGCTTCTGACCACAAGATATGATGACCATGTTTCCAGGCATGGTCAGCTGCACCTGACTTGTCGGTCTCTTTGGTAGACGCAGTTCTTCCTATCTTTTTAACTTGTAGGCATTGTCTTCGTCAGGTGGCTTCTTAGGGTATCCCTCGAGTTGAATACGGTGTTGATGGTATATCGTTGTCCTAATCTTCTTATTTTCTCAGAAACTCCTTCGACATACAGAAATAATATTGAGTGTTGATTGTGCCTCTCTGTTTGCTTCTTGCGCGTTGGGTCGATTCTTACGATTTTCTAATATTGTGTCAACTCATTTTGTGGGGTAGCCATTTTTGTTGAGGTCGGTCTTGATGTGGTGAGCTTCTTTTTTAAATGCTTCTTCCGAGTTACAGATTGCAATTGCTCTATCCAAGAGGGTCTTAACTATGCCACGTTTCGTGTTGTTTGAGTGATTTGATGTAAAATTGAGATGCTGACTTGTATGCGTAGGTTTTCTGTATACTGAAGTTTGGATGCTGTTGCCAGAAGCTGAAATCCTACATAAGGAACCATACTGGAGGAAAAGAAAGTTTAAGGAAGCTGCTGCTATTTACCAGAACCCAGCAGGCTGCTTTAGTAAACTACCATTAGACATAAGAAATATCTGGAAACCTTTGTTAGAAACATGTAATCTTAGGATAAGATCGCGTACCAACCGAACGCATGACTGCACCCACCTCAGTTATACTTCAGTACACCTAGCTAGTATAAATAGTCTTGTAGTTACTTTACTTATTTAGTATTCGCCTGAAGACGTCTGGAGATACTTACCAGTTGAAACGTTGTGTTTGAAAACAAATAAAGACAATGGAAGACCAAAACTCTTTCATCATTCATAATTTTTACATGTTTTGCCACCTTTTCACATTTTAATTTTTAGTCGATGGGATACCATTTTCGCAGTGGGAGCTTAAACTATAACGAAAATTTTGCGATATTTTAAAGTTGAGTTAAACATTATTGCAACAAACATGAATTGTAAATTTAACTTTCGATTTGAATTTTATTGAAATATTTAACGGCTTAAAGATCATTATCTGTAATATCATTTTAATACTAAATCCTAAAAATAATTATGGGGAAAAACTCACAGTCATCTCCACAAAAATATATTATAAGTCAGTTTATTGGGTGTACATGTTTCGGTTCTGATGATCGTATTTTCTAGTACCGAAACATGTACACCCTAATAAACTGACTTATTATATATTTTTGACTGTGATTTTTTTCCCATATCTCAACAGCTCCACTTTGAGATAATGGACTACTTTCGTAAAACTAAAAATAATTAATATTTAGCCCTTGCAATTATTATTGGTTGGCCGAAATGGTAAAAAAATGATAATTAGAATGAAGTACTGATGTGTCATTTGATGACAAAACGTTAAAATTTTAAAAACATTTGAATTGTTTATGGTATAATTCTTAGAATACAATACACCGTTCTATTTGGGTATATCTTTCTAAAAAATTCTAAACAATTTTTCCTTATATCCGTTTTCCGTATTTTTAAAAATAGGGAGTAAATTTTGTATTTTCACCGGGGTATGTTGTTTAACTTAAAGCCGTTCTAGATATCTACATTTAATATGGTTATTAAACATGCACCTTTGACCGAATTTATATTTAAATTGTGCAACTAACAAAAAAATCATATTGGTTAGCTTATGTTGAGGTAAAACACCATTTATGCATTAATTTATAATTTAAATATTAGTAAACTGTATTATATAGGAAACTGTATTATAAAACAAATATTTATTTGCTTATCTTTAGTAGCACTTTCCTTTCCCAAAAATGCATTTTTCTTTACTTCTTTGGGACATGGCGCGCGCACACACAGATAAGCGCTTAAGTAATTTAAATATCAGCGAACTTGTCGTCGCCGTATAAAGACTAATTGAATTTTTTTACATTGTTGTCACTTGTTACTGGATTATATTTGTTTGTTTGCAGATATATACTCGTATATTATTGACGGCAACATTTGCGCCCCTATCGCATTATTAAGGAACTATATTTTTAAGATTCATACAAACCTAAACCAGTATAAAATTAACTCCATAGCCCGCCCAAAAATCAAAATAACGGTTTTTTATCTGTCATACTATTCGTAATACCAAACGCCATTAAAAAAAAAACTCAAACGGTTTTTTTCAAGGCGGCATTAAAAATTAACAGGGAAAACAATCCTGAGCCATATATATGGCTTGGGATTGTAAAAGTGGATCAGGAATGTACGTTCAAGTTGCTATGTCTGGCTTAGTTTTACACCATTACCGTAAATATATATATATATATATATATATATATATTATATTTGTGACATACTGATCAATATGGGGACTGCAATATTTTAACATTGTTAAAGACATACCATCTGCACCAGATGCATTGGAAGAGATGGAGTGAATTATTATATGAATATTTGGTATTTCAGCCATACTAAAAGAGGAAGTTAGTTCATTATTAAATATTCTATTATTGTAAAAATTCTCTTTAGGACTGCAGTCAGAAGCAGTTTTCAAATACCTATCAAAAAATTTACTTATATCATTAGGATCGGATAAGTTATCAGGAATATTACAATTTTTGCTCGAGCTCATATGAAAAGACCTTAAGGAGTTCCACGTTTTTTTGTAATTATTTTCTTCGCAAATGGAATTAAGGTACTGCCTTTTTACCTTCTCACCACAGAAAAAGTTAAGTTTCTTAAGCGTTTAAAATCTTCCCGTCCAGGGTCTTCTTAAATTTCTGCAATGCGCGATCCCGTTTTTTCATGAAAACTCTAAGGTTAGGTGTAATCCATGGTGCTCTAGGTTTAGTTATTCTAGACTCCTTGTAGGGGGCATGTTTGTCAAAAAGAGACAATACAAAGTTATTAAACATGCTAATTTTGTTATTTATATTTTGTTCGTAAAGAATGTCATTTCATAGAAGTGCCCGAAGATCAATAAGAAATTAGTCAAAGTTAAAGTTTTTAAAGTTCCTATACTTAATAATTTTTGGTTCCATGCACGCTATTTCGATATTTAAACAGCAATAGACCAGAAGATGATCAAAGACTATGGAGAACTAAAGGATAGGAGGCCAATCGATAATGGCAGCATTTTCAAATTCTGTCCCGGTTTTTTCGTTAGTTCGCTATTGGCCGATAGATGCTCTCGCGTCGCAAGTGGGCTGGTGTCGTCTTCTTCTTCTTCGTTTTTTACTTTTACTTTTGACAAATTGACATTTTATTTTCGAAATAACAAATAACGTTTGAAGACAATACAAGACAAATAACGTTGTATTGTAATTGACTTCCATATTTATAATGAATAATGGTACAATTTATAAAAGTAGAGTTTGCTTTGTGTCGGGGTATAAGACAGGATCTTTTTCAGAGAGGAAACGCAGCCAAATAAGTCTCTTTCTAGCTCCAAAGGTATAGCTAGAATGTTTAATACCCTGTATTTTAAAAACCAAGCATCGTTGGAACTTTATACAGGCCGAGTTTACTAATAAGTATAAGAAAGTAAGTGTAAATTCATATAAAAGTCCTTATTTGTTCCTTAAAGAACTAATTTAAATAAAAATAGTTATCGAGTCCATAAGAAACCATTTATTTGATAGCCCACTTCGAACACGAGCGCCATCTTACGGCGACTCGTAAAGCTGAATTACCGATGCTAATTTGGGACCGAATCCAATGCATTGCGATCGGCCTCCTACCTCAAGTCCTCCATATCAAAGACTTCAGCCAAGGTCACAGTACCAGTACTAGCTGTCCTTGATACTCTAGTAGGTTGGTTAATAATCTGAACAAAATTATAATTTTCAAAAAGTGAAGTTAGGGGATTATTCTCCTTAAACAGGTTCATATTAAAATCACCCACACAAACACTTTCATCCACTGTTGGATAGAGAGAAAAGAAAATGTTGTTAAAGTCATTAATAACACTGTTAAAGTTCGTGTTTGTGCGACGGTAGAAAACGCAGAATGCATAATATTTATTTTTTATTTTAATTTTTATAACTAAAAACTCAAGAAAATTTGTAATATGAAACTCAAAGTTGACTACTTCGGGAACTAAATTATTTTTTAGATATACCGCCACCCCTTCGCCTCTACCCAGTCTGTCCCGTCGAATAACGTGATAACCTGCAAAGCAGTAATGTCGTCACCATCAGATAGCCATGTCTCCGTAAGAAATATAAGATCCAAGTCGTAATCTCCAATTAATGACCTAAAATCGTAAAAACCTGTAAAAATTGATCGTATATTAAATTGAGCAACTTTAAATTTCAAATTATTCATTTCTTTTTCTCCAAAATGAGCAGACAACGACAAAAAACTGTAGAGTTAACTTTTGTTAATAAAGTCAACAAACACCAAACCAGAGAACTCCTTTAGGCATGTAATACGACTAAATGCACAAATGTGATATTTATGAGAACGAAACATTAACTTGTCGATATATATTTTTGTTAAACTAATTAAAAAAATTATGCATAACCTAAATTTATCTTTCAATAACCATATAAATTTGGCAAAATCTATTAAGAAATAAACAAGATACACAGTGATACTATAAATTATAAAATTACCTAAATCATATTTTATAAAATTAAAGCCACAGTATGCAACATAAGGTAATTCAAATCTATACTAAATTAATATTGTAATAACACTAATTATTATAATACTAAAAGAAGACCTAATTGAAATGAGTTTGAAATAAAATATTGAATCCCTTACAAAAGATAAGGTTCATTGCAATGTTCGCACAAGGCAATTGGTAATACCTTGATTTTTTGGAGATGAGAGGGATAACAAGCATGACCAAATCTTAATCTAGTTATTGTGGTTATAAATTTTCTGGAAACATTAAAGCTGTCGTGCCATCATGGTGGTGTGGAATTTTGAGGGCTTATATGAAATAATCTGATGTTCGTCGCTTGACCATAACTGAGCCAACGCTGATGCCATTTTTGCCTTAGTTTAAGTAATATTAAATGTCTATTATTGGTATGGGATAGTTTACATTGCTGGCTAATAATGTAGCTTGTTTTGTCAGTTTGTCCACATTGTTTGTAAGTCCTGTGTAAACCTTCATGCACATTGCACATGTAAATGATTTTTTGTTGATTCAACTGAATGTTTCAAGTTATGTTTTTAATTTCAAGAAAAATGGGAGACATTGTGTATCTTTAGTCGCTAAGTATTTCCCAAGCTCTTAAAACAGATAATGAGTCTGATAGAGTGAGAATATTTCCAATATTCTGCGTATAAATCCACTTTAGGGCTTCTAATATTGCTAAGCTCTAACATGTAAAATAGGCAACTCCTCATCCAGTGAGTGTCTTGGAGGCTTCCGTGTACACTTGTGTATAGTTATTAATTTTTTTAATTAATCATCTAACAGTTTTTAATTAATATTTGGACATGAAGTGTAGTCTGGGATTATTGTCACGACTTGGGTTTTAAAGCTAAAATATTCTAGCTTATGAACTGGTTGGGGTCTTAAATTACAAAGTTCTGAGTGGTATTCCTTGTAAGCAATACAAATAGGAATTATTGTCTATCCAATATTTATTGATTAGGTCCAAAGTGTTTAAGTTTTGAATATTTGGTAGAAGCTCTGAATAAAGAATTTGATGTTTGTTGTTAAATTTACTCTCTTCTTAATGTCCGTGGGATTTCTGGGGTCTCTACAAGTAAAGCCTCTATAGGAGTTGTACTCATAACTCCTAGGCATATTTTCAAAGCTTTGTACTAAATTCTTTCAATTTACATGCTGTCCCATAGTTTATGCAACCATAATATAGTATTAAGCGCATATAGGCTCTGTAGAAGGAGAGGGCTATTTTAACAATACATCTCCACCATGTCTTTGTGACTGATCTTAGCAAATTTAATTCCTTCTCACATCTCATTAGAAATGCCTCGATATGCCTGTTCCAGTTAAGTTTTCTATTTTCTACTTTTAATAGAAATTTATATTAATATTTAAAAGATTGGGTAGTTTATGACGAGTGTAGAAACGGATAGCCGTTTTGTCAACTGATAAATTAAAGCCATTTATTTTTAGCCAATCAAGAGTCTCCTTAAAAAGCTGATTGAGTTGATTTAGATTATTCATTATAGATAGAAAATATATTATTAGTAGAGTGAGAAATTGCAATATTCAATATTTCTTGGATCAATTCGACATATTATGCTGGATATGCGCGTCGGCTAATAATAACCTAACCCCAAAAATTTTGTGTTAACAGACTCTGTTAGTTTTTTTTTTTTTTTATTTTTAAAATTTTGAAAATGTTTCCAAGTATTTCACTTAAGTTTTTAGGGTGTATCAGTAAATCTTCATGTAAGTTTATATATTTTTACAACATGTGGGTAATAAATTAGGTACTAAAGAGTGGATAAGTAATTAGAATTTGCTTCGATTTTCGATTTCGTAAAATAACTAAGAACTTGAATGTGTTTTGCAATTCAGGTAGCTCAGGACATTTTAAATTCAGGGATTTCGGGACAACTTGAGATTTATTTTTTAAATTTTTGTTGCATGAAGAATGCAGCACTTTAAGGACAAAACAGCTAATCGTGGTTCCTGGATCAAACATAACCTCATTGAAGTTGTAAAATATGTAATACACGAACATCTCAGTATAAGAGAAGCTGAGAAGCAGCAAAAAGTATAATGTACCCAAGACCACTCTTCATAGACTGGTTATTAACATTAACAATAATTTGGAAATTCAAACAAAGCCCAAAATTGGAAGATTTGAGGTTACCTTTAAACCAAATTATGAAACTATACTTATTAATCACGTTAGAGATATGGAATACAGATTAATGTCATTTACTAAAAATAATTTTTGAGACATGCATTTGATTTGGCAGTGAATTTAAAAATAGACGACAGATTTAGCATGAAAGGAAATTTATTATGGATTTCTAATCGACATCCAGAACTCGCTTTACGATTGCCAGAAGCCACCAGCCTTGCAAGGGCGGTTGGTATTAATAAACCATTATGTAAATTAATTTTTCAACAAGCTCGAAACTCTTATGATTACTTACAGGTGACACCTGACGAATGTGCTGACATTAATTATACCTGTGAGTTAAGTAAACCTTCTTCCTAATTATTTTATTTAATTAAAGTTTTTTTACGAAAATCTGTCCACTTTCTGTACTGTCCCAGGTTACCCTCAACAATTAGATGACTTGAAAAAATTAGGTGGTATTTCAAATTAAGCTCTTTTGTTAAATTTTTGTATATGTCTGATTAAAATTTTCTTACTTCATGTATCTAAATCATTAACCCGTTTTCAGTTTTTATTTATCTCATTCCCTTTTTTTGTAAAAAAATCAAAAAAAATCATGTGTCCCGTCCTACCCGACTTCCCCCTTTTTTTTAATATTGTACACGCTTTCTCCTTGTGATTATGATCTTATGCCAGAGTATTTAAATCTAACCACTAAAAATAGGTGTGTCACAAAATACTTCTCCAAATACCACTGATAATGACAAAACTACAACTAATTATTTAAACATTGTTTCTAGCCCGCAACATCCAATGAAAAAGTTATTAACTTATTAATCGATAAGGTGTATGCTAGCAAACGGTTACGTTGTTTTTGTTTTTTAATTTATTAGTAATTTGTACATTTTTCAATACAGGGTAATTTATGAGAAGATGGCAATATTTTATGTAAGTTTCGGGGACCCAAAATAAACATAAAAGTTCCTAAAAACATGGGTCCAATTTCTGACCGTTACCGAAATGCTAGAGTAAACAATATTCAAATTAAAGTTTTAATTAAATTATTTATAACAATTAGGCTAGGTTTAATAGTTTTCAAAAATGCCACCGTTTACTTCTAAACCGAAGTCAGTTCTCTGATGAATACCTCTAGTCGATCTATAAATGAACGCGGATATGTTTCTTATAGTTGCTGCTGCATTTATTATTCGATCTAGTAATGCATCTTTGGTGTTTACTTTACTTGAATACACCAATGAATTAAGACCACTCGCAAAGAGAATAATGCAGAAGGTTAAGGTCTGGCGATCTAGCTGGCCAATTATGCTGACCACCTCGACCAATCCACCAGTTTGGAAAGTTATTGTTAAAAAAATTCTTCAAGTTGTAAATACACGTTCTATCGTACATTAAGAGAAACATGTTCTAATAGGTTTTGCAAGTGTAGAAGATTTAAGTATACTTGTCCTGTGAGATAACCGTCAATTATCAATGGAAGGATTAATAATTGACTATTTAACATACCACAAAATACATTAATGCTGAATTTATGTTGAAAATTATGTTTTACAGTAGCGTCAGGATTATCATAGGACCATTGGTGTCCATTGTGCAGAATATTAATACAATATTGAGTGAACTGTGCTTCATCAGTGAACAAAGCATACTTAGACAATCTTCGATTTGCATTTTAGTCTAATTGCAGAATTGCATCCTTAACACAAAATCACCATGTTTCAAATGTGACTAATGTGAAGATCCCTCCAAGCGGATGATTTTGTAATTTAAAAAAGTATCGGCAATTCGCCTTGTACTTATGCTTGAATCATTTTCGACTGCGTTCAGGATAGCCTCTTCTTGTTCAATATCAAGTCCCAACTCCCGTTCAGATACAATTTTTGCACTTGGAAACATAGCAGCTTCTCCAGCAGTAGTAAAAACTTGTTGAAAAACCCTTCTATCTGGTACTATCCGATTCGGAAATACACGCTTGTAGTCGGTGACTACAAAATTTACGCTTTCGTTGCAGAAGCCATAGACGAATATCATAGCAGCATATTCACGATGAGATAATGTCGCAGGCATAATGAAATGAATCCAATGTTTGAATTGTCAGAAAATACAAATGCTAAACACGATTTGACAGTGACAAAAATCTTATTCTTATTAATACCTAATGGGGTTACTATTGCTAAGCAACAGTGCAAAGGCAACAAAGCATGCTTTTTGAAAATCTAGCCTACATGTTAGAAATAATTTGAGAACAATTTTGATTTGAATATTGTTTACCCCTGTCTTTCGTTAATGGCCGGGAATAGGGCCCATGTTTGTAGGAACTTTTATGTTTATTTTGGCTCCCCGAATACGTGCCTAAAATATTGACACCCTGTATAAAAAGCGGCAACAAAACCAAAAAAAAACACTAAAAACATTCTCAAAAAGAACTAAAAAACACGCCTGTTACTTACTGACGTTTAAGCTGATAGATCTTCATCTGCAAGATAATGCGGAGTTGCCATAAGTCATTCGCTTAGAAGTAGAGAAGACTGTGAGGGTTAAGGAGAAATCATTAAAATTAATTGGCACGTTTTTAAAAAGTTTGAGAGTAACGTACCGGGTGTTCCACCTAAGGAGGTAATCGGCTATATCTCAGAAAGTAATAACACTAGGACTTTGGGAAAAAATATATATCGATAAAAGCGGCCAAGAGAAATTGCTGGAAATTATTTTCAAGTTCGAAAAATGACCGCTAGGGGGCGTAAGCGAACTTTCAAAATAGAAATGCCGATTTTCTCTTGATTTTTCTTAATAAAAATGTATTAAAAATATAAGCATTGTATTCTTCATAAAATTATGTAACTTTATGTTAGGAATCGTTTTTTTCTATTTTCAATAATAAAGTGGTGGGAGAAGGTTAAACCTTTTTTCTTTCAAACGCTGATATCTCTGCTTTGGATAAACCGATTTTATTCAACTTGATCTTGAAAAGAAGCCCTTCTTTTCCTCTACACGTAGATCCATTAACTATACCATATTGATTCTGATGGGGGCCACTAGATGGCGTTTTTCCGTAATTTCTCAATGAATAAGGATTTTCTCAAAAAAATCAAATGTTATGATATGACTTTTTCATCATATTTTATTTTAGGCTTATAAAGGCTATTACGTAGTGGAATAAAAAATCCAGGTCCGTATTTAAAATAAAAAAGTTGATGATGGTCGCTCGAATCCGAAACGTCGGATTAAAAAACTAACTCCATCAGCTTGTAGAGGAGGAAAAGTTACTATAGGGAACTGAAAACCGCAACGTGATATCTTTTGTTAAACTAGAGAAATTAGGGATAATAATAATTAATATGGAAAAATAGGCCATTTTTTATTATTACATTCATTAATCAATTAAATCACACAAAAGATATCACGTTGCGGTTTTTAGTTCTTCGTAGTAACTTTTCCTCCTCTACAAGCTGATGGGGTTAGTTTTTTAATCCGACGTTTCGGATTCGAGCGACCATCATCAACTTTTTTATTTTAAATACGGACCTGGATTTTTTATTCCACTATGTAATAGCCTTTATAAGCCTAAAATAAAATATGATGAAAAAGTCATATCATAACATTTGATTTTTTTGAGAAAATCCTTATTCATTGAGGAATTACGGAAAAACGCCATCTAGTGGCCACCATCAGAATCAATATGGTATAGTTAATAGATCTACGTGTAGAGGAAAAGAAGCGCTTTTTTTCAAGACCAAGTTGAATAAAATCGGTTTATCCAAAACAGAGATATCAGCGTTTGAAAGAAAAAAGGTTTGACCTTCTCCCACCACTTTATTATTGAAAATAGAAAAAAATGATTTTTAACATAAAGTTGCATAATTTTATGAAGAATACAATGCTTATATTTTTGACATTATTTTATTAAGAAAAATCAAGAGAAAATCGGCATTTCTATTTTGAAAGTTCTCTTACGCCCCCTAGCGGTCATTTTTCGAACTTGAAAATAATTTCGAGCAATTTCTCTTGGCCGCTTTTATAGACATATATTTTTTCCCAAAGTCCTAGTGTTATTACTTTCTGAGATATAGCCGATTACCTCCTTAGGTGGGACACCCGGTACAGATAGACTTTGTCATCCTCTATCGGTCGGACGTCCGCCGTCAAATGGTTGTGCGTGCGTTTTCCGGACACCCTGTATATTTTAAGAATTAAATTTAAATCTAAGAGGTGCCAAGTATTAGTATGGAATTATTGTACCGGGCGAGCAAAAATTATTTGCATTAAAGAGGGCTTGGATTAAAAAACGTAGGGCTTGGTTTAGATCCCAATGATATGGGGACGATATATCTAACCAAACCTAGGTTGAAATTTTGTCAAATTCATCTTATGACATGATATGCCAAACTAATGAGTAATAAAATAAGTAGACAAATACAAAAAAATTTTTTTGTTGTTTACAAAATTAACAAAGTAAGAATATACAGAAAGAAAAAGAAAAATAATTACCTAAATTGCTAAAATTGGCCACCGCCATGCTCCAAGTATAAATTCACACGTCTCTTCATATTTTCGAAAGTGTTGACCAGCATCTCTGGAGAAATGTTACCACATTCTTGGATAATCCTTTCTTTCTCCTTCTTAAGAATAGTCATGCCTGTTCTATAAGATCTTCCCACTTCTTGGGACAGGCGTCTTATACAATTTGTTGGCGTATTTTGCATTATTTCACGAACGTTTGCAACAAGTTCTTCTGTTCTTACACATGGTCTTCCTGCATCTTTTTTGTGTTGTATAGAACCTGTTTCCCTTAACACAGCCATGGTTCTTTTCAGGCAATGATAAAAATCCCCGGCAATAAAAGCAACATTAGGAAAATGTTCGTGAAATCGTCTATGCACAAACCCGGATTGTATTGCCACTCACCATTTACTCTAACCCCGTTTCGAAAATACGCTTCAACCATGAATGTTTTATGCTGTTCCGTAAAGCCCATTGTGTGAATTGTTCAAGAAATTGGAAAAATTAGCGATGAATCAAATTACTTGTAACGACCGTCAAAGATGATGAAATAACTAATTGATTGTTAATTCAGGTAGTCACTGACACCCAACAGGTATTAAGCTCTACGGCTAAGCATTACGTCCTTAGATGTAAGGCCCTCTTTGATACAAATAATTTTTGCTCGCACGGTATTTCTGAATGGAACAAATTTGCTTAAACAAGGTGACAAAAACAGTACTCATTTCGCACGCTTCAATAATAATCACATAATGTATTGTAAATTTGCAGGAAAATTTTACTTTTATTTTAACGGTGTTTATGGACTCTTAATAGTCCTAACAATCGGCCCTATTTCCATAAATGTTTAAAACTTTTGACGCCGTGCCGACGCTTTTGAGCTTCGCTGAATCGAAATAAATTGTAAATTCGTGCATTCAGTTTTAGAGCAGTTGCTCTATAAACTTAATTTTAAGCTTTGTTAATGCTTGTTTGAAAATTTTTCAAGTATGCTAAAAACGCTAGTTGCAAAAACTGTCAAGGAAAATGATATGATTCGAAAAGTTTAGAATTAAATAGCTGTCTATGTAGGGGAAAGTTGCCCATATTGTACAACTTTTAAGTTTTTTCACTGTCGGCTTTAGACAAAGCTTTGTAGCGATTTCAAAATTACAGCTAAGATATTTTAATAGGTTGCCTACAACAACATCTTTGCAAGTGATTCAGTAATAGAATTTGGTTTTAATGAGACCAGTGGTGTTGAACCCCAACCTCCTACTTTTTATAAATAAAAGAAAATATTCAGGATATACAAATTAAACAAATAAAATAAACTGGTTTAAGTTGAGCTGTGCTTTTCCTTTCTCGCGTCGGATTCTAGATTCACTGATGAGCCATGAAATGGCGAAACGCATCTAGGGATGGATCTAATGAAATCACAGGAAAAACTCTACTGAAATAATAATACCAATTTTTTTGGAGAAAAACTAAATACAAAACAAATAAAGAAGAAAAAAGAAAAGCACAAAGTCTTTCTCCACAATTTTTATTATTAGAATAACTAGGCGAACCAAGACAGATTCATAATAATTCAATTCGACATGTTTCGAGTGTAGAAACACTCATCATCAGGCAAACAAAGTAAATGGTACAATGCTGATGTTGTTATTAATAGAGAAAATAGTAACTGGAATTGAGCCGTAATGGAGCTTTCATTGGTGTACAAGAGGTCTAAAAATTGAATAGTCAGAAGACCGACAAGACTTCAGCATACTGGAAAGTCAAGGGTTAGTGCAAAGGCCCTGTCTTGGGCAGAAAAATAAAGGGAGCAAAAGGAAAATTAGGGAGTTTTAACAGACTTTGTGAAAATCATTAATTAAGTAGTGAAAAAATCTTAAGTTTCATTCAACTTTGTCAGAGACATGTAAAAATATTGAAATAAGAGGGAAAGAAAAAGAAAAAAATATTTTTTATAAAATTCAAAGCATCGTTTAGCTTGGATTAAAATGCTTTTGGGGTACCAGGCTTATTACGGCCCAGTTACCCCGGCAGGAGTCAAAACATACATATTATGTAAAAAAAAATAGTTTTAAAAAGGTTTTTTGTTTTTACTAGAACATCTTAGAAAGATAACCCTTTCTTTGTTAAAGAAGTTCAACTGCAAGCAGCACGTGTCAGAAGGGAAAATAAGAGTTTTATTTGGTTAAAAAACCCAAATGAAAAAGTAACAAATAAATACTTCTAATTATTCTATGTTATGAATGATACACTTTTTACAAAGTTTGAAATATTATTATTTATAATTATTAAAACTGCCTAAATTTAATGTAAAAATAATAATAATAATAATAAAGATATTTATTTGTGCCAAAATATAAAATAAGATTATAAAATATAATAACTAAAAGTAGCTATTGGTGACAGTAACATACCTACTAGTTGGCACAAAAAGATAGGATTTTGATTAACAATTAATCAGTCTTCCAATCCAACCCTAAGAGAATGTTTTTAAAATTACTTTTAAAAGCCGAATAGTTTAAGTTTTTTAATATCACATTCTATATTCTTATATATTATGTAACTATTATATTTAAAAGTAGTTTTATATTTTTCTTTATGATGTATTGGTATTTTCATATTAGTTTCATTTCTAGTGTTCATGTTGTGGTTAATTCTAAATTAATTTTTTTCCTATAAATAATCAGGTTTTTTAGCAAAAATTATTTGATAAAACAATTTAAGTGAATTTCAGGTCTAAACTTAAGGTTTATAATATTACATTGTCTATACGTTGCAGTGTTTCCCAATTAAAATAGACGGCGAAACACTTACAAGTTGACACAAGAATGCCGGAACACTACATATTATTTTTCTACATACCTACTTAAAATGACTGGATTTATTTACTTAAAATATTCTTTTATTCATATAAAAATGAAATGAAAATAATAAAAGCAATAAAAAATAAGTCATATATAATATATTTTGTTTACTACTTTAAAATAATGAAAAAGTTTTAAAAAAACTGAAAACATCACTAATCAATGCAGAAAGAACTAATGAGAACAGTGTGATTTGTTTTTATTCTTACAGATTTTTTTTATATCCGGCTTAACGGTTGACAACTGGTAAAGGCAAATCAGGAGCGGCATTCAGTCTATTTCTACATTTTGTCTTTGTAAAAACATAATGGGAAAATCCCGATTCGCACAGGTAGGTGGTGACAGTGGCGTAGCGTGGTTGAAGAGGCGGAGGGGGCGGAAGCTTCAAAGGTAAGGGCGTAGACATTTCTTTATGGGGAGGGGGAGGCGTAAATAGCGCCGCAGGCGAAAAATTTGGGGTGCCACGTCCTTTTTTCGATGATGTTGCCTGATTTTCAAGTAGGAAAAATATAAAATACACAAGATCCTTAAGAAAAGCACAAAAAAATTGATCAATTAAAAAAAAGTGCTTCGTTTTTATAGCTCATTATGGGTCTTGGGGGGGGGGGGAGTAATTACCCCCTTATCTACGCCCTTGTTCAGAGGGCGCCTCACTGCTAATGTATAATTTCGTTAATTAGTCAATTTTGGCCTGAGAAATAAAGGTTTTGTTTCGTCATGTCTAAAATGGTCACATGAAAACAGAATATGTTTACGACAAGGGGAATTTTGTTAAAACTCTATAAAATATTTTATGCATATTACATAATCATATGAGCATATTATTCTCATTGGCGATAATAACACACTACTTTTAAAAAGATAAAATTTAGTCTCTAATAAATTAGAGATCCCAAGCAATTTTTAATAAAATTGTTAAAGCAAAATAACTGAAAGAATACAAATTATTGATCGTGGCAAATAATATTTTAATTATAAATTAAATCAAGTAGTGAAAATTAAATAATAATAAGATGAGGGTTTTGTTGTATAAATATTATTTATATTCATAAACATAGTAAATTTTTTCTTGCTGCGATAGGTAAACAATATTATCAAGTATTATCATGTGAAGTGAAATTGAACTGGGTGAGTGGAAAGGGGTGCCGTTTGGGAAAGAGTTCAAAGGGCGGGGGGGGCGGTCGCCCCCCCTGGCCCCCTGCACGCTACGCCACTGGGTGGTGACAAAAGGCAACATCACACGTATGGAACGTTTTTAAAGTTCTGGATATTCGTTTCCTAAATCTCCCCAGAAAATAATAAAAGGAACTTCTTTAAACTTTTGTTTTAATTGGCTATCTGAACCTATTTCAATAAGTTCCTCAAAATTCTTCAAAAATGAAGATGCACCAAAATATCCTGACGAATAGTTTCTTCCAATGTGAGCTGATTTTCATGAAGGAAGTCCATAAGAAACGGAAAACTATTAAACTCGTTTTGTTCCGCAGCAGATCGCCAATATTTGGCGGAACACCAAGCACGTCATCGCGGTACACTAGTGTGCCGCGGAACACCATTTGGGAAACACTGCGTTAGAGTAACACGGTGATATTTGTGAACGCTCATTTTGTAATATTTGTAAGTTTTGCTTGCTTTTATAATTTATATTTTTATGATATAACACGGTCTAAACCACTTTAAATAATGGAATTTACAAGCCTTAATATTGTATCAGCGTTTAAGTGCAATTTTCAAAAGTTAAAATGATAATTTTTTATGATGTTTTTTATATGATCTTCAACGGTCAAATATTAATCAAAAATGATACCAACATTTCTAGCGGATGTTACCAACGGTAACGCATAATTATTATATATGTAACCTCACGAGAGTTGTCTAAATTAGTCCAGTCCATTATGTCTCTATTTATTTTTTCATTATTTTCAGTTTATTTTATATACATAAAAATACTAACCCATGAACATAATAAAAAATGTTTTTCTAGGATGTAGTTTATTATTTTTTTTTCGACATCTCAAAGTCTAAAAAAACAACTCCTTTAAATAAAAATTCTGCTATTTTGTTTGTTTTTTTCAAAGACTCCTTATCTTTGAAAGGCATTTTATGTTGCATTTTTTAAATTTACCTTTTTACATTAAATGTGCCTTGTCAACTTATCACTCATGCTAAAGCTTAATATTGACACTTTGGATACGTAGAATAATTATCAGTTAATAGTTAAAACAAGCTAATTATTGTTATCAATATTTTAATAAATCAAAGTCACCTAGGCACGCTTATCTATACTTCTAATTTTTGTCATCAGTATCTTTCGTTAGAAACACGTTAAAGAGCTACAGTGTTGACTGACGTTTAGAGCTTTTAATTCTCTATTTTTTTCTAAAAATAATCGTAACATTCTCTTTGATTTTTTTTTAAAGTCAGTTTATTTTTTCATATTTCAGAAAACTCCTTCTAGCGTGAAAAGTTAGCTCTACATAAGAATTAACCGAAACTAAATGGATAGATGATGAAATACTCTATCAAATAAAACGAAATTTCTCAAAATCCGTTCAGCCCAAACGACTATTTTTTATACAGAGCAAATTTCTATATTCGCCCAACATCTTATTTTAAAAAATAGAGTAAAATGTTAAGACCAAAAAGTTTTGGCATATCCTAAACATTAAAGTATCCATAGTCTCGGTACCTCTTAATACGGCAACATAACGAGAAATACCTAATTTTCTATTTGACCATGTCTGTTACACAACAGTACCATACCGGCTAAATGGTACAACGCTACTACACAAGTAGTAATACTACTACACAAAAAAGGAGATATAACTGAGCTAGAAAACTACAGACCAATAAGCATTTTAAATCACCTATACCGGGTGTAACAGGATTATGGTACACCCCCCTGCGTTAGTTTTAAAGGTAATTGATTGAAATTTGGGATATTCCATATACATAATAAGCGGCACTTTTTGACCTACAAATGATTTTTTTTTCACTTCCGGTTTCGCCGGAAGTGACACCAACTTTCGATTTTTAAATGGAACACCCAGAATATTATTACATTTTTGAATTCTGCATGATTTTCTGAATGATGATTGATTTGATGATACCACAAAAGTGACATTACAAGCGTAAAAAATATTTATTATTTAATTTTTAATTTTCCATTTAAGTGTGCCATGACGGTACCGATTTATTCCAATTGATCCATCTAATGCTAGAAAAATCGATGTCCCGTCAAAAATACTAAATTGCGTTTTTTATAAGGAAATAAAATTCATCGTAATCGTTTTTGGGGTAAAACTCAATTTTTTCAAATGGAACCATATTGGTACCGTGGTACCATTTCTTAGTACTATTAGTAAGAAATTTATTCATACCTGGAAATAACATGTGCGATAAATACAAGCAAAATTATAGCTAAAAGACACACACCGATACACCACCGAATACTTATTTGACAATCTGAATAATTTCATTGTTTTCAAAGCCACCTTAGTAACTTCTTAGCATTAAATTAGAACAAAATAATTGTATTTTCTTTTAGCTATAATTTTGATTGTATTTATCGCACATGTTGTTACCAGGTATGAATAAATTCCCTATTAATAGTACTAAGAAATGGTATCACGGTACCAATATGGTTCCATTTGGAAAAATTGAGTTTTACCCCAAAAACAATTACGATGAATTTTATTTGCTTATAAAAAACACAATTTAGTATTTTTGACGGGGCTTCGATTTTTCTAGCATTAGACGGAGCAATTGGAATAAATCGGAACCGTCATGGCACACTTAATTGTAAATTAAAAATTAAATATTACATATTTCTTACGCTTGAAATGTCACTTTTGTGGTATCATTCGATTCAGAAAATTATGCAAAATTCAAAAATGTAATAATAGTTTCATTTAAAAATCGAAAGTTGGTGTCACTTCCGGCGAAACCGGAAGTGAAAAAAAAATCATTTGTAGGTCAAAAAGTGCCGCTTATTATGTATATGGGATATCCCAAATTTCAATCAATTACATTTAAAACTGACCATGATCCTGTCACACCCGGTATAAACTCTTTACAAAAATAATAACAACTAGACTAGAGAATAAACTAGACTTCTACCAGCCACTAGAACAGGCCGGCTTCCGTACTGGTTTTGGGACCAATGATCATCTGCAAGCCGTGAGGGTACTGATTGAGAAGTCTATAGAGTACAATATACCGCTAGCTCTGGCTTTTGTAGACTTCCATAAAGCCTTCGATACGGTTGAGCTACACGCTGTTTTGGAAACATTACAAGAATGTCGCATATATTATCGTTACACAAAGTTAATCGACAATATCTACAAAAACGCGACCATAGTAGTAAAGTTGAAACATATCCCAATTGGTAGAGGGGTAAGGCAGGGTGACACGATGTCGCCAAAACTATTCACGGCAGTGCTGCAACACGCATTCAAGAAGCTCAACTGGGACGAAAAGGGCATTAACATAGACAGCAGGAGACTAACAAACCTGCGTTTTGCGGATGACATAGTGCTGGCGGCCGATAATCCGGGGAGTATTAGGGTGATGCTACAGGAACTCCAACAGGTGTGCGCTGGAGTCGGTCTAAATATCAATATCTTAAAAACAAAATTTATGACAAATCTGGTTCCTAGTGGAACCATTACAGTGTGGGACAAAGAGGTAGAATTGGTAGACAAGTATACATACCTAGGCCACGAAATTTGAATTTCCAGAGACAATCAAACATGCGAGCTTAAGAAAAGAATAAACTTGGCATGGGGAGCATTTGGAAATCTCAGAGACGTATTTAAAGGCGACCTACCAATATGTTTAAAAATAAAGGTTTTTAATCAATGCGTATTACCAGTCATGACATATGGAGCCGAAACACTAACCCTAACCACAGCATCTACCAACAGACTTAAAACAGCAAAGCGCAAAATGGAAAGATCAATACTTGGCGTGTCGCTGAGAGACCATGTCATAAATGAAGACATACGCCGAAGAACTGGCGTCACTGACGTTGCTACACGTTGTGCCAGACTCAAATGGAACAGGGCTGGACACCTGGCTCGAACGACGGACGAAGATGGACAAAGAGGCTGCTGGAGTGGAGACCTCGAGCTGACAAACGAAGCAGGGGAAGACCTCCAATACGCTGGACGGACGATATAAAGAGAATCACGACCAACTGGATCCATACTGCTCAGGACAGAAAAGAGTGGGCAGTAAAAGGGGAGGCCTATGTTCAGCAGTGGACGCAAAGAGGCTAGTTGTTGATGATGATGTTTGTTAGCGGTCATCTCTCGAACTTAAAAATAATTTCCAGCGATTTCTCTTAGCAGTATTTACTAAAAAGGTTTTTTCCTAAAGCAATAAGGTTAACGGTCTCTGTGATACAGTCGAGGACATTTCTTTTTTGGCCACCCGGTATGTATTTTTTTTCACCTATGGTAAGTTTGTTTCCTTTTCTATATTCCTGCCAGGTTGTGTATACCTATCAGTTTACTGCATTTTCGGTAATACACAATAACATGATGAAATAAGTAAATAAATAATTAATACCAAATACTGGTAAAATAATGTATAATTAATTATTTTGTAACAGGGAGGCACTACCTGCCCTGATGAATCGCCAAAATTCATGATAATTTTCCTGCATTTCCAATAATTCAAAATTATTTTTAGTGTGATGAAACATATTTTCAGTACAAATAACTACCCTGTCTTAGATGTATACAGTGAGGACCAGAAGTCTTGCATAAATTCGATAAAAATTAGGGATGCATTTTTCGGAAAAATGCTTAAACACGTAAATTTTTATTTTCATTTACGCATCTTTTGACGTGAAAGTTTAGTATACAGGGTAACACATGTTAATGATATGACATAATTTGATATTTTTTCTTATGGAACACCCCGTATATTTTTCGATTTTTTAAACTTATCTGATATAGCATATCCTACGCCTAAAGTGAAAGATTGTCGAGACCTTTTCGATTGAATAGTAGTATTTTTAAAGTCACCTTGGGTTTTATTATTTATTTAAATAGTTATAAAGCAGTCCATCAAATTTGTTGTCATTAGTTGTCAGTTTACAGCTGACAGCTATCAAGTAACATTTGATCTTGTCTCATTTCGTACTACTTAATTAAATAAAATTGAAAATTAACAAAAGAAAATGGTTAAATTGACTGAAACACAGAGAATAGTCTGTCTTAGTCATAATTATGATAGGATGTGGTGATCGTATTAGGACTTAAAGGGAAGTTTGTGAAATATTTAATATAAAATATCAAGACATTCAGATATCTCAGTCCAACGTAAGCAGAATCGAGAAGAGATTTAGAGAAACGGGACAGGTACGAGATCTTCCTAGGTCCGGTCGGCCTTCAATTTCAGAAGATAAAAATTTAAACATCTATCTATCCATTGAAGGAAATCCACATAAACCTACTCAAGAGCTAGCATTGGATAACAAAGTTGGAAAATCATCTGTAAAAAGAATTTTAAAAATAGAGAAATATCATCCATATAAAATAAAATTAATCCACGAGCTTAATGAAGATGATCCATATCGTCGCTTACAGTTTTGCGAAACTCTAATAAATATTTGAACAAACCGGAACAGACAAAACTGTGGCTACTGGTCTTCAACTAATCCACACTGGGCTGTTGAAGCTCACACCCTGTATAAACAGTTTGTTAATGTTTGAGCGGGTATTATGGGCGACAGATTCATAGGACCGTATTTCTTCGATGGTACGTTAACAAGTGAACGTTACTTGGTGTTTTTAAGGAACTAATTGATCCCCGCCTTATGCCGTTTGTTTCCAAATGCGAACAACCCCAATATTCCAAATAGAGTGGCCTGCTAGGTCGCCGGACCTAACTCCAATGGACTTTTCTATATGGCGCTATCTTAAACTTAAAGTGTACATGAACAAACCCAACAGTATCGAAGAATTAAAAAATAATATCAGATATGAAATTCAATTAATAACCCGTGAAATGATACAAATTATTTTTGAAGAATTTGAATGGCAGCTTGCTTGCTGCCAGGAAGTTATTGGAGCACAATTTGAACATTTACTAGATTGATGATTAGAGTGGTTTTTAATATTTTTATCTTTGATACCTACCCCCTTTAAAATAAATATTTTTATAACTTAGTCTTTTTTATTCAATCGAAAATATCTCGATAATCTTTCACTTTAGGCGTAGGATATGTTATATCAGATATGTTTAGAATGTTTATTAGAATTAAAAAATCGAAAAAAATAATATAGGGGGTGTTTCACAAGAAAAAATAGCGAATTAAGTCATATCTTTAATAGGTAAATAAAAATAAAAATTTACGTGTTTTTCCGAAAAATGCATCCCTAATTTTTTATCAAACTTATGCAGAACTTCTGGTTCTCACTGTATAATAATAAGGGTCCCAAAATCTGATGCATGTAAAAACGTAGCCAATCTCGTAAGCAAACCCCTAAAAATGACAGGAGAACCAGGATATTTAAAAATATCCTTCTATTTTTATTACGTCCTCTTTAAGGAATTCTGTAAAGTAAAACCTGTCAGGGCATATGATTAGAGATGTTTGGGAAACAAATTAAAACTTCTGCAAACTAAGAAACTGCTTTAATCAAAGCACAGGTACGTAATTACGCGGAGTGTTTGTCTTAAGCACGACTTTATGTAAAAGTTTACCGATAATTAAGGACTAGAGATCCCTTTTAGGAAAATAAAGTATGGAATTATTAAAAGGATTAAATGAATATTATAAATATTGGTCAGTAGAAAGAACCTCACTTATGAAAAATTGACCTCGGTTACATTTCCTACATTTTTAGTATGTTGTAGAGGATGTCATTGTCATTCTGATCAAAAATGTCCATGGCCAGAACAAAATGTACCTATCAGTTTTTGAGATACAGGGTCTCTAAGTTGCAAAATTTTCGTTTTCGTTTTCGTGCTTTATGATATTAATTCGTTGGGTTTTCTGAATTTCTTTTTACCTTTTCTTGAATAGGATAGAATCCTTTACAAATAATCTGAATTTTTGATTATATTGGTACAGGGTTAGTGACGAAAATTATAGAATATTTTTTGTTAAATCGTTATATTTTCGGCATTAAGTAAAATATTAAAAAACTAAGACTATAGATTACGTTAGCTTGGAACAAGCTAGCAGAGTTTATATTTTTTGTATTTATATATGTATAGCCAAAAACAAAATCTATAGAAAATGGCACGAATTCTCTCTTTTTAAAACAGATGACAGTTGTCATCGATCAGCTGATATTGGGACATAATAATATCCCCAGATCAGTAGTGGACCGTAATGAGCCCAAACACATAGTTATCAATTGCGTTTTTGTGCTTTTTGTTACATTTAATTACGTTTTCAAAATATTTAGTGGTTATTTGGGTCTACGTACCTTATGTAAGTCATAATATATTTATGGGGATTTCCTTGACAGTAAATGTAATATTTTAAATTGAAATAATAATAATAATAATAATAATAATAATAATAATAATAATAATAATAATAATAATAATAATAATAATAATAATAATAATAATAATAATAAGATTATTTAAAATTTAATAATATAATAAATATGTTCGATAAACTTATTCTTCAATCCCCTGTCAGGGGACCTTATGTAAGTTATAATATATGTATGGGGATTTCCTTGACAGTAAATGTAATATCTTAAATTGAAATACTAATAATAATAAGATTATTTAAAATTTAATAATATAATAACTATGTTTATGTTGTCTTCGATAAACTTATTCTTCAATCCCCTGTCAGGGGATTTAAACATATTTATTATATTATTAAATTTTAAAAAATCTTATTATTATTATTATTATTTCAATTTAAGATATTACATTTACTGTCAAGGAAATCCCCATAAATATATTATGACTTACATAAAGTACGTAGACACAAATAACCACTAAATATTTTGAAAACGTAATTAAATGTAACAAAAAGCACAAAAACGCAATTTATAACTATGTAAGCTGAGCTTGTTAGGGGCAAATCTTATTTTTTTTTTTAGTATGTAAAATCATAAATCATAAATATGTATTAAAAATCAAGTTTTTTAAAGTAAAAATGTTAATTTATAGTATAAACGCAGCTTTTTTGAAGAAATATATCACCTATAATAAAATTATTAATTTATAATTTTTAAGTAAAAAATATTACTTATATAAATTATTCAGAACAATATTATTTAATTAAAGCATTTCTAAAAATATTTTCAAATTGTCCGTTTTTAATATCCATGTTTTTATTTCGACTTAAAATTTTTTTAATGAAATAAATTTTTTAATTTTTGTTGGTAAATAATCGTTTAAATAAAAACATAAATATTTGAAATTTTTGTCCTATGGACTTATTTATTTTAGGTTTTATGGTTATTTCATTTTTATGACGTGTATTATGATTATGGTTTTTAAATTGTATAAGGTTTTTATTTTTAAATATATATATTAAGATGTTATAAATGTAAAGTTGTCTTAGAATATAATTCTTTTGAAGGATAAAGATAATCCTTATTGAATATAATTTTTAGAAACCTTTTTTGTAATATTTCTAATTTTTTAACTAAAGTTCTATTTATTCTTCCCCAACCAAAAATTCCCTAATTTAAATGAGTTTTAACTAACGCGTAATATAATATTTGTATATGTCTTCCATTTAAAAAAATTTTAATGTTTTTAAAAATCGGTAGTCCACTTCTTAATTTTTTAATTAAGTCTTCTATGTGAACATTCCAATTTAATTTACTGTCAAAATTAATTCCTAAATATTTTATTTTATTAACTTTAAAAATTTGAATGTCGTAATTTATTTAAATACTATTCATATTTTGTGGTAGGTTATTTAGGTTTAAAGTAAAAGAAATATAATTTGTTTTATTAAAATTAATTGTTAACAAATTGTTATCAAACCAATTTTTTATAATTTTAAAATCTTTTTTAATTTTAATATTTAAGTTTTCCCAATTTGTATCGGTATAAAAAATTGTAGTATCATCTGCAAAACTATGAATTTGTCCACCGCAATTTATACTAAATAAGTCATTAATATAAATATTAAAAAATAATGGTCCTAAAATTATTCCTTGAGGAACATCATTCTTAAATACCTTTGGATAGCTTTTTTCTTTATCTATTTGAACAGAAGTTGGTCTATTTTTCAGATAATTTTTAATTAATTCTAATTGCTTTCTAATTTTTTTTTTAATGAAACTGAATTCAATTAGTTTATGTTGAACTGTAGGTATAGTATTTTACCTATAGGTATAATGTGAACAAATAAAACAAAAAAAAAATCTGTTCTAAATATGAGCGACAGAATCCTATTTAAAGTTGCGTTTCAGTTAATTTAGTATTTTTAAGGTTTGTTCGGGTTTGTTCGGGTTTGTTGACATTTGACCATGTACGAAGTTGGGCCTCTTTTGAGGGGACTTCTTGTGTTGACTACACTGTTAGCAGTCGATCGGTGAATTGTTCCACCCTGTATATGGCGGGCTGTTGGCAGCGATACTGGTAATTGAATAGTGGATTGTTACGCCCTGTATATGAACGTAGGTTGGCCTCTTTTGAGGGGACTTTTTGTATGAACTGTTACGCCCTGTATATGGAAGGACTGTTGTCGCAGGATCTATGATCCCATGGTAGTGGTTAGGTAGAAGTGAATATAACCGATAGTGGTTTAATATTGATTTTATTAACAAAAATAACATCTATATATAAATAAGATAACATATAAATCATTGGTACGTGCTGACTATGCATTTGCCGTTTGTTGGACCCTCTCGTGGCGGTGCTGATTCTGCAGGTTAGTGGGTCACCGTATTTGTAATTGTTTTGTAAATAAATAAATAATATTGCATGTCTAATTTAGGTCGACAGACATATACGCTTATAATAGATAAAAATAGGTAAATTAGGTAAATTAGACATTCTGGCCGCCCGGCAACCTCATCCGTCCTCGGCGGTGGGTAGACTGTTATATATATGGAGTGGTTCCAGTGGAATTCCATGTTGATTAGGATCGTTGTGGGTGACTGGCCTTGGTCTGTTGGCTACAAACGTCTTCCATTTGACCGGATCTCCTTTTATCCATGACAACGCGATCATTGAATCTGTCCAAGCAAACATCGCTGATTGATAAAGTGCCAACGTGTTTATTGTTCTTTTTAATAGTTTAGCTAGAAGTACCGCTGCGCATAGCTCTAGCCTTGGTATTGTTGATTTCTGGCTTGCCGGCGCCACTTTAGATTTAGCGGTTAACAGGATCACTCTAGGTTCTTCTGTTGAATTCGTTACTTTGATGTATATGGCAGCACCGTACGCCTTTTCTGATGCGTCACAGAATCCGTGTAGTTCAGTTATGCTGTTTTGTGTTTGATATGTCCATCTTGGTAGTATGATGCTGTCAATATGGCTTAACTTTGTAACGAAATCTTTCCATTTCGTCTCAATTTTAGCAGGTACTGGCTCGTCCCATAGTAAATTTTGCAACCATAACTCCTGAATTAGAAGTTTTGCATTTATTACTACTGGAGCTAACCATCCCAGCGGGTCGAATAACTTTGCTACTTCGGACAGGATGGTCCGCTTGGTTATTTTCTTCGCTTCGTTTTTCGTGGTTTTGAACCTGATTGTATCGTCGCTGGGTGCCCAGTGAATGCCCAGTGACTTTCTCGTATAATCGCCTGTTATTTCTAGGATAGATTCGTCTTTTAGTTTGTTATCAATATGGCTTAGTAACTGTTTGTTATTGCTGGACCATTTGTGCAATGTGAATCCTCCTGATTTAAACATTTGTATAAGTTCATGCTGTAATTCGATGGCTTCTCTTACACTGTCTGCACCTGATAGCAGATCGTCCACGTAGAAATCTTGCATTGCTGCGCGCGCTGCCTTTGGGAATCTTAGCCTTTCATCTTCTGCCAAGCGTTGAATTGTTTTGATGGCCAGGTATGGGGCTGCCGTGGTTCCATACGTTACTGTAGTTAGTTTGTATTCTTGGATTAGATACTTTGGACTCGGTCGCCAAAGTATAGCGTGATAGGTCTGATCATCTGGATGAATTTTTACTTGTCTATACATTTTCTCGATATCGGCTGCCAATGCTATTTTCTGGGATCTCCATCGTAGCAGAATATCTGATAATTCTTGTTGCAGTCTGGGACCTGTGTACATTGTTTCATTTAAACTAAGGCCTGATGTTGTCTTGCTTGAGGCGTCAAATACTACCCTTAATTTTGTTGTCGTACTAGTTTCTTTTATGACTGGCTGATGTGGAATGAAGTATTTTAGTTCTGTAGGTGCCTTACATAGTTTCATGTGACCAAGGTCGATGTATTCTTTCATGAATTGTTTATAACTTGTTTGTAGCTGTTTATCTTTGACAAATCGTTTTTCCAGCTGTATTAGTCTTGCCACCGCTCGTGTTTTTGAGGTTCCTAAATTGATCAGGTGATTATTGAAAGGAATGCGAACTGTGTAGGAGCCATTCTGATCTCTTGTAGTATTGGATGCGTAATGTTCTTCACAGAATTGATTTTCTTCGCTAAGTTGTATTTGATGTGGAATCTCTTCTATTTCCCAAAATTTTGTGAGTTGTTTATCCTCTTCAATGGACGTCGTCAGACTGAGAACTTGTAATTTCTTGTCTTGATTTTCCAGTATATTGCCAGACAATATCCAACCTAGTTCTGTATTTTGACCAAGTAGTCCGTCGTCGGTTTTACGAAGACCTTCCAAGATTATTTTTCCATACTCTCTTGCTCCCAATATTAAATCGATTGGTCCAGGTCGCTGGAGTGTAGGGTCAGCGAGAATGTCATTTTGCCACAGTTTGGTGTTGATTGTTAGGTATTCGCTGGGCAGTGTATGTGTTAGTTTGGGCAGGATTATACATTTTGTCTGTAGATTGAATGTGCTGGGAAATCTTGGTTTGATTGTTGCTTCTATCATCCATTTTGCTACTTGGGGCTCTCCACCAAGGCCCGAGACCTCAGCTTGAATCCGTTGTCTGGGTAGTCCTAACAATGCGGCGGCTTCTTCAGTCATAAATGTCGACTGTGAACCTGGATCTACTAGGATTCGTAGATATTCATGTACCCCCTGGTTGCTTGTTGCTTTTATAATTGCAGTTGCTAGGAACACTGTCTCATTTTGTCTCCCAATGTGGTTTGCAGTATTTCTTTGCTGGTCGCGCTGGTGCGGTTGACTTGGTGGACCCCTTCTGTTGTTTGGTGGTATGTTTCTGGATCCATATGTTTTGTTTTGATGTCTCCTCTCTGAGTTGTACTCATCTATGTGTAGCGTGGTGTGGTGAAATCTGTTGCATATTTGGCATCTGTTCATTGAATTGCATTTGGTGAACGTGGTATGCTTCAGGCAATTCTTGCATATGTTGTTGTCTATGATAAATTTGAGTCTTGCTGACGGCATGATAGCTTTGTATTTATTGCAATTGTATGTGGCATGTGCTTGGCTGCAGTATCTGCATTTTAGTTCTTGAAAGGTATCTTGGTGCTGTCGCCCCTTTACTGACGCAGATTTTATGTGTACCAGTGCTTCTAGTGACTGGAATCTTGTTTGTAGGAACTCCATAAGTTCATCTAGCTGTTGGATTCTGTGTGGATCACGGATAGATTGCTCGTACAGCCTGTTTGTTTCGGGATCCCATTTCCGACTGATTATCCTGCTTATTAGTGGACCCCAGGTTGTAGTATCTACACTTAGGTTGGTTAGTGCCTCTAGGCACTCCTGGATAGTATCGTGAAAAGCTTTTAGTTTGTAGGCTGATTTGTCTTGGAAGGCTGGTATGTCTAGAATTTTATCCATTAACTTGGTAGTTATTAGTCTGTCATTGCTGTAGCGTTTGTTTAGAATATTCCAGCATGTCAGGTAATTGGTACTGGTTATTTTCAGGTGTTGTACCAATTTGCTTGCTTCCCCCTGTAGATGTGTTTTAAGATACTGCATTCTCTCAATGTCTGTTAGGGTATTGTTTTTGAGAACGACATTTGTGAAAATGTCTCTGAATGTAGACCAGTCTTCATATTGTCCATTGAAGACTGGTAGCTTTATCTGTGGTAGACTGATGTTACATCCTCTTGGTTGTGGCGTAGTATCCGGTGTGGTTGATGGTATATTTGTGTTAAGCGCTAGGAGGAGAGCGTCTTGTTGCTTCTCCAGGTCCTTGTATTGGCTTTGAATAGGTTGGTGGATGTCTTGGACTTCTAGCTCTAGGTATGCCTCAGACAATTGTGACCATTTTAAATTGATTTTGTCTTGCAGTTGTAGACGGCGGTTTTCTGCTACGTCATGTTCCAGTTCATTTTTTGTTTCGTCTAATAGTTCTTGTAGATGTTTTGTTAATATCCCAGTTTTTAGCTGGCTCGATTGCTGTTCTGCTTTGACTCGGCTGTCGAGTATGTACTTTATTGTTTCTTCGTAAAGTTTGCTTAATTGTGAAAAATATTTTTGGGTATGGTATGTGTGGCTTGGGCACTTGAGATATTCAATTTTATTGTGTTTTTCCTCTATTTCTTTCCACACTTTGTTTATAGCGTTATGTCTTTCGTTAAAGTACTGCTCGTTTTTTCTGCTGGCTGAGTCCTTTTTCATGTTTGTAAGGTACCGCTGGATGTCCTTTCCTAGTTGCTCCTGCTCGGCAACTAGTTTGTTGACTTCTTCTGTCATCTTGAATTTTTTAGTTACTTCCAAACAGCTCGATGGATTTTTTGTCTAGCCTTGATGGAAGTTTTTTCGGTTTTGTGAGATTTTAGTTTTTCACGTGCCACAAACGTCCCTAGTTACTCTGTGTTGTGTTGTTATATTTGTTTGTAATTTTGAAACCAGTGCCTATGCTCGCCAGCGGTTACTGGCACAAGAATACACACTTAATTTCTGTTTGCTATATTTTTCTCGCCAGCGTTAACTGGTCAACTAGAAAAATACCTTTGTGTTGGTGGTTGCTATAAAACCAGTGAATATGCTCGCCAGCGGTTACTGGCACAAGAATATACACTTAGTTTCTTTTTGCAAATATTTTTCTCGCCAGCGGTTACTGGTCAACTAGAAAAATACCTTTGTGTTGGTGATTGGTGTAAAAGTGTAAAACCAGTGAATATGCTCGCCAGCGGTTACTGGCACAAGAATATACACTTAGTTTCTTTTTGCAAATATTTTTCTCGCCAGCGGTTACTGGTCAACTAGAAAAATACCTTTGTGTTGGTGATTGGTGTAAAAGTGTAAAACCAGTGAATATGCTCGCCAGCGGTTACTGGCACAAGAATATACACTTAGTTTCTTTTTGCAAATATTTTTCTCGCCAGCCGTTACTGGTCAACTAGAAAAATACCTTTGTGTTGTGTTATTTGTAGTTTTTGAGTGAACTGGGTTTGATTCGTAGGTTTCTGGGGATCGTATGGCTCGCTGCGTTGGACGCTTGTCACTTGGAATGACGATTTCTTTTTTGAATCTTGGTGAAAATCCTTGAAGTTCTTCTAAGGCTGCCTCTTGATGTTACCCTACTCAATTCAGATAACGACACCCTGTATATTGCGTATCACCAAGTATTCTTCTGGTTTTTTGCTCGAAGGACCATGTACGAAGTTGGGCCTCTTTTGAGGGGACTTCTTGTGTTGACTACACTGTTAGCAGTCGATCGGTGAATTGTTCCACCCTGTATATGGCGGGCTGTTGGCAGCGATACTGGTAATTGAATAGTGGATTGTTATGGATTGTATATGAACGTAGGTTGGCCTCTTTTGAGGGGACTTCTTGTATGAACTGTTACGCCCTGTATATGGAAGGACTGTTGTCGCAGGATCTATGATCCCATGGTAGTGGTTAGGTAGAAGTGAATATAACCGATAGTGGTTTAATATTGATTTTATTAACAAAAATAACATCTATTTATACTAAATAAGATAACATATAAATCATTGGTACGTGCTGACTATGCATTTGCCGTTTGTTGGACCCTCTCGTGGCGGTGCTGATTCTGCAGGTTAGTGGGTCACCGTATTTGTAATTGTTTTGTAAATAAATAAATAATATTGCATGTCTAATTTAGGTCGACAGACATATACGCTTATAATAGATAAAAATAGGTAAATTAGGTAAATTAGACAGATAATTATAATATTATATAGTTTTTAAATCTATTTTGACACTTTATCATTAAACCATATAAAAACTCATGTTTATTATTACCTACCTTAATTTATAATACATATTTATAAAACAAAACTTTCAAAAAAAAATTATTATTATTATTTTATTTGGCAATATTAAAGCGGTAGAACCGATGAGACTATTGCATTAATTGTTTTGGAAGTTATCACATGTATAATTTTCAAGTCCAGTCCTGGAATTCATGCCAACTTATAATTAATAGACCAAAATTGAGTGTCACGTGACTTTGCCTCCATCTTGCAAGAGTATTCAAAATTTTTACTTGTACCTACCAGTTTTTAAGATACAGTGTCTATATTGCAAATTATGAATTTTTACTAGATTATATTTTCGTGCTTTATGATATTAATTCGTTTGGTTTACTGAATTTTTCTTTACCTTTTCTTGAATACGATAGAATCCTTTACAAATAATTTGAATTTTTTGATTATATAGGTACAGGGTTAGTGACGAAAATTATAGAATATTTTTTGTTAAATCGTTATATTTTCGGCATTAAATAAAATATTAAAAAACTAAGACTGTAGATTACATTAGCTTGGAACAAGCTAGCAGAGTTTATATTTTTTGTATTTATACAGGGTGGCTTAAAATATTTTTTTTACTTAATTTTTAAGGAAATTTAGTAGATAATTTTTTTATGTTCAACTTGCGGCGTATCGCATATATATAAAAATAATTATCAATATTATACGGGTTGTTTCCGATGATACGCAATAGAAAAACGATAAAAATGCATTTATTTATAAATTACTGGGTATAATAAAATTAGATCGGTTAAATACCTATTGTAATTTTTGTATATTTATTGCTTTAAGTGTTTTACACCTGACCAGTTCTGGAGATATACAGCACAGCGTCGAACAAATTCAAAGCACGAAAAATTAAACATATTATAAAACATCAATATTATTTTTTTATTTGTATAAAACTCTTATTCAAGTTGCCATACCTATACAGAAAAATAAAATAAGATATTTTGTCTTCTTAATGTCAACATATTATTTTTGGATTAAATTCATTATTTCCATTAACACTTTGCTTGTTTACTATTTATATAGTTCTTAGTTGCAAAATAGAGTGTTGGAACACTTTAATTATTCTGAACACAATGTTACCATTAAAGATATTTATTTTTAACCATAATATGAACTTGTAGGTATTACAGTTTTATTGAAATTAATATGAAATATTATTGATTTATATATTTATTATTTGTGCGTTAAGTTTGTTTGACGCTGTATATCTCCAGAACTGGTCAAAGGAAAAGTGAAATCAATAGTAAAAATGTAAGTGAAATATTTCAAGTAAAAAATATTGGACAATTGTTGACCCTGTATAGTTATATTTACAAGAAAGAAAATACCAGGAAGGATGATGACATCAAGAACGTCAGAATAGTATCAAGTCGAATTTGGCCCTAAATTTTTTATATCTATTTGTTCGGTTCTATTTTAATATAAAGTATTCAAAAGAAACCTATGAAGTGATTTTTTACAGTCCACTTTATCGATTACCTCACCATATGGCCATTCGCGACGGATTTTTATATTTATTTTAATACTTTATTGGAACTGACTTTTCAAAAAAAAAAATACCTGCCAATTTTTGAAGGGAGATTCCAGAATGAAAAAGTTTCCACCATGCAGTTTTTGGATGATGCATAAAGCTGAAGAAAAATTTACCTATATTACATGTGAGGTCTTTCCATTATTTCCTAAGAGATTTATCCCGAAAAACTTATTCCTTTTTTAACCAAAGTGGTTTCAAATTATTTAAAGATTTTTAAGTTTAAAAATCATATGTTATTTGAAGGGTAATATCTTTATTGACAACTGTCAAATTGACAAACTATTTATTTGATAGTTTTGGATTTTCCTCATAAGTTTTTAGTGGAAATATTTTTAATATTGTTGATTATTCTGGGATCTAAAAGAAAATTTAAAAAAAATTGGATTTGATGCTAATTTGGGTTTGATCGATTTAAAAAATAAATAAGATATTTATTTTGATTAAAATTGCAGCAAACTTGTGATTTTGATTTGATTTATTTGCTGTCAATTTATTAATTTGATTAAGATTTACTGATTGACCCAAAGTATTTTTAAATTTAAAGCCTTTTGGGGCAAATTACAATTTAACGATTTAACGATTTGAAAAATAAATAAGATAGGTATTTATTTTGATTAAAATTGCAGCAAACTTGTGACTTTGATTTGATTTATTTGCTGTTAATTTATTGATTTGATTATGATTTACTGATTGACTCAGAGTATTTTTAAATTTAAAGCCTTTTGGGGCAAATGACAATTTAACGATTTAACAATTTATAAAATAAATAAGATTTTTATTTTGATTAAAATTGCAGCAAACTTGTAATTTTGAATTGATTTATTTGCTGTCAATTTATTGAATTGATTAAGATTTACTGATTGACTCAGTATTTCTCAATGTAAAGCATTTTGGGGCAAATTAATTTGTTTTGATTTCTAGCGCATTAATAGAGTGCCAATCAATTATCTTGAGTTGAGATTTATGATTTGATTTCTTGCAATTTAATTTCTGATATTGTATTTGATTAAAATATCAGATTTAAAAGTTTGTGTACTCACCGAGTTTAACCTAAGTACGATTTTTAGGTATTTGAAGATTTTTTAAATTTTAATTACGATTAATTTTGAATTTTGAATAGCAAAATGCCTGCTATAACGGCCTCTGAGATTAAACAGCTATATTTAAAGAGAGATATAATTGAAAATCGTTTAAATGTTTTTGAAAATTTTATTAACTCTATTAAGAAGACCGCAATTCAGGATCTTAGCGAAGATCAGATTGCGGATGTAGAGTTACAATTTGAAAGGGCTAAAAACCTTTTAACGGAATTTGAGGAAGTACAAATGAAAATTGAATTAAATTGTAATCAGGAGATAAGAGAGGAAGAATATTGTCAACTAAAACTCACAGTGGTCCGGTATATTTAGAATACTCGACCACTGTGCGTTGTTGAGATTGCAACCCACTGTGCGCTATTCTGGGTCAAGTGCATTGCAATCTCAACACTTTTTTGTGTATATATACTGGGCCAACTCAAGCAACAGCATCGAAGCCTGCCGCTCGATCAAACCATCAATAAGTGACTATCCTTGACCATCGTCAAGTGCCGCACTTAGTCTTCAGTTCTACGATAGGTGACTAGCCTTGACCATCGTCAAGTGACGCGCCTAATAACACGGTAGCCCATTGCCCGAACAAGTTACAGACATGCTGGTTTCCCTACTAGGGTAATAATCAAGAAGAGACAATAGACGACAATTTTATAGAATCCAGACTTTCCTTTCTCTACCACTACGACCCCTACGAAGAGAAACTTCGTGACATGGTGGAGGCGCCGTCGTCGCATCCCAGGCCGTCTAATCTCCATATTAGACGCCACTACTAAGTCAGATGTTCATCGATTCATGTCAAACCAGTGCCAACTAAGAAGTAGAAGCGAACCCATCAGCCAAGCCATACCTATCGCCAGCAGTACCAAATTGGAGACCAGCCCAGAGACTTCGCCAGCAACAAGCAAGAATAAGCCAAGCAGCAGAAACAGGAGTGAATCCGTCAGCCAGGCCGTACCTACCGGACAGAAGACAAAGCCAAGCAGCAGAGGCAAGCCGAGAAACAGGAGTGAATCCGTCAGCCAGGTGCCTCATTCGCCTTCGCCATTGTCAAGAAAACCGGTACGAGCGAGATAAGCCAAGCAGCAGAAAGAGGAGTGAATCCGTCAGCCAGGCCGTACCTACCGGACAGAAGACAAAGCCAAGCAGCAGAGGCAAGCCAACTGAGAAACAGGAGTGAATCCGTCAGCCAGGTGCCTCATTCGCCTTCGCCATTGTCAAGAAAACCGGTACAAGCAAGAATAAGCCAAGCTGGGATTCACACCATAACCTACAGGGTGGATCACTACGTAGATGCAACCAAGGAGGATAGCAGGCATCAGGGAAACCGCTACCCGCCACACCCGCCTACGAGGGTCTACGCCATAACCTACAGGGTGGACCACTACGTAGATGCAACCAAGGAGGATAGCAGGCATCAGGGAAACCGCTACCCGCCACACTCGCCTACTCGCCTTCAGGGTGGTACACCACAAAGTTGCCACCTACGAGAAAAACAAACTGCATAGAAAAAGAAAATACTTCAACACTAGTCTGCAAAGCCACCCGTGCCATGGAAGAGACAGGGGAGGCAATAGACGAAGAATTGCAAGCATTAATAAATAGTTGGGATCCACAATACTTACGTAATCCACGAAGGAAAAATCGAGCGGCAGGCTTCCTTGAACGGACTAAGAGAGGCTTCCTTCAACGAACTAAGAGAGGCTTCCTTCAACACATTGGACAGACGTATCAGCACCATCACACAAGGAGTGGAGCAGACCATCAGCACCATCACAGACGATAGGATCACAGTCAACGCAACTAGACAAAGAACAGACACACTCCAGGGACCAGCGTGTGCAACAAAACTATTTCATGGGACAACCAAGGAAGAATAACCTCGTAGGAAATACCACAGGCCCGGACTCCAGCCAATCTACACAAGAAGCCCAACGGCCCATATACAGGGAAACAATTAAATATTTTTTTTTTAGTGTAAAATACTTAAGATAAATCCTATTACCATTGTACTATTAAATTGTATAAACAAGGAAACTAGCATGTCGAAGCATTGGGGGCCAATGCTTTTCAGAGGGGGGGCATGTCAACTAAAACTCACAGTGGTCCGGTATATTTAGAATACTCGACCACTGTGCGTTGTTGAGATTGCAACCCACTGTGCGCTATTCTGGGTCAAGTGCATTGCAATCTCAACACTTTTTTGTGTATATATACTGGGCCAACTCAAGCAACAGCATCGAAGCCTGCCGCTCGATCAAACCATCAATAAGTGACTATCCTTGACCATCGTCAAGTGCCGCACTTAGTCTTCAGTTCTACGATAGGTGACTAGCCTTGACCATCGTCAAGTGACGCGCCTAATAACACGGTAGCCCATTGCCCGAACAAGTTACAGACATGCTGGTTTCCCTACTAGGGTAATAATCAAGAAGAGACAATAGACGACAATTTTATAGAATCCAGACTTTCCTTTCTCTACCACTACGACCCCTACGAAGAGAAACTTCGTGACAATATTCATATAGAAACAAAATTAATGTGGTATTTTCAAAAAATGTGTCTTTTGTTAAAGCATTTTTGAAAAGGATTATTAATTTTGATTTAAACAGTGTCAAGACTGTTTCTGATAAACAATCAGCATTAAAGAGTAGTTCCGGTTTAGAAGGTGTTAAACTACCTCCAATTTAGTTACCTGTGTTTAAAGGAGATTATTTAAAATGGTTAGAATTTAAAGATACGTTTGAAGCGCTAATATACACTAATCTAATGCTTACGGACATTCAAAAATATCATTATTTACGAGCTAGTTTAACTGACGATGCTTTAAAAATTATACAAAGTTTAGATTTTTCTGCACAAAATTACAATTATGCTTGGGAAGCTTTGTGCGATCATTTTAGCAATTCTCGTATGTTAGTAAATAATCACATGAAGGCTTTTTTTGAAATGGATTGTTTGTATAAAGCGACAGCATTAGGATTAAGAAATTTGCTAGACACGGTCAAAAAACATTTATGTGCTTTAAAAACTCTTCAATTACCCACAGAGCATTGGGATGCAGTTGTTATTCATTTAATATCCGGGAAGTTAGATAAAATAAGCTCAATGGAATGGGAAAAATTTAAATGTGACAAATCTTTGCCGAATTTAGATGAGTTCTTTGATTTTTTGAAAAAACGTGCAAATTTTTTGGAAACTGTAGAACTTAACGGTGTATCAAGTTGTATTATTAGACCTGAAAATAAACGCGATAACAATGATAAAGGATATCGTCGCTCTTTACTATTAAATAATGACAATAAAAAAAGTTGCAATTTTTGTGGTAAGCAAGACCATAAGATATATTTTTGTGAAAATTTTCTTAAGCTCTCTATATCTCAGCGCTGGGAACAGATTAAAAGTTTAAAGTTATGTTGCAATTGCTTATGCACAGGTCACTTTAGCCAAAAGTGTCAAAAGTTTGGTTGTAAGATTTGTAAAAGAAAACACAGTTCTCTTTTGCATGAAAATAAAACACCTACCAACAATTCTACTGATAAAAGTAGTACGATTGTTATCAATTCAGGTAGTAATGAGTTTGATGATTCTCAACAACCCAATCTCGTTTTAGCAAACAGCAATGCTTATGATTATGTTTTGTTAAGCACAGCTAAGATTAAAGTATATGATAATTTAGGCAATGTTCATTTAGCGCGTATACTTTTAGATTCAGGCAGTCAGTCATGCTTTATAAGTGAAGAATTTTTAAACACTCTTGATTTGCATACAAAAAGTACTAACATTTGTGTCACAGGTATTAATAACTCCACATCTTCTTTGAACAAGAAATGTCAGGTGAGAATTGGTTCCAGAATTAATGATTTTTCGTCTGTGATAGACTGTTTTGTGGTGCCAACAATTACTCACAATTTACCAAGTTATACGTTTGATATTCGTAATATACAAATACCTGCAAATATTGTGTTAGCAGATGATTCATGTTTTATTTCGTACATAGGGAGATCGTCATCGTCTTTCTTCAATCAAACTCATTGGGTAACAACAGTAACAATTTTTATTAGGTACAAAAAGTTGTACTTTATACAGATTAGAAAGCAAAAACCGGAGTAAAAACTTTAACTAAACCGACTCACGCTGCACTCGCGCTGAGACGGAAACCGATTACCAAAAGTCAGCATTTTAATACTAAAACACTAAAAACGCGCTGTACTCGCGCTGAGAGAAACTAATTTAAATCTAGGCAAAGATGCGCCATGAACGAGCAGTGGACTGTAATTCTTTTTTCGGAAGACAGAAGGTGTCATGACAACAAAAAGTTCCTGTCAGCCGGTTGACACAAAGGGTTGCGATTTCTACGCCGGACTTGTCTAGCATGCCAACCACGATGTAACGAGATTCCAATCTTAGGTACAGGGTGAGCCAAATTAAAGGTATATGTTTTCTGAACATACTCCCCCCGTTGGCGTGAAAACGTCAAATGACAACATGACTGTTATAAAGGCAAAAAAATTATATTTAACTTTAAGCCTTATGAGAAATATTTACAATAGACAAATTATTAAAAGAGTACGTTTAACATATAAACATAAGACACGTATATGACATACGATAGACAAACAGACAAACATATATCAATCTAATATGCAAAATTCAAAAAGAAAAAACTTACTTTATTCTATTTATAAATTATCAATAATTGGCAAGAGACATAATTTTGTTATGGGTCTTGTAAAAACTCCATCTTTGGTTTTCAATTTTACTACTCTTACTTTATTGTCAGGTCCGGGAATTGTTTCTATAACTCTGGCTCTTGGCCAAATTAAAGGCGGCACATTATCTTCCTTTAATAATACAATATTATTAGGTTGAATATTATTTGATTCCAAAAGCCATTTTGAACGTTTTTGTAAAGTATTTAAGTATTCTGTTGTCCATCTTTTCCAGAAATCTTGTTGTAATTTAGCACAATATTGCCAACGAGATAGGCGATTAACATGAACTTCAGTTAAGTCTCTTTCTGGAAAAGACATAAGACTGGTGCCTATTAAAAAATGACCTGGAGTTAAACATGCAAGATCAGAAGGATCTTCTGACAGAGGACACAGTGGTCGAGAGTTAAGAATAGCCTCAATTTGAGATAGAACCGTACTTAGTTCCTCAAAAGTTAAATGACTATTTCCGATAATACGAGTAATATGAAATTTTGCGCTTTTTATAGCCGCTTCCCATAGGCCTCCCCAATGAGGACTTCGGGCAGGAATAAATTTCCATTGAATTTCTAATGAAGAAAGATAATTATCTATAACTTCTGAAGTAGCTTTTAACTTAAAAAACTCAGTAACTTCCTTCAACTGATTTCGACTTCCAACAAAATTAGTAGCATTGTCGGAATATATTGAATGTGGCTTTCCACGACGGGCAATAAATCGTTTTAACGTCAACAGAAACGCATCTGTAGATAGACTTGACACGAGTTCTATATGAACAGCTTTTGTTGTCATACAGACAAAAAGAGCAATATAACATTTTGTTAAGGGTGCTCGGCGAAGATTGGAAGACTTTATTAGAAGAGGACCACCAAAATCGACTCCAACACAATGAAATGGTCTAACAATAGTCAATCTATCTTTTGGTAGGTCAGACATTATTTGCTGAGAAGCAGTTTCCTTCCTGAATCTAAAACAGATTACACAATTTTTAATTATACGTTTAATTTCTCGTAAGCCGTTCAGTGGCCAATACCTCAAACGAAAATTTGAAAGTACTGTCCTGGCTCCTGCATGGTAAAGTAATAGATGTTCTTTTCTTAACAATAAATTAACAATATGATTTTTCGATGGAAGCAACAAGGGATGCTTTTGATTATAAGAAATTTCTGCATGAGAAAGACGACCACCGACCCTTAGAAACCCATTAGAGTCTAAAAAAGGTTTTAAAGATCTTATACTTTTAGAGGAAACTATTTTATTTAACTTTAGTTCTGATATTTCTTGTGAAAAATGTTTTCTTTGCACTAATTTAATGATTAAGTCTAACGCTTTTTGAAGTTCTGGAACGGAAAGTGAACCAGTCAATTTTTCATTTTTTGATTGAATATTATTGCAGAACCTTAAACAATATGCTATTGTTCTTTGTAGTTTTATAATTGATGAAAATTTCAGAAATGTATCTTCCAAGTCTAGGTCTGCATTAATTTGAAGATGGATTTTACATTTTACTACCTTTTCTTCTTCGGAGGTATCAGTTTTAGTATCATAATTTTTAAAATTAATTTCATTTTTTTGTAAAAATGATGGACCATGCCACCAAAGAGAGGAATTTTTTATTTCTTGAGGGTTTAAACCCCTTGAGACCAAATCGGCAGGATTCTCTTGAGAAGGAATATAGAACCAATTACATGTTTCTGAAGTTAACTCCTGAATCTCAGAAACTCTATTTGCGACAAATGTTGACCACCGAGAAGGATGAGAATTAATCCAAGCTAGGACAATTTGAGAGTCAGAAAATAAATTTACACTTTGAAATTTGAAAACATCTTTAAATATGAAAAGAATTCGGGCACATAATTTCGATAGCAAAACTGCACCACATAATTCTAATCGAGGTAAAGTCACAGTTTTCATAGGAGCAACTCTCGATTTAGAACAGATTAGTTGACAAGAAACTTTTTCATTTTTATATACAGCCCTAATGTAGAGACATGCTCCATAGGCTTTTTGACTGGCATCGGAGAATCCGCATAATTCAAGTTTTGAATATTCATGACTCATTAGAAAAAATCTGGGAATTTTTACTTTAGACAATTCTGAGAAATCTTTAGAAAATGACTGCCATGCCATCAATAAATTATCAGGTAACCTTTCATCCCAGTCAATTTTTGCCTTCCATAATTCTTGCATGAACAATTTTGCATTAAGTATTACGGGACCAATGAAACCCAAGGGGTCAAACATTTGAGCGATTACCGATAAAATGTTTTTTTTTTTGTCAAAGAATCACAATAAATATTTTTTGGTAATGAAATTGCAAAATTATCTTCTTCGGGATTCCAAGTAATCCCTAACACTTTATTGGATGTATTTTCTAGAATAATATCATACTTTTGTTGAACATAATTTTCATGTAAAGATTTTAGAAAATTTTTTGAATTGGAGCACCATTTATGTAGTGAAAAACTAGCAGATAAGCATAGAGAAATTAATTCTTGAGACAATTGTTTAAGCTCTTCTTCAGATTTGGCAGAACAAAGAAAATCATCTAAATAACACTGATTTAGGATAGCTTGCGAAGCGAGAGGGAATTTTTCTTTATTTCTATCAGCGAGCTCTTTGAGACATCTAGTGGCGAGATAAGGGGCACAACTAGTACCGTAGGTGACAGTTGTCAGTTCTATTTTTTCTAAGGACTTTTCTGTACTATCTTTCCATAAAATAGTTTGTAAAAACGACTGATCGGGATTAACTCGAATTTGACGATACATTTTCTCAATGTCACAAATAAATACAAATTCCGAGGAACGAAATCTACAAATTATATCAAATAATTCTGGTTGTACTGGAAAACCTTTTAGTAAAATATCATTTAATGAATATCCAGAAGTAGTTTTCATGGATGCATCGTAAACAACCCGTAGTTTAGTAGTGACACTTGACTCACGTATCACACAATGATGAGGCATATAATATCTGAATAGAGAATTTTTTGTTTCTATCGGGGACACGATTTTGGCATGATTTAACTCAACATATTCGTCAATAAAGTTTTTGTATTGGACAAAAAGTTCAGGGTTCTTTTTAAATCTGGTTTCAAGATATGAGAATCTTTTTTGAGCTAAATAAAAAGAGTCACCTAGTTTTAATATATCTTCATCATTTTTAAGAGGCAAATTTACTTGAAATCGACCATTGTCCAAAATTTTTGTTGTTTCTTTAAATATTTTTTCTCATCGTAAATCATCTTGTGATAAATTAGCCTTATTATCGACTTCTTCTAAAGCCCAAAATTTGGGAAGAAAATTATCAAGGTCATTATCGAGATTGTGAGATTCGGATTGAATAAAAAAAGATACATTCGATTTTGATTTAGGTAATTGGTTACAATTTGATATTGCACCTGATATGAGATATCCTAAATGTGTCGATTGTAAAATTGGCAAACCTTTGCCTAGATCAATTATCTCAGGTTTAATTAAATTGCGGTGTACTTCAGCACTTAGGAGAATATCTATTTCTGAAGGAATATAAAAATAAGGATCCGCCAGGGATACATTAAATGGAATGTATAAACTTTCTTTATTAATTTGAACCTGAGGTAAATTACTAGTTATTTTATTTATAATAAGACAAGACGCATCAAAAGATTTATTCTTGTCAATAGTTGAGAATAAATTTATATCCACCATTTTATGGGCTATAGTACTTTTGTTTGATATGACTGAAATACGAATCTGCATATCATAGGGATGTGCTCCTAATTTGTTTACTAACTTTTGCGTTATAAAAGAACTTTGACTTCCAGGGTCAATAAGTGCTCTAGCCGTAATTATTGAACCATCATTAGCTTTTAAATTTACTTGGGCAGTCGCTAATAGAACAAAAGTTGACTTCTGTGATAAAGTAGTATTTGACATGGTAGTTACAGTAGTAACAGGCAACTCATTTTTTGAGTTTTGACGATTCGAGTTTACAAAAGTGTGTGCATTAACACTCTAAGAACTTTGACCTTGAGGAAATACCCTTTGCGTAGCTGTACTTCCTTGCCCTGACAATAAATTAGCAGTATTTCCTGCTTGACTTCTGTTATTATTTTGGAAAAATGGATTTTTATTTATATGTAAAACAGTATTATGTTTTCTATGACAAATATTACAAAGTCTTTCACTACGACATTGTGAAAAGGCATGTTTTCCAAAACAGTTTGAGCATCTTTGATCTGTATTTAAAAAATTTAATTTTTCACTGTGAGGCAAATTTAAGAATTTTTCACATTTATTTAAAAAATGATTTAACTGATTACAGTAAGCACATTTCAAAGTAGTATTTTTATTAAAATTTCCTTTTGGGTCTAAAATACTCATATGAGTACTAAAAGTTGATCTATGCTTGTCTGTATATTTATTTTGATATTTATTCAAATTTTTATTTTCATAATGAGTATCAGATGTAGCAACCGTTTCAAATTTCACATTTCTTTTCCAAAAAATTATAAAATTCTAGCATTGTTGGTAATTTTGTTCTGTCTCTATCATACTCAAAAGCTTTACGCATATTTTGATCAAGTTTTTGACATAAAATGTGAATTACCAGTACGTCCCATTGGTCGACGGGTAGATTAAAATTTCGCAACGACTCAATTTGCCTTTTAATATTTGTTAAAAACTCTCTTAAAGTTTGAGAAGTTATTTTAGTAATGGGAGAAATGTCTAACAATTTTTGAATATGAGCACTAACAATTAATGAATTGTTAGAATATCTTTTTTTTTAAATATATACAGCTATTTTAAAATTAACGTCCGATAATTGTAAATTATCAATTAAATGAAGTGGTTCGTTTTTTAAATAAGTTTTAAGATACATAAATCTTTGAATATCAGTTAAGTCCGAGTTATTGGTTATTAAAGTTGTGAAAAGTTGATAAAAGGACGTCCATTCCGTAAAATCGCCTAAAAAATTAGGGATATTTAATTCAGGTAATTTGACATTAGTCGGTGTAGATTGTGGAACTAAAATTGACTGTACTGTCTGATGACTTATCACAGCCTTTGGTTTCAATTCGGAAATTTTACGTAATATACCCGCTAAAGTATCATAATATTTTAATTCTATGTCCTCTCTATTTTCAGTATCGGTGTCACCTGTATCTAAGATTTCAATCTCGTTTTGAATCTCTTTATACTGAGCATAGTGCGAATTTAATTCAAGTTCGCGAATCTGAAACTTATAAAAATCCTGTTCGATATTTTGTTGACTTTTAAACCAATTGTCTATCCGCGAGATAGTCTGTTTGCAAACTTTTCTTTGCTTTTTTAGTGTTTCCATATTAATAATAAATAATGTATCCTAACACAACCTTAACAAAACTAGATTTTAAAACGTAGGTATAGTAATAACTATAAAAACGAAATCTCGCACAAATCAAATAAGTTAAAAAACTCGAGCAAAGGTCATAAAAATGGTAAAAAGTACTTTATCCCTAAATTTGGAACGTCTCTATTAAATTGTTTTTCTTGAAAAAACCTTGAAAGTCTCTATTAAATTGTTTTTCTTGAAAAAAACCTTGAAAGTCTATTAAATTGTTTTTCTTGAAAAAACCTTGAAAGTCTATTAAATTGTTTGTCTTGAAAAAACCTTGAAAGTCTATTAAATTCGGATATTTTCCATTAATAGGTTTTCTTTTGAAACCCGTGAAAATCTCTAATGTAGCATTTACATTAACATAAATTAAAATGCTACTTACATTCTGTTGAGATGTCGAAATTTCTTTGTGGCACTTTTATTTTATTTTTGTTTTCTTGTTACCCAATGTTGAGGTGTCAGCTGGTTAATAATCCGGGTCGTCTGGATCAATGTTTTATTTAGTACATAGGAAGATCGTCATCGTATTTCTTCAATCAAACTCATTGGGTAACAACAGTAACAATTTTTATTAGGTACAAAAAGTTGTACTTTATACAGATTAGAAAGCAAAAACCGGAGTAAAAACTTTAACTAAACCGACTCACGCTGCACTCGCGCTGAGACGGAAACCGATTACCAAAAGTCAGCATTTTAATACTAAAACACTAAAAACGCGCTGTACTCGCGCTGAGAGAAACTAATTTAAATCTAGGCAAAGATGCGCCATGAACGAGCAGTGGACTGTAATTCTTTTTTCGGAAGACAGAAGGTGTCATGACAACAAAAAGTTCCTGTCAGCCGGTTGACATAAAGGGTTGCGATTTCTACGCCGGACTTGTTTTGGAGTATACTTTCGGAAGGTAGTATTCGTTTAGGAAAACATTCACTTTCGCTTCAAAATACTGTTTTTGTCTACATTGTAACGGGAAGAGTGCAAAGTTCTGCAATAAATAATTCTAAGTGTAATTTTTCTATGCAACCAATTCGACAATTTGAAAATGATGAATTACAAAAGTTTTGGTCTCCTGAGGAGCCAAATATTTCAATTTTACATTCCGAAGATGAGTTTTGTGAAAATCATTTTTTGAAATCTGTTACTAGAACAGATAACGGTCAATTTATTGTTAAGATTCCGTGGAAGGAAGATCCTTGTAATTTGAGTTATTTAAAGCATTTCGCAATTAAAGGATTATTAAACCTGGTAGGACGGTTTAAAAGGAACCCTGAATTTAAAAAGAGGTATGTTAATTTTATAAATGAGTGTAACGATTTGGGACATATCTCTCTTGATAATGATTCCGATTTGAATATTAAAAAACTTTTCTACTTTTTGCCGCATCATGGTGTCATTCGATTTTTCAGATTAGATCTTTATGTCGACAATTTGATTACCGGATTTTCAGAGGAAGCCGATGCTATTCAAACAAGCAATGAAATTATTAAAATTTTTAAGTCTGCTTGTTTTCATTTAAGAAAATGGGCTTCAAATAATGAGATAGTTTTAAACCATTTTCATGATCACTTTGATTTACTTTTAAAGTTCTTAACTTGGGAGATAATGAATCAATTAAAACATTGGGTGTTCAGTGGTCTTGTAAGTTAGATGTTCTTGGATATCAAGTTAAGAAAAATAATGATTCACCTCTTGTAACAAAGAGGTCAATGCTATCGGCAATTGCTAAGATTTATGACCCTTTGGGTTTAGCAAGTTGTTGCATAATTTTAGTAAAAATTATGATTCAGTCACTATGGTAATTAGAATTAGATTGGGACTCATTAGTTCCTCCGGAGCTCTCCATTAAATGGAGACAATTCCAGACAAAACTTAGTTCTTTAAATTATTTTAAAATTAAAATTAGATAAAAGGCATAATTTAGGTAAACTTATTATGCTACATGAGCATAATCAATTGCAACATGCTGGTCCGCAATTATTATTGGCAAGCGTACGTCAAAACTTTTGAATTATTTCGGGCATGTCTTTAGCCAAATACGTGGTCAGAAGTTGTGTTAAATGTTACCGAGTTAAACCTAAACCAATTACTTCAATTATGGCCGATTTACCAGGACATCATGTTAATATTTCACAACCTTTTTCTATTACCGGATTAGATTATGCTGGACCTGTTCTTTTAAAAGACAGAAAAGGTCGCGGATTTAAAACTTACAAGGCATATATATGTCTATTTATTTGCTTTTTGACAAAAGCAGTTCATTTAGAACTGATTTGTTCTCTAACCACTGTCTTTTTAGCAGGTTTCAGAAGGTTTGTTTCCAGGAGGGGAAAACCCACTCATATATTCGGATAACGGGTCAAACTTTGTGGGTGCACAAAAAGAATTAAACGGTTTATATAGTTGTTTAAATGATTCACAGGATGAAATTACCCAATATTGTGCAGCTGAAAATATTGTTTGGCATTTTATTCCACCCCACACTCTAAATTTTGGAGGTTTGTGGGAAAGTAACATTAAAGGGGTAAAATATCATTTATCTAGAGTCATTGGTGAAACAATTTTAACTTATGAGGAATATTTTACATTTTTGGTACAAGTTGAGGCCACTTTAAACTCCCGTCCATTATATTCCCTTTCTCTGATCCTAATGACCTAATCCCACTGACTCCCCCACATTTTCTCATTGGAAGACCAAATAATACCATTCCGGATCCATTATTCCAAGAAACTACAAGAATTAACCAATTATCAAGATTTCAATTAATCCAGCATCTTGTGCAAAGTTTTTGGAAACACTGGTCCAAATTATATTTAAACCAGCTACAACAGCGCCGAAAATGGAAACATAGTCAATTTGAAGTTAAAGTAGGAAGTTTAGTTTTGGTAAAAAATGACAATGTACCACCCTGTAAATGGCACTTAGGAAGAATTATATCTGTATACCCAGGTGATGATAAGGTGGTGCGGGTTGTAACAATTAAAACTGCCAATGGAACATTGAAGCGTGGAATAGCCAAAATATGTCCTTTGCCAATGGCAGATACAGTTTTTAAGTGTTTTATTTTCAATTTATTTGTGTTTTTAAACGTTTATTATGGGAACGTTTCAAAGGAGGGAGTATGGACAATTGTTGACCCTGTATAGTTATATTTACAAGAAAGAAAATACCAGGAAGAATGATGACATCAAGAACGTCAGAATAGTATCAAGTCGAATTTGGCTCTAAATTTTTTATATCTATTTGTTCGGTTCTATTTTAATATAAAGTATTCAAAAGAAACCTATGAAGTGATTTTTTACAGTCCACTCCATCGATTACCTCACCAAATATAAAAAAAACAATATTTAACCGATCTAATATTAATATACCGAGTGATTTATAAATAAATGCATTTTTATATTTTTTCTATCGCGTATCATCGGAAATACCCTGTATAATTTCAGTAGTTAGTCAGAGCCACCCTGTATAAATACAAAAAATATAAATTCTGATAGCTTGATCCAAGCTAATTTAATCTACAATCTTAGTTTTTTAATATTTAATTTATTGCCGAATATTTCTCTCATGTGTAAAAACTACCATATGAAGCGGGAACTTTTCGACGAAAATTGCCCAGTAGGTGCGAAAATGTCCCGCCGAAAATTTCCCTATAGGTCCGTATCTAAGTAACAATAATTAATATTTACAATAGCACCTTGTAGGTGTATTATTGTGTTGATATTATGTATTTGTCATTTTGACATACATAAATCAAATTTAAAAAGTCGTAAAAATGTCGCGATTTGGAAGTGATTCATTAAGTTTCATTTTAGAGAAAGTTACCGAAAGTAAACCTAAAAATACATTACTAAACCACCAGTATATATGGAGACAGTTCATGGATTTTATTAAAGAGAGAAATTATAGTTTAAACGAAAATACTTTAATACCGACGCTGGCCAATATTCTTACTGACTGGGCCTACAATATGAAAAAGAAAAATGGTGAGGATTATAAAGATTTTACTGTAAAGACTATTTGGAACGTTACGTCAAAATTATTAATGGAAAAATATCAAAACGAATATAACATTAAATTTAATCCCTTTACTGATACGGAATTTAAAACAGCCCGCGAAGCAAAAGGTGCCAAAAGGAAGCAGTTGCAGACAGACCTGCAAAAAAGAAAGGAAAGCGCTGTATCACTTAAATACAATGAGTTTAAAAATATGGTACAGAATTGTGATAAAGAAACGCCTGATGGCTTGCAAAAAAAATTGTTCTTTGTTTTGTCATACGAACTAGCATGGCGAGGAGGAGAGGGAGTAAAATGTTTAATTTCGTATTTCAAAGACGATATTAATAACGCAGGAGAAAAAACAGGCAGAATGGAATACAACCCAATATTCGACAAAACAACACAAGGAGGAGAAAAACCTTGTGCACCATCCAAGTGGCTAGTTAAAAACAAAATTAATCCGGATTTGTGTCCAGTAAGGTTGTTTAAAAAGTTCTTAGAAAAAAGAAACAACATAAATATTCCGCGATTGTTTTTAACTGTTAATCCTTTCTGGAAATTGGGCAAGTGGTATAAGAATATCCCTGTCGGAAAAAATATAATCACTCGGTGGACCTCAACGGAAGCAAAAAAGTCAGGTTTAGCGACTGAAAAGGTTAAAATCACCAACCATTCACAGCGTGCAACAGCTGTTTCCAAATTAGCAAAGCAAGGGGTTGAAAAAAATACGCTAATAAAAATTACTGGACATTCCAACCCAAAATCCATAAAGCCGTATCTTCAACTAGACGAGGAACACCACTCTAATATAGTAGAAAAAATGAGGGAAGACAATGATAAGGCTAATCATAACCCAGAAACTAATATCTGAATGCCAGGTTCTACAAGTTCTAATTCAATGGCAAACTCAGATACATTAACAAGTAATGCAGCAGACTCCAAAAATAGTAATTTTTACAATAATTGTGTTTTCCACTGCAATTCATGCAATTTTTAATTTGTTTATTTTCATATAATTAAATATAACGTTTAAATAAAAATATTAAATTTTGTGCTTTCATTTCACGTACTCGAGAAATATTCTACCGAATTACATTCGTGCATCAAAATAGACCTGATAATTTTTCATTCAAGCATGTTGTCAGTAAAAAACTGGATTCGGTTATTTTCATATTTTGTTTAAAGAGCCCTCCACCTTCGGTGTCGGGCTCTTTTGCCAAAATATGAAAATAAACTCATCCAGTTTTTAGACAACATGCTTTCATAAAAAATTATCGGTAATTTTGATGCACTTATGTAATTACTTACGAAAATACACCGATCTAACAACAAATATTCTATAATTTTCGTCACTCACTCAGTGTATAATCAAAAAATTTAATTTATTTTTATAGTAATTTTTCCTATTAAAGACACAGTAAACAAGAATCCAGAAAAACCCAACGAATTAATATCATAAAGCCCGAAAATATAATATAAAAAAATCGTATTCATATATACAATTTTTTTAGTTAATCTATTTATGTTAGCGGTCATAACGCAAAAACTTTTTTAAAATATAGTGATAAATAATAACAAAGTATATATTCGTTTTATTTTACATAGTTAATGAAGTTTGACTTGAGTATATAATATTTGGAATGGCCGCTTATAAACTTTAATAATACAGCTCTATTATATGTAAATTAGTTTTATTATCATTTCTAGACCGAAATTTTGCTGCGGAAAATTGTGGTAATTATAATTCGCGAAAAAAAAACGTGCCCTTAAAAAATAAGTTTTTGCTATGTATTATTAAGATATTTAAAAAATATAATAACATTAACTAAAACCAAAGGGTCTTCGTTATCATGATATTGAATAAAACAACTTCCGTTGACGTAAGATATCGCTGTCTATTGGATTTTGTACTCACCTTTATGCAGTTGTAAAAATTATTGATAATGTTTTATGATAAATAAGAAAACCAATAATTAAATAAATATGGCCGATTTATATCTTTAACCTTCAAGTTATTTTTCCCTTGATTTTTAACTTTGAGAACATGTTTCCCTGGTCCAAGGTTAAATCAGCAATAATTTATTAAATTCAGGATACACCTTCCCTAAATAGAAAGATTGTACTTGTATGTCGAAGTTAAAATAAGGGCAATTTGTAGGATTCGCGTTTCCGAATACTTGATTCTTTCGATTTGTTTAAAATTTGTAGTAGTGTGATATCGTACCGACTAGGGCTGGGCAAGAATTCGATATATCGATATTTTTATTGATAAATCGAATAACGATATTTAAAAAATAAAATATCGATATATCGATATTTATTATCGATATGTATCGATATTTAATATCGATATTATCGATATTTATCGATATTTTTATCGATATTTTTATCGATATTTATTATCGATATGTATCGATATTTATTATCGATAATTATCGATATTATCGATATTTATCGATATTGTCGATATATTGACTATATCGATATATTTTTTAATATTGATATTCGATATTGGAATTTTAATATCGCCCAGCCCTTGTTCGGACCATCGCTGCCTTTGCCTGGTTTAAACCTGATTGGTTTAGCTATCTCTCTCGATCCTATTATTTTAAGAAAACATAAACAATTATTGTTGTCACTCGAGATATTATTAAAGAGACATGTAAATTGATGGTAATTTGTGATATGGAATCTACGAGCTCAGTCAGGACAACTTAGGAAGAAGGTCAATTATTTTATCCTATGAGGTTAATAAGAAAGTTAAGAAGTAGCCCACTTTCTAACCAAAGAAGGTTTATAATATTAGAAATAATTAGAACGCAAAATTAACCAAAATATTACTTGTTTGTGTAACTATATGGTCAGCATTAAAACTTTTTTTATGTAGTAATTAGGTACTTTTTAACCTAGAGCAGTAACCAAAAACATCCTCAATCATTTTAGTTTATAAATAAGGAATTTATTATTTAATCATAAAATATGTCTTATTAGGATTTATTATCTTTAATGCCTCAAAGAGATATTTTATTTGTGTTTTTGCTAGGTAAATTAAACGGAAAGTAGATTAGTAGTAGTAGTAGAAATTATTTAAATTCTGGATTAATTTCCAAACTTTTGTGACCTTTAAGAAAATACTTAAGGCAAAAATAAACAAAATTTTTTCCAAATTATTAAGATTTATTCTGCCGGTATTATGGCAAAACGTGAGGTTTATCCATAAACATTTACCTTTAGATAAGTAAACAATTATCACGATAGTGGCAAATTTATGACCTCGCGCATGTAAACAAAGCTACACCGGATTAGGCAGGCGCACTGCAACATTATCATTTGATGAACGGGAAAATAGATAGGTCCGGGCTTTAAAATTTAAGTTCTTGCTCAAGAAATTGTTAAAGTTGACTTTCAATTTATTTTTACGTAAACAGCTAAAACTCTTGCCAAAAAAATGGAATTTCTGCTTAATTTTTGATCAAGTTGGGAAAAAGGTAGCGATTTCTGGCATTTTCAGTAGTTGCAAACCTATCAGATTTTAGGGATAGAAAATTGTTTTTAAGGTTTCGTTTCTAAAATTTATTTAAAAATTATTCGTCGTCGTGTTTTTAGTTCCAAAAGGAAGAGAACAAGTCAAAAAACAAGTCTTATAAAATCGAATATAGAAAACAAACCAGTAAAAATTAACCAATCTTCGATGTCATCGCGTACCTAACCTCAAGTCAAATATTAGTTGGTATATAACTTGTATTGATTTTTACAATTTTGCAAAAACTTGGGTATGTGTAAAACATTTTTAAGCACAATTTCTTGTTTAAGCATTTGAAAAAGCTTTTGCCCACGAGCTTGACCCGTTCACTCAAAAACTAGAAATCCGTAAATAATACACCTTCAATCCACAATAACAAAGAAAACAACAAGAAATTACTAGAGAAACCTTAAAACACAATAACAAAAATGGCACTGAGCTGGTTATGGAGTGTATTTTGTGCATGTCGCTAAGAAGGACAGGCCGATAATAAGAGGTTTGTTCGGGTTTGTTCAGGTTTTTTCACCCATAAAACTTAAATTTACGATACTTCATTACTTAAACATAATATATACAATCATTTAGATACAATCAAATAAAGACCTCGCTATAAACTATTGATGCTATAAATAAACACAACCCCACAGACCTCACATAGAAAGTATTTTACACACCAAAATAAATTAACGTTTGGGAAAAATTAGTAAATTTAACAGTCAATAATGAACTAAAATTGAACTAATTAAATTTGTGGTTATGTATGTATCGAATTTTGGCCGACAGCAGATAAATTCTAAAAAAATTCTAACCTAATGCGCATGTCCGCAGCTTAAAGGGGGGTCTGTACCCAGACGCTTGTATGAATTTCTATCTATGGGGAAAATTAAAGGGCATTGTTGACAAAATTCGACCAACAACCCCGGAAGATACGGTCGAATTCAACATGCTATTAGTCAGTGGCGGCTGGTTAATGAAGGGCTCTGGGGCGCCGCCCTCCCTGTAATTATCTCAAACAGAATCCAAAAATACTTTACTTTTACCAATAACGCAATGTATGTAAGCAATCAATTAAAATAATTCAAACCAAACCTAGCCCTATTCTAACGGGCAGGCTATACTCATAGACAAGCGAGTTGCGCGCTCTCAAGGTTGTACTAAGCGCGATCGGCGGCGGGCGACCGATTATCCGTCCCGATTCAACGCGCCTTCTCGATGGGTTGTCATGACGACGGAGGCCTGACGTCACCTACACATCGCACAACGAGCGGCCACGGAGAGCTCCAATTTTCCGCGCCCACTGTTCGCGAATCGCGATGCGACCTGTCGTCTGTCGATGCCGCTGACTCGCTGACGTTTTGTTTATTTGTTTTGAGTTATTTATTAGTTGTTATAAGGTTGGAAAATTTCGTCTAATATGAAGGTCAGTGATTTACAGAAGGTTGTGTTTAGTTCTCTGAGGCTGTCTGCCACTACCAATATTGAACATTGTAGAAGTGCAATCAAAATGTAAAAGTAAGGCACAGTTTACGCGTAAGTTTGACAAAGAAATATATAATAAAATATTCTGGATATGTGGTTGTGAGGACAAAAATTATTTTTTTGTTTCGTGTGTCTTCTTTTTGGCGGGGATGATAATTGGACTAAAAATGTGGGCAGGACTTAAAACATCTTTCAGAGAAAATAAAAAACATGAAAATAGTGCAAAACATCGTTATAATGTGGTAAGTTTTGAGAGGTCAGGACAAACTAATATTTTAACTTGTTTAAGTGGTGCTTATGCTGAGGAAATTAAAATTCACAACGAGAAAGTTAGAAAAAACAAACACGTACTTTCGAAAATAATAGAAATTTTAATTTTTTTTTTATTTAAAGCCAGCACCCCCTGACTCACTACTCACGAGCAGCCACTGCTATAAGTAGAATAACTAAAGCGGAAATGAAAGCTGTTATATTTTCTAATCGTAGAAGGCTTAACCGCTGCATTTAAAATGATGGACGACAGTCTGAACATTTGAGACAAATTTGTTAACCAGTTTTTAAAAGTTACTTTGTTGTATTTGTGTTAATTTTGTTAATTTATTAAATATTTAAATTAGGTAAATTTTTTGGAAAATATAAAAAAGAGATTCCATAACTTTTTTGCATAAATATTTTTAACGAAAAGAGATAACAACCTTGAGTTTTATAGTCTATCAACAAGAATTAAAAAATTAATTTATGTAAATGACTGGAATATTGGACTTTCTATTGGCTAGCGCCCTCTATTGTGGAGCAAACAAATTAACTTTAGCATTGGTTACAGTACAATTTAATCATAATAAAAATATCTTTAAGTTAAGCCATTGTTTGTAAGAATCGGTAAGAGGAACTCCAAGTTACAGTATTTAAAATTCTTTGAATTATTACTAGACCAGGGTCGATAATTTTTGAAACCAAAAAAAATTAATAGTAGGATGAAACCCATTGGAAAAATAACAGAATATAACAAAAATGAGAGGAAAAATAAATTACGGGCGATCCGAGGTCGGGAAGTGGGGGGCGGTGAGTTTTTAAGGTTAGAAAACGATTTATCTCGATTTTCGGCAAAACTATAAGTCCTATGCAAAAACGTTAAATGACAAAGTTGTAGGTAATAAAAAGATCTACAACTTTTGTATTTGCACTTTTTTTTCATGACCTCAAAATTTATGTGAAAAATTCAAATAACCAAGTTTTTGGTTTTTTATTTTTATCTTTTACAAAAAAAAAATTTTTATACACGAAATTTGGTGAAAACTTACTTTTTTATGTCCCAAACGCACTGTAATTTTTTTGATTTAAAATATTTATTTTTTAACCTTATTTTGACTTAATATCGAAAAAGCACCCTAATTTTCAATCGAAAATTCTCACGTCAAAATATCTGCTTTTTTAAAAAAGTCGGTGGGCTTTTTGTTCGTTGAAATCTCTACTTCCTAATGGTGTAAAAAAATATATATAATGCAAAGAAACGAAAAAAAATCGAATCAGAATTTTTTTTTTAATCATTATGTACAATTTTGAGCTATTTATTAAAATTTATACTTTAATTTCTCGAAAAACGTAAGATTCCATGTTACATTGATAAACAAAAAAAATACAAATCCATAAAACATAAAGATCGCAAAAAATATGCGAAAATAGTTAATAATATAATTAAAGGTAGGATTTAAGGCCAGAGAACAGGCCCCGCCCCTATTGAAAATGGGTATAAAATAGCATGCAAAACAGGGGTACTTGCTGTTCAACATTTCTCTTAAACTATGGGTTTTACATACCTAAAATTTTGGTGAGGTGTCACAGAAGGTTGGTGGATTATCATGAAGTAAATCGCTTTTCGAAAAAAGGTATAAATAATAAAGAAATTACACTTGAAAAATCATGTTTTTGCTTTTCATGGCCTCGACAAGAAAATCACTTATATACAGAAGTCCACATAAAAAACACAAATTCAATATACTTCTTAATATTCACTACAACTTTCTGTTCCCCTAAAAACTTATTTTTTTGTTAAATGTTTGCACAATTTCGATAAATATAAAAAAAACTTGCTCAGAACCTGGTTTACTTTTAGGCAGTCAGCTGTTAGTAACTTTTAGGGATATTTGGTTTTCACCAATATAAAATCTACAGAAACCTACCATTTAATTGGTTTGAGGGGTCTCCGCTAGGTGTCGGCACCGCGAATGTCCCATTCTATTATTTCATTCATAAAAATCCGTTATGTCGGCTTTACACCATAATAACGCAATTTTCTATATTGACCCAAGTCGATGTAACTGGAACAAGTTGCTTATTATTTGACCACTTGTCTTGGCTGAGCTGACCTAAACTGACTGCCTTGCCGTTTTATTTGACCAAGTAAGTCAGATTATCTCAGTCAAATTTCCTCCCCCCTTACCTACGCTAAGGTTACCGGATTTGTGACTGAGATCGTTCCTTTTGGCTGATTTATGTGTCAACACTGTCAATGGTTGTTTTATTTGCAATTTAGTCAAGAAATTTCTTTTAGTCAGCTCAGCCAAGACAACTGGTCAAATAATAAGCAACTATAGAATTGAACTTACGATAATTTAAAATTTATGGCGTTTTTGTCGCTTTTAATTGGTAAAACGATGGTAGAACATGCATTTACCACTAAGCTTGTTATCTCAGTTTTAGTTATGTGAAAATAAGCTAATTTATTTTTCTTTAAATAAAAAAATTAAAACTATAGAGTAAAAGTGTACTTTAATATTTTATTTTACGATAATAATTACACTAGATATATTTTTTGTTATGTTATCTTCATTCTTCTTTAATTATTATTCTCTCATCCATTTTGTTTTGCCTCTGTCAGTCGTATGAGTTTTTAAACCATCAGCATGTAGATATGTGTTTCTGTAACTGATCCTAGAAAAATATAGGCATGTTTTAAATATAGGTAAAAAATACGTATAGCCAATCAAACATTGCTGCCCTTTAATATTTTAATAGTTTGTTGAGAATAAGTAAAACAAAACGTATAAAACATTGATTCATGTGTCAACAAAGTCATTAATTCTTGACAAAATATGTATAAATTTACAAGAAATACCTATGCTATACAGGACGTGGGACAGAATTATAAAGTACTTTAAGACTTTTTTTTCACTGGATACCTCCTCGAGAGCAAAGTAAATCATCACCATTTTCAGATAATTGGTGTAAATTTTACAGGCACAAGCACAAGTATTTCTATTCTTTGAAAAATTCCTCAAATAGGTAATACCTATTTAAGCCAAAAAAAACTATTCAAAATCCCGTTAGTTGATTTTATATGCAGTAAAAATCAAATAGCAGGACTCTGAATAACCTTTTCGACTAAATATCACGTTAAAATAAAATACTCTATATTATTGTTTGTCTAGCCTCGAAGAAAATGAAAAATAAAACTCGGACATGCAAATGACATTTTCATTAAAATATTAAAAGGAAATCACAATTAAGTACCATTTGAGTCTGTCTTAGAATTCCTCGCAATCTGCTGATCGAGTGCCTCGTTTACTGGTTTTTTATTCATTCTCTACTTGAAGCTTTCTCAGCAATGTGTGAATTTTCAATAAAAATATCTACTTCCATTGTCAGCCTGGAAAAGTGGAAAGGCCTGGGTAAAATAGCTAACCTAAAGGTGACAACAAAATCTTGTCTTCAAAATTCATTCTTTCACATCACATAACGAACAGCTGATCTAAAACAAAAATACCACAATGCAAAAAACACTTCAGATTGGGTTAAAATAAAATTATTTCCACTTGAGTTTAGCAGAGAATTGACAAGGTTTAAAAAGATCAAAAAAATAGATCGTATAATATACATAGTAAGCAAGAATCAGCAAGATTTAAATTAGTATCGTAGGGTTTAGTAATTAAAATATGCGTAGGTATTTATACATTTACCAAAACTTAGGAAAAAATAATCAAACAAGTGTTGGCACATTTTGGTTAATAATGAGTTATAAGTATGGGATGACTTGTATAATCATAAAAATAATTAATCAAATTTAACAAACTTACCTTTAGCAGAACAAAATGTAAAAAGGCTCGTGTTCATAAACAATATTAGTAGAAAAGATAAACAAACTCTGTCAGCCATTATCACTTAGCTTAGGGCTGGGCGATTCCATTTTTGTGGCATTATTGTGGCCGAGTCCAATCCAAGAAGACTCTGAACAATGCAAAATAATGCTCGGGCCCTTCGTAGCCTATATTTGTCTCCGTCTGCATCAAATTACCTTCGCTACATATAAAGAGAGACATATATAGCTCGAACGAAGATAGATCTCCTTGCTTAGTAAAGACGTTCAGTTTTTACAAATAACGACGTAGGAGTTTTATTAAGTCATACATGATGGGGACGGTAAACGTAGGGCGCCTACTAGCGGCAGACGTCTGGCTCTGACGTCACAACATGTGCTTCCATTCCGCAAATCTTAGGGTATGGTCCGAATATCACCACCAGTAACCGCGACAAATGACAGATCAACCATAAAAATCCGGTTATATTCGGGACGAAAAATCACCATGTTCGTTCAAAGCATAACCTTTAATTTTGAAAAGTCCATGACAGAGTGATAATTTACAGGAATGCTAAATACACTTACTTCTTATAATTTGATTGAGATTAATTCTCTGAAAAACTTAATAAATTACCAACCAACGGCCAAACATTTTGAAATAATTCATAACAAAACAAAATATTTCATAATAATGACAAGTGACAGGAGGAACCGCTTGTAACCGGGCGTTTAAGCCGGTGAGCATTTTGACATTTGGGTGACGTGATATCCGAAAACCGTGTTCCAAAATAAACCTATTTTTTGGTTACCGCTATAATTTGGTTAATTACGGAACGCTAAACCACGACACTAGTTACTTTCGGACCATACCCTTATTTTCACCTTGTCACGCTTGTCACTGTTTACAAAAAAATCACATCCAATAAAACTTTTTACCAAATAGCGTAAAAAGAATTCTAGAAGAAGTAAAATTTAAATTTTACCCTACAAAGTGCAATGTTGCCAGAATGTTCTGCAGTGGCAGTTTATACTTTCAGGGTTTATTTCTGCGATTATTTTTTAAAATATGGTTAATAAGTACCTAATTTCGCAAGTATGGATGCAAAAATCCTTATTTTAAACAATATTCAGGACTTATTATTTTATCATTTAGTCAGTTACCTACATAAATTGTATATTTACAAAAAATACAAATACGCTTTAGGTAAGTGAATGGGGAATCAAATCAAAAAAATAGTATTTAATTAATTACACAATAAATAATTGCAGGCAATTTCAGAGATTTTAAAACAGTGGTATTATTGTTTGTTTGAAGGTTGTAGACAATGATGTATCTTGAGTAATAGATGTGTTTTGTACTTCCATTGCCTTTAGTTTTTCATATCACAACGTTTCAACTGGAGATACTTACCAGTTGAAAGTTGAAACGTTTGTGATATGAAAAACTAAAGGCAATGGAAGTCCAAAACACATCTATATTACTCAAGTGGTATTATTATTATTATTATTATTACGCAAATATGAGAATATTTATTTAAAACGGCAACATTGCACTGCTTTTGGATACAGAAAAATAGCAAAATACCTATAAAATAAAAGTCCATCAAAAATTATTTTAAAATTGGCATTCTATTTTAGGAGTACAATTCTCCGAAATCTTGAACTGACTGCGATTCCAATAGACCAGTAAATTACAGTATATTAAAAAGGGACCATCGGCGAGTAAAGAATAATTTGTCAACTAGCTGTTGCATTGTTTTCATAAAAAGCGCTATGTTGCCATTATAAATTACGTTCGCGGCTCGGTACAGCGCCATGTATTACAAACCGCTGATTAAATTCATAATAAGCGCAAGGTTTGGCAACATCCTAGCTTTGTAAGGAAAATCACACAGCTTTATTATTGGAGAAGTAGCCTTAAATGAGATCATAGAATTTTACTATATTTTACAACTCCATTCAATATTTTAGGCAAGTAAAAATATATTGCAAATCGGAACGGTGGCGCCGTCTTATTAAGTTTTATGAAAGTATTTTGTGATGACGTCTGTGATCACATGATGTGTGGTGAAAAGCACGTGGATAATGTTCCCTTAAAGGGGATTTCATCACATTTACCATAGTAATGTATATTTTTTTACACCATCAGAAAGTAGAGATTTCAACGAACAAAAAGCCCACCGACTTTTTTAAAAAAGCAGATATTTTGACGTGAGAATTTTCGATTGAAAATTAGGGTGCTTTTTTGATATTAAGTCAAAATAAGGTAAAAAAATAAATATTTTCAATCAAAAAAATTACAGTGTCTTTGGGATATAAAAAGGTAAGTTTTCACCAAAATTTCGTGAAAAAAAAATTTTTCTTGTAAAATATAAAAATAAAAAACCAAAAACTTGGTTATTTGAATTTTTCACATAAATTTTGAGGTTATGTGAAAAAAGTGCCAATACAAAAGTTTTAGATCTTTTTATTACCTACAACTTTGCTATTTAACGTTTTTCCATAGGACTTGTAGTTTTGCCGAAAATCGAGATAAATAGTTTTCTAACCTTAAAAACTCACCGCCCCCCACTTCCCGACCTCGGATCGCCCGTAATTTATTTTTCCTTTCATTTTTGTTATATTCTCTACCTTTTCTAATGGATTTCATTCTACAATTATTTGTTTTTCACTTTTTACCATTTGCAAAGGCTTCAGCCATGGTCTATACCTTTCACATTGGAAAAATTAGACACTTTTAGTTACATGATAGGAAATGCGTTCTTAGCAGTGAAGTTAGGAACTTAACAATATTTTTAATCAAATTCTTAGACAGAATTTATTCATAATTTTTTTACCGCATAATCGTAAGCTAAATGGTTTGTAAGATAAAGGCTTAATTGATCACGCTGTATATTTAGGTGTTTTTATAAAGAAGTGTATAAATTATTTTGTAGTGGATATTTTAAAATTTTAAAAACCGAAAACGTAGACAATTTTTAAGCGCTTTCTTAAAGACTTTCAAAACTTTTAATCGATATCATAAAAACGAATACTAACTTTTTAGCAAGATGCTCTATTAATGATTCGTATGATTTGGTTTACACGATCAAAAATGGTATCTTACCTAGTAACGCTAAGTTTGATTCATTTGACGCCTGTAACTTATTCCCTAGTATTCCTGTAATAGACTCTGTAAAACTAGTCGAAAAGTTGTTATTAAAAAATAAAGTTAATCCTGAGTAATAGATGTGTTTTGGACTTCCATTGCCTTTAGTTTTTCATATCACAATGTTTCAACTGGTAAGTATCTCCAGTCGTCTTCAGGTGAATACTAAACAAGTTACAAAGCTACGAGCCTATTTATACTACCTAGGGGGGGCGGAGCTAGTGACGAATTCGGGTGCAGTCGTGAGTCATCTGCTTACGTCACCATGATTATTCATCTGCTGACGTCATCCGCTTACGTCATCACGTTTGCATCACTACTCAATCTGAGCCTACACCTATTTAACAAGGGCTTCCAAATGTTTCTTATATCTGCAGAATGCTTACTGAAACAGTCAGGGTTCTGGATTATGACAGCTGCTTCTTTGAATTTTCTCTTCCGCCAATGCTCTTCTTTAAGTATAATTTTTGCGTTTTCCCATTGTAAATGATGGCCGTGGGTCCAAGCGTGGTCTGCTGCACCGGATCTGTTTGTTTCTCCTTTCAGTGTGTGGTTTCGATGTTCTTTGATCCTTGTTTGGAGAGGTCGTAGAGTTTCACCAACATAGGATTGTCCGCATTCGCAAGGTATTCTGTATACACAATTCTTCGTGTCCTTTTGATTTGTTGGTTTTGTCTTCGTCAGGTGGCTTCTTAGGGAATCTTTGGAGCTGAAGACTGTTCGGATGTTGTACTGTTGTCCTATCCTTCGAATTTTTTCGGAGATTCCCTTGACATAAGGTACATTCATGGTGTGTCCAGATTCATTATCTTTGTTCGTTCTAGTTTTGTGATTTTGACGCTTTTTGATGGCCTAATCGACTAGTTTCGTAGGGTAATCATTCATGCCAAGGTCTTGCTTGATGTTGTTAAGTTCTTTCGTCAAAGTCCCTTGCGAGTTGCAAAGTGTGAATGCTCTATCGACGAGTGTTTTGACTATTTCATGTTTGGTGCTGTTTGAATGGTTTGAGGTGTAGTTAAGATATTGACCTGTGTGGGTTTGTTTTCTATATACCGATGTTTGGATGGTGCTCCCGATTTTCTGTACTACGACGTCTAAGAACGGTAATCTGTCGTTATCCTCCTTCTCCATGGTAAACTTAATTGTAGGTGCCAGGTTGTTCATATGTTGTAGGAAGGTTTGAAGTTCGTCATCGCTTCCATTCCAAATGATGAATGTGTCATCTACGTAACGAAGCCATAGCTTTAGTTTGATATTCGCCTTGTCTATCGCCTGATCCTCGAACCATTCCATGTAAATGTTGGCTATTACTGGTGATAGGGATGACCACATCTATTACTCAAGATACATCATTGTCTACAACCTTCAAACAAACACTAGAATCCCGGTATGGACCCGGTATAAGTGACATGTTTCGCAGCTACGAGAAATCTAAAATCAAACTTACCAGAGAGGAAACGCATATTAAATTCCTACTACAAGCGAGAGACCAAGGAATTATTCCTGATGGTTTTAAGATCAAATCACCTATTCCAGGTCAACGAGCGAAGAAGATTTTAAAGAACGCCAGCAAGGCCCTAATGCGCTCCCAAATTAGCTACCACCGCTACAACAAATTCATTCTACTCACCGATGTACAACAACGGTTTGAGGAAATCAAAGAACTCACTTTGGAAGAAGACCACGGACCCAATTTTCGAAAAATCGACGTCACTTGCGACAAAATTCGAACTAAATACCAAACTATCCATGAGAAAAAATTAAGGAAACATCAACAGGAAAGACCTACAATAATACAAGGACAAAGTCAGAGAACCATCGTCAATATCTCGTCCAAACAATTGAACACCACGGAAGAATCGCTGCTCGCAAAAGGCCTGAATTTCACAATTGCCCCAAAAGAAATCCCACTATTATATATTATAAGCGCGGCAGACGCAGTAACCATTGAAGCAACCCAAGCAGAGGAATTCCGATGGAAAGTGAGAGAAGTTTTACAGAAATCAAAACCTCCGAAGCCAAACATTACCAAGGAAGAATCCATCACCCTGTCCAAATTACGGAAGGATACGACCATCAAGATTCTACCCGCAGACAAGGGAAATGCAACCGTCGTGATGGATGTGGACACCTACAACCAAAAAGTCGAAGAAGTTTTGAAAAAAGGAAACTACCAGAGCATTCCAAAGGACCCCACTACCACCATTGAGGGAAGAGTATACCGAACACTTAAGAAGCATGAACGACACATTCCTGAAAGGACACGAACACGCTTAACACCGCATCACAGCAAACCCCCACATCTATACGGATTGCCAAAAATACACAAACACAACATGCCTCTACGACCCATTACAAGCTCCCGAAACTCTCCAACTTACGAACTTTCCAAGTATCTGCTTCCAATATTACAACCGCTCCAAGGACACAGCGCATCATATGTAAAGAATTCACAGCATTTCGTCGAGATGATAAGTGGAACGGAAATTCAACCAGAGGACCGATTGGTAAGCTTCAACGTGGAAAGTCTCTACACTAACGTCCCAGTGAAGGAATCACTGCAGATCATTAGAAGAAAACTTGGGGAAGACCGAACACTCGAAGAACGAACGTCGCTACCCATCAATGCCATAATGGAGCTTCTAGAATGCTGCCTAAATAATTCTTACTTTCAGGAGAAGAACAGATTCTTTAGCCAAAAGGACGGACTACCAATGGGCTCATCCCTATCACCAGTAATAGCCAACATTTACATGGAATGGTTCGAGGATCAGGCGATAGACAAGGCGAATATCAAACCAAAGCTATGGCTTCGTTACGTAGATGACACATTCATCATTTGGAATGAAAGCGATGACGAACTTCAAACCTTCCTACAACATATGAACAACCTGGCACCTACAATTAAGTTTACCATGGAGAAGGAGGATAACGACAGATTACCGTTCTTAGACGTCGTAGTACAGAAAATCGGGAAGCACCATCCAAACATCGGTATATAGAAAACAAACCCACACAGGTCAATATCTTAACTACGCCTCAAACCATTCAAACAGCACCAAACATGGAATAGTCAAAACACTCGTCGATAGAGCATTCACACTTTGCAACTCGCAAGGGACTTTGACGAAAGAACTTAACAACATCAAGCAAGACCTTGGCATGAATGATTAGCCGACGAAACTAGTCGATCAGGCCATCAAAAAGCGTCAAAATCACAAAACTAGAACGAACAAAGATAATGAATCTGGACCCACCATGAATGTACCTTATGTCAAGGGAATCTCCGAAAAAATTCGAAGGATAGGACAACAGTACAACATCCGAACAGTCTTCAGCTCCAAAAATTCCCTAAGAAGCCACCTGACGAAGACAAAACCAACAAATCAAAAGGACACGAAGAATTGTGTATACAGAATACCTTGCGAATGCGGACAATCCTATGTTGGTGAAACTCTACGACCTCTCCAAACAAGGATCAAAGAACATCGAAACCACACACTGAAAGGAGAAACAAACAGATCCGGTGCAGCAGACCACGCTTGGACCCACGGCCATCATTTACAATGGGAAAACGCAAAAATTATACTTAAAGAAGAGCATTGGCGGAAGAGAAAATTCAAAGAAGCAGCTGTCATAATCCAGAACCCTGACTGTTTCAGTAAGCCTTCTGCAGATATAAGAAACATTTGGAAGCCCTTGTTAAATACGTGTAGGCTCAGATTGAGTAGTGATGCAAACGTGATGACGTAAGCGGATGACGTCAGCAGATGAATAATCATGGTGACGTAAGCAGATGACTCACGACTGCACCCGAATTCGTCACTAGCTCCGCCCCCCCTAGGTTGTATAAATAGGCTTGTAGCTTTGTAACTTGTTTAGTATTCACCTGAAGACGACTGAAGATACTTACCAGTTGAAACGTTGTGATATGAAAAACTAAAGGCAATGGAAGTCCAAAACACATCTATTACTCAAGATACATCATTGTCTACAACCTTCAAACAAAGTTAATCCTGTTAAAAAACAGGAAATTTTGAATACTTTAGAGGTTTGTTCACAACAAAACTATTTCGAATTTAATGGCGAATTTTATACTAGTAAACAAGGTCTTATTATGGGTAACCCTTTAAGTCCCCTCCTAGCTAAAATCTTTATGGACAATATAGAGTCCATTATTTCAAAACATCCTCTGTTTAAAAAAATTCTTTATTGGTATAGATATGTAGACGATTTATTGGCTTGTTTTATAGGTACTGAAAGGCAAATAGATCAGTTTTTAGAATTCATAAATAATATACATAACAATATAAAATGTACAATTGCAAAAATAAATCGATATTTCTATTAACTTTTTAGACCTAACCATCAAAAAATCGGAAAATAAACATGATTTTTCAATATACCATAAACCTACTCACACTGATACTACTATACATAACACATCTTGCCATCCAGTACAACATAAATTAGCTTCTTTCTTTAGTATGATACATCGACTATTAGTAACATTATGTTTAAACAAAACTAATTTTCGAACTGAATTAAATATTATTAAACAAATTGCAGTAAATAATGGTTATTCTGCGATAACAATAGATAAAATACTAAATAAAAAATTATACAAAAAGGCTACAAACTTAGGTTTTCCAACAGCAAACAATAATAAAAATAATTATAAAGTTATTTCTTACATGGGTCATATTAGCACTAAAATAAAAAACTTTTTAAAAAACTTGAATATTAATATTGCTTTCAAAACTAACAATAATTCTCTAGGGAAATACATTTAAAATAATAAAAGTAAATTGAACAAAGGAAATAAATCTGGTGTTTATAAATTAAAATGTAATGATTGATCTAAAGTTTATATCGGACAAACAGGCCAAAACTTCGAAAAACGAATGAATGAACGTCATGCTAGTTTTATAAAAAACAAAACAGATTCTAATTATTCTAACCATATGTTAGAAGCAAATCATACAATTAATCATAACTACGATATATTGCACATTGAAAACAAAAGTAAAAAATTAAATTTGCTTGAATCCTTAGATATAGATAGGCTTAAAAATAACAATACTCTTCTTAATGATCAATTGGATTCAAACGGATCACCTCTTTTGAATCTTTTTAATTAGTCTGTAAACATTATTATTGGGTTTTCCAACAATTTAAACAACCTGAAAATTACCTGCAATTTTATTGTTACACCTAAGTTATAACTTTTAAAATACCATTTTTAAGTACTCCTTTGAAGAAGCAACTATGTTGCGAAACATGTCGAGTCAAAACAAAAATCTGTGAAAAGTATAAAATTATAATTTTTTTTATTTTTTTACCATTTACACAACGTAGAAAATTTATTTTGTCTTGTTATATGAGGCAAGGTCAAAATTAAATTTAGTAAAAAAACCCTAATATTTCTATAAACACACAAAGAGTAAAACAAGTTAATAAGAATGCAAGAATATTATGTAAAACAACTCTTTATTTGTTTTATTCCAACCTCCATCAAAAATAATCCTCCCTGCACGTAAACTCAAAACCCCGTAAAGTCACACACAAGTCCTGTCAAACAAGCGGACAGTATATCTAAAGAATTAATTAAGGGCCGGGAAACCATGACGTGTGGTTGGTGTCAGCTGGCGTGTCACTTTTAGTGTGAAGGGTACAATTTTGATAAGTTTCTTCGCCCTACTATACTGGACGGATGTTGGCGATTTAGGAAAGTTATGTATTAATTAAAATTAAATTACGAGTTTGGACTAAAGAGTTTCCGGAATGGCAATGCTTGCGCTGACATTAAAACGCTTATCGTAAGGAACCAGTACGTAAGGTATTAGTTTTAAGAATCTGTTACAAATTACATTGCTTTTTTAAGATTGATAAGATAATCACTACAAAACATTTTTATTACTGTTTTTGTTTGAAGGTGCTAGACAATGAAGTAATATCAAAAAAACTACCTTGTCGGACTTCCATTGTCTTTATTTTGTTACTTAACACAACGTTTCGGTTAGTTAGTATCTCTAACCGTTTTCAAGTGTAAACTAAATTATAATTCTAAGGCTACTGTCTTAAATACTATCCAGGGTGGAGCGAAAAATTTTTTTTTTTCTTTCAGGTTTCTAATAGTTATAAAAAGTTGCTTGGTCGTGTGGAGTTTAAAAAAAGCTTTTGCAGTTTTACATAAAATAATTTATTGAAGGTCCGCCGGGCCTTTCAAAAGTTAAATTTTAGGGAAAAAAAGGCCATTTCCTTTTAGATGTATTAAAATATATTTTTAATGCTTTTTGTTTTCTAATAGCAAAAAACCTTTAGACAATACATATCCCTACATGGCAAAATTACAGTCTTAAAGAAATAATAATGTCTACGGGGTCCGCCAGAATTAATAAGATTTACAAAAAAACATTATTTTACACGTTTTAACCCAAGAAGCAGTTCCTTGCTTACTTTATTTAAATTAACAAAGTAACCCAGAGCTCACCACGTGAAGGTGACTGCTTATCGAGCTCCTCCACATCCCAGCCCTACCTCCCAACCTATGCTAGGACCTATGACTTTCACGACCTTAGGAAATATTATTTACTCTTGAAATTTATATTCCTTTTTGGTTTCAAAAGTTGGCATTAAAATTTGGGATTTTAGTTTTGCTTTTATAAACCCATCTCGTCTACCAGGTCCACTTACTGACGAAGACGCCTCCGTTACAAGCTTAATGCTCCGTTCCACTGCTTGTGTGTGGCAAGGAAATTTAGGGATCTCAAACATTCTTTTAACCTGAACCGCGTCTTAAAGATCCGCGTCTGTAACATTACGAAAAGCCGGTGGTTCGGTTATGGTAACACTTTGCCAATGAATCATCTCCGTATACTCATTTGCGTCAAAGTTAATTGTAGGTATTTTGAATGTTCTAACACTTAATTGACTTTCCTGTGATGCCACTTTTCTTGCTTTTAGTATCCTTCGCAATCCCAGTTCCCTAATCTGTTCTCTTGGATCTGTTACCATAGTCAAAAGAAGGGTTTCTGCGTGGGCGAAATAGGCATTGCGCTGAATGACAGGATCTATTATCTTTAAATATCTGTTCTTCATAAATCTGGAATATTTAATGAGCTTCCAAAGATTTTGTGCACCATCAGTGCATAAATTGTTTTTCTTTATAGTGAACCAAACTGGTGCGTAAACTTTCACAACATACTGCGTTAGGATTACTAAATTCTGTGAAGGATTTTCAGTTCCAACGTAAAGTCTTAATATACGGTTTGCAAATGTTAACCAGCGAGCGTGATTCAGCTTTCCAGGAGATCTATTCGCTAAACCAGTTGGACATACGCCGTTGACAACAGCATGACAAATTTCTAAAAGGTATCTTTGGTCAGTACTTAGATCTTTAAAATCTAAAGAAGGTAAATCTACTTCTATTTCAATTGATTTGTATTTAGTGAGGGGAAATGTTTCACATTTCTGTAATAAAACGCCAATTGGTCCAGTAAAACTGTTTGGGCCTGTAGTTTGAACATCTAAATTCTGGAACAAGTGCCGCAAAGGAAGTTCGTTTCCGTGTAACTGGCACACAAACCAGTGAAGTGATCGTCCTAGTGTCGACTCGATTATACGAATTATTCCACCTTTTGAACCTGTATTGGTAGGGGTACCATCACATCCTAAAGCGATAAGCTCTGATAAATCAAATTTATCTGCCAAATAATCTAAAATACTTTCTGCACATTTCACTGCATTGCTTGAATCAGGAACTACGTGACCTATATATTTAGAAAGAGGTTCTTCAATAAGAACTAAATGTTCTTCGACAATACTTCTTTTATGAATCCTGCCGCCAATTTTTTCCATCTTTAACGTCCGATCCTTCCGCCCATCAAAGTAAATTGATTTCAAAACTGCCAATTTGAATTCTTTCTTTTTGTAGTGACTCTCTAAACTTTTCCCGCTCTCTTCGAATTTTGGATCTATCTATTACATTACTAGTATTCTTTGTCGATATCAAATTTAAATCTGTTAAAACCGCTGTCGCTATTTTGGCCGCAGCGCGATCAGATACTGATGCCCTATCGCATTCCCTAGCAAGAGTTGGTAAAGCTGATCTCATTTGTTCATTTAAAGGAACTTCCTTCGATAGGTTACCAGCTTCGTTCGAAGTTGATGCTGCATGCTCTGCTTTTTTCTCTAAGGCAACTCTCTGGTAAGTCGACAGACTCTTCTCAAAATCATCATCATCAGGATCAGCGAGAACTTCCAAAACATTACTGTGGTCTTCTGATGTAAGAGACAAAAAAATTTCTGTTGTTTTGTGAACCGGTTTTTCTTTTACTTTTCGTTGTTCTTTTGCCAATAATTTTATCGTAGTTTTCTGGTCAATACTGCCAATAACCATTTTTCTGACAGTTCTCTGATCTTCTACAAAAGATTGTTCGATGTGAGGAATTTTTTCATTTTTTCCACAATGACAAGCAGAAAAATCAGCACATTTGCAGCTGGCTAAATCAAAAAGTTTTGCGTTCGCATCCCTTATAAAAAGTTCTGTTTTACGTTCAAATAAATCTTTTCGATGACTGGATTTTTTCAAGCTCATGTATTTCTTGTGGTAGTCTTTTAGCATTTGATTAGCACGGTTAAAAGTTACAATTGGAATTGAAGCCTTTTTCCATATATTTTGAACTATGGTTACGACAACTTGGGATATTTCGTTAAAGTTGGGTTCTTTCGAATTAACATTAGGCATAAGTTCATCACGTATGTTGATATAGCATTTCATTACATCAAAAAATGTGGGTAAAACGCGTTCATCAAAGTCTTTGCCTGGTCCAAAGATTGGACATGAAGTTTTGGTTCGAGTTTTTACGGCGGTAGCCATTTAGTTTACTTACAAAACACAGTTAGCGGAGAAAACAAACTAAAATCTACTCGTACGCACGTTTTAGTATCATGCACTACACCTCACTATCACTAGTTCAAGATGTAAACACTTAAAACAACAGAAAATAAAACATACACGATTACACGACCTTCACAAAGCTGCAAACTATTCAGTACTGGTCAAAGTAGGAGTCAAGCAACAGGTCCAAGCGTCTACTCCCTCCCGCTCCCGCAATTACGACAGGGACGGACTAAGTGCGGATCTCGACTGAAAGCAATTAAATAAGGTAATACTACGTTCAATTCAAGGCCGTGGCGGACCCTCTTAATGATTGATCGCAGTTACCACGTTTGGTAGTATTGTTTATACAACTAACCTTAGTATAATTTTTGCTATTAGTAACATGTACTCGCAAAGATTGCAGGGTATATAATTTTTTTTTTAAATTGCGATTTTTAACTTTTTTTTTAACATTAGAAGGTCTGGCGGACCCAGTAAAAATAAAGCGAATGGAACAAAAATTGGTATGAGTAATATGTGACCCTAAAGGTAACTTTTTGTAACTATTACATTAAAGGAATAAAAAAAAAATTTTTTCGCTCCACCCTAAAAGCTTGATGACTCCGCCTACGTGCTTATTGAAGAATGAAGTTTGAGCTGTTGGTTTTGGACAAGAAGAGGCTTCCAGATATTGGGGATATCTATACTTGGTTTACTGAATATATGTGTATTTTGATTCATGAAAGCTGCTTCCTTGAACTTTCGTTTTTTCCAGTGCTGTTCCGTGTCCAAAACCTTGGCTTCTGACCACTGTATAATATGTTGGTTAGTCCATACAATGTTCCGCTATACCTGATCTCGAAGTTTCACCTCTTTGAGCATGTTTCAGATGTTCTTAAACTCGTATGGAAAGGGGTCTTTTTGTTTCTCCAATGTACGATTCGCCACACTCGCAAGGGATTTGATAGATACAATTTTTTGTGTTGTTTTCATTACTGGGGGGTTTTACTTTTGTAAGAAAGCTTCTAAGCGTATTTCCAGATTTAAAGGCTGTTTTGATATTATAGTTTTTGGTTATCCTTCTAATCTTTTTAGAAATCCCCTTGACATAAGGTATTGTAAGAAATGATTGCTCCTCTCTCGCTTCTGTATTAGTTTTTACTTCGCGATTTTTAAGTTTTGAGATGGTATTAGTTACAAAAGTTTCAAGGTAACCATTTTGTTTTAAACTCTTTGAATGTTTGAAATTTCAATATTTAGGTTTTCCGGATTGTTGCAAACGTTAGCTGATGCTCTGTGATAAAGAGTTCAAATTATGCCCTGTTTTATGGAGTTTGAATGATTCGATCAGTGATTAAGGTATTGCCCGGTGTGAGTGGGTTTCCTGTATACTGAAGTTTTTATGTTATCAGCACTTCGTTTGACGAGAACATCGAGAAAAGGTAGAGTGGAATGTTTTTCCGTTTCCATGGTACATTTAATGGATTGTCTTATACTATTAATATGTTCCAAAAACCGTATTAGCTCTTCGTTGCTGTATGTCCAGATAATAAAGGTATCATCAACATATCTAAGCCAAAGTTTAGGTATAATCTAGGCAGTGTTAAAAGCGTGTGACTCAAACCATTCCATGTACAGGTTAGCCACCACCGGAGAGAGAGATTAACCCATTGGAAGACCGTCATCTTGGGCATAGAACCTATCTTTTACTTGAATTAATTTTTTTGAAATTTTTTTGATTTTTATTATTATTATTTTTATTATTAATATTTATTTGCTTTATTACATCTTTTTGTTGGTATTACTGTTATTTTGGCAGTACAAAGAAGAAATTCACCTTAACTTGTACTGTTTAAAAACTTACGACCGTACGTGGCAAGTTTGGAGAAGGACGCTTTTTGAAATTTATTAGTATAAATAGCCTGAAAAGCCTAATTTTTCTAAGTTGAGCTTCAAGCATCTCCTCTTAGCTTCCACCGCCGATATTATTATTGAAATTATGTCAATTTGCTTAAACTTTCATATTTTTTGGATTTCTATCGCTAAATTTAAGTACTTGGTTTTTTCTTCGATTCGGTTTAAAAGGGGTTGTATGTCCGATGGATTAAGGGGCCCTGTGGCAACATTTTTTAAGTCGCACCACGAAGACGTATATGCTGGCCCCGTCGAGGTCTGTGGTGGACAAGAGATGTTACAACAAGGCCTTAAAATTGTGCCGAGAATAACATTTGCCCGTCTGGCCGACACGTAAAATTGGGTTGGCAAAAAGGATGGCACTGACCTACTTGCTTGGCGCTAAATCTCCCCTTCACTACTACTACCAGTGATCAATCTATATCGATTGTAAAACATTTCTTGTTATTCTTTTCGAGTAAAATATCCGGACGGTTCTGGTCCACTCTTATATCCATTATCCCAGTACATATGAGAGATAATATTGTGAAGATTTAAGAACTGGTCGGGTGATTATTGATAGTAAGGTGGAAGGTTTTTTTTTAGGTTTAATTTATGAGCCAGTTCTTTGTGGATGATCATTGCCACCTGATTATGCCTTCCCAGCTAAGCATCGGGTACCATAGCACCACAACCCGTCGAAATATGTTCAATCATTTCTCTAGAGCAATAATTGCATTTATTTACAACCATACATGTAATGTTGACATTACAACATTTTTAAAAGTTTGGAAGTGTCACATTACCTACGTCTACTTCCCTCTTCCACTTCCCTGACCCATTTCCCTCACTCATTTCCCTCATTCTTGTTCTTCTGAATGACGCAACCAGCCATATTTTTGTTTGGCGTCAAAACAATAAATGTCATTGGTTAATCTTGATGATTTTTCTTTTAATTATTAAATGATTTAATGTAAATATTATGTTTTAATGTTTTTTGGGAAAAAAAAGGATTGTGGCAATAACCACTCCGTTTCGTTTAAATATTTTTAAATTTCGCGGCTCCTATTGGCACGACTTACTGGGCGATACGGTACCGCGAAAGAGAAGCACACTCGCGCATTGACCGGAGTGAAGTGCAGATAAAAATTGGTGTGACCAGCCAATCTGCTGAAAAGAGTGCATAGAAAATTGGAGAAAAGGCAGCCTGCCGCGGCGTAAATAAAGCAATTGGTAAGTCCACGGCTGTGCCAATAATCGTTCCTTTTTTTTTGATTTTTCTCTATAAATTGCTATTTTTTTTGGATATACAGTCCACTTGCCCATTTTGGCATTTTCATTTGGTCCATACGACCCGAATAATTAATTTTTTAAAAACTAATTAACATAATAATTATAGTGGTTATTGTTGCGCGAGTTGTCGCAGACAATTTAAACAGTTAATTAAGTGGGATCTAAATAATTTATTTTATAAAAATGAAAATATTGGTAAATTAAAATTGTTGATTTTTTGCCATTTTCGTTCTTATCAGATTGTTGATCGATCTGCCCGCATCGTACCTTGTTTTTATGACTGGTCTTGATTTTGGTTTAAGAAAGGTGGAGTTTTAGTAGTGAGCGTTATTTATTTAACGGTACGACAAAATAAAACAAAAGGAACTTTATTAATTAATTAGTATTATAATTAATTAAATAAGGTCTTTTATAAATAGTGAAAAATTTATTGAATTTTATTTTATATTTGGTTGAGCGGTTTCAAAATGCCTAGCAAACGCGAAAAAGAGTTAATGAGATTAAAAGCACAGCGTGCCATCACATTAAAACGATTAAATGAGCTATATCAAGCTGACACTTTAGCAGCTGATGATCCTAATCATGTTTTGAAATTTTCCATTAGATATGAAAATCTAAAACCTCTTTGTGATGAGTTTAATAAACAGCACAGTGCTATAATCTCAAATATGGCTAGCGCGGATGATAGCGATATGGAAGCGGAAGAAGAAATTCGGAAAGAATTTGATGACGTTTTTTATTCTGTGAAAACAATTTATGCCACGGTAGTACGACCTATGCATGTGAATAACACAGATTCTCAGCCAGCAGCACAAGTAGGCACTTTTCCTACTACTGCAACGTCAAGTATGCAAAAGAGTAATGCAAAGTTGCCAAAAATAGCTTTGCCTACCTTTAGTGGTAATTTCAAAGACTGGCCAATGTTTATTGGGTTATTCAATGCATTGGTGCATACGTGTACTGATTTAACAGATATTGAGAAATTTCAGTAGCTTCTCTCATCCCTTTTAAAGGAGGCTTTGTCTGTCATTAAACACGTACCTCTTACAAATAATAATTATAAAATTGCTTATGATGCTTTATGTTCTCGTTATCAAAACAAACGGGTGCAAAGCACATTTTGCTGGCAAGAAATAAATAATGCTGCAAAACTTAACACTGAGCATCCTCAGGGGTTAAGGAATTTATTGGATATTTTTACTGAAAATTTAGCGGCTTTGGAAAATTTGGGTTTTAATGTTGCAGAATGGGATTTTATTTTATTTAACATGTTAATTAAAAAATTAGATGCACATACAGTAAAAGAGATGTTACAACAAGGCCTTAAAATTGTGCCGAGAATAACATTTGCCCGTCTGGCCGACACGTAAAATTGGGTTGGCAAAAAGGATGGCACTGACCTACTTGCTTGGCGCTAAATCTCCCCTTCACTACTACTACCAGTGATCAATCTATATCGATTGTAAAACATTTCTTGTTATTCTTTTCGAGTAAAATATCCGGACGGTTCTGGTCCACTCTTATATCCATTATCCCAGTACATATGAGAGATAATATTGTGAAGATTTAAGAACTGGTCGGGTGATTATTGATAGTAAGGTGGAAGGTTTTTTTTTAGGTTTAATTTATGAGCCAGTTCTTTGTGGATGATCATTGCCACCTGATTATGCCTTCCCAGCTAAGCATCGGGTACCATAGCACCACAACCCGTCGAAATATGTTCAATCATTTCTCTAGAGCAATAATTGCATTTATTTACAACCATACATGTAATGTTGACATTACAACATTTTTAAAAGTTTGGAAGTGTCACATTACCTACGTCTACTTCCCTCTTCCACTTCCCTGACCCATTTCCCTCACTCATTTCCCTCATTCTTGTTCTTCTGAATGACGCAACCAGCCATATTTTTGTTTGGCGTCAAAACAATAAATGTCATTGGTTAATCTTGATGATTTTTCTTTTAATTATTAAATGATTTAATGTAAATATTATGTTTTAATGTTTTTTGGGAAAAAAAAGGATTGTGGCAATAACCACTCCGTTTCGTTTAAATATTTTTAAATTTCGCGGCTCCTATTGGCACGACTTACTGGGCGATACGGTACCGCGAAAGAGAAGCACACTCGCGCATTGACCGGAGTGAAGTGCAGATAAAAATTGGTGTGACCAGCCAATCTGCTGAAAAGAGTGCATAGAAAATTGGAGAAAAGGCAGCCTGCCGCGGCGTAAATAAAGCAATTGGTAAGTCCACGGCTGTGCCAATAATCGTTCCTTTTTTTTTGATTTTTCTCTATAAATTGCTATTTTTTTTGGATATACAGTCCACTTGCCCATTTTGGCATTTTCATTTGGTTCATACGACCCGAATAATTAATTTTTTAAAAACTAATTAACATAATAATTATAGTGGTTATTGTTGCGCGAGTTGTCGCAGACAATTTAAACAGTTAATTAAGTGGGATCTAAATAATTTATTTTATAAAAATGAAAATATTGGTAAATTAAAATTGTTGATTTTTTGCCATTTTCGTTCTTATCAGATTGTTGATCGATCTGCCCGCATCGTACCTTGTTTTTATGACTGGTCTTGATTTTGGTTTAAGAAAGGTGGAGTTTTAGTAGTGAGCGTTATTTATTTAACGGTACGACAAAATAAAACAAAAGGAACTTTATTAATTAATTAGTATTATAATTAATTAAATAAGGTCTTTTATAAATAGTGAAAAATTTATTGAATTTTATTTTATATTTGGTTGAGCGGTTTCAAAATGCCTAGCAAACGCGAAAAAGAGTTAATGAGATTAAAAGCACAGCGTGCCATCACATTAAAACGATTAAATGAGCTATATCAAGCTGACACTTTAGCAGCTGATGATCCTAATCATGTTTTGAAATTTTCCATTAGATATGAAAATCTAAAACCTCTTTGTGATGAGTTTAATAAACAGCACAGTGCTATAATCTCAAATATGGCTAGCGCGGATGATAGCGATATGGAAGCGGAAGAAGAAATTCGGAAAGAATTTGATGACGTTTTTTATTCTGTGAAAACAATTTATGCCACGGTAGTACGACCTATGCATGTGAATAACACAGATTCTCAGCCAGCAGCACAAGTAGGCACTTTTCCTACTACTGCAACGTCAAGTATGCAAAAGAGTAATGCAAAGTTGCCAAAAATAGCTTTGCCTACCTTTAGTGGTAATTTCAAAGACTGGCCAATGTTTATTGGGTTATTCAATGCATTGGTGCATACGTGTACTGATTTAACAGATATTGAGAAATTTCAGTAGCTTCTCTCATCCCTTTTAAAGGAGGCTTTGTCTGTCATTAAACACGTACCTCTTACAAATAATAATTATAAAATTGCTTATGATGCTTTATGTTCTCGTTATCAAAACAAACGGGTGCAAAGCACATTTTGCTGGCAAGAAATAAATAATGCTGCAAAACTTAACACTGAGCATCCTCAGGGGTTAAGGAATTTATTGGATATTTTTACTGAAAATTTAGCGGCTTTGGAAAATTTGGGTTTTAATGTTGCAGAATGGGATTTTATTTTATTTAACATGTTAATTAAAAAATTAGATGCACATACAGTAAAAAGATTTGAACTTCAATATAGCCCAGGCAATATTTCTACTGATTTGCCTACGTACAAAGAGCTAGTTTGTTTTTTAAATAAACAATGTTTGGCTTTGGACTCGGCCGCACTCACGGTCTCAAAAGGCACTATACCCTCGACTATACCCAAACCTTCCTTTAAATCTTCTTTAAAGCCTCTTAATACATTTATAGGTTATGCTGAACCTTCTAAACAATGTTTTTTATGCAATTCTCCACATTTGTTGGCAGAATGTCCTGATTTTATTAAAAAATCTCCCTCTGATCGGTATTCGTTTTGTAAGCAGCACAATGTATGTGTAAATTGTCTTCGCGGTAAACACTTGTCAAGAAATTGTAAATTAAATTTAAGTTGCAATAAATGCAAGCGTAAACATCACACTTTGTTGCACTTTGAAAATTCTTCTCCTGGTGCCCTTGTTCAAGGTACTCAATCTTCCTCTGGTCAAACTCCCCAACCTTCCATTGCTGCAAATTTGGGTGGAGAGACCTCAGGTTCAATGTCAACTGATGTTGTTAACGTTTTTACTAATACAATTACTCATCATACAGTTCTTTTATCAACTGCCAATATTGCAGTTACTGATTGTCATGGCAAATGTCAAACCATTCGTGTTCTTATTGATAGCGGAAGTCAATCCAGTTTTATAACTGAGTATTGGCAAAGACGTTTAGGCTTACCATTTTCGAGAAGCTCCATTCCCATTTATGGATTAGGTGAAATGTCAGCCAAAACGTCTGGAACCATGGCATGTCGTATAGGTCCTGTTGATCAACCTTCTCAGGCGTTTGTCATTGACTGTATAATTTTGCCAAAACTTGCAGTTCATCTTCCAAGCAAGAATGTGTCTATGGAAAATTGGGGTCACATTTCAAATCTCAAGCTAGCTGATAAAAACTTTAATAGCCCTGGACCTATAGGTATGCTTCTGGGAGCTGATGTTTTTCCTTCAATATTAAAAAATGGCATAATAAAGGGTAAAAATGATGAGCCAACCGCAATAAATACAATTTTTGGTTGGATCATAATGGGAAAAGTTAGATGTCAAAATCCGTCAAAAGGTATCAATACATTTTTTACCTCCTTAGAAACAAATTTAGATAATATTATTAAAAAATTTTGGGATATAGAGGAGGTTCCTAGCAAATCAGTTAGGTCTCCCGATGATTTATTATGTGAAAGGATTTATGCTGATTCCCATTGTCGTAATCAGTCTGGACGTTATATCGTTAAACTTCCTTTTCGCAATACAGAACCTATTTTTCATAATTCTAGAAATATAGCGTTGCGACGTTTTAATAGTTTAGAGGGACGTTTATTACGTAACCCTGCTTTAAACGAAGAGTATTGTCAATTTATGAAAGACTATCTGGACTGTGGACATATGGAACCTGTGACTGAACCTCTTGGTTACTCAGACAAAGGTTATTATATTCCACATCATTGTATAATAAAACCTGATAGCAGCACGACAAAGCTCAGAGTTGTTTTTGACGCTAGCGCTAAGGAGGGCGGCGAATATTCTCTTAATGATACTTTGTTTATAGGCGAAAAGCTTCAGCAAGATATTTTTTGTCTTCTATTGAATTTTAGACTACATTCTGTAGTATGGACGGCTGATATAAAACAAATGTATAGGCAAATTTTGGTTTCTCAGTCTCATCGTGACTATCAAAGAATTTTTTGGAGATTCTCTGTATCAGAGCCGATACAAGAATTTAGGCTTAACACAGTAACATATGGCGTGTCATCCGCGCCATTTTTAGCCATTCGCACATTATTGCAGTTGGCAAAAGACGAAGCTTCTAGGTTCCCTAAGGCCTGTGAAGTTTTAAGAAATTGTACCTACGTTGATGATGTTCTTGTAGGGGCCGATTCTGTAGAGGAAGCCTTAAATCTACAAGTGGAATCGATTAATCTTTTAAAACAGGGTGGATTCACACTTCGAAAATGGGCTTCAAACCATTGTGCTCTGTTACAAAATATTAGTCCGGAAGACTGTCAACAGGATGCCCTATCCTTTGACTGTCAGGATACCACTATAAAAATTTTAGGCCTTAAGTGGCTACCTTCCTTCGATTGTTTTAGTTATTCTTGCAAAACTTTTGATCGACCATGTACAAAAAGGTCCATTCTCTCAGAATTAGCTCGTATCTTCGACCCCCAAGGTTTTTTGTCCCCAGTATCATTTTTTTGTAAAAATTTGTTGCAACATTTATGGGCTGATGGCTTAGGCTGGGATGAGATTCCTTCTGAAAACGTTGTTAACCAGTGGACTCAATTTAAAAATGAATTACCTTGCTTAAATGACCTTAAAATTCCTAGGCGTTTAAAGGTGGATAATTTTTGTCGCACTGAAGTGCATGGTTTTTGCGACAGCAGCGAACGAGGTTATGCATGTTGCATTTATTTTCGTTTTATTCAGGAAAACAGTGTCAGGGTATTTTTTGTATGCGCGAAGTCTAAGATTGCGCCTCTAAAGCGCATTTCTATTCCTCGGTTGGAATTGTCTAGTGCCGTTTTATTGGCAGACTTATTAAGTGTGGTTATTAACACTTTTTCTGGAAAACTTCAGTTTGATAAAGTTTTTGCCTGGTCCGACTCCATGGTAAGTTTGACCTGGATTAAAAGTTCTCCTCATCGATGGAAGACATTCGTGAGCAACAGGGTTACTCATATCCAGTCAAAAATTTCCCCAGCTTTTTGGCACTATGTGTCCTCCAAGGAGAACCCAGCAGACTGTGCTTCCCGAGGCCTTTTGCCCTCGGACTTACTGCACTATTCCCTTTGGTGGGCGGGGCCTCCTTGGTTAAGTTCCGATCAAGAAATTAATTTACCTTCCATTCAATCAGCTTTAAATACCAAGGAAGAAGAGAAGCAATTTGTTTTTTCTAATTTTTTATTTTCAGATTTGTTTGAATTTCTTCTCCAGAGATATTCCTCACTACGAAGAATTCAAATAATTATTTCTCTGTGTATGCGTTTTATCTCAAATTGTAAAAACCCAAAAAATAAAATAATTGGGGCTTTAAGTCCTGTCGACTTTACTAAAAGTTTAAAGGCACTAATTAAATATATTCAGAACCAGTCGTTCTCTGAGGATATTTTAAATCTTCAATTTAGCCGTCCAGTATCGATATCGAAACCCCTAAGAAAATTAAACCCCTTTTTGGATGAGGAATCTATTATAAGGGTTGGTGGTCGTTTGGCTAATTCATCTTTGCCATTTAATCAAAAACACCCTATCTTATTACCCCGAAATAGTCGTTTGACAAGCTTAATAATAGAAGAAACTCACCTAAAACATTTGCATTGTGGTCTGCAAACGTTGCACTTTTTATTGCTCCAAAATTATTGGATATTAAGTCCAAAAAGAGCTATACGCACTGTTGTTGGCTCGTGTTACAAATGTTTTAGGGTAAATCTCCGTTCTCTTACACCTCAAATGGGTAATCTTCCCCATTTTCGTGTCAGTCAAGTAAAGGCATTCTCTAAAGTAGGCTTAGACATGGCTGGCCCCTTTAATATTACAATGAATAAAATACGAGGAGCCAAAGTCTTAAAGGCCTATTTGTGCCTCTTTGTTTGTTGTGCCACCAAGGCTGTCCATTTGGAGCTTTGTTCAGACTTATCTACTGAATCATTTTTAGCAGCATTAAGACGCTTTATTTCTCGTCGAGGTCGCTGTAGTCATCTTTACAGTGATTGCGGTAGCAACTTTTTAGGGGCTAGTAAATATTTAAAACAAATTATGAAATCTGTTGCAGAAACAGAACAGATTGTCTGGAGTTTTAATCCCCCTGCTGCTCCCCATTTTGGAGGTTTATGGGAATCTGGTATAAAGAGCGTTAAAAGTCATTTAATTCGAGTTGTAGGTGAACAGATATTGACTTACGAAGAGCTAAATACGGTGTTTATTCAAATAGAAGCACTGTTAAACTCGCGTCCGTTAATACCCATTAGCTCAGATCCTAATGACTTAACCGCTTTAACTCCGGGACACTTTCTTAGTTTGGAGCCTCTCACCGTACTTCCTGATGAGGATTTAACTAATATAACTATTAATAGACTATCGCGATGGCAACTTCTGATACACCTCCAACAATGTTTCTGGAAACGGTGGCATCAGGAGTATTTAAATACTCTTACTTTGCGTCATAAGTGGCATAAATCTATTCCAGATATTAAACCTGGTGTTCTGGTGGTGTTAAAAAATGAATTAACTCCACCCATAAAGTGACGTGTCGGTCGAATCTTGGAAACTCATCCAGGTTCTGATGGAGTTACTAGAGTTGTTACAGTAAAAACTACTCAAGGTATTCTTCAAAGACCAGTCGTAAAAATATGTCCTTTACCAACTCAGTAAAAACAGTTAATTTACCAATATTGTATTCGTTTCGTGTCTTTTTTTTTGGGATAAACTAATTTTTATATCTACATATTTTATTTTATTTTATTTTTTTTTTTGGGGGGCTAAAATAGGCTTAAATTTTTGTTTTGATGAGAAAAAATTATTAATATTTTTTGGTGGGCGGAAATGGTTAATCTTGATGATTTTTCTTTTAATTATTAAATGATTTAATGTAAATATTACGTTTTAATGTTTTTTGGGAAAAAAAGGATTGTGGCAATAACCACTCCGTTTCGTTTAAATATTTTTAAATTTCGCGGCTCCTATTGGCACGACTTACTGGGCGATACGGTACCGCGAAAGAGAAGCATACTCGCGCATTGACCGGAGTGAAGTGCAGATAAATATTGGTGTGACCAGCCAATCTGCTGAAAAGAGTGCATAGAAAATTGGAGAAAAGGCAGCCTGCCGCGGCGTAAATAAAGCAATTGGTAAGTCCACGGCTGTGCCAATAATCGTTCCTTTTTTTTTTGATTTTTCTCTATAAATTGCTATTTTTTTTGGATATACAGTCCACTTGCCCATTTTGGCATTTTCAGTCATATTTTGACATTTTTACTACATTTTTTGAAAAAATCAAATATTATCTAATTTTCAATTAACGGTGTGGTTGTAAATAAAATAGTATACAAACCTCAGAGGAAAGTTTTCATTACTCTCACGAGATTAAAGTTAACCTCGACGCTTCGCGTCTCGGATAACTAACTAATCTCTCGTCAGTAATGAAACACTTTCCTCTTCGGTATGTAATATACTATTCCTGCACACATCTTCCACATTTCAAGATGACCTTTTTATAGTTTGTAGTTCGAATGACATGTTCTTGGATAGAAATTATAAATCCTGCGGTCTCAGCGTGTAACTGTCTTTGTTCTAACCAATTCAATGACATTTGTCTATCTACGTGTGGATTTTGTTGTGCCGTTGAACATTTACCATGCAAAGCTTTCTCTTGCCAAGTTACAAGCTGTTGACTTGGTGGCGCGCAGATCGTGACGGGTTATCCATTTTGCTAAAGGTTGAGTGCTGTATATCCAGCTTCTGCTGCTACCACTTTTTTTAGTCCATCTTTCTTAAAAAAGCGCCGCAAGCAAAAAAATTTTTAGGTGAAACGCCCTTTTCTACCATTAAATCTCAGAAAATCTTTGTTACCCAAAAAAACATGTTTATATCAAAATTTTTAAATTTACAGGCCAATATTTTTATTTTAAATATTATTTTTTTAAAGTTATTATAATATGTTCGCAATGAAATATCCTCGGCCTCGGAAATACCTACCTAAGCCATTATGATGGTATATTATACAAAAATAATAGCGAAAGAATGGATACCTATTCCAAAAGTCAATAAAAGCAATCAAAGAAGCATTCCACCCAATAAAATGTACATTGTTAGCTTTACTTTTACGGTTTCTTAGGTAAAAAGAATGAAAATCGAAACTCAAAACATTCATTATTTTAAAGACATAAATTTTTAAAATAAACAATTAACAATAACTGTATATTTAACATTTTTATTTCCATACAAAAAACTGTCCCAACTCCTAATATTTAAAAAGAATGAACTGTGTTTTCGAGTAGTAGCGGGAACCGGAACTCCTAAAGAACAAAATCCAAACGTCTCTTTATTTTGGTCATTTCTTCTAATACTTCTTCGGTATTGATCGGTATGTCTCTTTGAATCGAAAGCATAGCCAATCCGTTAAGCCGTCTCTAAAAAAAACACCAATAAAATGATTTACTTACATAACCAATCAAACAAAAAACAAAAAATATAAACTAAATGGTTATATGTTATATCACTATATCAGATAGTATCTGAGAAAGAAAAATAGGTAAAAGTTATTTACATTTTTTCCTTGCACCAAAAAGAAAAAGATGACTTACCTCAGACATGGAATTTCTCAAATATGTTTTAATCCGTTTAAGGCTTGAGAATGATCTTTCCGGTGTTGCCGTGGAAACAGGGAGTGATGGTAATATTTGTAATAGGTAAAATATATTAGGAAAAAAACTTCTATTACAAGCTTTTAGTCCTCCTAACGCATTTTGTGGCTTTTCTTCCATGATTCGTATTTTTTGCCTCCAAAGCATTATATCTTCTTTACAGGATGTCATATCTGTTTGATACATGTCGATTAAATTTTCAAAATCTTTAATTTCCTCGGTGGTTCCATTGGGAAACAAAGACTGAAACCCTTCAAACAACCGTTTGTGATTTACAAACCTTTCATCAATTTGTTGGATATAAGTATCCACAAAGGGATAAAATACTGTTACCCTAAAATAGTTCATAGGCGAATCCGACAAATCCTGCATATTGGCTCTGTGGACTTGCTTGCCAGTTAAACGAGGGACCGTTAGACTAACACCTATTTTAGAAGCTAAAATTTGTACATCTTGGTATATCTTCTCAAATACCCTTTCTCCATCTGCTCTCATAGACTGAAGTTCAATTTTAGTAATGATAGATAAGTTTACAGCTTCTTTTAAATCTATTGTTTTTTTCTGAAATTATTTACTGAGAGGCAGTGATAAACTAAAAACTTTTGCAGTTACAAAAAGAGATATTAAAAATTCTGGCTGGAGAATCGACGAGCGTAAAGCAAACGCATTTCTTGACGATTCCAAATCGTTCCAGTTTGAAATAATGGTTAGCGATTCTAAAACTGGTTCAAGTAGGTCGATAAAATCGCTAATAGAGTGGTACCTCTCTATCCACCTTGTGGCACAGTTTCTTTTTAGAGTCTTCGCACTTATGTTATTTTCTGTGGTTTCAATGTTTTCATTTAAAACTGCTTTTCGTTTGGGATATATAAAAAAGTCGTGTGCTTTGCCGACAGTTCCTATGCAGTTTCTTATCGCTTGAATTTCGCAAGACTTTGAAACAGCTAAGTTTAAAGTATGCGCAGAACAGTGTACGTAAGGTGCAAGATGATACATCTTGCCTATGGAGGGCTTTAGGAAGGAGTCCGATCGAAAATGGCCGTTCTTTAAATTTACGTCCCTGTTTAGTAGTTAGTTCGCTGGTTTCCCGGTCGCGGCGCAGTGATCGTCAAGTGTTTGACTTTTTACAGGTTTTGATAGACGTCTGCGGTATTTTTGTCCAATAATTAATAAAATAAGCTTTATTATAATATTTTGGCCTTATTAGTATAAACAATGAGTGGCGTAAGAAGATATAGAAGTAGCGTTTGCTTCGTATACCGGGTTGTAAAAGTGGATATTCTTCATTCTTCTGATAAAAATCTCAGGAAAAATCGTGGTGAGAAGAACCCTAAGTATTTTTCAAGCTCCTAAGGTGGGTAAAAATCACAAAGAAAGGTTCACAATATTGTTTATTATGAATTCAAATAAAAAATATATATAGCAACGTGCAGCATTGTGTAATTATTTGCTTTCCAAACAAAAAGTTGTTTGTGTGTTTAGAAAGACCGGTATTTGAAAAACAAATCATCCTTGTAATAATGATACATTGTCTTAGAATGAACTACACACGAGGATTATGTATCAGGGAAGTATCCCGAAACTATCTCTTATACATATCTCAGCCTGTAGAGGGTTTTAGTTAACTAAATTCAATAAAACAGTTAATTATCCCATAAGAACCCATGCATTTTACAGATTTAAAGGAACACATGCGCCCCTCGCGGCCATTTTTAAAGCTGCTTTACCGATCCAAAACTTGGCCCGAAACCAATGTATTGCGATCGAACTCCTAACCTAAAGTCCTCCATAATCTTGCCTATATGAGCTTGTACGCCATTAAACTTTCCCGACATTACTGCCGCGCCATCATATCCCTGACCTCGTAAATATTTAGTTTCAACTCCAAATGTCTCTAAAATTTTAATTATAAGTTTTGCTAGGCCTGCTCCTGTCACATCTGTTGCCGGAACAAACTGTAAAAAGTCTCCTCTCAAGACAAGTTCACTTGTGTCAACATATCTGACGCATAACGAAACTTGGTCCATTCCAGATATGTCGGCCGTTTCATCCGTTAAAATTGTAAAGCATTTAGCTAAATTGATTTTTGATACGACTTTTTTAAGTAACACATTGTTGCAACATTCATAGTATTTTGATTTGTTGAGCTTATATATTTGTCTCTTTTTCCTGGCTCCTCAAGAAAATTTTTAAGAGATTCTATCGCTCTAAAGTTGCCTTCATTATTTATAGGAATGTCATCTAATAAAATTCTGCCCCCATCTCGATGGCCACGAAGAGCAATATCTTGTCTCCCACATAAAATGACAGCATCAATGACAGGTTTAATATTTTTTCGGTTCTTTAGAACCTTCTTTTGATTTTCAGAATCGAGCATGTTTTCAACAGACAAGCTTGGATTCTTATAGACCTGATTAAAGCGGTCAGCATTTAAAACCGACTGTTGGTGATATTTTAATGTTTGATGATGGTTGAATACTTCTACAGCATCTTTCCACTTTGAGAACTTTTTTCCGACCAAGGAACCTAGCGGCTGAACATTTTTTACTCCTGCACCTGTTTTAGCAAAAATACTACAAAATTTACAAAACGCCCCATTTTCTTTCTCCGAATATGCCAACCATAACCAACGAGAAAGCCAAGAAAACTGAAATTAAAATTTTTTTGTTCCGTAATGTGTTACAGGAAATATAAACTCTGCTGATGAAATCCAAATATTATTTAAAACTTCATGTATTTCGTGCTGTTGAAGAGGCCTGTTTATAAAGTTACTGATGTCGTTCGATTTTACAAGAATGTCACAATTTGAACTAGACGCAACTGCTTCATGCTCATTCTCTCTTATGCTCGCAGACGCAGAACCTTCGGAACCTTCATTTTTGCTTCGTTTTGGACTGAAAAAATTGGAAATACTGCTCTGCCTTTTATTGTCCATTTCTTTTTGCATAATATTTATTAAAAAAATTAAATATGTGTAAGTATAGGTAGGTATAGTATAAACATTAAACAGCATCCAACTGGATTTAATTTTTAACTAGCTGCTCGTGACTTCACCCACGTATAAATTAAAAACTACGTAATATTATAATATATACCTATAATTATTATATTTTTTGTTTTCGACGCGGGCGAAGCTGCAGAGAACAATAGTCCTTTAATAGTGCGTATTTTTAAATCCGGCTTTAAGCTACCTACATAATATTTTTGGTGAAAATTTCATCAAATTAATTGCGTAGACTTTGTATTAAAAAGCGAAAAAACGTCCCATTTCTCACTTTACTTAATATAACTTAAAGAACAATAATGTTACCTGAGGCCTGAGGACTTCAAAATTGACAAATTTCACAAATATTAAATAGTAATTTTGCACTTAAGAAATAAACACAATAAACAAAAACTTAAAGTAACATAATCTGGGGTAACAGTACTAACAGACTAACAGTTCACAGTTGACTGTTTAGTTCCGCGGATTCGCAAACCTGCCGTTTTTGATAAAAAGATCAGAAAAATATTCTGCAAAAAACATTTAACAAGTGGAGGACACAACAACGGACGCGGCCGACACACAAGAGCCGGCACCGTTTGATGTCGGCGCGGCCGCGGCGTAAGCCGCTAGTGAATTAGTAAAAATAAAAGGTGCCGCCTCTTAAAAAAAAAGTTTGTTCGTTCCGTAGTTCCGGCCCAGATTAATTTAGTATATTGGAATTTTTTATAGAACATATTTAGGTCCTTAAGGTAAAATAATATTTTATTAATAAAGCATTTATTTTAATACCCAGATAGCAAAAGTACGTCCTATGGACGTTTTTCGTACCAAACTCTCCGGACGTATGTACGTCCATGGGACGTACATAAAATCCATTTTAGGAACGAAGGACGTAAAAAGGACGTCCAAATTCCGACCAGGTGGACGTCCGATGTACGTCCATTTTAGGTCCAAAAGTACGTACAATGGACATAAAATGGACGGAAAATATGTACGAACTATGGATGTACGGTATTGAACGAACAGTGAACATACTGTGAACATGAAGTACGTACAATGGACATAAAATGGACGCAAATTATATACGTACTATGCATGTATGGTATTGAACAAAAAGTGAACATACTGTGGACATAGCAGGTGACAGTATCGGTAAAAAAGATAGCTTTTTTATCGAATGATACTGGCGGGAATATTTAAAAAGGTTAGATTGTAATATCATAATTATTGCCTTTTGAAAAATATTTCTTTAAGTAGGTAATTGTTTCAAAATAAGAAATAGGCACGCCGCAAAATTAAATGTTATTTTAATTTTTTTCTTCTTTAAAACACGTATAGGCGTGCCTATTTCTTATTTTGAAACAATTACCTACTTGAAGAAATATTTTATAAAATGCAATAATTAAGATATTACAAACAAAACCGATTTTACCCATTATTATGACTATAAATTACTTAAATATATTTAGAAACATCCTAAACGACACAATGATTATATAGAAAAAACATTTATTAAAATTTTAAAAACAACTACTATGTACAATATTATATATTCCATTCGTAAAGTCTAATCTGAGCTCAAAAGTTATGTAAGTATGCAAAATCATGCAGTTCTGTTGACTACAACAGCCACCAGACACCAAATGGTCTCCTGGCCAGCAGCAGCGGCACTCAGGGCTGCAGTGGAAGTATCCTGAAAAAAAGGGGCAACAAAAGCAGTAGGTATCTATTCTGATCGAGCTGTAAAAATCAGATGGCAAAAAGTGGTATTCGCAAACATAAAACTTTGCACAGTTTACATCATAATTAATTTTACAGATATCTTTCCAGGCTTTACACAGGTGTTTATTTTTTTTCAGGAAAAAAAAAATGTTTATGTACGTAGTTTTCAATAAAAATTGGACAATAACTTAAATAATTACTCAGACAATTTGGGAATTTGCACGAATACCTGGCTCTACCTACCTTCGCCATAATTTTAAAACTTTTTTGATTTTAGGTTTGTGTGCCTCTTATGCAAAATGTAAGTTAACATAGCCCGAAAGTAGAGGTATACCGTACCTATACCTGTTATGTATTTTGAAATTTTGACCCACTGACCTTGAAGGTTTAATAAGCCATTTTGTGGAAGATTAGTGAAAAAAACCCTTAAAAATTAATAAATACAAGGTATACTTACATTACCTGTATAAAAGAAAATATCCAAACTACCAAAAACTAGACCCAGGATGGCGTGGCGGCGTGGCGTAGCGTCTTCCATAAAGATGCCATTAAACATTTAACAGATTGAACTACAACAGATAAACTTCAATTACCAAAAAGTAATTTTAAAAAAATTGTCAGCTTAACTTACGTAAAAACATAACACTTCCTTCCATTTCAAACAGTCTACTTATTCCAACAAAACTTGAAAATTCCGCGATGAGAAAAAGCGATCAGCGGCCATAAACACACCATAAACAAACCAACAAAATGGCTGAATGGCATTGGCAAGGCGATGCTAAAAACAGTGTGACGAAACAACACCTTTGTCACTAAGAAGTTGAGATTTTAATAAAATTTACAACAGAAATCTTGTAAATTCGCTAAAAAGAATTAATTATAATTTCTAATAACGTGAATAATAATAATTTTACAAAAATTTGCATAAACAACGAGAATTATTAATAAAACTAAACTTTTAGTGTAAAACACAAGTCCCTAGTTGATACGTATGCACCCCGGCCTGCCCCGCTTCGTCGATCCTGCTGGTGTGCCGGGTAAGTCGTCTGTTGTCGTGGCCTCCTATCTATATTAGTGACACCCCCCCACCCCCCTGGAGTTATATGATAACAAAGGACGAAAATTTCAAAATACTTAGAAAAGTGAGGTTGTGAATGTCCCACATGGACTATTCAACCGCTTTATTACTGTTTATTCATAATTTAGGCCGTTCATTTCAATATTGGATATTGGATCATGTTGATCACAAATGATATTTTCTTTTTAAATAAGATAATCAAGAAAGTTGGACCGTGTTGGGTTTTACGTCCAAAATACGTTCCATTTAATAAGCACAAAAGACATATGTCCCATAAAAAAGGACATAAAATAAACGTAAAATGTACGAACAAAAATGTAGGTTCGTTGAACGTACGCGTTGAACGTACACTGTACGTCCAAAATACGCCACAGGACGTAAAAACGTAAAATGGACATAAAATGTACGTCCTTTGGACGAGGTATGCTATCTGGGTACAAGCACAAGCAGCATACTTTTATGCAAAATGTAATGCCAGGAAACTTCTTTTCTTTAGTAAATTTTTATTTTGTGTGTCTTCGGGGGGGGGGGGGGTGTCCGGACCCCTCGGACCCCCCCCCCCCCCCCCCCCCAAATACGCCACTGGTATTAAATAGCTTTTTATTATTACTATTATTTTAATTTCTCTTCTTATAGCTTTTTGCTGTTTTTTTTTTTACAGTACAGAGATGAAATTTATCTTCACCTCTTACAAGTTTGTCGTTATAGCTCCCTCCACCGATTTTATACTTGGAACTATGTCGATTTTTTCAAACTTCCATTAATTTTTTATCTCTAGAGAGTTGTATTAGTGGGCAACCTATATCTATTACGAAAGCTTTTTTCTTGTTCTTGCCAATTAGAAGAATATCCGGATCGTTGTGGTCTACTGTTCTATCCATTATTACTGGCATGTCCCAGTATAAGACATATTTCAGGACATTCAAGAACTGGTTCTGGTTCCTAAGTATTGATAGTAAGGTGGGAGGTTTCCTTTTAGGTCTAATTTATAAGTTCTTTGTGGATGATCTTTGCCACCTGGTTATGCCTTCCTAAATAAGCCTTCGGTGCCATCTTGTCTGATCCAGGAGGGATGTTTTTTAAAAAATCCATTATTTTGTAATATTCGTTTGCATCTATTTCTACATTTACTGGATTTGCTTGTTAATTATTGAAGAATATGCATGGTGGAATTTTTAATGGTAAACAAAAGAATACCTATTTAGCGAGTTTAAATTTGTCAATAAGCCAAACCAAAGTTGTGAATATTTTTGCATAGCAATATATGTCCCCTCCTACCCCCCCTTAAATAAAAAGGTAAAGAAAAACTCAAAAAGTTATCCAGAATTTTGATATAATTGCAAGAATGCAACCTTTGACACACCTTTGAGGATTTTTGAGCAAAGCCCACTTTTGCTTGGTCTCTCTCTTTTTAGTTGTACACCCAATACGTATTAAATAAACTGAAAAATGTTAATCGACGTGAAGGTTTTTTAATTGAATAAAGTTTTATGCCTCTGCTAAGGTTCAACAATTGAAACATCGAACTCCATGTGCGATTAATTGAAAGTTTTGGCGTTATTCATTGGTAAAACATAGAAATACATTTGGCATGCACTAAATTTACCAATGGAAAATGCTAGGAACAATCCAGACAACATACAATAGTTTCGCCGCCCAAACATTCTAGCTATGAGCCAATCAAGTGGCAAGCGATGCGCCTGCGCATGTTTTACGTTCAATGCTGCGTTGCCATTGCCATTTACGTTCGCGGCGTACTACAAGAGCCGCCAAAATGCCATGTGTTTTTAAATACAAACAGCTGGATAAGTTCTCACTGAGCACAAGGTTTGGCAACCTATTATTGTACCGCAATTAAAATGGATAAACTAATAATATTAAATTTATAATAGCATACAGTGATGGGCTAAAATATGGAACAAATTCATTTAAAAATCAGGTATTCATTTTTTGAAAAAACGCTCGGACACGTCGATTATAATTCTTTCTTCCGGATTTTTTGCCTCAAAAAGAAATTATACCGGGTGTGTCAAAAAGTAGATGTAGCAAAATTTTTTTGTTTTTTAAATAAAACCCCCCCCTTTTTTACTTATTACCCTAATTCTACGTCAAATTCTGCGCATAATTCATGTAGCATACTCTATCCTTATCTCTAACGGTTTTAGAGAAAAATTACATTATAAAAAAAAATTCTTTAAAAAAAGGTACATGTAGCTAGGTAAACAGGTAAATTTAAATGAATTGTTACTACGATAGCAAGTCATGTGTCAATCAAAAATTAGTTTAGGTATAATTTTGAAAAACGGTGATCATGGTGCATTTAACTGAAACACAAAGAATCGAAATTTTAATTTTAATTGGATGTGGAGACAAAACAAGAAGTCAAGAAGAAGTTTGTAACTTGTTTAACGCTAAGTATCCAGAACGGCCGATTACAAGATCTACAGTAAGTAAAATTGAGAAGAAATTCAGGGAAACAGGGAATGGAAAGGATCGTCTACGGCCAGGTCGTCCAAAAATTAGTGAAAACTCACAATTGAACATTTTGTTAGAGGTTGAAGATAATCCTCATAGTGCATCCACTGAAGTAGCCCTTAATAATGATGTTAGCCGACGATCTGTGTTGCGGGTATTGAAACAAGAAAAGTACCATCTGTACAAAATTAGGTTGCTGCACGAGCTAAACGAAGATGATCCCGACCGCCGACTACAGTTTTGTGAAACTATGATGGGAATTTGCAACTTAAATCCCAACATACTTTTTAGCGATGAAGCCACGTTTTGTTTTAATGGTTCAGTAAACAGACAAAATTTTCGGTATTGGAGTACAAATATTCCCCGTTGGATGAGAGAACAGCACACGCAATACCCACAAAAAGTAAATGTTTGGGCAGGGATATTAAATGATAGAATTATTGGACCTTTTTTCTTCGATGGAAATCTTACAGGAGACCGGTATTTACAATTTCTTCAAAATGAATTAATTTCCACACTAGCAGCGGATTTTCCAAATCCGAATCAGCCTCATCTACCAGAAGCGTCTATTTGGTTTCAGCAGGATGGTGCTCCGCCTCATTTTGCTCGACAAGTACGAGAGTATTTGAATACTGTATTTCCCGAACGATGGATAGGTAGAAGAGGACCCATTGAATGGCCTGCAAGATCTCCCGATCTTACACCCATGGATTTCTTTCTTTGGGGTTATTTGAAATCAAAAGTGTATAAGGATAAACCACAAAATTTGGAAGACTTAAAATTTTAAATTAGATATGAAATTAGGCAAATTAATGAAAATACTGTAAATATTGTTTTAGAAGGGGTTTTAAGTAGATTAGCATATTGTCAAGAAGTTAATGGTTTGCATTTTCAACACTTAATAAACTAATTTTTTCCCTCTTTTTTTAAAGAATTTTTTTTTATGATGTAATTTTTCTCTAAAACCGTGAGAGATAAGGATAGAGTATGCTACATGAATTATGCGGAGAATTTGACGTAGAATTAGGGTAATAAGTAAAAATAGGGGGTTCTATTTAAAAAACAAAAAAATTTTGCTACATCTACTTTTTGACACACCCGGTATAATTTCTTTTTGAGGCAAAAAATCCGGAAGAAAGAATTATAATCGACGTGTCCGACCGTTTTTTTTTTAAATGAATACCTGATTTTTAAATGAATTTGTTCCATATTTTAGCCCATCACTGTATATGATGATAAATGAAATGTTTGTTATTGGAAATAGGAAAGTTAATTAACCTATACTGGTTTCTTCTACTCACTGTTTAAGTTAAATAATAAACACTAAGAAAATTTAGTCTTTGAAATCCTGACGCGTGAGCTTGCTACGGCCCACTACTGAACTGGGAACTTTTAGGAAAAAGCCAGTAACAGCGGCCAATGTCACATGTAGGTGTCAACTGTCGAAACGCTTTGTTTTTAGAAAAAGTTGACTAACATAAAAATTTTATAAGTTATGTCTCCGAAGTTGGTGAGAGACTTTGAAAGTCTCCGTAAGGTAATTGACTGGTATTCAAGAGGTTCTGCGTCAAAATTCCAACGGAGTCATAAAACTTTTTCAGTAAAAAAAAACCGTTTTTCTGCATTCCTATTAACATTTTTTAGTGATGAATTAATGTTTTCTGTGAGTGATTGTAAATCAGGCTTTATTTTGGATTTCAATTAGGAAAATTGAAAAACTTTTTAGTCTCTACGAAGTTAGTGCAAATGTGTTTAGTATCTTACTTAAGTTGTTCAAACTAAGTAAAGCAGAGAACTTATATCCTAAGGAAAGTTATATTTTATATCAATAATGAAGTTGGAAATGTGAACAACTAGGTCAAGAGAATCTTTTAGAAATTCAGTCGAACGTGAAAATATTTAAATCTTTAATAGGTTTTATTAATTTATATTTTCTAACAAATAACTAATATTTTAAACAATGAAATTAAAACACAAACACCTATAAATGGCATAAAATATAGTTAAAATGGTTGAATTTAAATTTTTTTAAAATAAAGCTAGAATTTTTTCTTGGGTGCCGTAGAACCCCATAACTTTGAACGATGTCATAATTTTGAACAAAAAGTGAGAAAAACATAATATTCGCAACATCGTGCATTTCTACTCTAAAAACGAGGATAAACTGTATGCGACGCGTTTAGTCGTTTACAAACGAGCAGATTAGCACCGCTTTCATGACGTCACTGTTTACTATCGATCCTAAAAACATTGAACAAAATAGAATAAAAACTCGCGAAAAGTGAAGTGTCTAAAATTTACTGTAAAATCCTGTTATAGATACTTTTTGCAGAAGTTTTGTGTATTATTTAGACCTTCTTAACTCGTAAATATATGGACAATGTTGAATTCTAGCGTATAATATTGTTACGGCACATTTTACTAGCTAACCTCAAAATATCGTAAATCTCCCATAACTTTGAGCAAGTTTCAAGGATCTTGCTGCAATTGTTGAAAAGGAAACGGAAGCCATGTGCCTTAGCTCGGAGCAAGAAAGTATTTCTTCTGCACCTTCGTCGCCCAAACCACCAAATATTGGTCGGGAATTAAATGCTCCACAAGGTGATAATCCAACCTACACCGCTCCTCTTTGCACAGAAACTGTCTAAGTTGCCTTAGACGATATGGCCAAAAACCTATAACTTTTATTTTTACTTAAGTGGAAGACATATTATCATAATATAATAGTTCTCAAATAAAATGTACTTTGAGAAATCCTGAAGATATTAGGTGCCATTATACATTTAATGAAAACTTAAAAGATATTTTACAAATGGGATTATTTTTACCTTTCAGTATTTATACAGGGTTAGGAAAAATTACCAGAACGGTCGATTATTTCAAAATATACAGGGGTTATCAAAAAACGTCTTATATAAAAAATGTAGGGCTGTTAAAAATCTACATATCGGTGATAAATTGAAATATACAGGGTCGCCCACAAAGTTGTGGAGAATGATAGTTATATTTTTTTAAATGGAATACCCTGTATATTTTTACTTATTTTGATTGTCGACTCAATTTTAAACATTTTTTATTAACCATGTGTTATAACTAAATTCATTACTTTCCTACATAAATTGATCAGCTACAAAACACAAAATAAATTTCAAGAAACAATTTGTTAAGAAAAGTCTTTTCTTTTATGGTTTGTATAATTGTTCTTAAACTAAATTAGTTAATTTTAATTTGGGCTAATATTGGTATGGTAACCTTTTTTCCTTTTTTTAACTAATTAGTTTTTATTTTTTAATAAATCAATTTATAACTTTTGTCGCGAACGCACAAGTTCTCGTTTTGGACTCTAGGAGGAGCGCAGAGTCGCTCATGCGAAGTGAGACGTCCAGTCACGAGAGACAAGGTCAGAATCGCAAGAAGGGCAACTCGGTACTAAGGTTGCATTAAGTTAACTTTAAACAAAAACGTATAACAAATCATGGCAAAACGGCTCTATTTTTTAATAAGTGTTGAAAATGACACCCATTTACTAACTGACAATGATACAAATTATCGCAAAAATGTCTTTGGGCGTTTAAAACCATTTCCCTTGTTATTCTTGCACTTTCATTGACAATTTACATTCTTAATTCTTCTAACTTATTGGATTTATTTTGATAAAATATGTTTTTCAGGTGACCCCAATAAAAAAAAATCTAATGGCGAAAGATCGGGGGACCGTGAAGGCCATCCGATAGGCCCTCTTCTTCCTATCCATCGATTTGGGAACGAGACATCCAAAAATTCTCCAACTTCGCGAGTAAAATGCGGAGGAGCTCCATCTTGCTGATACCAGGTTAAGTTAATATCAGCATTTAAATTGTTTATAGCTGGAACCTGGAACTATTTCTTGCCGAAGAAGCCGGAGATATCGATCACCGTTCAAATTTCCCTCGATAAAAAAGGGTCCAATTACATGTCCCGCAAACAATCCAGCCCAGACATTAACTTTTCTTAGTAACTGTGTATGCAGCTCTTCATACCAGTTAGGGTTATTTCGCGCCCAGTAACGGTTATTTTGCTTATTTACCATTCCGTGTAGTGTAAAAGTCGCTTCATCCGAAAACACAATATTGTTTGAAAAATTCGGGTTTTCTTCCATATTTCTAGTCATTGTTTCGCAAAATTCTAGCCGTCGATCACAGTCAACGCCAAAAAGTTCTTGTACAACATTAATTTTGTATGGATGCATTTTCTCAGTATGAAGAACGGTTCGTACAGATTTTTGATCAATTTCATGATCCAAAGCAAGCTGATTGGTGGATTGTTTGGGATTTTCTTCTATCGCAAGCAGAATGTCCAGCTTTTTTTCCTCGGAGGTAGCAGTCCTAGGTCTTTCAGATCTTGGGCGGTTTTTTACAATACCAGTCATTCTGTAACGCTCAATAGTTCGAAAAACTCATTTTTTTTTAATGTGCCTGTCTGGTTGCAAATTATTGTAAATATTCCATACCTCCTGATATGATCTCTGTTTATCGCCAAACCCCCTTAACCCATTAACGCCCAGAATTATTTTTTGTTAGTTATTTTAGATATTTTTAGTTAATATGAGTAGGAATTCACCAAAAAAAAAATATTTTACAAAATATCTTACGTCAGTTTTAAAGAAAATGACTGCTACCATATGGTATCACTGGGCGCATAGGATACTATAAAATACAATTATTTACAATTTTAAAATACATATTTAGTTATGGACTTATTAAAATTAAATTTTTACACTGTGTGATAATTAGCAAAACAGACTACACAAAGACCTATATCACACTTAGAACACATTGTTCTACCAAAACTCTTGCAGCAAGTTTCTGCGCAACGGTGTCTATTACATGGAGCGAGAGTAAGGATGCATCTGTCATATCGAATACCTGGCAGAAGTGTGCGTGAAACCGACGCTTTTGCAGGACCTGCTGATTTTGCTAAGTATACTTGGACCAACTCCCTTCTAAACTCTATATTGGAGGTTTTGTTGTGATTCTTCCTATACAGAAACCATGCATCGTTTACTGCTGCAATCGAAAATGGTACTCAAAGACAGTAAAAACACAACTAAAGATGCTTTCCGCAACTAACGCACTAGTCAGAATTATTATCCCACTACCACCCACAAAATGGCCGATGTCTTAGTAACGGCTGATTTAGCGATACCAAACGGTATCACTGGGCGTTAATGGGTTAAAATTAAAATATCAATTCTCTCTGTTTCAGTAAGTAAAAATGCCATGCTATTTTCTTTTTGTCTATTTCTGTCAGAATTTGAGTTTCAGATGTTAAACTATTAATTATTTATTAGTAACCATGGACGTGCCTTATTTGTTGTTCACTATGTTTGAAAATCGCATCGTTATACGTTATTATTTGAAACGCCGATTTCTAGGAAAGTAATGAATTTGGGTATAACACATGGTTAATAAAAAATGTTTAAAATTGAGTCGACAATCAAAACAAGTAAAAATATACAGGATGTTCCATTTAAAAAATATAACTATCATTCTTCACAACTTTGTGGGCGACCCTGTATATTTCAATTTATCACCGATATGTAGATTTTTAACAGCCCTACATTTTTTATATAAGACGTTTTTTGATAACCCCTGTATATTTTGAAACAATCGACCGTTCTGGTAATTTTTTCTAACCCTGTAAAATATACTCATTTGTTTGTGCTTGTTTTTTTTTTATTTTATGTTTGTTAGGTATTATTCGCAGCTCAATAAATCATATCACAGTTTTCAATAGTTTTTTATTGTTTGGCATTTTTTTTTTACATAAAAGTATTGTTGTAAATTTTTTTTTTCCTTTTACTTGTTCAATGTAGTGGCTAAAGCGCACTAAATTGCATGTAACATTAACTTTTAGGTCCTGTTCAAAGTTATGAACATAAGCCATAACATTGAACACATTAATTAAAAAAAAAAAAACGGCCATTAGAGACATCATCAAACGACGAAAGTTAAAAACTGTTCAAAGTAAGAAGGTTTTACGGTGCCTTTTTTTTTGTTAACCACGCGATTTAATTCGAATTGCATGTATATAAACGTTCAATCAGGATCAGGAAACATTCTTTAAAATTAGCCATCGTTTGTTCAATGCGGTTAACGTTGACCAAAGTTACAGTCTTTTTAGTCCTTTAAAAGTTACCCTTCTTTACGACGTTATCATTATAACTACAAAAAATGTATGGAGTATATTACTGATATTATAACAACCTATTCTCTGACCTACATTGTATTGAAGTTATTAGTAGAAATTAGGGACTTGTATCGTATCATAGCCACCACGTCTCCTAGCGGTATAGTGGGGAACAGAAATATTATTTCCAGTGTTTTTTTTTTATATTTTGTAAAAAAAAATCGTAACTTCTAATTACAGATCATATTTATTTATTTTTTTGGTCATATTTCGAAATACATACCCAAAGTCATAGCGTGTATGGTACAGAAGATGATTGACTTGAAAATAGGTCATTTATGCTTAGTTTTTTATGATAAATTATTCATTGTTAATTTTAATTTAAATAAATTATATTTCGAAAAAAGGTATTTTCTTGTCATCAGGCATATAATTAAGCATTTAAACCCAAATATTTCAAAAACTTGTTAAAATATCGCGATTAATTAAGTTCAACTTTTTTATTTATAAAATATTCCTCTTTCATAATCTGAGGTGTAGCGGTCAGAAATATGAGGAACTTATCTCGTCGTATCTTAAAACTAATTATGGAATCGTCTTTCTTGCACTCAAAAGCATAACTGCACCAACTTTTATTCATATCCACCTAATCATTTTCAAATCATCGTAAATTTTCTAAAATAAATTTTTACTTGGATCACCTTGTTTCTCTTTAACCGTGGATATTTTATAATAATAAATTAGGCATAAATGATATATTTTCAAGTCTTCTATCTACTGTTTTTGTATGGCCCCTTAGTTATGGGACAGTCTGTATAGTTTGAAAACATATTATACCTATTATTAATTTGAAGAAGTAGTCCATGCTTAAAGTGGAGTTAAAGTATGGGAAAGAAAGAAAAAACTAAAAGTCTTCCTCCACAAAACTTAATAGAATAAAATTCCTCAAGGGTCTCTACATGTTTCGAACGTCGAAACGTTCATCATCAGGAGACAGAAAATATATTTATATAGTGTTGATGGTTTTAGCAGAAGAGAAAATGATGAAGGACCTTAATGGAGCTTTCATGGAATTAAAAAATGATGTGTAAAAGAGACATAATATGGAGAAATTAATAAAAGTTAAAACATACTGAGCATGTGAGAAGTCAGTAAATGGTGTCTAAACCAACCAAATAAACTGGGGAAGACGAAAAAACCTTTCTAAAAAGAAAGTGTCAAAGATTATTTAATTTTTTTTATAAAACATTTTAGGTAGGTATTTGTCAAAAAGACATTGAGAGGATAAAATTGGTAGTAATTATCACTTATAATCTCCCTAGCAGCAGAATTATTACCGATATTTTTTTTTACGGTCACGAAGGGTTTGTTCGTCTTTCTATCAACAAAAACATGAGCTAAAATGAGAAAAAAATTATCGGAAATAAATTCTGCTGCGTGGGAGATTCGGTAAGAAAATTTCATAAATTGGAGTTTCTTTTATTGTTCCTGAAATTTTACTAATAAACCTTAGTTAAGGCTTGAACAGTATCCAGATCCTTGGACTGGATGTCTGCCCCACCAAGGCCTATTGTTCTACTCTCTTAACAAAATACTAACCCTTTATGTAATTTACATTAGAGTAAACAATAAATGTATTATTATTATTAGTTACTAACAAGTAAAATCAACTTCTATTGTAAAAATACAGTGCGTCATATTAAACTAAACTCATCGGAAATATGTTTTTTAAAGTTATATTTGAGTTTAAAACTATAAAGACATTGGATTGTCTCACCTGTCACTTCGAAATGACTTGACATTTAAATTAAAATTAAGTCGTAGTAGTCGTACCTAAGAAAAATTATCACTTGTTAATTTTATTAGGTTAATAGGCTATAGACTATGGCGATAGTTTCCCGTTGCTATAAGCAACGTAAACAAAAAGGAGCCTTCTAATTGATTGAAAATAAATTTATGAAATTATCACAGTAACAATCTGTAAAAAAATATAAATTAAAATTAACATCAAAGAATAAAGTAAAAAACTTTTTGAAATATTTTTTGGATAAAAAGTAAGTACTGACGAAAATTACATTCAGCAAAGTGTTTTGTGGGGTACTGAGGTTTAAAGTTCAGTAACCCCGCAAGAGGTTAATTTAAATTCGATAAAATTAATTAGAAAGTTGCACATTTTAAAAAACTTAGTGGTCAAAGTTGTTCAAGTCCACGTGCTGGTACCAAAGTGAATAAAATGGATTGATTGACAGCTATACTGACAGGTAGTATGGCGATGAAATTTAAATTACATAAATGAAATAGGGAAAAATTATTCGTAGAGAAAAAGCTCAATTAAGGTTGGGTAGATATAATACTACTAACCAATTACCTAAAGTAAACAATGTAACTTAAAAACTAAGAAGTGAAAAGAAAAATGTTTTTAATATGGGAGACAAATAATTTAGGTGGATGAAGAGTAGGTGTCCAAAAGTTTCTTTGTGTGTGGTTGCATCTGTAGATGAAAATGGTTCTGTGTACATGTCAAAGAGAGAAAAATGGTATTCTGTAGTGGATGTTCTGTCATCTATGAATGGGAAAAGGAGTGTGAAAGATATGACTTTTTGTCACTGAAATGAATAGTTTTGTAATGTATTTATGAAAATAGTGGTTATGGTGATTGTTAAATGGATTTTGTAATCGTATCAAAGAAGAGGAGAAAATTTTTTTTTTTGAAAATTGTGATTAACAAATAACGATAAAGAAGGAGAAGATAAATGCAAAAATTATATTTGATCATTGAAGTCGAGAGCATTGAAAAAATGAGTGCAGCTGTGCTGGATTTGATCATTTAGGCACAGGACATTCTTATTATTTTTTAACGTTTTATTAATTTCAAGAATTTCTAAAAGGTCTAGTTTGTTACCTTTGTTGCAAAAGTGTAGAAATTTTGTTTGATAATCCGAATTAAAAATATGATTATTTGAAAAAATATGTCTAGAAAAATTAGATTTTATCTTTGAATGGGAAAGATTTTGATTGTTAGCTTTCTCTATCTCTTTACAGTGTCCTTTAATACAAGTTGAAAATTTGAAAAATTATTATATTATTATACAGGGTGCTCCCTTTAAAATAAGCCCGTTTAGGGCAACTTCGGGTATAACCGAAAGTCGCATATGGTCGCTGTTTACTTCATTTGAAGACAGGATCTCTAAAAATCCTATTATCGACATTTGCAGGATTAAAAACTCATTACTTTCAAAAATATTCCAATGAACGATCACCGTGATACACCCTTTAATATATGACATTTTGTGAATAAATATTATAATACAAAATGTGATCTAAGTTTTGATTTTGATAAACGACTGGTTATATTTTCTGTGTCAATATTTTAAAAAATCTAAATTTACAAGGAGGGGCAACTGCCCCAATTGTCCCCCTCTCCTGGATCCGCTACTGCGGCACGGCCTGGTGTTGGCGTATGCGACCAATTTGTTTTGGCCAATTGACGTAATTCAATGCACATTTTTATAGCACAGAAGTTTTATATTTTGTGACTAAACCCCTTTTGTAATCGACTAATTTATTCGTCCAAAATGAAGAGGCATATTTTGTACGTATGTTTCAAAACATTTTGCCAATATTAACCTGTGTGACGTTGAAGTTAATAACTTTTTATCATTTAGCCTGCGGAGATTAAAACCATTCGCAATTACGCGGATATCATTAAACAAAATAGGGGATTTATTGAAAAGCCATATAAAAAAAATGCTCTGTTCCTTTTGTAAAATTTGTATTTCCAATAATGCGTCGATTATTTTAATAAAACGAACGAATTGGAATCCAATTTGACACTAAAAACTTTTTATTATTTTTACACCATTTTTGATAAAGAAATGTAGTAATGTCCGGATTTCAATAGCTGATTCCAGGTCCGTACTTTGTTATCCTAGTAAATTTAGTATATTTAGTAATATTATGTTGTATACAGGGTGCCCGAAATTGATGCTGACAGAATTGCAATAATAGGAATAGGAATAGAATAGGAGATAGAAAGACGGTTAGATGGGAAAAGTTTCAGGCAATTATCTTAGCCGTTTATTGGTGGTTGTGGATCGATTCAGGTTCTTATGTTGCATTTTCTTTGATCGGTTGTTACTATGTTATTTCCCAATACTTTTTAATTCTGTAAACATATTTTTATAAGATCTTTTTACATAGAATATGCCTACTTGGTAATATTTTAGGGACAACGTTTTGGCTTCCTGGAACCATAATCAATTTCCGTTTTCTTATGACTGCCATATGGGATTTTGTATTTATCAAGAAGTACTAAATTATTTCTTTAATATGATACTAAATACTATTATAAATTAAAAATGTGTAACTTCAAAATAGCTAGAGAAAACCTTTTGGGGGAAAATCCTATTTTGCAACATCAACATTCGTCCTATTGCTGCCAAAAGTCAGTAACTTACATTTTGTTACTTTCGAAAAAAACGCGTTTAAAGATTAATGGCATTGTACAAATCGGTAGTCCAATTTAATGTTTTATTTTTTATACTAAGAAGTACCTGATGGTCTTGGGTATCAATTTGTAGAATTATTTTAAAAAAAGTGTAGTTAGTGGATTTTAGCAAATAAAAATATCACAACATAAATAGTTAACAACATTTGTATTTAAAAAAGATTACTTTAGTGTGACAAATTCAACATAACGATTAACTCTTAATAATAAATTAATGAAAAATAATAGGAAAAAGAAGAATATTCATAAGTATTCACAAGAGGTGAATATTTTTTTGAATATTTTTTGACATTTTTGTGCAAAATTTCTGTCAAAATTTCGCGAGACAAAAATTCTTTAAAAATATCCCGACAGCGAAGCTGGAGGGATATTTTTTTAAAAGAATTTTTGTCGAGGGCAATTTTTATAGAAATTTTGCGGAAAAATGTCAAAAAATATTCTAAATAAAATATTTACCTCGAGTGGTATATGTTGAGATTATATACCAAAAAAAAAGAAAAAATACAACGAAATGCAAGATTTTTAAAATGATTTATGTAGCTACTAGAAAAACGGACAAAACAAAACAAAACGTAAACAATTGACAAAGTAATAAAACTAACAGAAAATTAGTTATAAGTATTATTGTTAAACACACAGTTATTATAATAAACAGTAGTGGCTTGCTGGTGTTGCTGGAAACTCTTCGAGCTGCAAGAGACTGGAGCTTCGTGTTGGTCCAACCCATTAGTTGGAGGGTGACCTCTTAAACCTTGAATAGTGTTTTGTTGTCCAGTTATTTTTATAAGAGTTTGTTCGCTCACACCTGCTTTGCTTAATGTAGAGACAACTGTGGCTCGATTGGAATGGTTTGTGGTTTTTTCTTTCTCAGTATCTAGTCCAATTTTTTGTGCTGCTTGTTTTGTCCAATTAGAAAGAGTATTTTTTCCAATGGGACAGTTTTTGTGCCAATTTCCCATTTTCCAATTTGGATTTACTGTCAGGAATAGTCTTTGGGTAGTTATATTTTGCCCTCTTTTTGAAATTAGTTTTCTGTAAAGGCGAACTGGACATAAATCGGCATCTTTTGTGTTTGCCACAAACCATTTTGAATTTGAAAGCTTCTTGTCTCCGCCTTGGGATGTTTTTGAAAATATTGGGTTATATTCCATTCTATTACTTTTTGTACCATCGCTATAATATTCTTCTCTGAAATACGTATTTAGGCATGTCTCGGCTTCTCCTCCTCTCCATGCTAATTCCACAGCCGCTATTTGATAGAACTTTTTCTGTAAATCCTCGGGGTTATTTTCGTCAAAAATTTTTACCATCTTTTTGTACTCGTCGTAGGTTAGTGCTCTTGCACTTTTCCATGTGGCTGAAGTTAGAAACGGATTCAGAAACGATTCCACCAACGAGTTCCCAATATTGGGAGATATAAGATATAATTGAAAAAATACGTTTTTCTTACATGTTGTATAGTCAGCTGGCCCAGACAGTAAAAATTATTTGTGATATACATACGGGGGTTTGTTCTGAAAATTGGTTAGTCTGCCAGGGGCTGCAGGGGTGGATAACTTATTAAAATTAATAAATTATCAAAATTGGTCCCAAGAAAGAGTAAACGATTTTTGTAGACCGTTAGATTTTGATATGAGGTAAGAATCAATATTAACAAAGTTTTTATACACCAGAAACGGAAGAAGTCAGGGGCGGCGAGGGTGAAATTAATTAATTAAAGTTACTATTGGGAATAATAAATAGTAAACGAATTTGGTACACCACTAGATTTTGCCAAAATATAAGGTTTACAACTAAAGAAGTTATTATATGTCAGAAACGGCAAAAGTCAGGGGCGGCGAGGGTGAAATTGATTTATTAAGGTTACTATTGGGAATAATAAATAGTAAACGAATTTGGTACACCACTAGATTTTGCCAAAATATAAGGTTTACAACTAAAAAAGTTATTATATACCAGAAACGGAAAAAGTCAGGGGCGGCGAGGGTGAAATTAATTAATTAAAGTTACTATTGGGAATAATAAATAGTAAACGAATTTGGTACACCACTAGATTTTGCCAAAATATAAGGTTTACAACTAAAAAAGTTATTATATACCAGAAACGGAAAAAGTCAGGGGCGGCGAGGGTGAAATTAATTAATTAAAGTTACTATTGGGAATAATAAATAGTAAACGAATTTGGTACACCACTAGATTTTGCCAAAATATAAGGTTTACAACTAAAAAAGTTATTATATACTAGAAACGGAAAAAGTCAGGGGCGGCGAGGGTGAAATTTATTAATTAAAGTTACCATTGGAAATAATAAATAGTAAACGAATTTGGTACACCACTAGATTTTGCCAAAATATAAAGTTTATAACTAAAAAAGTTTCTATATATCAGAAACGGCAAAAGTCAGGGGCGGCGGGGGTGAAATTTATTAATTAAAGTTACCATTGGGAATAATAAATAGTAAACGAATTTAGTACACCACTAGATTTTGCCAAAATATAAGGTTTATAACTAAAAAAGTTTCTATATATCAGAAACGGCAAAAGTCAGGGGCGGCGAGGGTGAAATTGATTTATTAAAGTTACTATTGGGAATAATAAATAGTAAACGAATTTGGTACACCACTAGATTTTGCCAAAATATAAGGTTTACAACTAAAAAAGTTATTATATACTAGAAACGGAAAAAGTCAGGGGCGGCGAGGGTGAAATTTATTAATTAAAGTTACCATTGGGAATAATAAATAGTAAACGAATTTGGTACACCACTAGATTTTGCCAAAATATAAGGTTTATAACTAAAAAAGTTTCTATATATCAGAAACGGCAAAAGTCAGGGGCGGCGGGGGTGAAATTTATTAATTAAAGTTACCATTGGGAATAATAAATAGTAAACGAATTTGGTACACCACTAGATTTTGCCAAAATATAAGGTTTATAACTAAAAAAGTTTCTATATATCAGAAACGGCAAAAGTCAGGGGCGGCGAGGGTGAAATTGATTTATTAAAGTTACTATTGGGAATAATAAATAGTAAACGAATTTGGTACACCACTAGATTTTGCCAAAATATAAGGTTTATAACTAAAAAAGTTTCTATATATCAGAAACGAAAAAAGTCAGGGGCGGCGGGGGTGAAATTTATTAATTAAAGTTACCATTGGGAATAATAAATAGTAAACGAATTTGGTACACCACTAGATTTTGCCAAAATATAAGGTTTATAACTAAAAAAGTTTCTATATATCAGAAACGGCAAAAGTCAGGGGCGGCGAGGGTGAAATTGATTTATTAAAGTTACTATTGGGAATAATAAATAGTAAACGAATTTGGTACACCACTAGATTTTGCCAAAATATAAGGTTTACAACTAAAAAAGTTATTATATATCAGAAACGAAAAAAGTCAGGGGCGGCGGGGGTGAAATTTATTAATTAAAGTTACCATTGGGAATAATAAATAGTAAACGAATTTGGTACACCACTAGATTTTGCCAAAATATAAGGTTTATAACTAAAAAAGTTTCTATATATCAGAAACGGCAAAAGTCAGGGGCGGCGAGGGTGAAATTGATTTATTAAAGTTACTATTGGGAATAATAAATAGTAAACGAATTTGGTACACCACTAGATTTTGCCAAAATATAAGGTTTACAACTAAAAAAGTTATTATATACCAGAAACGGAAAAAGTCAGGGGCGGCGAGGGTGAAATTAATTAATTAAAGTTACTATTGGGAATAATAAATAGTAAACGAATTTGTTACACCACCAAATTTTGTCAAATTGTGACAATATGACCCTAGATATAAAAATAAACATTAGCATTTAATACCTTCTGAGAAATCAATAATAACATTTTTTTGAAATTGCCGCTATTTTTTGGGCTACCCTATACATCGATAGTTCTACATTTTGGTTATTATTTGTATGACGCAGATTCACCTTTAGTTAAGAGTAAAAATTAAACACTAATTTTTAAAGAATTATTTTTGTTTTGGGGGGAATTTACACTTGTCCACATGACGTCGGTTGTATATTACCAATAACATTTAAATTACATTGTAAAAAGATGTTTAATCCATAGTTTTGGGCACGATAATCACTTTTTCATAATAAAGTTTTTGCCCTACATCTTTAGTTACCATGATACAAGAATTTAAAAAAACATTATTGTTTAAAGTTCAGATACCAAACACATTTGAAGTTGCGGTTATAGCAAATTCCCCCTAAGTGGTCATTTTCGCTACGAACGTTTATAAAGGATTGGGAAAGCGATTTAAATTTTTTATTGAGTACTTGTAGTTGTTCTTTTTTAGTACAGTTGTTGATTTCTTTAACATCATATTATATACGTAGTTTACAGAATATTGAAGTTTTCTTATAGATATATCTATACGTTTATGGTAATTGGGTTTTATGTATGTTCACATTCGAATTTACACATACATATAATATATTGTAGAAGCGTAAATATTTTTCTTGCTTATTTTTTTTAATTAGTCAGTTTTAAATTACATGATGCCTAACACATCTGGGAGACCGGTAAAACACAAGAAAATTAATCCGGTCAACATTGCTGCTTTTATTAATGTTGGTCGTTCTACACTAAGATCATTACAGCAGTGCTCAATAAGGCCAAAAAATTCACCCTTAAGCAAAATTTGTAATTTTATTAATGTAAAAGATACATTTAAAAACCGAATGTCTGTTAAACATGTCTTAGAAAGACATTCTAAAGATTTACAGCCACTATTAGATCTCAACATGCAACACACGCATGAAAATACTGACAGCAATTTATCCAGTGCTAACACAGAGTATTCTGCCTCTATTTGTAATTTACCAGCCTTTGAAGAAAATGCTATTATGATTGATACCCCTAATAATACAACAAATGCTTCATATTCATTTATTATTGATAAATTAAATAATGAAAGTAAAGATTCTTTCGACTTGTTCTCCAGGTCAAACATGGTGTGTTCCTCGCCGCTTTCAGATGTACTACCGACAGCAGTCGCAAACAAACATAACCTTTCTTACACTACTCAAAACGAGTTTGATACATCAGTTATTTCTAATTCTGTAAGTTTTCATAGGAATATGAAGAAAAATACATTAGATTTAGTGAATGATTTAAAAAATAATGTTGCCGTTTCAGAGGCAGAAAAATATGTTTGTAAACAAACCGAAGTTTTACCCGAAAACACAGCACATCAAAACTTTAATTTGCTTTATACAGACTTAATACAGTGCAATGAAAGTAAGGATGACATCATAGCTGAGTCAGAGTACCGGCACATTATTGCAAGAAAAAGTCTTTTGAAGCATGATATTACCTGCACTGTGCCATTTAAAGGACATAGATCTAATAAAAATGGCGAGTTAATCGAATATGGGCAGTGCAAGCAGCACAATTGTAGAAAATATAAGTTTACTTATATACCTCAAGGTAGTCGCATATTGTTAAAGGTTTTTTTCACAGGTCCGATACAAATAAATCACTTTGAAGAATTTGCCTATCAATTAAGAGGACATGAAAGAAAGCATGTCAAAGCTCTTCTTGAAACTAGATTACCAAACGTCGTTCGACATCAACATATTAAAGAAGTGGTGTACCAAATTCGTTTACTATTTATTATTTTCAATAGTAACTTTAATAAATCAATTTCACCCTCGCCGCCCCTGACTTTTGCCGTTTCTGACATATAATAACTTCTTTAATTGTAAACCTTATATTTTGGCTAAATCTAGTGGTGTACCAAATTCGTTTACTATTTATTATTCCCAATGGTAACTTTAATTAATAAATTTCACCCCCGCCGCCCCTGACTTTTTTCGTTTCTGGTATATAATAACTTTTTTAGTTGTAAGCCTTATATGTTGGCAAAATCTAGTGGTGTACCAAATTCGTTTACTATTTATTATTCCCAATAGTAACTTTAATAAATCAATTTCACCCTCGCCGCCCCTGACTTTTGCCGTTTCTGACATATAATAACTTCTTTAATTGTAAACCTTATATTTTGGCAAAATCTAGTGGTGTACCAAATTTGTTTACTATTTATTATTCCCAATGGTAACTTTAATTAATAAATTTCACCCCCGCCGCCCCTGACTTTTTTCGTTTCTGGTATATAATAACTTTTTTAGTTGTAAGCCTTATATGTTGGCAAAATCTAGTGGTGTACCAAATTCGTTTACTATTTATTATTCCCAATAGTAACTTTAATAAATCAATTTCACCGTCGCCGCCCCTGACTTTTGCCGTTTCTGACATACAATAACTTTTTTAGTTGTAAACCTTATATTTTGGCAAAATTTAGTGGTGTACCAAATTCGTTTACTATTTATTATTCCCAATGGTAACTTTAATTAATAAATTTCACCACCGCCACCCCTGACTTTTTTCGTTTCTGATATATAGAAACTTTTTTAGTTATAAACCTTATATTTTGGCAAAATGTAGTGGTGTACCAAATTCGTTTACTATTTATTATTCCCAATAGTAACTTTAATAAATCAATTTCACCGTCGCCGCCCCTGACTTTTGCCGTTTCTGACATACAATAACTTTTTTAGTTGTAAACCTTATATTTTGGCAAAATTTAGTGGTGTACCAAATTCGTTTACTATTTATTATTCCCAATGGTAACTTTAATTAATAAATTTCACCACCGCCACCCCTGACTTTTTTCGTTTCTGATATATAGAAACTTTTTTAGTTATAAACCTTATATTTTGGCAAAATGTAGTGGTGTACCAAATTCGTTTACTATTTATTATTTTCAATAGTAACTTTAATAAATCAATTTCACCCTCGCCGTCCCTGACTTTTGCCGTTTCTGACATATAATAACTTCTTTAATTGTAAACCTTATATTTTGGCAAAATCTAGTGGTGTACCAAATTCGTTTACTATTTATTATTCCCAATGGTAACTTTAATGAATTAATTTCACCCCCGCCGCCCCTGACTTTTTTCGTTTCTGGTGTATAAAAACTTTGTTAATATTGATTCTTACTTCATATCAAAATCTAACGGTCTACAAAAATCGTTTACTCTTTCTTGGGACCAATTTTGATAATTTATTAATTTTAATAAGTTATCCACCCCTGCAGCCCCTGGCAGACTGACCAATTTTCAGAACAAACCCCCGTATGTATATCACAAATAATTTTTACTGTCTGGGCCAGCTGACTATACAACATGTAAGAAAAACGTATTTTTTCAATTATATCTTATATCTCCCAATATTGGGAACTCGTTGGTGGAATCGTTTCTGAATCCGTTTCTAACTTCAGCCACATACTTTTCCGGTGATTTTTTGGATCAGCCTGAAGCAGTTTTCTTTTAGAATTTCTAGCCATACGTGCTTTTTGGAATTCAGGATCTTTAAAAGGATCAAATTTAATGTTGTATTTATTGAAGTACCTTTCTTGAAGCAGTTGGGCTGTTTGGTTCCACATTGTCTTGATAACCCCTTCCTTGTAGTCAGAACCATCTTTTTTCTTCATATTAAAACTCCAGTCTTCCAATATAGCGGCAAGCTGTATTATAGTTGTATTTTTGGTCAATATATACTGCCGTGTTTCGCAGAATTTCTCGAATTGGGTCCATATATACTTTTTTGTTTTTGTTGTATTTTCTGGGATAGTCTTTTCAGCGTTTTTTCTTATATTTTCAACTGAAACATTACCGAATCGGCAAGATTCCATTTTTAAAAAAATGTGACATGAATCTGACAACATCAAAAACTTGATTTGTTGAAAGGGATTTTTGTTATTATAGAAACGGTCTATAGCAACCATCAAATATTTTAAACGTGTTATGATGTTGTTATGCATTGGCATTGTTGTGGCAGGTGGCCCGGGGTATATCCACTTATGCGGGGTATATTCAGTATAATATGCATCTGATTGGTCGCAAAACAGCGTTTAATTGGTCAGAATCGGATTGAGGTATATAATCAGTTTTATAGATCTTTTTTTATCGCTTTCCGCTACAATCCATGTCTGTAAAAATTTATAGTATTCCAGTAACTAGTCACACTTTTAAAGTCTTTAACTACGTCTAACTAGAGTAAACTTGCACAAAATCTGCAACCGGATGTTAACTTGACCAAGGAAAATCACTAACTGCGCATGTCAACAAAGCAACTTAACCATTTTCAGTAATTGCGAAAACTCACTAAGTGCTGTTAGTGAGTTTTTGCACTCACGCTTTGACTAACCACCGCAACAATCCGCTTTAGAGTATTTTACTATAATGTAACTTAGTGATTATTCGGTGTTAAAATAAAGCATAAATAGCAAGAGGTTGTAGTTAGTGACTTATTCCATAAACGCTATCCCTCAAAATATAGTTCGCGATTCACTTTTCAGATTTTTCCCAAAAATGTTAGTTAGTGACTTTTGACAGCAATAGGATGTTATCGGATGATCCTTTCACTTAAGAATAAAGTTAACTTAATAACAATATCTACTTAAACTATTCCTACTTAAGGTGAAAAGATTGTAATTATTAACAACCTAATACTAAGGTTCAAAATGTCGACCATTTTTTTAATACATCGCTGACTTTTTACAGTGCAAGACTGTGATCCTAATGACATTAAAAAAAAATTACCTTGTCGGACTTCCATTGTCTTTATTTTGTTATTTAACACAACATTTCGGTTAGTTATCTCTAACCGTTTGCGATAAAGTAAAACCCTCCCGTAATGAAAACACAAAAAATTGTATCTATCAATTCCCTTGCGAGTGTGGCGAATCGTACATTGGAGAAACAAAAAGACCTCTTCCCGTACGAGTTAACGAACATCTGAAACATACTTAAAGAGGTTAAACTTCGAGATCAGGTATAGCGGAACATGTAAGGACCAACCAACATAATATACAGTGGTCAGAAGCCAAGGTTTTGGACACGGAACAGCACTGGAAAAAACGAAAATTCAAGGAAGCAGCTTTCATGAATCAAAATACCCATATATTTAGTAAACCAAGTATAGATATCCCCAATATCTTTACACTCCAATAAGCACGTAGGCGAAGTCATCAAGCTTGATTGCACATGGATATTATTTAAGACAGTAACCTTAGAATTATAATTTTAGTTTACACTTAAAAACGGTTAGAGATACTAACTAACCGAAATGTTGTGTTAAGTAACAAAATAAAGACAATGGAAGTCCGACAAGGTAAATTTTTTTGATATGATATGCTTGCTTCTTGTGGCAGTTGCTGAGGGAGTTTGAATTTCAAATTTAAACTTTCTGTGCATAAGACATGCTGTTTCTAGAATAAAAAGAGAAGCCAAGGTTAAAATTAAGGATGTTCTGCGATCCACATGACAAATGTACCTGATTGCTCTTTTCTGCAAAACAAATACCGATCTGAAAACGTGCTAAGAGCAAGATTCCCAGAAACACAACCCGTATCGAAGGTGGCTCTCTATAAGTGCAAAATAAACATTCCTCGCAATAAACCCTCCCAACTCTCGAGATACAATCCTTAAAGCGTAGCATCCACCAGATATTCTGGCATTTAGGTTAATTATGTGACGTTCAAACTTTAATTTATCATCGATATAAAGCCTCAGAAATGTGCTTATTGACGAATTATCCACCGTATAAGACTCCGGTCCAACAATGTTTAAGTTTAAACAATATACCGTTCGTTTAAAAATGTTTAAACAAAATTGTTTAGTTGTCGCAATGAAATTAAGAACATCTCAGTTTTTTTTTATTAACTTTATAAAACAAATCGTAGCAATATTTGTCCCGACCTACGAAATAAAAGGTATAGCAAAAATTTAAATACCAAAGTTCTCTAGAATTTTTATTGGATTAAAAAAAATGACCTTTGATACAGCTTTACTACAAGGATTTTTGAGAAAATCCCGTTTTTTGATTGGTCACTATACTGCCGTCCTAAGAGTAGTTGTCCTAACTGCTAAATTTTCAATTTTTTGTTATTGGTATGTTTGGAAAGCTATGAATGTTTTCTAGCTTTCTACATATAGTGGATTTCACCTTAGTTTTTAATGGCCGCCGCTGACACATGTCATTTATAACATTTCTTTTTACAGAACTTAAGGATTGGCCAGGGCCGGACTTAAAAATTATGTGTGAACATGGGTCAATTTATTTGTAGTTGTAATTATGGATGGAAACGAGAATTACCAAGCAAGTTTTAAGATATTTCAAAAAAAAACACTGAAGGGGAATGGAAATAGGATAGAATATCAGAAAAACAATTTCATTTAATTTTTATTCATAATATAATAAAGTGCTGTTATTTTGGTAAAAAGACACTCTTAATTTAGTACAATAAAAAATATACAAGGGGCAGTCGTGAATCTAGTATCATCAATAATTAACTACGTTTTTTATTAAAGAATTATTTTGTTTTTTGCATGCAGTGTTAAGTTGAAAAAATCTATATATTATATTTAATAGCTTATTGTTTACTTTTTTATTTTCTTATTCACGGGTAGATATTTTTTCCTTTAGACTAGGTTCTAAAGAGTTTGAAGTTTATAATAGGTCTAACTTTTCGTTGGTTTATAATAAAACAATAAAAGTTTGTAATGTTATCGAATTAGATATTTTTTTTAATGAATAAAGAAAAAATAATGTAAGTAGATACTACAAAAAAAGATTTTTGTCCATGCGTTTGCAGAACAGATACCTCAAGCACTCTTCAATACAACTGTATGTAAAACTTATTTTAGCGTAATGGTTCACTGTGGTTTTCAAATTTAATTTTGTTGTAAGTTCCCTATTATTTTTGGTCTTCATCTGACAAGCTGTCGATGTCGTCGTCACCGTCCGAGACATTAATAATTATTTACTTATTTTTGCATAAAAAGAAACATGTCACAGATACACACAGTCCGGCAGTTTAAAACCAAGAAGTCTAATACGCACAAAATATAAGCAAAATGCTGTCTAAAAATACCAAAAACAATAACACGAACGATCAAGAATTAAAGACTCTAAGAATTAACAGCAGAATGCACGCGGTGCGCGGTGTGTCCCAAGTCCCAATGCGGCTCTGTGATATTTAAAGAACGCGACGAGACAATCGAATTAATGAAGTACGAAAAGAGATATGCGAGAGCAAATGCGTAAGACAAAGATGCACATACTAACGGCATATACGAGCGATGCTGTGCTTTTGACGAGTTTGAGCTCATTGAAGGGCAACGTATTGAACTGTGTAGTGTGCATCTTCGTCATGTACATGTAACTATACGGTCAGTTATATATCCATCTCTTGTTAATCTAGCCAATGCCCGTGCCTGAAAGCCGTTTATAGAATTAGGGATTTTAAAATCACGTGTTGGCTAATATGTTTAACAAGAGAGACGTCAAAGCATTAAAAACTAAGGTGAAATCCACTATACTTACAAAGTACTATCTACATAAATAAACCCAATATAACACTAAAACTTTTGTCCTATGTGAAAATATACCATGCTTTCCTAAATTAAATTGTCCCTTGAGAAATATACTTAGACAGAAAAAAAAATTACCTTGTCGGACTTCCATTGTCTTTATTTTGTTACTTAACACAACGTTTCGGTTAGTCAGTATCTCTAACCGTTTTCAAGTCTAAACTAAATTGTAATTCTAAGGCTACTGTCTTAAATACTATCCATGTGCAATGAAGCTTGATGACTCCGCCTACGTGCTTATTGGAGTGTGAAGTTTGAGCTGTTGGTTTTGGACAAGAAGAGGCTTCCAGATATTGGGGATATCTATACTTGGTTTACTAAATATATGGGTATTTTGAGTCATGAAAGCTGCTTCTTTGAACTTTCGTTTTCTCCAGTGCTGTTCCGTGTCCAAAACCTTGGCTTCTGACCACTGTATATTATGCTGGTTAGTCCATACATGTTCCGCTATATCTGATCTTGAAGTTTCACCTCTTTGAGTATGTTTCAAATGTTCTTTAACTCGTACGGGAAGGGGTATTTTTGTTTCTCCAATGTACGATTTGCCACACTCGCAAGGGATTTGATAGATACAATTTTTTGTGTTTTGATTACGGGGGGGTTTTACTTTTGTAAGAAAGCTTCTAAGTGTATTTCTGGATTTGAAGGCGGTTTTGATATTATAGTTTTTGGTTATTCTTCTAATCTTTTCAGAAATCCCTTTGACATAAGGTATTGTAAGGAATGCTTGCTCCTCTTTCGTTTCTGTATTAGTTTTTACTTAGCGATTTTTAAATTTCGAGATGGTATTATGTAGTTACAAAGTTTTCAGGGTAACCATTCTGTTTTAAATCTTTTTTGATGTTAGAAATTTCAATATTAAGGTCTTCCGGATTGTTGCAAACATTAGATGCTCTGTGATAAAGAGTTTGAATTATGCCCTGTTTTATGGAGTTTGAATGATTCGATCCGTGATTAAGGTATTGCCCTGTGTGAGTGGGTTTTCTGTACACTGAAGTTTTTATGTTTTCAGCACTTCGTTTGACGAGAACATCGAGAAAAGGTAGAGTAGAATGTTTTTCTGTTCCATGGTAAATATAATGGATCGTCTTATACTATTAATATGTTCCAAAAACCGTATCAGCTCTTCTTTGCTGTCTGTCCAGATAATAAAGGTATCATCAACATATCTAAGCCAAAGTTTAGGTTTAATCGTGGCAGTGTTAATAGCCTGTGACTCAAACCATTCCATGTACAGGTTAACCACCACCGGAGAGAGAGATGAACCCATTGGAAGACCGTCATCTTGGGCATAGAACTTATCTTTTACTTGAAAGTAGGAACTACGTAGACAACACTCCAATAGTTCCATCACCCCATCCAGCGGCAAACTAGTGCGTTGGGTTTGTGTACAGGAAACCCACAGGGCAATACCTTAATCACGGATCGAATCATTCAAACTCCATAAAACAGGGCATAATTCTAATGTTTGCAACAATCCGGAAGACCTTAATATTGAAATTTCTAACATCAAAAAAGATTTAAAACAGAATGGTTACCCTGAAAACTTTGTAACTAATACCATCTCAAAATTTAAAAATCGCGAAGTAAAAACTAATACAGAATCGAAAGAGGAGCAAGCATTCCTCACAATACCTTATGTCAAAGGGATTTCTGAAAAGATTAGGAGAATAACCAAAAACTATAATATCAAAACCGCCTTCAAATTCGGAAATACACTTAGAAACTTTCTTACAAAAGTAAAACCCCCCGTAATGAAAATACAAAAAATTGTATCTATCAAATCCCTTGCGAGTGTGGCGAATCGTACATTGGAGAAATAAAAAGACCTCTTCCCGTACGAGTTAAAGAACATTTGAAACATACTCAAAGAGGTAAAACTTCAAGATCAGGTATAGCGGAACATGTATGGACTAACCAGCATAATATACAGTGGTCAGAAGCCAAGGTTTTGGACACGGAACAGCACTGGAGAAAACGAAAGTTCAAAGAAGCAGCTTTCATGAATCAAAATACCCATATATTAAGTAAACCAAGTATAGATATCCCCAATATCTGGAAGCCTCTTCTTGTCCAAAACCAACAGCTCAAACTTCACACTTCAATAAGCACGTAGGCGGAGTCATCAAGCTTCATTGCACATGGATAGTATTTTAAGACAGTAGCCTTAGAATTATAATTTAGTTTACACTTGAAAACGGTTAGAGATACTGACTAACCGAAACGTTGTGTTAAGTAACAAAATAAAGACGGAAGTCCGACAAGGTAATTTTTTTGATATTACTTCATTGTCTACCACCTTGAAACAAACAACGGTAGTGGTGCTTCCAGATTTCTAAAGCGACTATGATCTTCAAAATGCACCACATAAAGAAACATACTTAGACAGATTGTCCCATCTGAAAATATTTTTGTACTTAGGACAAATAAGCTTAGCAATATGTAAACTTTGATTCAAATTTACGGTGATACTAATTTAATTTGTCCTATCTAATATACTTAGGACAATTATGTTAAGCATAAATTATAAAGAAGAGAAATATTGAGGTTATGTAACAAATGTTTTCTTCGCGTCACAGTAATATAACCTCTAAAAAAGCGATCATAAGTGTGCATTACGTTTGATTTTAGGGTTTAATAAGAGTTTTATGAGGGTAAGTTTAATTGTATTCATTTAAATAACTATAGTTACTTATAGTGTGTCATTTCTAGTTGAAATTGTTGACCCTTCTTAGTTTTTTTGTATATATCGTTAATTCGTCACAAGTAGGTGTTGAAAACATAGAAGTAAAGTATTTCGAACCAGGACATGCCTTTATGTCTGCTGATGCATTCCATCATCAAGTTGAATTAGGATAAAAACAAAAAAAGAAGGTCTACGATTTTGAAGATTTTGAAAATGTAGTTCAAAGGTCAAATTCTGGTCGAGTCAATGTCATAAAAATGAATCTTAATAATTTTTATACTTTCATGGATTATACATCTAAATACAAATTACAGAAACTAGCTCCTCGAATTTACCTTAGAGATATTGTTGCGCTTTCTTTCAAAAGAGGCCAAAAACATTTTCAGTACGAAACGAACTTTTTGGACACCTTCCAAGATATGGACAGCATTTTAAACCAAAAATATATTAAACGGCTGTTTACTGATCCTGTAGTGAAAACACAATGCCGCGATATTACTTTTGAAAGAAAGCGTAATTTAGTTACAGTTTCAAATTCGCATATACCCGAAAATATAATGCACTTTTGGGAGAGCTTACCAGTCAATGACAATGTTATTACCAGTATCGATGACTAGTAACATATTATGTTTAGATACTAATAATACTGGTAGTGTTATTTCATATTTCTTGTATTTTTTTATACTTACTTATATGTTTATTATAATAATAGTACTCCACTTAGGAAAATAAAAAGGCACTGTTCAGTTATATTTTACTTGGTCATTTTGTCATATCTACCATTACAATCAAAGTGCGCCTCCAAATTTTATCAACGGGTAGAAATATAATCGAGTTTGTTCTCATTTATATTTTGCCCTTATTTCAAGAAAAAAATATTACAATCATCAAAAATATATGCATAAGCACTAAAACTGTAATATCTCAAAAGGCATAATTAGCACATAGGACAACTAGTCTTAGGACGGCAGTATACTACACCGCCTAGCAGCCAACCTAGAAACGTCCAATAACTTCCAGCAATTTCTCTTAGTCACTTTTATAATAGATATTTTATTCCGCAAGCCATAAGGTAAACGGTTTTTAAGATACAGCTTGCGCGGCGTCCCTTTTTAGTTGTACACCCGGTACAGAACATTCATTAACACCATTTTTTTTTTTTTAATAAAATATAATAACTTACAACGCAAATGTAAAATGACACAAACAACAACAAAAATATTATGTTTAGGTAATTGACAAGCATCGAAGTTTAGTAAACAACAGATCTTAATAAAATGAACCTTCAGGCTTTAATAATGGATTGAATAAAGAAAAATTAAGATGTTCTCGGTAAAAAAATATTATCCAATAAAGATTGATCGACTTCAATCAAGCAAATTAAATTTCTGTGGTTGGGGCGCATCATTTATTGTATAAATGAAGGTTTATTATTCTTTATGTGGGTCAGTTTTATCACAAAAATATAATTTTATTAGTTGAGAGATTTTCATTTCGCACTCCCTCTTTTCCGAGCATATATTGTTTATTAGTCCCCTATCAAATGTACATACGTCCGTGGGCTCCTTGATAATTCAACTGTAAGAGTAGTCTTAATATCTTTGTTCGGCATAGAAGAAACATTATTTTGATGTTGGCACTCTCTGCTGCGTGCGCAAAACAAAATGGCCGCCATCGCAAACACTATTTCCAATTTATCTAACTAACTAAACTTTTATAGAAGAGCTTATTACACATGAAGGGTACAGGGTTAAAAATATGAATGTCCAAAAAAATCGAATTTAAGGTTAAGGCTGGAATGTGTAGCTTAATAACGGTAGAATTTAATTTACTATGTAAACCGAGCAAAAACGATGAGACATAGACACTACATCAAGATTAAATTTAGCAGTACAGGGGAAAAAAGATAAATGTCCTAGCGTTCAGAGAAAAACGGATGAATATCCATATTATCGGGAGGGGGAGAAGGGCTCAGCCACCTCAACTCTTCCTTCCAACCCCAGTGTGTGATCCACTGTTGGTTGGCCTCTTTTATCATCCAACTATTTTTTATTTTCCTTTTCCAAGAAGTTCCGCTTATTGCCGACTTTTGCACAATAGTTATGTGACATTCATCGTTTTTGCGTTAATTATGTAGGTTTTACCCATAAAAAAAATATTGCACGTCTATGACATCAACCTACAGATATGCATCTATAAATAATTAAAGGGTGATCTTATGCTATATTGGCAAAAAAAAAATAATATAAAATATTTTCATATAAATAGTGTAGGAGTCTCTAAACACTAAAATTCGATTTTCTCGATAACTGTGTTTTGTGACATTCATCTTTTTTACCCTGTACCCTTCACATGTAAGTAGGACTAATCATTTTCTCAAAAAGTTTACTTTTATAGTTTTCAGACATAAAAATAGGATATAATTATCTCTTATACAGTGATGGGCTAAAATATGGAACAAATCCATTTGAAAATCAGGTATTTATTTTTTGAAATAACGCTCGGACACGTCAATTATAATTCTTTCTTCCAGATTTTTTGCCTCGAAAAGAAATTATACCGGGTGTGTCAAAAAGTAGATGTAGCAAATTTTTTTTGTTTTTTAAATAGAACCCCCCTACTTTTACTTATTACCCTAATTCTACGTCAAATTCTGCGCATAATTCATGTTGCATACTCTATCCTTATCTCTAACGGTTTTAGAGAAAAATTACATTATAAAAAAATTCTTTAAAAAAGGTTAAAAAATTAGTTTATTAAGTGTTGAAAATGCAAACCATTAACTTCTTGACAATATGCTAATCTACTTAAAAACCCTTCTAAAACATTATTTACAGTATTTTCATTAATTTGCCTAATTTCATATCTAATTTTAAATTTTAAGTCTTCCAAATTTTGTGGTTTATCCTTATACACTTTTGATTTCAAATAACCCCAAAGAAAGAAATCCATGGGTGTAAGATCGGGAGATCTTGCAGGCCATTCTATGGGTCCTCTTCTACCTATCCATCGTTCGGGAAATACAGTATTCAAATACTCTCGTACTTGTCGAGCAAAATGAGGCGGAGTACCATCCTGCTGAAACCAAATAGACGCTTCTGGTAGATAAGGCTGATTCGGATTTGGAAAATCCGTCGCTAGTGTGGGAATTAATTAATTTTGAAGAAATTGTAAATACCGGTCTTCTGTAAGATTTCCATCGAAGAAAAAAGGTCCAATAATTCTATCATTTAATATCCCTGCCCAAACAATTACTTTTTGTGGGTATTGCGTGTGCTTTTCTCTCATCCAGCGGGGATTATTTGTACTCCAATACCGAAAATTTTGTCTGTTTATCGAACCATTCAAACAAAACGTGGCTTCATCGCTAAAAAGTATGTTGCGATGGAAAAATAGATTAAAGTTGCAAATTTCCATCATAGTTTCACAAAACTGTAGTCGGCGGTCGGGATCATCTTCGTGTAGCTCGTGCAGCAACCTAATTTTGTATGGATGGTACTTTTCTTGTTTCAATACCCGCAACACAGATAGTCGGCTAACATCATTATTAAGGGCTACTTCAGTGGATGCACTATGAGGATTATCTTCAACCTCTAACAAAATGTTCAATTCTTTACGTTCCCTGTTTCCCTGAATTTCTTCTCAATTTTACTTACTGTAGATTTTGTAATCGGCCGTTCTGTATACTTAGAGTTAAACAAGTTACAAACTTCTTCTTGACTTCTTGTTTTGTCTCCACATCCAATTAAAATTAAAATTTCGATTCTTTGTGTTTCATTTAAATGCACCATGATCACCGTTTTTCAAAATTATACCTAAACTAATTTTTTATTGACACATGACTTGCTATCGTAGTAACAATTCATTTAAATTTACCTGTTTACCTTTAAGTAGGTACATATACCTTTTTTTAAAGAATTTTTTTTTATAATGTAATTTTTCTCTAAAACCGTTAGAGATAAGGATAGAGTATGCTACATAAATTATGCGCAGAATTTGACGTAGAATTAGGGTAATAACTAAAAATAGGGGAGTTCTATTTAAAAAACAAAAAAAAATTGCTACATCTACTTTTTGACACACCCGGTATAATTTCTTTTTGAGGCAAAAAATCCGGAAGAAAGAATTATAATCGACGTGTCCGAGCGTTTTTTCAAAAAATGAATACCTGATTTTAGCCCATCACTGTAGTTTTTTTGCCAGTGCATACAACAAATACCCCCATCTCTGTTACTGTGTAGACATAGAAAATTAAAACGTAAAAAGTACGGAAATTATTTTTACGCCTAATGGAAAAACTCAAGCGATTGCACATTTATACCGGGTGTCCACGGAAGGTGGTTCGCCCCTCTAACTTTTTGTTTTTCAAAATAATGGAATAAAATTTTGGGGATTTGTATAAGACATAAAACTGCATTTTTTGACAGGTATCTCAACATTATGGAACTTCCAGTTTAACCGGAAGTGACATAAACTTTCGATTTTTAAATGGGACACCCCGTATATTTTTCCTTTTGTTGACTCCATAGGACATTCTAAATATAACGATGTGTCACTTTTTGTTACCAAGAAAATTTTTTTTTTTAAATTTATTGTTTTATCTAGATGGCTATTTATAAATACCTTAAAATCATATATTTCAGTTCTTTTATCTTGGGAAAAATACAATTTTACTATTTTTGGTCCAAAGCTATGTGCTGTGTTAATCTTTAAAGTTATATAACTCATTTTTTTAAACGGCAACATGGTGGCTCGACGGGTTAAGAAAAAAGAGGATTTTATTACGATTATTTTGAAGCGCTAAATCTTCATCATCGCCTGGCCCGTACTCTTTCATAATATCACATCGGTCTGCATTACCTTCGCACTTACACAGTTGGGTACAACGAAGTCCATTCCACTGACACGTATATTTTATGGAGAAGAACAATGCCTTTGGGAGCATGAGCAGCGACAAAATATGGTCTGGAGCATGAGGTTTGCCACAAGTAATTGGCTCGTATGTGCTCCCTACTTTAATTCATCCAAAATCAGAGGGTACTGGGTTACTGGGATGCTGAATAAGGTCGTGATTTCACTCAAAATACCTCAGCAAGGCCGGATCCAGTGCAGAACTTCTTGGAGGAAGGTTCTCATCTTGACATTGTTTCTGGGTGAACAACAACCACGTCACAGCTCCTTAATCGGTCAGTGTTATTTTGGGAATATAAAGCTGACAAACGATCCCTTTGAAATTAGCCCTGACATTTTCTGTGAGGGATAGTGTAGTCCCCAATTTAGCCAAAGTTTCTAGCAGCTGGTCACTTGTAGAATTACAAATTTTCCACTACTTTATTTTACCTCAAATGTATTACATAATATGATCCTGAAAGTGGGTGGTGGGTGGCTGGGTCGGGACGTAGTCAAAGGAATGAAAGTCCGGATGTACAAAAAAGGCGTCTATTGGGAATCATCGTAGTTATTTACCCTAGTAGGTAAACCAGCATGTCTTCTTCTTGATAAGCGTGGTCGGTTAGGGCAACGAGCGGTGGCTTCACTTGTCCGGGAACCGGGGTTGGTCACTTGACAGAAGTAGTCGAGGTAGTAATGTGATCGGGCAATGATCACAGGTAGGGCAGATGCTTTCAGAGGTTCAAGTGCTCTATAAATTGAACCTAACTGAACGAATCTTTTCATTGCATGACCAACGAAAAATGGGGATATCGCCTAAGAGCTAAAATTATTACAGCATTTTTTAAACATCTTTTTATTTTAACTAAATATCTTAAGTACTTAGCAAAATATTTTAACTTTTATAAACTACAAATTTATATTTGTTTATACCTATTTCACTCCTGCATAAAAATGTGTAATAACCTTTTCTTTGTAGAATTGACACGGCAATAATTTTTGTATAAATCTTTTATCATAATTCCAATGGTTACTTAGATGAATTGGAAATAGTGTTTGCCATGGCGGCCATTTTGTTTCTTGCATGCAGCAATCAAACGCATCAATCTAGAGACTGCCAACATCGAAATATTATTTCTTTAATGCCAAACAAAGAGATTAAGACAACTCCCACGCTTGCCATTTTTTACAAGCCACTTACTTTTGCATATTCGACTTGCTCCTCCTTGCGTCGTTTTAGCAAATATTGGGTTGTATTCCACACGACGGGTTCTAGACCCGTTATTATATTTTTTCCAATAGCAAAAAACCGCTTCATTTCTCCTCCATGCTAGTTCGGATGCAGCTACGTGGAACAATTTCCGTTGAAGCCCATCTGAGGTATTTTCATCCAAACTAAAGGACATTTTTTCTATTTCCTGTCTCGTCAAAGCTGTGGAACTCTCCTTTCGTGCACGAGGTACCGCCTGCAACTCTTTTCGTTTTGAATTTCGGGCAAAACGGGCGCTTTGAAAAACCAAGTCATTGCATCTATGCGGCGATTATATTTTTCAAAATATAGTTCCTGGAGCATTTTGGCCGTTTTGTTCCATAAAAGCTTGACCTCACCTTCTTTATAATCGCTCTTCCATCGGATTTTCGCATATTATATGCCCAGTCTTTTAAAATGTTGCACAAATCCTCGTCTGTTGTCGTTTTCTCAATTTTGAAACTTTGTGCAAGGCAAAACTCAGTAAACTGCTTCCATTCATATTTGTCTGAACGCTCGGTATTATTTAGCTTCACATTTTTAATAGCATCGTCGACTTGAGGCAACAAAATTTTACCAAATCTTCCTTTTGCCATTTTGTAACAAGAACTGACAGAAATTACTTCTGAAATAATTTGTCAAAAAATGAAAATTACAATATGGCCACCAAGCGATAATCACTTAAATTATTATCACTTATTAATCACATTCTTCTACCGTGAGAGCAAAAATTATTTGCATCAAAGAGGGCCTGGATAAAAAAACGTATGGCTTGGTTTAAATCACAATGATATGGGAACGATATATTATGTAACCAAATCTAGGTTAAAATTTTGTCAAATTCCTATTATGACATGATATGCCAAACTAATGAGTAATAAAATAAGTATACAAATACAAATTTATTTTTGTTGTTTACAGAATTAACAAAGAGTAAGTCTGCGGCTTGTATTTCTTGGAATACTTTCACTTTATAAGGAAATAAATTTAGCTGCTTCTCAAGAATAGTCCTGCATGTTCCATAAGATCTTCCCACTTCTTGGGACAGGCGTCTTATACAATTTGTTGGTATATTTTGCATTATTTCACGAACGTTTGCATCAAGTTCTTCTGTTTTTACAGATGGTCTTCCGGCTCCTTTTTTGTGTTGTATAGAACCTGTTTCCCTAAACACAGCCACGGTTCTTTTCAGGTAATGATAAAAATCGCCAGCAATAAAAGCAACGTTAGGAAAATTTTCGTGAAAATCGTCGATGCACAAACCCGGATTGTATTGCCACTCACCATTTACTCTAACCCCGTATTGAAAATATGCTTCAACCATGAATGTTTTGTACTGTTCCGTAAAGCCCATTGTGTGAATTGTTCAAGAAATTGGAAAAATTAGCGATGAATCAAATTACTTGTAACGACTGTCAAAGATGACGGAATAACTGATTGATTGTTAATTCAGGGAGTTACTGACACCCAACAGGTATTAAGCTCTACGGCTAAGCATTACGTTCTTAGATGCAAGGCCCTCTTTGATGCAAATAATTTTTGCTCGCACGGTATTGGACCAATCATAGGCGCTGACTTTTGAAAATGTGTATGGGTGCTGGAGCATGTCCATTTTTATCTCTTTCTTAAAAAATGCGCCGCAGGAAAAAAAATTTCAGGTGCCACACCCTTTTTTGGACTATTAAAACTTAATTTGATTCTACGTTTCGATTGCCCGACCCGTACAAAATTTTGCACAAATAACACGAGATTTTAAAAACTTGCTAAATAAGTTTTCTCAAAAATTTAAAAATTAAACACATGATTTAATAAAGTATTTATTACCAACACAAAACACAAATATACTAGAACCTATATTAGGTAGGTATTGTGTAATATCAACATTACACTTTTTAAAATGGTGTTATTGAAATCAACTGTTTTTCAATGCAAACGAATTTTGACGAACAGCTCGATTTATAAATATATCAGCGACTTCTTTAAGGTCCAAATCATCTGCTATTTCTCGGTTTACGTGCACTACCATTTGATTTTTCAGTCTTTGCAGGGTCATAGGATAGTACTTCTTAAATAAGTTTTTATTCTCCGTAATGCTGGAAATAATCTTTCGGCGGTGCATGTCGATACTGGAATAGTTAAAACGAGTTTTTACCAATTTAATAACTTCAGATTTGATATCTTTGGTACTCCAGACACACTTACCTTATTATTAATAAAACCAGTAAAAAAATCGAACATATGACTGACACTATTGATAAGTTAACACAACTTAGATTTTAGTTAAATGAGTTTAAATAAGGGCTTCAAGCTCAACTCAAATAAATGAACTGAGTCTGGGACTCTGGGATTCCCCGAAATCCAAAGTGCGCGAAACAGAACAGCGCCCCGCCCCCATTTTCGCCAATTAAACAGCCACCCGACTCCAGTGGCGCAACCAGAAATTTTGTTCGGGGGGGGCTTTAACTTCTTGCGCTGAAGCGAAAAATTATTTGGGTGCCACGCCCTTTTTTGGGTAAAATACGTATGATTGACGAGAGCGACAGCCCCCTAAAACTTTTGCAATAATACGCCGCTAGCCCTAACGAAATATTTATGAAAAAAAAATTGAGAGATTTTATTTTAATTAATAGTAAAAATGTATTTAAAACACTCGTAAGTAACGTATATATTAAGCATACTTATACTAAAACAAAACAAAAACCTTATACAATAATTGAAAAGAGTTTTGTCTGTCTTATACAATAAGTTGTAAGTAATCACTAATAATACTAATATTAAAGTAAAATTCTTCGTTTTGTTTTTGCCTTTTCGTCCAGAATTTCTTCCACGGTAATATCAATATCGTGGTTCGCATAAATAGGTAGACCAGGGTCGATAATTTTTGAAACAAAAAAAATAGTAGTAGGATGAGACCCATTGGAAAAGAAAGAGAATATAACAAAAATGAAAGAAAAAATAATTTACGGGCGATCCGAGGTCGGGAAGTGGAAGGAGGTGAGTTTTTAAGGCTAGAAAACGATTTATCTTGATTTCCGGGAAAACTACAAGTCCTATGGAAAAACTTTAAATGGCAAAGTTGTAGGTAATAAAAAGATCTACAGCTTTTGTATCAACACTTTTTTCACATTACCTCAAAATTTATGTGAAAAATTCAAATAACCAAGTTTTTGTTTATTTATTTTTATCTTTTACAAAAAAAATTGTTTTCACGAAATTTGGTGATAACTTACCTTTTTATGTCCCAAACACACTGTAATTATTTTGATTTAAAATATTAATTTTTTCACCTTATTTTGACTTAATATCGAAAAAGCACCCTTATTTTCAATCGAAAATTCTCACGTCAAAATATCTGCTGTTTTAAAAAAGTCGGTGGGCTTTTTGTTCGTTGAAATCTCCACTTTCTGATGGTGTAAAAAAATATATACAGTACCATGGTAAATGTTCTCAAAAAATGCAAAGAAACGGAAAAAACTCGAATCCGAAATTTTTTTTTTTAAATCATTATGTACAATTTTGAGCTATTTATTAAAATTTATACTTTAATTACTCAAAAAACGTAAGATTCCATGTTACATTGATAAACAAAAATATTACAAATCCATAAAACATTAAGATCGCAAAAAACATGCGAAAATAGTTCGCGTGACATGAAAAATTGGTTTGCAATTAAACGAATAGGCTAGGTTTCTAACCTCAGGGGGGGGCGGGGGGGCTGCAGCCCGGCAGCCCCCCCCCCCCTGGTTGCGCCACTGCCCGACTCGCTGATCGGACAGCAACGCGCGGGCCCGTGAGCTTAAATAGTTGCAAAATGTTGCGTTTCCGATTTAATAGATCACAAATAAATATGACAGTGACAGTCATAACAACAACAACGACAATTATTAAATTATTAGATATTATTGTCATTGTGGTGCGGATAAAACAACTAAGTAACGCATGCAATATATGCGGCTTTAAATAATAGCTTTTGTTGTGATTTTTTTCATCCTTACCTTGACGGAAATTATATTAATTTGTATGGGTGCAGGCGCGGATCTGGGTCAAAATCTAGGGGGGGGGGGGGGGAGGGGGGTAATTGAATCTCAAAGATATTTTTTTAAATATAGTTATAGTTAACCCATATCTTTTAAGTACCTATATTTTTAGTGTCAAATTGTCTAATAATTATTGAAAAATAAACAAACCATTACATTAACGAAACATTATTTTTCTATGATCATTCAAAAAATGTCATTTTGTGTATGAATTTCTAATGACAAAAGTAGGTCTTTATTGCATACTATGCAATAATAGTATATTAACGTACACGTTTTATAAAGCATCATTTTATAGCACGTGTCCATGTTAAAAAACGAGCCGCTTGCGGCGAGTTTTATAACGAGACAAGTGCTTAAAACTGCTATATATATAACACGTACGTTATACTATTTTTTCTAATTTGTAGTTTTTTAAATAAAAAACACATATTTAAAAAGAAAATTAATCCTTCAAATTTTGTACATTTTTATGTTTAAATTTTATGTTGGTAATACTATTTTTTATCATAGTAGCCTCTGGACAACAAAAATTATTTTGCGAACTGTCATTTTTTGATTTATTGACCCATTTTCACCACGAGATTCTAAAGTTATTTTAGCGATATGAGATTTGAAATTGGACGGAATACGTTGTGTGATTCTTGTACATTCGGTGCATATACAGAGCGTTCGGAAATTCGGGCGATTTTGCTACTTTTTTTCGAATTTCAAAAGACGTGATTTTACGTCACGGCATTGCAATTTAGTATAGGGAAGATGGAAAATTCAAATAAAGTTGAAGTTAAAATCGACATTGGAAGGTTAATAGATTGAATTTTGAATAGGATTTGGCAGAAAATGATAGCTTGAAGCATCTACAAAAGATTGATTTATAGATTTATGCAACCAACATACATGACTTTTATTTACACAGAATTAAAAAAGTAGGTTATCAAGCTATTTTTCCTCTGCGAAAAATGGGTTTTCTCGTAAATCACAAAGGCAGCGCAAGTCAATGAAATAAAACATTTAAATGTTACCAACATCAAATAAAGAAAAAACGCGTATCGAAATAGCTTCATTACGATACGTAAATGCGTATCGTAATAGATTTGTTATGATACAAAATTAGAAAAAGTACTTTTTGCCCTAGTGCAATAAAGTAAATTACCTAGGAAACGAACAATTTGTTTATAGTATGTGTATTGTGTGTTGCACACCGTCGATACCCTATGGAAATAGAATTCACGTTGACAGGGCGCCATAATTTTATTATGTTGAAGTCAAAGGTATCTATGATCCATTGTCAAATTTAAATTACAACTTTTGCACACAAAGGAGAGATAATACAGAGCGATTTTAAACTTTTTTGTTAAATAAAAAAACGATCGTAGAAAAAATAGTGTATGTAACATGTGCAAAAATAACTATTTATTATATTAGGTACTATAGGTACCAATCTACAACCTACAATAAAATTTACAGGAACTTATAAAGAGAATAAAAGAAACATAATATTAATCAAATACCTACTTAGTAAAAACACATTTATAAAACTAAATCTATTAAACGATTTTTTAATATTTATAAGTATAAGAGGACACTCAAGTTTGGTTGGGTTTAGGATCCAGGGGGGGGGGTAATTACCCCCCCTACCCCTCCCCGAAATCCGCGCTTGTATGGGTGCTCCGCACCCATAATATATTCAGTATGGGCGCTTGCGCACCCATAGCACCCATGGAGTCGGCGCCTATGGGACCAATTCTGTTTTTCATTAAATCCCAAATTATCCGAAATATTTCTAAAGCCGCAAAATCCGCGCCAGTAAGTATCCACCAAACAGATTTTAATTTTCAATTGGCAACACTGTCTTAAAGCTTAAATTAATTCAGATTATTCCTATTCATAAAGATATATCTATAGAGTTTCTACCCTAAGCTTTAAAATAAACCTTTTAGAATGTCTGAAAGTTTTTATGCGCCTCTGAATTGTGACAAAACTAAGAAAGCCTTTCAGATGTCTTCGCTACAAATGGAAATCAAAACTGCTTGGAATTTCTATGAGGCGATAGAGCTCCTTTATTCTAAATAACTGTATAAGTCAGCACTGTCTCGGCTGTATATATTGAATAAAAATCATTTTTCTGTATTCGCTTTCTTAAGAAGGGATATCTAACAATAATACATTGTTTCTGGATGTAATTTTATTAAAAGCAGCACGACTTTTTGTTTTTTCTTTTGCTGCGGAATCTAAGCATTGTTTCTGTAAAGTTATTTCCATTTTAAGATTGTAATGGGTGCCTTTTATTTTAAAGTAAATCTATCTATATAAAATGTCGGTTTGAAAGTATTGTTTTGTCGCTTTGGTTTTCACTATCAATATCTGCCCATCTAGCGAACAGTATTAATATGTGAATAAAGCTTTTTCTTTCAATATCTATTGGACGGATGGAAAATGGTTTTCCAACGGTATCTCGGGCGCCGCCTATTCGATTATTATTGGCCCACGATGCACCAGGTAGCTTGTTACAGTGGAGAAAGTTAAATCAGGCGTTCAACTACGCATTTAGCGACTAGTTTTTAGCATCCTGAAAGTAGTAAGTTTGAAAGGAAAATGAAACAAGCAGATTCAAAACGTAATTTATTTTCGAAACAATAACAATTTCTTCAGCAAAGTGAATAGGTACTCTAACAGCAGGTTAGAGTGGGTCAGCTACGTGCTGACAACGGTACAGTAAGAGAAAATCAGAATAAGAGTAGGAAAGTATGCGTGTATGCCTGCGGTATATAGAAGTGAGATCGCGTCGGCGTTCTTAGCTTTTAACGTTATCGGTGTTAAAGAAACAATGTTCAACCTCACTTAATTTCATTGTTACTTTTTTACCTATTGGGTGTTACATGATGTATTGTTGAGTTATTCAAATAAAAATAATTTTCAACGTCAAGTTTTTACTCTTATTTCGTATGAATCTATAGAATATTTGAACAGGTTATGGACCCAGACTAACGTGATCTCAAGAAGAAAAATATCTTGTCCCAGAGAGAGTAAAAATAGCTGAAATTTGAAAAAAAATTGAAATTAAATTTATTTGAGAGTTGTCAAAATGGACAAATTTCCAAAATTTGAGAAATTACATGGAAAATCAAATTTTCATTCTTGGAAAATTATGGTTTTTGCATATCTGGATCTCAACAATATGCATAATATCGTTACAGGGATAGAAAAAAATCCAAGTCTTAAATCTGGCGCTGAAGGAAAAGAACATGCCAGCTCCGTTGAAGACTATAGGTATCGGCATTCCTTGACTCGAGCTTTTATACTATTTAATGTAGATTCTGATATTGTACCCCAAATAACTTGCTACACCAAAGCTAGTAAAATGTGGGAAGCATTAAATAATATTTATGATAAGAAAAATGAGTATACTTTACACGCTTTGGTAAAATCCCTGGTTGGAATTAAATGTGAGTCAAGATATACCATAACTGAACATATTGCAAAATACAATAAACTATGGAGCAGATTAATTGAAAGAACAGTAAGCTCAGGTTCAGATAAAAATGCTGATTCGTTAGAAGCAGCATTCCGGCCTTTAGCCCAGTCATTGAAGGCGAAAGGGTCATTATTTTTAACAACTTTACCTGAAGAATTAGACAACATTGTTGACAATTTAAAAACAAAACCTGAATTAACCTATGATGACATTTGTTCAAGATTAATGGAACTGTCGTTAACCAAATCCAACTCAGAAGATAATGAAACTCTGGTTGAAATCAGACAGAAAAGGAATTATCTACCAAAAAATATCGAATGCACTTAGTGTAAACAAAATAATAGATGGTATAGAGGTTATACTGTGAAAACCTGTAGAAATATTAAGAAAAATATTGAGAATGCAAATATTGTACATGCTGATATTGATAATGGAAATATTGTAAATGAAACTGATATTCAAAGCGATTGTGCTTTCACCGCAACTGTTTTGAGTACAAAGTCACAAAAATGGATTTTTGATACTGGAGCAACGTCACATATGAGTGGAAATAAAAATTATTTTTCCAACTTAAGAGAATTTGATGGTTTTAACAAACTAGGTAATGACAATAAAATTAAAGTTACCCACATAGGAAATGTTAAACTACTTGCTTTATTATCAAATGGTGAAACTATGAACATAACAATGGATGATGTTCTGTATTCTCCTGAATTAAAATGCAATCTAATGTCCTGGGAGAAGATAAAATTAAAAGGAATTACCATGAGTGGCAATAGAAATGAAATTATATTTTTTAACAAAGGTAAACAAGTTGGGTGGGTAATATCTGATCACAAAGAACAAGTTTTTCAAGAAGTTCCTCTAGAAATTAGTAATGTTAGTGTTTTAACATGGCATCAACGTCTCGGTCATGTGCCAGTGTCAAGTTTTAACTTTACCAGACAAACTGTTGCTGATGGCCATATTCTACCAAAAAAAAACCCAAGCCAATTGAATGTGATGCTTGTAAAAAATCGAAAATGACAAGAACCATTGTAAAAGAGGAAAGTAATCACTGCAATGAAGTATTGGAGAAAATTCATTCCGATGTAGCAGGTCCATTTTCAACGAAATCACGAAATCAAACTAATGGTTCAGTAACGACAATGGCCAGAACGATTATTACTGATGCTGACTTACCTTTATCATTGTGGGCAGAATTAATTGCATTCTCAATTTATAGAAAAAATCGATTGCCCCATTCGTTTCAAGGGAAAACTCCATATGAAATGTTTTTTGGAAAAAAACCTACTATCGGACATTTTCGAAGATTTGGCGATAAAGCTTTTGTACATATTAATGAAGAAGAAAGACCCCCTGGAAGTAAGTTAAATCCAATAGCTAGGGATGCTCGAATGGTTGGATATACAGATAAAGTCGGGTGGTATCGTTTTTGGACGGGTAAGAAAGTCATAATTTCAAGAGATTTTAAATTTGTTAATAATGAAGACCCAAATATGTTTGAAACACCAGAACATACTCCAGATAATTTAAGCGAAGATAGTGCACGTGAAACAATATCTACCTTTGAAACAAGTCAAGAAAATACAAATGCCAGTACCAATAAAGAAAACCTGATTGTGTCAGTTGATACGAATATCAGAAATATGACTTTAACAGACAATGTCACAACAGACAATGTCACTTTAAAAGAAAATAATCAATCAAATGAAGACCAAAATATTAATTTTAAAGATCTTGAAGAACACACCCAAGAGAGCGAAAATAACAGGAATAAAATTGTAAATTTTAATTTACGTAGAAGTAATCGCCTCAAACAACATTGTCCAAAAAGTTATGATGACTATTACTGTAATTTTTCTTTGGAGGAACCAGCAAATTTTTTAGAAGCAATAAGTTGTTCCGAAGCAGAAAAATGGAAAGAAGCTATACAGAGCGAATTAGAAAGTATGGAAAAAAACCATGTTTGGGATCTCGTTGAACAACCAGCTTCAAATCATCGTTTAATAGGTTGTAAATGGATTTTTAAAAAGAAATTATCTGATAAAGGTGAAGTTATAAAATTTAAAGCTAGATTAGTAGCACAAGGATTTAGTCAAGTACAGGGAATTGATTACGGAGAGACTTTTTCCCCCGTTGTAAGATATGATACAATAAGGATGTTATTAGCTCACTGTGTACATAGGAAAATGGTCGCCAAACAAATGGATATAAAGACGGCATTTTTGAATGGAGATATAGATTGTACAGTTTACATAAAAATTCCAGAGGGATTGATTACAAAATCAGGGAGAGTATGTCTACTGAGAAGAAGCATTTATGGACTCAAACAATCTCCTCGACAGTGGAATCAAAAATTAGTAGGTGTCCTAAAGAAAGTTAATTTGGAGCAATCATTATCAGATCCATGCTTGTTTGTATCAAAAGATGGTGAACAAATAATCGCTTTTTACGTAGATGACTTATTACTTCTTGCTGCAAATCACGAAAAAATGACGTTTCTTTGGGAACGCCAACTTTTTTGTTTTCATTTTGTAACACTCTTACAAGAACAGTACATTTTAAACATTTTGGAAAAATATAATTTATTGCACTGCAAAGCGGCATCTACACCTATAGACTTCGGTGCTAAACCACAGAAACGTACTGTAGTCTGAAAAAAACGCAAATACTTTATTATTCCAATCGAAAAAAGGTAGTCTGTTATATTTGTCGATGGGAACTAGACCTGATATTGCTTTTGCCGTAAATTTATTGTCACAGTTTAGTACCGATCCTTCAGAAGCTCACTTGAATATGATACAACATATATTTCGCTATTTAAAAGGGACAGTCCACAGAAGGCTAATATACAGACACGAAACTGAAGCCCAATTAGTAATATATAGCGATGCTTCTTATGCTAATGACTTAGATAGTAGAAGATCAAATGTGATAAAATATGTTTTTTAGGTGACCCCAATAAAAAAAATCTAATGGCGAAAGAGGGGGGGACCGTGAAGGCCATTCGATAGGCCCTCTTCTTCCTATCCATCGATTTGGGAACGTGACATCCAAAATTTCTCTAACTTCGCGAGTAAAATGCGGAGGAGCTCCATCTTGCTGATACCAGGTTAAGTTAATATCAGCATTTAAATTGTTTATAGCTGGAACTATTTCTTGCCGAAGAAGCCGGAGATATCGATCACCGTTCAAATTTCCCTCGATAAAAAAGGGTCCAATTACATGTCCCGCAAACAATCCAGCCCAGACATTAACTTTTCTTGGTAACTGTGTACAAGCTCTTCATACCAGTTAGGGTTATTTCGCGCCCAGTAACGGTTATTTTGCTTATTCACCATTCCGTGTAGTGTAAAAGTCGCTTCATCCGAAAACACAATATTGTTTGAAAAATTCTGGTTTTCTTCCGTATTTCTAGTCATTATTTGGCAAAATTTTAGCCTTCGATCACAATCAACGCCAAAAAGTTCTTGTACAACATTAATTTTGTATGGATGCATTTTCTCAGTATGAAGAACGGTTCGTACAGATTTTTGATCAATTTCATGATCCAAAGCAAGCTGATTGGTGGATTGTTTGGGATTTTCTTCTATCGCAAGCAGAATGTCCAGCTTTTTTTCCTCGGAGGTACCAGTCCTAGGTCTTCCAGATCTTGGGCGGTTTTTTACAGTACCAGTCATTCTGTAACGCTCAATAGTTCGAAAAACTGCATTTTGTTTAATGTGCTTGTCTGGATGCAAATTATTGTAAATATTCCATACCTCCTGATATGATCTCTGTTTATCGCCAAACCCCCTTAAAATTAAAATATCAATTCTCTCTGTTTCAGAAGTAAAAAGCCATGCTATTTTCTTTTTTGTCTATTTCTGTCAGAATTTGAGTTTCAGATGTCAAACTATTAATTATTTATTAGTAACCATGGTCGTGCCTTATTTGTTGTTCACTATGTTCGAAAATCGCATCGTTATATGTTATTATTTGAAACGCCGATTTCTAGGAAAGTAATGAATTTAGGTATAACACATGGTTAATAAATAATGTTTAAAATTGAGTCGATAATCAAAATAAGTAAAAATATACAGGGTGTTCTTTTTAAAAAAATATAACTATTATTCTTCACAACTTTGTGGGCGACCCTGTATATTTCAATTTATTACCGATATGTAGATTTTGAATAGCCCTACATTTTTTATATAAGACGTTTTTTGATAACCCCTGTATATTTTTAAATAATCGACCGTTCTAGTAATTTTTTCTAACCCTGTAAAATATAGGTACTCATTTGTTTGTGCTTGTTTTTTATTTATTTTATGTTTGTTAGGTATTATTCGCAGCTCAATAAATCATATCACAGTTTTCAATAGTTTTTTATTGTTTGGCATTTTTTTTTTACATAAAAGTATTGTTGTACATTTTTTTTTCTTTTACTTGTTCAATGTAGTGGCTAAAGCGCACTAAATTGCATGTAACATTAACTTTCAGGTCCTGTTCAAAGTTATGAACATAAGGCATAACATTGAACACAGTAATTTAAAAAAAACGGCCATTAAAGACATAATTGTAAAAATGTTATTTCAAATATTTAAAGGTATAGTTGACCCTCCCTATACAGGGTTAGGAAAAATTACCAGAACGATCGATTATTTCAAAATATACAGGGGTTATCAAAAAACGTCTTTTATAAAAAATGTAGGGCTGTTAAAAATCTACATATCGGTGATAAATTGAAATATACAGGGTCGCCCACAAAGTTGTGGAGAATGATAGTTATATTTTTTTAAATGGAACACCCTGTATATTTTTACATTTTTCAGTTCCACATAAAATTATAATTATTTTTTATTAAATGCATTATTAGTCTATACTTCATAGTTTCCGAGATATTGACTCTCGAAAAGTGACATTTTTGAACTTTGACAGCTTATAACTTTCTAACAGTACGTCTTAGAGCAAAAAGGCTTACATGTCCCTATCTTCAATTTTTAATATCTTCCCAAAAAAATCAACTTCCGGTTAAACCGGATGTAACACGAAAGCAGGAAATATAGTTGTTCCGGTTTAACTTGAAGTGGATTTTTTTGGGAAGATAATAAAAATTGAAGATAGGGACATGTAAGCCGTTTTGCTCTAAGACGTACTGTTAGAAAGTTATATATAAAGAAATATTAACACTTTAATGCACCATTCATAATGTTTCTCGATTTTGCAACGTTTTGAACTCACATTCTGTAAGGCATTAAATAGCCCCACATACACCAACATATAAGTTGGACCGATTTGATCCGTTCGGATTTGGTCTGCGAGCTAGGCTCGGCACGTACCAAAACTCTCGTCATTTTTGGGCAGCCGAATTGGGCTCGCCGACTTAATAATCCGATTAGATTCGCCTGATTAAATCTTCTCGTTAATGGGACAAAACTCTACGTTTTGGCTTGGCTCGCGATCTTTTGGAATTCCTGAAAGATTTAACCGGTAGTTTTAGATCGACTCGGATTTATTTGAACTCGGTGAGTTATAAAAATTAATACCAATCGTAGAAGATGTGCTATAGCCTATAGCTTGTGCCATAGCGTATGTATTTATTGTCAATAAACAAAAATCAAAAAAACAGAGCAAGTGGGTAAAAAAATGGATTTCTCGTAGAGATGAACTGAGTCATATGTTACTCTTGAAAGAACTTCAACAAGAGGAGCCAAATGATTTTCTTAACAATTTAAGGATGGATAATGATACTTTCAGAAATTTGTTAAGTATGGTAAAAATACATTTGAATATAAATTCTTTTGACAAGTAACGTAAATCGGCAAACATTATTTGTTATTATTATTATTTCAATTTAACCTCAAACCAAGTTGGACGACTTGATACGCGTCCCAAATTAACCTAGCAAATCTACTGGGGTTAAAACCGGCTGATTTCTTCCGTGGCAGATATTACAGGGTCCGATAAAGCTCAGCTCGCCACATACACGTAAAGTTTTATCGGCGTATTTGCCTCGTGCCATATCAAATTCGTTAAGTTATCCGCTGGTGTATGGGGGGCTAATATGTCATTTCCTATTTAAGTTTATGACGTAAAACAATGTCAAAACAATTAATTAATGAAATTTGAATTTTGCTTTGTTGATATTATATTATCCGAAATGCGCCTCCCTGAAGATGAACGCATAGAAATTTTTATTATGTTGGATTGTGGGATGGGGGATAAAATTAGAAGTTATAGGGAAGCCTGTGATATGTTTAGTGAAAATACTCAAATCGCTCGACTACTAGCTAATTGACAGTATCTAGGATAGCAGTTAAGTTGAGAACTTCCAGTACTGTTAAAGATACTGATAAAAGTGGTCGTCCTGGTATACCTGAGGAGAAAAAAAAACAAATTATTATCACTTCAGGAAGACTCTTATAGCTCAAGCATACACCTTGGACCTGACTACGATACTCATTAATCCACCGCATGAAAAAAATTTTAACAGAAAAGTTTCATCCCTACAAACCAAGTATAGTTAGATCTGGTCTTAACGTGCGGGTCCAAAGGTCATTGATCATATGCGTCAAATCAGATAACACAGAGGCTATCAAAATGTTGTGAGATTATTTACAAACTCAGACCAAGTTTACAAATATACCGAAGGAAGGAAAAATAGTTTCATTATTTTAGCTATCGAGAAGATAGCCACCTATACCTAATATTATTAGTTTTGTAAAAATTATGTACAGGGGAGTTGAAAAAGTTACAAAAAAATTATATAATCGGTAATTATATACCTACTGTACCCTTTAATTAAAAACGACAATAATAAACAGTGCAATTTATTTTAACAATTTTACTACTAAAACCTAAAAATACAATGGCATTTAGTCTGATAAACTATTTCGATAATGAAAGAAAAAGTGGAAATTCGCAAACCAATATGCAGGAAACCGTAATGAAAACACTGGGAATTAGTTTAAGGACTATGCAGAATAATGTGCATGAAAAAAAAGCATGATATAATACCCAAGAATACTAAAAAATGTAAACGAAAAACACCGTTTATAATTATAGACTAAAAACTCTCATCGTCACTTATAAAATCTGAAAAGTCCTCGTCGTCTGAGTCGTCTTCGAATGGAGCAATTATCATTGGCGCTACTTCGACATCTAGTACTTGTTCTCGATCCCACCAATCCCTTATTAATATTTCTGTATGTTCCACCGATTTCTTCAAGTACTCTTGTGTAATATGATCTAACGAATCTTGCCAAACTATTTGTACTTGGTCGGATTTAAGACCATCACCTACATGTTTTTCATAATATGACTTTGCACCAGCCAATATTAATTCTATTGCGTTAAACTGGCAATGATATGGCGGCAGTCGTAGAACCACATGACCATATTCACGCAGTATTTCATCTACCGCGTATATTTTGGGTTTTTTAAGAGACTGTGCTATTGATAGGAGTTCCGATTTAAGCATATTTGGTAAAGGATTTTGGTTGTGTTTTTCCAGCCACTCATAAATATCACTTTTCCTCCAAGATGAAGTAGGCTGTTTATTTAAAATTCTTGAATGATATGATGCATTATCTAATACAATTAAAGACGGAGCATCCAAATTTGGTATCAATTGAACTTTTAACCATTTTTCAAACATTTCGCAATTCATATTATCATGATAGTCAGCACTTTTTGATGTTGAAGAAAAAATTAAACTCGCACCTGCAACATATCCTGTTGCAGAACCGGCATGCAAAATAATAAAACGCTTTCCCGTACCGCACCCCTTTTTCCTTTTAACACTTTTTACAGGCTCATCTTGCCAAGATTTTGAACCACTACCATTCGAAAATATCCACGTTTCGTCTAAAAATACCACTTTTCTAAATTTCGATTTGTAATTGTCCGTATATTTTTTTAAAACTGAACACGCTGACTCACTATCTGTGGCTGCTCACATAAAAATCTTTGGTTACAGGCTTTTTTATAGCGAAAACCTAAATTTTTTATTAATTTTGATAACGCTTCAAGTCCAATTTCTAAAACACCCCGAATTTTTAATGTTTTTTGTAAAACTGGAAGAGTTACGTTGGTTTTTGATTTGTATAAATCGTAAATCACATTTCGAACTCCCATTTTAATATTTTCACTTAAATCCTCATTCTTTGGCTTTCTTCGTTTACACTTTTTAGTATTCTTGGGTATTATGTTATGTTTTGTTTCATGCACAATTTTCTGCACAGTCTTTAAACTAATTCCCAGTGCTTTGGCTACTGTTTCCTGAATATTGGTTGGCGAATTTCCACTTTTTCTTTCATTTTCGAAATCGTTTATCAGATTAAGTACCATTTTTTTTGATTGGGGATGCAAAAACCCAGAAAATTGTTTCATTTTGTCACAAACTGTCAAAGTCACAAAACTGGCATATTTAAAATAAAACGTAGCTGGTGCTATTATAAGCTTTTTTAGAATCGCTGGAAAGTAAATACATATCCTTTTTTTTCATGTCAAAATGGAATAAGTCTGTCTCATTTATCTTACGTATTTTATTTAGAGGGTAAAATTAAACGCAAGTAAAGAAAACAAAAACTGAGAGTATGTCTTTCTTGAATCGTATGACCCGCACGATAAGACCAGATCCGACTATACCAGAGTTATTGTACGATGATCCTGATAGGCAACAGCAATTTTGTGAAATAATGATTGAACAATTAATTCCGCACGAATTGTCAAAAGAATTTGTTTTTTAGATGAAGTTACTTTTTCTTTAAATGGACAGGTTAATAGACAAAACTACGGATACTCAATGGTTCATAGAAAATCACACCCTGTATAAGTAAAAGGTTAATGCCTGGGCGGGCATTGTTGAAAATACATTAACCGAACCATTTTTTTATGAGAGACTCTCTGGAGAAAGGCATTTACATTTCCTGGGAAATGATATGGTTCCAACTCTTGATACACAATTTCCAGATAATAATGATCCTGATTTAGTATAATTTTGTGGTGCTCAAAACTTAGCAAAAACATATAACAATGACCTAGACGATCAATTGGGAAATAATTTGATTCAGTTTCGTTTTACTATGACTTGGAATAAACTGATGACGAAAATGAAAAAGTCATAAATCAGGAGAGGTGGATATAGAAACTCTTCTTAAAAAAACGTTAAAGGTTGTTTTCCTAATAGTGAGATTGCCTTAAGACTGTACCTGTCACTTATGGTCACAAGCAGCAGTGGAGGAATGTCATTTTTAAACAGAGTCACCACCTTGTATCCAGTTGGAACGGTCAACAACTTTAATAATTATAAGTAGGTACACAATAAAAGCTGAAATAAAAAAAAAAATTCTTTATACGTCAGGAATTGCCTTAAAAACCAATAATTATTATGGGCGGTGCGGTAGTTCTTTAACCAGGTAAGGATTATTGTTTTCAAACATTTTTATTAATAATAATTGCCACATCTAGATAAATTCCAAAATAAGTTTTTAGGTCCAAATTAAAAAAATAACAACAAACAAACTCTTAGTGAAAAGTTAACATAAACATAAAATAAATTCTAAAATCACGTTAAGTAAGTTACCTACTTAAATACAAGAGAATATAAAAAGAAAAATTTTCTTCACTAAAGTTATTTTGTAGGAAAAATACGAAAATTGTTAAAAACCGGAGCTGTTACTAAAAAAACCGGAGCCCGGAGGTCAAGTATAGAAAACCGGAGACTCCGGGTGAGGAGGTCACCCTGTTTTCAAAATTAAAGGTGATCAAAACCAAGCTTCAAACGTCAATGTTAGAAGATGATGTCTATGCTGTAGCTTTTCTTAGTATTGAAAGAGACATTTTAAGACAACAAAATTGTGAAGACATTATCAGTAGCTTAATTATTACGAACTGTAGGTGTAAATTAATTTGCTATTAAGATTGTGTGACTACTGACGCTTGCGTTATAGTTAGATTGTTTGGAAAACTTCTGCATTTGAATTAAATAATATATTATGTATGTTATATAGACTAAATAAATTTTGTTTGTTCATCACATTTATTTTTGTTATCTCTTGTAATTTTTAACATGTTTACTTAAAATTACTCTATGTTAATTTTAAAATCGTAATACTTAAATTTCCAAATTTAGAATCATAGCATAGACTTGAATATTAACTTTGTATTATTAAAGGAAATGCAACTTGAACTTACCGTGGCAAAAGCCGAAGAGAAGATGTAGCGAGTAGCGACATTTAGTGTCGTTGTTATGCACTTCTAGATTACATCACCACCGCTTGGCAGCGCTAATGGCACGAAGTCGGGTATCAGTTAAGTGGAGCGAAAACCAGTTTATTTCATAGTGTTTAATTAGATAATTGCTGAAAATGAGGTTTTTGTATGTTAATTTAAAAAATATAATTTCTTTGGCAGGGCCCGCACTATAGGTTTAGCCTACGGGCTCACAGATCCTAAATCCGGCGCTGCTCAAAGAATATATTTTATATGAAACGAAAAACCGCAAATTACTGTCCTGTCAAAACTCTAGCCCGCAAGGGCACAACATTGAAATTTCCACAGAATTTATCTCTTAATATCCTCATATTTTCGTGTCAATGGTCCAGGCGACCATCTATCCATTATTTTATCTTATCCCTAATCAAATGTAAGCCCTCTCAACATGTTTACATTGGGCCCTTGGGACTTAGGGTTCATGTATATTAAGGGCAGCGAGCCGCGCTGATGCTAAATCTAAAGAATTAATTTCGGAAAATCATACCGTATACTGGCAGTAAGTTAATAAGCCAGTTTAGGTGCCAAGGGTCTATCTGTCAAAGGGTTATTCTCTGGAGAAGATGGTTACTGATATTTTAAAATGATATTCCGGTTATAGTTAGGAGGGAGAGGGCTAGACGGTTCTCCTTGTATGACCTCTCTTTGCTTGGGATGTTTCAGGAAAATGCCAACTACCCCAAAGCATAGAAGCACGTTAAGAAATAAGTAATTTCTCTCATTTTATAATCATTGCCTTTCGTACCCTTATGTCGGATAACACAAAGTTTTTAGACAATAATTAACTAACCAGCAACTTTGACTGTGACATAAATTACATTAATAGAAACGATTTTTCACAATCGGAGTGACCCGGCTAGCTTGCAGCGACCTTTGGCTTACCTTTTTAGGGCCTTCAGAAGCAGCAAGTGCACGGCAGCTCTTCGTCTAGTGAGTCGGTTGTGAGTCTCGTTGGAAACTAATTTTTTGTTGTTTATTTTCGATTGCTCAGAAACACTGTGGGCGCCACTGGGTTATAAATTTATCCTAACCTAAAGTAACCCAGAACTTTAAGATTAATTTAATTACAAAAAACGGGGAACTGCATGTGTAAAAGGTAAGCAATGAGAACAACCCTATCTGGTAAAACAAAATATTTATTTCTAAAGTATTATCAAAAAAATAGGTGACCTGCGGAAATACACAAATTTAAATTAAATTCATCTAGATAAAATAAATTATCACTACCCTACGTATGTGAAAAATGACGAATAAAACAATATTGAACATTATAAGTTTTTAAAAAAAGGCTTATACGGTACCTCCTGGTAATGACCAAAAAAAAATATAGTGATTGTAAACTCAAACATTGACGCACCAAAAAAAAATCATGATTCTTCCTCTGCGCACCTGTAAAACTTCAAATATATAAAAAAATACTCTGCCAACCAAGACGACCTTACAATTTGACCTAATTTGTGTAACAGTAAAAAAAATAATCAAAAGAAAAACTCACATTTTTAAGACTTAGATACGCACGTACGGTAAGAATATTCTTGTAAAAAAATAACATGAGTGTGAGTTCCGCTAGGTAAATTCAAAAATGATAATTTGAGTAGAGACTAACTGCACGGCGGTACATCATATTTTATATGAACAAAAGAAACGTAGATATATTTTTTTATTAAAAACATGTACCTCCGCGTGCAGCAAATTCCTACAAAAATAAATGAGTAAAATTTATAGAAAATTTCAGTGTGGTAAATGCTACGCTATCAAAATCTTAATACGCCATCTAGCACATTGCGTAGTAAAAAAAACTCAAAAAAGGCACTCAATACCAGCATAATAATAAATAACTAAAATATTATAAGTATAAAAATAATAAAAAAAACGTTACGTAGTCAGGCAAATTCTACCAACAATGGCCTCCCAAAATCGTTCCTCGCCCTTGACCACATCTCGGGAACGGCTCCTCTCGTCGCCGGTTCTGCCGCTAGGTCCTGTAGACCGCGCCTGTCGGGGCCAGGGGAGATCTCGTCGATCCATTGGGGCGACGTGATTAGGCGTTTTTAAACAAAACGGGACGTCTGGATGAAAACAAATCAAGGTAGGCAAAAACCCTGTAATGAAATACGAACAAATTACCTAGACGAAAACCTAGAAACTGGTTGCCTCTATTTTACCTCCAAAATGCTGTCGGAGGGCCTCTAGGAAGTTGCTTCACCGCCGCTCACTACTCTGTAGAAACGTCGTGCCGGCATTTTCAAAATTCGGTAATTTATTTACGATACTAGCACTTCACACGTATTAGTGTGAGATATTTTCCGGTAATAAAACTATGATAATTTTCTTAAATGTACGGTACGGTATTTTAGTCGTGCCTCTCGGCACGCGGTAGCTATTCGAAAGGAAAGAATCCACCACCAAATCTATCGAAACCAAAATCTCGCTGCATTCCTCAAGCCTCGCATGTATAAAAAATCTTAGCGGGTACCAATTCTGGGAGACGCATGGGGACGGCGAATCGTCCATAACTTTGGTCATTTTTCCAATGATCCGGCAATAAACTTCGTCCGAGTTCACGCGTACCGTGGCGGGTCCTGAAATTTCGCCAAAACGCGCCATTCTGCGGCAGCGCCGCCAAGTGGCATACAAGAGCGAAAACACCATTCAAAACTTTTGAAAACTCGGGAAAACACTGGCGTTTCTTATGGCCTGACAAACCGGGATTAATTTAACGGGGCGGGAAAATGAAATATACATGTCTAATATTAATAATAACGTTTCCTTAGAAGTAAATTAAACCACGTATTTTGAACCTACGAAAGTAAAACAAAAAAATGTAATTAATAATAATTAAACAACAAACTGTCAAGAATGACTTATTTACATTTTTTAAACTAAAAGAAAACGGCCGTAGCATTTGAAATGCTACATCACCCCCTTCGAAAAAACAAAAATATGTTAACCCCAGTTAACATATTTTTTTGCGCACGTTACGGGTTTTCGGTTCGATATCTGACGCGAATCATACGTCCTAATGGAGTCTCAATCGGGAAGTCATAAATAAAGGGAAGTCTCAATCAGTAATGTCCACCTGAACCCGTTAACAAAACACAAGAAAACAAAATACATTACATAAGATGGCATGTAGTTATCTTTAGACTTACGGCAAAAATTCGTGTGTGAGATTTGGTAATCCCAGTGATAATTTTAAACTAAAATATATTATTCGGCACTATACTAGAGATTTCTTAATAAAATATGGAAAAATTAATTTAACTATACAGGGTGCTTACACATAAATATATAAAGAAAATTTAACCTACGGAGATATCGGAATTTGACCCAAAATACTTTTTAAGGTCTTTTATATGCATTCTCCTCCATAGCTGTCATCTGCGTTACGTAATAAATAGACTAGTCGTGATATTCTTTTTATGACTGTACAAAGAACGCATTTGGGCGCTAACTTCGCGGAAAACTTATTTGCTGCGTCCGATAAAACTTTATTACGTCGCCAGACCCGTTCACCTTCTTCAAAAAACCATAATTTTTGTACTTCATATTGTCGCGCTAAATTCTTGAACGCTGTACCCGCGAATTGGGTACCGTTATCACACAAAATAAACTGTGGAACTCCTCTTTCGAGAAATACTTCCTCTTCGATAAATTTAATAATACTTTTGGCGCTGGCTTCCCTAATCGGGTGGACTAAAGTATATTTAGTAAACCAATCGCCTATTACTAATAAATATGCATAGCCCCGTGGCGATCTAGGAAAAGGTCCCATTAAATCGACAGCAATTATTTGCCAAGGGAAACGTACAGATTTTTCTGCATCCATAAGACCCATGCGCGGACTATTCGCTAATTTCTGGGAACAACAAGTTTTACATACTTTCACCTAACGTAATATATCTTTTTTCATACGCGGCCAATAATAGTTTTCTTGAATCCGCGCTAAAGTTTGAAAGAACCCAAAATGTCCGGCGGTAGGTGGATCGTGACAAGAATTTATTATGTCATTGCGTAAGTATTTAGGGACTAAAATTTTCCACTCATTTATGTTAGTTTTTACTTTTGAACGAGATAGACCTAACTTATAAATAATGTCATTTTCAACTTTAAAATTTGCGTAAGAGTCTGGCTCTTTGATTATTTTTTCTTTTAGAGAGGTACCACGCATCTACTTTTTCTACTGCTATGTCAATTAAGGTTATTTCTGGTGTCCTACTTAACGCGTCCGGGACGACATTTAAGGAGCCTTTTCGGTGTACTAAAACAAAGGTATATTGGCGTAATTTCATTGCCCAACGCGCGAGTCTCCCTGTGGGATTTTTTAGGTTATTAAGATAGAGAAGTGAATAGTGGTCCGTTATGACAGTGAACCTAACGCCTTCTACCCATGGGCGGAAACGTTCTTAATTAAATAACAATGCTAGACATTATTTTTCCGTTACGGTATAATTTCGTTCTGTTCTACTGAGAGATCAACTCGCGTACGCGATAACTCTTTCTTATCCATCGAGAACATGGGTCAAAACACCACCCAAACCAAAATATGATGCGTCACTTGCTTCTGTAAACGGCTTAGAAAAGTCGGGTTGACTCAAAACAGGGACTGACACGAAAGCTTGTTTAATTTTTGAAAACGCGTCTTCGCCTTGACTGGTCCACTTAATGGACTGCTTCTTTTTTTTTCCACGTAACAAATCATTAATAGGGGCGGTCAAAGTAGAGAAATTCTTTATAAAATGGCAATACCACGAACAAAGTCCGATAAAACGTTTAATTTCGGTAGTATTGGTGGGCCTAGGGTAATTTATCATACTAGAAATTTTTTCGGGGTCCATGCGCAACCCGTTGGCGCCTACTATGTAACCGAGAAACTTTAGGGTTGTTTTAAAAAATTCACATTTTTCGATGCTAATGGTTAAATTTGCGTCTTCCAAACAATTTTTTACCTCTTTTAGGAGTGCTACATGTTCTTCGAAAGTGCATCCTAGAATTATTATGTCATTGAGATAGGTAAATATTTTAAGTTCGAAACGAGGACCGAAAATCTTATCAACCAAACGTTGCTGTAAATTAAAATTGAAATAAGCCACGTCCTGTAACGCTAAATGCTGTTTTTCCCTGGAATCTTTGTCTAAAGGTATTTGCCAAAATGCTTTGCGTAGGTCGATAGTTGAGATAAATTTCGCGTCTCGTAACATGTTCAAAATTCGATCAATATTAGGTAATGGGTACGAATCATAACGCGTCTGCGCATTAAGCATGCGCGAATCTAGGCATAATCTATGCGTACCGTTAGCCTGTTTTACTAATAAAATGGGAGAACTGTAAGGGCTGTTTGAGGGTTCTACTACCCCTAAAGATAACATCTCATTTAATTCATCGTTAAGAATTTTTAACATACAGTGTCACCAGTAAAGTCCGCATCATATGGGATTTATTTTTATTAATAACTTTATTCGAAGTTTGACTTTGGCATCAAGTTTTGCTTCGATCGAGATGAAAATTAAGCGAAAAAATAGTAGTCACGTGATTCGCATTATCTGTCAAATTTTAATTTTTTCCATAAAATAATTCAAAAGTGGGGTTATTTTTGAAAACATCGAAAAATGTTATTAGAAAAAGTTTTTTTTAATGCATTTTCTAGGCCACATGCAAAATTTCAGCTGCATAAGATAATTTTAATTTTTTACCTATATTTTGTAAATTGCACCTCTTTTGCAAAATAAGACCCAACGCAACCTACATAAAACTTCTTAGTTTTGACAATGCTTTATTTCAGATACATTTTCTTTAAAGTAGCGCCTTATTAAATGTGTGTTTTTCTACAAAATCAAAATAGGGGTATTAAAATTTGGTCGCATGTGATGCAAAGTTTATTTGTTTTTGACCCTGTTTAAGATGACTTCATAAAATAAGTATTTTTGAAAACGTAGAAAGTAAAAAAATAAAAAATAAAATAAAGGGGTTTTTAATTAAATCGTTGAAAATAGATAAACTTTACGTTAAGTTAAACTAAAATTTATTTTCCACTTAATGAACACTTTACTGATGACACTGTGTTATTTTTTGTCTTAATATTAAGGTGTATTACTTTCAGACATAAACTACGTTTTCAAAAATACTTATTTTATAAAGTTATCTTATACAGGGTCAAAAACAAATAAACTTTGCATCACATGCGACCAAATTTTAATAGCCCAATTTTGATTTTGTAGAAAAACACACATTTAATAAAGCGCTACTTTAAAGAAAACGTATCTGAAATAAAGCATTGTCAAAACTAAGAAGTTTTATGTAGGTTGCGTTGGGTCTTATTTTGCAAAAGTGGTGCAATTTACAAAATATAGGTAAAAAATCAAAATTATCTTATGCAGCTGAAATTTTGCATGTGGGCAAAAAACTGCATTTAAAAAAACTTTTTCTAATAACATTTTTCGATATTTTCAGAAATAACCCCACTTTTGAATTATTTTTTGGAAAAAATTAAAATTTGACAGATAATGCGAATCACGTGACAACTATTTTTTCGCTTAATTTTCATCTCGATCAAAGCAGAACTTGATGCCAAGTCAAATTTCATATAAAGTTATTATTAAAAAAAAATCCCATATGATGCGGACTTTACTGGTCACACTGTATATAGGGTGTCCCATATCTAAGGGGCCGTACAGCAACAAGAGTAAGCTTGGTGATTTTTGCTTAAATTCATAGGTGGCGTATGAACCTGTATTACGTGTGATTCGCCTTTACTGGTGACACTGTATAGGGAGACATAAGGTACTGTTTTTTCTTGAAAGGTGGGGCATCGCCGGTATCTATGGTCATCGAAATTTTATCCGTGAGGCCTATACGCGTGTCGCTAGAAATTTTCTTAAATGATTCGATAACTTCTTGGGCTTCCTAAAAATGAATTTAATAAATTTTTATTATTTTGCAGCACGGTATTCAAATTATTCTGTGTGAACCATGTATTATTTTTAAAGTCTAAGATTATAGAGAATTGGCGCGCGAAATCGCTACCAAAAATAAAACTATGACAGACAGAAGGTACGACTAATGCTTTAACTATTCTGCAATCATCTTTAATTACTACTGGTAAGTCGATAATACCTTTTACTTTTTGTGGAGAACCGTCCGCGACGGATATATTTTTAACTTGCGCCGGGTTAACCTGAATTTTCAAAAAATCTAAAAAGGCTTGACCGTCAGCACCAATAATTGATGTAGTCGCACCGGAATCAAACAGTGCCGTTACTTCTGTATCGAAAATTCGCACTGAAATATAAGGTCGATTATCGAAAGTCTTCTTTTCTAAGATAGGTGAAATTTCATTTGTTTGTCGTGAAAACAGATGTGTAAGGTTATTTTAAAGAAATTTAAGGTAGTTGCATTGTTCAATAGTAAGATCACTTTTATTTTCGATAGTGGCCTTTAATTTAGCGGCATAGCCTTGGCCGTAACGTACACCGCTGCACTCAAGTTTTTTTTACACCGTGAGCATGTTTTGACAGTGACGTTAGCAGCACCACAACGAAAACAAAATTTATTTTTCTTTACTCGGCTATTTGAATATAAATGACCGATTTTATTACAATTCCAACATTTATTCATGTGATTACTTGCTATGGGATTTTGTTGTGCTGGAGCGTTACGCTCGAAAACACGCGAAGAAAAATTAGGACCATATGTTCTCTGTTCATTACTGAAATTTGAATAATTATTTTGATTATTATTGCGGTCAATTTCACAAGTTTGTATGGTTTGTCGATTGGGCGGGGCGAAACGGTTTTTATTTTTTAAATAGTTTGCTTCTTCTAGACGTTTGACCAAATTAACTAAATCCTGTTACTGAATCGATTACGCTTAAAGCTAACTGGCTAATATATTCGGGTAAAAGGTTTTGTTTTATAATTTTGACTTTTGTGACTTCGCACGGCATTCGGCTCAATCTAGCGAAAAGATTTTCAAGTTGTGCGACGTAAAGTATGACTGATTCGTCTTTGCGTTGTTTACGCTATTTGATTTCATCCCAGATCTCGTCTTTGACACATGGCGAAAGAAAGTCTGTTTTTAAACGTAATAATAAATCGGGCCAATTTAAAACAATATTCTTTACGCTGCGGTACCAAATAAAAGCAGAGAGAACAATTCGACTGCGGATCTAAATAAGTCATCATCGGTAATACCACGCTCATGCGCAATTTCGGTTATCCTTTCTATAAAATTGTAAACTAAATTTGGGTCTCCGTTGAACTTTACATTTAAATCCGAAAGTATTTGTTTTTTAGAACACGTGACAACCGGTGGTGGAATATTAACGGTGGGGAGTCTTGTCGTAATGCTTTGGTTTGGATCGGTTTTTGGGGTGTCTATAATTATTTTATCATGGACATCTGCGTCTAACTCAAGGCATGTAGCGTAAATTTCTTTTTTAAAATTTTAAATTTCATCCCTATTATCACCCTCTTCAAGGACGTCGAGCCTCTGCACGCGACCCGTGACATGTGCGATACGTGATTTTATTCTATGAAAAAGGGTATCAGGCGGATTGCCTTCGAAATCTAAAATCACACTGGTGATATTCACAATCGTTGCATTTATAGCATCGCGCTCGTCTTCAAAAGTACTTACGTAATTTTCTAAATCGATAATACTGGCCCCTTGAACCTCTCTATGTAAAAGACGTGCCAAAATTTTAATTTTTTCAGCCCGATCTTTCCTACTATTTACGTTCCGAACTTTTAATTCGTATTCTATCTCGGATGCTAAAAGATGTCGGGGTCAAAATTCGTAATCCATGTTCAATTTCAAAATTATAATCAATAAATTTTAAAAATAAAATTTTAAATTTAAATCTAAAACCTGTAAATAAAATTATCAGTACTACTGGTGAAGGTAAATAGTTTGTTATCAATGCTACCAAACACAATGCGGTTTCATGAGCGAAAAAGGAAACGAGAAAAAAAAATGTCTCTGAGCTTCAAAAATATTGTGGAAAATTTATTTTTCGAGCCCCACGTAATTGGGCGCTATTTTTACTTGCAGCGACCTTTGGCTTACCTTTTTAGGGCCTTCAGAAGCAGCAAGTGCACGGCAGCTCTTCGTCTGGTGAGTCGGTTGTTAGTCTCGTTGGAACCTAATTTTTGTTGTTTATTGACCTGCGGAAATACACAAATTTAAATTAAATTTATCTAGATAAAATAAATTATCACTACCCTACGTACGTGAAAAATGACGAATAAAACAATATTGAACATTTTAAGTTTTTTAAAAAAGGCTTATACGTTACCTCCTGGTAATGACCAAAAAAAAAATATAGTGATTGTAAACTCAAACATTGACGCACCAAAAAAAAATCATGATTCTTTCTCTGCGCACCTGTAAAACTTCAAATATATAAAAAAATACTCTGTCAACCAAGACGACCTTACAATTTGACAGTAAAAAAAAGAATCAAAAGAAAAACTCACATTTTTAAGGCTTAGATACGCACGTACGGTAAGAATATTCTTGTAAAAAATAACATGAGTGTGAGTTCCGCTAGGTAAATTCAAAAATGATAATTTGAGTAGAGACTAACTGCACGGCGGTACATCATATTTTATATGAACAAAAGAAACGTAGATATATTTTTTTATTAAAAACATGTACCTCCTAGTATAGGAGCTGACAAACATTGCGGTGAACGATATTTTTCAAAATTTTCACCTACATGGTCTAATTATACATGGTATAGACAAACTAAAATCGACCGTCTGCCGTTTCAAAGTGGTAGCTTTAACTTGGGGAATGCAGTTAAAAAAGGGTGGTTTTAAGATTTGGTGAACAATATTGATCAAAACCCACATTCACTCATTTGAAAAAACAGCTTAAAAATTTGTCGAAATCACGTGGGCAGACGATTTATTTGACAGCTTAATCCTAGCAGACGCCTGTCAAAGTGGCATATTTTATAGTAAAGTGAACGACAAGTAAAACACATTAATTTTGGTGGGTGTATTCCCCTATTAGTACGTTTACTAAGAACAATATGGCAGACGAAATATTTGACAGCGTTTCTGTGGCAGACGCTGTCAAAGTGACAAGTTTACTCTTGGTAAACAATATTTATAATAGCTCAAATTGGTAAAATACCATAAAACTATACAGGTATTTATTAATTTTAAGAAAGCAGACTATTTATTTGACAGCTTAACCCTGGCAGACGCCTGTCAAAGTGGCATATTTTATGGTAAAGTGAACGACAAGTAATACACATTAATTTTGGTGGGTGTATTCCCCTATTAGTACGTTAACTAAAAACAATATGGCAGACGAAATATTTGACAGCGTTTCTGTGGCAGACGCTGTCAAAGTGACAAGTTTACTCTTGGTAAACAATATTTATAATAGCTCAAATTGGTAAAATAACATAAAACTACACAGGTATTTATTAATTTTAGGAAAAACAGACGATTTATTTGACAGCTTAACTTTGGCAGACGTCTGTCAAAGTGGCATATTTTACAATAAAGTTAACGACAAGCATTACACATTAATTTTAGTGGGTGTATTCCCCTATTAGTACGTTAACTAAAAACAATATGGCAGACGAAATATTTGGCAGAGCTCCTGTGGCAGACGCTCTCAAACTTACAAGTTCACCCTTATTGATAAACAATGTAAATAGCTCAAATTGGTAAAATAAAATACTACTTTGGTAAATGGTATTTAAACATTTTTATTGCAAAATTGGTATAAAATAAAAATTATTCTTTAACAAATATAAAACAGGATTCTTAAAACATCATGAAATCAGTCTCTCGTTTTTATTCGTCAACAAAACCTAAGAGTACTTCAACAAACCTAAAACTATTTATACATATTTAAAAAAAAATATATAGGTATAACAAAAAAATATATTCTACAAAAAATGCAAATGAATCTAGTCAAGCATTGTTCCAACAAAAAAAAAACACATTTCTTAAAACTATAAAATACTTAGGATTTTAAAACATCACATAATCAGTCTCCCACTTTTATTATTTTACAAATAAGTAACCTAAATAAGAGAGAGTACTTCAACAAGTCAACAATCCAGCATCATTCTAAAAAAACACATTTCTTAAAACTATAAAACAGGATTTTAAATTATTACAAAATCAGCCTCCCATTTTTATTCTTTCACAAAAAAGTAACCTAAATAAGAGGAAGAGAACTTTAACAAATCTAAATGTATTTATCTAAGCAAAAATAAATCAAAAAAATATATCATCTACAAATGAATCTAGTACCTTAAAACAGCATAAGTTATACCAAACACTAATAAGTTCCCAAAAACTTGCATAAAAATTTCAAATTACAAAATCAGTCGGTATTTATCGCTGTAAAAAATCATCCTCGTCGTCACTTGATTCAACCGAAATTGCGTCGGCGTCGTCGTCACTTTCGTTACTTAAATCAGATTTATGCAAAATATCACCAAGTTGAATGGCCGTTTGAGGCCCGTCAAACCATAATATATTGAATTTTTTTTCTCTCAGTATCCAACCATTAATTAGAGGATCTTAAAAATTTGGAGTAACTTTGGTTGCATTCGTCCAAATTGCTGCAATTTGGTTTATCCTTCGAATTTTTTGCAGTATTACTGATTTGCAAGGGGGAAAGTTTTGAGCATTAAATTTTTTTTTAAATAAAAGTGGATTTTTTTCTGATGTGCACCCATAAGTTTTAATAAAACATTCCAATCTGGCCTTATCTATATCCTTTAAATTTGGTTTTCCATATAATTTGCAAACATAGCCTTCCAGAGTCTTTAGTGTTTCCTGAGGGATGTCTTTAAATAGCTTTGACCCCAATGACGCAAAAGCAGCTTGAGTTTGATTGCAATTTTTTAATATTGTAAAAGGTTTCTTTTTTCCTTTGTCATAAAACGAGGCTTCATAATAACAACCACTAAATGCATGGAATGCTGGTAGTGCTTGGCTAAGAGTTGATCCTAAATAATCGTGTATCTTTGTAAGATTAATATATCTTAACGAATTATTCGAAATTTGACCAGTTTCCATCCAAACAAGCTTATTTTCTTTTTTAAAATGGTCAACATGCGCTAATGCAATAACTGCAATATCTGTATCTGCAGCTCGTATAACTATATTTTTGCAAACAGTTTTTGTTATATGAAAGAATATTTTACTATCGGCCTCTTCATGCTCACAATAGTATTCTTGTGCTATTTCTTTTATAACATGTTCGTTTTTCTGATAAAATAGCAATGATTATCAATGGTTACATATATAATTTTATTATTAATTATTGGGTAATAACAGTTATTTTCCCACTCTGGATGGAAACTGGTCAAATTTCGAATAATTCGTTAAGATATATTAATCTTACAAAGATACACGATTATTTAGGATCAACTCTTAGCCAAGCACTACCAGCATTCCATGCATTTAGTGGTTGTGATTACGAAGCCTCGTTTTATGGCAAAGGAAAAAAGAAACCTTTTACAATATTAAAAAATTGTAATCAAACTCAAGCTGCTTTTGCGCCATTGGGGTCAAAGCCATTTAAAGACATCCCTCAGGAAACACTAAATACTCTGGAAGGCTATGTTTGCAAATTATATGGAAAACCAAATTTAAAGGTATAGATAAGGCCAGATTGGAATGTTTTATTAAAACTTATGGGTGCACATCAGAAAAAAATCCACTTTTATTTAAAAAAAAATTTAATGCTCAAAACTTTCTCCCTTGCAAATCAGTACTACTGCAAAAAATTCGAAGGACAAACCAAATTACAGCAATTTGGACAAATGCAACCATAGTTACTCCAAATTTTTACGATCCTCTAAATAATGGTTGGATACTGAGAGAAAATAAATTCAATATAATATTGTGGTTTGACGGGCCTCAAACGGCCATTCAACTTGGTGATATTTTGCATAAATCTGATTTAAGTAACGAAAGTGACGACGACGCCGACGCAATTTTGGTTTGTAATTTGAAATTTTTATGCAAGTTTTTGGGAACTTATTAGTGTTTGGTATTACTTATGCTGTTTTAAGGTACTATATTCATTTGTAGATGATATATTTTTTTGATTTATTTTTGCTTAGATAAATACATTAAGATTTGTTAAAGTTCTCTCTCTTATTTAGGTTACTTTTTTGTGAAAGAATAAAAATGGGAGGCTGATTTTGTAATAATTTAAAATCCTGTTTTATAGTTTTAAGAAAATAAATGTGTTTTTTTAGAATGATGCTGGATTGTTGATTTGTTGAAGTACTCTCTCTTATTGAGATTACTTATTTGTAAAATAATAAAACTGGGAGACTGATTTTGTGATGTTTTAAAATCCTAAGTATTTTATAGTTTTAAGAAATGTGTTTTTTTTTTGTTGGAACAATGCTTGACTAGATTCATTTGCATTTTTTGTAGAATATATTTTTTTATTTTTTTTATTTTTTTTAATATATGTATAAATAGTTTTAGGTTTATTGAAGTACTCTTAGGTTTTGTTGACGAATAAAAACGAGAGACTGATTTCATGATGTTTTAAGAATCCTGTTTTATATTTGTTAAAGAATAATTTTTATTTTATACCAATTTTGCAATAAAAATGTTTGAATACCATTTAAAAAAGTAATATTTTATTTCACCAATTTGAGCTATTTACATTGTTTTTCAATAAGGGTGAACTTGTAAGTTTGAGAGCGTCTGCCACAGGAGCTCTGCCAAATATTTCGTCTGCCATATTGTTTTTAGTTAACGTACTAATAGGGGAATGCACCCACTAAAATTAATGTGTAATGCTTGTCGTTCACTTTATTGTAAAATATGCCACTTTGACAGACGTCTGCCAAAGTTAAGCTGTCAAATAAATCGTCTGCTTTCTTAAAATTAATAAATACCTGTGTAGTTTTATGTTATTTTACCAATTTGAGCTATTATAAATATTGTTTACCAAAAGTAAACTTGTCACTTTGACAGCGTCTGCCACAGAAACGCTATCAAATATTTCGTCTGCCATATTGTTTTTAGTTAACGTACTAATAGGGGAATACACCCACCTAAATTAATGTGTATTACTTGTCGTTCACTTTACCATAAAATATGCCACTTTGACAGGCGTCTGCCAGGGTTAAGCTGTCAAATAAATAGTCTGCTTTCTTAAAATTAATAAATACCTGTGTAGTTTTATGTTATTTTACCAATTTGAGCTATTATAAATATTGTTTACCAAGAGTAAACTTGTCACTTTGACAGCGTCTGCCACAGAAACGCTATCAAATAGTTCGTCTGCCATATTGTTTTTAGTTAACGTACTAATAGGGGAATACACCCACCAAAATTAATGTGTATTTCTTGTCGTTCACTTTACCATAAAATATGCCACTTTGACAGGCATCTGCTAGGGTTAAGCTGTCAAATAAATCGTCTGCCCACGTGATTTCGACACATTCTTAAGCTGTTTTTTCAAATGAGTGAATGTGGGTTTTGATCAATATTGTTCACCAAATCTTAAAACCACCCTTTTTAACTGCATCCCCCAAGTTAAAGCTACCACTTTGAAACGGCAGACGGTCGATTTTAGTCTGTCTATACCATGTATAATTAGACCATGTAGGTGAGAATTTTGAAAAATATCGTTCACCGCAATATTTGTCAGCTCCTATACTATCCGCGTGCAGCAAAATCCTACAAAAATAAATGAGTAAAATGTATAGAAAATTTGTGTAAATGAAAATTGTGGTAAATGCTACGCTATCAAAATCTTAATACGCCATTTAGCACATTGCGTAGTAAAAAAAACCCAAAAAAGGCACTCAATACCAGCATAATAATAAATAACTAAAATATTATAAGTATACGAAAAAACGTTACGTAGGCAAATCCTACCAACAATGGCCTCCCAAAAATCGTTCCTCGCCCTTGACCACATCTCGGGAACGGCTCCTCTCGTCGCCGGTTCTGCCGCTAGGTCCTGTAGACCGCGCCTGTCGGGGCCAGGGGAGATCTCGACGATCCATTGGGGCGACGTTATTAGGCGTTTTCAAACAAAACGGGACGTCTGGATGAAAACAAATCAAGGTAGACAAAAAACCCTGTAATGAAATACGAACAAATTACCTAGACGAAAACCTAGAAACTGGTTGCCTCTATTTTACCTCCAAAATGCTGTCGGAGGGCCTCCAAGAAGTTGCTTCACCGCCGCTCACTGCTCTGTAGAAACGTCGGGCCGGCACTTTCAAAATTCGGTAATTTATTTACGATACTAACACTTCACACGTATTAGTATGAGATATTTTCCGGTAATAAAACTATGACATTTTTCTTAAATGTACGGTACGGTATTTTAGTCGTGCCTCTCGGCACGCGGTAGCTATTCGAAAGAAAAGAATCCACCACCAAATCTATCGAAACCAAAATCTCGCTGCATTCCTCAAGCCTCGCATGTATAAAAAATCTTAGCGGGTACCCATTCTGGGAGACGCATGGGGACGGCGAATCGTCCATAACTTTGGTCATTTTTCCAATGATCCGGCAATAAACTTCACCCAAGTTCACGCGTACCGTGGCGGGTCCTGAAATTTCGCCAAAACGCGTCATTCTGCGGCAGCGCCGCCAAGTGGCATACAAGAGCGAAAACACCATTCAAACCTTTTGAAAGCTCGGGAAAACACTGGCGTTTCTCACGGCCTGACAAACCGGGATTAATTTAACGGGGCGGGAAAATGAAATATATTCCTGTCTAATATTAATAATAACGTTTCCTTAGAAGTAAATTAAACCACGTATTTTGAACCTACGAAAGTAAAACAAAAAAATGTAATTAATAATAATTAAACTTTTGCGGTACCGCAAACTGTCAAGAATGACTTATTTAAATTTTTAAAACTAAAAGAAAACGGCCGTAGCATTTGAAATGCTACAAGCTTAAGTCTTAATTTTCTAAACAAAGTCAAACTTGCCTGGTTAGTTAACTATTGTTAGTACCCTTTGTCCAACCCTATTTTGAGGTTTTAAATTTTTTTGCGAATAAATAAGATAAGAAAATAAACCTTTGAAATTTGATAAATAAAAATGTATTAATTTTCTATTCCAGCAGCTGTAAATAAATGGTTAATGACATGTTTACGTAATTGCCACTTGGGGATGTTAGACGATTCTCCTTAAATGACCTCTCTTTGTTTGGGATGCTCCAGGAAGATGCCAACTACCCCAAAGCAAAAATCAGGTTAAGAAATTAGTAATTTCTCTGATTTTATAATCATTGCCTTTCGTGCACTTATATTGGATTACACAAACTTTTCAGACAATAATTAACTAACCAGCAACTTTAACTGGGACATAAATTACAATAACAGAAACGATTTTTCACAATCGGAGTGACCCGGATTGATTTACTAATCAGGCAACTTTAATTGGGGGTAACTTATGTTTGCCAATGTCATTAGATTAATATCCCAGTCAAACTTGCCTGGTTAGTTAACTATTGTCAGAACCCTTTGTTCAACCCTATTTTAAGGTTTTAAATTTTGACGGATTAATAAGTATTAAGATAAAAAAAATCTTTGAAATTTGATAAATAAAAAATTATTAGTTTTCTATTCCAGCAGCTGTAAATAAATGGTTAATTACATGTTTACGTAAATGTCACTTGGGAATGCTAGACAGTTCTCCTTGTATGACCTCTCTTTGTTTGGGATGCTCCAGGAAGATGCCAACTACCCCAAAGCAAACATCAGGTTAATAAATTAGTTATTTCTCTGATTTTATAATCATTGCCTTTCGTGCACTTATGTTGGATTACACAAAGTTTTTAGACATTAATTAACTAACCAGCAACTTTGACTGTGACATACATTACATTAACAGAAATCATTTTTCACAATCGTAGTGACCCGGTTAGCTTAAGTCTTGATTTACTAATCAGGCAACTTTAATTGGGAGTAAATTATGTTTGCCAATGTCATTAGATTAATGTCCCTGTCAAACTTGCCTGGTTAGTTAACTATTGTTAGTACCCTTTGTTCAACCCTATTTTAAGGTTTTAAATTTTTTTGCGAATAAATAAGATAAGAAAAGAAAATAAACCTTTGAAATTTGATAAATAAAAAATGTATTAATTTTCTATTCCAGCAGCTGTAAATAAATGGTTAATTACATGTTTAAGTAATTGTCACTTGGGAATGCTAGACAGTTCTCCTTGTATGACCTCTCTTTGTTTGGGATGCTCCAGGAAGATGCCAACTACACCAAAGCAAAAATCAGGTTAAGAAATTAGTAATTTATCTGATTTTATAATCATTGCTTTTCGTGCACTTATATTGGATTACACAAAGTTTTCAGACAATAATTAACTAACCAGCAACTTCAACTGGGACATAAATTACAATAACAGAAACGATTTTTCACAATCGGAGTGACCCAGTTAGCTTAAGTCTTGATTTACTAATCAGGCAACTTTAATTGGAGGTAACTTATGCTTGCCAATGTCATTAGATTAATATCCCAGTAAAACTTGCCTAGTTAGTTAACTATTCTCAGAACCCTTTGTTCCACCCTATTTTAAGGTTTTAAATTTTGACGGATTAATAACTATTAAGATAAAAAATCTTTGAAATTTGATAAATAAAAAATGTATTAGTTTTCTATTCCAGCAGCTGTAAATAAATGGTTAATTACATGTTTACGTAATTGTCACTTGGGAATGCTAGACGGTTCTCCTTGTATGACCTCTCTTTGTTTGGGATGCTCCAGGAAGATGCCAACTACCCCAAAGCAAACACCAGGTTAAGAAATTAGTTATTTCTCCGATTTTATAATCATTGCCTTTCGTGCACTTATGTTGGATTACACAAAGTTTTCAGACAATAATTAACTAACCAGCAACTTCAACTGGGACATAAATTACAATAACAGAAACGATTTTTCACAATCGGAGTGACCCAGTTAGCTTAAGTCTTGATTTACTAATCAGGCAACTTTAATTGGGGGTAACTTATGTTTGCCAATGTCATTAGATTAATATCCCAGTAAAACTTGCCTGGTTAGTTAACTATTGTCAGAACCCTTTGGTCAACCCTATTTTGAGGTTTTAAATTTTGACGGATTAATGACTATTAAGATAAAAAAATCTTTAAAATTTGATAAATAAAAAATGTATTAGTTTTCTATTCCAGCAGCTGTAAATAAATGGTTAATTACATGTTTACGTAATTGTCACTTGGGAATGCTAGATAGTTCTTCTTATATGACCTCTCTTTGTTTGGGATGCTCCAGGAAGATGCCAACTACCCCAAAGCAAACATCAGGTTAAGAAATTAGTTATTTCTCTGATTTTATAATCATTGCCTTTCGTGCACTTATGTTGGATTACACAAAGTTTTTAGACATTAATTAACTAACCAGCAACTTTAACTGTGACATAAATTACATTAACAGAAACGACTTTTCACAATCAGAGTGACCCCGTTAGTTTAAGTCTTGGTTTACTAATCAGGCCACTTTAATTGGGAGTAAATTATGTTTGCCAATGTAATTACATTAATGCCGCAGTGAAACTGGCCTTGTGAGTTAACTATTGTTATAACCCTTTTTCCAACCCTATTTTGAGGTTTTAAATTTTGGCGAATTAATAACTATTAAAATAAAAAACCTTTGGAATTTGATAAATAAAAAATGTATTAGTTTTCCTTTCCAGCAGCTGTAAATAAACGGTTTATTACATGTTCACGTAATTGTCGCTTGGGGATGCTGTAGAATGTCTCCCCCTTTGTAGTCGCTAAAAGCTGAATGGCTTTGTTGGAAGGTTGTATGCCAACGAAATAATAATTATTAATATCTTGATAAGGCGTCAATTTTTCCGATTGTTAGTAAGAACTCTAGACTTTGTACTCAAATTCACGGAAAATCTAATTGAAATATGTAATAGTAATATTCTAAATTATATATATGTACCTATATATGCATAAATCGTCGTGCAATATTCAATCTTAAGATAAGATTATGAATACAAACAAATGAATAATTTCCATTAAATTCGATAATTATTTGGAATAAATTCTTGCCAAATTTTACAAATGTATGCCTCGTAACAACTGAAAAGAAATGCCGGCTGTATCTGGGGAACCGCTTACCGTACACCTTTCGGAAATAAATATTTATCACAAACATAGCCAAGAGAAATGGCTGGAAATTGGGTGCTGGTGCACTTTAGTACCTATAAAATTTCAAAATTTTGAAAAGAAAAACTGAAAAATAACTTATTTTCAAGTAATTTTAAGTTAAAAAAACTTATGAATGTACGGTTTTTTACAAACCTATTACCAAAAAATCATTGAAAGTTGTGGTACAAGGAAGTGTATGTCATGCTTTTAACACTAGCCGTACTTTATTATGGAATATTTCTTATACATCGGGATTAATAAAGTATATGCAAAAATAAAAATTGGATAAAAAGGGCTGATTATTACTAAAATAATAGTTTATAGTTTTAACATGAAAATAATAATAATATCCTTTATTAATAGCAGAAACTGCTAGCATAATACAAAAATTTAAAGTTAAAAAAAATAACAAAACACTTATAGTTACCTAAAAAGTTAACCTCTAACCCTATATCAACTATAATATTTTGAGTAAATTATAATATCTTAAATAAATTACAATCTTAAATAAATTACAATCTTAAATAAATCACAACACCCCAGATAAATTACAACACTCAATGACCAATCTTACATTTAATATATTTTTTACATTCAATTTTGAACCTATTTACATTTTCACAGCCCTTTACATTCGCGGGTAATTCGTTGTATTGCTTTAAACCCTTATGAAAAAGGTTGTTTTGGCCAAAATTTGTTGCTACTGATTGAATATAAAAGTTATCTCTTATTCGAGTATTATGGTTGTGGATATCACGGACGTGTATACAATTGTCAATTAAATGTTTTGGAAGTAGATCATGTAACATCTTAAAAATAAAAACCATTGTATTAAATATTATCGTTTGCTTAACACTTAAGAAATTTGTAATTTCCAACATATCCCTAATTCTGGTATAACGATTGCACTTTAAAATGATGCGCATGGCTTGATTTTGTTTTTTCTGTAAAGTATTAATTTCTGAATCGCTCAATAAAAAAAGTATGGAGGAGCAAAAGTTAAAATGAGGAGCAATTATACTCTGATATATAGTTTTTATTGTCCATGAACTTAGATCTTGATTTATTCTTCTTAAAAGATTCACCTTTTTGGCAACTTTATTGCAGATATATAAGTGATGGTTTGAAAAGCACAAATTCTGGTCAATAATCACACCAAGGTATTTTAGTTTTGTTACCTGTTCTATCTGTACATTATTAATTTTTACGACTGTATCATTAGGTGCTATATCTGTGGTATTGTATTTACTCTTAATAATCATCATTTTTGTTTTATCTGTATTAATTGCCAAACTATTTACATTTAACCAGTCAAGTAAAATTTTAAGTTCAGAATTTAAGGTATTAATTATTTCATTGATGTTATAGCCCACTACATAAATTAATGTATCATCGGCGAATAGTTGAATTTTACACTTGAATAATCTATTTACAATGTCATTTAGATATAAAACAAAAAGAGTAGGCCCCAAAACTGTCCCCTGTGGAACACCATAACTTGTCTCTTTCTTTGACGAGGTACAGTTGTTATATCTTGTTTCCTGTTCGCGGTCAGAGAGATATTCACTGAACCATTTTAAAACTCTACAATCAAAACCATATTTTTTAAGCTTTAACAATAGTAGTCTTCGGTCGATTGTCTCGAAGGCACGTCTGAAGTCCAAGAACACCACACCAATGATTACGACCTTGGTAATAATTTATCTATCAAAACTGCTTTCTTCTAACCACAAAATAATGAAACTGATTTTAACAGCTTCTTGGTTGTCATATTAAAGAAGCAATACTGTCCAATTGGCTCCAAAAGGTGTTTTGCCAACCGGTTTGTCCGTTGTTACCCAGATCATTATTTTTTAATTTAACATTTTTCAACAAATTTTCTTTTACCAGGACAGGTCCAAAAAAGATGACATCTTCCATGAATTTCCTATCAATTTTTATATTATATTAAGTGTGGCAACATTGTTATGAATGACTAACTTAACGGAGGGTTTTTGCATAAAAAAAACTATCAAAGACGAACTACTTTTACTTTTTTTTTAGAGAAAACAGTATCATCCATAAATAATTTGCTTTTAATGTGTTATTCCAATTACGAGGGTCCTAATGTGCACCAGACCAGGAAATTGTTTTTTTTTTCAATCTAACGGAAATTCTGAATATCTTTTGATTTTAAATTTTTGCTCTACCTCTGTGATTAAAGGGTTAGAAACATTGCCATTAAAAATATTCACAACTTTGGCTTAGCTTATCGGAGTTTTACAAACTTGATCTCGCTAAATAGGGTTTGTTTTGTTTTATTAAGTTGTTCTGAGTTACGTTGCGACAGCTAGAGGGCGCTTTATAGCAGAATCAACAATTTTTTTATTTTTCTCAAAAATTTTAAATGCAGCGATAAATCTTTTTTAACTTAAGCAAAAAGAAGAATAAATAAGGAGAATATCTATGAAAGTCCATATGCTTTTAAACCGAAGAGATGGAAAAGTTAATATTAAAATGAGCTCCATAATATAAACAAACGTTTTAATACGGTATTTGTAGGCAAGAAGTTACAAATATCATATAATTTTGTCCTCTACAAAGCCATAATAAAAAGAACAGGACAACAGTTCTTTAAATAAACAAAATTATAATTATAGGGAAAAAACCCACAGCCCTTATATCTCAACAGTTCCACTTTGAGATATTGGACTACTTCCGCAAAATTATAATTATTTACGTCAAAAATTGTTATAAAATTTTAAGTTGGTTATGAAAGAAAAAAATGCATTAAATTAAATTTTGATTAATTTCTTTAAGATTTGTGCTGCATCAAAATGCCGACTTCAAATAAGAAGGCGACATGCTTAAAATGTATCTTGCATGTTTCAAATAGCTATTGTTGCGACAAGAATAATTTACAGCTAAGGCCATTGGCACATAATGCGATTTACGATTTGCGTTAAAAAGTTCACAAAAACATAAAATCTCGAAATAGCAAATAATACGACATCGACTATTTGTCACATCGGCGGTGTGTGCCATGCTACTGAAAGCTTCAATCGTTTACTTAGAGCTACTACTGTATCAAAACTAACCCAAAGCGAAATATGTGAACAAAACGTTGAAAAAAATTACAGGCCCCTACAATGCAAAATCATTATCGAGTTATCAATCAATCAATCAATCAATCAATCAATCAAAATGCCTTTTATTTTGGTAAACATAAAGTGGTTACATAAAATTGGGAAAAGGGGTTGCGGTATCCAAACCAGTTGCTCTATACAACCACCCTAGATAAGTTATAATAAAAGGTATTTATTTACATAACAAAATACTACACTATTATAACAATGAGCTAGTTAAAAACCTATTACACTAATAAATTAGTTAATCTTACGAAAGAAAATGTTTAAACAAAATATGTGTTCAAAAACATAAAAAAAAAGAAAAAACATAAAAACAACCAGTTATATCACTATCAACAATCATCTCAAAGTCCGATCTATGCTCCCCAATATATCTTTCTTAACTAATCTAATGAACATATAATTTGATTGGTAGCTCTTAACATGGAGTGGAAGGAAATTATACAGTCTGATAGCACTGTAGGAAAACGATCCCTTAAAGAGTTCCGTTCTGTGACGAGGTACACTAAACAGTTCTCTATGTCTGGTATGCAGGTTATGTGTATCACTGCCTTTAGTAAAAATATCAAGTAGATAGGATATCAGTTATCAAATGAATGAAAAGCACCATCAAAGGCTCATCGGAAACATGACAAAACATGGGGCTAGCAGGAGCGATTCCATGGCATTGTCATTGCAAAATCAAATAATCCTTAATACCTAGCGGCTTTGGACTATGCCTCGAACGTAAATTCTAATATGGCAACGCAGCATTAAACGCGAAACATGCGCAGGCACACCGTTTGCCGCTTGATTGGCTTCTAGCTACAATATTTTTGCGGTGAAACTCTTGTATTTTGTCAGGGTTGTTCATAGCGTTTTCCATTGGTATGTTTAGTACATGTCGAATATAATTCTATGTTTTACCAATAAATAACGCCATGACTAGCCATTATGCTATTAAACCTTTAAGACCCCCGTACAAGATTAAAATATGGTGAATGCGATGCTAAAATAACTTAGACCAGTTCTGTCTCTGTAGCCAACATCTTAACACGTTAAGTACACCAAACTTTAACAGGGTGCCATAAATGACATGTGACTTAGCCACGATGCGGCGTGTTCTTAGTGAAATTTGACTTTATCATTAATTTTATTCAGATTTTAATAAAATTTAATTAAAAGACTTTTTATTTGAGAAATATTCTCACTAAATACCGCTCGTGCTTTCCAAATAACCAAATAATTTTAAAGCACTCGTCGCATTGCCCCGTTCAACAGTCTGTACCTAGTTTGCTTTCAGAACTAGCATAAGAACAAAAATGTAGAAAATTACTTCTTTATGTGGTGCATTTTGAAGATCATAGTCGCTTAAGAAATCTGGAAGCACCACTACCGTTGTTTGTTTCAAGGTGGTAGACAATGAAGTAATATCAAAAAAAATACCTTGTCGGACTTCCATTGTCTTTATCTTGTTACTTAACACAACGTTTCTGTTAGTTAGTATCTCTAACCGTTTTCAAGTGTAAACTAAATTATAATTCTAAGGCTACTGTCTTAAATACTATGCATGTGCAATGAAGCTTGATGATTCCGCCTACGTGCTTATTGGAGTGTGAAGTTTGTGCTGTTGGTTTTGGACAAGAGAAGGCATCCAGATATTGGGGATATCTATACTTGGTTTACTAAAATTATGGATATTTTGATTCATAAAAGCTGCTTACTTGAATTTTCGTTTTCTCCAGTGCTGTTCTGTGTCCAAAACCGTGGCTTCTGACCACTGTATATTATGTTGGTTGGTCCATACATGTTCCGTTATACCTGATCTCGAAGTTTCACCTCTTTGAGTATGTTTCAGATTTTCATTTTTTCATTAACTCGTACAGGAAGAGGTCTTTTAGTTTCTTTAATATACGATTCGTGAAAACTCGCTTAATAGCTCATTAACATGTAGAGAAAAATGGACGTAAATCGTGAGATTGATAAAAGAAAAAGAGACGACACCAAAACGACTTACCCTGTGATCCGTCGGCTTAGGGATGATCGTAGCGGGTCTTCACAAGGTACCTCTGGGGCCTCTGCTCCTCTTTTAACAACCGGCGTAGGCGTTACCCATAAGGGGTAAAATTTGGCGGCTAAACTAGTTAGGATATAAAAATCGCGGGGTTTTGCACCACACCGTTTTACGGTTCTAGAGTGACTCTTTTTTGGCGGAATTATCGTGGGCAAGACGCGCGCGCTGATAGTCGCTTTAGTGTCGAAATGTTTAGACAATTATTAGAGAGATTTTAAACAAGTTAAAGAGCCATAATCGAACATTCCGCCCGACCAAAATGGATTGCTTTAAGCAATGCATTTTCAAAAAATCCAATATATGAAATACATATAAAAAAAATAAAAGAATGTTCAATGCGCGAAAAAGAAAGAAAAAAAATTCTCATTTTAAATAAATTTGCACCTTCATGCCGCAATAACAACAATACGCAACTAAAAGATATACTTACAGCATTCTTAGATGCAAACAAAGCGTACAAGAAAAGACTAAGTAACAAAATCAAAGTAAATTATATACAAGTAAAATAGTAATTACATTGGAAGTGGGCACAATTTGACTAAAGGTCTTTTGAATGTGCCACTAGCAGTTTTTACACTTGCCACACGCGCAACACCATCTTTACCTGGACTTAGAGAAATAATGCGACCTAATGGCCACTCAGTTTTTATTAAAACTAGGGTGCCGATATCAGGTAAAGTAGAGGAATCTAACCACTTGCTGCGTTGTTGCAACGTGTGCAAATACTCTCTGTGCCAGCGATGCCAGAAATCTTGATGCATGCGTTGCAGAAGTTGAAATCTCGACAGCCGGCCCAGAGGTATATGAGACATATCAGGTAAGGGTAGTAAAGAGACAGGCTCTAAAGTTAAAAAATGAGAAGGGGAAAGAACATTTAGATCATCTATGTCAGAACTAGTAGAAGTAAGGGGGCGAGAGTTCAAAGTACTTTCAATCAAGGTCAGGACAGTGTAGAACTCCTCGTAGGTGAGAATTTGTTCTCCTACCACGCGACTCAAATGAGATTTGACTGATTTGATTCCAGCTTCCCATAGCCCACCAAAATGAGGTGCAGAAGAAGGGGTTAAACTTCCAAGCAATATTTTCTTTCGAAACAGCAGTTTCAAACAAGGACTTAATTTCTTTATCGGCACCAACAAAGTTAGTTCCGCAATCACTATAAAGGCAACTTATTCTACCTCGACGAGCTAGAAAGCGCTGAAGAGCAGCCAGAAACGCTTCTGAAGATAAACTACTGACTAATTCCAGATGAATGGCCTTTGTGGCAAAACACACAAATAAGCATATATAGGCTTTATAAGTTTTTGCACCCCGATAGCGACCCATAGAAATTTTAAAAGGTCCACCAAAATCAACCCCAGTGTGCGAGAATGCCTTCGCTTGAGAAACTCTGGAGGCAGGTAAATCGCCCATAGGAGGTTGATAAGATTTTGGGTTTGTTTTCCAACAAATCATACATTTACATAAAACTGAATTTATACTTCTTTTGGGACAAAGAATCCAAAAGTTTTGGACAAGCAAGAAATGCAGGGTCCTTAGTCCCGCGTGTAAATGCTTTTCATGATAATATTTTATAATTAAAGTAGTTAATGGAGATTTTCTAGGCAACAGGATGGGATGCTTAGCATCATATGACAGAGAAGGGTGTTTTAAGCGTCCACCCACTCGCAGAATATGTTGATCATCTAGAAAAACTTTGAGTTTGCGTAAAGGTTTTGAAAATTGTTTATTATTGAACTCGTTTTCAAAATAAATTTCTTGCGTACGCTTTACTAACAGATGCAGGAACTTGGTCAGTTCATCAGCTGTAAGTGGCCCTACAACTTTTTGGGATATTGCTTTTGCGTTATTAATAAAGCGTAAAATATAAGCCAGAGTGTGTTGAATAAACAAAAAAGAAGAATGATTGTCGACAAGATTGTCAAGAATATTAGTAGCAGAAGAAAATGTTGCAAAAACCACCTTTTTTTCTTCTGTAAGTTTTGCACTATCGAGAAAATTAGATTCAATTGGCGGGGGCTGCATACTAGTCAAAAAATCGGTTTTAGACCGCAAAAATGGGGGTCCATCAAACCAGAGGGAGTTATGTAATAAATCTGATGGAGGCAATCCTCGGGAGGCGAGGTCTGCAGGATTATTTTTGGAACTGACATAATACCAAGAATCAGGGCACACCTTCTCTTGGATGTAGGCAACACGATTGGAAACGAACGTTTTCCATCTCTGTGGGGACGACCGAATCCAAGCTAAAGCAATTTGAGAATCTGACCATGCGCAAACCCTCTCAAAAGAAAGAACATCATTGTACACTTCTAGAACATAATGAAGAAGTTTGGCTAAAAGAACAGCTCCACAGAGCTCTAAACGAGGAATCGTAATGCTTTTAAGAGGAGCTACTTTCGTTTTAGCACAAATAAAGTGGGTTCTTAAAGTTTTGTCAGACTGAATAATACGAAGATAAACCACAGCAGAGTATCCTCGGGACGAGGCATCAGAAAATCCGTGCAGCTCGTAGGCAAAATCTTCATCTGATAAAATAAATCTAGGTATTTGAAGCTGTGATAGAAGTGGAAGTTCCAATTTATATTGATTCCAACTTCGCACAATGTCTGCTGGCGGACTTTGGTCCCACGAAAGCCCGAGTGACCAAAGATTTGAAAGAAGAATTTTATTATAAAAAGTCAGGGGGGCTAGAAACCCGATGGGATCAAAGAATCTAGCTAACTCTGATAACATATGGCGTTTTGTACATGGACGATCCAAAGGAGATATCGAGAATAGAAAACAGTCCTTGGTCGAGTTCCACTGCAAACCAAGGATTTTTAAAGAAGTGTCGGAATTTTCAGGATCAAATGATATAAGGGTTGGATTCAAATAATCTTGGGGTAAATCGTCTAACAGTAAAGGACAATTACTGGATCATTTTCGAAGTTCGAAACATCCCTTTTTAAAAAGTTCAATAAGTTCATTCTTTAAAATTTTAGCATTTTTAAAAGTTGATGCACCAGTAGTGACATCGTCAACAAAAGTATGATGGCGAATAGCATAAGAAGCGTTTGGATAGAGCGAACCTTCATCATCGACTAATTGACGTAAAGTACGGAGAGCTAAGTAAGGAGAGGGGGACAACCCATAGACTAGAGTCGTCAATTTATAATCATTTAAAGGTTCATCAGGCGAAAACCTCCAAATAATGCGTTGATAGTCGTGCTGACTAGGATCGACGAGTATCATTCTGTACATTTGTTTGATATCGGCGCAAATGACATATTTGTGACATCGAAAATTAAACAAAATCTTTACGACGTCAGGTTGAAGTTTAGGACCAGTCAATAACTGATCATTTAAAGACATAAGATAAGGTAGCTTGGCGGAGCCATTAAAAACAACACGGAGTTTAGTCGTAGGACTATCTGGGCGTAAAACACAATGATGAGGGATGTAGTAATTATTTGGTGAATTAAAAGGATTTAAAATTAACTGCATGTGTTCTAGGTCTAAATACTCTTGCATGAATTTACAATATTCAGTATATAGATTGGGTTGTTTAAGAAGACGGCGTTCTAGAGATAGAAATCTATTGACAGCGAGATCTCGCATACCAGGAAATGAGGGCGAGGGGTCCCTTAATGGCAAAGTCACAATATATCTACCATCATGATTAAGGGCATGCGTGGTAGAAAATTGATTCTCACATGTTTCATCTTCTGGGGATAAAAAGGGGTTAGCAGGACAAGGAACGGATTCAATTTCCCAAAATTTTTTGAGAGTGCAATCTATAGACGATTCCAAGGTTTTGCAAAAAAATGATAAATTTTCAGAAAAAATTTGGTTGTGTTGTCCCATCAACACGTAACCAAAAAGCGTGTTATTAGCGGATGGTACATTATCGGTTCCAGGAATATGAGAATCCAATAAAATCTGCGAGAAAATATCGGCGCCGAGCAAAGCATCAATTTTGCCGGGACGATAAAAATTCGGATCGGCGAGGTTTAAATGGCAAATATTCGACCACGTCTGAGTGTTAATTTTTTGACAAGGCAAATTGTCACATATTTTTTGTAAAACTATGGCGTCGGTAAGAAAACTGATGTTATCGTTACCATGAGGACGAAATTTGAGCGTTACAGTACCGCGATTAGAGCTTGCTTCCATCGAGCCAAGTCCCTTGATTTCAAAGTGACCCCCAGATTGGTGCAAACCCAATCGCGTCACTGTGTTTTGCGTTACAAATGAAGTCATGCTCCCCGAGTCAAGTAAACACCTCATAGACTGAAAGCAGCCTTGGTTGTCTAAAACTTCAACAACGACGGTAGCTAAGAGAACAGTTGAGCGGTGATGCAACATTCCAGCACCAACGAAGGCATTAGAAATTAAAGATTGCGAACGAGTTTGTACGATATTTGAAGCGGGTTGTTCTGAAATAATAGATCGTGAAGAAGACACAGGGGTCGAGGTTTCCTCTAGAGGAGTTATACTACACGTTGGCGGGGTATTGGACAAAACTGGACGAGAATCACCAGCAAGATTTGTCAATTTTGGTAAATGTAACAAAGAATGGTGGCGTTGGTTGCAAGTGCGGCAAGTGAAAGTTGATTTACATGTTTTTAGATCATGTAGATTACTCAAACAATTAAAACAAATACGTTTGCTTCGGCAAAAGTTGAAACGTTCTTGCGGGGTTTTCTTTAAAAACAACTGACATTGATATAGGGTGTGATTGTCTTTACATAAAGAACAGTTCAACCTTTTAGTTTTGTTCGAGTCATTATTAAAAAAATTGCGTGTATTACCGCGTGGAGGAGGAGATTTTAACTGTGAAAAAGTTAAAGTGGTGTATGCAATGCGACATTTTCCTAAAAATTCAATTAAATTTGTATATTTAGGAATCTCATTGGAACCATGGCTTAATTCAAACTTAGTAGCAGTGTCACTATCTAAACGTTTTAAAAGCATCATAACTAAAATAAAGTCCCATTCCTCAGTGGGAAATCCTAACGTTTTGAGAGCGCTTAAATTTTCAGAAAAAATGTCAAGAATTTTTCGTAAATCACTAGGATTTTTAGAAGTTAAAGGTTGTGTATTTTCAAGAGCCTGCCAGTGCTCTTGCGCGCGAAGTCTTTTATTAGCGTAGCGATCGACAACAATGTCATAAGCGGTATAATAATTTGCAGCAGTCATAGGTAAAGTGCGTACAAGTGATAGCGGAGGACCTTCTAATGAAGTAATCAAATAATTGAATTTTTCAATATCTGCCAATGCACTATTAGAGTGAACAAGAGCGTTAAATAAGTCGATAAAAGTTGTAAATTCTTTGTAATCGCCTTTAAAAATAGGTATGACAATTTTAGGTAGGCGTGCCTGTGACCCTGGGTTATTCATTGAGCTTTGGCGTGTTAATGACATACTGTTGTTTTGATTGTCCTCAAACAGTTCCATGTAACAGGTTTTTACAGAAAAAAAGTCGCTCATAAATCCATCATGTACTGTATTTTCAATATTTAGATCGACTTCTTTGTCATTTAATAAAATAGCAATGATATCTTCATGATAACTAAGAAATTCTACCTTCAGAGTATCAAGCTCAGCACATCGAACTTTAAATAAATTTATAATGGACTTCTCTGTTTTCGTACGATTAGCGAGGTTTAGTAAAATTTGAATTTCATTAAGACAAGTGTTCCTTTGGAACTTTAGTTTTTTAAATTTTCTAGCTTCGGACATTTTGAGCGAGTTTAATTAGCCCAAAACAACTAAATAATTGCTCAAATTTTAAATTACAAGCCCAAAAAATATAATTAAGCGACTGCCCGAAATAGAAAGTGTTCTTTTGAAATTAAGAATTAGCGTCAGTGTAAAAGTTTTTAAAAATACTCCCTAATTAATTTCACTTTTAAAGGTGATAAAGAATTAACAGCTGATCGATGTGCAAAAGGAGACAGACAATCAAGATTTCAAGTTGCAGATAATATAAAAAAGATATTTATCAATCTTTGAAGTTCCAGTTAAAATAACATTTAGCTATATTGACCAAATTAACATTAACCGGCAGTTTACCTATGACTCGAAATTCTACCTCAATAGAAGCGATAAACAATTTTGGCGATAAGGTTTTTTGTTGCGTACCGTAGGTTGTGCCTGCCCAATTTTACAGAGCATAAAATGGCCAACTTGAAGGTGCAGATTTTAAAATTATTTTAAAGGTACAATTTTCAGAAAAAGGCTGAAAATTTTGCGGAAAATGTAAGATTTCATAAAAAGGTATGAGTAAAATTACATTTACAATCAAAATGAGGTAACGCGATTCACTGTTAAGATTTTTTAACAATGAAAAAATTAATTAAAAAATAAAATAATTTTTGAGTTTTTGAAAGTTAGAAAGTTCCTTAAATCCGGCGGTGAAGGACCAATGAAAACTCGCTTAATAGCTTATTAACATGTAGAGAAAAATGGACGTAAATCGTGAGATTGATAAAAGAAAAAGAGACGACACCAAAACGACTTACCCTGTGATCCGTCGGCTTGGGGATGATCGTAGCGGGTCTTCACAAGGTACCTCTGGGGCCGCTGCTCCTCTTTTAACAACCGGCGTAGGCGTTACCCATAAGGGGTAAAATTTGGCGGCTAAACTAGTTAGGATATAAAAATCGCGGGGTTTTGCACTACACCGTTTTACGGTTCCAGAGTGACTCTTTTTTGGCGGAATTATCGTGGGCAAGACGCGCGCGCTGATAGTCGCTTTAGTGTCGAAATGTTTACACAATTATTAGAGAGATTTTAAACAAGTTAAAGAGCCATAATCGAACAATTCGCCACACTCGCAAGGGATTTGATAGATACAATATTTTTTTGTTTTCATTACTGGGGGGTTTTACTTTTGGAAGAAAGCTTTTGAGCGTATTTTCGGATTTGAAGGCTATTTTGATATTATAGTTTTTGGTTATCCTTCTAATCTTTTCAGAAATCCTCTTGACATAAGGTATTGTAAGAAATGCTTGCTCCTCTTTCGTTTTTAAATCAGTTTTTACTTCCCGATTTTTAAGTTTTGAAATGGTATTAGTTACAAAGGTTTCAGGGTAACCATTTTGTTTTAAATCGTTTTTGATGTTTGAAATTTCAATAGTTAGGTCTTCCGGATTGTTGCAAACGTTAGATGCTCTGTGATAAAGAGTTTGAATTATGCCCTGTTTTATGGAGTTTGAATGATTCGATCCATGATTAAGGTATTACCCGGTGTGAGTGGAATTCCTGTATACTGAAGTTTTTATGTCATCATTGGAGAAACTAAAAGACCTCTTCCCGTACGAGTTAAAGAACATCTGAAACATACTCAAAGAGGTAAAATTTCGATATTAGGTATAGCGGAACATGTATGGACCAACATAATATACAGTGGTCAGAAGCCACGGTTTTGGACACAGAACAGCACTGGAGAAAACGAAAATTCAAATAAGCAGCTTTTATGAATCAAAATACCCATTTATTTAGTAAACCAAGTATAGATATCCCCAATATCTAGAAGAAGCCTCTTCTTGTCCAAAACCAACAGCTCAAACTTCATACTTCAATAAGCACGTAGGCGGAGTCATCAAGCATCATTGCACAGGGATAGTATTTAAGACAGTAGCCTTAGAATTATAATTTAGTTTACACTTGAAAACGGTTAGAGATACAAACTAACCGGAACGTTGTGTTAAGTAACAAAATAAAGACAATGGAAGTTCGAAATGGTAATTTTTTTTACCACTTCCGTTGCAAGAATATATTATTGTTCAGGAAGTTTATAAATCTATATGTATTAAATTACTCATCAAATATTTTTCCAAATCTTTCAAGATAACAGAAAAAAAAATCAAAACCATTGTTTTCCATTACCCCGTCAATCCAATCAATAATCTTCGATAGTGTTGTATGACAGCTCCTATTACAATTTAAATGATTCTCAATATCTTTTAATCCCTCTCGAGAGATTTCAAAATTGATTAGCGAAAAAATTACAAACTTTATCTTATCTTAAATGTATGATGTTTTCAATAGTACTTATCGTTTCATATTAATGATCCAAGGTTTATTTTTGGTAATACCTTCGATAAACAAAGGTTTAATTGTAAAAGACTTGTGGTGCACATATAAAAAATCAAAACAAAAGCAATTAAGTAGACAAAACAGCCTACATAATCATTAAAGCTTGATTAACTACCTCTTATTAGAGGTAGGTTTTTACCTTAAATGGTCTTTAAATAGTTCTGATCGATTTGAAACTGGACTGTACGATATTGCAGTGAGTTGTTCCTGAAAACGGGTGAAAATGCGACGTTACAAGTATTTTAATAACGAGGAAAATGATGACTTTGATGAGGATGATTCTCTTTTGGGAGTTGATGAAAGGTAAGAAATCAAAATGAAGTCGATGAAAGTATGTTAAGAATCTATTTATTTTACCTTCCGCTATGATTACCAAAAATATTAGCATTGCTGTTGCGTTTCTTTTTTGCTATTCTCAAAACACTTAAATTTAGCTTAACTTAAATTTAACGTAATCTTAATACAACTTTTCGAAGCTATCAATCACATTTGCTTGAAGTGCAGGTTGGCGTTAAAATAATAAATTTAAGTATTTAATATTGTTGAGATTAATAAGAAGTAAGCAAAGTATCTTTTTGTTTTCCAAATAATGAAAAATCACCAATTTTCCATTTAAAATAGAAAAAATTTGATGCTCATTTCTCAAATTTGAAAACTTTAAATTGTTGTTTTATCTGGCAGCTTCTATTCTAAAGGATCAGATAAAACTTAAATATTTTTCACTAACCATTTTTGGTATTTTGTAAGGAAAGACAGAGAGTTAATAAGAGAAAAGTTAGGTTTAATACCGGTATTATCGATGTGGTTGGAGCTATAGGCCGTAATGTAAAATATTCAGAGGCAAATTTTGATTAATGACTATAACAGAATTCTACCGTTCACCGGCATGACTCGTCAATATATTCAGATGTCTGTTTTTGCTCAAAAGTTTTCAGGTATTTTTAATCCTCTCTAATTATTCCAAGGCCTTTGATAAGGTCCATCATTCGACACTCCTAGCTAAATTGAACGCGTTTGGCGTACACGGGCGCCTGCTGACCCTGCTTACCTCATACTTAACAGACAGATACCAGTATGTTGCGGTAAACGGTCTTACTTCAAATAAGGTCAGCGTACCATCGGGGGTACCTCAGAGTTCTCATCTTGGTCCACTTATTCAGTATTTTTATTAATGTTAATGTATTTACGTGTTTTTCTTACACTGAAGCCTTGTTGTATGCCGATGATATAAAGTTGTATAGAGCTATTAGAAATCAGACAGATTATGATAAACTACAGATGGATCTTAACAACTTTGCCACTCATTGCAAAATTAACCGCTTATTTTTGAATGTAGATAAATGTTTTACTATATTATTCACAAGACAGGTTGATCCCCCTAGACAACTAGGGGAGAGTAGGGTATATCGGCCCCTTAAGGAAATACTCGAATATCTCGCAGATTTTATGATTTAATTAGAAACTGGAAGCTTTAAATGAAAGGTAGGACTTTCGAAAACAAAATATATTTTAATTGGAATTGAACAATACTGTTAAACAAATATTACCAAATTTAAGTAGTAAGTAGTTAAGTAATAGTAGTAAGATCGGCCAGGGGCCGGAATTACCCGAAATTGCTGCAAGAGCTGCTTGAAGAGTCTCGGCAGTCCAAGAACCTCTTGTAGTTTTACGTTTATAGGTCCGCGGCATCTGAAAATAAACGAAAATTGACTACTAAATTCTATGGGGTAATACCGGCCATGCCAATATTACCCGCACAAGGATGGCCCCAATTACCCCTAAAACAATGAACAAAACCCAAACACACTATTTAGACATGCCTAAACTTAAGTCGTTTTTAAACAAACTAAGTGAAAGAAAACATGATTTAGTTGATTTGCATATCTAAAAACTGTTTTTACAACTTACCGTTATGGAAATATACAGCCTCAAAGAAACTCCTTTCTTACAGTAACACGTGCTTTTCTATAATATTCGCTACAAAAACTATAAAGCTTCCGCTAGCACTGCCTAAAAGATACTAACCGTTAGATTTGCTGACAGGCGGGATCGGAAGACGTAAACCGCTTCAAATTTTCTATCGGGGTGGGAGAAACTTGGCGGCCGGTATTCCCCCACAGGCCGGTATTCCCCCACTCTCCCCTACTACTCTTAAACAGCTCTTCTTTAGCAACCAGGGAGGTGGTCAGGGATCTGGGTGTTGTTTTGGACAATAAACTAAGTTTTGAAAATCACATTAATAATATCACCCAGAAAGCATTCAGAAACCTCGGTTTCATTCTGAGAGGGACGCGAAACTTTAAAAATTATCATTCCATTATTTTGTTATATAATTCCATTGTCCGATCAGTGCTGGAGTATGCGAGTGTTGTGTGGAACCCCCACTATGATAAATACGTACAACTTATAGAATCTGTGCAAAAAAAGACTTCTCAATACTTTAAACTACCGTTTTCATAGGTACCAGCACCACAGAACTTACGAGTGTAACCTCGCCTATTATAAGATTGATATTCTTGCGATAAGAAGAAGGTTTTTTGATATATTATTTGTTTATAAAGTTTTCAACAGTCACATTGATTCCCAGTATTGTCTGGAATATCTTTCTTTAAATTGTAATCCTTACGTAATAAGATCTCGCAATCTTTTGCAGGCACCACAGTGTACAACAAACTATTTTCTCTATTCGCCATTGGTCAGATGCATAAACTCCTTCAACGCCGCGGTTAATATAAATTCTAATATTGATATTTTTAACGACTCAATCTACAATTTCAAGAGTAAAATACGTAGAGTATTGACTTCATAAAAATGTATTTTCTTTAATTTCTATTATTAATGTTTGTTATAGCATTTACTTAATTATGACACTATTATTGACTTTTGCACTTAGCGGTTTCTGCATCCGGCCTATTTGAGCATTGTTATTATTAAGGATGTAAAATGTTTATTGTAATGATTTCCATATAATATATTTATATCTTGTGTTTACTTTACGAGTAATACATTTATATTTCTAATATGTAATATGCCCTATAATTCAGTGGCGGCTCGTGCCATTTTAGTGAAGTAGGGCCAGGTAAACCCTTAGCGCCGCAGGCAAAAAAATTTTGGGTGCCACGCCCTTTTTTGTTAATAATTTTTGCTTTTAAAGTAGGAAAAATAAGCAAAAAGGCACCTAATATATTTTATGAATTTACACTCATATCTTGAATATACCTAAACACGATAACAAGTTGTAACACACAAGCAATGTCAATGGTTTCATCTGCGATAACAGCGATAAACGGAAAGTCCTTTATTTCTTTTATGACTTCATCATGATACACATCTAACATACAGTCCAGAAGTTCATTTTGTAGGGGTTTTGATGTTCCTTTAAATACTTTCGATTTTTCAATATGATCTTTAAGAGTTTTGTCCAATTCTAAGCTGAAATTTATTAATTCACGAAATACCTATGCCCCTATTTTCCGACGTCTCTTTTTCGTCATGACCTCTCAAAGCCAACTCAAATGCACCACAAACCCGAACGCAGTTTATAATTTAGTTTAATATGTATCTGTTTTTATCAATTTGTTCGTTTTTCTTCATTATTTCATTGTGATATGCAGAATTTAATTGAGTTTTAATGTTAATTTTACCAAGTATACTGAAATTAAATATATTGTTTAAATGTACCTTCGATTTTTCATGTGTCTTCATTTTGTCCCAGATATGGACCAAATCATCTGTACCTTTTTGGGACCAAGTTTGTTCCCCACCAAATAAAACACACATAAAACAAAATAGTCTATTAGATTCATCACAACCGCACACCCAAGTATTTTTTCCATAAATATTTCTATTAAATTTACGCAAACGCACTTTCTGTCCGCCCTGAGTTTTTCAATATTTAAATCTGGTAACGGTCGTCCTAATTCCTTAATTTCCAATTTCTGTTCTAAGGAAATGGTAGAAAATGGAGTTTCCCTTAAAAATCTAATAGTATTCATTATAATACTTATGTATTTCTAAAATAAAAAGTTTGTTAACCCTACATTAAATCAGCTGGCCGAACCAAAACAAATCGAGACGCGACGCGAACATCAGCTGTTTGCTGTTTGAAATGTCTAACATCAAACGGTCAAACGAAGAGAGCCTGGCTACCCGCCGGGATTTTTGCCTGCTTGCATTCAAGGTCATTTTTCAACGTTTTTTATTGAGGTGATGGCGTTTCGTCACCTACCGTGTGCCTCGTCGCGCTTGGCGCGGAAGCTACGTTACCGTTTTACGCATAATCGCTTCCTTTTAGATGGAAATTTGCAGCCGACTGTGTTCCATTTTAAAATTATTTTGCTAATTGCTTTAAAAACGAGAATATTAATTTTAATAGGTTTTGGTAATTTGTAAAGGGCAGGACGCTAGACAGGAGGGCAGGTAGTGCCTTGGCACTGTGGCTCTACCCCACGAGCCTCCACTGCTATAATTGGATGCTCAGAGCATCTGTTGGGCTTAGCTGTATAAATAAATAAACAAATTATTTTATTAGTTATGTATGTTTGCTGTTTTTTTTAGATTTTATCGCCTTGTTCATTTTGCAAAAAATATTCTCTAGCAATAAATGGCATTCCCTCTTCCATAGTCGTTACTCCTTTTTCACTTTGTTTTTCGTATCTGTAGAATTACCTTTGTGTGAAAATAAATAAATCATTATATGTACCGGGTGGTCAAATAAGCGAGGACGTCGGCTTTATCTCGGAAACCATTAATCATACAACTTTCCGAAAGATTTTTTTATGAGTAAAGTGGTCAAGGGAAATTGCTGGAAATTACTTTTAAGTTTCTCATTTCGCCGCAAGGGGGCACAATTAAAAATTGTTTTTTTAAATTCTAAATTTCTCCGAAAATTCCTATATTAAGGTATAATTCTGATTACATCATTGGAAAACATAGACAATTCTGCATCATTTTGGTTTAAGGCTCATTGGCGTACCGACCTTGATAAGAGTGGGAGAAGCTATTAAAAGTGGAAACATTAAAATCGCTGTAACTTCTAAACGACTTATCCGATTTTACTAAATTTAAGCTTTTTTGGAAGGGAAAAATAAGCGTCTTCAACTGCCGTATCCAACAGTACACGATAGTGTTCAATAAAATTGCTAGAGGGCGCAATTTGTAATAATAACAGTTTTATCCCGAAAATTTAAACCATACGGTATAACTATGACATCATAATCGAAAAGTAGATGAAATTTGCAAGAAAAGATATGAAGACCGAAGTTCGATATCTTTGTTCGTTTCAGAGTTATTGCCAAATCAATAATTTTTAATTCAAATTGCGCCCTCTAGCAATTTTATTAGAAACTATCTTGTACCATTGGATACGACAGTTGAAGGTACTTACCTTTTTCTTCCAAACAAGCTTAAATTTAGTAAAATCGGTTAAGTCGTTTAGAAGTTACAGCGATTTTAATGTTTACACTTTTAACCTACTAAAATTAAAATAAAACAATTAAAAAATAAAATAAATAGCCCTTTCCAGATTACTTGTAACGTTTGGGTGGAATATTCTGCTTCATTATTATCCAGATCTAATCTTTATTGCGAATTGTGAGACCGGAATTTGTCTTTGTCCTAATCATGCAATAAATAATCTTTTTGACCCACTTGTTTTTGGAATTTTTTCAATTAGCCCAGACTGATAGATGGCGTTATCCATGAAAATAAGCGACGGTTCTTCCAAGTTTGGTAACAATTTTTCTTCAAACTATTTTCACTATTCATCGAATCATGATAATCACTAGATTTCAGGCCAGACTTGAATCTAAAACTTGCAATATTCACAAATCCATTTTCTGAACCAGCATGTAGAATAATATACCGTTCACCCTCTGACGATTTTTTTTTAACTTCGTCCGTTTACTGTATATCACGGTTTCATATAGAAAGACAGGTTTTAAGGGAAATTGAGTAGATATTCGTAAATTTTCTTAAAAATCTAACTCGTTTTTAGGGCTACCTGGGGTTGCTCTATTAAAAAAAGCCCGTTTGATATAGTACATTTACGCCATTTAAATTTTAATAAAAAAAAAATAAACACATTTTTAAGAACCCAATGTGTTTCATTGCCTCATTTTACTATAATAAATTAAGAACTATTGCATACTAGTATGCATATTTGGTAAAACAAAATACAAATAACTGCATATTTTAAAGGCAAACAAGACATATACAGGGTGTCCCGAAATTAGCTGACAATATTTTAAGGGGATAAAGTACATTCAAAAATAAGACTAAAATCCTATATTAATATACCTTCAAAAACGCTTCGCTATGGGGCTAGAGCCCCCAGAATTGGAGCTATGACAAGCAGTTTTTTTACAATATCTCAGAAACCGATTAGGGTATCAAAACAAAATTTGATAAATGTTTTACCCATAGCTAGGCGCAATAAATGGTTTAATTAGCTTAACTGTATTTCTTCCAGTGGCGTCCCACTGGGTAGGTAGTTGGGAGAATATTGCTCTAAGTTTTTTATTTGTAGGATTTTTTAACTTTATTTGAAATTTTTAGAAGCCTTAAAGTCTTTTGTTGAAAAAAGGTACTCTTGTTTCATTGCGGTAGGATGCACATTTTCCAGTAAAATCGATTTTAAAATTTCCGGTGAAATTTCTAAGGTTTTTTTGCATATCTCAGCAAACACTTAATATTAAAACATGAAATTTATTAGAAGTTCTATACTAGCGACAAATAATAATAATAATACATAAACAACTGGGGGATTTATTAGATAATGTTCCAACTAGCAAAATTATATTTATAATGATTGTATAAACCACTACACAAGGAAAGTTGATAAAACCAAATTCTTTTTAAAGGGGTTTTTAAACCGTAATACGATAGCTATACAACCAAAAAAGGCCCATTTTTATAAAATATTTTAATTCTATAGTGTCTGTATTGTAAGGCTATACAGTCATTATAAAATTCATATAGGTATATTTAAATAACACTTATATAGATATTTTGTAAATCCTAAAACAAAAATTTCATTCTCTAATGTTGAAAAACTACACCAAAATATCGTAAAATTGCTGTAAAACCCAGATCTTGCAAAATAATATGGATAACATTTATAAGTTAAAATGGCGATGGAATATTTCCAATAAAAATATTTTGTAATGATAGAATCTTTGACAAACGGCATTAAATGATGAATTTTATGTGCCCGGCAACTTTTTCTGACAAAATATATATACTTTTACAGTAAAAAATGCAAGCGCCTTCTCTTTGGCGTAAATTTGGGTTTATTACGATAACAAATATTTAACAAAAAAAAAGTAAAAATTTAATCTGCAGTATATTTTACACCAGATTTATTAAGTGAATGATAGAATAATTATGTAATTATGGTCTTTTTCCAAAAAAATTGATAAGTTTCGTGTAATTTTTGTTTAAGAAAATAACATTTGCATAATGGCGTCAGTCGAAATAGCGAAAAGAAGTGAAAAATATGGCGGATTTTTAATACAATGTTTTTGTTCTCTTTTCATCATTATACGACGCTTTGGTTGAATAATGTTGTCTAATTATACGCTAGAAAGTCGTTTGGTTCTTTTTGGGTCATTATAGGAGACTTTAGTGGTGTAATGTTAATAATGCCTATGCAGGCGCTAAAGAAGCCTTACATGAACGCCATCTATACCGTTTTTGAAAGGTTGCCCTCTTAATTAGGTAGGTACCTAGGTGTATTATAATACTAGACAAAAGTCAAAACCCATTCTTAAATTTTGGAGGATTATGAGCCAACCATGTCCAAAGTAATTAAGTAAGAGGATTTATTTTATTTTATAGTATGTTGACTTTACTACTTGTAAATTTTAAGGGTTTGTCTCCTTCTCTGTTTTCACCTCTATTTTTAGGTAGGATCTAGAATATATTATTTTATTATATACACTTTGTCAATGAAATTGTATGTTCTTCAACAATAAAGCATGTTTTGATTTAATTTAAACTTGTTTATCGTCATTTTTGTTCTATAAACGGAAATGAGGTTAAGTTGTATAACGCGGTGTTAGTAAACATTTTATTCTAATAAGATACATTTTAATGTTATAAGAGTTTTATAATAGTGACAATTTCTAAGATTATGAACGTCTATAAAATAGTTTTAAAGTAGTTCTGTACGAGTTGTATTGTCTTAATATTATACTAATTTTAATAAATTATTTTAAAGTAAGCTACACAACTTCTTATTCAATGTGTATAAAACTATTTTATAACTGTTGTATAAGAGTATTGACAAATACTATACAGTTTATATATACATCTTTTAGAACTATTTTAAAAAGGCTGTGTAAAATGTGATATAAATAATTATGCAATACTAATAAAACACAGATAATCCTGATTGCCGTTTCTACTATAATATTTGTTGTATATTTATTCTTACAACTATATTATGGGATAATTTGGTTCGTTCGCTAGACTGGTTTTAACTATCGGCATTATAGAACTGAAGTATTCTTTAAATAGCACTAACGAACACCTATATAATACTTTTGTCGTTTTGGATATCCATATTGCTAGTTGGGGTGCCACTGGATTTAAGTTTAGGGCACTTCTTTCAACATGATGGAGCACCAGCTCACTACGGACGTCAACTGAGGAATTGACTTGTAGAAAATTACCAGGTGGATTGGTAGCCATAGCCTGGCCACCAAGATCACTTGATTTAAATCCCCTTGATTATTATTTTTAGGGACACATGTCTGGTACTTGCTTAAGAATTAGTTTCCGGTGTGGTTCATAATCAAATTTGATTTGCAATTTGTTATTCTTTTTTGTTTTATTTTAAAACTCTCTTAAAATCTCCATGAAAATAAATATTTTAAAAACAAAGGAATCTAAAAATATGAATTTAAAAACGTTACATTCTGTCAAATTACAATAATAGAAGGTTTTATTAACAAAAAATTTAAAATTAAAAAAAAAATACATTAAAACTATGAAATTAAAAAATAATAATAGTAATATTTACTTAATGCTCTAAAAATATTTTAAAGTAACATCCTTTAATACATAAGCCTTGTCGCTAGTAGAACTTCTAATAAATTTCATGTTTTAATATTAAGTGTTTGCTAAGATATGCAAAAAAAACCTTAGCCTTTTCACCGGATTTCAAAAAACCGAAAATTTTAAAATCGATTTTACTGGAAAATGGTGAATCCTACCTCAATGAAACAAGAGTACCTTTTTTCAACAAAAAAATACTTCAACGCTTCTAAAAATTGCACCTGATGTTAAAAAATCCTAAAAATAAAAAACTAAGGGCAATATTCCCCAACTACCTACCTAGTGGGACGCCACTGGAAGAAATAAAGTTAAGCTAATTAAATCGTTTATTGCGTCTTGTCATGGGTAAAACATGTATCAAATTTTGTTTCGATACCCTAATCGGATTTTGAGATATTCTGAAAAAACTGCTTATCATGGCTCCAATTCGGGGGGCTCTAGCCCCAAAACGAAGCGTTTTTGAAGGTATATTAATAGAGGGTATTAGTCTTATTTTTGGATGTACTTTATCTCCTTAAAATATTGTCAGCTAATTTCGGGACACCCTGTATATGCGCATATTTAAGTGCATATAATCCGCCGTTTAAATATAACAAAAATATTAATTTTAAAGAAGCGGGCAAGTTTTAAGTCTTTTTGGTCACGTGGATTTTATGGGATTTTTACTATGTTAACAAGGACCTCTAACACTACCTTTCCTCACTAGTCCCAGCTTTAAACTAATTTGTTCCGGATATTTCATTAGTTGTACTGGAGTATAATACGAGTATAATCCCATTCTGCCTCAATGAAGTAACAGAGTTTTTCTGAAGATTGAGCAAAATGTTTACTTGTGTGTCTTTTCCATTGGACGAGGTTGTCGTTGTCTGGATTCATCACGGGCTTTAATTTTGCTAATGGTACCTTGCGAAACTAATGTTAAATCAGGGCCTACTGTTATTGAAACGTACACTATATTTCTAGACTTTCTGTTTTTGATGTTAGGTTATGTGTTATGAAGTATATTTTTCTTGAAGTCAATGTAGTTTATCATTATTAAATTAGAACTGTTTTAAACTAACACTCATTATCTTGTGTTTTTGTAGTTTATTTCATAATTATATCCCTAAACCATCGCCCATTAAGATAACCCTTAATATTCCTATTCAAAATGTCAAGCAATGAATATAATACTTCACCTTAAATAGAGAAAATTTAGCTTGTCTTAAACGGGAACGCGATAACAATGCTCCGTTCGCCGCCATTTTCAAATAAATGCCTCATCAGCCATATTTTAAACTGATTACCTGCCTTTCAGTAAATCATTTCGTTCTCGAGATGTTTCCGGAACAAAAGAGCCACGCAGGGCACTGAAAAGACCCTAAATTAGGTTTCACGTCTATTTTCGAGGTACGCAGACTGGTTTAAATATTAAGCAAAAACAAGGAACTAAGAAAGGGGCTTTAAATTTAAGTAGAAAGCGTGTCATTCAAAGCATGTCCACGAAAACAATACCACGATTTACAAAAAAAAGATTTTTTAAACTGAAATAACTTATTTATTGATGGTAGAGCTCAACGTCGTCACATCTTTCTTCTCAAAGTCATATATATTAATATAATATGATCTTATGTAAAATAGTGTATTAAATATTATGAACGATAAGGATGATTTACTAAATGAATAAGAATGTTTAGAGACTGAGCAGCGAATATTGTCTAAGATCAGTAATTTCTTACCGTTTGTGATGCTTATATAATTTTTTGTACGACTGATATGAACAGATTTTTGTTTAAAAATCGTCCTGCTTTCATAATTTATTCTCTAATCATTGATAAAAATGATTGGCCAGGCCAATCCGCACCTATGCATTTTCACCCTGCATTTTTCACCCTGCATTTTTCACCCTGCATTAAAATTGCATGCAATTTGGGATTCACATTTATACATTTCAGTGTGACTGAAAGCAGCATTTTTCACCCTAGAAATAGAACAAGTCCTAATAATTATTTGCACACCCCCATTCGATTTTGTCAAAATTCCCTAGATATTTCTCTTGCGACGGATAAATGCCCTTTCATGAGAGTACAAAAAGATCATGGAAAACAGAAACCTGCCAATACATCAAGAAATTGAGGATCCTAACCACAATCGTCTCCGCTTCAGAAATCCACCGACTAAAACGGCAAGTGCAGCAATACAAGAGGAGTCCAACCTGACCAATGCGTGGGTTTAAGAATAAACCCCTCAACAAGGCAATAATATGCCCAGCATTACCCAAAAGCTCCCAGGGTTTGACCTACCACGCAGAACCTGGTCCACACTCAACAGAATTAGAATGGCAGATGCGCATACCTCCGGGCAACCGCAGGGTCGATAGATTATATTAACCGACTTGATATTTGTTTGTGAAATTCTTAAGTTTGTTTTATTAACTTGTATGTGAGAATTAGCTTTTAAGGTTACTGTGTCTGAATTGTTATACGATAAATAAATAATAAATAAATCTCTTGGTGAAATTCATTCATTTCGCTCATTTGACAAAAAACAGTCAGACATCTATCAGTTTTCAGTATTAATTATAAAATATGTGGTTTTAATCGCGTTTTTCTACTGCTTTTTGGGTTTGGGGACAACTTATCTGTAGCAAAGACTTCGTCATTGTACTTAAAAGTGACAAAAAATTACTAACAAACGAATTTTAAATTAAACAAATTATTAATGTGGACATATCAGGACTTGGATACAATATACCACTGTGATACTTATTCGCGATTAGTCGTGGTTAGCATTATTATGTAGTAAATTAAAAAGAAAATTTTACATATATAAACATATTATTACAAGAGTGCGGTAATGAATTTTTACAACACTGAGTGTGGTAAAGTACTACTTACAACACCCCAATGAGTGCGGTAATGTGTATTTTACCGCACGCAGAAAGAAACGTAAGAAATAGTATATTACGTGCCGAGGTGGAAAGTGTTTCATTATTGTTGAGAGATTAGATTCGAGGTAAACTATATCTCGCAGACAGTAATGAAACTTTTCACCGAGGTTTGTATACTATTTTATTTACAACCACATCCTACATCCACTTCTCATAATTTTTAACTAAAAATATTATTAAAAGAAAAATGTAATTTTGACATAGTAATATAGAAAATATATATTAAAAAACTCAAATAAATTTACAAGTAGGCATATTTTCAAATTAGGCGACGGTTGTCAAGGAAACGTTTGTTTGAATGAAAACAATAAACGTCAGTTCAAGTCTGATCTATTGCGATCAATCTAATAAAGTTTAAAAATTAATGGAAGTAGAATCAATGGAGTGTACCCCGCCGGAAATAAGGGGAGCCTACAATAAGTCTAATTTAAGAATTAATTTTACTAAATAGTTCTCTGTGAGCCTTTATTCTTGTTATTAATGTTTTTTAAGTTTTTCATTAAATATGAAATTGACAAAAAGTCTTTATTTAAAAAAAAATGTATTTACGTTTAGTAATAGGGATAAAATTTTAGTTAAAATATCACATTTTAGTGGACTGAAAATGAGGGCGGGGAATCAGGGTGGGAAGTCAGGGCGGGAAGTAGAGGTAGGTAATGTGACACTTCCCAACCTTTAATAAAGTCAGTAATGTCAACATTACATGTATGGTTGAAAATAGTTATTTACATTACTAGATGCGAAAGTTAATTTTTTGGTGTGAGGAGGTTTTTGAATTGCCGAGGCAAACCCGAGGTGATTTAATACCTTCGACCACCAAAAAAGGCTTTCGAATCGTGTAATGTATTAAATTTTTTCTACTACTGTTCTCTGATCAATATATTATTAAGTAATAAACTTTGATTTTATTCAAATTAAAATGATAAAATAATTTTTTTTTTCACCTATAAAATAATCCATGACAAAGTTATTTGAGTATTGTTGACAACTAGTTATTTAAGTACTGTCAGAGTCTGTCAGTTAGATTTTTTTGTCCTGGCACCGAAAGTATTACTTTCGTAGCTAGCAACCTACTTTCGTAGCTAGCAACGGATAATATTCAGGTAACTATGTAACATTTACTTTCGTTTTCTTTCGTGTTGCTAGGGCCCGAAAGTTAATTTATTTATACACTAGTAGAAAAAAGTATTTTTCTATTCGTCAGATCTTTGATAAGCTGTGATACAGCAGAACACGTCTGAAGATGGATCTGTCGAAAACTACTTAGGCAACCAATTTCTCCCCGCTCATGTGGTAACATGTTACATAATATTAAGGGTTATTCGCGTTATTCGAGACGACATATATTAACGGTAAATTATTTGTTTTGGATAAAAATAATTCGAGGTGGATAGGGGCTTGTTGGAGGTACATTTTAAAATTATTTTAATAATGTACAGGTTATCCCAAAGACGCGAAACGTATCAAAACTATATTTTGGTATTTCGTCCTTAAATCTCATTAACTTGGGTATCTATCGCTGAAAAGCACTTTTAATAAGCTCCCCAGAGAGGTATTATAAGTGGGATAGTGTCATGTAAATGGATGAGGGTAGTGTTTCAGGGGTGGGTGAGGGTGGCCCGTAAAGCACCTTATTTTTATTTCCTCACGTTTTTGTAGAAATGGTATTTCTGGTTTTTTGGTATCTTTCTTATATTTGAAAATATAGCCTTCATAAGTTTTCAAAAAGTCACAGTGTACCCAGTATTTTTTACCGACAAGAAGTAGGTATTTTGATGATATAATAGAGTAATATTATTTTTTAGCCAAGGGGAAGAAGTGAAGCCATGGGACGCCTTCAAAATCCTCCATCGAAAACCAGAAGTCGGATCTACCGTTGAAACAGCTTTCATAGATAATGGGGTGAAGGTGTTAAAAGTTGTAACAATAGTCCTGGTCTTTTTGGTAGTTGTTGAATACATTACCTATTTTATGTTTACTATTCATTTATAGTATCTGTTATTTTTCATAAATAACCTTAATACCTTTGTTGTAAGGTAGATTAGAACCAAATTTAAAAAGACAGGTTGTCAGGTTGTTTTTTACTTAGTTCAGGTAGTTGTCAAAACTTTGATCTGTAACAATATTTTTTATGTAATGTATCCATCGCGTATCTAGTGTAGACATTATAGTTTAGTTGATAAAACACGCCGTTTTATTTTGAACCTAGTGCCTCGAATTTTAGCGGGTAGCTAACTTGTCGGGACACAACATTAATTATTAATGTTCTAAATTCCATTGCGACAGCTATTTAGCAGAATCAACAATTTCTTCATTTTTCTTAAAAAAATTTAAATGCAACGATATTACCCTACTCAGAACTTACATTTTTTGTTAATATTCTTTACATAACAATAAAACGTCATTGTCATCACTCGTTCTTAAGACAATGATCTACTATTACTTATTAAATATATTTGAAACATCATCACAATTTAAAATATATTATTTTCATAAAATTATGAATTCGTTAGTAGCAAAAAACAATAAAAATTAAAAAAAAAATGTCTAAAGACATCGCTTGATATGACCTCCTGAAATAATCACGAACGCAAAAAGGGAACGAATGATAGCCTGGATTCTTCGCTTTATTGATAACACCAGATATAAAAGACATATCAAGGGACCGTTGAGTGCCACTGAAATTAATCAAGCAGAAGGGTTTGTTCTAAAAGTTGTACAGTCAGAAGGTTTTCCAGATGACAAATCGTTTTCTTCTGTTGATGTGTTTAAGGACAAAGATGGTATGTTTCGTGTACGTACGCTGATGTCTAATAGAAAGGACGTTGAAGACTTCTGTTATTCAATTGTGCTGCCTGGAAAACATGCCTTGGTAAAATCATTAATCATTCATACCCATGAACAGTCTCTGCACGTAGGAACCCAAGGTCTATTGTCAAAGCTTCGTGAAAAATATTGGATTACTGGTGGTCGACGCATCATCAGAGCGGCGATTTCTTCATGTGTTAGATGCAGAAGACAATCTGCCAAATCGTTTCGTGTGCCCGCTCCTCCGCTACCTATTGACCGAGTACGCGATGCAGTTCCGTTTGAAGTAACCGGTATGGACCTTGCTGGGCCGCTGTACTTAAAGGGTGGTGAAAAGGTCTGGGTATGTTTATTCACCTGCGCAGTGTACCGCGCCGTGCATTTAGAACTTGTTACTTCCTTGTCTACGGCGTGCTTCTTACAAGCGTTTCGACGGTTTGTAGCCCGCTACGGACGTCCTACGACCGTTTATAGTGACAACGGTACTAATTTCGTCGGAGCCGAGAATTTGCTAGCTAAAGTGGACTGGAACGATGTGCAAGACTATGCTTCAAGTCGGCGTATAACGTGGCGATTTTACCCTCCTACTGCAGCTTGGTGGGGCGGTTTCTGGGAACGCTTAGTCGGTGTTCTGAAAACACTTTTACGTAAGGTCCTCGGCAGGGCTTCGCTTTCATATGAAGAACTGTTAACTTTGATTTGCGAATGTGAAGAAAATATAAATTCCAGACCAATAACGTACATTTCGAGCGAATCGTCAGATTTAGTTGCCTTGTCCCCGTCAATGTTTCTTCGTGACTCAAAATATTTTGGAGTGCCTGATTGTGACGCGGTGGAACGAGCTTCCCTATGCCGGAAAATCCGATATAGACAAAAATTGCGAGATGACCTTCGGCGTCGTTTTCGGAACGAGTATCTTGGACAATTAGAAAGAACCGGCAGTGGACAGAAGCTGCAAAGTCGTAACATACGAGTTGGAGAAGTAGTGCTTATTGGTAATGACTCTCAAAAACGATTAGATTGGCCATTAGCACGTGTGATTGAACTGTTACCTGGTCGAGACGGCAACACTCGTTTAGTTCGTGTTGTGACAAATAAAGGTCAGTTGTTAAGACCTGTTCAACGTTTGTTTCAACTTGAATGTGATAACATTGACTCTCCTGAAGTGTCACGTTTAAAAGAGACTTATACTGTTTCTGAACCTAAGGATGCTCCCGTTCTTGAAACCAAAGACATTCCTTTAAATGAAGAACAGGAAGTTGCTAATGACAATTCTCAACCTGATGACGATCTGCGCGTACTTTTGCCTAGTGTAAAGTTAACTCGTAGTGGACGCATATCTAAATTTCCTCATAAGTACTACGAGTAGGGACTTTAGTTTAATTTTTAATCTCTTTTTACTGTCTTGTTTTGTATCTGTTTGTGAGAAGTTTTCAATATAATACTTCTCAGGTGGGAGAATGTTGAATACATTACCTATTTTATGTTTACTATTCATTTATAGTATCTGTTATTTTTCATAAATAACCTTAATACCTTTGTTGTAAGGTAGATTAGAACCAAATTTAAAAAGACAGGTTGTCAGGTTGTTTTTTACTTAGTTCAGGTAGTTGTCAAAACTTTGATCTGTAACAATATTTTTTATGTAATGTATCCATCGCGTATCTAGTGTAGACATTATAGTTTAGTTGATAAAACACGCCGTTTTATTTTGAACCTAGTGCCTCGAATTTTAGCGGGTAGCTAACTTGTCGGGACACAACATTAATTATTAATGTTCTAAATTCCATTGCGACAGCTATTTAGCAGAATCAACAATTTCTTCATTTTTCTTAAAAAAATTTAAATGCAACGATATTACCCTACTCAGAACTTACATTTTTTGTTAATATTCTTTACATAACAATAAAACGTCATTGTCATCACTCGTTCTTAAGACAATGATCTACTATTACTTATTAAATATATTTGAAACATCATCACAATTTAAAATATATTATTTTCATAAAATTATGTATTCGTTAGTAGCAAAAAACAATAAAAATTTTAAAAAAAAATGTCTAAAGACATCGCTTGATATGACCTCCATTTTTTTTTAATACACATGCTCTTTATTAAAGAAAATCTTAACGTTTGAAAAATATGTGGTTTCAATCTGAACTGCTCTCCTTTTATTACTAATGTTTTCATAATTTTATAAAAATAATGTTTGAATATTTATTAAAGTATCTTGTTATCAGAGGCGGATCCAGGGGGGCAATGGGGCCAATGGGGCCCGGCCCCCCCCCCTAAATCCCGTTGAAACATTGAAAATTATTTTTTAGTTAAATAAAATACCTGTTACAAAAATTTGTGATACGTTTTTCACAATATAAATATAGGTACTGATTTATTTTGATTTTAGCATACGGGCCCCCCCTTAGAAGTATTTCTGGATCCGCCAGTGCTTGTTATGATGTTTCAAATTTATTTAATACGTAATAGTAGATCATTGTCTTAAGAACGAGTGATAATCGTGGCATTTTACTGTTTTACTGAAGAAGATTAGCAATAGTAAGTTCCTAGTAGGGCCACAAAATAATTTCATTTAACTGGTTTAGTACTACAGGTATTTATCTGCATGCCACTATCCTTACATTATTTTTGCTAGTCTTTTGCTTTCGGTACTGCCACCTATTGCAAAGTTTTACTTAATTATATCTTGTATCCATGGTAATGCCACAAATGCTGACTTAATTTAGCATTTATGAGATTACCTTAAGCCGCGTTGGCAGTTAAGGACTCATACTTTTTAAATTATCTCCAAAATGCATAATTTTAATGAAATTTAATTTTTTTAATTTAAAAATATTACTTGATTAAATGCTCGAATCACTTATTAATTTAAAATATTGATGCCCATATATCGTATATAAGGGTCAAAAATAAAAAAAATGATATTATAAAAGTCATATTATTTTGGCTCCAGACATACCGGGTGTTTCTCAAAAGACGTTCACCCCTATAACTTTTCTGTATTTATAGCTACTAAAATAAAATTTTGAGACTATGCATAATAGATGAGTCTGCATTTATTGATATAATTTTCAATTTGTTAGCACTTCCGGTTTGACCGGAAGTGATCTTGACATTCTGAGTAAAATGACACCTCACTTTTCATTTTTTAACGTGTAATAACATTTTTATGTTTATTTTTTATTTTCAATCTAGAGTGCTACAAATTAATTAAATCTGTTAATTTATAGTCAAGTAGTATATGAAAATTAAAATTATATCATAATAATTGACTTTCTAAGTTTCACAAGCGTTTAAAAGATGAACCATTGACGTTTACTTCATTTTTCCAAATAGAATGATGATAGTTCACTAGGATATTTAAAACGAGTATTTTTTTTCCAACAATTTGATACCATACATTCCTGTGCCATTTTAAAATGGACACAAAAAAATTTGCCTTAAGTCCCAATCGCAAATTTAAAAGCGTTATCGTCTTTTCTAAAGAAATATAAAGGCTACTTTGAAAAACAATGGAATGGTTTTGAAAACCAATATAGGGTTTTAAATTAAAATTGTAATGTCATTCGTTTAGTAAACTTACATCGTAAATCAGATAAAATGGTTAGTTTTACTAGAAATGAACAACTTGATATGCTCCTAATTTTTGGTGTGACCAGAAAAATTCTTCCGCCGCAAGATTGTATGTATTGTATGTTTTATAAACTAATATTACAACTTTAAATTAAAGCCATATTGTCCATTGTCCTTTATAAATGCTGTAACAAGCAATTCTTGCTTCTTACAACTGATTTTGGTAATTTCCTAAAAATTTAATTACTTTAAAAATTTCAAGAATTTATCTTTGGTATCATGGTTAAATTTCCTACTACACCCCTGTCAACGCACTTTTAACATGATTGGTAGACAACTTGGGATACATGCATGCATGCCCACCCAGTCGTCGTTTTAGACTATGAAAGTATCGATTTTTACCTTTTTCGTTGAGTAGGTCAGTTTGTTTTTCATTCCCATGTGTCTGTCGGATGGTCTGAGAAATTAGGGTTAATTTTATAATTTTCCGGTTTAAAGTTGGATTTCCATCTAATTTTGCTTCCCATACGTCAAAGTTCATCGGAGGTCATGTGATTTGAGTTTGATTGTGTATTGGAGACAATCCGTCATTTTTTTGTGCGGTCGATTCGATAAAACTGATAACGGAGAGCCCACTCGCTCCTTCTCATATCAGCTGCCGGCCCAGAAAGGCGATCCAAGTGAAGAATATGTACTGATTTTGGCTGGAGAGGCATTTTATGCTGCAGAATTTCTGGATTAAAGTTAAAACAGTGAAACGATTCTTTCGTGTCCGCAATGGAGTCTAAATTCGTCTACCAGGGCTGATGAAAACCAGAACACCAGGTAAATGGTGAAACCAAAGATGTATTTTGACCATGGCACGCTAACGGCCTCCATTTTGTTACAGGTTTTTTTTTCCTAGTTCAACCTCAAGCTAAATTCTACTTTGAACTCAATCACTTCATAATGTTTTAAAATTTATAAACTTTCATTCTGATTTTTTTATAATGAATTTTCTATCCACCATTTAATTTCAATTTTTATGTGACCATGCACTTGTAAGTCCTACTCTGAAGATTAGTTCTACAACTACGATGTCGATCTGAAGTTCAAGTTCCAGTTTCTGTACCACGTTACATCTGTAATCTTCAGTGCAATGTCACAAATTTCACCCTAAAACTTGTTAGTCAAGAAACGACGATGCAAGGATAAATTTTCACTCCGAACACAGTTTTCCAGCTTCACTTAAGCCTAAATTTCAGTTTGATATATTTAAATTCCCATTTCAAATTTCAACCTTAAGTTTAATGTAAAGTCTAAATCTCAACCCTAGCATATATGCTTTAATTTGCTTGCTAAATTTGCTGTCGGTGAGTCCAATTTTGCCAGAGAGGAGTCAGCGTTTACATGGTTTGACGGAGCCTGCTGTTCGATGCCATTCCCGAGGCCATTGGTAGTTTAGCTACCGTCCTGAACCTGCCTGGAATTTTGTAGAGTCTGGGTCGCTTGCCGTATGGTGTGACTAGAGGACTTCTACAGGGAGAAGCCGCAGTGAATAGTGAAGCACCTGAACATCTGAATCGTAAAAGATGAGTATTTTTCTTTAACATTAGCTTTTGGCCTATATTTTTTGGTGATTTTCCTGAACATTTCTTATTCATTAATATTTTACTATCTGCATAACCTTTGCTATATATATTTTTGCTTGTTTCTCTTCAAGATGTTAACCCCTTTTTGAATTTTACTTAACTAGAGCATTACTCAGAGGTGATGTTGATAAAAACCCTGAGTATTGACTCATTTATTTTTTATATTATTGTGAATATTGTAACCAAGTTATCCAGTACTCGTAGGAGTAGGTAACTTTAAATTAGTACTTTCACCTGGATCAGTTGATCTCGCTGGCAATTTTAATTTGTTGTTAGTAACGTAGATGTCCTTCAGCTTGTCTTACTACAGTTTATGTCACGAGTGTGAAATTGCAATAACCCTCTTTCTTTCTTACTACCTAACTGTATTATTAGTGCATCATAGGCTTTAGTGTACTACATTTTATGATATGCTTTCTAGTATTTAGCTCGCAATACCTACCACTTCCGTCTTTCTAAAGTAAACTTACTTGTGTATTAAAAGCTATAAGCTTTAATATAACTTAGTTTCTTATATACTCTATAGTATTTACCTTGCAGTAACTAGCTTCCTAACTTACCTTATAATCTATGCATTGAGGCTCTAAATTTTAAAGTCATTTAATTTATGATAAATTGTATCGCATTTATTTCACCATTTAACATTATTAAGAATTCTCACCGAAGAGCTTTGAGTTTTGATAGAATTCAAGTCCTTGTATACTTGTTTGCATTTAAATTTTTCTTCTTTTCATTAAGTTTATGAACATAAGTTAAGATACACTGTTTTTCTTTCGGTTGAGACCATGCCTAAAAGCTTCGAGCTTTAAAGTATCTTAATTTATGACATAAGCACCTTAACCCTATTGAATTTTTATAGAATCTTTCCCATTTCTCATCAAGCCTTTAAGCATAGGTTGGCATAAACCCATTTATTAACCTTTCACTTATAGCTCTACGCTTACAATTAGATTGCTTTATGGTGTACTTTATAGTATCTAATTTATAGAAGGTGTTGTACCATTTTTGAATGATATCATGAGCATACATTTGCACGTACTCTTGAATGATACCTAACCATTTTATGCTTTAGCCTAGTTTAAATTGTGATAACCCGCTTTATTATACTTAGCTTCCTTAGGGTAGTTTCCCCATTCTTTATAAACTCTTTATGGAGTATTATTGTGTTTTTAAACAAATGTTTTAATAAAAAAAAAATATTAGACCTTTTAATAGAGTTTATTTAGTAAACAAATTTTGCTGAGTTTTATTGAAGTGCTTCGTGTACTGTTAAGATTGGTCTCACTCATAATACAGTATTCTTTTTCTATCTCTCTACTTTTTCTTTATCGAGATCTCCTCTCGATTGGCGCCCAAAATAAAATCTGGAAAATAGAATAAAATAAAAATAAAAGAACCTCACGACCTATGGCTCTCTAAACGAATCAAACTGAGTTCTCGGAGCACCCAAGTGACACTTAAAACGACCTAAATATCAACAACAACGTGTTAAGGTTACGTGTTTAAGTTTACAAATGACGCCCAAGTGTGGGGCCTGAAAAACGTTGATTGAGCTGAGCCGCTACTTCTCAAAATTAAATTTATCCCAACATTTTCCAGATTATAATTTTTTCTAATTTCATTTATTGCAATTCCACTTTGACTTTTTAGTGTCTTTGATTATATCAAGGATACTTCACCGTGATATAATTTTAATTGTATTTGGAAGTTTTTAGGTACATTGGAACTTGCTGAATATGTCAAAAATGAATCCTGACTACCTTTGGAAGGACGAAATAGTCTTTGAACTGGGAATAAGAGGACTCGAGATAGACCAAAACTCTAATGTCAGGACTTTGAAGTCTCTTCTGCGAGAACTTTTGAAGGCAGAAAAGGATAATTCTATCGTCTCTCATCCAGTATCAACATTAGATTTTCAACAAAACGCTGACATCTGTCGCCGAAAGCTAGTAATACTCAGTGGATTGGTAAATATTTTTAATTCTGATAAACGCCACGTTGATTTTAAAAAAGCAATGTCGAGATTGTCTCATGTTAAAAACCGTTTAAATTGTGTTTCTCCTTGCACTGATGAGGAACAGGATTTAAAAACGGAATTACTATCTAAAGTCATATCCCTTATCTCTGAATTAAATCCTAAAGCTCAAGACAATGATGTCAATTTAGTACAATTAAGGAATTCTGATGAAGGTTCTTCGGACAGTTCCCCCGAGAGCGATGTTGAAAGCTCTGTTAGAAATTGCCCTCCTCGAAGAGTTTCTTTTGCCGGAGATGAGCAGGTGCCTCATGCCAGCGGAAGTGCTGGAAGGCTTGTGCAAACTGAAGCGATTGTCCATCGATCGGCTGAAGAATCTGTACCCCAACATTCACCTCAAAATTTGTCCCCTAGAAATAATAACCCCCAGCTTAACAGTAGTCTTCTTCGAAATTCAAATCCACCTTCTTTTTCTCTCAACAGATCCCCCATTAGGGAAAGCACTGTCAATGAAAATTTTGAAATGAATAACCAACGCAATAACACAATGCAATATACCCCTAATATTAACACTCTCGATGTTACCAACCGAATTTTGACACCTCAAAATTTAGACCAAACTCACCATAATAGAAACCTAAGCTTTTCAGTAAATTGTTCACGTACAGCAGTACAAGGTTCAATACTCCAGGATATTGACGATTTACTAGGGCCTTTACCAGTAAATTCAACACTTCCCCAATTAAATCAAAATATTTCAAGTTTACCCCAACCCGAAGTAGGTAATTTGATTCCCCAACTACCGCCTACCTCTTTCCCTGTCAATGGCAGACCAAACACTAGTGAAAATCACACATTTACTTGGAACAATGGCCAAACTTACCAAAACTTCAATCATAGTTTTCAGAATTCTCAAATACCGCCCAACATATCTCAAAACACTGGTATAGCAAATAGCTTTGCAAACAGTTTTAACCCTAATCAATACCCCCAATTTTTTCAACACACCCCCTATAACAGTAATAATCAAAATTTTCCACAATCTCATAGTTCCACGTTTTCTTCTAATCAGGATAATTACAGATCACCACCTCTTAATCGCTTAAATTTTAAATTTAATGGTAAGAATCAAAGCTTGCACAGTTTTCTAGAGAAAGTCGAAGAATATTGCTCGGCATACAAAATTTCTAGCGAAAATTTATTAAATTTCTCCCATGAATTATTCGAAGGTGATGCCCTAATCTGGTACCGCTCCATTAGAAGCACCGTTTCCTCTTGGAATGAACTAGTCTTTCATTTAAGATTAAGCTTTTTACCCATTGATTATGAAATTGCATTATGGGATGAGATTAGATCCAGAACCCAAGGTATTGCTGAGAGACCCTTAATTTACATAGCAGTCATGGAAAATTTATTTAAGAGATTTATTAACCCCATAGATCCCAGTGTCCAATTAAGACTAATTACTAGAAATTTACTTCCCTACTATCAAGAACATTTAGCCCTGAGACAGCCCTTGTCATTGCTTGAACTTAAAAGCTTATGTAGAGTCTTGGAAGATACCCGATTAAGAAGTGACAATTTTCAAGCTCCCCCTTTTTGTACAGCACCAACCTTGGAACCCGAGTTAGTGTACAGAAAACCCCTAAATAAAGCATTTCAAAATAATAAGCATAACATTTCTGAACTAGCGAATCCACCAATTTGCCAAAATAATCAATTTTCACAACCTAGTAGTTCAAATGCACCAGACCCAAACTTGAATTTTTCTGCTAATGCAAACCCAAGTTTAGATTCACCAGTCTATAATCAGAACCCTGTTAATCACTCGTCAACCCCCAATGTTTCAGCCTTAAGCAAAGTCACTTGTTATAATTGTGATCAAGTTGGTCATACTTTCCCAGAATGCACACTAAAGAGAAAAATATTTTGTTACCATTGCGGACAAAAGAATGTCATTAGGCCCAAATGTAATAAATGTAATTCAAAAAACGTAGGAAGCGCCCTTCCAAGTTCGGCAGGAAGAGAGCCAAATCGAAGTTAAAGTCCGAAACCTTTCATTTATCAAATAATTGGTCCCACTGGTTAAACACTGTCAAACACTTCTTTAAATTTAACGAAATTTCACCCTTATTTTCTCGAGAGTCCATTAGTGACCAACGACCTTACTTAGATATTTCAATTCAGAATAAAATAATAACCGCCTTATTAGATACCGGGGCAATGCAAAGTGTATTAGGAAAGAGAGGTTATGAACTTATTTCCAATCTAGGATTTCAAACAAATATAAAACCTTGTAAAAATTCAATTACCACAGCTGATGGTAAACCTCAAGAAGTTCTGGGCATGGCAACTATCCCTCTTAGTATATACAATAAATCTGTAGATTTAGAAGTCCTTATTGCCCTTAGTATTCGACAAACCCTTATTTTAGGCGTCGATTTTTGTCAAAAAGTTAATTTAAAGTTAAATTTTCAAAATAATTCTTATGATCTTTTTGGTTTAGAAGAAATAATTGTCCAAGAAAAATTCGAAAAAATTTCCATTCAGTCAGAAAATGATTTAACCCCTGTCCAACAAGTTAGATTAGATGAAACTATAAATAAATTTCAGAAGTTAGTTTCAGACTCCCTGGGCTTCACCACCTTAGTAGAGCATAAGATTGAACTTACTAGTGATGTACCTTTTCGTAAGAGACCCTTTCTTTTGTCACCTTATATGCAAAAACATATGAATGACGAAATTGATAGATTACTTAAGTTAGGTGTAATCAGACCTTCAACTAGCCCCTATTCTGCTAATGTTTTACTTGTAAAAAAAGATTCTGGCGAGTATCGCCTCTGCTACGATGGCAGGCCGCTTAACGTTCTGTCCATCAAAGACCCATATGCCTTACCCCACCTGTCTAGAACCCTTGACAAAGTTAGGGATGCACAATTTCTGACATCCATAGATTTAAAACACGCCTTTTGGCAAATAAAACTTAGCGACGATTCTTGTGCTAAGACTGCTTTCACTGTCATCAATAGAGGACACTTTGAGTTTGTGCGCATGCCCTTTGGAGCTTTGAATAGTTCGGCCACCCTACAAAGATTGATGGACCGCCTTTTTGACCCCTCCATCGAGAAAAACATCTTTGTATACCTTAACGACTTAATCATTGTGAATAGTAGTTTCGATGAGCATCTTGAAACTTTGGATAAGGTCTTTAACATCCTAAAAAAAGCTAACCTCACTATTAATGCAAAGAAATGTAAATTTTGTCAACCTAACCTCGCTTTTCTAGGTTATGTAGTTGATAAAAATGGCCTTCATGCCAATCCCGATAAGATCTCTGCTCTTTCCAGTTATCAAAAACCCAAAGATGTCACAGGTATAAAACGCTTTGTTGGTATGGCTTCATGGTATCGTAAATTTATCAAAAGCTTCTCTGAGCTCATTGTCCCCCTAAATAACCTAACTAAGGGTAAAAAGAAAAAACAAGTAGTCTCTTGGGATCCCGAAGCCGAGTTGGCTTTTGAAAATATTAAATCCAGATTAATTTCGACCCCTGTGTTAAGAAATCCTGATTTTTCTAAAGCTTTCACGATTCAAACAGACGCTTCGAATGCGGCCATAGGTTCTGTGCTTACCCAATTGGACGGTGACGATGAGTACGTCATAGCCTACGCCTCACGTACCTTAACCAAGTCAGAAATTAACATGACAGTTACAGAAAAAGAATTACTAGCCATAGTTCATGCAGTCTTAAAATTTAGGTCTTACGTTGAAGGTGGCCCAAGTTTCACTATTTTAACCGATCATTATTCTTTACAATGGCTCTTTCGTTTAGATAACCCCACCGGTAGATTAGCTAGAATGTCCATTTTCCTTTCTCAATTTAAATTTGATATAAAACATAGATCCGGAATAACCAATGTAGTCGCTGACGCACTAAGTCGTAGTTTTCCTGAAGTCTCTACCCTGTCTAATACTATTCCAGACAAATGGTACTCTGACTTAATTGCTAAAGTGCAAAAACAACCACATAAATACCCCTTATTTCGAGTAGAAAATAACACCTTATATAAGCACTTCCAGTCTAGTCATAATATCGACATCAACCAGAAAAGTTGGAAAACAATAGTTCCAAAACATAACCGTAAAGATATTCTAAAAACCTATCATGACAGTCCCTTAGGAAGCCACTTTGGCGTTAGAAAATGCCTTGATAAGATATTCGAACAGTATTGGTGGCCTGGAATGAGATCAGATATTAAAAAATATATTTCACGTTGTCAAATTTGTAATGAGCAAAAAGTATCTCAATTTGCGCGCGCAGGTCTTATGGGAGCCCCTAAGAATGTTTCTGTGCCCTTTAAACTGCTTTCTATTGATATTCAGGGACCATTTCCAAAATCAAAATCAGGTCATTGTTATTTGCTAGTAGTGGTGGATTGGTTTACGAAGTATACTTTTATTCACAAGATGAAAAGAGCTCTAGCAAAAGAAATTTGCACTTTTCTTGACGAAATTGTTTTTATGTATTTTGGTGTTCCCCAAACCATCATAGTGGATAATGGTAGCCAATTTAAGTCACAAGAATTTTCTAATCTCTTAAAATCCTATAAAGTGGAAAACATCTGGTATAATGCAAGATATCATCCCCAAACGAACAACGTGGAACTTGCTAATAGAGTCTTAGGCACTGCCATTAGATCTTTTATTAAAGAAAACAATCATCGCGGGTGGGATCAACATATTCACCACATCTGTAATGCTATAAATACCACTACCCACCTATCTACATCTTTTTCACCTGCCTTTTTGACATTTGGACGTAACTTACCCACTAGTGGTGATTATTACGGTCATATCGAAAATAAAAATCTTTCCCCGTACCATTTTGACGATAGAAACAACCTGGCTAAAGAACTTTCAAAATTACCTGAAATTTATGAACAAGTTGCTAAAAATATAAACCACTCCTATGAAAGGAATAAAAAATATTATAACTTAAGAAAAAGACATCTCGAATTCAACGAAGGGGACATTGTTTACAAAAGAAATTTTATTTTATCTGATGCTGGCAATTATTTTTCAAAAAAGTTAGCAAAGAAATTTCTTAAATGTAAAATCTTTAAAAAGATCTCCCCCTTAATTTATGAACTATTGGATGAGAATGACAGAAATATTGGCCGTTACCACATTAAAGATTTAAAACCTTTTAACGATATCTCTCTCGACTCTGACGATTCTGAGTGAGCTATTATTCTTCCAGGGATGGTTAGATATTAAGTAGACATAAGTTTGTACCTAAAAACTGTAGTATAGGCAGATGTTGCCATAAGTATTTATGTTATATGTAGTTATGTATATGTGTAAATTTTTTTAAATTTATTTATTTGAAGAAAGAGGGTATTTGTAACAAGCAATTCTTGCTTCTTACAACTGATTTTGGTAATTTCCTAAAAATTTAATTACTTTAAAAATTTCAAGAATTTATCTTAGGTATCATGGTTAAATTTCCTACTACACCCCTGTAAACGCACTTTTAACATGATTGGTAGACAACTTGGGATACATGCATGCATGCCTACCCAGTCGTCGTTTTAGACTATGAAAGTATCGATTTTTACCTTTTTCGTTGAGTAGGTCAGTTTGTTTTTCATTCCCATGTGTCTGTCGGATGGTCTGAGAAATTAGGGTTAATTTTATAATTTTCCGGTTTAAAGTTGGATTTCCATCTAATTTTGCTTCCCATACGTCAAAGTTCATCGGAGGTCATGTGATTTGAGCTTGATTGTGTATTGGAGACAATCCGTAATTTTTTTGTGCGGTCGATTCGATAAAACTGATAACGGAGAGCCCACTCGCTCCTTCTCATATCAGCTGCCGGCCCAGAAAGGCGATCCAAGTGAAGAATATGTACTGATTTTGGCTGGAGAGGCATTTTATGCTGCAGAATTTCTGGATTAAAGTTAAAACAGTGAAACGATTCTTTCGTGTCCGCAATGGAGTCTAAATTCGTCTACCAGGGCTGATGAAAACCAGAACACCAGGTAAATGGTGAAACCAAAGATGTATTTTGACCATGGCACGCTAACGGCCTCCATTTTGTTACAGGTTTTTTTTCCTAGTTCAACCTCAAGCTAAATTCTACTTTGAACTCAATCACTTCATAATGTTTTAAAATTTATAAACTTTCATTCTGATTTTTTTATAATGAATTTTCTATCCACCATTTAATTTCAATTTTTATGTGACCATGCACTTGTAAGTCCTACTCTGAAGATTAGTTCTACAACTACGATGTCGATCTGAAGTTCAAGTTCCAGTTTCTGTACCACGTTACATCTGTAATCTTCAGTGCAATGTCACAAATTTCACCCTAAAACTTGTTAGTCAAGAAACGACGATGCAAGGATAAATTTTCACTCTGAACACAGTTTTCCAGCTTCACCTAAGCCTAAATTTCAGTTTGATATATTTAAATTCCCATTTCAAATTTCAACCTTAAGTTTAATGTAAAGTCTAAATCTCAACCCTAGCATATATGCTTTAATTTGCTTGCTAAATTTGCTGTCGGTGAGTCCAATTTTGCCAGAGAGGAGTCAGCGTTTACATGGTTTGACGGAGCCTGCTGTTCGATGCCATTCCCGAGGCCATTGGTAGTTTAGCTACCGTCCTGAACCTGCCTGGAATTTTGTAGAGTCTGGGTCGCTTGCCGTATGGTGTGACTAGAGGACTTCTACAGGGAGAAGCCGCAGTGAATAGTGAAGCACCTGAACATCTGAATCGTAAAAGATGAGTATTTTTCTTTAACATTAGCTTTTGGCCTATATTTTTTGGTGATTTTCCTGAACATTTCTTATTCATTAATATTTTACTATCTGCATAACCTTTGCTATATATATTTTTGCTTGTTTCTCTTCAAGATGTTAACCCCTTTTTGAATTTTACTTAACTAGAGCATTACTCAGAGGTGATGTTGATAAAAACCCTGAGTATTGACTCATTTATTTTTTATATTATTGTGAATATTGTAACCAAGTTATCCAGTACTCGTAGGAGTAGGTAACTTTAAATTAGTACTTTCACCTGGATCAGTTGATCTCGCTGGCAATTTTAATTTGTTGTTAGTAACGTAGATGTCCTTCAGCTTGTCTTACTACAGTTTATGTCACGAGTGTGAAATTGCAATAACCCTCTTTCTTTCTTACTACCTAACTGTATTATTAGTGCATCATAGGCTTTAGTGTACTACATTTTATGATATGCTTTCTAGTATTTAGCTCGCAATACCTACCACTTCCGTCTTTCTAAAGTAAACTTACTTGTGTATTAAAAGCTATAAGCTTTAATATAACTTAGTTTCTTATATACTCTATAGTATTTACCTTGCAGTAACTAGCTTCCTAACTTACCTTACAAGCTATGCATTGAGGCTCTAAATTTTAAAGTCATTTAATTTATGATAAATTGTATCGCATTTATTTCACCATTTAACATTATTAAGAATTCTCACCGAAGAGCTTTGAGCTTTGATAGAATTCAAGTTCTAGTATACTTGTTTGCATTTAAATTTTTCTTCTTTTCATTAAGTTTATGAACATAAGTTAAGATACACTGTTTTTCTTTCGGTTGAGACCATGCCTAAAAGCTTCGAGCTTTAAAGTATCTTAATTCATGACATAAGCATCTTAACCCTGTTGAATTTTTAGAAAATATTTCCCATTTCTCATCAAGCCTTTAAGCGTAGATTGGCCTAAACTCATTTTTTAACATTTCACTTATTCACTAAGCTTACATTTAGATTGCTTTATGGTGTACTTTATAGTATCCAATTTATAGAAGTTGTTGTACCATTTTTGAATGATATCATGAGCATACATTTGCACGTACTCTTGAATGATACCTAACCATTTTATGCTTTAGCCTAGTTTAAATTGTGATAACCCGCTTTATTATACTAAGCTTCCTTAGGGTAGTTTCCCCATTCTTTATAAACTCTTTATGGAGTATGATTGTGTTTTTAAACAAATGTTTTATTAAGAAAAAAATATATATTAGACCTTTTAATAGAGTTTATTTAGTAAACAAATTTTGCTGAGTTTTATTGAAGTGCTTCGTGTACTGTTAAGATTGGTCTCACTCATAATACAGTATTCTTTTTCTATCTCTCTACTTTTTCTTTATCGAGATCTCCTCTCGATTGGCGCCCAAAATAAAATCTGGAAAATAGAATAAAATAAAAATAAAAGAACCTCACGACCTATGGCTCTCTAAACGAATCAAACTGAGTTCTCGGAGCACCCAAGTGACACTTAAAACGACCTAAATATCAACAACAACGTGTTAAGGTTACGTTTTTAAGTTTACAATGCCTAATAAGGTTTCAAGAATGACACATTTGAAACCTATTTTTCTCAACTTTTCCAAATGGAACACCTGTATATTATTTCGGTATTTTATATAAAATACACAAGAAATTATTTTTGTAGTTGAAGCATGTAAGTTATTTCCAGCCATTTTCGAAATAAATGCAAATTTCATAAATTATGTTGATTAAACAGAGTTTATTTTTAAAATTAAGCGTAGGCGACTACACTTATAATTAATTAAAAACTACAGTAATTATTTAAAATGTCTTCCATTTTGTTCTGTGCACAAGCCAACATGCTTTCCAAAAGATCTACTTCCCTTAACATTTCAGGTGAAATGCTAGCAAACACGTCTATTATCCTTTGCTGCATATTATTAGCAGTTGTAGGTGGATCATTGTAAACAATTTGTTTTACGTGTCCCTATAAAAAAAAGTCCAGTTTTGTAAGATCCGGCGATCTAGCTGGCCAGACCGTGGGTCCGTTTCATTGGTTCGGAAAGGTATCATCAAGATAATTTCTTACCTCCCGTGAAAAATGTGCCGGAGCACCATCTTGCTGAAACCACATCCTATTTCTTGTTATGTATTATAAAAAAAACGAATTAAAGAACTTCCCAAACTAACTATAAGAATCCATGTTTTATAAAGCCTACTATGGGTTTCAGGGATAAACCTTACTAATTAACCTCTTTGCTGGTATTGCAATTAAAATGTTAAAAGGAAAGTAAACAGGTCTTTTCAAAAACATGTTGGCTTGTGCACAGAACAAAATGGAAGAGATTTTGAACAATTACTGTAGTTTTTAATTTATTAGTCTAGTCGCCTACGCTTAATTTCAAAAATATACTCTGTTTAATCAACATAATTTATGAAATTTGAAATTATTTCGAAAACGGCTGGAAATAACTTATAATATGCTTCAACTAGAAAAAAAATTGCTTGGGTATTTTATATAAAATACCGAAATAATATACAGGGTGTTCCATTTGGAAAAGTTGAGAAAAATAGGTTTGAAATGTCTCATTTTTGAAACCTTATTTTGAATGCCATTTATAAAATAGATAAATACTATTCGATTTATAGTATCTTTAAGCCTCTTGTCATTAAACTTACTTAATACCGTGGTTAAAAACCTAATTTTAGATTGTTTTTTTGATATTTTTTCCACGACTTCAAAATAATTTTTTTTTAGTTTTTAATTGATTGCTCTTAAAACTACCAAAGCAAATCAAACAAAATTTTAGGCATTTATAAAGGACAATATCATAAATCTAAATATTCAAAAAAATATGGGGTATCCTGTTTAAAAAATCACAACTTTTTATGACCACACTTTTTTGGAAAAAATATTTTCCTCAAGTACCCCGTATGATACAGTATAAGTTAGCATATGAATGAAACTCCCAACTAAATTCATATAGAAGCAGTAGAGGGAGATGGGGTGTTCTGCATCAATTTCCACAGGTGCAAACGGCGCATGCCCGGGCAGCTCGCAGACGTGGGCGGCACTAATTATGACGTCACCTGTCATCTGTCACCTGTCATCTGTCACCTGTCATCTGTCATCTGTCATCTGTCATCTGTCATACGTCATCTGTCAATGTCAATGTCAAAGTCAATGTCAAAGTCAATGTCAAAGTCAATGTCAAAGTCAATGTCAAAGTCAATGTCAAAGTCAATGTCAAAGTCAATGTCAATGTCATACGTCATATGTCATACGGCATCTGTCAACTGTCAAACGTCACATTGTTGGGCGCTAGTAACTTTGGGCCTTAGCTACTTGGGCGCTAGCTACATTGGGCAATAATATTCTATATATGGAATGTGTTCAGGATGACGGCATATTACGAATAGAAAAAGATGGCGGATGCCACCTGTCAATTAGGGCAGCTGAAGGTCACCTGTCACTTGTCAAATGCTAAAATTAAAATCTAACACGTGATATAGGTTCGGAGCGATCTAACAAGACGCTTAAAAGAAACCCGAAGTCGATCGGCTGACTGGTTCGGGAGATATAGTTTTTTGCGATTAGCGCCCTTATGACTAAAGATGGAGAGGCAAAATTTGGCAAACAGGTATAAGACGAGAGCACCTATCGAACATTGAAAGAATTTTTCAAAAATCTCTATTAATAACAAAGCTATACGTATAAAACCATTTGGGCCTTAGCATAATCAATACATAATTCGTGCTATATAACCATCATTGGTAATGTTTATCATTATTAATATAATTCCAAGACGAGATATCCGCATAATATCAGTAAAATCATCAAAGCTGTCAAAAGGACACATCGGAAAAATTCTAATTTTTCTATATTTGCATTACTAAGATATACCTATATAATCCCAAACTCAGAATATATCCAAGTCTTCAAATTATTAGTAAAACGGGCAAAGCTGCCAAAACGGCTCTTCGGATTTTTATAATTTTATCTAATATCTACATTATTAGGCCATACCTATACAACCCCGCAATAAAAAAGAATTAAGGTCTTTTTGGCAACATGCGCAGTAGCCCAAAACTGATGTTTCGAGGTTAAATAAAAGAGAAAATTATGCGCAAACCCCGGAAAAAGTACCCTCGGTACTCCGGATGCCAAAGGGCATTCCTTAAATACATATTTGAAAAACGCCCCAAACATCCTTTTTTGGAAAAAATTAGCCAAAAAACATAATGGGACAGACACCGTAATACAACCTGTATATGAAACAATGATTCCTTAGTATTATACGTTTAGATTAATATAAAAGATAACCTCTTATAGAATACATTTTTCACAAATACAAACTATTTCCAACTAACAATGATCGCAGCACGAGGCGAGGTTAATGAGGCAATTAATATTCAATGAGTGGTATACCACAGTAACAATATTAAAAGTCGTGGACAATTACATCATCTTGAAAATATACGACATTCTAATTTTATTCAACACGAGGTAAGGACAATTGGTAATTAATATGCAAACGACTATTTGCAGTGAGCAAGCAATTAATATTCAATGACGACGGGCGTAGCCGAAGTGAAAGGCTCTGCTATAAATACAGTGGAACCCGGACAAGCCACATCAGTTATCATCGAGAAGTTGAAGACTAAAGTACTAAAGTGTAGTGAACGATCAAAAAATTAATAAAATGTAAGTACCTTTTAATATATTACAGTGTTAATGTGATACAGCATGTAAGTGTATATTAAAAATTATTTGGTTAACAGTAATTTAAATACAGGTTCTAACGTATTGTGCAAGCCAATACATAGTGCTTATGCCTTGCTGCGGGTGTTTAATTGTATAATCGATATATTTAATTAAAATAGAGGTTTATAAGGGGCGTAATAGTGTATTACTATGGGAATGTTGTTAAATACAGGTTCTAACGTGTTGTGTAAGCCAATACAGAGTGTATGTTATGTGCTTATTTGAAGAATCGTGCGTATATCTATAATACCCGATATATTGCATTAAAATTAGTTGGTTTAATACTGTATTACTGTTCCAGAAAATGTTTTCGTGTGAATTCTGTTCCCGCTCCTTCGCCAGAAAGGACAGCCTCAAACGCCATGGGGACTGCAGGCTTTCAGTGCATGTCTGTCCAACTTGTGAAGAAACTTTTGCTTCAAGATGGGCTCTCCAAAAACATCAAAGCGAAAAGCAGCATAGGGCTCCTAAAAGACAAGCAACGTCTTCGCAAGTAGCCATGGCCAAGAGAGCTAGACTCGTTTCGTTAGATGGTAAGTTATTGCATCATACTGCGAAAGATTATATATTGCATCATATTACATCATATTGCATCATATTGTGAAAGATTGCATCATATTGTGAAATATTAAAATTACATAAGTGCTAATAATTGTTAAATTATTTTAGAACCATCAACTTCATCTGCGCAGCAGAAGCATTGTGATGATTGTCAAGTGGATATGCCTGCCTCCCGGTGGCCCAGCCATCTAAGGACCCAAAAACATCGGGAGAACTGCTGCTGCGTGGAGCAGGAGGAAGGTGTACAACTGGTCAAAACATCATTCCGAAGCCGAATTGCTACCTACCGACTTTCTTCAAGTCAAGATCCCACTAGCGTCCCCAGGTTCCTGGATCATCTAAGGAGAAAATTCATAAGGCTGGTGGGAGGAATTGTTGCAAAATATGAACAACTGAAAGTCGGAGTAGAGCTTTTTGGCCGCTTCCTTCTGCAAACGAACGAGTCGTCAGAGGACAAGTCCTTCAATACCAAATATATATTGGTGAATGGAGCGACTGACCTGGAGGAGCTGTTTGAGCAGTTTGCTGTCATCCTGGACCGGAAATATTCAGAGTTTTCGGAAAAGGATAGTGGTAAGTACTATTGCAAGCGTTAAAAAGTCTAACATATTTCTAAATCATAATACTTAACAATGCTTCTATTGTTACAGGGTGGACTCTGCAGCAGCTCCTGCACTTAGAATTAGGTATTAATAAAATTAACCCTCTAAAGGCATCGTCTTATATTCCGCTACCAAAGGAGATCGACGCAAAGAAAGCTGTTCTAAATATTCAAAACACGGACTTTCAGTGTTTTAAGTGGTCAGTCTTGGCAGCCCTGCATCCCGTTAATCGGGCTCAAAATGCAAATAGAGTCGTGAACTACCTGCCTTTTGAGAACGAGCTGGACTTTACAGGTATGGAATTTCCAATCAAACTTGGTGATATAACCAAATTTGAACGACTTAATAATATTTCAATCAATGTCTATGGCCTAGAAAAAGTCTTCGACAATGGTAAAAATAGTATTGAAGTCGTTGGTCCCTTATTTTTTACGACATCTCGCAAGGAGAGACATGTTAATTTGTTATTAATTAGCGATGATTACGAAAATAGTCATTACTGCTTAATAAGAAGCATGTCTCGACTGATCTCAAGACAATTATCTTACCATAAGGCTACAAAGTATTTATGTGATGGTTGTTTAACATATTTTTATTCAGAGCAAAAACTAAAAGCTCATCAAGAACACGATTGCGGGCACGTTTCGGCCAAAGTACCGACAACTGATTTAAAAAAGAACAAATACGGAGAAGAGATTCCCGAGAATATTTTCAAATTCACAAACTTTGAAAAGAAATTAAAGGTTCCTTTCGTTGTTTACGCTGACTTCGAGACAATCCTTGAACCCTTGGATACAGAGCAAAATGAGCTGGACCCTGATACATCCTATACTGTTAGGACACATAAACATATACCCTACTCATTTGCATACTACATTAAATGTGACTTTGACGATGCCTATTCAAAGTACCAAAGTTATAGAGGACAGGACGCACACAAAGAATTTATAAAACGATTAGAGACTGACTGCAAGTCAATCTATGATCATTTTATGAAGGAAGTGGTGCCAATGTTACCTATGACAGCGGAACAGGAGAATGCGCATCGACAAGCACCAACCTGCCACATTTGCGAAAAGCCATTTGAGGTAGAAGCAAACGATAGGGTACATGATCATGACCATTTGACTGGGTTCTATCGAGGCCCCGCCCACTCTGTGTGCAATCTAAATTATAAAATTCCCCAATTTATACCCATCTTTTTCCACAATATGTCCAATTTTGATTCCCACCTTTTTGTCAAAGAGTTAGCCTGCGATGAGGAAAAGTTGGACGTTATCCCCCAAAACAAGGAAAAGTATATTTCCTTTACTAAACATGTCTTGGTGGATAACGTTGAAATTAAGGAAGGGAAACAACGACAGGTATTTTTAAAATTACGGTTTCTAGATAGTTTTCGTTTCATGGCCACTGGGCTGGATAAACTCAGTCAAAATTTAAAACCGGAACAATGCAGAACAGTTCGAAAATATTTCGCGGAACAGGAGAAATTTGAACTTATTCGACAGAAGGGTGTTTTCCCGTATAACTACGTAGACTCTTTTTCCAAATTGGACAAAACGGCACTTCCACCACATAAAGACTTTTACAACCAACTTAAAAAAGAAGACATCAGCACAGATGATTACAAGCGTGCTTGGAAGGTATGGAATCTATTTAAATGTAAAACATTAGGCGAATATTCAGACATTTATTTAAAATCCGACGTATTAATTTTAACAGATGTATTTGAAAGTTTTAGAGACGTGTGCCTGGCTACTTACGGCCTCGATCCTGCGCAGTATTTTACTGCGCCGGGTCTCTCGATGGACGCGGCCCTTAAGGCCACGTCCATCCAATTAGAACTTTTAACTGATTTAGACATGGTGCACTTCTTTAAGCACGGGATTCGCGGAGGAGTCAGTCAGTGTAGCGTTAGACAAGCTTTAGCGAACAATAAATTTATACCGAATTATGACGCTTCTAAACCCACCTCTTACATCATGTACCTGGATGCGACCAATCTGTATGGTGCAGCCATGTCTCAATATCTACCAACGGGAAATTTCAAGTGGTTAAACGAAACCGAAATTCAAAATTTAGATTATAGAAATATAGCACCTGAATCACCAACAGGCTATATATTAGAAGTTGATTTGGACTACCCGGAAAACTTGCATTATTTACACAACGAACTACCCTTTTGCCCACAATCCATCGCACCACCCGGGTCAAAATTTCCAAAAATTACAAAATTGATACCAAATTTCATCAAAAAAGAAAAGTACATTATTCATATTCAAAATTTGCAGCAAGCATTAAATTATGGCCTTCAGCTCACTAAAATTCATCGCGTTATATCTTTCAACCAATCACCGTGGCTTAAAAAGTATATCGATCTAAATACAGCGTTGCGAAATCAGGCTAAAAATAAGTTTGAAAAGGACTTTTTCAAGCTTATGAACAACGCTGTATTCGGGAAAACGATGGAGAACGTGGAGAAACGGGTAGATGTGAAACTTGTTTCCCACTGGGAAAATATTGGTAGGAGGTTGGGGGCCGGAGCGTTAATCGCGAAGCCCCATTTTAAAGATCGAGTCATTTTTAACGAGAATCTGGTAGCAATCCAGATGAAGAAACAAAAAGTGGTATATAATAAGCCTATTTACGTAGGCTTTTCGATCTTGGAGGTATCCAAGACCATTATGTATGACTTTTTGTACGGGTACATTAAGCCAAAATATGGCAACAACGCGGTCTTGCTGTATACTGACACCGACTCCCTTATTTTAAAAGTAACAACACCAAATTTCTATGATGACATGACGGCTAATTTAGATAGATTCGATACATCCAATTACTCTGACGATAACCCACATAATGTTCCTGTAAACCAATCAATATTAGGCAAAATGAAAGATGAGTATGCAGGAAAGATTATTTGGGAATTTGTCGGCACCGGGGCGAAGGCGTATTGTGTTGATGTTGAAGGGGAATGTACGAAAAAGGCAAAGGGGGTCCCTGACTACGTTACCAAAAAAGAACTAACTATCGAAGATTATCGAAAAGCGGTTAACGTAGAGGGGACTCTGATTCATCGACAGATGAATACATTCCGCTCCCATCAACATGAGATGTTTGTCGAACTTAAAAATAAGGTAGCGCTGTCATACGCGGACGACAAGCGTTACCTTATACCCGGTGATTTAGAGAACACGCTTGCTTGGGGTCACAGAGATATCGCAAAATATAAGGAATCATTGGAAATTCCATGAGACAAGACTGACTAGAGCAGCTATTTTTGCGCCAATTTCTTCTAATAGCTGCTGTCTTTAGAGGGTTGTGATATTAGGTTAGGTATTTATTATTGCCTTATTTATTATTATATTATTATTATTATTATTGTATTAGTTATTTATTATAATTATTGTATTATTGTATGACTTATTGTATTAGTATAATTATTGCTGTAATAGCTGTTTAATAAACAGTAGATTGTTTGTATTTAAATCAATGTTTTATTTTACCCATCCGTTCCCTTACAATAAAGAAAACCAGCACATATCAATAAGAACTTTTATTTGGTAATTTTATAATAATCAGTGTTTAGCTTATACAATTGAAGTATATGTTTTGCAAATAATCGTATTAGCTTGTCAGTCCATCGAAACAGGTACTTGTCTGTCATGGCATCTTCAAACTTGAGACTTCGCTTCTCGTCATTTTGATGAAACACTAAAGTGTACTTGCCGATAATCAGAAAGATGTCTACCCAGTGAGTGTTGAAACAATCAAAATTACTTAGAAATTCTTCAAATTCCTTACTAGAGAAATAAATCTTGCCATAGTAACTAGTGTCCAATGTTACTTGCTTGCGTTCTTCTTCTGTAGTGCTAAATATAACGGTGATGTAATCATCGATCTCGTATACTGTGTTAGGCTTAATCTTGCACTGCACTGCATCGTCCTTCCGACATTGCGAAGGAGATTCAAACACCTTATCCCAAGCAGAGGACGTCATTGGAAGGCTTTTTAAAAGAGTAAGTTTTGAAAATAGCTCAAATAAATACTTTCTATCTTCGTAACACTGAATGGCTTTTTTCAGTTTACGTATTTGGCGCAGATGCTCTCGGAGTTTAATTCTTAAATCGACTGTCTTTGGCTTAACTCTAAAATCGACTGTCCTCGACATGAGCTCGAGACTAAATGACTAAATTCTACTAGGGGGTGTAATTAATATAGAACGAAATGACACACAACAGATATTTTTTTTAATCTTTATTTGGGTATAAAACTATAAATATAATCATACAAGATATAAGCATTCCTAACACTACAAGTACAAACTTCTATACTATGATAAGAACAAGTAACTACATCTCTAGGCAGTTTGGGTACATTAACATAATCGACAATAAATTCCAAGTTAATAATATCAGGTTTATGTCTAACTATTACATCAGAATAAATCTTAACTAAAAAGTCCTTTTTCACATGCCCTTTTACGTAAATTACGTCAACATCTAGCAGGTCCTGGAGGATAATTGAATAAAGCTGGTTGTATTCGGTCTCACCATAATTATAGAAGAGTCCATGGCGGTTTCCATACAGAAATAGTGCTTGCTGTTGGCAATCATAAGATAGCTCGTGAAAGGGGACGGCTGGTTTAAACAGATAGCTCTTCATGTTTTTTCCATCATAAATAGCCAATTCCTTGGCGCAAAAGTCTGGAATTTTGAACCCTTGTATGTCTACTACCACAAACTTCATCTTGCAAGGACCAAAGTATGACTGATTACAAAAGATCCCGCACTTGACCAGTTAAAGCCTGGTATTCGAGAACACGATCATGCACGATGATACAAAAAGCACGTGACTCAACAGAAAAGTTTTCGGAGCTTTGAAATTCCAACTTGACATCAATGGTGTTGCTTTTGAGAGCTTCATTTTGCTTGGTGCAATCAATAACAAAAAGTGCTCTATTGGCGAAAGCTGTAAAATCCATCAGCGGTTCGCTGTACTGCTTGTCCAAATAAGTTTTCTGGAAATCCGTATACATCTTATAAGCCTCGGTGAATTGGCGGTTCTCAAAGTTTAAATTTCGTGCTTCGTAGGGGTAAACCTCTGAATTAAGGTGCAGCTTGACGTCGGTGATGTTTAAATTATCAAAATAAGTACAATCGGCCTTATAATTATCTTTACGATTCTTCATAAAAAATACAATAACATATCTTGCTCTCTCAGACATGGTCTTGACGGTCCAAATATCTCTCTTGGTTGTTCGCAGAGCAGGTAATTCGTGTATCTCCCAATTTCTAAACGGAATAAATATCGATCTGTTCTTTGCAACTTCGTCTAAAATACGCAATTTGACTGCGTCGCTAGGATAGATGTGTCTAACCTTTAATTCAACAGTCTTTAATGTAATCGTTGCCTTCTTATCACCACTCGACTTGTAGCAGTTGTCGTCATGGCGAGCTCGAACCAGTTTAATTTTTTGTTTACCCATTAAAACATTCTTGTAGTCGGCAAATACACCAAACAAAGAGGAGAGCGGTATACGGAAATTAAATTCTTTAGAAGTTTCATCCAAGGTCTTGACAATACCAGTAGGCCAGTTCCAACCAGCAATGTCTAAAGCTCGACTTTCTGGCTCGTTTAGGCATAATATGTTCTTAACGGTGCCAACTATGCCTGGATCACGAATTTTTTCAATCTCCTTGCCATTCACTTCATATGATATGTTGTCAAATAGAAAGGCGCCGGCATTATTGGTTAATGTACAATCACCGATTGCACCAGCTCGCACCTCTTCCCTAAACGTCCCTTCAATGTACAGCTGAGCTTCCCCCATATCCAAAAACACATCTTGCTGATTAATAACAATCTCAATTTCGTCGTTGTTATTAAAGGAGTTGGTGAATGGGTGATAAGTATGCCATTCTTCACGAATGATTGAGTCATCACTCTTAATTTCATTAAATAATTGAAGTTTGTCTGACATGGTAATAATATTTCTTACTTTGAGACTGTAAAAAAACTATATTTGCAAACGTGAGTGTCTCCTTCAACTTCTGAACACTTAATGAATCAGCAGAGGGTTGGAGGGTGTTTAAATAGCTTTTAAACACGAGAGCCATTTCGTCTAAGTTCTAATCTGACTACCACTTCCTCACCTCGAAAATTAACCGGCCTCGAATCTTGATCCAACAGCGTTAGAGTAATATTGTAGATATGTTTTACTTGAACTGGCAGGTAGATTAAATTCCTCGGTTCAATGTTGATGCTATAACCAGGATCAACAGTTGGCGAAAATTCGTATAGAGTATGTGATGGATTATTGGTATAATACGATCCGGAAATAATATTACACTCTACTCTGATGGTAACGACTTGAATAATTTCGACTGGTATATCCGATTCGTGTTGCTGGTTAGACTTTAGCACCTGTGGAGAGAATCCCAACAACTGAGCAATGCTATCCTTTGGGACGAAATTTACACTATAAGCACTCTTGAGCTCACACCTTAGGGTGTTGTTATTCGGCTTAAGCGATAAAATATTCTTCCGTTCTTCTGGAGTAGTCCCCGTCTTAGCAAGCTTATTTTGCAAAAATTGCTCAATGTCCTCCAACTCGTAGGATCCTGTGGGAATCTCCAAAACTACCTCGTTTTTGTTTTTGTCTGTGTAATAAAATTTGTTACGGCCCTGTTCAATATTTGGAATCGTGTTCCAAGTATTTAGCGAAATTAATGCTAGAGAGTAATCGTATCTGGAATCAAGCACTATTGGAGGTACAAAGTAGGCTTCAAGCAGGTGCGAACGACCCTTTAACGTGAATGTTTGAGACATGACTGATGATAGTAAAAGACATTATTGTATTTTATAAGGTTTTATTGTAGAGAAATGATAAGGTCAAATGGCCACAATTTGTTGTACCATAATCCTGATACTGATCATAGTTGAAATAAATTTTTGCTTTTTTCATATACTTGATAAACTCCTTTGGCGGGTTCAAGTCTCCAAAGCTATCGAAATATACAACTTTGCTCCTATTTTTCTTATAAGCTACCCAATGTGTCCCGTTCCCTGTGTTGCGATCTAAATTTACAACACCGCTTTCTATATTTAGAGGTGTGTTTGGTAATGTATCCCGCATAAATACACCTCGAAAATTAGGTATTTTTAATCGGGCAACATATTTCTTGATATCTTGGTCGGATAGGGGACGGTTGGGTAGCTTTATTGGTAGTTTTTTGACATTTTACGCAGAAATAAACCATATCCTGTCTTGTGTTTCTTTAGGTATAAACCACTACCTTTTTTCCCCAATGCTATAGCCTCCATTGTTTCATTATGTCGTTTGGATTCTTTCAACTTATCCTTGGCACTCTGGGCATCGTTGACTGCTTTAGCTATACCAGCTGCCCCTCCTGACAGCGCTCCCAAGGCAGAAAGTCCTGCGAAGATCGGAATAAGCGGCAAAATACCACCTTGTTTTGGCAGAGGGATAACTCGAGGTACGTTGATTCTTTTGACTCCGCCTATTTTCTTAACTGTTACTCTGGCTGCCTTTAGCACGTTACTTAGCGTCTTCTTTTTACCAACATCCCCCGCACCAGTATGTTTAACTTGTTTCCTAATCTTTCTCACAACTGAAGACAGACAGACAGACCTTTTTGCCTTCTTAGCACCAGCACCTAACTTGCGTTTAATCTTCATGGCGTTGGTTACTAGCCAAGCTGCCGTCTTTTCACCAAAACTTGAATCTTTGGCCTTTACACGCTCCCAAGCTCTGTTTTCCAATACTTTGTCAGCCTTATGTCTGTGCGCCAAGTCTTGACTCTTGGAATATTCGATATCGTGAGTACGACAATAACTGTCTAATTTATTCTTTGGAGGATCTCCTCGTGCTAGTCGTTCTTGAAGTTTAGTACCAGGTCCGCAATAAGAATAACCAGGCAGATGAAGTTCGACGGGGAGCTTGTTGATAATGCTATTTAACACACCTGTACCTTGCGACGTCTGCATTACTAATAAAGTCGTCGGTGAGTGCAGAGTGGTACTTATAGAAACGATGCGTCAAGAAAAACAGAAACTTGGTATTAAGGTCTATAATCTCGATATGAAGCAAGACAAGTTAGTCAACAACAAACATGGCCACTTGTTACCATCCAACATAAGGGCCTTAATATGTGGTCCCAGTAATTGTGGTAAGACTGCTGTTATGATGAGCCTACTGATTGATGAAAACGGGCTAACATTTGAGAACGTATACGTATATTCGAAATCTCTACAGCAAGACAAGTATACTTTTTTAAGCCATGCCTTACGACATTCAGGATTAGGATATTTTGGCTATAGCGATAATGAGGATGTTTTAGACCCGTCCAGCGTTAGACCTCATTCCATATTTATATTTGACGATGTGGCTTGCGAGAAGCAGGATAAAATACGTAATTATTTCTGTATGGGTCGCCACAATGATATTGATTCGTTCTATTTGTCGCAAACTTATTCAAAAATACCCAAACAGCTGGTTCGTGATAATGCTAATGTGCTGATATTATTCAAACAAGATGACTTAAACTTGAAACATGTCTATGATGATCATGTCAACACCGATATGTCTTTTGATGCGTTTAAACGTGTTTGTTCAGAATGCTGGAAAGATAGATATGGGTTTTTGGTAATTGTTAAAGATAATGATATAACCAAGGGGAGATATCGTAGTAATTTTGATACTTATATCACCCCCTAAGTATCCAACACTCAGTATGACAACCATCATCATAGTAGTTAGACGTGTCCGGAAGCAGGGATACGGTGTTTCAGAGCTGCTATGGCTACCCAATTTAGCAAGCTAGATAAAGACGTGAAGCGCCGAATTTTACAAGCATCTAGAACTATAAGAAAGAAGTATCTGGCATTCAAGTTAGATCGAGGGTTGGAAGATGTATCGCTAAATAAGTTCTTAACACCTATAACCACCCCATTAAACAAGCTGGTAGAAGTTTCAGTCAAGGCAGAGTCTAAGAAACGCAAAATTAAGACCGAAGAGGATAAAGACGTGAAACCCCAACTAAAACTCGAACAACCTTCAACGTCTCGAAATAAGAACCAGCCGGTTCAATTTCTAGCCGATGAAGCTCAGTATGGTGATGCTGTAGATGATGATGTGTTTCAAGAAACACGTCAAGACCCTCCAGAACGATCGGTGGAAGATATTAGAGCAGAGTTTGAAGCTCTTATTAAAAATAACCCGGTGATGATGGATGAGTTTATCGCTCAATATCCTGAGATGGCTAGAGAATACGTGAGAAAATATTGGTCTCACTCTTCTCAAATAGACGCTAGAGGAGTGAGCTATGATTCTGCGATTGACTCTTGGCGAATAGGCAGCGAGCCCGTAAATTTTTTACAGAATGGGGATATCCAAGTAGGTCCTATAACTTACAAGGGTACTCTGGGTCTGTACGACTTGTTGTTTTTAAAGGAACCAAAGTATCACACTAAAGACGATACAGCACAGTATGGAGACATACTTAGGAAGTCTGGCATATACAAGGGGGAGAAAGGTCAGCTAATTTCGAATAAAACACAGAAATACGCTACAATCGTTAGACCTCTACTTTCTAGTACGTCAACGAGTAGGATTCCATCTCCATCTATCACAGTTCCCAGAACTAGATCGCAAACAAAATCCGGATCTGCTCTTATGGAATACACCAACAAGCCTAAGGAATATGTTTATTACGACAGCATTAACGAATTGGTTGAACGATTCAAAAAGTTGGAATCCTCTCAACAGGGTGGTAACAATAATAATCATAATGAAATAATGAGTATATTACACCAATTGGAAAAACTTGGGATAATTGAATTCTATAAATAAAACAGTTCAAGCTTTCTTTCTCATTATCACATTAGCCATGAATAAGTTCGGTCAGTCGTTACCCTCAGCCTCTCACCAAAAAGGCGCTAGAGTGCTGCAAGCACCTACTTCAATTGCTGTTACTAAAGATGGCGATTATAATCTTAGGGATCATAGACTTGTTAACGTTAGTTCTCCAACAGATGGCGCTGATGGTGTAAATAAAAAATTTGTAGATGCTATTGCGGTTACACTTTCAGCTAAAATTGATAGTTCGTCAGCTGATTGCGTCTTGCAAGCACAGAAGAACCTAGATAGCCTTGAGAAGAAAATGGGCGACACCATTCTTAATACTTTGAAACAAGCAAACACTGCTGCAAATTCTAGCAAAGTCTATGCCGAGTCTATGGGTGTTGCATTAAGAGAACAAATAGATAAGTTGACGAAAGAGCTGCTGCTTCATAAGGATTCGCTTAAGCTTATTGATGACAGGTTGTCGGAGAAGGTTACAAAATTAGACGCCCGAGTTAAAAAACAGCTAAACGAGGTTAAGTCTGCTCACCAACAATCTGTGACCCGGTTATCATCTCGATTTGGCACTCTTGAAAATACTTTAAAGGGATATGTAGATACTTCTGTTAAAAATGCTCTTAAACCTATTGTTAAAGGGTTGGAAGCTATTGATAATAATATGTCTAAATCAAAGCAATCTGGTGGTTTGCCGAAATAATTCAACTAGTATAAAAATAGCTGCTCGGTTCAAATATGTTTATTATGTTTGAAATATGGCTAAGAACATTACCAAGGCTAGAGAGCAAGTTGTTAACGAGCTGCATAAGCCGGCTAGAAACAAATTTAAGCGTCGTAGATTTCTTCAGTATGGTTTGGATGATACGTTTGCTTCGGATCTTGCGCAGCTCGATCAGTATGCGCGTGAGAACAAAGGATTTAAATATATATTGGTTGTAATTGATTGTTTTTCGAAATTTCTGTGGACAATGCCTCTCAAGTCCAAAAATGCTCAAGATGTAACCAATGCCATGGAGCAGATTTTTAAACAGTCTAAAAGAATACCGAAAAAGTTGGTTACCGATAATGGGAAGGAATATTACAACTCTAGCTTTCAGAATCTTATGAAAAAACATAATATTCATCATTACAGCACCTTTAGCATTTTGAAGGCTTCTATTGCAGAACGTGTTATTCGCACAATAAAGGAAAAGTTGTTTAAGCTGTTCACCTTGAACGGCAATCATAAATGGCTAGACTTGTTGGAACAAGTTACGACAAGTTACAACAACACCAAGCATCGCACAATTGGCATGAAGCCTAAGGATGTTAACAAAAAGGACGTGACCAGGTTGTTAAATTCTGTTTATAATAATCTCAAGGTTGTAGGAAGGCAGAAATTCAAAGTTGGTGATGTGGTTCGTATAAGCAAAGCTAAACATGTGTTTGAGAAAGGATATGTACCTAATTGGACCACTGAGTTATTTAAGGTTTCTAAAGTACAAATTACCAATCCTACGACTTATTTGTTGGAAGATATGCAAGGCCACCCAATTAGTGGTGGGTTTTATGAAGAAGAATTGCAAAAAACTAAACAGCCTGATGTGTTTCTTATCGAGCAGGTGTTGCATAAGAAAGGACGGAGAATGTACGTTAAATGGCTTGGCCTTGATAAGGCCCACAACAGTTGGGTTGATATGGCCAAGGATGTGGTTTAAATTTATTCATGTCTCTGTCTTTAATTTTGTATAAAACCAGCTGTTTCTTAAACTATTGTCAGATGTCATCATGCCTTTTTGTAAAGAGTGCGACGTTAAAGTTGTGTCTCTTAGCAGACATAATCGCACCACCAAACACAAGCAGAATTGTAGTATAGAATTTGATTATGATGTTAAACTTGTCTATACGGCTTTCAAGAACCGGATTGTTACTTATCATATATCTAGTGACTCATACTTGACTGATGTTAAGCTGTATTTAGAAGCGCTAAAAAATAAAGTTATTTGCCTGCTATCGAAGGTTTTAATTACGGATCAAAAAATAAAAGTTAACATGGAGCTATATGGCCGATATCTACTAAGTTCTACAAAAGAACAAGAAACTAAATCTTTCAACTCTAGGTATGGTGTAATTGATCAGCATACCAATTTAGACGATTTTTATGCCGAATATCAAAATATTTTGCTCTGCAAGGCTTCAGAATTTAGAGAGGTGGGGAGCGGTTGGGCTTTATCCAAGCTTTTGTTTCTAGAACTCAACATAAATAAATTTAATCGAGGAGTGGGGGTAAATGTAATATAAGCATCCGCATATTTAACACTCTCAGTTTAATTTCAACCATGTTTGACGACGCTAGTTATATCGCTACTCCCGACTCCACTGTAGACTTTAGCGAAGCAGATGATGATACCTCTCAAAGTTCAACACCGTACTGGGAGTATCTCGACAGTATGATTTTAAGAAGCAATGCAGAGATTAGAAGTGAAAAAAAGTTTTTAAATGAAGTTTGCTATTCTGCTGGACATTTCAAGATAGTGGTGGGACTTAGCGTCGCCAGAGGAATGCTGCCAAGTGTAAAATTAACAAATACACTCTTGAATCTACCCGAAGAGCAAGTGTCAATCTCCCTAGTCAACTTTGACTGGCTCGAGTTTTTGGAAATGGTTTCTAAGATGGTTGCCGACAGCGGAGCTGATGAAGCAGCAACAATCATGATGTCTGAAGCTGAGAATTTTACCATGTCTGCTGTAGTACTTTTGGGTGAAAAAATAATTAACCTTAAATGTGATAATGTTACATTATGTTTTTGTTGTAATGATATTCATGCTATCTTACGTATTAAGCATTTAATTAATTATAGGTTAGAATTAGTTAAAAATTTAGGTTTTAGAACCGTTTATGATGATTTATTAAGATATGCTTGTTTTTATGTTACTGTAAATAATCCCATTATTGATGTTCTTAAAAGTGTTTGTGATTCAAACAAGACCGAGCTGAATTATTATATGTTGGAACTATTGTATTATAATCCTCAAAAGGTGGTGGATGATTTTGATAAGATATATATGTATATTGATGATTAATAAATGTATAAATAAACACTTCTATGTTTTATTTCTTAGTATAGTTACAACCCTCTAGCTAGAAACATGTATATAATGAATAGTGTAGATTGCATAGATTGCGGCGATGATGGCCTTGGCTTGATTCGAAATTTTGAAGACCGATTAGTTACATTTGTAGGCTGGCGCAATAAAGTTAGTCCTGAAGACTTAGCATATGCAGGCTTCTATTTTACACAACATTCTGACGTAGTAAAATGTGCTTTTTGTCACTGTGAATTCGATGGTTGGAAGGAGGGAGACGACCCCCTTGCAGATCATTACAAGTACGCCAAACATTGTGAATTAGCCAAAATTTTATGGAAATGTAGGCAGCTTAAAGTATCCAAGATGCCTCGACCTATTAAAGAGAAGACTCGAAAGCCAACATCTAAAAACAATAGATGGAGTGTTTTTTACCTAATGGTGTTTCTAATGATATTTTTGGGTTGTCTTTTAAATAGTTATGAAGCTATAAGTATCTTGAAGAAGAGGATTTAGATCATTAATAACCCAGACATGGCTGTGTTAAGTTCGTCATATGTGCTCCTAGTAGCGCTGGTTCAAAATGTGTTTTACGTCTACACACCCTTTAACGTTCGAAACGTGTCAGTAATGATTGAGACCAGCGACTTTTCATCTAATAATACATGGTTACAGACGCATTTTGAGATGATTGATAGAAAAATTACACCTGCCTCTTACATAAAAGTCCCAACTTCGGCTGCCGAGCTACTTCGTTACAAGGTTAGGTTCCTGTTCCGAGATAACACTGTGGGTGAAACAGACTGGAAGACTTTAATCAGTGCATTCAAGAACACTACGTTCCCCTATTGCGATAATACAACGTCGATGGATTATTTGGATGACTCAACAAACAATTATGGCTTAATTGTATTTATAGCTATAACATGTTCTTTATTGTTAACTTTACATTTATATAAGATTGCAAAAAATATGTGTATAATATGGTTAAATAAATAATTCTTTTATTACTTGAATGTTTTATTTTCCTACCGCTCTTTGAATAAATGAAGCATGTTTTTTCCCGATAGGACTACTCGATGGAATCGTGACTTTAAAAATTCTTCAGCTACCGATGGTAATTTGCATAATAATCATCTATTGTTCTCGAGTCGTGATTAGATCATTTGTTGTATTATTAAAAATATATTTTATATTAGTTTGAGCGTATAATAAGGAATCGGTGATTTTAAACAAATATCTATCTTTTATATACAGGGTGTATTATAATACTCGATTCATTATGTCTTTTTGATGCTTTTTCGCATCTTGTCCTGCGAGGACTTGGAATATTTTTAAAATAGCTTGGTATATCGTTCTTAATATAACACACATGCTGCATTGCCTCTAGTACCCTTGACAAGCCGTAGGTGAACTTACATTCTTAGTGAACCTCGCCCTGCAGGCTCGGAATTGATCATAATGTATTGTTGTCTACCTAAATAGGAATCATGTGTTTCTTTATCTCGACAACTATAACGAGCCGTAGGCGAACTTACATTCTTAGTGAACCTCGCCCTGCAGGCTCGGAATTGATCATAATGTATTGTTGTCTACCTAAATAGGAATCATGTGTTTCTTTATCTCGTCAACTATAATGAACCGTAGGCGAACATACATTCTTAGTGAACCTCGCCCTGCGGGTCTCGGGATGGTTCATAATGACCTGATGCATCACCTTGAATACGAACTACTTTAGCGAACCGTAGGCGAGCGTATATTCTAAGTGAACCTCGCCCTGCGGGGCTCGGGATAGTATACCTCACCCTGCGGGTCTCGGGATGGTTCATAATAACTCATTACGTCATTCTAAGCATATAGCTAGCATACCACAAGTATCTAAGGCCTAATATAGATAGCGTTCAACAATATGACGTTTGACAGATGACGTATGACAGATGACATTTGACAGATGACATTGGATAGATAGTATTTGACATATGACATTTGGCATTGACATTGACATCGACTTTGACATTGACTTTGACATTGACATTGACAGGTGAGAGATGACAGATGACGTATGACATTTGACAGATGACGTATGACATTTGACAGATGACGTATGACATTTGACAGATGACGTATGACAGATGACACGCGCCTGCGCACTGCCTGGCGCATGCGCAGAGCCGTGGTGGAATGGTGGGCGCAGAACGCACTAGCTATCACTACTAGAAGCTATGGAAGACTGACGCACTATTGCAGGACTCTCTTTCTACATCATACAGTGTGCGTTTAAACACAATAGTATGACTTATCTTAAAAAGAGGATCCTCATCTACTTCGACAGCCAGACAGGAATGTCAAGAGGAACTTGTGGCTATAGGAAAGGTTAATAAAGTTATACTACAGTGGGTGTCCGAACATGAAGGTATTACAGGAAACGAAAGGCCTGACAAACTTGCAAGAAAGGGTTCGGAAAAAATGGTACTCAGATTATATGCCGTTTGAGAAGTGCCATCTATTTTAATTAATGCATCCTGACAAGAACGTCAGCCACGTCTACATAAGAAATTTGATTTCAAAATTTCAAGAAACTGGATCCATTGGAAATAAAAAAGACAACAACCTAGAGTTTTCGATACAGATATGCAGATTCATGTTATTGTGCAAGTTTGAATTATGACCTATATATTCAACCGTTTACAAAATATTAACACTTTAATGCACCATTCATAATGTTTCTCGACTTTGCAACGTTTTGAACTCACATTCTGTAAGGCATTAAATAGCCCCCCATACACCAACATATAAGTTGGACCGATTTGATCCGTTCGGATTTGGTCTGCGAGCTAGGCTCGGCACGTATCAAAACTCTCGTCATTTTTGGGCAGCCGAATTGGGCTCGCCGACTTAATAATCCGATTAGATTCGCCTGATTAAATCTTCTCGTTAATGGGACAAAACTCTACGTTTTGGCTTGGCTCGCGATCTTTTGGAATTCCTGAAAGATTTAACCGGTAGTTTTAGATCGACTCGGATTTATTTGAACTCGGTGAGTTATAAAAATGAATACCAATCGTAGAAGATGTGCTATAGCCTATAGCTTGTGCCATAGCGTATGTATTTATTGTCAATAAACAAAAATCAAAAAAACAGAGCAAGTGGTTAAAAAAATGGATTTGTCGTAGAGATGAACTGAGTCATATGTTACTCTTGAAAGAACTTCAACAAGAGGAGCCAAATGATTTTCTTAACAATTTAAGGATGGATAATGATACTAGAAATTTGTTAAGTATGGTAAAAATACATTTGAATATAAATTCTTTTGACAAGTAACGTAAATCGGCAGACATTATTTGTTATTATTATTATTTCAATTTAACCTCAAACCAAGTTGGACGACTTGATACACGTCCCAAATTAACCTAGCAAATCTACTGGGGTTAAAACCGGCTGATTTCTTCCGTGGCAGATATTACAGGGTCCGATAAAGCTCAGCTCGCCACATACACGTAAAGTTTTATCGGCGTATTTGCCTCGTGCCATATCAAATTCGTTAAGTTATCCGCTGGTGTATGGGGGGCTAATAAATTATAAATTATCAAACTATACCAGTAAAAAGTAATTTCGGAAAAAAATCGCTTTTATATGACGGAATAATAAAATATAACAATCTTCCACAAAATATCAGAAAAATTAAAAAGTTGGCAACTTTTAAAAAACAATTAAAGAAATATTTACTAAATTAAATTATTTATACTATTTTTTTTACATAGATTTTATTATTGAATTAAATTGGATTAACTTCCATTTTTTTTTATTGGTATTTTTTTTATGGTTATTATTTTCTATATTATGTTGTCACTTTCAATGTAATGAACTGTAAAAGTTAGTTTGGAATAAAGACATTTTAAAGTTAAAAAAAATATGTCATTTCCTATTTAAGTTTATGACGTAAAACAATGTCAAAACAATTAATTAATGAAATTTGAATTTTGCTTTGTTGATATTATATTATCCGAAATGCGCCTCCCTGAAGATGAACGCATAGAAATTTTTATTATGTTGGATTGTGGGATGTGGGATAAAATTAGAAGTTATAGGGAAGCCTGTGATATGTTTAGTGAAAATACTCAAATCGCTCGACTACTAGCTAATTGACAGTATCTAGGATAACAGTTAAGTGGAGAACTTCCAGTACTGTTAAAGATACTAATAAAAGTGGTCGTCCTGGTATACATGAGGAGAAAAAAATAAACATATTATTATCACTTCAGGAAGATTCTTATAGCTCAAGCACACACCTTGGACCTGACTACGATACTCATTAATCCACCGCATCAAAAAAATTTTAAACAGAAAAGTTTCATCCCTACAAACCAAGTATAGTCAGATCTGGTCTTAACGTGCGGGTCCAAAGGTCACTGATCATATGCGTCAAATCAGACAACACAGAGGCTATCAAAATGTTGTGAGATTATTTACAAACTCAGACCAAGTTTACAAATATACCGAAGGAAGGAAAAATAGTTTCATTATTTTAGCTATCGCGAAGATAGCCACATATTCCTAATATTATTAGTTTTGTAAAAATTATGTACAGGGGAGTTGAAAAAGTTACAAAAAAATTATATAATCGTTAATTATATACCTACTGTACCCTTTAATTAAAAACGACAATAATAAACAGTGCAATTTATTTTAACAATTTTACTACTAAAACTTTAAAATACAATGGCATTTAGTCTGATAAACTATTTCGATAATGAAAGACAAAGTGGAAATTCGCAAACCAATATGCAGGAAACCTTAATGAAAGCACTGGGAATTAGTTTAAGGACTATGCAGAATAATGTGCATGAAAAAAAGCATAATATAATACCCAAGAATACTAAAAAATGTAAACGAAAAACACCGTTTATAATTATAGCCTAAAAACTCTCATCGTCACTTATAAAATCTGAAAAGTCCTCGTCGTCTGAGTAGTCTTCGAATGGAGCAATTATCATTGGCGCTACTTCGACATCTAGTACTTGTTCTCGATCCCACCAATCTCTTATTAATATTTCTGTATGTTCCACCGATTTCTTCCAGTACTTTTGTGTAATATGATCTAACGAATCTTGCCAAACTATTTGTACTTGGTCGGATTTAAGACCATCACCTCATGTTTTTCATAATAAGACTTTGCACCAGCCCATATTAATTCTATTGCGTTAAACTGGCAATGATATGGCGGCAGTCGTAGAACATCATGACCATATTCACGCAGTATTTCATCTACCGCGTATATTTTGGGTTTTTTAAGAGACTTTGCTATTGATAGGAGTTCCGATTTAAGCATATTTGGTAAAGGATTTTGGTTGCGTTTTTCCAGCCACTCATAATTATCACTTTTCCTCCTAGATGAAGTAGGCTGTTTATTTAAAATTCTTAAATGATATGATGCATTATCTAATACAATTAAAGACGGAGCATCCAAATTTGGTATCAATTGAACTTTTAACCATTTTTCAAACATTTCGCAATTCATATTATCATGATAGTCAGCACTTTTTGATGTTAAAGAAAAAATTAAACTCGCACCTGCAACATATCGTGTTGCAGAACCGGCATACAAAATAATAAAACGCTTTCCCGTACCGCACCCCTTTTTCCTTTTAACACTTTTTACAGGCTCATCTTGCCAAGATTTTGAACCACTTCCATTCGAAAATATCCACGTTTCGTCCAAAAATACCACTTTTCTAAATTTCGATTTGTAATTGTCCGTATATTTTTTTAAAAACTGAACACGCTGACTCACTATCTGTGGCTGCTCACATAAAAATCTTCGGTTACAGGGTTTTTTATAGCGAAAACCTAAATTTTTTATTAATTTTGATAACGCTTCAAATCCAATTTCCAAAACACCCCGAATTTTTAATGTTTTTTGTAAAACTGGAAGAGTTACGTTGGTTTTTGATTTGTATAAATCGTAAATCACATTTCGAACTCCCATTTTAATATTTTCACTTAAATCCTCAGTCTTTGGCTTTCTTCGTTTACACTTTTTAGTATTGTTGCGTATTATATTATGTTTTGTTTCATGCACAATTTTCTGCACAGTCCTTAAACTAATTCCCAGTGCTTTGGCTACTGTTTTCTGAATATTGGTTGGCGAATTTCCACTTTTTCTTTCATTTTCGAAATCGTTTATCAGATTAAGTACCATTTTCTTTGATTGGGGATGCAAAAACCCAGAAAATTGTTTCATTTTGTCACAAACTGTCAAAGTCACAAAACTGGCATATTTAAAATAAAACGTAGCTGGTGCTATTATAAGCTTTTTTAGAATCGCTGGAAAGTAAATACATATCCTTTTTTTTTCATGTCAAAATGGAATAAGTCTGTCTCATTTATCTTACGTATTTTATTTAGAGGGTAAAATTAAACTCAAGTAAAGAAAACAAAAACTGAGAGTATGTCTTTCTTGAATCGTATGACCCGCACGATAAGACCAGATCCGACTATACCAGAGTTATTGTACGATGATCCTGATAGGCGACAGCAATTTTGTGAAATAATGATTGAACAGATAATTCCGCACGAATTGTCAAAAGAATTTGTTTTTTAGATGAAGTTACTTTTTCTTTAAATGGACAGGTTAATAGACAAAACTACGGATACTCAATGGTTCATAGAAAATTACACCCTGTATAAGTTAAAGGTTAATGCCTGGGCGGGCATTGTTGAAAATAGATTAACCGAACCATTTTTTTTTATGAGAGACTCTCTGGAGAAAGGCATTTACATTTCCTGGGAAATGATATGGTTCCAACTCTTGATACACAATTTCCAGATAATAATGATCCTGATTTAGCAAGTATAATTTTATGGTGCTCAAAACTTAGCAAAAACATATAACAATGACCTAGACGATCAATTGGGAAATAATTTGATTCAGTTTCGTTTTACTATGACTTGGAATAAACTGATGACGAAAATGAAAAAGTCATAAATCAGGAGAGGTGGATATAGAAACTCTTCTTAAAAAAACGTTAAAGGTTGTTTTCCTACTAGTGAGATTGCCTTAAGACTGTACCTGTCACTTATGGTCACAAACAGCAGTGGAGGAATGTCATTTTCAAACAGAGTGACCCCCTTGTATCCAGTTGGAACGGTCAACAACTTTAATAATTATAAGTAGGTACACAATAAAAGCTAAAATTAAAAAAAAAATTATTTATACGTCAGGAATTGCCTTAAAAACCTTAATTATTATGGGCGGTGCGGTAGTTCTTTAACCAGGTAAGGATTATTGTTTTCAAACATTTTTATTAATAATAATTGCCACATCTAGATAAATTCCAAAATAAGTTTTTAGGTCCAAATTAAAAAAATAACAACAAACAAACTACTAGTCAAAAGTTAACACAAACATAAAATAAATTCTAAAATCACGTTAAGTAAGTTACCTACTTAAATACAAGAGGATATAAAAAGAAAAATTTTCTTTACTAAAGTTATTTTGTAGGAAAAATACGAAAATTGTTAAAAACCGGAGCCCGGAGGTCAAGTATAGAAAACCGGAGACTCCGGGTGAAAACCGGAGAGGTGGTCACCCTGTTTTCAAAATTAAAGGTGATCAAAACCAGGCTTCGAACGTCAATGTAAGAAGATGATGTCTATGCTGTAGCTTTTCTTAGTATTGAAAGTGACATTTTAAGACAACAAAATTGTGAAGACATTATCAGTAGCTTAATTATTACGAACTGTAGGTGTAAATTAATTTGCTATTAAGATTGTGTGACTACTGACGCTTGCGTTATAGTTAGATTGTTTGGAAAAGTTCTGCATTTGAATTAAATAATATATTATGTATGTTATATAGGCTAAATAAATTTTGTTTGTTCATCACATTTATTTTTGTTGTCTCTTGTAATTTTTAACATATTTACTTAAAATTACTCTATGTTAATTTTAAAATCGTAATACTTAAATTTCCAAATTTAGAATCATAGCATAGACTTGAATATTAACTTTGTATTATTAAAGGAAATGCAACTTGAACTTACCGTGGCGAAAGCCGAAGAGATGTAGCGAGTAGCGACATTTAGTGTCGTTGTTATGCAGTTCTAGATTACATCACCACCGCTTGGCAGCGCTAATGGCACGATGTCGGGTATCAGTTAAGTGGAGCGAAAACCAGTTTATTTCAAAGTGTTTAATTAGATAATTGCTGAAAATGAGGTTTTTGTATGTTAATTTAAAAAATAAATTTTTCTTTGGCAGGGCCCGCGCTATAGGTTTAGCCTACGGGCTCACAGATCCTAAATCCGGCGCTGCTCAAAGAATATATTTTATATGAAACGAAAAACCGCAAATTACTGTCCTGTCAAAACTCTAGCCCGCAAGGGCACAACACTGAAATTTCCACAGAATTTATCTCTTAATATCCTCATATTTTCGTGTCAATGGTCCAGGCGACCATCTATCCATTATTTTATCTTATCCCTAATCAAATGTAAGCCCTCTCAACATGTTTTCATTGGGCCCTTGGGACTTAGGGTTCATGTATATTAAGGGCAGCGAGCCGCGCTGATGCTAAATCTAAAGAATTAATTTCGGAAAATCATACCGTATACTGGCAGTAAGTTAATAAGCCAGTTTAGGTGCCAAGGGTCTATCTGTCAAAGGGTTATTCTCTGGAGAAGATGGTTACTGATATTTTAAAATGATATTCCGGTTATAGTTAGGAGGGAGAGGGCTAGACGGTTCTCCTTGTATGACCTCTCTTTGTTTGGGATATTTCAGAAAAATGCCAACTACCCCAAAGCATAGAAGCACGTTAAGAAATAAGTACTTTCTCTCATTTTATAATCATTGCCTTTCGTACCCTTATGTCGGATAACACAAAGTTTTTAGACAATAATTAACTAACCAGCAACTTTGACTGTGACATAAATTACATTAACAGAAACGATTTTTCACAATCGGAGTGACCCGGTTAGCTTGCAGCGACCTTTGGCTTACCTTTTTAGGGCCTTCAGAAGCAGCAAGTGCACGGCAGCTCTTCGTCTGGTGAGTCGGTTGTGAGTCTCGTTGGAACCTAATTTTTTGTTGTTTATTTTCGATTGCTCAGAAACACTGTGGGCGCCACTGGGCTATAAATTTATCCTAACCTAAAGTAACCCAGAACTTTAAGATTAATTTAATTACAAAGAACGGGGAACTGCATGTGTAAAAGGTAAGCAATGAGAACAACCCTATCTGGTAAAACAAAATATTTATTTCTAAAGTATTATCAAAAAAATAGGTGACCTGCGGAAATACACAAATTTAAATTAAATTCATCTAGATAAAATAAATTATCACTACCCTACGTACGTAAAAAATGACGAATAAAACAATATTGAACATTTTAAGTTTTTAAAAAATGGCTTATACGGTACCTCCTGGTAATGACCAAAAAAAAATATAGTGATTGTAAACTCAAACATTGACGCACCAAAAAAAAATCATGATTCTTTCTCTGCGCACCTGTAAAACTTCAAATATATAAAAAAATACTCTGTCAACCAAGACGACCTTACAGTTTGACAGTAAAAAAAAAGAATCAAAAGAAAAACTCACATTTTTAAGGCTTAGATACGCACGTACGGTAAGAATATTCTTGTAAAAAAATAACATGAGTGTGAGTTCCGCTAGGTAAATTCAAAAATGATAATTTCAAATCAAATCAAATCAAATCAAATCAAATCAAATCAAATCAAATCAAATCAAATCAAATCAAATCAAATCAAATCAAATCAAATCAAATCAAATCAAATCAAATCAAATCAAATCAAATCAAATCAAATCAAATCAAATCAAATCAAATCAAATCAAATCAAATCAAATCAAATCAAATCAAATCAAATCAAATCAAATCAAATCAAATCAAATCATCTATTGGTGTCAAATATACATATAGTACTTACACAGGTCAATACATCAAATACATTATGCAATACTCAATAATTTGGTGTAAATCTGTAGAGTTTGTATCAAATAAATAAATAAATTAGTTCAATTATTATCGATAAGATTCTAATAATTATTTCACAGAACATACAATTTTAAAAAAAGGCCGGTGGCCACAGGACAAGTTAAAAGAATATCAATAAATATATAACAGTTAAATAAAATAGGGTGATTGAGCGTCAAACAAATTAAAAAACAGACTTATACAATAATATAAAACATACAATAGCATAAAATGCGCCTATTTTAACAATACACTCCACAGCACATCCAAGTCTACCATTCAGAGTTGAGAAAATCATCCACTGAATAGAATGCTCCGTTTAGCAAAAAAGATCTTATACCATTTTTGAATTTAGGAAGTGGCAATTCTTTTATATTACGTGGTACTTTGTTCATAAAATGGATGCCCAGATGGCCTGGACCATTCTGGCAGCGTTTCAACCTCCAGCACTGAGGAACAAGGTTTTGTCTGTTTCTTGTATTGTAAGTGTGTATAGAGTCGTGACTTGTATATTCGTTCAGATGAGTCGAGACTAACTGCACGGCGGTACATCATATTTTCTATGAACAAAAGAAACGTAGATATATTTTTTATTAAAAACATGTACCTCCGCGTGCAGCAAATTCCTACAAAAATAAATGAGTAAAATGTATAGAAAATTTGTGTAAATGAAAACTGTGGTAAATGCTACGCTATCAAAATCTTAATACGCCATTTAGCACATTGCGTAGTAAAAAAAACTCAAAAAAGGCACTCAATACCAGCATAATAATAAATAACTAAAATATTATAAGTATACGAAAAAACTTTACGTAGGCAAATCCTACCAACAATAGCCTCCAAAAAATCGTTCCTCGCCCTTGACCACATCTCGGGAACGGCTCCTCTCGTCGCCGGTTCTGCCGCTAGGTCCTGTAGACCGCGCCTGTCGGGGCCAGGGGAGCTCTCGACGATCCATTGGGGCGACGTGATTAGGCGTTTTCAAACAAAACGGGACGTCTGGATGAAAACAAATCAAGGTAGACAAAAAACCCTGTAATGAAATACGAACAAATTACCTAGACGAAAACCTAGAAACTGGTTGCCTCTATTTTACCTCCAAAATGCTGTCGGAGGGTCTCCAAGAAGTTGCTTCACCGCCGCTCACTGCTCTGTAGAAACGTCGGGCCGGCACTTTCAAAATTCGGTAATTTATTTACGATACTAACACTTCACACGTATTAGTGTGAGATATTTTCCGGTAATAAAACTATGACATTTTTCTTAAATGTCCGGTACGGTATTTTGGTCGTGCCTCTCGGCACGCGGTAGCTATTCGAAAGGAAATAATCCACCGCCAAATCTATCGAAACCAAAATCTCGCTGCATTCCTCAAGCCTCGCATGTATAAAAAATCTTAGCGGGTACCCATTCTGGGAGACGCATGGGGACGGCGAATCGTCCATAACTTTGGTCACTTTTCCAATGATCCGGCAATAAACTTCACCCAAGTTCACGCGTACCGTGGCGGGTCCTGAAATTTCGCCAAAACGCGTCATTCTGCGGCAGCGCCGCCAAGTGGCATACAAGAGCGAAAACACCATTCAAAACTTTTGAAAACTCGGGAAAACACTGGCGTTTCTCATGGCCTGACAAACCGGGATTAATTTAACGGGGCGGGAAAATGAAATATATTCATGTCTAATATTAATAATAACGTTTCCTTAGAAGTAAATTAAACCACGTATTTTGAACCTACGAAACTAAAACAAAAAAATGTAATTAATAATAATTAAACTTTTGCGGTACCGCAAACTGTCAAGAATGACTTATTTAAATTTTTAAAACTAAAAAAAAACGGCCGTAGCATTTGAAATGCTACAAGCTTAAGTCTTGATTTTCCAATCAATGTCAAACTTGCCTGGTTAGTTAACTATTGTTAGAACCCTTTGTCCAACCCTATTTTGAGGTTTTAAATTTTTTTGCGAATAAATAAGATAAGAAAATAAACCTTTGAAATTTGATAAATAAAAAATGTATTAATTTTCTATTCCAGCAGCTGTAAATAAATGGTTAATGACATGTTTACGTAATTGTCACTTGGGGATGCTAGACGATTCTCCTTGAATAACCTCTCTTTGTTTGGGATGCTCCAGGAAGATGCCAACTACCCCAAAGCAAAAATCAGGTTAAGAAATTAGTAATTTCTCTGATTTTATAATCATTGCCTTTCGTGCACTTATATTGGATTACACAAGCTTTTCAGACAATAATTAACTAACCAGCAACTTTAACCGGGACATAAATTACAATAACAGAAACGATTTTTCACAATCGGAGTGACCCGGATTGATTTACTAATCAGGCAACTTTAATTGGGGGTAACTTATGTTTGCCAATGTCATTAGATTAATATCCCAGTCAAACTTGCCTGGTTAGTTAACTATTGTCAGAACCCTTTGTTCAACCCTATTTTGAGGTTTTAAATTTCGACGGATTAATAAGTATTAAGATAAAAAAAATCTTTGAAATTTGATAAATAAAAAATTATTAGTTTTCTATTCCAGCAGCTGTAAATAAATGGTTAATTACATGTTTACGTAATTGTCACTTGGGAATGCTAGACGGTTCTCCTTGTATGACCTCTCTTTGTTTGGGATGCTCCAGGAAGATGCCAACTACCCCAAAGCAAACATCAGGTTAAGAAATTAGTTATTTCTCTGATTTTATAATCATTGCCTTTCGTGCACTTATGTTGGATTACACAAAGTTTTCAGACAATAATTAACTAACCAGCAACTTCAACTGGGACATAAATTACAATAACAGAAATGATTTTTCACAATCGGAGTGACCCAGTTAGCTTAAGTCTTGATTTACTAATCAGGCAACTTTAATTGGGGGTAACTTATGTTTGCCAATGTCATTAGATTAATATCCCAGTAAAACTTGCCTGGTTAGTTAACTTTTGTCAGAACCCTTTGTTCAACCCTATTTTGAGGTTTTAAATTTTGACGGATTAATAACTATTAAGATAAAAAAATCTTTGAAATTTGATAAATAAAAAATGTATTAGTTTTCTATTCCAGCAGCTGTAAATAAATGGTTAATTACATGTTTACGTAATTGTCACTTGGGAATGCTAGACGGTTCTCCTTGGGTGGCCTCTCTTTGTTTGGGATGCTTCAGGAAGATGCCAACTACCCCAGAGCAAACAGCAGGTTAAGAAATTAGTTATTTCTCTGATTTTATAATCATTGCCTTTCGTGCACTTATGTTGGATTACACAAAAATTTTAGACATTAATTAACTAACCAGCAACTTTGACTGTGACATAAATTACATTAACAGAAACGACTTTTCACAATCAGAGTGACCCCGTTAGTTTAAGTCTTGGTTTACTAATCAGGCCACTTTAATTGGGAGTAAATTATGTTTGCCAATGTAATTACAATAATGTCGCAGTGAAACTGGCCTTGTGAGTTAACTATTGTTATAACCCTTTTTCCAACCCTATTTTGAGGTTTTAAATTTTGGCGAATTAATAACTATTAAAATAAAAAACTTTTGGAATTTGATAAATAAAAAATGTATTAGTTTTCCTTTCCAGCAGCTGTAAATAAACGGTTTATTACATGTTCACGTAATTGTCGCTTGGGGATGCTGTAGAATGTCTCTCCCTTTGTAGTCGCTAAAAGCTGAATGGCTTTGTTGGAAGGTTGTATGCCAACGAAATAATAATTATTAATATCTTGATAAGGCGTCAATTTTTCCGATTGTTAGTAAGAACTCTAGACTTTGTACTCAAATTCACGGAAAATCTAATTGAAATATGTAAAAGCAATATTCTAAATTCTATATATGTACCTATATAATATGCATAAATCGTCGTGCAATATTTAATCTTAAGATAAGATTATGAATACAAACAAACGAATAATTTCCATTAAATTCGATAATTATTTGGAATAAATTCTTGCCAAATTTTACAAATGTATGCCTCGTAACAACTGAAAAGAGGTGCCGGCTGTATCTGGGGAACCGCTTACCGTACACCTTTCGGAAATAAATATTTATCACAAACATAGCCAAGAGAAATGGCTGGAAATTGGGTGCTGGTGCACTTTAGCACCTGTAAAATTTCAAAATTTTGAAAAGAAAAACTGAAAAATAACTTATTTTTAAGTAATTTTAAGTTAAAAAAACTTATGAATGTACGGTTTTTTACAAACCTATTACCAAAAAATCATTGAAAGTTGTGGTACAAAGAAGTGTATGTCATGCTTTTAACACTAACCGTACTTTATTATGGAATATTTCTTATACATCGGGATTAATAAAGTATATGCAAAAATAAAAATTGGATAAACAGGGCTGATTATTACTAAAATAATAGTTTATAGTTTTAACATGAAAATAATAATAATATCCTTTATTAATAGCAGAAACTGCTAGCATAATACAAAAATTTAAAGTTAAAAAAAATAACAAAACACTTATAGTTACCTAAAAAGTTAACCTCTAACCCTATATCAACTATAATATTTTGAGTAAATTATAATATCTTAAATAAATTACAATCTTAAATAAATTACAATCTTAAATAAATCACAACACCCCAGATAAATTACAACACTCAATGACCAATCTTACATTTAATATATTTTTTACATTCAATTTTGAACCTATTTACATTTTCACAGCCCTTTACATTCGCGGGTAATTCGTTGTATTGCTTTAAACCCTTATGAAAAAGGTTGTTTTGGCCAAAATTTGTTGCTACTGATTGAATATAAAAGTTATCTCTTATTCGAGTATTGTGGTTGTGGATATCACGGACGTGTATACAATTGTCAATTAAATGTTTTGGAAGTAGATCATGTAACATCTTAAAAATAAAAACCATTGTATTAAATATTATCGTTTGCTTAACACTTAAGAAATTGTAATTTCCAACATAATATCCCTAATTCTGGTATAACGATTGCACTTTAAAATGATGCGCATGGCTTGATTTTGTTTTTTCTGTAAAGTATTAATTTCTGAATCGCTCAATAAAAAAAGTATGGAGGAGCAAAAGTTAAAATGAGGAGCAATTATACTCTGATATATAGTTTTTATTGTCCATGAACTTAGATCTTGATTTATTCTTCTTAAAAGATTCACCTTTTTGGCAACTTTATTGCAGATATATAAGTGATGGTTTGAAAAGCACAAATTCTGGTCAATAATCACACCAAGGTATTTTAGTTTTGTTACCTGTTCTATCTGTACATTATTAATTTTTACGACTGTATCATTAGGTGCTATATCTGTGGTATTGTATTTACTCTTAATAATCATCATTTTTGTTTTATCTGTATTAATTGCCAAACTATTTACATTTAACCAGTCAAGTAAAATTTTAAGTTCAGAATTTAAGGTATTAATTATTTCATTGATGTTATAGCCCACTACATAAATTAATGTATCATTGGCGAATAGTTGAATTTTACACTTGAATAATCTATTTACAATGTCATTTAGATATAAAACAAAAAGAGTAGGCCCCAAAACTGTCCCCTGCGGAACACCATAACTTGTCTGTTTCTTTGACGAGGTACAGTTGTTATATCTTGTTTCCTGTTCGCGGTCAGAGAGATATTCACTGAACCATTTTAAAACTCTACAATCAAAACCATATTTTTTAAGCTTTAACAATAGTAGTCTTCGGTCGATTGTCTCGAAGGCACGTCTGAAGTCCAAGAACACCACACCAATGATTACGACCTTGGTAATAATTTATCTATCAAAACTGCTTTTTTCTAACCGCAAAATAATGAAACTGATTTTAACAGCTTCTTGGTTGTCATATTAAAGAAGCAATACTGTCCAATTGGCTCCAAAGGGTGTTTTGCCAACCGGTTTGTCCGTTGTTACCCAGATCATTATTTTTTAATTTAACATTTTTCAACAAATTTTCTTTTACCAGGACGGGTCCAAAAAAGATGACATCTTCCATGAATTTCCTATCAATTTTTATATTATATTAAGTGTGGCAACATTGTTATGAATGACTAACTTAACGGAGGGTTCTTGCATAAAAAAAAACTGTCAAAAACGAACTACTTTTATTTTTTTTTAGAGAAAACAGTCTCATCCATAAATAATTTGCTTTTAATGTGTTATTCCAATTACGAGGGTCCTAATGTGCACCAGACCAGGAAATTGGTTTTTTTTTCAATCTAACGGAAATTCTGAATAACTTTTGTTTTTAAATTTTTGTTCTACCTCTGTGATTAAAGGGTTAGAAACATTGCCATTAAAAATATTCACAACTTTGGCTTAGCTTATCAGAGTTTTACAAACTTGATCTCGCTAAATAGGGTTTGTTTTGTTTTATTAAGTTGTTCTGAGTTACGTTGCGACAGCTAGAGAGCGCTTTATAGCAGAATCAACAATTTCTTTATTTTTCTCAAAATGTTTAAATGCAGCGATAAATCTTTTTTAACTTAAGCAAAAAGAAGAATAAATAAGGAGAATATTTATGAAAGTCCATATACTTTTAAACCGAAGAGATGGAAAAGTTAATATTAAAATGAGCTCCATAATATAAACAAACGTTTTAATACGGTATTTCTTGGCAAGAAGTTACAAATATCATATAATTTTGTCCTCTACAAAGCCATAATAAAAAGAACAGGACAACAGTTCTTTAAATAAACAAAATTATAATTATAGGGAAAAAACCCACAGCCCTTATATCTCAACAGTTCCACTTTGAGATATTGGACTACTTCCGCAAAATTATAATTATTTACGTCAAAAATTGTTATAAAATTTTAAGTTGGTTATGAAAGAAAAAAATGCATTAAATTAAATTTTGATTAATTTCTTTAAGATTTGTGCTGCATCAAAATGCCGACTTCAAATAAGAAGGCGACATGCTTAAAATGTATCTTGCATGTTTCAAATAGCTATTGTTGCGACAAGAATAATTTACAGCTAAGGCCATTGGCACATAATGCGATTTACGATTTGCGTTAAAAAGTTCACAAAAACATAAAATCTCGAAATAGCAAATAATAGCACATCGACTATTTGTCACATCGGCGGTGTGTGCTATGCTACTGAAAGCTTCAATCGTTTATTTAGAGCTACTACTGTATCAAAACTAACCAAAAGCAAAATATGTGAACAAAACGTTGAAAAAATTACAGGCCCCTGCAATGCAAAATCTTTATCGAGTTATCAATCAATCAATCAATCAATCAATCAAAAAGCCTTTTATTTTGGTAAACATAAAGTGGTTACATAAAATTGGGAAAAGGGGTTGCGGTATCCAAACCAGTTGCTCTATACAACCACCCTAGATAAGTTATAATAAAAGGTATTTATTTACATAACAAAATACTACACTATAACAATGAGCTAGTTAAAAACCTATTACACTAATAAATTAGTTAATCTTACGAAAGAAAATGTTTAAACAAAATATGTGTTCAAAAACATAAAAAAAAAGAAAAAACATAAAAACAACCAGTTATATCACTATCAACAATCATCTCAAAGTCCGATCTATGCTCCCCAATATCTCTTTCTTAACTAATCTAATGAACATATAATTTGATTGGTAGCTCTTAACATGGAGTGGAAGGAAATTATACAGTGTGGTAGCACTGTAGGAAAACGATCCCTTAAAGAGTTCCGTTCTGTGACGAGGTACACTAAACAGTTCTCTATGTCTAGTATGCAGGTTATGTGTATCACTGCCTTTAGTAAAAATATCAAGTAGATAGGATATCAGTTATCAAATGAATGAAAAGCACCATCAAAGGCTCATCGGAAACATGACAAAACATGGGGCTAGCAGGAGCGATTCCATGGCATTGTCATTGCAAAATCAAATAATCCTTAATACCTTGCAGCTTTGGACTATGCCTCGAACGTAAATTCTAATATGGCAACGCAGCATTAAACGCGAAACATGCGCAGGCGCACCGTTTGCCGCTTGATTGGCTTCTAGCTACAATATTTTTGCGGTGAAACTCTTGTATTTTGTCAGGGTTGTTCATAGCGTTTTCCATTGGTATGTTTAGTACATGTCGAATATAATTCTATGTTTTACCAATAAATAACGCCATGACTAGCCATTATGCTATTAAACCTTTAAGACCCCCGTACAAGATTAAAATATGGTGAATGCGATGCTAAAATAACTTAGAACAGTTCTGTCTCTGTAGCCAACATCTTAACACGTTAAGTACACCAAACTTTAACAGGGTGCCATAAATGACATGTGACTTAGCCACGATGCGGCGTGTTCTTAGAGAAATTTGACTTTATCATTAATTTTATTCAGATTTTAATAAAATTTAATTAAAATACTTTTTATTCGAGAAATATTCTCACTAAATACCGCTCGTGCTTTCCAAATAACCAAATAATTTTAAATCACTCGTCGCATTGCCCCGTTCAACAGTCTGTACCTAGTTTGCTTTCAGAACTAGCATAAGAACAAAAATGTAGAAAATTACTTCTTTATGTGGTGCATTTTGAAGATCATAGTCGCTTAAGAAATCTGGAAGCACCACTACCGTTGTTTGTTTCAAGGTGGTAGACAATGAAGTAATATCAAAAAAATTACCTTGTCGGACTTCCATTGTCTTTATCTTGTTACTTAATACAACATTTCTGTTAGTTAGTATCTCTAACCGTTTTCAAGTGTAAACTAAATTATAATTCTAAGGCTACTGTCTTAAATACTATGCATGTGCAATGAAGCTTGATGACTCCGCCTACGTGCTTATTGGAGTGTGAAGTTTGAGCTGTTGGTTTTGGACAAGAGAAGGCATCCAGATATTGGGGATATCTATACTTGGTTTACTAAAATTATGGATATTTTGATTCATAAAAGCTGCTTACTTGAATTTTCGTTTTCTCCAGTGCTATTCTGTGTCCAAAACCTTGGCTTTTGACCACTGTATATTATGTTGGTTGGTCCATACATGTTCCGTTATACCTGATCTCGAAGTTGCACCTCTCTGAGTATGTTTCAGATTTTCATTACCTCGTACGGGAAGAGGTCTTTTAGTTTCTTCAATATACGATTCGCCACACTCGCAAGGGATTTGATAGATACAATATTTTTTTGTTTTCATTACTGGGGGGTTTTACTTTTGTAAGAAAGCTTCTAAGCGTATTTTCGGATTTGAAGGCTGTTTTGATATTATAGTTTTTGGTTATCCTTCTAATCTTTTCAGAAATCCCCTTGACATAAGGTATTGTAAGAAATGCTTGCTCCTCTTTCGTTTTTAAATCAGTTTTTACTTCCCGATTTTTAAGTTTTGGAATGGTTTTAGTTACAAAGGTTTCAGGGTAACCATTTTGTTTTAAATCGTTTTTGATGTTTGAAATTTCAATAGTTAGGTCTTCCGGATTGTTGCAAACGTTAGATGCTCTGTGATAAAGAGTTTGAATTATGCCATGTTTTATGGAGTTTGAATGATTCGATCCATGATTAAGGTATTACCCGGTGTGAGTGGGTTTCCTGTATACTGAAGTTTTTATGTCATCATTGGAGAAACTAAAAGACCTCTTCCCGTACGAGTTAAAGAACATCTGAAACATACTCAAAGAGGTGAAACTTCGAGATTAGGTATAGCGGAACATGTATGGACCAACCAACATAATATACAGTGGTCAGAAGCCACGGTTTTGGACACAGAACAGCACTGGAGAAAACGAAAATTCAAGTAAGCAGCTTTTATGAATCAAAATACCCATATATTTAGTAAACCAAGTATAGATATCCCCAATATCTAGAAGAAGCCTCTTCTTGTCCAATACCAACAGCTCAAACTTCATACTCCAATAAGCACGTAGGCGGAGTCATCAAGCTTCATTGCACATGGATAGTATTTAAGACAGTAGCCTTAGAATTATAATTTAGTTTACACTTAAAAACGGTTAGAGATACTAACTAACCGGAACGTTGTGTTAAGTAACAAAATAAAGACAATGGAAGTTCGAAATGGTAATTTTTTTTACCAGTTGCAAGAATATATTATTGTTCAGGAAGTTTATAAATCTATATGTATTAAATTACTCATCAAATATTTTTCCAAATCTTTCAAGATAACAGAAAAAAAAATCAAAACCATTGTTTTCCATTACCCCATCAATCCAATCAATAATCTTCGATAGTGTTGTATGACAGCTCCTATTACAATTTAAATGATTCTCAATATCTTTTAATCCCTCTCGAGAGATTTCAAAATTGATTAGCGAAAAAATTACAAACTTTATCTTATCTTAAATGTATGATGTTTTCAATAGTACTTATCGTTTCATATTAATGATCCAAGGTTTATTTTTGGTAATACCTTCGATAAACAAAGGTTTAATTGTAAAAGACTTGTGGTGCACATATAAAAAATCAAAACAAAAGCAATTAAGTAGACAAAACAGCCTACATAATCATTAAAGCTTGATTAACTACCTCTTATTAGAGGTAGGTTTTTACCTTAAATGGTCTTTAAATAGTTGTGATCGATTTGAAACTGGACTGTACGATATTGCAGTGAGTTGTTCCTGAAAACGGGTGAAAATGCGACGTAACGAGTATTTTAATAACGAGGAAAATGATGACTTTGATGAGGATGATTCTCTTTTGGGAGTTGATGAAAGGTAAGAAATAAAAATGAAGTCGATGAAAGTATGTTAAGAATCTATTTATTTTACCTTCCGCTATGATTACCAAAAATATTAGCATTGCTGTTGCGTTTCTTTTTTGCTATTCTCAAAACACTTAAATTTAGCTTAACTTAAATTTAACGTAATCTTAATACAACTTTTCGAAGCTATCAATCACATTTGCTTGAAGTGCAGGTTGGCGTTAAAATAATAAATTTAAGTATTTAATATTGTTGAGATTAATAGGAAGTAAGCAAAGTATCTTTTTGTTTTCCAAATAATGAAAAATCACCAATTTTCCATTTAAAATAGAAAAATTTTGATGCTCATTTCTCAAATTTGAAAACTTTAAATTGTTGTTTTATCTGGCAGCTTCTATTCTAAAGGATCAGATAAAACTTAAATATTTTTGCACTAACCATTTTTGGTATTTTGTAAGGAAAGACAGAGAGTTAATAAGAGAAAAGTTAAGTTAAATACCGGTATTATCGATTTGGTTGGAGCTATAGGCCGTAATGTAAAATATTCAGAGGCAAATTTTGATTAATGACTATAACAGAATTCTACCGTTCACCGGCATGACTCGTCAATATATTCAGATGTCTGTTTTTGCTCAAAAGTTTTCAGGTATTTTTAATCCTCTCTAATTATTCCAAGGCCTTTGATAAGGTCCATCATTCGACACTCCTAGCTAAATTGAACGCGTTTGGCGTGCACGGGCGCCTGCTGACCCTGCTTACCTCATACTAAACAGACAGATACCAGTATGTTGCGGTAAACGGTTTAACTTCAAATAAGGTCACCGTATCATCGGGGGTACCTCAGGGTTCTCACCTTGGTCCACTGTTATTCAGTATTTTTATTAATGATGTATTTACGTGTTTTTCTTACACTGAAGCCTTGTTGTATGCCGATGATATAAAGTTGTATAGAGCTATTAGAAATGAGACAGATTATGATAAACTACAGATGGATCTTAACAACTTTGCCACTTATTGCAAAATTAACCGCTTATTTTGGATATAGACAAATGTTTTACTATATTATTCACAAGACAGGTTGATCCCCCTAGACAAGTACCTACTATTCTTAAACAGCTCTTTTTTAGCAACCAGGGAAGTGGTCAGGGATCTGGGTGTTGTTTTGGACAATAAACTAAGTTTTGAAAATCACATTAATAATATCACCCAGAAAGCATTCAGAAACCTCGGTTTCATTCTGAGAGGGACGCGAAACTTTAAAAATTATCATTCCATTATTTTGTTATATAATTCCATTGTCCGATCAGTGCTGGAGTATGCGAGTGTTGTGTGGAACTCCCACTATGATAAATACGTACAACTTATAGAATCTGTGCAAAAAAGAATTATCAATACTTTAAACTACCGTTTTCATAGGTACCAGCACCACAGAACTTACGAGTGTAACCTCGCCTATTATAAGATTGATAGTCTTGCGATAAGAAGGAGGTTTTTTGATATATTATTTGTTTATAAAGTTTACAACAGTCACATTGATTCCCAGTATTGTCTGGAATATCTTTCTTTAAATTGTAATCCTTACGTAATAAGATCTCGCAATCTTTTGCAGGCACCACAGTGTACAACAAACTATTTTCTCTATTCGCCATTGGTCAGATGCATAAACTCCTTCAACGCCGCGGTTAATATAAATTCTAATATTGATATTTTTAACGACTCAATCTACAATTTCAAGAGTAAAATACGTAGAGTATTGACTTCATAAAAATGTATTTTCTTTAATTTCTATTATTAATGTTTGTTATAGCATTTACTTAATTATGACACTATTATTGACTTTTGCACTTAGCGGTTTCTGCATCCGGCCTATTTGAGCATTGTTATTATTAAGGATGTAAAATGTTTATTGTAATGATTTCCATATAATATATTTATATCTTGTGTTTACTTTACGAGTAATACATTTATATTTCTAATATGTAATATGCCCTATAATTGGATGCTCAGAGCATCTATTGGGCTTAGCTGTATAAATAAATAAACAAATTATTTTATTAGTTATGTATGTTTGCTGTTTTTTTAGATTTTATCGCCTTGTTCATTTTGCAAAAAATATTCTCTAGCAATAAATGGCATTCCCTCTTCCATAGTCGTTACCCCTTTTTCACTTTGTTTTTCGTATCTGTAGAATTACCTTTGTGTGAAAATAAATAAATCATTATATGTACCGGGTTGTCAAATAAGCGAGGACGTCGGCTTAAAAACCATTAATCGTACAACTTTCCGAAAGATTTTTTTATGAGTAAAGTGGTCATTAAAAATTGCTGGAAATTACTTTTAAGTTTCTCATTTCGCCGCAAGGGGGCACAATTAAAAATTGTTTTTATAAATTCTAAATTTCTCCGAAAATTCCTATATTAAGGTATAATTCTGATTACATCATTGGAAACATAGACAATTCTGCATCATTTTGGTTTAAGGCTCATTGGCGTACCGACCTTGATAAGAGTGGGAGAAGCTATTAAAAGTGGAAACATTAAAATCGCTGTAACTTCTAAACGACTTATCCGATTTTACTAAATTTAAGCTTGTTTGGAAGGGAAAAATAAGCGACTTCAACTGCCGTATCCAACAGTACACGATAGTGTTCAATAAAATTGCTAGAGGGCGCAATTTGTAATAATAACAGTTTTTTCGATTTTATCCCGAAAATTTAAACCATACGGTATAACTATGACATCATAATCGAAAAGTAGATGAAATTTGCAAGAAAAGATGTGAAGACCGCAGTTCGATATCTTTGTTCGTTTCAGAGTTATTGCCAAATCAATAATTTTTAATTCAAATTGCTCCCTCTAGCAATTTTATTAGAAACTATCTTGTACCATTGGATATGACAATTGAAGGTACTTACCTTTTTCTTCCAAACAAGCCTAAATTTAGTAAAATCGGTTAAGTCGTTTAGAAGTTACAGCGATTTTAATGTTTACACTTTCACTTGATAAGAGCGGGAGAAGCTATTGAAAGTGTAAACATTAAAATCGCTGTAACTTCTAAACGACTTATCCGATTTTAATAAATTTAAGCTTGTTTGGAAGTACCTTCAATTGTCGTATCTAGTGGTACACGATAGTTTCTAATAAAATCGCAAGAGGGCGCAATTTGTATTAAAAATTATTGTTTTGGCAATAACTCTGAAACGAACAAAGATATCGAACTGCGGTCTTCACATCTTTTCTTGCAAATTTCATCTACTTTTCGATTATGATGTCATAGTTATACCGTATGATTTGAATTTTCGGGATAAAATCGAAAAAAATATTATTATTACAAATTGCGCCCTCTAGCAATTTTATAAAACACTATCGTGTATTGTTGGATACGGCAATTGAAGACGCTTATTTTCTCCTTCCAAACAAGCTTAAATTTAGTAAAATCGGATAAGTCGTTTAGAAGTTACAGCGATTTTAATGTTTACACTTTCAATATCTTCTCCCACTCTTATCAAGGTCGGTACGTCAATGAGCCTTAAACCAAAATGATGCAGAATTGTCTAAGCTTTCCAATGATGTAATCAGAGTTATACCTTAATATGGGAATTTTCGGAGAAATTTAGAATTTAAAAAAACAATTTTTAATTGTGCCCCCTTGCGGCGAAATGATGAACTTAAAAGTAATTTCCAGCAATTTCTCTTGACTACTTTACTCATAAAAAAATCGTTCCGAAAGTTGTACGATTAATAGTTTCCGAGATAAAGCCGACATCCTCGCTTATTTGACCACCCGGTACATAAAAGCATAAAGTCTGTTCAATGACCGCTGACCGTTACGTCATATTCTCCATATTTGCGGTACGTCGTAAATTAATTCAGTCAGTTTGACTTGCTGGTGGCAAAGGTAATGATTCTTCTTAGGCTTGATCCATATAAAGACGGATGCATGTGAACAAGAACAATAATACAAGCGCGTTTTTTTCAAATTTTTATTTATTCTCTTTATACTGTTAATGAAGTCAGAAATAAGTAGTTTATTTATGGTAAAAACTATCATGGGATGAAACATTTTGTTTTTAAAATTCTGTATGAAATTTTTGATTCATTTAAATTTACTGAAAAATAAATAAAACTCATTTATAAAATTTAAAATTGAATCATATATTTTTTTGTCTAGTGCATCTATTCTCTAGTGCATCAGTCTATAAATTTTGGTTCAATAATTTTCGTCTTATTTATAAAATTATAAAGATGATAATATAATTAAAAATTGCACAACAAAACACGGTTTATTTATATAATTAAAAAATCATCTCCGCAAGGATCATCATCATCAGATTTGTCCAAGTTAATAATAAGTGGAAGAGTACCTGAAGCATCGATAAATCTTTCCCGTTCCCACACATCATTATAATTTTATTGGTCATTGGCTACAGGATGCATCGGACTTATTTTTGCACCATAATAGCGCTAACATTCCGACCAAACCATTTTAATAGGATTAAAGTGGCAATGATATTGAGAAAGTCCTAATTCTCGATGTCCATAATATTGCAATGCTAGTTCGTCCAACCTATTAAAATTAAAATAAAATAATTTAAAAATAAAATAAATAGCCCTTTCCAGATTACTTGTAACGTTTGGGTGGGATATTCTGCTTCACTATTATCCAGATCTGATCCTTTATTGCGAATTGTGAAACCGAAATTTGTCTTTGTCCTAACCATCCAATAAATAATCTTTTTAACCCACTTGTTTTTGGAATTTTTTCAATTAGCCCAGACTGATAGATGGCGTTATCCATGAAAATAAGCGACGGTTCTTCCAAGTTTGGTAACAATTTTTTTTCAAACTATTTTCACTATTCATCGAATCATGATAATCACTAGATTTCAGGCCAGACTTGAATCTAAAACTTGCAATATTCACAAATCCATTTTCTGAACCAGCATGTAGAATAATATACCGTACACCCTCTGACGATTTTTTTTAACTTCGTCCGTTTACTGTATATCACGGTTTCATCCAGAAAAACAGGTTTTAAGGGAAATTGAGTAGATATTCGTAAATTTTCTTAAAAATCTAACTCGTTTTTAGGGCTCTATTAAAAAAAAGCCTGTTTGATATAGTACATTTACGCCATTTAAATTTTAATTTAAAAAAAAAATAAACACATTTTTAAGAACCCAATGTGTTTCATTGCCTCATTTTACTATAATAAATTAAGAACTATTGCATACTAGTATGCATATTTGGTAAAACAAAATACAAATAACTGCATATTTTAAAGGCAAACAAGACATACAGGGTGTTTTGTAATTGAATGTCAATAATTAAGGGGGCGATTTTTGTGTTCATTTTAAAAAGAAAACTTTATATGAACGTATGTCCTAAACGTCTTTATTTTTGATATACAGGGTGGTAAAGTTTTCAAAAATAAATAGTTTTTTTAATAATATCTATAATACCACTTTAGATATTTTAATGAAATTTGGCAGACATATACTATGTATCAAGATGCATTATTTACCGTTCAACAATTTTTTTTATTTCCACCAGTAGCGTTCGTACGGAATTTCACCTGCCTATTTTGGCAGACATTAATGTAACGCTACTGATTTCTCGTAAAAATAAATTTATTCCTAAAATCCCCAATCATTTCTAAACAAATTTGATTTCTTGAATTTTTTCTATCCGATACACGGTTTTCGCTTAAAAAAAATAAAAACCTTTTCTCTGCATGATCATAACAATATCGTTAATATGACAATATCACCATGCACAGAAATAGATTTTATTTCTTAGATCAAGTTTGCTGAGAAATGAATAAGGATCGTCTTTTAATAAATTAACAACAACCCTTGTCAAAAAAAAGAACATACATAGAAACTAGATAAGTTTTTGAAAATGCCCTCCACCTTGAAGGATACACGCTTCAGCTCTTTTCCTCATATTGTCGCGCACTCTTTGAAGTATACCTTCAGTATTTCTTATTAAATCGAAGGAAGCTCTTATACGATCTTTCAGCTCTTCTAAAGTGTTTACTGGGGTGCGGTAAACCAGACTTTTAAGATGCCCCCATAAGAAAAAGTCCAAACTATTTAAATCTGGAGACCTAGGCGGCCATGGTTGAGGTCCGCCACGACCAACCCATCGGTTATTAAATGTTTGATTTAAATATTCTCTTGCTACAACACTAAAGTGAGCGGGCGCACCATCATGCATGAACCATATTCTGTTTCTTATTAAAATTGGTACTTCTTCTAGCAATATGGGCAAATCCTCCTCTAGAAACCAGCGATAATTATGGCCATTTAGCCTTTCTGGCAGGAAAAAAGGTCCAATTAAATAATTTCCAACAATTCCACCCCAGACATTTACCGAAAACTGTTCTTGCTGGTTACATTCTACAACTGCGTGGGGGTTTTCGTCGGCCCAAATATGGTTATTGTGAAAATTTCTGATTGCGTTTCTGGAAAAGTTAGCTTCATCTGTAAACATTATTTCATGGTCAAACAAGAGATTACGCGCAATTTTCTCCAAAAACCACTGACAAAAATTTACACGCAAGGGAAAGTCTCGGGGAAGTAACGCTTGGACCCGCTGAATATGATACGGGTACAATAAAAAATCGTGCAAAATTTTCCAAACCAGGACGTGCGAGATATTCAGATTATGTCCAATTTTTCTAGTAATTATTTCAGGATTTTCATCAATAGAATTTAAAATTGCTTCTTCAATTTCTGGAGTTCTTACAGTCCAATGGGATCCTTTTAATTGATTATTTGCCATCAAAGTAACTGTTTCAGTCAACCTTCTATGTACATTTGCAAATGTTCGCCTATCTGGTATGACTCTATTAGGGCACCGCTCTTGATACAATCGCCTAGCTTCCGGCGAACTGCCATCAGCCAAACCATAAATGTAATGCATATCTGCCAACTCCTCATTAGTAAACCCGACCATTATCTTTCAAAATAACAATACTCGGATATTTTAAACACCAAATTAATAAGACACGAAAAACCGAATTTAAATATTGATAAACTGTCAAACAAAATAATGACAACCGCCCTGACAACAGAATTAATAACTCTTACAGACACAGCTTACTACAATAGTAATTTTTGAGATCCTTATTCATTTCTAAGCAAACTTGATCTAAGAAATAAAATCTATTTCTGTGCATGGTGATATTGTCATATTAACGATAATATTGTTATGATCATGCAGAGAAAAGGTTTTTATTTTTTTTAAGCAAAAACCGTGCATCGGATTGAAAAAATTCAAGAGATCAAATTTTTTTAGAAATGATTGGGGATTTTAGGAATAAATTTATTTTTACGAAAAATCAGTAGCGTTACATTAATGTCTGCCAAAATAGGCAGGTGAAATTCCGTACGAACGCCACTGGTGGAAATAAAAAAAATTGTTGTACGGTAAATAATGCATCTTGATACATAGTACATGTCTGCCAAATTTCATAAAAATATAAAGTGGTATTACAGATATTATTAAAAAACTATTTATTTTTGAAAACTTTACCACCCTGTATATCAAAAATAAAGACGTTTAGGACATTCGTTCATATGAAGTTTTCTTTTTAAAATGAACACAAAAATCGCCCCCTTAATTATTGACATTCAATTACAAAACACCCTGTATACAGGGTGTCCCGAAATTAGCTGACAATATTTTAAGGGGATAAAGTACATTCAAAAATAAGACTAAAATTTTATATTAATATACCTTCAAAAACGCTTCGCTATGGGGCTAGAGCCCCCCAAATTGGAGCTATGACAAGCAGTTTTTTTACAATATCTCAGAAACCGATTAGTGTATCAAAACAAAATTTGATACATGTTTTACCCATAGCTAGGCGCAATAAATGGTTTAATTAGCTTAACTATATTTCTTTCAGTGGCGTCCCACTGGGTAGGTAGTTGGGAGAATATTGCCCTAAGTTTTTTATTTGTAGGATTTTTTAACTTTATTTAAAATTTTTTGAAGCTGTAGGGTAATAATAAGGCTTCACCTTATTTTACCTAATTGTACAATTTAATGGTATGTATAATATTATTGTTACCTTTACCCTGATATCAATAACGAGGATATAGTCGAGGGTATAACCCTCTATTAAAGGTAACAATATGTTATTGTACATTAAACATAACAATAACATTTATATAATCATAGGTTAAGCTTAGAGTTAAGGTTACGAGTTTAAGGTTAAGTTTAGTATATAAGTATCTACGACTGATTGTAAAATAAGGATAGAAAGAATAGAAATAAATACGTTTTTACACACGTCTTGATGACTCTTTCATATCGAACCGAGTAGTTACATTACATGGCGATCCTGCCAGAGGACTTTATACAAGTCTTGAAAAAAAAAAGTAATTAAAGTGTAGTGTCCAGTGAAAAAGATTAGAGATGGGGAAGAATCAGAGTAAGGAAGAAATTATAATCGCCCAGGCGGGAAATAGCGGCGGAGTAACAAATAGTATAACAGTAAAGGACACGGTTGGAATAGCCCTTTGTGTGTTGGCATGCTTTTGCATAATAGCATATATAATCAACCGATGCAAAAAGACGCTACAGAAGAAAATAAGGCAAGAGATAGCAAGAAGCCAAGATATAGTTTAGCAACAATCCAGCCCAGGCCCGCACTAGATCCAGCCCAGATCTACACTAAACCCAGCCCAGACCTATACTAGACTCAAGCCAGGCCTGCAGACAGCCCACTACAGACCCGGAGCCAGCCGAAGGAATAATATATGGACATTAAGGAATTCCGCTATCTATTGGAAGAAGCAAAGGTGTTCCACAGAAATATTGGCAAAGATTCCGTAAAGAGGCGCAGCTCAACGAGAGTAATAGAGAGTGAGTTGGAAAATTTAGATAGGCTTATTAGGGAATTTGAAAATTTAAAGAGTACATTTAATAGGTCACAAAACAAAGCTGAATTAATAGCCGATGTTAAAGAGTATGCTAAATGTTTAGATCAGTATTTTGGGGCTATTAATGAGGTTTTGAATAGTAGGTTAAAAGAGGCCAAAGCAAAAGAAACAGAATTACCGGACGTAAGTGACTCCGATTCTGATTGTTTTGAAGAAGCCAAAATGGGTGAAAAATTTGATTTAAAAACGGCCGCATCTCTGATGCCACGCATGGATGGTACGGAGAAAACGACAAAAGAACTTATTGACGGTATCGAATTATACGACTCGCTACTGGACGATGCCGGAAAAAAGAGTTTAACTAATTACGTTTTAAAAGCAAGATTGACGGGTAATTCAAAAATAAGAATGCGTACTGAATACGCATCAAATCAAGCCCTTATTAATGATTTAAAAACTCTTTTTCTCTGCAAAAAGTCTGCTAGTGCACTTTCTGTCAAATTGAACGGTGCTAGGCAAGCAGGTAAATCCATTGAAGAATTTGGAAAAACTATAGAGGATTTACTGCTGGACCTAACCATCGCCCAATCGGACGGAAATGACGAAGCCTTAAGGGTACTGAGTAGTGTCAATGAAAAACTTGCCATTAATGTGTTTGCAAACGGGTTGCAGAGTAATGATATGCGCACTATTGTTAAAGCACTAAATTATAATAAATTGGGTGACGCAATAAGGGGAGCTATGGATGAGGAACTTGAAAAAAGAGATAAAACTCATTCGGTATTCCATATGCAAAATAAACGCGGTTCTAATAGGTTCCAAAGGGACTACAAAAATCAAATAAATAGGTCATTCAACAATAATCAACGCCAAAAATTCATGCCAAATTTTAAATATCAAAAAAGTTTACCCACAGGGAACTCGCGAAATAATAATAATAATAATAGATTTTCGCAATATAGGAGTTCGTCAAATCGTGGCCAAAATTTTAGAGGAAATAATAGAAATAATAGGGCATATTACATGCAAAAGGAGGATGAGAATACGTGCGAGGATAACATTAGACAGTCAACATTAGCCGATCAGTTTTTTCGAGCCTAAAGAAAACTTAGAATCTGTAATTTTAAATTTAAATGGTCTAAATTTTATTCAAGTCAATTATAGAGGCACTATATTAAAATTATTAATCGACACAGGAGCTTCTATAAGTGTTATATTTAAAAAATTTATTAATAAACATGAATATATAAACAAAGGAAATCAAATAAAAATAAATGGGGTGGCCGGTTCAACACTTTCACATGGTATCGCGAACTTGACATTGGAATTTATTAATAACAATATCAAATTAAAACATACATTTCATGTAATTGAAAGTTTTGAAAATAAAATAAATGGAGTTTTAGGCTCAGATTTTTTTGAGAAATATAATGCCAAGATAAATTTTGAAAATTTTAAGTTTTCGTTTTCTACTAAATATGAAACTGTTTCATTGCCAATGTTGTCAAACCAAAAATCACAGTTTAAAATACCGGCTCGTTGTGAAATGATTAAATATTGCTATGTTAACAAAAATGATGACTGTCTAGTATTACCACAACAATTAGCAGATGGTATTTATATAGCAAGTGTTTTAGCTCGACCGCAAAGTAATATGATACCAGTAAAAATTTTAAATACACGCGACGCGGAAGTAACATTAACAAACTTTTATCCGAAGGTTGAAAATGTCAGCGATTATGAAACTTGTTGTTTTCTTGGAACGGAACATAATTCGGTTGAACGAGTAGACGAATTGCTAAAATTAATCGATACAAAACATTTAAATAGAGAGGAAAAATTTTCAATTCAAAAAATTTGTGCTAAATATTCGGACATTTTTCATTTAGCGAACGACCCACTTTCTACGACAAACATTTATAAACAAACGTTGCGACTTAAACCTGACGCATCACCGTCATACGTGAAACCATATAGACTACCTCATGCACAAAAGAAAGAAATACATGCGCAGATTGACAAAATGTTAAAAGATGGAATTATTGAAGAGACCAAGTCAGAATGGTCTGCACCCTTATTGGTAGTTCCTAAAAAAACTGACCAAACAGGTGTTAAACGTTTTAGAGTTGTAATCGACTTTCGTCTTCTTAATAAAAAGTTAAGGGATGATGAAAAATTTCCACTTCCATCAATTACTGAAATTTTAGACTCATTGTCAGGAGCAATGTATTTCTCTCATTTAGACCTTTCACAAGGATACTATCAAGTGTCCTTGGACGAGGCTAGTCGACCGTATACAGCGTTTACGACAGAAAGGGGACAGTACCAAATGACACGTCTTCCGATGGGGTTGAAATCATCCCCTACTTCCTTTAGTCGGGTAATGGCTATTGCTATGACAGGTTTAAATTACGACAGCTGTTTTGTTTACCTTGATGATTTAATTGTGTTTGGAAATAGTTTGGGAAACCATAATAAAAATTTGGTTAAAATATTTCAAAGGCTTAGAGAAGTGAATCTAAAACTAAATCCTAATAAATGTGAATTTTTTAAAAAGGAAATTTTGTATCTTGGGCATGTGATATCGGCGGAAGGTGTTTTTCCTGACAAAGAAAAAATCGAAGTCCTGCAAAAATATCCCGTACCCAAAGATGCAAACGAAACTAAACGATTTGTTGCATTTGCTAATTATTATAGAAAATTCATTCCAAATTTCGCAAAAATTTCACTTCCATTAAATAACCTGACTAGAAAAAAGGTTCAATTTCGTTGGACACCCGAGTGTCAACAATCCTTTAAAATATTAAAGACCGCACTGATAAAACCACAAATTTTGCTGAAGACAATATTTTCATTTTGAGAACAGACGCATCAGGCAGTGCCATCGGGGCAGTTCTTTTAAACATGAATGATAAGCCGGTTGCTTACGCGAGTAGGTCATTAAATAAAGCAGAACATAATTATTGTACAGTCGAGAAAGAACTATTAGCAGTTGTATGGGCAGTTAAGCACTTTAGACCTTATTTATATGGAAGAAAATTTTCGCTAGAAACTGATTGCAAACCTCTTATTTCTCTTTTTGGTATGACGAATCCGTCAAGTAGACTCACAAAGTTTCGGTTAGTATTAGAAGAATACGATTTCGTTATTAAGCACGTAAAAGGAAAGGAAAACGTAATAGCGGATGCCTTATCGCGTATCGAATTAAGTAAAAATGAACTTAAAAATATAGAAAATACTGTAGGCACCTCATTGCTTGCCATGACAAGAGCAGCAACAAAACGACAGACAGACAAAACAAGTAACGTAGGTTGTTCGAATACTTACGAACGGATTGATCACCCGGGCGTGGTAGAATTAGTAAAACGGCCTAATAATTCTTGTGAACTCTGTCCTGTTTCAAATTCTGAATTTATTAAAATGTGTAAAAGTAAAAAATATGACTGCAGCATAGGGAATTTCGTCTATTTTAAAGATAAAAATATTGTTTATATGAATCAGGAGCCTCGGCCGAAAGCCCTGCAATTCAGGAACAATAATTGTACGGAACATAAAGTTCAAAAATCTCGATCGGCGTTAGCTTTTAGCATATCGTTGAGGGAATTGAATGCCGTATGTAATAAATATAATATTCGCGAATTAATTATTATAAAAGACGAAAAGAGCGCTCAAATGTTAAAAAACATTTTTAAAAATAAAAAGTTAATAATAGAAACCGGTATAAAAATATCTGTTATTAAAAATATAAAAAGGATATCCGATCGTGAGACAAAGCAAATAGTTCTTAACGATTTCCATTTACTGCCGACAGGAGGTCACGCAGGGGTAAATAGAATGTATAAAAATATAAAAAAGTATTATTCGTGGATAGGCTTACGACAAGATGTCGAGGAATACGTAAGAAAATGTGACGATTGTCAAAGATATAAACATTCAAAGCAAAATATAGAACCAATGACAATAACTCATACTGCTACTTCAGCATTCCAGAGAATCTATTTAGATCTTGTAGGTCCTTTAGAACCAGATATACATAGTAATAAATATATTTTGACCTTACAATGCGATCTCAGTAAATTTGTGGAATGTTACCCAGTTAACAACAAAGAAGCCGTAACCGTGGCTAAGTCATTTGTTGAAAATTTTATTTTACGTTATGGAATTCCGGACGAGATAGTGTCGGATCAAGGGACGGAATTTATAGCTTCAACCCTTACACAAACGTGTGAGTTACTTCAAATTAAAAAGTTGCAATCTACTGCATATCACCCTCAATCAATAGGTGCTTTAGAAAACTCGCATAAATCACTAGGGGCATATTTACGTATGCAATTAGCGAAAGACCCAAGTAATTGGAGTAGTTGGTTACCCTTTTGGTGTTTTTCCTATAACAATAGCGTGCATACTGAAACTAAGTATACCCCATACGAACTAGTTTTTGGCAAAACGGCTAAATTACCTTCAAACTTGTTAAGGGAAGTTAGCCCCCTGTACAATTTTGACAGCTACCCACTAGAGTTAAAGTACAGGCTTCAACATGCATGTAGCGACGCAAAAAATAATTTGATAAAGTCAAAAAGTGAAAGAAAGAATGTATACGATAGGAAATGTAATATAATTAATTATAAGGTTGGTGAAAAAGTACTTTTAAGGAATAACAGTGCCAGTGCAAAAATGGACGCGATATACAAGGGTCCATATACAGTGTTAGATGAACAATCGCCAAATATCGTAATAGAAATAGACAATAAGCCAGTTTTAGTTCATAAAAATAGAGTTAAGAAATATTTTAAATAATCTTACCTAATTAAGTAAACATACAAAAAAAATCAAATATTTAGTTATATTAGATTTTTTTTTCCCCTCCCGTAGGAGATGTAGGGTAATAATAAGGCTTCACCTTATTTTACCTAATTGTACAATTTAATGGTATGTATAATATTATTGTTACCTTTACCCTGATATCAATAACGAGGATATAGTCGAGGGTATAACCCTCTATTAAAGGTAACAATATGTTATTGTACATTAAACATAACAATAACATTTATATAATCATAGGTTAAGCTTAGAGTTAAGGTTACGAGTTTAAGGTTAAGTTTAGTATATAAGTATCTACGACTGATTGTAAAATAAGGATAGAAAGAATAGAAATAAATACGTTTTTACACACGTCTTGATGACTCTTTCATATCGAACCGAGTAGTAACATTACAAAGCCTTGAAGTCTTTTGTTGAAAAAAGATACTCTCGTTTCATTGCGGTAGGATGCACCATTTTCCAGTAAAATCGATTTTAAAATTTTCGGTTTTTTGAAATCCGGTGAAATTTCTAAGGTTTTTTTGCATATCTCAGCAAACACTTAATATTAAAACATGAAATTTATTAGAAGTTCTATACTAGCGACAAATAATAATAATACATAATCAACTTGGGGATTTATTAGATAATGTGCCACTGGATTTAAGTTTAGGGCACTTCTTTCAACATGATGGAGCACCAGCTCACTACGGACGTCAAGTGAGGAATTGACTTGTAGAAAATTACCAGGTTGATTGGTAGCCATAGCCTGGCCACCAAGATCACTTGATTTAAATCCCCTTGATTATTATTTTTAGGGACACATGACTGGTACTTGCTTAAGAATTAGTTTCCGGTGTGGTTCACAATCAAAATTGATTTGCAATTTGTTATTCTTTTTTGTTTTATTTTAAAACTCTCTTAAAATCTCCATGAAAATAAATATTTAAAAAACAAAGGAATCTAAAAATATGAATTTAAAAACGTTACATTCTGTCAAATTACAATAACAGAAGGTTTTATTAACAAAAAATTTAAAATTAAAAAAAAATACATTAAAACTATGAAATTAAAAAATAATAATAGTAATATTTACTTAATGCTCCAAACATATTTTAAAGTAACATCATTTAATACATAAGCCTTGTCGCTAGTAGAACTTCTAATAAATTTCATGTTTTAATATTAAGTGTTTGCTAAGATATGCAAAAAAAACCTTAGTCTTTCCACCGGATTTTAAAAAACCGAAAATTTTAAAATCGATTTTACTGGAAAATGGTGAATCCTACTTCAATGAAACAAGTGTCGTAGGGCACCTTAAATTGTGCCCGCTTAAGGTAGTACGGCTAAAAAATTGCCGATAAGAAATGAATAATTTTTGGCTGGCCGGCAGCAGGCATCGATAGATGGAATGTGTGAGCAGCGGAGACGAAACGATGCGAGAGAAGACGGTTTCAGTGAAAGTCGAGTTGCAAATTAAATAAAAATGTGTTTTTTTACTGAACCTTTTATCTAAACAATAAGCTAGCCGGTAAGTTCTTAGTTAATTTACTTAATTACATGTCTCAATTAATTATTAGTTATTTAAATGGTCCTTTAAGGGTGAAAGTACATTTTTTAAGGTAATATCTTTGAACGTTTTAAATATTTTTCCTTTACAAAAACCTACGACACGACGTTATGACAGCCCAACGTGCGGCTCAATGAAAATTGGAACATTTTCAGGCCCAGAAAAGCAATTTTACGTCGTTTTTAAGGAGAAAAACAAGCATTCCTAATAATTTTTTTGGTTATTTGTTATCGGATTAGGTTTTAATGCATTGAGATAAACAACATTTAGTCGTATTGCATTAAAATTTGTTTAAAATTTGTCGTTTTCGATGGGTTTAAGAAAAAATGGAAATTTTTTGGCTATTGTAAAAGTAAATGTATGTCATTTAGTGTAGTAGGGCAGTGCTAAATATAATTTTTATTGCTTAGCGATTTTATACATTACCTACAAAATGGCGGAACGAAACCCAGACGACATTAATGAAAGCTCTTCAAATTCCCATGAACATTATATTACGATTGATCAAACCGGATTTAGTGCAAATAATCCGTTTAGGTCTGTGGTAAATAGTAGCAGTGAATCCTCGCGTACCGCGTATAGACAATATCCTACGGTGGGCTTTCAAGCCAATGAAATCACACAGAACCAAAATGTCACTTCAGCTCCGCCACCGTATAATGAAAATGGTAATCCTTATCAACAACAGGTTCAGCCTACGTCGGCAAATAAATCACCTCAAAGTCACTTTCAAGGACAGGACCCCCACGTATTTCATAATAATAGAGAATATATCAGAAATCCAAACTATTCGACTTGGCAACCAACTACTTCTAATATGAGGCATTCATTTCCTTCAGGCCCTCAGTTTTCTGAGCCTATAGGAAATAACGGATTTCCATCATACCCGACACAGCAAGGATTGGGACAAAATTGTCATGCAGTTCCAGGACCTAGTGGTTTTCAAGGTCAACCATTACCTAACCAAATGCATGGTTTTATGTCATCTCATCGGCTACCTGAGTATAATCAGCAACCAAATTTAGGCTCTCAAAACTTTTCGCAGGGACAGGCGTTTTTAGAGGCTGTTAATGTCCTTGTGGATCGATTATCCAGGACAGAACCTAGAACTATTTTCTCTGGGTTGGACACAGAGGAACCTAGAACTTTTATACTGCGTATGGAAGACTATTTTCGCAGGTCTAACATTTCTGCTGATGAGCGAGTGGAGATAGCAGCTTCGAGACTTCAAGGTGCAGCAAAAAATTGGTATGAACCTTACAGAAATCTCCGACTCCCTTGGTTCATGTTTGCTGATAATTTAATACGCGCCTTTGACAACAAGGCAAAGTTATCCCAGTTGACCACTCAACTGTATGGACAGGAACAGGAAGTAAGAGAAAATGTAGGAGTTTTTATTTCTAAAAAACGTTGCCTATTTCAACGTCTGTCATTAAACCTACCAGAGTCGACACTTATTGGTCTTCTGATAGAACAGCTTAGGCCCGAACTCCGATCGAGATTGCGTGGAATTACATTTAGCTCTGTTGAAGAACTGACAGAACTAGCAAGAGCCATTGAAAGAGATTTGCAGCCTCTTCCATCTACTTCACACTTTAATAATTCGCCTCCTCGCCACAACCAACCATTCAACAATAGAACTGAACCCAGACCACCCTCAAGATGCCGTTATTGTGGAGGATGGCATTTCCATAGAGATTGTCCCCAAAATGCTTATAACCAGCCTCGTGAACGAGCACAAAGGTCAAATATAAATGTGACCTCAGACCAGAATTATAATCGGGGAACACGTAGACAGCCAGCAGCAACTAATCAGGGAAACGCCGAACGGGACGGAGAAGAGCCTGCACTGAACCGTTCCTAAATAACATTACAGCAGGTGTGCCCATGGAACTGCCTCGTCTTAATATTCAAATAAACGATCAACAAATTTGGGCGTTGATCGATACGGGAGCATCAGCTAATCTGATACATTCTCAGTTTATAAATAGTGAAATTCAACCTGTAAAACAACATGTTAGATTAGGATGTAACTCTGTAGATGTAGATTCTCTTGGTCTTGTTAATTTAAATTATAAAATTTCAAATGCAAATTTTTGCAGTACATTTTTAGTTGTTAAAGATTTACAAGAAGAGGTAATATTGGGTTATCCATGGATTTGTGAACAGAATGCTATTCTTGACGGGTCTAGAAACTGTGTTTATTTTGGTAAAGATGTACGTAAAACTATTTATTTTTCTAGTCGACCTCGGCTTGTTGAGCATTCTGATATTGCATTTTCATTGGATCATCTCCAAGATACGAATAGGAAAAAATTTCAGGAAATTCTTCAGGAATTTTCACATTTATTTACTAAACACAATAGATAACCTTTAACATGTACTGTTAAGCACGAAATAAAAGTAAAAGTAAATAGAATAATAAATAGGGGTCCTTACCCGCTCTCGCCAAGAAAAAAACAAATTTTAAATGATCAAGTTCAGGAACTTTTATCAACAGGAATGATTGAACCTTCTAATTCACCGTATTCTTTGCCTCCATTAATTGTGGAACAAGCAGGAAAAAAGCCGCGATTATGTATCGATTTTCGTTCTTTAAACGATACAACGACCGACGAAGCCACAAATCTTCCTAAAATTTATGAAACCTTAAAGGAATTGGGTAATGCTAAGTTTTTTACTTCCTTGGATCTTGAGCGCGGTTATTGGCAAGTACCGTTAGAGCCTAATTCAAAACAGTACACTGCGTTTTCAACCCCTGACGGAGCTCATTATCAATTTTTAGTCATGCCTTTTGGGCTTAAGAATGCACCGAGCACATTTCAGAGATTGATGGCGCAGGAAGTGTTGACTGGCTACCTTCATACATTTGTCATGGTCTACTTGGATGACCTAATTATCTTTAGTAATTCTTTCGAGGAGCATCAACGGCATGTGCGATTAGTTCTTGAAAGATTAGAAACTCATAATTTACATTGTTCTTTAAATAAATGTCACTTTGCAACTGATAAACTTGAATATTTAGGCCATTAAATTTATGGTGAAGTAAATTTGCCTCAAGAAAAACACCTTAAACAAATTGCCAATTTTTCTATACCTAGGAATAAACGCGAAGTTCAGTCATTTTTAGGCACTGTCAATTGGTTGCGTGAGTACGTGCCGGGTTTAGCAGAGCTCACGCTTCCATTAGCTGAAGTAACAGGCTCACGTGAAAGATGGCGATGGGGAAGTCGCGAACAGGCGGCTTTTGATTCTATAAAAGAAGCGTTTACTAAACCTTTACAGTTGCGCCGACCTGATTTTGATTTACCTTTTAGTCTCCAAACCGACGCTAGTACAGTGGGTATAGGAGCGGTTCTTTTTCAGTTGGACGAAAATGGCCAACGTAGAATTATTTCGTATGCCAGCGCGTTATTAACTAAAACTGAAAAGCGATACCATATTAATGAAATTGAAACGCTTGCTGTTATATGGGCAATTAAACGTTATAGAATGTACTTGGAAAATCCTTTCACTCTTATTGTAGATAATAGAGCATTAGCGTGGTTACAGAAGAATGTTGACACAAAAGCTAAACTAACTAGATAGTCACCTTTTTTGCAAGAATTTGCTTTTAATGTTATTTATTGCCCCGGAAAGCTTAACCAGCTACCTGACTTTCTTTCTAGGAATCCAGAATCCGAGGAAGTTACTTCTGAAGTTTACAATGTTTCTAGATTATTTCCCAAAAGTGTTTCATTTTCTGTCTCCACGCAGCAATCAGAGTCGAATCATAGAATAAAACAAACACAACAACCAAAGCAAACTCAAATCGTTGAGATAGATTTTAACCCCCAGCATCAAGTTCTTAATCTAATTCAGCCAGTCGATGATCCTCCCTTGTATGACCGAGTAAAGCAAGCTCAAACTGAGAGTGATGAAGTTCAAGAGAACATAAATTTATGGAAAAGTATTTTAGAGCATGGCCCGCATAGCCGCCAACAAACACAATTTTTTAATAAATTCATTGTAGATAAAGATCATTTCTATTACCGTGAAATGCACAGGTTGTACGTTCCTCAAAATTGTATCCAATCAGTATTAAATTTTTACCATAACTCACCTCATTCAGGTCATCCTGGAAGAGATGAAACTCTCCGTAAAATTTCCTCAGTATTTTATTTTCCGAATCTGTATAGGGTCGTAGCTAAATATGTAAGAAATTGTATAATTTGTTGTTGTACTAAGGGCAGTTATCGTCAGTTAAAAGCACCACTACGACCTCATACTCCTACTAATCCATGGGAACTTTTAAGTGTGGATGTTATGGGACCTTATCAGCACTCCGATCGTCATGAACGATTTATAATAGTTTGTGAAGACGTTTTTACCAGATGGGTTGAGGCCAAACCGGTTAAACAAGCGAGGACTCGTGATATTATCAAATTTCTTAACGATGATGTTTTTGCTCGGTTCGGTTATCCGAAGATTCTAATCTCGGACAACGGGCCTCAATTTGGTTCAGATAGCTGGATTCAATTCTGTACCGAACATTCTATTGGTCATTTCACAACGGGGATTTACCATGCCAGGGCTAATCCTGTAGAACGCCGTAATCAAGAATTAAAACGCACTATGCGTAGCTTTATGTACGATAAGAATCCAGCAGACTGGGCTAAAGTGTTGCCCCGCGTCCTTTTTGCTCTTCGTTCCAGGAAAAATCTGGCTACTGGACTGTCTCCCAGCATGGCTTTATTGGGCTATGAGCTACCTTCTATAGGAGACTGGGCAGTTCCCGATCGCAATGTCCCTATCAACAATCAAGGAGCCGTCAGAGAGCGTCGCTTACAGCAAATGCGTCAACAACAGCAGACCTACCAGGCAAAGTATACAGGACTGCCCAATGACGGTGTTCCAACCTTCCATGTTAATGACCCGGTCCTAATTAAAGAGTTACGTCCAATTAGAGACAACGCCTTCCATCCAGTATGGGTTCCTGGAAAAGTTGTGGAGGTTCATTCCGGAACTATCTATACGATCGAGCGTGATGGTGGTCATTTCCGGATTCACGTGGACAACTTGCGACCAGCCCCTACTGAGCAAATGGACAACGTCGACCTACCTCTGCCTGGTGCGGATTCAGATATTCTGGATGATTCGGATGAAGATTCCATTACAGGGTCCAATGCCAGTCAGAGGATCAACAACCAACTTCAACCAGCAACTCCACCCCCGTCTCTGGTGTCCGATTGCGGTTCTTTCAGCCGAGAAGCCGCGACGCCAAGTGATGCAGAAGAGTCAAGTGAGTGGCTTCCTGGATCCGAGGACATAGCTTCCCGTGACTCTTAGAGTAATGTATATAACCCTACTTCCTTTTACCCTTAATCCGACTTTACCTATCCTATATTATTTACTGCTTAACCAAATATACAGTTTGTTGCTTGTATACCTACTGCCTGGAGGGAAATACGAATGTTCATTTATTTTTTAATAATGATTTCTTATTTGCACCAAGCAAATACCTACTTCCTGGATGAAAGTAGGATTGCCTAAGTTCGCTACTTTCCTTTTTATTTTTTAATTTTGTCAAGTAGTGACAAATTTTGATAATGTACTTTAAAAAAAAATAATAATATTGCTATTGTTTGCATTATGTTGGATAACATTTTGTGGTTAGTGAGTTAATTTCATGAAACGAAAAAACCCTTGCTTCCTAACTTTTTCCGCTGTTGGCATTCCCAGCCAATAGCAAATTTTTACTAATTAGTCTGGATTGATTAAAGGTATTTTTGGAGGAGCATTCCAACGCGGTACTGGTTATATGTTATTACCTTCAGAATAATATAATTTTGTATAATAATTATATACTTTTTATTGTAAAGGTTTGTTATGTTAGTGTTAAATATTTATTGATATTTTTTTAAATTGTTTTATATATATTTATTTTATACCGATTATTAGTGGTCCAATTTGTCAATTGTATTTTTAATTATGTCTGAATAAAACCTCATCTTTAACTGAAACCGTCCTTCAGAAGGGGGGCATGTCGTAGGGCACCTTAAATTGTGCCCGCTTAAGGTAGTACGGCTAAAAAATTGCCGATAAGAAATGAATATTTTTTGGCTGGCCGGCAGCAGGCATCGATAGATGGAATGTGTGAGCAGCGGAGACGAAACGATGCGAGAGAAGACGGTTTCAGTGAAAGTCGAGTTGCAAGTTAAATAAAAATGTGTTTTTTTACTGAACCTTTTGTCTAAACAATAAGCTAGCCGGTAAGTTCTTAGTTAATTTACTTAATTACATGTCTCAATTAATTATTAGTTATTTAAATGGTCCTTTAAGGGTGAAAGTACATTTTTTAAGGTAATATCTTTGAACGTTTTAAATATTTTTCCTTTACAAAAACCTACGACACGACGTTACAAGAGTACCTTTTTTCAACAAAAGACTTCAACGCTTCTAAAAATTGCACCTGAAGTTAAAAAATCCTAAAAATAAAAAACTAAGGGCAATATTCTCCCAACTACCTACCTAGTGGGACGCCACTGGAAGAAATAAAGTTAAGCTAATTAAATCGTTTATTGCGTCTTGTCATGGGTAAAAAATGTATCCAATTTTGTTTCGATACCCTAATCGGTTTTTGAGATATTGTGAAAAAACTGCTTATCATGGCTCCAATTCGGGGGGCTCTAGCCCCATAACGAAGCGTTTCTGAAGGTATATTAATAGAGGGTATTAGTCTTATTTTTGGATGTACTTTATCTCCTTAAAATATTGTCAGCTACTTTCGGGACATCCTGTATATGCGCATATTTAAGTGCATATAATCCGCCGTTGAAAGATAACAAAAATATTAATTTTAAAGAAGCGGGCAAGTTCTAAGTCCTTTTGGTCACGTGGATTTTATGGGATTTTTACTATGTTAACAAGGACCTCTAACACTACCTTTCCTCACTAGTCCCAGCTTTAAACTAATTTGTTCAGGATATTTCATTAGTTGTACTGGAGTATAATACGAGTATAATCCTATTCTGCCTCAATGGAGTAACAGAGTTTTTCTGAAGATTGAGCAAAATGTTTACTTGTGTGTCTTTTCCATTGGACGAGGTTGCCGTTGTCTGGATTCATCACGGGCTTTAATTTTGCTAATGGTACCTTGCGAAACTAGTGTTAAATCAGGGCCTACTGTTATTGAAACGTACACTATATTTCTAGACTTCCTGTTTTTGATGTTAGGTTACGTGTTATGAAGTATAATTTTCTTGAAGTCAATGTAGTTTATCATTATTAAAGTAGAACTGTTTTAAACTAACACTCATTATCTTGTGTTTTTGTAGTTTATTTCATAATTATATCCCTAAACCATCGCCCATTAAGATAACCCTTAATATTCCTATTCAAAATGTCAAGCAATGAATATAATACTTCACCTTAAATAGAGAAAATTTAGCTTGTCTTAAACGGGAACGCGATAACAATGCTCCGTTCGCCGCCATTTTCAAATAAATGCCTCATCAGCCATATTTTAAACTGATTACCTGCCTTTCAGTAAATCATTTCGTTCTCGAGATGTTTCCGGAACAAAAGAGCCACGCAGGGCACTGAAAAGACCCTAAATTAGGTTTCACGTCTATTTTCGAGGTACGCAGACTGGTTTAAATATTAAGCAAAAACAAGGAACTAAGAAAGGGGCTTTAAATTTAAGTAGAAAGCATGTCATTCAAAGCATGTCCACGAAAACAATACCACGATTTACAAAAAAAAGATTTTTTAAACTGAAATAACTTATTTATTGATGGTAGAGCTCAACGTCGTCACATCTTTCTTCTCAAAGTCATATATATTAATATAATATGATCTTATGTAAAATAGTGTATTAAATATTATGAACGATAAGGATGATTTACTAAATGAATAAGAATGTTTAGAGACTGAGCAGCGAATATTGTCTAAGATCAGTAAATTCTTACCGTTCGTGATGCTTATATAATTTTTTGTACGACTGATATGAACAGATTTTTGTTTAAAAATCGTCCTGCTTTCATAATTTATTCTCTAATCTTTGATAAAAATGATTGGCCAGGCCAATCCGCACCTATGCATTTTCACCCTGCATTTTTCACCCTGCATTAAAATTGCATGCAATTTGGGATTCACATTTATACATTTCAGTGTGACTGAAAGCAGCATTTTTCACCCTTGAAATAGAACAAGTCCTAATAATTATTTGCACGCCCCCATTCGATTTTGTCAAAATTCCCTAGATATTTCTCTTGTGACGGATAAATGCCCTTTCACGAGAGTACAAAAAGATCATGGAAAACAGAAACCTGCCAATACATCAAGATATTGAGGATGCTAACCACAATCGTCTCCGCTTCAGAAATCCACCGACTAAAACGGCAAGAGGAGTCCAACCTGACCAATGCGTGGGTTCAAGAATGAACCCCTCAACAAGGCAATAATATGCCCTGCATTACCCAAAAGCCCCCAGGGTTTGACCTACCACGCAGAACCTGGTCCACACTCAACAGAATTAGAATGGCAGATGCGCATACCTCCGGACAACCGCAGGGTCGATAGATTATATTAACCGACTTGATATTAATTTGTTTGTGAAATTCTTAAGTTTGTTTTATTAACTTGTATGTGAGAATTAGCTTTTAAGGTTACTGTGTCTGAATTGTTATACGATAAATAAATAATAAATAAATCTCTTGGTGAAATTTATTCATTTCGCTCATTTGACAAAAAACAGTCAGACATCTATCAGTTTTCAGTATTAATTATAAAATATGTGGTTTTAATCGCGTTTTTCTACTGCTTTTTGGGTTTGAGGACAACTTATCTGTAGCAAAGACTTCGTCAGTGTAATCGTCAGCCGAGAGTGCATCTAATATTAGTACTAAAAAAATTTACTAAAATTTAAAAAATACTTTTCTTTCCTATTTTTCTATTTACTATTGCTTTTTTTGCCTCACTTTCCTGCGGAACGTGAAGGGGAAACATATCGCCAAATTGTCATTACAACAACTGACCAAAACTAGACAATGATAGGTAGGAGATGGCGCCGTATAGTGCTCGATGTCCCGTTTCCAATGCCACCTCGCTCGATTCGCTACGACTTTTCGTTACGGAGATATATGATATTGATATTTATAGGTGCTCTTCAGTAGTAGTATTCAATCGATTAAAACATAAGCAAAAAATTATTCTTACATGGAAGCTATCAATGATCAGCTAATAAATTTGTAGAAATATTATTGTGCCGAGCCCTTCGGGCACGGCACTGTTCTAGGTCGTTCGTTTAATTATACGACAGCTGTCACTTTGACAGGTAAGTGTAATTTTTTTTTGCTTTTTCGTAGCGAGGGTTATAGCTGTAAGAATTCGAAATTAAAAAATTTTCAGGTACCTAAATAAGAATGTTTTATACGATAGCTCTCAAATTTTAACAGGTGAGTGTCAGTTTTTTTTATCCTTTTCGTAGCGAGGGTTATAGCTGTAAAAATCTTAAATTAAAAAGTTTTTCAGTACCTAAATAACAAAGTTTTATATGGTAGCTGTCAAATTTTGGCAGGTAAGTGTAATTTTTTTTTAGTCTTTTCATAGCAAGTTCATAGCGAGGGTTATAGCTGTAAGAATCCGAAATTTAAAAAATTTCTTGTACCTAAATAGGAAAATTTTATACGATAGCTGTCAAATTTTGACAAGTAAGTGTCAATTTTTTTTTAGCTTTTTTGTAGCGAGGGTTATAGCTGTAAAAATCCCAAATTGAAATTTTTTTCAGTACGTAAATAACAAAGTTTTATACGACAGCTGTCAGATTTTGACAGGTAAGTGTCAATTATTTTTTAGCTTTTTTGTAGCGAGGGTTATAGCTGTAAGAATCAGAAATTTAAAAAAAATTCAGTACCTAAATAACAAAGTTCTATACGACAGCTGTCAAATTTTGACAGGTAAGTGTCAATTTATTTAAACTTTTTTCGTAGCGAGGGTTAAAGCTGTAATAATCCTAATTTTCAGTACCAAAATGACAAAGTTCTATACGACAGCTGTCAAATTATATATACTTAAATACTAAGTCTAATTTTTTATAATTTGCGACCATTTCTATGCTGTTTAGGTATAGAACAATATATTTGAAAAAAGTAGTATTTGAGATGACCTAAACGAATATCCAAACCAAAAGTATGTCGGACGCACCCAATTCGATTTATTAACGATCCAATATGACCCTACATTGATTTTAAAAAAATCAAAAAAATGACTTCCCAACTTTCGATCGCGTTCGCAAACAACAGTGTTTTGTAGCTCAACGTCGTCTACACGTCGAAAAAGTTTAAATCGATTAAAATGATTTTTGCCACCTGTATCGCGCTACAACGAAAAAAAACATATTTTTCAACTTTGACTTTAATAACTTTTTCCGGTACACCCTGTATATTGGAAACTATTCCTAGAACGTGCCCCGACTATTCCTCTCTACGTCCAGAAAGTTTCAATCGTTTTGCTCCAACCGTTTCCGAAGAAAAAATTCGCGAATATCGAAATGTCGAACAACCTCCTACCACGTGGCGACGGATTATCAATGTCCGAACGCCATCTTTAAAATCGAGATTACAACTACTTCTAAAACATTTTGGGCAAAAATATTGGTCAATAAAATTAGAAGAAGGTTCAAGGTAGATATTCCATCCAATTTAAAATCTGGAAATGTTCTTATTAGTCTAGCAACTCAAGCACAAAACACCCATTTTTTGCCATTTTTGACAGCCGGATTTTAAGAATTAATAATTAATTTAGATACATCAATATCAAGGCACTCTTAGTCAAAAGTGAATGGTGTTAGAATTTGTAAAGATTGCCTGTTTCCGCACCCAAAAAAGCGACTTTTCTTAAATTTTTTAATAATTTTGGATATGTAGAGGTGTTGAGAAGTAATCAGCGCATTTTTTGAGAAAAAAATAAAACGGTTTTGTTAAAAATTGAATAAGCTACAGTCGATATAGTAAAAAAAAAGCTGCCGTTTTTTCCGTATTAAAGATAATTAAACGAAAAAATATCTCTTAAATACAACTTGATAAGCTCTATCCGCTAAAGTTTACAACGTTTCGATCAAAAGTCGTTTTCAGTACGAAAAAAAATAAAAACCGTGAAAAAATCAGGCCTAACTTTTTTTTTTTTTTTTTTTTTTTTTTTTTCATTTATTCATTTATTCAAAAGTTTGCTTGTATACAATATAACATTCAAACTATTATTATATATTCAAAATATATCATTAAAGACGCCTAGCTAATTAAATAGCTGTATGCGTCACAGTGTTCTTAAATAATGTATACATATTATATTACAGACATACTTTAGCTATTAATAACTTACAAACAGTAAATCGTTCAAGTACTCACCACAAAAAAATTAAAAATAAATAATCAATAATCAAAATAACCCTTCAAATTGTTTTATATTTTGGAAAATAAATTCCCTGCAGAGAATTGAAAACCTTTTTTTATTGTTAACTTCCCTAATGTGTATTGGTATCATATTATAAACTTTAGGGCCAATATAATTTACATATTTTAAATTTAAATTATTTTTACTTACCGGTATTTGCAATTTTTTATTCACATAACCACGGGTAACGTAGCCATGATCTATAAAATTTTGCAACTTTTTACTCTGATGTATATAAGAGAAGATTGAGAGCATATATAAAGTTCTTATGTCACATACTTCGGGGGAAAACAACATTCTGGTAGGATAAAGAGTGGTTTTTTTAAACATTATTTTTAAAATGTATTTTTGTACTATGTTTAATTTATACAAGCCATTACTGTAAAGCCCACCCCATACCAAAATTCCATATCTCAGGATTGATTCTACAAATGCCTTATATATCGTTATTAAAGTTTTTTTATCAAGGAATTCCCTTAGTAAATAAAATTTGTGAATTAGTTTGCGCACTTTGTTGGACAAGTACTCAGTATGAGGCTGCCACTTAATGTGCTGATCAATAATAATTCCAAGATATTTAGTTTGTGATGTTTCTTGTAGAAGGTGATTTTCTATTAAAATGTTATTAAATGTTGGTCTGTCTGCCTTGGTCAGTGAAAATGCTATATAATTTGTTTTCGTTAAGTTTAGTGTTAGCTTGTAGTTCTGAAGCCAATCTTTTACTTTATTCAAACCCATCACCGTTTTATTTTTCACGCTTTCCCAAGTATTATCAGCAAATACAATGGCCGTGTCATCCGCATATGAGATCGTCAAACAATCTATATTCAATTTCAGTAAAGAATTTATGTAAATAACAAATAAAAGTGGACCAAGTACAGTCCCTTGAGGAACGCCAATCATAATTTTTTGTTTTTTACTAATGACATTATTTAGTTTTACCATTTGATATCTGTTTGTTAGGTAACTTGCAAGCAAACCACCAGCAACTCCCCGTATGCCATAATTGTTGAGTATATAAATCAGTTTGTCGTGGGGAACAGTATCAAACGCTTTTGCTAGGTCCAAAAACACAGCTAGGCACTTTCTTTTATTATTCAAACTATTTACAACCTCTGTAATCATCCTATGCATAGCGTCCGAAGTGCTGCAACCCTCCATAAAACCAAACTGATTGGGCGATATTATGTTGTTATCTCTAAAAAACACATTGAGGCGATGTTTAAGACATTTTTCAAATATTTTCGCAAAATTGCTTATAAGACTTATTGGTCTATAATTATTGATAACATTTTTTGACCCAGATTTATGTACAGGAGTGACAATTGAGATTTTAAATTCACTTGGGACAATTCCCTTTTCAAAAATTAAATTAAAGATATGTAATAATGGAGTGATTATTTCTTGATGAGTCTGCTTTATTATTTCTACCTGGAAACCGTCGTGTCCAGGTGCGCTATTGTTTTTTAAAGATGATATGTGTTTTATTAATTCATTCTTTGTCACTGGATGCAAAAAAATTGAGTTTTGTAGTGTCGGAATTCTATGCTTTTCCCCGTTTATAGACGGAATAGCTTCTGCCATTTTAGTTCCTATATTTATGAAATAATCATTGCAATAGTTTGCCATCTCATTAGAGTCATGAAAATGGACACCCAATGCATTTGTTATGTTAATATATTCTTTTGCATTTTCATTCTTTTCATACGTCGCATCCTTGATTATTTGGTAGAGTTTTTTCATATTATTTTTATTGTTTTCAATTTGGGATTTATAATAGTCATTCTTTTGTTTGTGTATCAACTTGCTCAGAAAATTACGATACTCTTTATACTCTTTTTCAAGATGTATGTTATAACTAGATAATAATTTTTTTTTCATTTTATCTCTAACCTTGATAGATCTAACAATACCACTACTTATCCAGTTTTTAATCTTTCTGTGTTTTTTAATATTATTTGTTGAGTAAGTTTCGGTTGATTCCAACAATAGATTCTTGTATGTATTTAAGAAAATTTGTGTAGATGTTTCAGGATTATCTTCCCTCACAACCGGAGACCAATCACACTGTAGCAATTGTTCTTTAAATTTATTTATATTAATCCTACTTTTAATTGGGTTTTCGTTTATGTTATTGCTTTTTGTTTCATATGGGTTTTTTTTACCAATAAGAAGTACAATGGGACTATGATCCGTGATATCTGCATCAATAATGAAAGAGTTTATGCGCAAGTTGTTAGTTTTTAATTTTAATCTGACAAATATGTGATCTAAGCACGTTTTAGAAAGGGATCTAGTTACAGAATTAATATATGATTCAAAACCATGTGAATTCATTGCTGCTCGATATTCCATCACATCATTGTCATTATTGTCTAATAGGTTTATATTAACGTCCCCTATAAAAATTTCAAAATTTTCAGTTGCTTTATTCTCTAAAAATGTACTTATATCATTTACAAAATCGGTCTTTGGTATGGGCGGAGGTTTATAAGCCGCCGTAATCCCAAAAGAAAAATTATTAACTTCAAACGTTATTCTACCAATTGTTGCTCTAGAGATATTTAAACGTTCAAAAGAGAAGTTAACATTAATGTGGTTTTTAATCAAGAAAAGAACGCCATCGTTTTTGTTAAAATTTGCTTCGTTATAAAAAATCTGGTAACCAGGTATATTGCAGTTTGTAGTTGATACAAGTTGAAAGGTTTCACTCAGAACAAAGATATCTATATTTTGAAAGTTATATGATTCTATGAAAGTAAGTAGATTGTCAATATTCTTATTAAGGCTTCTAATATTTAGGTGAATTATACTTAGAAGTGAGTCAGAGTTAACTAAAACTTTTCCCATTGTACCACTGTTCACTTTTGTACCCTCCTTACCATTTTCTTCATCAATTATATTGAGTATCTCGTCTTGTAAGTGGTTTACCGTTTTGTTAAGTTTTGTAGTCAGTTTTATTTTTTAACAGACCTACATGGTACTTTAGTGAGTGGCAATTTTGGTCCAAAGTGCTATGTTCTGTCACATATTCAGTTCGATAAAGTTGGTTGGCTGTCACACAATTAATACACTTTTTTATTACACTTTTACAGTCAGTTGTAATGTGCCTTCCTGTACAATTTCCACATACTTGTTCTTTTGTACAGTTTTTACTTTTATGTCCAAAACCCTGGCATTGATAGCATCTTGTTATTGATAGATTTTCGTAAACTGGAAGTCGCTCCCAATCAATGTATATTTTTCCATATGACATCATTTTAACATAGAGGCTTCCAGAGCACTCCGCATAAATTGTCGAGGTTGATTTGTTCTGATATTGTTTAATAAATGTTATTTTAAGATGCTCAGTTTTTTCAATCCATAAGTTTTGTTTTCTTATGGTGTCTTCCAAAACATCTATAGGCTTGTCTCCAGAATAATTGGTGATTTTTATTCTTGAAGGTGTTTTTTTAGGAATTTCAATATCATATTTCTCCTTCAGTTTATTTTCGACTTCTCCCTTTAGCCTTTTCAACTCCTGTTCGGTATCACATTTTAGTATGATGTTTCCCTTTTTTGTTTCTTTTATGTTTCTTATTCCTACATTAATTTTGGTTGGATTTATAGATGCTTTGAGATCTTTTCTACTTAACTCAGCATTCTGAGCCAACTTGGGCTTAATTATTAGCGTTGGTAAACTTGTGTTTGTGTTTATAACATTTACTTTGGTTTCCACTGTATGTTTCAGAGTATCAGCATAACTACTACGTTCTTGCAATCTGGTTTTTAGAATTTCTATGTCCTTCTTCATATCTTCCATTAACATTATCAAATAAGGCATTCTGGCTATACATTTTTTACATTCCTCACAAATTAACAATAGCATTCGCTTCTGTAATGGCATGCAACGTGCTTCAGACGGGGATACATTAGAACATCCCTTATGAATTCTTTTAAGGCATGAATCACATTTATAAAATTCACCAGCACAAGATTGTTTACATTTAACACATGCATTGTCCTCAAGTTCATTGCCATCCATATTTGTTTATTTACTTACTTGTGTATTTATCAGTTTGTTTGTTTACAATACATACACCTTCAAATCCAAATGGTTTAGGAATGTTGCAAACTTTTTTATAATAACGGACACAATAGCACTATTGTTCAGAAGCTAAATTGAATTCCTTTCACTATACAGGACAGTTAACTTTCGAAAACTAGTTCAATGGGTAGGTGGCCATTTAACACATCACTCATCAAATTTCCGAATTTTTTGGTTGAGCATGGCCGCAGAAAAACAATGATTTTACTGGAGCAAATAACCAGCGTGTATGAATACTTTGAACTTTTCAACAATTCCTTGATGATTTCCACTTTCTTACAATTTTCGGCAATTTCCATTCCAGTTAGGTATAGAACGATATATTGGAAAAAGGTAGATTTTGAGATGGCCTAACCGATTCTCCAAACCGAATGTCGATTGGATGCACCCAATTCGACTTATTAGCGATCCAAGAGGTACCATTTTTGACCAAATTTCGACTTTGAAAAAATCAAAAAAATTACTTCCAAACTTTCGATCGCGCTCACAAACAATAGGGCTCTGTAGCCGACGGTCGTCAACGCGTCGAAAAAGTTTAAATCGATTAAAATAATTTTTACGAACTGTATCGAATTTCAACGAGAATCCAATATTATTCGACTTTAAAAATTAATAACTTTTTTCCAGTACACCCTGTATATTCGAAATTTTCACACAGCGTACCCTCACTATTCCTCTCTAAACCCAAAAAGTTTCAATTGTTCCACTCTAACCTTTTCCGAGGAAAAAAATCGCAAATGCGAAAATGTCAAAAGAGACGACGACCACGACGCCGACAACATACATACATTTTTCTCACGAGCGATCCTATATAGTGCGAAATTTTCTAGAGGCGCTAGGGGTTGTCGCGCTTCCGCGCGAACGATGGTAATAACATATCGCGTCAAAAACGCGATTTGACGCGATATGTTAACAAATTATTAATGTGGACATATCAGGACTTGGATACAATATACCACTGTGATACTTATTCGCGATTAGTCGTGGTTAGCATTATTATGTAGTAAATTAAAAAGAAAATTTTACATATATAAACATATTATTACAAGAGTGCGGTAATAAATTTTTACAGCACTGAGTGCGGTAAAGTACTACTTACAACACCCCAATGAGTGCGGTAATGTGTATTTTACCGCACGCAAGTAAGAAATAGTATATTACGTGCCGAGGTGGAAAGTGTTTTATTATTGTCGAGAGATTAGATTCGAGGTAAACTATATCTCGCAGACAGTAATGAAACTTTTCACCGAGGTTTGTATACTATTTTATTTACAACCACATCCTACATCCACTTCTTAAAAATATTATTAAAAGAAAAATGTAATTTTGACGTAGTATTATAGCAAATATATATTAAAAAAATCAAATAAATTTACAAGTAGGCATATTTTCAAATTAGGCGACGGTTGTCAAGGAAACGTTTGTTTGAAATGAAAACAATAAACGTCAATTCAAGTCTGATCTATTGCGATCAATACAATAAAGTTTAAAAATTAATGGAAGTAGAATCAATGGAGTGTACCCCGCCGGAAATAAGGGGAGCCTACAATAAGTCTAATTTAAGAATTAATTTTAATAAATAGTTCTCTGTGAGCCTTTATTCTTGTTATTGATGTTTTTTAAGTTTTTCATTAATTATGAAATTGACAAAAAGTCTTTATTTAAAAAAAATCTATTTACGTTTAGTAATAGGGATAAAATTTTAGTTAAAATATCACATTTTAGTGGACTGAAAATGAGGGCGGGGAATCAGGGTGGGAAGTCAGGGCGGGAAGTAGAGGTTGGTAATGTGACACTTCCCAACCTTCAATAAAGTCAGTAATGTCAACATTACATGTATGGTTGTATATATAGCTATTTACATTACTAGATGCGAAAGTTAATTTTTTGGTGTGAGGAGGTTTTTGAATTGCCGAGGCAAACCCGAGGTGATTTAATACCTCCGACCACCAAAAAAAGGCTTTCGAATCGTGTAATGTATTAAATTTTTTCTACTACTGTTCTCTGATCAATATATTATTAAGTAATAAACTTTGATTTTATTCAAATTAAAATGATAAAATAATTTTTTTTTCACCTATAAAATAATCCATGACAACTAGTTATTTGAGTATTGTTGACAACTAGTTATATAAGTACTGTCAGAGTCTGTCAGTTCAATTTTTTTGTCCTGGCACCGAAAGTATTACTACAACGGATAATATTTAGGTAACTGTAACATTTACTTTCGTTTTATTTCGTGTTGCTAGGGCCCGAAAGTTAATTTATTTATACAGTAGTAGAAAATAGTATATTGTTTTATTAGGAGTAAAAGCGATACTTTTCTGATGAGTATGTAGGTTTGCCGGACGAACAAAGTGAGTCCGGCAATTACGGACGAGTCATAAGAAGTTGCTTTTACTCCGAATAAAACATACTTTTTTTTCTTCAGACGTTGTTTAAATATGAAAACACAAAGATACAAAATGTTTTAATTGTTTTATTTAAAAATTTTAAGTTTTGAGAAGGGGCTAGCGTTACTATGGATTTATTATTATATTGTCTGATAGCGACGTGCCATTCGATTTGACAAGTGTCAGCATTCATTATTGCGTAACTTTATTTAATTTTTATCCTTTTAAAAATAGAATTTTTTAAAACTACATTTACTTCAAATTAAAATGTCAGACTCAGAATTTACCTGTACGGTATTATTTAATATATATTTAGTCATGAGAACACAGTCATACTTTTACTTCCGTTGCCAAAAGTAACCGCCTTCTGACGAAAAAGTAGAACTTTAACGTCAAAAAATTAGTAGAAAAACGTCAAGTTTATTGACGTTTGAAGAAAAAAGTATTTTTCTATTCGTCAGATCTTTGATAAGCTGTGATACAGCAGAACACGTCTGAAGATGGATCTGTCGAAAACTACTTAGGCAACCAACTTCTCCCCGCTCATGTGGTTTACATGTTACATAATATTAAGGATTATTCGCGTTATTCGAGACGACATATATTAACGGTAAATTATTTGTTTTGGATAAAAATAATTCGAGGTGGATAGGGGCTTGTTGGAGGTACATTTTAAAATTATTTTAATACTGTACAGGTTATCCCAAAGACGCGAAACGTATCAAAACTATATTTTGGTATTTCGTCCTTAAATCTCATTAACTTGGGTATCTATCGCTGAAAAGCACTTTTAATAAGCTCCCCAGAGAGGTATTATAAGTGGGATAGTGCCATGTAAATGGATGAGGGTAGTGTTTCAGGGGTGGGTGAGGGTGGCCCGTAAAGCACCTTATTTTTATTTCCTCACGTTTTTGTAAAAATGGTATTTCTGGTTTTTTGGTATCTTTCTTATATTTAAAAATATAGCCTTCATAAGTTTTCAAAAAGTCACAGTGTACCCAGTATTTTTTACCGATAAGAAGTAGGTATTTTGATGATATAATAGAGTATTATTATTTTTTAGGCAAGGGGAAGAAGTGAAGCCATGGGACGCCTTCAAAATCCTCCATCGAAAACCAGAAGTCGGATCTACCGTTGAAACAGCTTTCATAGATAATGGGGTGAAGGTGTTAAAAGTTGTAACAATAGTCCTGGTCTTTTTGGTAGTATTAGGAATGGCTGTAGCCTCAAAAATGTCTATGTTCCTTATGACGTCACAGATTAAGAAAAATGTTACTCGGCCTTATTGTAATAAAGGATTGGGTAGGTACTTTATTCTTTTTGATCTTACTAATCTATTGTTCTTAAAGTATAACACAAGTAACGATTTTTCAGATCCGTCCAGACAATATATTTTTTCTATGCCAGTAGTAGAACGAACCACATGGATATGGCTTGTCATGTTTGCATATTTTGTTCCAGAAGCAGGAACCTTCATAAGGTAGGACATGTTGGTCTATCCAGATTGACATTACTTGGTTTATAGTTGGCATAACCCCTTTAAATAGGTTTAAATAAGAAATAATAAAAAACGCATAAAAAAATTTATATTTATGGCCCCCGCTAGTGGTGGAATTCTAAACACTGTAGCAGGGCCTAAAATAACAAAAAACACTTAAGAGGTAAATATAAATAAAACCTCTTCCAAGACTGGCACAAAATGTACCGGTCGTACAACTAAGAATGGCTGTATCTTGGAAACCGCTTACCATATAGCTTGCAAAAAAACATACTCATTGCAAAGTAACTGAATAAATTGCTGGAAATTACTTTTAAGTTTCTAGGTTCGCCTTTGGGGTCACAACTATCGTGACCAATCAGATAGCGGCATTTTCTCGTAGTAATGGGGTATCAAAGGTAGCATTTTTTAAATCTAATGAAAATTTTGGATAACTTTTGTATTTAGGTTTGGGGGAAGAAAGGGACAAATATTGACAACTTTGGTTGAACTTGTCAGAATTTGACAAATTTAAACTTGCTATGTAGGATTTTTTTTTGTTTTAATAATTTATTAAAATTTAAGTTGTTCTGAATTCCGTTGCGACAGCTATTTAGCAGAATCAACAATTTCTTAATTTTTCTTAAAAAAAATTAAATGCAACGATATTGCCCTACTCAGAACTTACATTTGTTAATATTCTTCACATAACAGTAAAACGTCATTGTCATCACTCGTTCTTAAGACAATGATCTACTATTACTTATTAAATATATTTGAAACATCATCACAATTTAAAATATATTATTTTCATAAAATTATGAATTCGTTAGTAGCAAAAAACAATCAAAATTTAAAAAAAAATGTCCAAAGACATCGCTTGATATGACCTCCATATTTTTTTAATACACATGCTCTTTATTAAAGAAAATCTTAACGTTTGAAAAATATGTGGTTTCAATCTGAACTGCTCTCCTTTTATTACTAATGTTTTCATAATTTTATAAAAATAAGGTTTGAATATTTATTAAAGTATCTTGCTATCAGAGGCGGATCCAGGGGGGGGGGGGCAATGGCCCGCCCCTCCCCCCCCCCCCCCCTAAGTCCCGTTGAAACATTGAAAATTCTTTTTTAGTTGAATAGAATACCTGTTACAAAAATTTGTGGTACGTTTTTCACAATATAAATATAGGTACTGATTTATTTTGATTTTAGCATACGGGGCCCCCCTTTAGAAGTATTTCTGGATCCGCCAGTGCTTGTTATGATGTTTCAAATTTATTTAATACGTAATAGTAGATCATTGTCTTAAGAACGAGTGATAATCGTGGCATTTTACTGTTTTACTGAAGAAGATTAGCAATAGTAAGTTCTTAGTAGGGCCACAAAATAATTTCATTTAACTGGTTTAGTACTACAGGTATTTATCTGCATGCCACTATCCTTACATTATTTTTGCTAGTCTTTTGCTTTCGGTACTGCCACATATTGCAAAGTTTTACTTAATTATATCTTGTATCCATGGTAATGCCACAAATGCTGACTTAATTTAGCATTTATGAGATTACCTTAAGCCTCGTTGGCAGTTAAGGACTCATACTTTTCAAATTATCCCCAAAATGCATAATTTTAATGAAATTTAATTTTTTTAATTTAAAAATATTATTTGATTAAACACTCGAATCACTTTTTAATTTAAAATATTGATGCCCATATATCGTATATAAGGGTCAAAAATAAAAAATGATATTATAAAAGTCATATTATTTTGGCTCCAGACATACCGGGTGTTTCTCAAAAGACGTTCACCCCTGTAACTTTTCTGTATTTATAGATACTAAAATAAAATTTTGAAACTATGCATAAGAGATGAGTCTGCATTTATTGACATAATTTTCAATTTGTTAGCACTTCCGGTTTGACCGGAAGTGATCTTGACTCTGGTTTTTTAAATGGGACATCTTGTATATTTTTACTTATTAGGATTCAGCATAACATTCTGAGTAAAATGACACCTCACTTTTCATTTTTTGACGGGTAATAACATTTTTATGTTTATTTTTTATTTTCAATCTAGAGTGCTACAAATTAATTAAATCTGTTAATTTATAGTCAAGTAGTATATGAAAATTAAAATTATATCATAATAATTGACTTTCTAAGTTTCACGAGTGTTTAAAAGATGAACCATTGACGTTTACTCCATTTTTCCAAATAAAACGATGATAGTTCACTAGGATATTTAAAACGAGAATTTTTTTTCCAACAATTTGACACCATACACTCCTGTGCTATTTTAAAATGGACACGAAAAAATTTGCCTTAAATCCCAATCGCAAATTTAAAAGCGTTATCATTATTGCCCCCCCCCCCCCCCCTCCCCTTCTATTCTAAAGAAATATGAAGGCTGCTTTGAAAAACAATGGAATGGTTTTGAAAACCAATATAGGGTTTTAAATTAAAATTGTAATGTCATTCGTTTAGTAAATTTACATTGTAAATCAGATAAAATGGTTAGTTTTACTAGAAATGAACAACTTGGTAAGCTCCTAATTTTTGGTGTGACCAGAAAAATTCTTCTGAAGCCGCAAGATTGTATGTATTGTATGTTTTATAAACTAATATTACAACTTTAAATTAAAGCCATATTGCTTTTCAAAACCTTCCATTGTTTTTCAAAGCCGCCTTTATAATATTTCTTTAGAAAAGAGACGGCGGCAAAAATGCATTTAACGCTTTTAAATTTGCGATTGGGATTTAAGGCAAATTTTTTAGTGTCAATTTTAAAATAGCATAGAAGTGTATGGTATAATATCAAATTGTTGAAAAAAAAAACGCTCGTTTAAAATATCCTAGTAAACCACCATCGTTCCATTTGGAAAAATGGAGTAAACGTCAAGAAAAAAAAATTTCATTTTTTAAACGCTTGTGAAACTTAGAAAGTCAATTATTATGACATAATTTTAATTTTCATATACTACTTGACTATAAATTAACAGATTTAATTAATTTGTAGCACTCTAGATTGAAAATAAAAAATAAACATAAAAATGAGTAATAGAGGTGTTTTGGACTTTCATTGCCTTTAGTTTTTCCACCATGGTGACGTAAGCAGATGACTCACGACTGCACCCGATCATACGTCACTAGCTCCGCCCCCTCCCCCCCCCCCCTCCTAGGTAGTATAAATAGGCTCGTAGCTTTGTAACCTGTTTAGTATTCACCTGAAGACGACTGAAGATACTTACCAGTTGAAACGTTGTGATATGAAAAACAAAGGCAATGGAAGTCCACAACTCTCTTTGAGGTGTCATTTTACTCGGAACGTTATGCTGAATCCTAATAAGTAAAAATATACAAGATGTCCCATTTAAAATACCAAAGTCAACGTCACTTCCGGTCAAACCGGAAGTGCTAGCAAATTAAAAATTATGTCAATAAATGCATAGTCTCAAAATTTCATTTTAAGATCTATCAACACAGAAAAGTTATAGGATTGAACGTCTTTTGAGAAACACCCGGTATATGGTTAACGGATTGACCTCCTTTTTCCGGACACCCTATATAATTAGTCCAAAAAGAAAGAAATGGATAGAAACATTTTTGGTTATACCACTGTCTGGTTTTGACGATCGATTTAACACATGTACTATTTTTTAGGTCTGTTCGTATTATGTGTTTTAAATCCTGGAAATATCCACTTGTTACTGAATTTCTGTCTGTATTAGTCACGGAATCATTGCCAGCCATTGGAAGTAGTCTGTTGGTTTTTCAAATCCTTCCTGAAATTGATGTTATTAAAGGAGCTATGTTAACCAATGCTATGTGTTTTGTACCAGGAATCTGTAAGTAAATTTTTTATTTTTTTTTTGGAAAGTTTCAAAAAATTCTTATAAATTTATGTATGGTTGAAAGATTCTATTATTTTAAGTATACTATTTAGGTTGTGTTGAAAGCTATACCTTTACACTTGTTTACCTTATTTGCCATTCAACACCATAGGCACCTAATTATTAAATTAATTTCGTTAATGTCCGTACATTCTTACATTTAAAACTTTTTTTATTTTTCTTTAAGTTTTTCTATTGAAAAATATCCGAAACTGGAAGAAAGATTGCTTCTACACTACCCTATTGGACGTCGCAGCAGTTGGTGCCCAAGCTACAGCTTTTATAGCATGGCCATTAGTTGAAAACAAACCAGTACTATGGCTCACACCAATATCCATAGTCCTTATTTCATTTGGTTGGTGGGAAAACTTTCTTCCGGAAAATTCACCTGTAAGTAAATAATATACCTATATAATGTGATTATTTACCTGAAGACGTTGTTATTTAAGTACAAGAAGTCAACAATGTCCAAAAATCATCTTTAACTTATAACGTTACTGCCTATTTTTGTGCCAATATTAGGTACAGTTAGGTTCAAATTATTAATGTCCTGTTAGTACTAACAGCCATGACAACAATAATATTACTCCAATAATGGTATCCTTGGAAGTTATTTTATGACTCGTCCAGGCCTATAAACATTTGCCCAAATAAGAATGTTTGAACACATTTGCCCGCAAACAGAGAAATTCAACCGTTTCTGTTTGCTAAGAAGATACAAAGTATAGACCAAGGGCGGTCCTACGGGGGGGGGGGTACTGGGGTAATTACCCCCCCCCCCCCAGAGACCAGGTTGAGGACGCAAAAACTAAAAATAATATGTCCAAAAAACTATACATATTTATTATTTTTAAATAAAAAACAAAACCAATAAATTTGAAAAAACATTTTTTATACAGGGTGATTCAAAAGTACTTTGACAAACTTCGGGAGGTAATATTTTAACATGAAAAGTTTCTATAAACAGTGGTCCTTGGCGACTTCGTTACGGAGATACAGGGTGTTGAAATGTTAAAAGAAATAGTAATAATTTTTAAATAACTCCTTAACGAGTTATTTTTTTTTATGAAATTTTGTGTATCTGAGGATGCCTATTTTCTAAGTATAACACGTTTTCAGTAGCATACATATTTATTTATTAGTATTTGATTTTTTAATATTTTGTATTTTGACAAGGCGGCTTTGGAAATGCATTTTTTGTCGATAAATTAAAACATATTTGACAGTTATTTACCATCGAGTTTTATTTTTTCAGTTTTGTTATTTTTATTGGTAACTAACTGTCAAATATGTTTTAATTTATCGACAAAAAATGCATTTCCAAAGCCGCCTTGTCAAAATATAAAATATTAAAAAATAACATACTAATAAATAAATATGTATGCCATCGAAAACGTGTTATACTTAGAAAATAGGCATCCTCAGATACCTTCCTTAGGCATATACATATTTGTTTATTAGTTAGTATCTATGTAGGTATTGGTTAAAATACTTTAATAAATATTTGAGTGGTTGATCAGTTTAAAACACATTTTTTAATATTTGTGTATATTCAAATAAAATAATCATTTATGCTTAAACCGTCCCTCGTATCAAAAAAACACACGTGATCTTTTTTGTTGTAAATAAAAGGGGAATTTGTAAGAAAAAAGTTAAAATAAAATAAGTCAGTGGTGTAGCATAGTTTTCACAAAAAATATGATAGTAACATTTTGTACCGACGCCACTGGTTAAATTTACGAACGTGTTGTACTTTAAAAATAAGTGTCCTTAGATGCTTATTTAGTTCACAAAAATTCATAAAAAAAAATAACTCGTTAAGGAGTTATTTAAAAATTATTACTATTTCTTTTAACTTTTCAACACCCTGTATCTCCGTAACGAAGTCGCCAAGAACCACTGTTTATAAGAACTTTTCATGTTAAAATATTGCCAGCAATTACCTCCCGAAGTTTGTCAAAGTACTTTTGAATCACCCTGTATAAAAATATCAACATCTTAATATTATAAGATATATTCTATTATAGTCCGTCGATAAGTCGATATAATATCGCGAAAATGCTGGTAAACCGGACCGAAGAATGTCCGGTTTTCTAATGACTTAAAAAAATTTTTAAAAGCAGCGGCATCCAATGTAAAATATATTAAAAAACAATTGTAGTTTTTTTTAGCTTTATTTTCATGTTCTGATTTCTTTATTATACATATACATTTAAGTTTTGTTTTATTTTAGTGTTTTGACTTACATACATTACAATATTCAAACATACTAATGTTACAATATTAAAACATACTACATCAGTGGCGTATTTACGAGGGGGCTCGCCCCCCCCCCCCCAGATATGTATAGTAGTACAATTTCATTGTATAAACAAAGTTCATCTGTCACGGATAATGCTCTCGAAGCTTTTAAAACTTGTTTATTTTGTCGCTCTTTAAAAATTCTTTTAAATTAAAAGAGTGTTTTAAAGTCTGGTATATCGCCGCAGATTAGGCTTTACGGTTATTTTACCCAAAAAAGGGCGTGGTACCCAAAAATTTTTCGCCTGCGGTGCAAAAGAGCGCCTTCGGCGCATGAAAGATTGCGGCTCCAGCGCAAATCCTTAAAAGTACCCCCCCGAGAAAGACGTTTCAGGACCGCCGTTGGTATAGACCAGCCATACCCGTGTCAATGTCGGTCGGTACGATTAGCAATAACTGTTAGATATTTGGCAAATGGTTTTTCATGTTTATGGTAATTTGATGTAGACGTTTGGGATATTAAAGTAATACATATCGAAATGTAGACTTTTTCTAGGTTCCACATTTTTCTAGGTTCCACATCGTGGACATAGGGGAGACCGGGGCTAGTTGTCGCAGGGGCAAGTTGTCGTAATCGTTATATCGCGAAAAGTAGAGTACTCAGATTTCCCAAATCAATATTTTCTGAATCAATATAGTTACCCCATCTCTAATTTCTAACGTTGTTATTGATTCCGTTAAATGGCGGCACTGCAGTTTGAATAATCTCATTTTCTGGCACGTGTGTAATTTTTTGCCCTGAATTTGTTTCATGTGATTCTGTAAAAAAATAAGCGTGAAGGTAGGAAAAATGTATTTTTATGATAGTTTATTATGTTTCTTATATCTTCATAGTATTGTTTGTGGATTCTATTATGAAACCGAGAAGTTATTTGATTATAACCTAGGTCATACCGGTTGGGGTTATATGTCGCATTGTTTGCGGGGCAAGTTGTCTTAACGCGACAACTTGCCCCGGTGCAACAAAACAGCTAAAAAAGCAAAACTCATCGACGAAGAAATGTTAAGTGATGATAAAGAAGAAGCATTCTGCATAACTGCATCATGTGTCATGGACCTTACCGTTCCTCAATGGTGGACTGGTTGCAATGCATCGGATCCAAATTCTGGGCTCATGAAAGTTGCATAGATGGGAACCCATACTACGTATGTCGGAATTGTGATTCTGATGATGACTTCTAGTTTCATTGCCATTATGTTTAGAATTGTCTTTTGTTTATTTATTTAAAAAATTATATATAAATGAACTACTGTAACTTTTTATAAAATAATCGCATTTGATTTATTAACGACAAGTTACCCCAGGTATTACGACAATATGCCCCGCAGTGGGGCAGCTTGTCTCATTTTCCCGAGCAGAACAAAAATGACTAAAATTCTAGATACAGTACATTTTGTTTACAATTGCTCTGTAAATAGTGTTCGTAACATATAAAAGTACAATATCAATTTACTTATTTCCATATAAATTTAAAAAGAACCCTAAAAAAAAATTAAAAGTAAATTTTGCGACAACTAGCCCCGGTCTCCCCTACAGTATCGCCACTGAAACAAAGAAACATTTGCACGTCCACATCTGGTTGGTAGCATGTTTAAAAATACATGTTTTCCATCATCGACAGAAAACAACAACAACAACAACAACAACATAAGTAGTTTATTTAGGGAAAAAGGTATCATGGGATGAAACATTTCGTTTTTGAAAATCAGTATGAACTTTTTAATTAATTATAATTATATTTTTATCTTATTTCAAATATCATAAAGAAGAAAATATAATGAAAAATGACAATACAACAAAATGCCCTATTTTAATAATTAAAATAAATTATCTCCACAAGGATCATCATCATCACACTCGTCCAATTTCATAATAAGGGGAAGAGTATATGAAGCATCGATAAATCTTTCCCGTTCCCATTTATAATTTTATTGGTTCTTTGTGACCAATTTGTATTTGGAATTTTTACATTTAGCCCATGATAATAAGCCACGGTTCTCCCAAGGTTGGTAACGATTTTTCTTTAAACTGTTTCTCAACATTTTCACTATTCATCTAACCATGATAATCAGCAGATTACAGGTCAGACTTGAATATGAATCTTGCATTATTCACAAATCTATTTTCTGAACCAGCATGTAGAATACACCGTACACTATCTGACGATTTTTTTAACTGTATGAAGAGTATTTTGCCAACTTCTCCTAAAAGCCCCTTTACTGTATATCCAGTTTGCATCCAGAAAACAGGTTTTAAGGTTAATTGAGAGTTGCCGTTATTCTTAAATTCTCTTAAAAATCCTACTCGTTTTCGGGATATATGGGGTTTAAAAAACGCCTGTTTGGATACAGTACATTTAAACCATTTTAATTTTAATTTTTTTAAACAATCCGCTAATGAACCAGCTAGATATTTTAACACCATCAATGATTTTAAGGTTTAGTTGTATTGAGCGAATGGTAACGTACTCTATACATACCCTACGCTCTTTTATGGTATGTTCATGTTATTCGCGAAGTTGACGACCACGGAATGACAAAATAGCTACATTATTGCGATTTTTAAAATCTACATCCTTCGCTATGCCCCTTGCCTTAATTCGTTGTGTTGTAATGTTAAACATGAAACTTCCGAAGCATCAGAAATTCTCTAAAACAGATTGGTACTTACTTATAAAAACATTACCTTTATTATTTTTCATGTTTATTATTTATGTTTTCACAATTTTTGCTTTATTATATCTATTTACCTCGTAAACTGCGTTAAAAGGTAAAAGGTTATTTCCGGCACCACTCTCTTTGAAAATAATCAAATAATTTTAAAATTAATGATTGTTTTTTTTTCGCAATACCGTGACATTTTTGGAATAATGTTGATTGAAACGTCTCTGTCAAAAATTAGAATAAAACTTTTTTAACTAGTAAAATTATACGATATTTATTATTGACGCAAAGACAAGCACTAGCACATGGTACAGTATCGCCACTGAAACAAAGAAACGTTTGCACGTCCACACCTGGTTGGTAGCATGTTTAAAAATACATGTTTTCCATCATCGAGAGAAAACAACAGACATGGGTGCATTTGCCTAAATGTTTTTAAGCAAATGTTTTTATGCAGTTCCTATGTCGGGTCCACAACAAACCAACAAAACAAAACTGACAACAAAACAGCAACGCAACAAAACTGCAAGTTCTCGAAAACAGAAACAAATTGTCAAGTGCTGTCCACATACACGGTGTCCCATATAAGAATGCACAGTACAGGGATCTCGTAAACCATAGGAGATACAGAGATGGTTAAATTAGAGAAAAGTTGCGCTTTGCTAAACCCTTCAAAGTCACGATTCGAAATCTAAAAAAATCCGATTACTTCCGAAGATATTTGGGAAAAACCGAATTTTCCCGATTTCGTTATTATTTTTTCCTGACTCTATTTAAAAAGATATGACAAAATGAATTTCACATTCTCATTGCCACTTTTTCTGCTCTACAATCCGGTGTTCTTAAATTTTCAATCCGACGTTTCGTTTTTCCGCAACCATCATCAACTTTGTTTTTTTAAATAGTCGGAAAATTTAATTTTATGCTTAGTAAATTCTACCTTTTATTCTGAATTCAACGGTATATCACACTTAATATTTATAACATGTTTCGGACTTAAAAACTCATCATCAATATTATTTGATGATTATTACGAAGGAACGAAACGTCGGATTAAAAATTTTAAGTTTTAACTATTATAAGGGCAAGTAAGCAAAATATTAGCATCAAATAATTAATTGCCAGTTATTCCATTTATATCGTCTTGATTTATTTATTTAGCGTATGCGGTTACAGTACGGTACAAATGACAGAAGTATGTAAAATACAAAATACAAGTTGGCATATTCGCACAGAAGTTCCGATGTGCTTCGTTAATGGGCGCTGAGAAGCGCCATTTCCACTCGGTTGATCCATAGTTCGGGGAAATCGTCTTGAAATAGTAGGCTTTGAAACGCATTTGTCTAAATAAATCATGGCGATCTGTCAGTATTGCCGATAAATCGAAATTTTTACGTAAAGAAGTAAACTTAGTTCGGAAATTACCGATTAAATTTAAACTTTTTCTTGTCTCTTTATGTGTTTTTTAATTATGGCACATTTTTCAAATGAATAAAAATCGGACATGTTACGTTGTTATATTGAAAGCCATAAAAATTGTTTCGACACTGAAAGGCAATATTTGCTCAAATATCCAGAGCGACGCCAACCTAATATATCAATTTTCAAAAGACTTCTCAAAAACCTAAGGGAATATGGCGCATTTCAAAAACCAGTGGCGCATAGAGTAAAGACGAACGATCCAGAACAAACATTAACCGTTTTATTGGCTGTACAAGAAGAAGGTACTGTGGGATAAAGATCAGTCGAAAAAGAGCACAATGTTCCTAAGTCCAATGCTCAAAGGATACTTCACAAGGAAGGTTTTCGTCCATTTAGATTCAGGATTTGTCATAGTTTAGTACCTGGTGATCAACAGCGCAGAATGATTTTCTGCGAGTGGCTGCCTAGAATGTGTGATGAAAATCGTGAATTTCCAAGAACTATTCTATGGTCAGACGAAAGTTATTTTTGTAACAATGGAATTTTTAAACGGCACAATCGACATTATTGGGCAAAGCATAATGAACATCGTGTACGACCATTGAGGCACCAGCAACGCTTTGGCTTTAATATGTGGTGTGATATTTTAGGAACAAGGATTATCGGACGAATAATTTATGAAGGTACTTTAAATGCAGAAAGATATTTCCAGTTCTTGAATAACGATATTGAAGATTTTCTTAATAACATTCCTCTGACAGAAAACAACAGTATTTGGTTTCAGCAAGATGGGGCACCTCCACATAATTCTCGAAACAACATTGAATATCTAACAGAACGTTTCCAGAACAATGTAATCGCCACTAATGGTCCTATAAGATGGCCTGCACGATCTCCCGACATCACTCCGTTGCATTTTTTTCTTGTGGGGCTTTCTCAACGATGAAGTCTACTGGAAAACGTACGAGAATGTCGAAGCACTTAGAGCCGAGGTTCAAGACGCTATTGCAAGGATAACTCCAATGATGCTAGAAAACGTAATGAATGAAATTGTTTACCGTTGCTTCGTTTGTTTAGAGAATGAGGGAGGATTTTTTGAACATTTGATTAAATAAGCTTGTTCAATGAACTTTTTGTAGCGTAAAATTAAAATATTTTGTTTTTTGATAATAACATTTTGTTTACTTACTTAATAAAAAAAATAATAATATTGATGATTAGTTTTTAAGTCCGAAATATGTTATAAATATTAAGTGTGATATGCCGTTGAATTCAGAATAAAAGGTAGAATTTATTTATTCAAATTTTCCGACTATTTAAAAAAACAAAGTTGATGATGGTTGCGGAAAAACGAAACGTCGGATTGAAAATTTAAGAACACCGGCTTGTAGAGCAGAAAAAGTGGCAATGAGAATGTGAAATTCCTTTTGTCATATCTTTTTAAATAGAGTCAGGAAAAAATAAAAACGAAATCGGGCAAATTCGGTATTTCCCAAATATCTTCGGAAGTAATCGGATTTTTTTAGATTTCGAATTGTGACTTTGAAGGGTTTACCAAAGCGCAACTTTTCTCTAATTTAACCGTCTCTGTATCTCCTGTGGTTTACGAGATCCCTGTACTGTGCATTCTTATATGGGACACCGTGTATACGAAAACAATAATTAATTATTAATCTTTCAAATATTGTTATCGAATCTGTTTTAATGTGGCGTGCTCGAAATTTCGCATTACGAAGGAACCATTACTTATTTGGGAAAGAAAGAAAAACTAAAAGTCTTCCTCCACTAAATTTAATAGAATAAAAATTCTCTAAGGGTCTCTACATGTTTCGAACGTTCATCATCAGGAAACAGAAAAAATATTTGGTACTGATGGTTTTAGCAGAAGAGAAAGTGGTGTAGAACCTTAATGGAGCTTGCATGGAATTAAAACTTGAAGTATAGAAGAGACATAATATGAAAGAAATTGATGAAAATTAAAACATACTGAGTCAGTAAAGAGGGTCCAATAACCAAATAAACAGGAGAAGAAGAAAAAAACCTTTCTAAAAAGGTGTCGAAGATTATTTAAAAATTTTTAAAAACTTTCACTGTCTTACAGACATACACCTAAAGATGTTTTATAAAATTTTTTTAAAATTCTCCACACCTTTTTAGAAAGGTTTTTCTTCTTCCCCGGGTTATTTGGTTAATTTAGACCCCCTTTACTGACTTCTCACATACTCAGTACACACAAAAAAATCTAGTATCCAGTTGAGCCTAAAAGTTTTAAACTGAAACTATCATATACATAAATAGGAGCAATGCTAAAGTAAAAATAAATAGAAAATACCTTAGCATCAAAATATAGTTTTAAATTAATACTACAGTCTTTTAACTTGACTCTACTTTAGTTTTAGAGTAATAAAAATAAATGATCAACCTATCAATAATTGTAGTTGCAGATATAGTATACGTTAATATTGGTTTGATTCAAAGTATTCTAAGAATGAATATTCGTTATTTTCGTTTTGAGTATGAGTTATTATTAAGTTGAATATACGAACTTGCATTTGAGCACACATATTTTATTTGTATCTTCAATTTGTGACTATCCTACATTCTCAACGAAACTAGACAAATCAATTTAGTATCATCTTAAAAGTAGTTTATTATTAGATAGAGTAAAATTTAAAATCATATAGTTTTAAAACAGATGGATCTGAAAGGACTATATTATTAAGGATTAAGGTCAGATAGAATAAGCTCACCGCAGTCAATAGAATTGTACATATCAAGTTAAAATGTCTTTGTGACATAGGTATCAAATACTATTGTGATATTACCTTAGGTATCTGATCTGAATATAGCCATAACAGATAACTGATAAATAAAATAACTTTTTATTGCTTTTGGTTTTATTAAAAAAAAACAGGTAACCAAACAGGTAACAAAAAACCATAACTATAAACTATAACGAATATAATATTTCCTCCATCACACTATTACACAAAACGCGCAAAATAGAATACACACTACCAGCATCGGTGAGCATCGACGCGCGACGTCTGCGTGGATGTTAAATAACGACTAAACGTATTTCGGTCGTTTCCTCGCAGAACAAGAGGTCACGTGATGCAAATAGCATCAAAGAAATAATAAGGGTTTAGATTTTACTCAAGTTGAGTATAGAGACTGTCTTTGCGCTCCCTGTGAGAATACAAATTTATTTTTATTTTTACACCCATCATAGTATATTTCACTTTGACCACAATACTTATTTTTAAAACAAGTATAAGATTATCTCGTTATGATGATGATGTAATCTCTTTATGAACATAATTTTGATTAACTTGATGATATAATTTAAAACCAGTGGTAGTTTAAAAATGAATATATTTTAGGCACAAAATAAAGCAATTTAGTTTCAAAATAAGGCTATTTGTTTGAGCATTACTTTAAGCTTGTTTTGAGAGTAGTTTTTTTTGTGTGTATGTTCTAATTTTCATCAACTTCCTTCATATTATGTCTCTTCTACCCTTCAAGTTTTAATTTCATACAAGCTCCATTAAGGTTCTACACCACTTTCTCTTCTGCTAAAACCATCAGCACCAAATATATTTTCTGTCTCCTGATGATGAACGTTCCTACGTTCGAAACATGTAGAGAGCCTTGAAGAATTTTAATCCATTAAATTTTGTGGAGGAAGACTTTTAGTTTTTCTTTCTTTCCCATACTTTTAATTCCACTTTAAGCATGGACTACTTCTTCACATTACTTATTTATTATGGCAGCTGGTTATGTATTCTTAAACCAAAAAAAGAAAAAACGTTTTTGGGTTAAACCGAGCTTAAAGAACCGTCAAAAAAACTATGTTGAGAAATTACTGGAAGATTTATGAAAAGATGATGTGGAGAAATGCGATCTAGCTTTCAAAAACTTTTTAAGAATGACCAGTGCTGATCTTGAAAATCGAATACAAATTATCGGATCCTCGATACAGAAGAAAAATACAAATTTTCCTCTTGTCGAGCGCGTACCCACTAGACCAACACAGAGTTGCTAGAAACGCAGACAAAACATCAACACTTTGATCTTTAGCGACAGCCGGCGGAAAAATAAAAAGTTGTTAAAAACACCAACAAAACAGTTGCCTGAATATTTTGATTTTGTTTGAAAATTGTTGGGAAATATTGAGTTGCTGTTTTGTTTTCGTTTTGTTGGTTTGGTGTGGACCCGGCATAACACAGTTTTTAAACAAATGTTTAAATGTTTGCTGACAAATGTATGTGGATCTGGATGAAGCTCTATAGTTTGTTAGAGTGTTTTATAATTTTGGACTGGGGAATCTGAAACCTGGGCAGTGTTTTGCCACATTGAAAATGTAGATATCTTCCAAATTACCTTTTGTGGCCAGTAATACATTAAAGGTGACAACTGGAAATCAGAATGTCAGTCATTTTTAATTAATTGATCATTCCAGAACACCTGACTTTGACAGGTCAGATATGTTTTCTGTATGAGAGCTAAAGTCTGTTCAATAACCGCTGACCGTTACGTCATATTCTCCATAGTTGCAGTACGTCATAAATTAATCCAGTCAGTTTCACTTACCGGTGGTAAAGGTTATGATTGTTCTTAGGCTTCATCTACATAAACACGAAGGCATGTGAACAAGTAAAATACAAACGGGTTATTTCAAATTTTTAATTATTATTTTTATACTGTTAATCAAGTCAGAAATAAGTAGTTTATTTAGGGAAAAAGGTATCATGGGATGAAACATTTTGTTTTTGAAAATCAGTATGAACTTTTTAATTAATTATAATTATATTTTTATCTTATTTCAAATATCATAAAGAAGAAAATATAATTAAAAATGACAATACAACAAAATACCGTATTTTAATAATTAAAATAAATTATCTCCACAAGGATCATCATCATCACACTCGTCCAAGTTAATAGTAAGGGGAAGAGTATCTGAAGCATCGATAAATCTTTCCCGTTCCCATTTATAATTTTATTGGTTCTTTGTGACCAATTTGTATTTGGAATTTTTACATTTAGCCCATGATAATAAGCCACGGTTCTCCCAAGGTTGGTAACGATTTTCCTTTAAACTATTTCTCAACATTTTCACTATTCATCTAACCATGATAATCAGCAGATTACAGGTCAGACTTGAATATGAATCTTGCATTATTCACAAATCTATTTTCTGAACCAGCATGTAGAATACACCGTACACTATCTGACGATTTTTTTAACTGTATGAAGAGTATTTTGCCAACTTCTTCTAAAATCCCCTTTACTGTATATCCAGTTTTCATCCAGAAAACAAGTTTTAAGGTTAATTGAGAGTTGCCGTTATTCTTAAATTCTCTTAAAAATCCTACTCGTTTTCGGGTCATATGGGGTTTAAAAAACGCCTGTTTGGATACAGGACATTTACACCATTTAAATTTTAATTTTTTTAAACAATCCGCTAATGAACCAGCTAGATATTTTAACACCATCAATGATTTTAAGGTTTAGTTGTATTGAGCGAATGGTAACGTACTCTGTACATCCCATAAATACGCTCTCTTATGGTATGTTCATGTTATTCGCGAAGTTGACGACCACGGGATGACAAAATAGCTACATTATTGCGATTCTTAAAATCTACATCCTTCTCTATGCCCCTTGCCTTAATTCGTTGTGTTGTAATGTTAAACACGAAACTCTCGAAGCATCATAAATTCTCTAAAACAGATTGGTACTTACTTATAAAAACATTACCTTTATTATTTTTCATGTTTATTATTTATGTTTTCACAATTTCTACTTTATTATATCTATTTACCTCGTAAACTGCGTTAAAAGGTAAAAGATTCTTTCCGGCACCACTCTCGTTGAAAATAATCAAATAATTTTAAAATTAATGATTGTTTTTTTCGCAATACCGTGACATTTTTGGAATAATGTTGATTGAAAACCTCTGTGTCAAAAATTACAATAAAACATTTTTGACTAGTAAAATTATACGATATTTATTATTGACGCAAAGACAAGCACTAGTCGTAACGTAATAGTTAACGATCATCAAAGATACTTTGGATCGCGATCCCGGTATCCGTCAAAACGCGATTTTACCTTGGTCGGATATTTATCTTTATCTACTTTTAAATATCCTAAAAGGTCACGATCACCATTACCAAGAAATATATTGCATATTGACGTCACAAAACCTGTGTTTAGTATTAATATTAGGAATTTGTTGCAATATTTTTAAAATTATAATAGTTCATTAGGTTTTTATTTAATTTTTTTAGATTCAATATTGGAGACAATTGGCCAAATCAAAAGCAGAGTTTCCAAATAGCAAATATGTTAGCTACGCAATTGTCTCAGTGATTAAATGTCTGCTTTTTTTCTCCACTACCATGGCATGTTTTGCTATTAGAGAAGGCGACATCTCGTTTTTGTTCGATAATTTCGGCGATGCTTTTCGAGAACATCGTATGTCAGTGACTGAGGTAAAAATATTCTGCTTTAAAGTTTCTTTATAAATTGAAAAATATGTTTGTTAATGATAAGATACTTTCAATGCAAGATTCCATAACATGGAGAATGTCAATTATTTAAGTTAACATTTTCGAGAAATAATTTTTAACATAGGTACTTACCCAACTTATTAGACTATTGATTTTAGACAAAGTATAGAATGTTTCTCCATAACACCCTTGGAAAATTCATTGTAAATTCCGAAAAATGGCAATAAAGTTTATAAAGTTTTTCCAGTTAGAGAAATGTTTCTAATTCCATTTTACATTAGAGCATAAAGCTATATTTTTGGAAAAAGCTGTTTGTAGAAAATATGGCAAAAAATATCATGTAACATTTTTTAATATACTTTTAAATTCTAAAAATTAGTTATTGAAATTTGCAGGTTGTGCCACAAGTCAGTGGTTCAAACATCAACATTGATGACGCCATGAGCACAGGAAATAGCTACTTGATTTTTAGTAATTTGGAAACTCAGTTCATCATTTGGGGTATCAACGTTCTTTGCACCTACGTCTGTTACGCATTTGGAAAGTTTGCATGCAAGATTATGATACAAGGTATGTATGTGACTTAAAAATTGTTGCTATCCATTAAAAATAATTGATGATGTTGCTAAACGTCCTTTTCCTTGTTAAATAATACGTCAATTCCCATACCATTAGTGCGTTCGGTTTTGAAAAGGTCGAGCAGAGCGAGCAGATGCAGATTTAATGTCACGTGATATTCGGGCTAAACGAGCGCGTAGCATTTACCGAACACTTATAGAGTTTGTCGAGTTCCATCTGACATAAAATATAAAATTAACCTCACTTGGTGGTTTGAATAGACGAAAATGGAAAATATTCCAGCACTTAGGGGAGCACAAATGATGATGTTTGATGATGATAGCGACGAGGAAGAAAGCTGTTCGATTTTCGATTACAAAAGTTGATGGCTATGCCGAAAATATCGTCCCAGCATTCTCTAACAAACAAGTTCAATATAATTTTCGTATAACACCGGAAACTTTTGAAGTTCTATTGCAAAAAGTGCACAGTATTTTGCCTCACGAAGCAACTCACAAAGGCCATCCATCAATACCGTTGGAAAAAGAACTTTTAGTTATGATCTGGTGTTTGTCCAATTTGGAATGATTTCGGTACGGGAATTATGTTTGATTTTGTATGTTAGGTTAGGTAAAACAAATTTCCAAATTTGCTGTCAAAACACAAATTCAATTAGTTTGCTCCGTTAGCTCCATATTTTTAGGTGAGGCGATACGAGGTAACTCCGAGTGCTCGATTTTTCAAATATCGAACGCCGAGCAGTTTCACCCGAGGTCATAGATCTAATAAACGAACGCAACACTGCACCAATGAGCAGACCGAGGAGACAGATTTGCATTAACCGAACGCACTAATTGTATTGCATTCTTCATACTATTATTTCAGGCGCTAGCTTCGCATTTCCGATTGGCCTCTGCGTTCCTGTTCTTATTTCTGCATTGGTCATCATGTGTGGATACTATGCCAAAGATGAGTGTGCTTACTACAATGAAATACCGGAGTATTTATTTTACAACTCACCTCCTCTCACGTACTTAGAAGATTTTGTTGGACATCAATATGCCTGGGTGTGGTTAATTTGGTTACTTTCTCAGGTATGTCATGCTTTCAAGTGTCAATTTGGCACTCTTCTATGTACCGGGTTGTCAAATAAGCGAGGACGTCGGCTTTATCTCGGAAACCATTAATCGTACAACTTTCGGAAAGATTTTTTTATGAGTAAAGTGGTCAAGAGAAATTTCTGGAAATTACTTTTAAGTTCCTCATTTCGCCGCAAGGGGGCACAATTAAAAATTGTTTTTTTACTTTCTAAATTTGTCCGAAAATTCCTATATTCCTCTGATTACATCATTCGAAAGCTTAGACAATTCTGCATCATTTTGGTTTAAGGCTCATTGGCGTACCGACCTTGATAAGAGTGGGAGAAGCTATTGAAAGTGTAAACATTAAAATCGCTGTAACTTCTAAACGACTTATCCGATTTTACTAAATTTAAGCTTGTTTGGAAGGGGAAAATAAGTATCTTCAGTATATCATCGTATCCAACAATACACGATAGTGTTTAATAAAATTGCTAGAGGGCGCAATTTGTAATAATAACACTTTTTTCGATTTTATCCTAAAAATTCAAACCATACGGTATAACTATGACTTCATAATCGAAAAGCAGATGAAATTGGCAAGAAAAGATGTGAAGACCGCAGTTCGATATCTTTGTTCGTTTCAGAGTTATTGCCAAAACAATAATTTTTAATACAAATTGCGCCCTCTAGCAATTTTATTAGAAACTATCTTGTACCATTCGATACGACAATTGAAAGTACTTACCTTTTTCTTCCAAACAAGCGTAAATTTAGTAAAATCGGATAAGTCGTTTAGAAGTTACAGCGATTTTAATGTTTACACTTTCAATAGCTTCTCCCACTCTTATCAAGGTAGGTACGCCAATGAGCCTTAAATCAAAATGATGCAGAATTGTCTAAGCTTTCCATTGATGTAATCAAAGGAATATAGGAATTTTCGGAGAAATTTAGAATTTAAAAAACAATTTTTAATTGTGCCCCCTTGTGGCGAAATAAGGAACTTAAAAATAATTTCCAGAAATTTCTCTTGACCACTTTACTCATAAAAAAATCTTTCCGAAAGTTGTACGATTAATGGTTTCCGAGATAAAGCCGACGTCCTCGCTTATGTGACCACCCGGTACAATGTATAGACATAATATAATGCAAGCATAGCAGCTTCTCATCTTCAGTAAGAAAAGTAGCTATGCTAGTCTTATTTGTCCTTATTGCATATAGCTTGAAAGTGTAGGATTGAATTATTTGGTCAAATTGATAAAAGAAGTTATCAGCATCTTTAAAATTGCTTAGTATATATGCTGTTAGATATATTATAGTTCATTGTAGATCTGGATAACCCAACATATTTGGAAAAATAGAAACTCGAAGCTAGCATCAACGGAAAACCTTTTTATGAGACCATTGTACGATGCTTTTTTAATTGATCAGTCAATTGCCATGAATAGAAGAAATGTTATGGATCAATTGATTATACATGATGGTAGTAAGTTTCTGTTTTAATAATAATAGATGTAGGTGGGTAGGTCGTACCCACAGTGCGAGACTGTTCTAGTACCCACCTTTAAAGTATGTAACAAAAACTCCCAACAAAACTTAGTTAAAGTATGGATAGTAAAATGTAAAAAATGGGAAATCCCTAAAAATATACCCATAACTAAGGGACTATACAGAAACAGGAGATAGTATAGACTTGAAAATAAGTTATTTATGGTTAGAGGTGGGTAATTTCGGAGACTGGTACTTTGTCACTGCTCCGTCCTTGTCACAGTCACGTTCTTCTCCATTTTTATAAAAATAGCAGTGATATTTTAAAGCAGTTAGAGCAGTTTACGTCACATGCAAGAAAAAAGAAGCAGACGCTAGCAACTGGAGTTTGGTCGGCAGGCTATCATTTTCTTTTACAAGAAAGTAGATAGAAACACATACATTGTCACTCATTAATGGAATTTACAATGATTACTGACTGACATCTATTTTCGTTTTCTATAAGCTCAACTAACACTCAACAATTTATTATAAACAATCATGGGATTTCTATTTTACATCGCGCTAAACAGCAGGCCTTGCGCTTGGCTGCGATAGAGAACTGCTCCGGAAAATCCCTGCTTCTTGTCACAGTGGTACAGCGGGAGCAGTCGCATTGTGTCACTGCTCCTTAAAAATCGCATACTGGCTCACCTCTATTTATGATTCATTTCTTATAATAAAATACGCAAAATTAATTGCCAATAAATTATGTTTCGTTGAGAAAGGTGTTATCTACATATTTTTGCCATCTATCACTTAAACGGTCGGTTATATTCACGTTATTTTTATCAAATTAGGTATGGATGATATTGATGACCCCTACTCCGGTGCAAGCAAAGTTGACGAAGACAAAATTACCAGGATCTACGCTTGTGCAACCATGTGGCACGAGACGCCAGAAGAGATGATGGAGTTTTTAAAATCGATTATCAGAATGGATGAGGATCAAGCGGCACATAGAATTGTCAGGCAACATATGGGTATCACTAATGAGGCTTATTACGAACTAGAAAGTATGTTATGTTATAATAAAATCCCAAAATTCCTGACAATTAGATTAAAACCCATCAAGGGCGGAATAATTTTTTTTAGAAAAGACCAAAAAAAATTATGTGTTTATACTTAATATGGTTTATTAAGTATATATTTATACATTTTTCGGAAAAAATTAAATTTGATTTAGAGAAAAATGGTGTTACATATATGTAACGCTAGCCAGTGTGCGCATACAAAATTTCTTATTTATAGTGAAAAATAACATTACACTCCAAGCATAAACCAACATCACATTTTGAACACATGGTGCGTGTGCTTGCTGCACATCCTTCCCCAGCACATCGTCTTCTCTTTTTGTTTGGAATAGTCGTCAACAAATGATCCATCCGATCATATCGAATGTCATCAGACACCCGATTTAGTGAAACACTTGCTTTTGGGGTCGCCATTCTTCCTGGTCCTTTTGGTGCTTGGCCATATCTAGCTAAATATGTCTGGACAATTTGACGTCGAAACTCCAATTTGGTAGGTGATGATTGATTTCATTCGCCTAGAAATACACCATGCATTAACCATAGTAACATCGAGTAACCATGAAAAAATGGACCACCACCACTTTTTTCGGCGAATGGATATTCTTAACCTAGATATCAAACCGGGTCGTTTTTGTATTTTTTCTGACTGGTTGTGTCTGGAAAGCACGACGGATGTTGTTTTATCAGTATCTAACATCTTAATACCTGTTTCTAAGACTGGATTTTGAAAAACCAACTCAGCTTTTGGAAGTAACTGCCGGCCACTGAGATTATCTATAAGGCCACCATCATCCTCGTCTCCAGAATCCTCATCAGTCAATACATCAGCATCCGGAGGTTCAATATATATTTCGCGTATGTCCAGATTTTCATCATAGGCCATTTTGATGGCTTCTTCTAAAGTAAAACCACGCCTAAAAAACAAAAACAAGTAACATACCATATTTGTAAATTTTGTCTCCTGTGAGTTGCTAGCGTTACATATGTAACGGCATTGTTTACGTACTCACAAAAGTCAAATAAACCTAAATTTAAATAATACTTTAATGCAGTCTAAAAAAATTATATATTTTTAACTATATTTTACAGAAAAAATAATCAAAAAACTCGAACTTACTCTAGCTTTATGTCCATATTTTTTGCTTCCTAGAAAATGCTTTGACTTCTTACACCTATATTCACTAAAAGTAGCAAATCAGCTCAAACAATCCGACGGTTTAATATACTATCATCTTTTAAGATGCCACTGATGCTAATTTGCACAACCTTGAATCAAAACTCTGACGGGGTTGCCAAGTTTAAAATTTATACTATAGCGTTACATATATGTAACGTTAGCCGTTGATGGGTTAACAATTTCTGTCATATTTACAAAATTTGATAAATTTGGACTTTTACTCTTATGGCCGCTTATGTAAATAAGCTGGTAAAATATTCGCAAATAAATCCAAGCAATTGTTAGTATCATCCATTAAAAAATAACTTGTTAGTGTATTTCGAGGTGTATTTGGTTTGTGAACTTATTGCAAGCAGAAAAAACATAAAAATAATTATTAAAAATTAATTCCAAATGTTGAACATGGATACAACCAGCGTTTGAGCATGATGTGGATTAAAGTCATTCGAGATTTAATTTGTTTTGTTTCACATGTCATCACTATTTTCGGAAAAGAAATCTTTATTAATAATTTTGTCAAAAATTCCACACCAATCAAGATGAGAGAGGTTTTTTTGACAGGTTACCATGGCAACACATGTATTTTATCGGAAATTTTTTCTTTGTGGGTAACCAACAGCGAATTAAAGTGGAAATTTTGTGACATAATCACAGAATAATTTTTGTTTCACTTAATCTTAGTTTAAATTTTTTTTGTTTAAACGTGTTTACATTTCACAAAAACGCAGTTGAACAAAATTAGGTCTTGATTTTTTATAACCTAAATTTTTATACATTTCACTTACATAATTAAATTTAAAGTATAAAATTGGAATGGCCCCAACTGATGAATGCCGGCTTTGCTTGGAAGATGCAGAAATAGTAGAACACATAATGTGCGCTTGCCCCGCAGCAGAAAGAATCAGATTCGCCCTATTTGGCGAGGTGACTCTGCTGCCGGATGACATGAAAAATGTCTCTCCCAGTACCTTCATTACCTTCATTAAAAAGTTAGACCTATTGGGGGAAATATAACAAAGTGTGAGCCACAATAGATCGCATAGTTGCAATGGAGGGTTAGCTGTAACCCACTCACTTTTAACTTAACCTAACCTAAAATACATAATTAAGCTGTTTTTGGTATTCTTTTGCCACCTCCTTTCTTCTTAAAGGCGAAAAAGCTGGTCTTGAATCAAACAAATCGCTTTAATAATTAAATATCTATGTCTGATAAAATATATATAATATTTAGAAACAATTTACCAATTTCCATTTAATAGTTTCAATTTTAAATAATTTAGAAGCAAATATTCCTAAACAATTCGAAACAAATTTTCTTTCTTCAAATGGCAACCGCAATCTTCCATTAGTTTGGCAAGTCTGGCAGGACAATTTTCGAAACGATTCATTTTAAAAATAAAAAGTACCTATTGTTTGTTTTTGACTGCAAAATATTCTGCTTATTACAAAACACGAATTTTTACTGATATTTTGTGCTGTCAAAATATGACCGGTTCGCTCGCGCTGATTATGCAAGCCATAAACTGTACGTATAAAATAATGAAATAAAAACTGAAAAAAACTGTTTTCTGCCACTTGTAGTAACTTAAAATGGATGATAAATTAAAGAATATATTGTGTTGTCTTAAAATTGGATTTCAAAGTAACTACAATAAGTTGAAATCAATATAATGTTGTTGCTACCGAAAGCTAATCGAAGCTGCGGAGCAAACTAAATCTCTTAATGTACCACCCTATACTACATTCATTTGAAAACTTCCCACCTCAATTTTCCTGCTTTAAAATAAAAATGTGGAAAATCGCTCGGACCCGTCGATTTTTATTTCGAGGGGGACATCTTTTGCGTATATTGCCAATCTTGTTACTTCAAGCCCCTAGGAGGGGGGGGGGTAAGATCTAAATCTTAAATGGATACTCCCCTATTTTATATAATTTTTTTGGATTCTGCATAAAATTCTGAACATTTTTTAATAAAAGCATTATTAGTCTATACTTAACAGTTTCCGAGATATTGACTCTTGAAAAATGACATTTTTGAAATTTGACAGCGTCTAGCTTTCTAACTGTACGTCTTAGAGCAAAACGGAAAACGGCTTACATGTTCCTATCTTCGATTTTTATTATCTTTCCAATAGTGTCAACTTCCGGTCAAACCGGAAGTACTATATTTCTTACATCCGGTTTAACCGAAAGTTTACCCTATTGGAAATATAATAAAAATCGAAGATAGGGACATGTAAGCCGTTTTGCTCTAAGACGTACAGTTAGAAAGCTAGACGCTGTCAAAGTTCAAAAATGTCATTTTTCAAGAGTAAATATCTCGGAAACTGTTAAGTATAGACTAATAATACTTTTATTAAAAAATGTTCAGAATTTTATGCAGAATCCAAAAAAATTATATAAAATAGGGGTATCCATTAAGATTTATATCTTACCCCCCCTTCCTCCTAGGGGCATGAAGTAACAAGATTGACAATATACGCAAAAGATGTCCCCCTCGAAATAAAAATCGACGGGTCCGAGCGATTTTCCACATTTTCATTTTAAAGCAGGAAAATCGAGGTGGGAAGTTTTCAAATGTATATGAAAAACCATTGAAATTTTAATTTTCTACCAATAATTATAGTAAAATAAATCTTACATAATATGAAATAATTGGCTATATTAAATATTGAGATAATATTTTTGCGCAACTACAATCGATATTTAAAAAAAAGATGGCTCTCAATTTTAACTTATTATTATAGCATCACAATGCGTTTAGTGGCACTTTAGAAAAATTTAGAAAAAACTTTCTAATAAATGTTGTAAACCAATATTACGTAAAATAAAAAATATACCATGCTAAGACCTACTGTACAATTGTATTTACGTGTAGGTAACTACAGGGGTAGTATAATAGAGAATTTGACACCAAATTGTGTTTAAAATAAAATATTTTTTAATAATTATTCGATTTTAAACACAATTTCCTGCCGAATACAGCGAGAAGTTAAATTAAATCCGGAAATTTTTTAACCTGTTGTGGTATTACTAGCAATAATCTATATATAAAGATGACATCAACAACTGGTTACGTTATATTATTTTCTTCTGATTTTGGTGTTCCTGTGGTTATTTTCTTTGCCTGGACTTTTTGAGGGCCAAGCTTGTAAATAACTATTGTTTTCCCGCGCCAAATACAAAATCCTGCTTGCACTATGGACTGGGCAATTATCATATTGGTAAATTTGAAAAAGAAATGTTCAATTTATAACTGTTTTTACTATATCTAAATGCATAAATAATTTAATTTTAAAATTTCTTTATTAATTAATATTTTAACATGTTATGCCAAGTTCTTATATTGTTAATTCATGTAGATATAATGCTATCCAGGATACGCCCGAGCAAAGTTGGGTGAACTGTTGTTTACCCTTGGTATAAGAAAAATTACTTTATCTTAGCTATTTAACAGCCAGTTCACGGTAATCCTTTTACTGCTATGACACTGTTTATTTTTTGTCTGTTGGCTTTGAAAGTGTGGGTTATTTATTTCTGAATTTACGCGATCTAATCGGTTTATTATTGCTGGAATGTATATCTAAATGCACTTCCGCTCTAAATTTACCACTTAGGCGATCACAACGTACAATCCTCTTGAAATTATACCTATATCCCCAAACATTCTTGAACGATACTTTTTGGTAAACCGATTTTTTCGTCTTACTTCGTGACCCTCTCTAAATAAAACCAGTCAGTCGGTCGGGCTTCTTCTTGGTATTGGTTCATCTGTTCATTTTATTAAAAACTGGAAATTCCCTAATAGTACGACGACATAATTTATAGTTACCACTTTTACTTCATCTACATCAGAACTAATGTTATATCAGTGTTTATAATTTTTTTTTTCCTTACAGATACAGCGCTCACCAACGATTGTGTACACCCATTTACTCTTCTCTCCTTTTTTAAATAGATATTATTAAATTATAATCTACTTAATCAGCAATTCAAATCTTCCTCTATTATATTTTCCTTATTTTAATAACAATTTTTTCTCATTTATAAATAGCCTGGTTTTTGCTCGTAACCGAGTCCTTTCTGACATCTTAAGCTCCGTTAGGACTGTATGCACCTTTTATATTTCTTTATTTTTCTGAGGATGAATGTTTGTGCATTCGAAATATGTAGAGAATTTACAATCATTTAAACTCTCAATTAATTATACCAGTGGAGGAAGACTTACGTGTCTCATTCCTATCATTTGATATTGTAATAAACTCTTCATAATCCAAATTTTTGTACACAGGTTAAATATAATTTGTATTTTCAGCCCACATCTTCTTTGATGATGCCTTTGTAAGAAAGTCTAAGGATGACAATGATCCCAATATCAATTCCTATGTACAAGATTTAGTTGCCATAATAGGTGACGCTGCTTCTGAAGTTCACAAAACGACAGGTAAGTGATAGTATGATATTAGTAATTGGATGTACCGAAAGCAAACGAGTTTAAGTAGAGGTACTTGAATTCAGTAATCGCATATTATTCAATTTATTTAAAAATCTACCATTTGTGTTTTGACTTCTTCAATTACTCTTAAAATAAATCTTTTATAATTTAATTCAGTTTAGAATTTTATTATCTTTTTTAATCCTATTTTTCAGTAAGAATTCGTCCTCCGATCATTTATCCCACGCCTTACGGAGGTCGACTGGTATGGACGTTGCCAGGAAAAACTAAAGTAGTTACCCATTTAAAAGATAAGGCAAAAATCAGAGCTAAGAAAAGATGGTCGCAAGTTATGTACATGTATTACCTTTTAGGACACAGGTAAGCTAGTCAATATAAGTTATTACATGGGTTTAAATGCCTATAGTGTAAAAAAAATCACAAACATAAGTTGGTGTGACACCCACTCATTTATCCCAGTTCCTAGCACTAGTTTGTGTAGGTCAGCTAGGGAGAATGTCGGTATATCTACTGGTTCTAGTCTTGATTGTCCGAGTATTTGGTGTCTTTTTCGATCGAGTGCCTCGCATTGGCAGATTATGTGCTGTACAGTTTTCCCCATCTTGTCCGCAACGCCTGCAGCTTAGATCTCAGTTGTACAGTTGCATACGAGGCAGGTGCTTCTTAACAGCCACGTGTCTTTTCAGAATTATTGTGATGGTTCTCAGCTGGTTTCTGCTCCTCAAAAGTAGCTGTCTTACTAGTTTCGGGTCTGGATCCCTGACAAAAGATTAGTATATTAAAATTGACCGACCCCCGGTGTGTTCATCACCTGCAGAAATCCGCCACTCTAGCTGTAATCGTCAAATCTTGTGGTACGACCCTGTCTAGGTTGTGTTTATATTTAGGTTCTTTTAAAGTTTGGTATAACGGTACAACGGTTGTCAGGTTTTAAGATTTTTATAGCTTTAATTTTATTCTGACGGTTTCCCTATGATGCGGTATATTCCACTGGCAGTAAATGAAAATTTAAGATTTTTTTTTTAACAATTTATCTATTATAAAAGCATTTTGGCCATTTACAATTTATGAACAATTAAATCAGATATCCCTTAAATAACATACAGAATAAAATCCCTAATTATTAAATTTCATAAAACTTAGTGCAAGATGGTCTGTGCTGCCCTGCATTGGCAAAAAGCCGTAAATGAAATTTTATAGTTTTGAGAAAAGTCCACTTAAAGTTGAAATTAGTATACTTTTGCACGATTTTTGTGTTTTGGCAACGGAACAATTTTAAACTCTCCGGTAAAGGATATAGATAGTAAGTTTTATTTTTTTAGGTAGGTACTTGCTTTTTTTTGTAGTTTTAAGCAAAATCTATTGCTTACGTGTTTTATCCATTTTTTTTTTTCAATAATGGTTTAGTTCTCATACTAACAAAAAATACTTAAGTGCGTTTAAGTCTATTTGCCATTGTTAAAAGTTTCAATTTTTAAAGCAGAAATTAATGGCTGACCAATGTAAAGTACTTATACGTTTTCTTTCCAATGTAGTTTATTTATCAAAAGCTTTATGGTGCTATGAATTTAAATACAATAATTAATACCATTTATTAATTAAAATAAACAAATTAGAAAGTAATATCATTTTTATCATTTAAATCTTCAGACGTTGAACTTTCTGGTAAATTCATCCAAAATCTTCTACTGCTTTCTGGCATTTTTGTTACCAATTTTTTAATAATGTCTTCCTTCTTCTTTGACAATACACCTCGATGAACCGATCGCTTCTCAGGTAAAATTCCGACATCAACTTTTCTTTTAAGTATGTTAATGTATAATAATACAGTGGCAAACGAACGTATACGATTTATACGTTATATTGCAATTGCATAAAGAAAATAAAAATTTCAAGAAAACCATACCACAAACACGTATGACTTTTATAAGGTGTTTTGCCTTTTTTGTAAACTTTAGAAACTAAGAAAAGGAGAAATGGTATAAAATGGTATAAAAGCATACATTCTTTTGCCAATGTATAAATATTTCTATTTTGCTGGAGAAAAACCTTATAAATTGTATAAGTCTTTTTGACACAGGAATTGTATTCAAACCATGTCGGATAAGGTTTTTTGACATTGTAAATTTAAATTATTTAGCGCTTAGATCATTTGGCCAATGTAGGTAGACAAGAAACTACAAGGGCTATTCAAAATGTAATTATAGAGTTCGAAAGAGAATTAAAAGTTACGGGGGAAAATTATAAAAACGCAAAACGTAAAATTTGCATATACGGCTTTTTACCATTGTAGGGCAGTGTGTCCCATAATTTAGCCCATTTGCACCAACACCTGTCTGCGACAATAATAAGCAATGTTGTTTTATTTTTTGTTCCCAATTACGTCTGCGACTGTAATGGTAACACTTTTACCTCCCAAAAATGCCTCTTTTTTATAATTACCTTTGGTCTGCGACCACACTCTGTTTTAATTGGTTCCCCGTTAACCTGCAATTTATTTTGTTACATATCACCCCATTTTCGTGTACGTATGATTATTAAAATTATTTATCATTTCAGGTACCTAGTATTATAGATTGACGTACACCTTTGGTATAAAGGTACTACGTAGTTTAGTGAAAAGCCGAGCGACTGAGGGTCTTCAGTAGGGGACACACAAGTCATTCCTACTGTCGGACATTTCAAACATATAATTTATAAAAGTGTAATAAAAGTTAGGAGCTCGCCCACTTTCCGCATGTGTCACTTTTCTTCTCAAGTGGGCGTTGTTATTCATATTGTCGCCTTTAAGGATACCAATCCATGTACGACAATATTACCAGAAAGCCGAACGACTGATGGTCTACAGCAGTGGCCACACAATACATTCCTGCTGCCGTACATTATTTTTAGGAAAAACCCATCATATCGTTTTTTACACCAATTATAAATTAACGTTCTACAGGCAACATCATACCAAATAATTATATCCCTTGCTTATAACTTCACTTGTATATTGTCAATAAAATCTTGCCCTTAATTAACCCTTCCCCATTTCCTTACCTATTATTGCAGATTATTATTAACTTTAGAAGATAACATTATTACTGCATAATAACGTCCACCCTTTGTCCTCAAGTACCACAAATAAAAAACCCCGGGAGACAACATCTGTTACAAGTTACCTAAACAAAAAAGGTCTGTGTTTGCGACTTTGACCAATATTTTATGACCCTTAGAAAGCACAAGTGTATTGGTTTTTGTTACAGTTACAAATAGTACCGTTAAGCTTTGGCCCCCTTTCTATTTTAAAACAATTAAAAACCAAATTTTGTCCTGTAGACGTGTTAGCTGAACTTTATTTGCTATTTAGACCTCCATTTATTAATGTTCTTGATAATTTTCTGATTAGCACTTTTGATAGAAATATTTGTATGAATGAAATTGAAGTGAAAGAATATTAAGATTTTTATATGACGCGAATAAACCCGCACCAAAGCCGAACAACGCGAACCAACTGACAGCGAAACGACCTTAACTTGTGATTGGAAAAATACCGAGTATTTTTTTGCGTTGTTTTTTTCGCTTTTATAACTTTACCCCTACCTTGTGATAGGATTGATTTGGTATATCACTAATTACTAGTTAATTGCAAATACGATAGCGTTCTGACTATAATAAACATTATTCACTATCACTGGTAGCATTTCTGACCGAGAATACCAGACCTGTTCCTTTCACATAAGGGTATAATTACTAGTATAAATAACTAAGACAATTTTATAGCAAGAGCACTCTTGATGACAATGGAGTTCTTCATGATAACGTCGACGTCATTTTGTTCTGTTAGTTGTATCTACTGTTAATACCAAACGACTTACCAATGTCGACCAAACAGCAATATCCAGGTGATGATGTCATTGTTAACAATAACGTCGCAGCGACGCGTCTTTAGGGCGCGAGCGCGAAACTTTCAACCTTTGTTAATGAAACCCTTTATATTGATTGTTACAATAAAACAACACCCAGTTTAAACAACAACTTATAAATCTATTAACAAACATGATAAAGAAAGGTAGAAAGAAAAGTTACCGAACAAGAAAAGAGACTATAAAACTAATACAAAATATGATTATGCTAACTAATAAAGAGAGATTGTTTTATTTAAATGCGTTTACTGTACGATTCAGAAAATTACCCATTTGATGTTTAAAACCCTGTGAACAGATAAAATTAATATTTTTAATTTAATACAACCCTGTAATTTAATCACCCAAAGATTACTTTATGATAATCCACGAAAACTGAAAAGTCTTATAAAAACACTAAAACCCTGAAACTTATAGGTAAAAACAACAATCATACTTAGACCCACAATTAACTTTACACGTTCAAGAAACAAAGGATTCACTACACAAGAGGTATATCAAAAAGAGAATTATGTCCCAAAATGTATACTTTGAAAACTTAGTCCAATTAACCCAAAAGTATATCCCCTTAAAACCCGCGCGACTACACCCGAAAATAGCATCTTTGGTACTTGGTAATCCGAACCCGATAACAGAACTTTAGGAACTGAATTGTGAAATTCCCTGATTAAGCATCTAACTTCTAAACACAACCCCTTAAATTATGCTACTTCAAATATTTAGCTATTCCACCCTATAGAACGTAGTAGAGTCAGTATCGCCCCTTGGTACCACGTCTTATAGGGTAAATAGTTTATCCTATGCAACCAATCAGAGGTCATTTCTCTCTAAAACTCTGTCTTAAGTCATAAAACAGGGCCGTCCCAAAGTATGCTTGAAGAGTTAGCCAGTGACACTACTAATTCATTCTTGATATTTAATTAAAACTTTTTCTCTCTTTATGGACATTTCAACTTAAAAATCATATATATATATATAGATAAACAATACATAGTATACTTATAAAATAACCGTAAAAACGGTCTTACAAATAACATTCCTAAATAACCTTAAATTTAAAGTACAGCAATCAAATTTACCTAAAAAAAACCCTTTTAAGCTGATACACAGGGAAAATAAAGAATAAATCTGATCCGACTTTCACATACATAGAATGGTCAAAATACAAATCCAGGTTGCTACCTATATTTTCCATTATTTTTTCAATATATGGTTCATATTATCTCATTATAATGGACCACCCATGGAGTCCCCTTATTTATTATTCTCATCTGTTTTAGATTTTTGTAAGTTTATGTTAAATTTGACAATACGTGCTTATGTTTGAGTTTTTGCTAACAGCCCGCTTTTAGGATATAGAAAAAGAAACTTTACGACATAACGATAGTTTTGTATAACTTGAGTATATATATATTTCCAACCAACTATACAAGTTTATTACAGGGATAAAATGTAACTACCTAACTTAAATAACAATTTAAAACAATATTATTCTATAAAAATAAAAATAAAAACAGTTAAAAATAGTAAAGTATATTTTGAACGTAAAACGTATAAATTCAAAGATAAAAATTATCTTAGGAATTATTTTTTTAAATGATATTTAAATAATGAAAGTTTTTTAATTGTTTTTATGTGTCCAGGTAAATTATTATATAATATTAATCCATTATATAACAACGAACGTTTTCCGAAATTACTGTTTATCTTGATGGTTTGTAAAAAGTTAGTTTGTATTGTATCATGAGTGTGTACATCATGGCCAATTTTAAAGGTTATGTTTGAAATTTTTTGTTTTAAGATTATGGAATAAATATGCAAATTTTTAAATTATATAAACTATGTATATCTAAATATTTATTTGGCCTGTATAAATTTATTGTTGGTTCTAAGTGCGGAAGTTTATGAATACATTTTCTAACCTTATTTTGTAATTTTTTTAAAGGTTTTAATACTATAGAGTTTGCTGAACCCCAAATTGAAATAAGATACTGAATTTTTGAATATACTAATGCATAATAAATATTTTTTAAATAATTTAAAGATATATAATGACGAATTTTAAACAATATTCCTATTAATGGTGAAATACAAGTTCGAATATTTTCTACGTGTTTTCTCCAGCTTAAATGTTGATCAATATACAAACCTAAAATTTTATGTGATCTGTGTAATTAATATTATTTCCATTAAATAATATTGGTCGCTTCTCGATATCTATATATAACTTGGGCATTGGTTATTTGTTTAAGAGAAACCGTTGGTTTAAAATAGTTGGCTAAGTTTGGTTTTATTATTATATTTATTTTTGGAACTAAAGCTGTTAGAGCCCTTCTCTGAATTTTAAAAGGAAACATATTATTTCGACTCGTGAGAAAGCACTTTAATAAAAATAATTTAAAATAAAAAGATAGATTTTTGCGTTCTATTACAGCCTTTAGGCTTAGTAAAGTGTCGCATCTGTAGCCATCTGTTTTGCTAACTCTAAAGTCTGACCTGCTAAGATTAGCTCTGCCGATAAGCGGGTAAAATTTTATACATTTTGTGGCTTTTAAGCTTTTTTAAAACAAGGGTTCCTCTACACATATTCTTGGTCCCAAAAATATTATTTATTTTATTTTACCCTTAAGAAATTTTATGGAAATTTTTACGCGAAAAATAGCAGGTCTGGGGCGTTTCAATATATTCTGTAAGCATTCTTTGTCAATCGTTTTATGGCTTCTCGAACTGTGTACCTTGGGATATTGAGTGCAGATTCTGGACCTTTAAATATATTTTCCGAACCCGAAGGTAATAAGGTTAGATTATGATAGAAATATTATGCCTTGACGATTGACATAATCAGTAGATAAGAACATAAATTCAAAATATTTTTAGAATAATGGATAATGAAGAATTTACCGAAGAAAGAGCGAAAGTTAGAGCAAAAAATACGTTTTTATTGGCTTTGGATGGAGATATCGATTTTCAACCAGAAGCTGTACACTTACTAATACAGTACATGAAGAAAAAAGACAACGTGGGAGCCTGTTGCGGAAGAATTCATCCTGTGGGTAAGTTTAAAATATTATATCAAAAATCAAACGATGCACCCAACTTCATTATTATTTCTAAGTACAAAAAGCTACGAAATCTTATTTTGATACTCGTAAAACTGATTATAAAACATTAAACTATCTCTGGAGAATGCAAGCTATATATGTCACTCTGTACCTCCTTTAATATAGTCATTACCATATATGTAGCTGTTATGTTAAACACAAAGTTTTGATGATTGCAATCACTTAATATCGATGCCAAAATGATCTTTTACGGGACGAGAACACAAAAATACCAGTCGCCAGGGGAAAATATTATTTACCATGATAGGTAATAGTTATTTACACTACAAGGGTGGTAGGTGGTACTTACCAGTCGAGGACATAGTTTGCGCCCGAGCGATAGTGAGGATTTGCAAAATAGTCCGAGACTGGTCAAGAATACTGCCTCCCGAGTTTTGTATTATATTTTTACTACTCCAGTTCCCTCAAATTAAAAAAAAATGTTTTTAATTTTATAATTTGAGCTATCCAACTGAAATACCCTGTATGTATGACAGGTTTCCTAGTGTTGACACTTTGATTACTATGGAATTCATAATGTTCATAATCAAACAAACGTTCTGTCAGTGTCAGTTTTTTTAAGAAATCGAAAAAATGAATATCGATGCAGTTGCGAATGCAGCTTGCGCTGCTCTCATACCTCAGAAATCGAAGGAACGGTACAATCGGTGTTACAAGGACTTCAAGGATCGGTGCAGTATTAATGCAAGTGATGAAAGAGTCATCGAGAATTCTACGCTGGCGTACTTTGTACTTCCCTAGGGAGGTAAAACGTACTTACCTCCCTCAAATCAGTATCAAAATAAAGTAGGTACTTACCGAGTAAGGAGTAGAAAAATGTTTCTTAAACTATGCTGCGTAAATTACAGAACAAAAATATTAAAAACTGAAAAAACATTCTTCAAAGCGATATTAATACTTATCCAAAAATGGTATTACTCTTAATCCTTCTGTATTTCTTTGTTTTAGGTTCTGGAGCTATGGCTTGGTATCAAATCTTTGAATACGCTGTAGGGCATTGGATGCAAAAAGCAACAGAACACGTCATTGGTTGCGTTCTTTGCTCCCCTGGTTGCTTCTCTCTTTTCAGGGCTAGTGCTCTTATGGACCACAATGTGATGGCTAGATATACAACTAGATCTACGGAGGCTAGACATTATGTTCAATACGATCAAGGTACACAAAAATCGCTTTTCAATATACACTATTAGATACATTTTAAACATTTACTAACCCCAATATTTATTCTTCCAATTTAATAATTTACCCAGATAGTGTGTAGGAAATATTTCTATGGAACACCTTGCTTTAACTTTTTAGATCATAGACGGTAGACCAAAGCTAATCGTAATTTTTGTAATTCACTGCACTTAAGCTCATTGCACATAATGTAAAATATAATTATTATTGAATGATCAAAGAGTTTTGGACTTCCATTGTCTTTATTTGGTTTAAATCACAACGTTTTAACTGGTAAGTATCTACAGTCGTCTTTAGGTGAATACTAAAAAGTAAAGTAACTACAGGACTATTTATACTAGCTAGGTGCACTAAAGCATAAATATGGTTGGTGCAGTCATGCGTTCAGTGGGCACGCGATCGTATCCTAAGATTACATCTATCTAACAAAGGTTTCCAGATATCTCTTATGTCTAATGCAGGTTTACTAAAGCAGCCTGGGTTCTGGTGAATAGCAGCAGCTTCCTTGAACTTTCTTGTCCTCCATTTTGGTTCCCTTTGTAGGATTTCAGCTTCTGACCACATGATATGGTGATCATGTTTCTAGGCATGGTCAGCTGCACCTGACTTTTCGGTCTCTCCTTTTAACGTATTGTCTTTGTGTTCATTAATCCTTGTTTCTAGTGGTCTTAATGTCTCACCTATATAGGTAAGATTGGCCGCATTCGCAGGGGATCTGGATCTGCGGGACCTTGATCTGTAATGCGGCCAATCTTATATAGGTGAGACATTAAGACCACTAGAAACAAGGATTAAAGAACACAAACACAATACGTTAAAAGGAGAGATGACAGATGCAGCTAACCATGCCTGGAAACATGGTCACCATATCATGTGGTCAGAAGCTGAAATCCTACATAAGGAACCAAATTGGAGGAAAAGAAAGTTCAAGGAAGCTGCTGCTATTCACCAGAACCCAGGCTGCTTTAGTAAACCTTCATTAGACATTGGAAATATCTGGAAACCTTTGTTAGATAGTTGTAATCTTAGGATAAGATCGCGTGCCAACTGAACGCCTGACTGCACCCACCTCAGTTATGCTTCAGTGCAACTAGGTAGTATAAATAGTCCTGCAGTTATTTTACTTATTTAGTATTTACCTGAAAACGACTGTAGATACTTACCAGTTGAAACGTTGTGATTTAAAACAAATAAAGACAACGAAGTTCAAACTCTTTCATCATTCAAGAAACATAATTGTCTCCAACCTTCAAACAGTTAATTATTATTGTTGATATTCCAAATTATTTAGGTGAGGACAGATGGCTTTGTACCCTTCTTCTTCAAAGAGGTTATAGGGTAGAATACTCGGCAGCTTCAGACGCATACACCCATTGTCCAGAAGGATTCAACGAGTTCTACAATCAGAGAAGAAGATGGATGCCTTCCACTATGGCAAACATATTAGATTTATTGCAAGATGCGAAGCATATCAAGGAAGTTAATGATGACATTTCTACGCCATATATTTGGTATCAGGTATGCATTGATATTAGGTGGAAAGTTTATTCAAAGGGTTGTGGCAATTGTTCATAATGATACCGTGCGAGCAAAAACCAGAGGGCATTAAAGAGAGCTTGGATTAAAAATCGTAGGGCTTGGTTTAGATCACAATGATATGAGGACGATATATCTAACCAAATCTAGGTTACAATTTTGTCAAATTCATATTATGACATGATATGCCAAACTAATGAGTAATAAAATAAGTAGACAAATACAAATTTATTTTTGTTGTTTACAAAATTAACAAAGTAAGAATATACAGAAAGAAAAAGAAAAATAATTACATGTATTCTGAGAATTTACATAACCGGAGAGGTGGAATCAGGCTTGAAAAAATGTCAAGTCTAATATATCATTTATTTCCAATAAATTTTGGGTAAACCATTGAGAGAAATTCCTGCGTCTTTCAAAATATGCGGTTTGTATTTCTTGGAATACTTGCACTTTATAAGGAAATAAATTTAGCTGCTTCTTAAGAATAGTCCTGCATGTTCCATACGATTTTTCCACTTCTTGGGACAGGCGTCTTATACAATTTGTTAGAGTATTTTGCATTACTTCACGAACGTTTGCAACAAGTTCTTCTATTTCCCTAAACACAGCCACGGATCTTTTCAGGCAATGATAAAAATCCCCAGTAATAAAAGCAACGTTAGGAAAATGTTCGTTAAAATCGTCCATTCACAAACCCGGATTGTATTGCCACTCACTATTTACTCTAACTCCGTTTCGAAAATACGCTTTAACCATAAATGTTTTGTGCTGTTCCGTAAAGCCCAGTGTGTGAATTGTTCAAGAAATTGGAAAAATTAGCGATGAATCAAATTACTTGTAACGACTGTCAAAGATGACGGAATAACTGATTGATTGTTAATTCAGGTAGTTACTGACACCTAACAGGTATTAAGCTCTACCCCTAACCATTACGTCCTTAGGTGCAAGGCCCTCTTTGATGCAAATCATTTTTGCTCGCACGGTATAAGGAATTAGACTTTCAAATTACGTAGAAGTCCCAACGTCAACGTCGCTTTTTTAAATATTCTTGCTGGTTTCCGACATTGAATAAAAACAACCTTTTTTTTAGATTATTTTGATGATTGGCACAGTTATTGGTCCAGGGACAATTTATCTTATGTTGGTAGGTGCTTTCGTAACAGCGTTTAAACTAAGCCAATGGTCAGCTTTTTGGTACAACATGGTCCCTATTATGATTTTTGTCTTGACTTGTGTAATGTGCAAATCAGACACTCAGGTAGGTGTTATTTATATTTCCTAGTATCGTTATATTACACTGAGGGGAAACTTTGATTACCATAACTAATATTTTAATAATCACAACCGAGATATCTAATGGGATAATGTTCATGATTGCTTACCATTATTAAATTCATTTTACAGCTGCCCTTTAGTTCTCGTTATTAAAAACGTTTGATTATCTATCGGTATTAATATTGATTACAATAATCAAAGTGTTTAATAACCGTTATCAAACTAACTTTTTACCACAACTACGCTGGTCTAACAATTTTGGAATTTTGAATATACAGTGTGTCCCCGGATGGAGTTGACAAGAGGAAAAATGTCTTTATTATTGGTTTTACGACGAAAAGTTATTCTTTATAAAAAATTCTGCTTGTCGAGAAAATTAATTTACCATAAATTTTTTTTAGATCAGATGTACAGGGTGTTGTTAAATTAAGAAAACATGAAAATGCTTTAGGAGAGAAGTACCATTATTTATTATTTTAGACAAAATGGTTATAAAACAAAGTTGTTTATAATCCAAAATAAAGCTTAAATACAAAATTTGAAATTTGAATTCCAATTTTTGTTTTTTATTTTTTTCAATAGAATTTATGAACATTCAAAATGTACAATTGTGCAAAAAGTTATTATTCTACATAATAATATCCTCCTCTAACCTGCACATATTTCTGCAAATTAGAAATAAAATAAATAAATAGGTCAGCACTCTCAGGTTTTCATTTTGAATGTTCATAAATTCTATTGTAAAAAAATAAGAAACAAAAATTAGAATTCAGATGTCAAATTTTGTATTAACGTTTATATTTTGGATTATAAACAACTTTATTTTATAAACATTTTGTCTAAAATAATAAATAATGGTATATACTTCTCTTTTAAAGCATTTTCATGTTTTCCTAATTTATCAACACCCTGTACATCTAATCTAAAATTTTTATATGGCAAATTTATTTTCTCGACAAGCAGAATTTTTATAACGAATAACTTTTTGTCGTAAAATCAATAATAAAGATATTTTTCTTCTTGTCAACTCCATCCGGGGACACACTGTATATATCATATTTTTTTAAGTGCGGAAATGTGTTTAAAATGTATTCAAAATGTCTGGTGATGCACATATAACTACATGCGCTCTATAATTTTTGTGTAAAAATATATTTACTATCAGCTGAAATGAATATAAAATAACAAAATTACATACCTATCTATGTTTAACGTTCCGTCAAAATTCCAGACTAATTTGTTAAAGGACCCAAAAAAACAAGAATTTTTTATAAAAAATTCGTTAGAAATAATGCTAACTTATGTTTTAAAAGTTCAATACCATGGCGACAATATAGATGAACATACTGAATACGACGATAAAAATATGCCCAGGCATTCAGATCTTGGTACACATACACAAATTGAAATAATAATACAATTTTTAAAAAAATTAAATAAATTTGATTTTAAACACTTACCATCGAAATTTTGATGGTGGTGGCGATGGCGGATTGATTTTCTCTCTGTTGCTTCTAGTAAAACTGTATTGGCAATATTTGGGCCCGTACTAAACATTATATCAGTATTGCCAAGAAATTTTCTATTAAAATTTGTTTCAATCTACAATAAAATTTCAAACATGAACTTTATGAATTTTTAAAAAAGTTTTTAAAAAGATGAACATTTTTGGTCGCATTTTTGTTTTATTAAAAATAAGCCTCCACATAGTCCTGCACATTTTGACATCATTATATATTAAAAAAAACTGCTAAAATCGATTTAAACTTAACCTATATGCATAAAATAAGTAAAATAAATCAAATATTTTGCATTTAAAGTTAAAAAAAAGCCAAATTAAAAAAACGGAAAACAACACTAAAAAATGCGTTTACAACACGATCTCTCGTTAAAATACGCACAAAGGACGATACGAATACCTTCCGAATAGCTGATCGATATTGACCGAATGCATTTAATGCAATTTTTTGAGTTATCATTATCAAAATGCCTATATAATGGTAATGTAGCACTGTATTATGACAATACATGAGTGGTTTTATATTGAATATTCCAGTTATAATAATAGGTGTATTGAATTATGGTAACCAAACTTGTAATTAAGTGAAAGATTTCTAAAACAAACTACTAGCCATAACTAAACAGCGTTTATTACAATAACCAATAATTTAGCGACAGTAATTAAAACGTTTCTGTAAGATTTGTTTAGTTATCATAACTTTACTTTTGTAGTAATGCTGTTTTTTTATTTTCCCTAACTAATGTTATCGCTGTATGAAACTTTGATTACTTGAATTCCCTCAATGTACGATGTATAAATTTATGAAGTTTCACAATTTAATATAAGGGTACTCTGTTGTACTCAAATTGGGTTCGGAACTAAACCTGGAACAATTATAATCAGTTTCAGACAGTTCTCGCATTATTATAGGTACGTACCGATAAAAACTGTTTCGAAATTTCTTTAGTTGTGATTTGGTGAATATGTTGAACAATTACATTCTTTTATTAGTATTTAGTATTTATTCGTTTATTTTTCTTTTATATTTTTTCATTTTCTTCTTAGTTAACAGTTGCTGGAGGCATTAGTGCATTCTACGGGTTAGTTATGATGGCTGTGCTCATTGGTGTTGTAATGCAAATAACAGAAGACGGAATCCTAGCCCCATCATCCCTTTTCTTCTTCCTTATGATGGGTAAGTAGTAATGATCATTACACACAAAGAAATCGATTTTTTTTAAACAATACCAACCCGTTGGTATATAGTGTTAGTCAAACTAAATTAGTGGACACTTTCACTAAGCGATTACCGAGTAACCAAGTTGTCTGATCAAATTGCTTAAAAAATTCCTGGCAATCTAGTTCTTCATTCATTGGACAACTTTCCAAGAATTTGGTTGTCAATCAATTCGTCTCTATGCATGCAATCAGATTTTATTTTAAAATAACCCAAAGTTTTCGTGTAGTTATCATCTCTAATTCTAAAAAAGATGGTTTTATGAATTCTCTAGTACAATCGCATTATTTTTTTCCGTCTATGCCCTGATCATTCTCCTTTTAATACGTTTAAAAACAAAACTACCAAAAGTATTAAAACACGACGACGAACCTACTGACTTGTACCTTACTCTACAAGCAGTCATGCATACTAAAAGTTTAATTGCAGCTGAGGGAACTGATTGCCTACGTCCATTCACACAACAACGTTCTGGCAGTCTAAGTAAATTGCTTCCAATCGGAACCCGATTCACCGTCCATTTGGTAACATAAATAATCGCTCGGCAACCAAAACATCGCTAGCAATTTGATTGCCATCGCACACCAATGGGGTGATCTTTTAGAAATTCGATCCCAAGCGACTAGATTATCAATCTAGTTATTCGATAATCGCTCGATAGTGCTTAAAGCTTAATAAATATTTAATTTTTAATCAACATTTATTAGTTTTTGGATTCAGTGAAGAAGCAAAATTTTCTGCGTAATTGAACTTTATACGATTATTTTTTTAGGTGAATATATAGTGGCAGCTATAGTTCATCCGAAAGAATTTTACTGCCTAAAATATGGTATCATATATTTGGTAACAGTTCCCAGTATGTACATGTTACTGGTAATCTATTCTGTTTTCAATATGAACAATGTCAGTTGGGGAACCAGAGAGGTCACCGTAGCTCCGAAGAAAGCGGTAAGAAAGTCTTCTAATAGATAAATAGTTAGTTTATTTCTTGTAATATAATATATAGATCAAAATAGAGGGAAATCAGCATAATTTGAATGGAATTATTATAATTTCGGAAATATATTTACGTGGGGCAGCAGGAAGATTGTAAATAATAAGTAACTAACCAGACAAATCTCCAAATTTAATTTTGTGGTTAGTAAATAAAAGAGTAAAAGCTAACAGGACCATCCTATTTGTGAACAACTCTTTTACAAATCTTACTCAATAAAATGTTGGTTAATTAATTAATATTAAAAAAATAATATTACAGTTTAAAATGGAGTTTCGCATTCTTTCTTCCCCCCTTCAGAAAGTTCTTTTTGAGGATTCACAAAATTCCATAAACTCCCTAAAAACAGCTACCGGGAAGTACACAAAATCTGGGAAAGAAACAATGACCGAACTATTTCAAGTACACTTTCCTAACTCGAGAATTCTCGACGAATCACCACAGACCAGTGAACTAAGATATGAAAACAGTACTCCCAACAAGGTTCGCAAGGCAATCTGACAGATTGCCAAAAAAGTGGTGAGAAAGGAAAATATCAAATTTACAATAAACTCAATTGAACCATTTAAATCTCCAAGACCAAACTGAGTATACTCGGTAATGCTTCATCAAGAAACAAACCTGCTAATCGACCAACTTTACATCATACTTAGAGCCAGCTTGGCTACAGGACATATCCTGAAAACTTGGAGACTGACAAGGGCGGTATTCATACCTAAACTTGGATGACCATATTACTCGGTGGCAAAAGCATTCAGATCTATCAGTCTGATATCGCTTTTGCTCAGGACGCTTGAAAAATTCTTCGACAGTGGTATAAGGGATGATGCCTTGGAACATAGACCATTTCATTAAAACCGGCATGCGTATACAGAACAGGCAAATCATCGGAATCTCTCCTTCACCAGCTAGTTAGCAGGATGGCTCTGGAAAACAGTGAAGTGCTACTAGGAGCGTTTCTACACATAGAATAAGAATTCGACAATATATCCTTCATATTAATTACCAGAGCAACCAGAACCATCAAACTGACCTACTAGGTGGCGGCGCAGGTGACGGGAGAATCACAGAATCCGCTCTCCTGTTCTGAAACCTAGTTATGGATGGGCTGCTACGACCGCTTAGCAGAAAAGGATACCACATCGTGGCACACAGATTACCGACACAACAGTAAGAGATAGAATGCAAAAGGCCCGAAGAATCGGAGAAAAATGGGTAGGGCACGAAGAACTCGACATAAGTCCACAAAAGTCTGTCATAATCCTCTTTACAAAACGTAAAAACAGAAGGACTGAGTCACCTAACTCTACGAGGTGAAAATATTCCACTGTCGGGAGAGGTCAAATATCTGGGAGTGACTCTGGAGTCCAGACTAACTTGGAACAAACGCATGAAAACCCCTTTCGAAAGTCGGAAGTAATTCTGGCACTAATATAGGGTAAAACATGAGGACTCTCACCTAGGCTAGTGCACTGGCTCTACACCAGGGTAGTGTGTCCAGCAATGATATAAGATGCTGCATTGATTTGGTGGCCAAACACATAGCAGAAAACAAAAATATTAAAACTAGGGAGCACACAAAGACTGGCCTGCTTGAGCATCACCACCTACCAATCTACTGTAACATCATAACCATAGCAAACTGTTCATCGGATACCCTAACTTGAAACTAGCGATACATACTGATGAGCAGAAACCAGCTGAGAACTATCACAGGAATTTTGACAGGACGCATGGCTGTTAGGAAGCACCTGAATCGTATGTAACTATACGAAGGAGACCTAATCTACAAACTATGTTGACGAGAGTGTGAAACAGTATAGCACATAATCTGGTAATGCGAGGCACTGGATCAAAAAGGCACCAAATGCTCGGGTAACCAAAGCTAAAACCAGAGAATATACCAACACGCTTCCCAACTAATCTACATAAGCTAGTTTAATGAACTAAGACAATTAAGTGGTTGCAAGACCAACTAAGGGTGAGCATAAGCACAAAGGGCCAAAAATAGCCGACGTGCATCTGGAACATGGGCGGACCCTAGAAAAAAAAATCCTCCAAATAGGCTACACCCTTTTTTTCAACTAAGTGAATTTTGAAAAAATGATGACATGCAAACACAAAATTCCTATAAAAAATTTTAAACCCATTTTTACCCCCTTAGGCCCAAATTATTAATATCCTGTTAACACTAACTGTAAGATAACTTCAAAGGATACCATTGTTGAAACAATTGTTGCCATGGAAGTTATGTGGCTGTTAGTACTAACAGGACATTATTAATTTGGGCCTTAGGGGTTGATTTTCGAAAAATCCATTAGTAGACGTTATAAGAAGAAGATACCAGGATAAATATATAATTATAGTATTGAAAATATGAACATACTAATAAATGTAAGCTTTTATTTTTAAGGATGGTGCGCCAGAACCCAAAAAAGTTGAAGAAAAGAAACAATCAGTAGTAATAGAATGGATGTACGGCATAAGGGATTTCTTTGCCGCTTGCTGCGCCGATAAAGAGCATCTAGTTATGATCAGCAATTCATTGTCGCACATTCAGGAAAAAGTTGATCATATCGAATATAAGGTGGACGATCTTGAAAGAATTACTTTGGATCCCGATTCGGCAGAGATGAGAAAAACAACAAGCAAAAGGAAAACAACCATAATTGAAGGTAGTTTATTTCTGCGATTTGGTTGCTTGTGATTTAGGATGCGTTAGTTATAAGTTATAAGTAATATAAGTCTTTGTCATGGTATAATTTTTATATTTTTACATAAATACCTCGAAGTTTAACGCGCTTACCCAAAAGCATCTCCAACTTTTACACTTGAAAAAAATTCGTCTTAAATTTCTTGCCAACTATAAAATTGCTAGGTTTTTGGAACAGACAAAAGTCTGACGGAGTCAAGTCTGGTAAATAGTGTGGACGATAACTTTTAATTTTCCTATGCTGAGCACTTGTATTTTGAATATATGTAGGTATCAGAATTAAGCCTGTGGTACTTTTATTATAAATATGTTTTAATATTTAATTTATAAAATAATCATAATAAAACCACAACCTGCATGAAACTGATATATAGGGTACACGAAGGGCGGGGAGGGGCTGTATCGGCAAAACTATACACACTACGCTAGGGGGCGTCGTCGCTATGCTATGATACAAAGTCCCTAATTATTACTACTAATAACCTAAATAAAATGTACAGCAGATATTAAGTTTTTATATTATGCTCTGTAATATCCTTTATAAAGAACCCCGCACTTCTCTTATGGAAAATGGCCCTTGGTTAAATTTTCCAAATTTTTAGTATGGTGTAGAGAATGCCATTCTGATCAAAAGTGTTCATGGCCACAACAATATCCGCCGACCAGTTTTTAAGATACAGGGTGTCAAAGTTGTAAAATATGAATTCTCAATACATTATATGTTCGTAGTTTATAATATGAATTTGTTTTGTTTTTCTAAATTTTTGATGACCCTGTCGTAGATAGGATAGAATACTATGAAAATAGTTTAAATTTTTTTATTATATACCGGGTGAGTGACGAAAATTATTTAATATTTTTTGTTGAATCATTGTATTTTCGGCATTAAATTAAATGAAAAGGAAAGAAAAACACAAAGTCTTCCTCCACAAAATTTAATAGAATAAAATTCTAGTTCGAAAGGTCTAAAGGTCTCTACATGTTTCGAACGTAGAAACGTTCATCATCAGGAGACAGAAACTATTTTATGCTGATGTTGTTAGCAAAAGAGAAAATTAGAACCTTAATGGAGCTTTTATGGACGTAAAATTTTTAAATGTAGAAGAAACATGGCTTGAAAAATTGACAATGGATGAATACTGAGCATTCAAGAACGTTGTTAAAGTAGGCTTAAACCAACCAAACTAAATGGAGAAGAAGAGAAAAAAAAAAAAAAAAAAAACCCGGGAGAAAACATTCGAAACATGTAGAGACCTTTCGAACTAGAATTTTATTCTATTAAATTTTGTGGAGGAAGACTTTGTGTTTTTCTTTCCTTTTCATACTTTCAACTCCACTTTAAGTATGGACTATTTCTTCAAATTAAATTAAATGTTTACAAAGTAATGCTGTAGATGACATTAGCTTCGAGCAAGCTATGAGAATTTATATTATTTATATTTATACGGGATGACTCAAAAAAGTTTTTTTAATAGTTTTGAAAGAAATTTTGTACATATTTCTTTATGTACTCCCAATTAGCATTTTTCTGACTTACGACTAAATTTGTACCTATAAGGACGTAATTTTTGGTAATGTTTCAAGTCACTGCTTGACTTATTTCTTAATGTACAGTTATGGACCTTAAATTAACGTAAAACGAACGTTAAGATATGACGTCCTCTAAGCCGACGTCGCATAGTGGTCGAAGCGTGTATAGTTATTTTATGGTAAAGAATTTGACGTCTAAGTAACGTCAAACACTTTTTTATTTGGAAAAGTGTAGTTTTATGGAATTCGCGAGCCACGTTTCGACGTCGCCTCGTCCACCTACCAACTTGATACAAAAAATTTCACTTATTTTTTCGTCAGTCGCAGCCAGTTAAAATAAAAAGACGAAATTTGTCGGAAATAACCTTGTTTGTGTTCTGTAAAAATAACCTTACTCTTATTTGTTTATAATAAGTAGCTATGTGTTGGATTATTTTTCAGAAAATCAGTTCTTTTATTGCAAGCAAGTAGACCTGCAAGCAATATGAGCATGTCCTTAAATAAAGGAAAAAGAGCCTACCGCCATACTAATACTTTTTATAAAAAAAAAAGCTAAATTGATAGCATTACAAGCTCAGGCTAGTCTCCAGTTAGTCAGCAGCAGCTGTTGCAAATTCAAAACTCTGAGCTTTTACTTTGCAGTTTTTGTATCGTTTCCGTGTTTCTTTATTGGGTAAACTTTTAATATTACTTTGTAAAAGTCTAATTTCTTTCTGACGTTGGGGAAACCAAACTATGCCACTTTCCTCCCATTTATGAGGGACCGGCTCAACCTCATTAAGATCTTTAATATATACCTACTAATTTAAAGTGATCCATTTTTTTAGTTGTTTACCAACGAAAATTAATAAAATATTACACGATAAGCTTGGATGAGAGATGAAAAATTGAAAAAACTTTTATTGGGGTTAACGGTTAAATATACGATAATACGATTAACAAATAATGACATTGACATTCTGTTTGTTAATTTTTATCTACAGAAATTGACGTTTACTTTTTACGTCCTTTGGTCGTCAATTTAAGTAGTTCAAATGACTTAAGGTTAAAACCTGGTTGTGGTTTGGAATTCTAATCATCCGACGTTGGTGTGTCGTTTGCGGGTAGTAGTTTAAGTTAACTTTGGGTAAAGTTTTGGATATAAAGTAACCTTTGGTGGTATTGAGTAAATTTAGGTACATTAGCTAACTCCGCCATTTTTATGCTGATGAGCGTGTGAAGCGTCCCGTCGGCCATTAAAGCACAGTACGTTTATTTTTGAAATTTCGAAAATAAATACCATTTCAAATGGCAACTATATGAATAAAATTTAATTTCCATATAGCTTTATTTAGATGGAGTTTGAAATCAAGCCAATATATGATTTTTTTTCTGGTAATTTATAAAAACATATATTAAAAATTATTAAATATTTGTTTATTTTGAGGCAAACATATATTTTTCGATCTATTTTGGTCACATTTATCAGTAAAGTGCCCTTCGCAAGCAAATTTTATTCTCGAGAAACCCTATAATCTCATTTTATTTACGTTTATAACAAACATCGTTTAACAATAAGAAAACTGTTTGATATTTTAATTTCTGGTCTTGTTCTTTCTACAAATCAACAACAAATTAGGTTATATTTTGTTTACACCACATTATACGAGCCCAACATATAGGTACTTCCACATGACCAAATAAAACTTTTAGTACACATTTTTGGTTATCAAAAGTAACGTTAAATAGCATAAAATTTGGTAAAAAGAGTACACTTCAATAGTAAAGTTACCGACGTCTAAAAAACTCAAATTTGTCTGCTCCATTTTGGTGCAAGAACGGGTCCACACGTAGTCGTTTCGACGTCAGTTACCGAAGTCGGGTTTGTTTGTTTGGTCTATAGCGACGTTGGTTAGACGTCTAAATGCTATTTGGGCTACTTGTCGTGTATCGTATGCTTCCAAATATATAAAATTATCAAGGTTATACAGGGTGTTTCCGATGATAAGCGATAGAAAAATAACATAAAAATACATGTATTTATAAATCACCCGGTATATTAAAAATGGATCGGTTAAATTTCGTTATTTTTTAATATTTTTTACTTGAAGTGTTTAACTTACATGTTGGCTATTGATTTCCCTTTTCCTATGACCAGCTCTGGAGATATACAGCGTTAAACATACTCAAAACTAAAAAAATAAGCAAATAAAATAACAATTTTTGTTTAATTTCAATAAAATTTGTTATGTAAATTCATTTCATGGTTAAAAATAAATATATTTAATGCTTTACAGGGTGTTTCAAATAATTAGGGCCTACTTATTATTAAGTCTAAAAGATATGACGGGAAAGATTATGCAACTTTTGTATTAAAAGTTTTTTCTGTCACTTATATTAAGCCCTGTAGGTGGGTACGCAAATATAAAAATAACCCTGTACGCATACAAAGTTGTAGCACCCAGTATACAAACCATTTTTATGTATTGTATTGTATGAAATAACCGAGTTTACCAACATATCTAGAACAATCATTGCAAAAAGTAACTTGAACAATTTTTTTAATATTATTTTTGCTACAGTTAAAAAACAAAACTGATTAAAGTTTTTTTTTAAAGATAGGTTGTTTTTTTTTAATTTTTGTAGGTTCCAGAGCATCAAGGCTTTCCTTGCGCCCCCGTCCCTCGGCCCCTAAAAAAGCTACCTTAGACCAACCAGGTGAGTGGTAATAAGAAGAAAAATTACTGTGTACCAAACGCAGTACCTACAGTGTGACCAGTAAAGTCCGCATCATATTGGATTTTTTTTATTAATAGCTTTATTCGAAGTTTGACTTTGGCATCAAGTTCTGCTTCGATCGAGATGAAAATTAAGCAAAAAAAATAGTAGACACGTGATTCGCATTAACTGTCAAATTTTAATTTTTTTTTTAAATAATCCAAAAAGTTTTTTTAAATGCAGTTTCTAGCCCACATGCAAAATTTCAGCTGCGTAAGATAATTTTAATTTTTTACTCACCACTAAAATTTATTTTCCACTTAATGAACACTTTACTGATGACACTGTGTTCTTTTTTGTCTTAATATTAAGGTGTATTACTTTCAGACACAAACTACGTTTTCAAAAATACTTATTTTATGAAGCTACCTTATACAGGGTCAAAACAAGTAAACTTTGCATCACATGCGACCAAATTTTAATAGCCCAATTTTGATTTTGTAGAAAAACACACATTTAATATGGCTCTACTTTAAAGAAAATGTATCTGAAATAAAACATTGTCAAAAGTTTTATGTAGGTTGCGTTCAGTCTTATTTTGCAAAAGTGGTGCAATTTACTAAATATGGGTAAAAAATCAAAATTATCTTATGCAGCTAAAATTTTGCATGTCTGCTAGAAACTGCATTTAAAAAACTTTTTTAATAACTTTTTTCGATACTTTTAGAAATAACCCTACTTTTGAATTATTTTTTGAAAAAAATTAAAATTTGACAGATAATGCGAATCACGTGACTACTATTTTTTTGCTTAATTTTCATCTCGATCGAAGCAGAACTTGATGCCAAAGTCAAATTTCGAATAAAGTTATTAATAAAAAAAATCCCATATGATGCGGACTTTACTGATCACACTGTATATAGGGTGTCCCATATCTAAGGGGCCGTACAGCAACACGAGTAAGCTTGGTGATTTTTGCTTAAATTCATAGGTGGCGTATGAACCTGTATTACGTGTGATTCGCCCTCTCGGCCTTCGCAGACGGTAGCAAAATTCAATGTAAAGTTAGATGTTCGGGCGCGTCGTGGAACGGGTTAAATAAAAAATTACGATGTCGTGAAAAGGATTGTCTTGTGCACACGGGGTTAATAAATACCTCAGCTGATTTCCTGTTTTGCAATACAAAGTAAACAGTGTTTTTTGTTCTTTTTGTGACTGTAACCTCTCGTTGGATACTAAGCAAGGTTGCGAGATCCATATTCTAAACCATAAACACATTAAATTTACAAAAAAAAACATTATAGTATTATGTATATTAGTATCGGCTGAATCAATTTAAAAAAAAAAACAATTTAAATATGATTTCCTTTTGACTGTTTGAAGGTTGGAGACAATGATGTTTCTTGAATGATGAAAGAGTTTTTGGACTTCCATTGTCTTTATTTGTTTTAAATCACTGACCCGGTATAAGTGGTAAGTTTCGTAACTACGAGAAAGTCAAGATAAAATTAACAAAGGAGGAAACACACATCCAGTTTCTACTACAGGCAAGGGACCAAGGAATTATTCCCGATGGATTTAGGATCAAGTCACCAATTCCAGGACATCAAGCCATAAAGATTCTAAATAATGCCAGCAAAGCCCTCATACGCTCCCAGATCAACTACCACCGATTTAAGAAAGCTGCTCTACTCGCGGATATCCAACAGAGATTCGAGGAAATCAAAGAATACACATTAGAAGAGGATCATGGACCTATTTTTCGGAAGATTGACGCCACCTGTGATAAAGTAAGAACAACGCAACAAAATAATCATAAGAGGAAATTGGGAAAACATGTTAGTCAAGAAACACCAATAACGCAGAATCAAAGGACCATTGTTAACATTTCATCCAAAGAATTAACAAGCAATGAAGAAAACTTATTGGCCAAGGGTTTAAACTTTACTATCGCTCCAAAAGAGATACCAATACTGGACATTATTAGCGCCGTCGACTCAACAACCATAGGAGAGACACAAGGGGAGGAATTTAGATGGAAAGTTAGGGAAGTTCTAGAAAAATCGAAGCCTCCAAAACAAAATATCAGTAAGGAAGAAAAAATCTCCCTTGCAAACCTTCGCAAAGACTCCACTATCAAGATTCTACCAGCCGACAAGGGAAAATCGACCGTCATTATGGATGTTCAGACCTACGATCAGAAAATCGAAGAAGTCCTGCAGAAAGGTAACTACTCTCTTACTGCCAAGGATCCGACCTCTACCATCGAGAGAAGAATCTACCGAACACTTAAGAAATATGAACGATATATACCAGAAAAGACACGGACACGCCTGACACCACACCACAGTAAGCCTCCACATCTCTATGGTCTGCCAAAGATACACAAACACAACATGCCTTTAAGACCCATTACGAGCTCCCGTAATTCTCCAACATACGAGCTAGCTAGATTTCTACTCCCTCTACTTAAACCTCTTCAAGGAAATAGCACATCATTTGTTAAGAACTCGCAACACTTCGTACAAATAATAGGAGGAAAGGAAGTACAGCCAGGAGATCAGCTGGTGAGCTTTGACGTCGAAAGTCTTTACACCAACGTTCCCGTAAAAGACGCCCTAAAGGTTATCAAAAACAAACTTGAGGAAGACCATACTCTACAAGAAAGAACAACGCTCCCTATTAATGCCATCTTGGAACTATTGGAATGCTGCCTCAACAATTCCTACTTTCAAGAAAAGGATAGATTCTTCAAGCAAGTAGACGGACTACCGATGGGCTCATCTCTCTCGCCAATAATCGCCAACATTTACATGGAATGGTTTGAATCCAAAGCAATGGAACAGGCAAAGAAGAAACCAAAAATGTGGCTGAGATATGTGGATGACACCTTCATTATTTGGAATGGAACCGATGACGAACTAAGAGATTTTCTAAATCACCTCAATAGCTTAACACCAACAATCAAATTCACCATGGAGAAAGAAGAAAACAACCAATTACCGTTCCTAGATGTCAACGTGAAGAAAAATGGCAACATCATCCAAACTTCAGTATACAGAAAACCTACGCATACAGGTCAGTATCTCAATTTCACATCAAATCACTCAAACAGTACGAAACATGGCATAGTTAAAACCCTTGTGGATAGAGCAATTACAATCTGTAACTCGGAAGAAGCACTTAAAAAAGAAACTCATAACATCAAGACCGACCTCAACAAAAATGGCTACCCCACAAGATTAGTTGACACAATATTGGAAAATCGTAAGAATCGACCCAACCCGCAAGAAGCAAACAGAGAGGCACAACCAACACTCAATATTCCATATGTCAAAGGAGTATCTGAGAAAATAAGAAGACTAGGACAACGATACAACATCAATACCGTATTTAACTCTAAGGACACCCTAAGAAGCCACCTGACGAAGACAAAGCCCACAAGTCAAAAAGATAGGAAAAACTGCGTCTACCAGATTCCCTGCGAATGCGGCCAATCTTATATAGGTGAGACATTAAGACCATTAGAAACAAGGATTAAAGAACACAAAAACAATACGTTAAAAGGAGAGACCGAAAAGTCAGGTGCAGCTGACCATGCCTGGAAACATGGTCACCATATCATGTGGTCAGAAGCTGAAATCCTACATAAGGAACCACACTGGAGGAAAAGAAAGTTCAAGGAAGCTGCTGCTATTCATCAGAACCCAGGCTGCTTTAGTAAACCATCCCTAGACATAAGAAATATCTGGAAACCTTTGTTATATAGATGTAATCTTAGGATAAGATCGCGTGCCAACTGAACGCATGACTGCACCCACCTCGGGTATGCTTCAGTGCACGTAGCTAGTATAAATAGTCCTGTAGTTACTTTACTTATTTAGTATTCACCTGAAGACGACTGGAGATACTTACCAGTTGAAACGTTAAAGTGATTTAAAACAAATAAAGACAATGGAAGTCCAAAACTCTTTCATCATGATTTCCTTTTGTTGTTCAGCGTGTTATAAATATAGGTACCTTTTAATATAGTTGACAGCGAGCATTTTGGAAGACCTACGTACCTAAGCCAACACAAAACCAGCTTAGCAATCGGTTCCTTTATGTAAAGTCAGTAAAGTAAACCATTGCAACGCTTATAAAATCAGAGCTTAAAGATAAAAAAATATGGATGACAGTGGACGGAACCACTAATGCAAGGAATAAAAGTGTTGCTAACTATAAAGTACGATCTTTAAGCGAGAATGGTTCTTCTTTTTCGTACCTTTTGTGCAGTAGAATTTTGGAGCAAACAAACGCCAATAATTTGGTACACCTTGTTAAGGAAGTATTGGTTAAGTTTGGTATAACTCCACCAGAGATATTGTTGCTTCAGAGCGACGGAGCTGAATATATATTAAAAGCTAGGTAGTTACTCAAAAATGGCTTTCCATACCTCCTTCATATATTACTTGTTTGCTACATGCATTTGATATCATCAGTATAATATAAATAACAGGCCAATATAAATTGACTTAATTTTTTGGTATTTTTTTTTATTAATAAGGTGTTTTCCAAAACCCTTCGATCGAAGAATATGATGACTTTGACGATGATGACTCCGATGGGACTCCTTCCGATGATCTCCAAACTAACAGCTGGTTTTATGATGGCGACCTAATTAGAGGACATGTAACATATTTGGATAAAAAAGAGGAAAACTTTTGGAAGGATCTACAAGATAAATACTTGCATCCTATTGAAGATGACAAGGTACCCTTTTAAAAAAGTCTAATCTAATTCACATTCTTCATTCATTCAAAATCCTGCTTCTTAGGAGTCTATTCCATCTCTGTATATTAATTTGTGTCCTTCGTTGGAACTGAATTTCTCCAAAATGAGACACATGTCTTAATGTGTTTTTCATATAATGTATAACAGATTATCCATTTATTTCACTCAATTTATGCTAGTATTAATATTCTGAAAATATTTTTTTGCCAATAGAAGCCCCAACACCTAATGACAATAATGACTCCTTAAAGATATAAATGTCTCCTAGAATGTAGGTCAATTTTGATTTTTAAATGGAATTAGACCGGTTACGTTATTTTAAACTTTACCTTAGATTCTAAACAAACAGGATAGTACGTTAGACATACCATACCGAGTGTCCACGGAAGGTGGTTCGCCCCTCTAACTTTTTGATTTTCAAGATAATGGAATAAAATTTGAGGGATTTGTATACGACATAAAACTGCATTTTTTGAGAGGTGACTCAAGATTATGGAACTTTCGGTATAACCGGAAGTGACATAAACTTTCGATTTTTAAATGTTTTTTTTTTGCCACCAAGAAAATATTTTTTTTTCCAAATTTATTGTTTTATCTAGAGGGCTATGAATACCTTAAAATCACTTATTTCAGTTCTTTTATCTTGGGAAAAATACAATTCTACTATATTTGGTCCAATACCATGTGCTGTGTGAAATTTAATCTTTAAAGTTGAACTAATTTTTTGCCACCATGGCCCGTCGGGTTAAGAAATAGGAGGATTTTATTACGATTATTTTGATACCATACAGTGTATGGCATACACTATTAGGTTTTAGAAAAGCTGTCATTAAAAATCTTTAAAAAGTTAACCAGCAAAACTAATAAAACAAAATCATGCCTTGAAGAAAATTGAATTGAATTGGAAATTGGGCTGTCGGCATGTCAATTTTCTTCAAGGCGTGATTTTTTTTTATCAGTTTTGCTGGTCACAGGCTACTTGATGCGTTTAAATCTAAATTTATTCTCATAAGATGCTTCATTTGGGAAAGTTCCAAGTTAACTTTATAAAGTTTTTCAATGTCAGCTTTTCTAAAACCTAATAGTGTATGGTATCAAAATAATCGTAATAAAATCCTCTATTTTCTTAACCCGACGAGCGACCATGTTGTCATTTAAAAAAGATGAGTTATACAACTTTAAAGATTAAATTTTACATAGCACATAGCATTGGGCCAAAAATAGTAAAATTGTATTGTCCCAAGATTAAAGAACTGAAACAAGTGATTTTAAGGTATTCATAGCCCTCTAGATTTAACAATTAATTTGAATATTTAGAATGTCATATGGAGTCAAAAAAAAGGAAAAATATACCAGGTGTCCAATTTAAAAATCATAAGTTTATGTCACTTCCGGTTAAACCGGAAGTTTTATAATGTTGAGTCACCTGTCAAAAAATGCTTTATTATTTTTTATGTTTTTATGTCGTATACAAATCCCTCGAATTTTATTCCATTATCTTGAAAAACAAAAAAGTTAGAGGGGCGAACCACCTTCCGTAGACACCCGGTATAAGCGGTTTTGGCATAAATATTTTACGTCTTATTTACAATTAAAAATTTCAATTAGGTACATTTGTTTTGATTTTGCTGGTCATGGGTAACTAGAATAATAAAAATTACAGATTTGTTTACGAAAATTTAAGTAAAAATGGAAATGTTGGCAAACCAAGTGCAGTTTGGTATAGGGATAACATGGCAAATATAAAAGATAATTAAAATATCTATAGGAGGAGCATAATAAATATAGGGGGTTTATTTTGAAAAAACAGAGTTATTGTATTATAAAATTGTATAAGTTCCAACGTCAACAGAATACACTTTGTACAAAATTTTAACTACTTTATAATTTGAAACTGTTTTTCTAACCCTACACTTAATAATTAATAGGAAATTTTTGATTTTTGATTTTTTTTATTGCGAAATACAGGTAATTTAATACTGTGGTGTTTTTTCAAAGTTTCAAGAATTTTTTAATTTGTTTGGCAACGTTGGAAAACAATGAAAAACAAATAATATGGTCTCATGAATAATTTTATTAGGAAACCTAAAATACTAAAATCCATAGGGTATTCCATTTAAAAATAAGTGTATTTTTATTGTCCTGATTTTCTGGACGATCCTGCACATTTAAAAATAATTTAATAACATATTTCAATTTTAATAACATTAATCAAGCTTCACAACTTTAAAAAAAAAATTTTTTCGATTAACTCTAATAGTAGAGCCGATATATTATTTTGTCAAACAAAATGGGCCACCCTGTATTTTATATAGCTAACAAAATAGTTTTAAGATATGAACCTGTAAAAAATAACATTTATTACACTTGTACACTTTGTAGTCTGTAGTTAAACCTTTTAGAACTTACGAGGTAGATTCATACCCCAGATTTTTTCCAAATTACATTTCTGACATCTCAAATTTATTTTCAGGATAAAATGGCAAGAGATCTTAAAGATCTCAGGGACAAAATGGTGATGAGCTTTTTTGCCATCAATACTCTTTTCGTTCTTGTGATATTTTTGCTGACGTTGCAAAAGGAGATGATCCATATTAACTGGCCCTTTAATCCAAAAATTAACTTTACGTATACTGGAACAACGCATGTCAATGAGGTAATGAGCAGTCGCTATAATATGTATTTTTGTTTATTTGCTTTTATAGAGCCTATGGTTTTTATAACTGTTATTTTTTAACTTTTAGATAGTTGTAACCAAGACTCATTTGCAACTTGAACCAATAGGTTTTGTATTCCTGATATTTTTCTTCTTATTGATGGCAGTCCAGTTTACGGCAATGTTGTTTCACAGATTTGGAACTTATTCACAAATTTTGGCTAATACGGACCTGGATTTCGACTTGTTCGAAACAAAGGTAAATACAAAAGCTATTTTCTTATTGTTATATCAACTTTTGGAATAATTTATAAGTTTAATGTGTTGATTCTATAACTATTTAATCTTTTTTGGGGAGGTAGGTAAGGGTAGAGGAGAACTACCTAATAAGAACAAAATAATACAACCATTTTAATAACCAATATTTGCAAGTGCATGTGGCAATTATTTTATGAGATATACAGTGCGTGAAAGTTTAAAGTTAAAAACTGATTTTTTTGAATAATGCAAGTATTTAATAAGATATAAATTTCAAATCTGGTACATCCGAGTCACTAAAGCCACAAACATAATTCACTACTAAACTACCCAAAAAATAGAAACCCATAAATATTAAACATCCACAATAGCAAAGTAAACAACAAGAAATCATATGTGTGAAGTTAGCAACGTTAGAATTTCTTTTTTTTTTTCGCTTTACAAACGCTACTTTTCAAAGTTCCTACCCTGTAACTTCTTTTTTCCGGTTTTTTGGAAATTCGTATATATAGCAGGTAATTTACTCCTTTTTGGTAGTTTCTAAAGACGATAAATCCAAATAGTAGAATTTTAATCTTCGACAATAAAAAAAGTAATACTCGTTTATAAACGCCAAACCCCAAAAAAATTTCGTGGCTATATAAACGTCGCTGATAAACATTGCTTACTTCACACATATCAAAAAATCCACAGAGAAAATGTAAAACACAACAACAAAAATGGCGCCGGTTCTGGAGTATATTTGGAGGATGTCGCTAAACATGGAATCTTAATAACAAGAGGGTGATTATATGAAAACATCAATACATGTTTCTAGCCGTGAAAAAATAATATTTTTCACAGTGAAAAAAATACCATTTTTAGCTGTACAAAATATGTATTTCATAATTTTGCCGGTTACAAAATTTTTAAAAAGATTACTGTACTGATTTCCGAGATCTTCTAATAAAGGTCACTGATAAATCATCGTGTATTTATCAAATCACAATATTTGGATTAATAAAATATCATCAAATCCCTATATATTTTTACTGTTCTCCATTCATTTACTGCTTGTAATTTACAAAAATAACTTTTAGCCGAGCTGTCCCGGAAAGTAAATCATAATTTATTTTTTAACAGTCTGTTTACTTCTTTTTATACTTAGATTGAAAATCTCACTGAAGACGAGATCCTTGAAAAAGACCCAATTAAACTTTTTAAAAAGTTAATAAAGCTCAAAGGGGTGAATGGTGATGACGAAAAAGAAGAAGACCAAAATTCGCACGTGTCGAGAAGGAACACTGTGGCGGTGCTTGCGAAAAACAAGGACAAAAAACAGGCGGTAATTAATGATCTAGATGCCGCTTTTGCCGTTAGGATGCGGAAAATCAGGAATGGAGAAACACGTAAGTATTTTTTAATATCCACAGGCAATTGAAGGGGTTGTTCTAAAAAACAACATAATATTGGTACTGACTTATCACTGTTTGTCAAATTTTAGTTAACGTCATCTTCTAATAGTAGCTTATTTTTATTTATTTTTTTTATATTTTTTATTATAATTACTATAGCGGTTATTCCCGGCATCGCTCGTACAATTTAATTGTTATAAATTCGCCATCGAAACAAAGCAAAGGGTACCATACCTACTACCAATAGAACTTTTTTCTTTTATCCATTCTTACCTTATTTGTTTTTCTTTCAAGAAAAATGTCAGTTAGGTCAGGGTAGGTTAGAGTGGCAGACCTCGGGCATTGTCCAAACAGTCATACGTAATACGTAGTCATTTAAGGACCGTTGTAGTACCACACATGTTCCGCGGAACCTATCCGTATCAGCTTCCTGATGGTTAACGCGACGTAGATCGTAGAAGAATCTTGACAGCTCATTCAAACCAGCCACTGCTGTTAATAAAGTTAGTGAGTCGATCCAGTTGCAGGCTGCTCACTTCTTCCAGATCAATAAAGAATGGTTCGCCCAGGACATTGAACCTTCTTCTCGCGAGGTCGGGGCATTCACACAAGAAACGCTGAATACTTTCCTCCTCTTCTTCTGCAATCTACAGAAGTCGTTAGTTGGTATTTGCATACGTTTAGCGTGTCTACCGAACAAGCAATGTCCGGTGACTATGGCAAAGATGTTTCTTAGGTCCTTCCGACTGTGCTGTAATAGCGCTGCGGTTCTCCTGCCGTCAAGTAAGGGCCACAATTGCCTGGAGATGCTACAAGTCTATCCATCTGGTTTGCGCAAGTTGTTTAGCTATCCGATCTATCTCCTCTTTGACTGATTACAGTGGTCTAGCCACAATATTCTCTGCTAGTTCGACAGACATGCTTGCGCCCTCCCTGGCGAGCTCATCAGCAGTCTTGCTGTGTCCAGGAAACCAACACAAGGTGATTCGATGTTGAGTACCAAGTATGCAGAGATTGTTGCGACAGCGCCTTACTAATTTTGACTTAGTACTGCTGGAACAAATTGCCTTTAGGGCTGTTTGACTGTCTAGGTATATAGATAGCTATAGACGCAGCTTCTCTCAAGCCAGGGTGAAAAAATGTCATTAATCTCCTAGCTTTGCTCATGAGAATAATATCAAAAATTCATCATCATATATCTATTTAATAACAGACCGTTAATAACCCTCACAGAAGCTTTCCGTGGACTTTGCGTTCATTAACACGTTAGAGATAGAATTTATTGTAATACGTCAAGAAAGTCCGTGAAAAAATATTTTTCCAAAACCTATTTTATAGGCCTTTTTCATCTCTTCAGAAGCAGACGTTAAAAAAATAAGACATAAGTGTTTCATTACTTGTGATTAGAGTACCTATTTATGCTGAGATTCAGGAAATTCGGACTAAAATTATTTCTTCCAATATTGCAATATTTATGCACCTTTTTCGCCCCTTCAGGGGCCGATTTTCAAAAAAAATAAGAAATAGGTGTTTCACTACTTGTGATTTAAAGGTATGCTAAATTTCAAGCAGATATAACCAAATTTTTTTTTAAACTCTAGTTATAGGTACCTACCCCATTTTCACATCTTTAGGGAACGATTTTCAAAAAAATAATAAATATGTTAATTGTATAATATGAGAATTTTTCTGCGTGTTTCAACAAATGTGGACCAAATTTTTTTTTCAATTTAATCCTATATATCCCTTTATCCACCCCCTAAGGGCAAAATTTTCGGTAATGCCTAAACACATATTTATTTGTTCCGTTGTTCCAAGAGAAGAATTTGTATAAAGTTTTTTACTTATATCTTGTTCTTTAGCGGTTGCGTTGGACACTTGCCCCGTCCATTTCTACCTTCTAGGGGCAAAATTTCCCAAAACATTAAAGCACGTACTTACTTATTTTAACAGAGGAAGCATAGTACCAAGTTTTAGCAATATAGCTTTAAATTATAGAGAGTTATAGGTATCCTCCTTAAAATAGGTTACAACCCTTCTTTCAACCCCTAAGTGAATAAAATGTATATTTATGCATAAGAACGCTTGTTGACTGTTTACAGAAATAAGTTGTTAACATTACCTAAATTTTAATCTTTTTTATAAAGACCATTTGACTAACTGAACGATCAATGATAAGGCTCATTTTATTCAAAATAAATAATTGTGAGTCATATTTTGACTCATTATGGAGATTTATGAAAAAGCATTTCATATTTAAAGCGGTTGTGTTGAAATATATTAAACAATTCCGCTTATTTATAATAAATTTATATTTTTATGAGGATTTATAACAATCTTAACTTCTTGCATTTTTAATATACAAAAAACTTTTAATGACCGCCCTAATAATAAAAGTTAAAATGAGATTTTTAATGAACGGTTTTTAAATAATGTTTATAAAATTATTTTATTGCCTAATAAAAAAGTTTGTTTAACAAAATGAAGTGTAGGCAGACATTTTTATCGTTTAACGTACACTGCGGGGGGAAAATTGGAGTTAACCCTATATAGATTAAGAAACTTTTTTCTAGTTGTCGCATTTTAAATTTTTATTTATTTACTAGTAAATTATGTAAAGCTTAGTTCAAAAATGTCTCGCTGTTATATCACTTCTTTGCGTGGCGCCACTACGTTGTCGCTAAGAAAGAAAGCATGTCTGAAGAATAGAATCGTAAACGCGTGAATTCTACATCAAAAACAATCAGCTTTTAAAAAGGAATTGAGGCAGTTCTAACGCATCAAATTATGCATAATATATGAAAAAAAGGTCACGTTCCTTGATGTTTTGACAATTTGTAGAACTATAAACGTACATAATAATTATTTCTTTAAGGTTGGACAAGTTTCCTTTTTAATTCACCTCCCTGTGATTTTTTGAAAATTCTGGTTAAAGGGCGCTATAACTTTGAGTTATTTATAAACGTATTATATTTTTTCAATAACAGCGGATAGATCACAAATGGTAGTTGATCAGAATGGTAGAGTGGTAGAGCCTAGAAATTTATTATTGAAAACTTTTTAATTAATATTTCAGAAGTTAGGTGTTTTTAGACCATATGGCTTTTGATATGGTCCCCTGAAATGTTGACGAAGGGGCGCCTGAACGTTTCCAATACGAACTGTTTTCACTGTTGTGTCTCCTTTAACTGAAACTTCTGCCTACGCTACTGCTTTTTATGATGCAGTCGTCTCAAAGTATTACATTTTTTTAAGTAACTTTTTTACAGTGAAAAGTAATTATTTTTTATTTGTGCCCAAATTTTCCGTTATCCGCCAACTTTTGAACTTTATGAAAGAAAGGGACGCTGAGGCTTAGACTAAGAAATTAAGAAAATTTTTCCCGAAGTTTTTTTGGGAAACATTTTCAATCTACGTGTAATGAAATAAATAATTCTTTGGGAGTTCAACAGTAAAGTTTATTGAATTTTTAACGTCCAAAATTTAATATTTTTAGTCTTTTTATAGAGGGATTCTTAAAGAATTATTTTGGATAATTTTCGAAAAGAAAATATAACTGAGCTATTTATCCGACTTTAATAAAAAAAAATATTATGTTTATAAGTTAAACTTGGATTGCATTTCATCCATATTTTCAATGAAAAAAAAAAATGAGCCAAAACTTGACCAGCATCAAAAGATAATTAGGTAGCCTAGGTACGCCTATATCTTTACAAATTATGAAAAAATAATGGTAATAAGTATGATATACAAGAATTAAGTGAAATTTTAGCAGCTTTTCAAATCCGTAATAATATACAGGGTGTTACATTTAAAAAAAAGGACTTATGGTCACTTTTTCAAGTTACCAGAATAAGTGTATTTTTTAACCACCCTGTATACTGCAACTAAGATTTGGGACTAGGACAAAGGGCTCTACGGTATTAGTTAACTATTTACCAAATTTCAGGGTTTCAGTGTTTTAGAGTTCAAAATTATCAGCATTTTTAAAAGTGACGTTTTTGGACAAAAAAAAACGGAAATTAATTTATATCTTAGAAACGGTAAGAGATAAGTATAGAGTAGAGTTAATAAAAATTGTAAGGAAAGTAATGAGGGTTTCGAAAATAAAATAAAATACATGGTGTTGCATTTAAAAAATCGAAGTTACTATTATTTTTGTGTGGAAGCGGCAACACAGTATTGTTAAAAATATTTTAGGTTGGTAGAGCATGTCCGTTTATGTACGCGACCAAATTTTCAGAACGATTCCTTTACTGGTTCGTCAGAAACGTCTAACGTTCCATCCACCGTGAATCACCCTGTATAAAACTAAATTGACGTGTCTGAGCCTGTTTGCCAAAAATTACAGGTTAAGGCTATATTAATTTTATTCCAGACGAAACAGGCTAAATATCTGGTTCCACGTTAATTTAAAAGAAAAAACGCTCGGACCCGTCGTTTTTTATTTCGAGGGGAACATCTTTTGCGTATATTGTCAATCTTGTTACTTCAAGCCCCAAGGAGGGGGGGGGGGTAAGATCTAAATCTTAAATGGATACCCCTATTTTATATAATTTTTTTGGATTCTGCATAAAATTCTGAACATTTTTTAATAAAAGCATTATTAGTCTATACTAAACAGTTTCCGGGATATTGACTCTTGAAAAATGAGATTTTTGAACTTTGACAGCGTCTAGCTTTCTAACTGTACGTCTTAGAGTAAAACGGCTTACATGTCCCTATCTTCGATTTTTCGATTTTTATTATCTTTCCAATAGTGTCAACTTCCGGTTAAACCGGAAGTACTATATTTCTTACAACCGGTTTAACCGTTGACACTATTGAAAAGATAATAAAGATCGAAGATAGGGACATGTAAGCTGTTTTACTCTAAGACGTACAGTTAGAAAGCTAGACGCTGTCAAAGTTCAAAAATCTCATTTTTCAAGAGTCAATATCTCGGAAACTGTTTAGTATAGACTAATAATGCTTTTATTAAAAAATGTTCAGAATTTTATGCAGAGTCCAAAAAAAAATTATATAAAATAGGGGTATCCATTTAAGATTTAGATCTTACCCCCCCCCCCCCCTCCTTGGGGCTTGAAGTAACAAGATTGACAACATACGCAAAAGATGTCCCCCTCGAAATAAAAATCGACGGGTCCGAGCGTTTTTTTTTTAAATTAACGTGGAATCAGATATTCAGCCTGTTTCGTTTTAAATGGGGAACCCTGTATATATCACAAACAAAGTTGTCTTTTATTAGATAATGGGGTTTCGAATAGGTACCTCTAACACCCGAATTTTAATTTTTGTAGCTGATGTGGCCTTACCTAGAAAAACCATGGCTGCTATCAACCGCAGAGCAACAACGATGATAAAAAGGAAATCCCAAATGACTCCGTTTAACTACAATGCGTATCAGAACAATTTAGATCAGATGAAAGATGACCCTCGACCCGTTCAACATCATTTTGAAAATCATGCGTATGAACAAGATCCAAGTGAGAGTGTGTCGTTTTCCTAAAGATTTTTATGTTATACGCAGGGCTGAATTTACCCCAAATGCCGCCCTGGGGCACCGTGAAAAATGCCGCTTCAATCTTTAAAGCCTGCATAAAATGCCTTATTGTTCAAATAAGTAGGAAAAACGATTCATTTACAGTCGAAAATATTTTTATTATAAAACGTAATACATAGAATAATCACACGAAGAACATATTTTATTTTATTGAAAGTGGTAAATTGACGAACAAAACGATATTGCTTAGATAGTGCTTAGTAATTTTTTAGAGATAAACGCGGCTATGAAAATAATATTGCACAAAATTTTTTTTAAATGTCGCTTTTACTGTAATGAGCAAAAAAATCACCTTTTGCCTTTTAAAACTTATGGCCGACCGCTAGGTGGATTGTAAACATTAAATGACAAGTAAAAACTTTACTTATTTATACAGTGACTCTTTTATAGTATTAAAATGTGTTGTTTTAAGCAATATAAAAAGGCGCATGCGTAAAAAACACGGCGCCCACTAACTTATTTTATTATCTATTAATTTAGCTTAATAAATTGTAAATGTAAAAAATATTTTTAAGAAATATATTTTTTTAAAGAAAAATTATATGAATTATAGTGTGTGTTGTGTTTTTTTTTTAAATTTTTATTTTAATTTATAAGTACAAATTATGCAATTTTTTTTTTTTATTTTATGTTCAGCCTTGGTGTAAAATTATCTATAACCCCGGGTGTTTTTAATAATATTAATATTGATTGTAATAAAAGGTCTTTATCTACAACCATTTAATAATATGTGCATAATACTTCTGATAATAAGAGCATTATGCTATCCATAATACAACAAGTGTAATTATCATAAAACAACAAGTGTAATTATTATATTTCCCATATAAACTCAACTTTTTTTCTAATAATAAGAGCATTATGCTATCCATAATACAACAAGTGTAATTATCATAAAACAACAAGTGTAATTATTATATTTCCCATATGAACTCAACTGTTTTTCAGGCACTGTATAAATGGATGGTTTTAGATAAAGTATAGTATTTGACTCGCGTCTAATGAACCATAATACACTCGGATGATTTACAACACTCGCCTTTGGCTCGTGCCGTAAACTTTATCCTCGTTTTATTGTGGCCTACATTATACGCTCGGTAAATAATATACTATTATTCAAAAACTATACAGGGTGTTCGAAAAATAGACGGAGATATTTTAGAGGGTGATTCCTTGTTAAAAAATATAAAAAAAAGTTTTTATAAACATGGGTCCGGAAATACAGGGTTTTCAAGATACAGGATGTTAAAAAAATAGAAATAAAAAATTAAACTATTAAATAAATTAAAAATACTTACTCGATGCTGTTGAAATTTGGCAATGATATTTGTTGTATTAAGAGGCTAATTTAGCCCTAAATAGATTAAAATTATTGAGTCCAGTGGCGTCCCGGGGGGCACCTTAGCGAATATTATTATCAAAAAAATGTACGCCACTGTCTTTTTTGTAGCTTTAATATTTTTTGTTTAATTAAGCATCTAAAGATACAAGTTCTTTGCCTCTTGTATTTTTTTTCCTATCTCACTTCATTTTTGAGAAAAAAATAAAAACCGTTTTATTGTATGTCATTGGACAAAATTGGTTTATTAATTTCTACTAAAATAAATCACAAGTGCATTGGACCACAAGTAATAAAAAACATTTCTAGGAAATAATGTTATTGCAACTTTTCCAATACCATAACATAAACTACAACAAATGTTGGAAATGTCCACCATCCATTTCCGTACACCTTCTCACTCGACGCATCATTGAACGACGAACTCGAGCTAAAATTCGAGGTCTATTTTTTATTTCTTCGCAAGCATTTACGATTTTATTTCTTAGTTCTTCTATTGTTTCTATAGGAGTAGTGTAAACCATCGTCTTAAGGTGTCCTCATAAATAAAAATCTAATGGATTTAAGTCAGGGGAGCGAGGTGGCGAGTTAATTGGTCCACCTCTTCCAATCCAATTTTCACCAAAGGTGTTACTCAGATGAGTTCTGACAGGTCTACTTAAATGAGGAGGAGCTCCATCGTGCATAAAAGTTATTTGGTTACGTATATTTAGAGGAACTTCTTCTAGCAGTACGGGCAATTCTTGTAGAAGAAACTCTAAGTAATATTCGCCGTTTAATCTTAAGGTTGAATTCTCAACGTCATTCAATCTATTGCCAACCTATAACCTATTTCGCATTGATTTTTTGAGATTATTATTTTAATAACTAACATTTAAAGAAAATCAATATCGTCGGTACATTATTTATGTAGTATCTGATATATTACAAAAATATCAATTTATTTCATTGCTAATTTTGGGAGAATTGTATAGTGTAAGAACAATGAGTGACAATGACATAATAATGTTAAAAAAAATCTTACCCGATATTTTTCGCTATACAATTCTCCTAAAATAAGTTATGAAATTCCTTGATATTTATTAAATATGTCAATTATTACCTATAGAATATAAAGTCGATACTGATTTTCTTTAAGTTTTGTATAAAAGCTAGAAAACATAAATAAATCTACGCGAAATAGGTTATAGGTTGGCAAGCATGTTGATACTCCCACCTTAAGGGTAAAAAGAAAGGACCAATTAAATTGTTACCAACAATACCCATCCACACATTTAAAGAAAATTGTTCCTGGTGGCGACACTACACGAAAGCATGGGGATTTTCGTCACTCCATACCCCAGGCAGCAGACTGCCGTCATTTTGACGTAATTTTTTGGTAAACTTTGGTCGAAGACGTCATATTACCAAAAAATGACGTCATTTATATTGTCATTTTAAACGTCTTTATGACTTGATAAGTATGACGACATTTTGACGTACTTTTTTGGTGATGTTTGGGTTCTTCGTGTTCGTTCGCCATCGGTCGGCTCGTGACGTGTAGCCTTCTTGTTCGAGTCGACCAATCCCGCGCGCGCGCCGCCTAGTCAGTTCTCTTGTCTTTATTTGAGTTTCGGTCGGCGGCCATGTTTAAGGAGTTTTGCTGTTTGATATTTTTGTTCTTTTTTTGTACCCAGCAAGGTTTATGGTGTCAGATTTAAAATTGAAGAGGTAAGTAATTAAGTAGCATTTAATATTAGTGAAAGTAAAAATATACTCTTATTTTAAAATGCGTGAAAGGTTAAAGATAATTTCAGTCCACCACAATTTTCCCTAGCGAAGTAACGCCATCACTCAGTCGCTCTGGACTGGGATATTTGCTCTTTGGTGCATGGCATAATATTATAATATAAAGACAATAAAAGCTAAATTTTCTAAAAACGCTGTTTTCTATGTAGTAGTAGATTTTCTAATACTTAATTATTCTAGCAGTTTTGAGTTGCTTTTACTCGAATTTATTGTTTTTCGTCAAGGGCGGGTTAAAAAATTAGAAAATACATTGCTTCAAACCAAACTGTCGTATGTCAATTTTCAAATATTTAATTTGAACGGACGAAAAATTCAAATAATAAAGTTCGGTTTTATTTCAGAATCTGTGCTCTAACAAAGTAAAGTTTAGGAAATACCTAGTTGTTTTTCCTCCACACTAATCGAACAAAATGTCAGTAGTTCTCTAGGTAATTTAACAGCAATTAAGATATCATTTTTAATTGATTTATTTTTAAAATGTTGGTATTTCTTTACAAATGTATTATTTTTATTGATTCTGCTGCTTTTACATCTTTCCTTTTTGTTTTTTGTAGGAACTGATAATAGAGTTTTGTCGTTGCTGTACCAGATCCGTGAGCAAAACTGTCAAAGTTTAAATCACCTGAATAATAAGAAAGACATCGAAGTTTGAGTGCTTCCCAAAAATTTCCCTGTTGGACTACCAATAAAAGAATTTGATGAGCTAAATGAGGTGGAAAAGTTTCTACAATCTGAAGATAATTTATCTGCACTGGTAAATGCAATAGAAAAATTGCCAGTAACTAACTAACCTAAACTAATATTTTAATTTCTTTTCTTTAAGGTGTCCTTCTTATCCGGTGTGGGCGGAAAAGATGTTACTTCCAGAACAAACCGAATTTTAAAATTACTATATATAGACTAATAAAAAATAATTAAATATAATAAATCTTAATATATTTTTAGTGAGTACGTATATAGGTACAGTAAAATCGCCTTTTTTTCTAGTGTCTATAGCACTATTTTTGATGGGTCTAATAACGTCATTATGACGTAACAGACGTCATAACAAAGTCATGATATTGACGTGATAATGACGTCAAAAAATGTCGTCATTTTAGCTGTGACATAATCACGTCATCCTACCGTCATTATGTCGTCATTCTTAATGTCATAAAGACGTCCGAGCTGACCAAAAACCTACGTCAAAATGACGTCAGTCTGCTGCCTGGGACGTTGGACATGATAGGGATACAAGAGTTGCTCGGAGAGAACCTGCCACACAGTGCTGTTGGAATGATTATACGCCCGAATCTAGTTGCTTTAGTCCTAGTACTGATACCAGGATTTTGTTCCACGGCACGTAAAACTGCCTCGTCAAACTCGGGCGTTCTTATGGACCTCGGCCGGCCTCTATCATTGGTGGGAACGGCAAAACTTCCTAAATAACATTATTGTCAAAAACATCACAAAAAAGAAATAAGAACATTTACCTCTTTCCCGTAATCTACGGTCTACGCTTTCAAAGGTTTTACTATCTGGAAGTTGCCGATTGGGACACGCTTCTGCATACAGGCGCCTCGCTGCATAGTGCATAACAGTTACTATAGGCACGTGCATACATTACATGCATGCAGGGGCGTGCGGTCCATGGAAGCGATGGAAGCACTGCTTCCCCTACCGCTCTCGTAAGATAAAACAAATATTATATTAAAATAATTTAATCTATATACAATCGAAATATCCAAGTATATATTTCTAATTTCCAAACCAAATCCGGCCCTGCATGCATCTCTGACCATCGCAGCATACCGCTTAATACATCGGCTCAATCGGCTGACAGCGATCGTTATATTTCGGGAAATCCATCGCTAAAATAATACGAGCAGCGGCCAAAGTTTGCACCCGCGACAAAGAACCTTGTCAAAGATTTCATTTTTCCATGCGTTTTTAGTCGGGAATTTTCGGGCGCGAGCGTATTTGCCTCGAGTTTTTTTGCTGGTAAGGCACTCCGCTCGGAAGAGCATCTCGCACGTGGCCCGACGTTTATGTGTGGGGGTAAATGATTGTGACTGTGACAGTCTTATTAAAATTGTGTGGTGTCTCGCCCTCGCGCAGATTCTCGCACGTGGCTCGCGTCCGTTATGTGTATGATAAATAATTGTGACAGTCTTATGAAAATTGTGTAGTTTATAGAACTCTCTTATCTGTTTTGTGGTTTATAGTTTATTATTGACTTTGTTTCTTGGATTGATGAAAAAGGTATGTACCTACGTGGTTTCTTTTTTATATTTTTATTTCACGTCAAACTAAAAAACAATTCTTGCAGTGCCTATCTCCCTTTTTTACTTGAAACACCTAAAGACCACGTCGTTGATATCCAAAATATAATCTCTAAAATTATACCATCTAGGTATCAGGCGAAGTAATAATATAAATATATTGTAAATTCAAAATTTATAAAAAGGTTTCCAGTCTCTTTCTTCAGGAACAATGTAAATTAACCACATCACATAATATTTACACACCCAGTATTTGTTTAAAATTCAATCAAACTGTGAATTCAAGGTAAAAATGTATATTTTTGGGTAGGTATTAGTTTCTACGATAGTTTCTATTATGAAACTTTGTTAACTTGTTTTTAACGACTCTTTAGGCAGCGTTGGGTCAGTAAAAAATTGGGTTTTAACAGGCAAATTACGTAAAAATTAATAAAAACATAGGTGTAGCCATTTAGAAAATAGAAGGAATATTAAAAATTCTCGGAAAAATCATAGGTAGGTACAGAACCTCACATTTTTTTACAGTAAATAAATCACAGTATTCTACCTGTAAACGTTAAAAAACCTTTTCTACCTCTTGAAAACAAAATTCTTGCCAATATTTGGGCGTGGTCCTCAAAAAAAATTTCGCCTGCGGCGCTTTGCCTCCGGCGGGCCTGCCGGCAGCGGTGCTTCCCCATTTACATAACTCACCGCACGCCCCTGCATGCATGTCTGCCATTTCCTCAAAAGTGTAATTTTCCATCACAAAAACCGAGACAAAAACTTTTTAGAGCAATTTCGCCAAACAAAGTGTATAATTCTTTTCTAAAAGAACTAACGCGCAAATGTCAATCCTTCATGCAGAAATGATTATTTGTTTTCCAATGCACTTGTGATTTATTTTAGTAGAAATTAATAAACGAATTTTGTCCAATGACATACAATAAAACGGTTTTTATTTTTTTTTCTCGAAAATGAAGTGAGATAGGAAAAAAATACAAGAGACAAAAAAGTTGTATCTTTAGATGCTTAATTAAACAAAAAATATTAAAGCTACAAAAAAGATAGTGGCGTACATTTTTTTGATAATAATATTCGCTAAGGTGCCCCCCGGGACGCCACTGGACTCAATAATTTTAATCTATTTAGGGCTAAATTAGCCTCTTAATACAACAAATATCATTGTCAAATTTCAACAGCATCGAGTAAGTATTTTTAATTTAATTAATAATTTCATTTTTTATTTCTATTTTTTTAACATCCTATATCTTGAAAACCCTGCATTTCCGGACCCATGTTTATAGAAGCTTTTTTCCATATTTTTTAACAAGGAATCACCCTCTAAAATATCTCCGTCTATTTTTCGAACACCCTGTATAACCATATGTGTATATTATACCAAGTTTCATTAAGGGTGGCCACCGCGGCCATATCTCGGAAACTACTAAGCATTGAAACTTGGGGAAACAATTTTTAAGATTGTGTGGTCATGAGAAAATTCTGGAAATTATTTTTAAGTTCCGCATTTCGCCACAAGGGGGCAGATGATTATGTCATTAATTCTAAAGTAGCTTTTCGACCATTGGAATAATGAGTAACAAACCTACACGTACAAGAATCATAAAGTTTTAAAATATTTTTTTGTCGTGGCCACGAAGCTATAAAAACAATAATTTCTTCGATAAAAGTGTTAAAAATTATTCTTTTGGCAATAACTCTAAAACCAACAAAGATATCGAACTGCAGTCTTCACATTTTTTCTTGCAAATTTAATTTACTTTTCGATTATCGTCATAGTTATACCGTTTGATTTGAATTTTTGGGATAAAATCGACAAAACTGTTATTATTAGAAATTGCGCCCTCTGGCAATTTTATTAGAAACTATCGTGTATCGTTGGATAGGGCAATTAAAACTACTTACCATTCTCTTCCAAACAAGCTTAAATTTAGTAAAATCGAATGTCATTTAAAAGTTATAGCGATTTTAATGATTACACTTTCAATAGCTTCCCCCACTCTTATCAAGGTCGGTACGCCAATGAGCCTTAAACCAAAATGATGCAGAATTATCTATTCTTTCTAATGATGTAACCAGAGGTATACCATAATATAGAAATTTTCGGAGAAATTTAGAATTTTAAAAATTAATTTTCAATTATGCCCCCTTGTGGCGAAATGCGGAACTTAAAAATACTTTCCAGAATTTTCTCATGACCACTTTAATCAGAAAAAATGTCCCCCAAGTATCTATACCTAGTAGTTTCCGAGATATGGCCGGTGGCCACCCTTAATGAAACACCCTGTATAGGTCTTGATATTAAAAAATTAAATAAATTTAAGACGGCCTATTGCTGACTGTGCAGATGTATATATGCAGACTGAATTATTCACTGCTGCTTCTGAGCGCATGAGAGTAGCGACGAGTGTCCCTATAGTTTGAGTGTGATGTATCGGGCGTACCAATGTTTTAAATGATTCCAATAACAATAAAAATCGAATACTTTTACTCTGTGATGGTAAGGAGTTTTAGACTCTAAAATAAGAATTAAACTTGAAAGTAAATTCATGGTTCAAAGTGTTATAAAACCTTTTGGTCTGTATGAGGATGTAGTGGGAAGTATTGCGATTTTGACTGAGGGTTTTGGCAAGGATAATTATTTAATTATTTTTGCAGGATATAACAATTTTTGTAAGGAAAGCTTTCCAGAGTATCAGTATTTGTTAAATAGGCTAAAGATGTGCGTTCACACTAACGTTATTGTCCCATCTACACCAATTTGAAGCTGGTAAAGTAAATGTTATGATTTTATCAATAAGATAAATAATATTGTGTATAAATTAGCTAGATTTTCAGCTTAGAGAATGGCATTTATTGATAGTTGTAATAAATTAGGTAGGAAGCAATCCAATATGAAATTGACCGAATTAATTAGTAATGTTATAGCTTCGTCTTGCAACAAGAATCTGATATGTAAAATTATTGATAACGCATACGGCCAGGCTCCTCTTGATGGTTTAAATTCCTCAAACATTTCTAGAACTGGTGGTGACCGTTAAGTTTTTATACTCTACCCAGTAAACACGACATGAAAGCTCCGGAGGTGGACGGAAGGCGCATTGCCGAAACGTCGGCGTCGGTGTCGGGCCGCCAGCTACAATATCGGCGGCGTGGAGGTAGGGCATGACCGCTCGGCCGCCGGGCGGCTTAATAGCTACATAACGAACCTGGTTGTGCGGTACAGACGCTACTTTTTACCGCTAAGCCGCGGGCTGCACAGATTTGATTAGCGCGCGGCATCTCGACGAGACCGCGGACGGTTCGCTGGCAGTTCATTTAAATACCAGCGAGGGACCGCGCATGGTTAGGGGAAGTCTTACCATTAAAACTCACCGTTAGTAGAAACCAACAGTTTTATTGTTTAACAAACCCTGCAATTATAAGACGTTATTCTGATTCATTTACACATAATTTTTTATTATTTTTTTTTACGACTCATCCGCCCGCCTTCGATCCCTTTCGGAAGCATTTTTTCTACAGTTTCTAATGGTACGTCAGAACAATATCTAAATTTATTGCATTGGACGTTATTGCTGCTTCGTACATCGTACAGCACCTAAAAATCATTTGGTTTGGTTAAGTTTATATACTATAAAATCTGCGCACAAAGAATAGCCAAGCATGCACAAATTTTTTTTGTTTTAACACTTTTAACTATCACATGAGAGTACAGATATAAAAAAATTTACAATTATATATGAAACTTAAACTCACTTATTAGTTTTGTTCTCTGGCACTGAATCCTCTGTCTGAGGGGTGTCTTCTTTATCTTGGGAATCAGTAATAAGTTGGTCTAATGATGAATCCTGTATTCTGCCTACACTCACTGAATCTTTTTGAGAAATGTAGCTTCTATAATAACAATAAAGGAACGCCTCGTGCTCGTGGAAAAATAATTTTAATTGTCTGTCTACCGTCATTCACCTGTCAAGTGTCAGTTCTATCGCAGCAGCTAAACGGCGCGAATTTCAAAAATAAGCGGCTGGCTTGCGATTAGCCGTTGCCAAACAAGTAAAACGAGGAACGTATAGTAGTCAGCTACCCTCTCGCGGGTGGTACACGGCACGTCGACTCTTTGTCACAACCGGCGAGATATCTTCTAACCGTGTCCGATTCGAAAGATAAGGTCCGTTTCTCATATGCTGCGCTACTACCACCATTGGGTGGCAGACTATTAGCCGTGGTAGTTCGACGCATGGAAGGTAACGCGAGAGCCAGAAGCGGCCAGTAATCGGCAACAAGAGCCGTCGATTTCCCGTCAATGCCGGAAGGCGGCCGAACTTTTACCGCCAGCTTTGGTTTATTGGGTACATATAGTGACTCGTATAATAACCCAGCTTCACCTAATGCATCTGGGTCAAATTTTCATCAGGTTCAGGTGAAATGAGTAGGGGAGGGTGGGGCAAGTTCGCCATACGGGGCAAGTACGCCAATGCGATTTTCTTAACATCGGAGCAGTTCGGGAAAGTCCTGATGTTGTCAACGGATGCACCTGATCACCCATATGTTAATTCAAAAGAAACCGTTGGCCCAGACAGACGCACGTGGTTACAGTTAAGCATTTTCGCATACCGAAGTTTTCGGTATAACCCAAATAGCATTTAGACGTCTAACCAACGTCGCTATAGACAACCCGACGTCGGTAACTGACGTCGAAACGACTACGTGTGGACCCGTTTTTGCACTAAAATGGAGCAGACAAATTTGAGTTGTTTAGACGTCGGTAACTTTACTATTGAAGTATACTCTTTTAACCAAATTTTACGCTATTTAACGTTAACTTTTGATAACCAAAAATGTGTACTAAAAGTTTTATTTGGTCATGTGGAAGTACCTATATGTTGCTCCCGTATAATGTGGTGTAAACAAAATATAACCTAATTTGTTGTTGATCTGTAGAAAGAACAAGACCAGAAATTAAAATATCAAACAGTTTTCTTATTGTTAAACGATGTTTGTTATAGACGTAAATAAAATGAGATTATAGGGTTTCTCGAGAATAAAAGTTGCTTGCGAAGGGTACTTTACTGATAAATGTGACCAAAATAGATCGAAAAATATGTGTTCGCCTCAAAATAAACAAATATTTAATAATTTTTAATATATATGTTTTTATGAATGACCAGAAAAAAAATCATATATTGGCTTGATTTCCAACTCCATCTAAATAAAGCTATAAGGAAATTAAATTTTATTCATATAGTTGCCATTTGAAATGGTATTTATTTTCGAAATTTCAAAAATAAACGTACTGTGTTTTAATGGCCGACGGGACGCTACAACGCTCATCAGCATAAAAATGGCGGAGTTAGCTAATGTACCTAAATTTACTCAAATACCACCAAAGGTTACTTTATATCCAAAACTTTATCCAAACTTAACTTAAACTACCACCCGCAAACGACACACCAACGTCGGATGATTAGAATTCCAAACCACAACCAGGTTTTAACCTTAAGACATTTGAACTACTTAAATTGACGACCAAAGGACGTTAAAAGTAAACGTCAATTTCTGTAGATAAAAATTAACAAACAGAAATGTCATATGTCATTATTTTTAAGGGTATGGTCCGAAAGTAACTAGTGTCGTGGTTTAGCGTTCCGTGATTAACCAAATGATAGCGGTAACCAAAAAATAGGTTTATTTTGGAACACGGTTTTCGGATATCACGTCACCCAAATGTCAAAATGCTCACCGGCTTAAACGCCCGGTTACAAGCGGTTCCTCCTGTCACTTGTCATTATTATGAAATATTTTGTTTTGTTATGAATTTAATTTCAAAATGTTTGGCCGTTGGTTGGTAATTTATTAAGTTTTTCAGAGAATCAATATCAATCAAATTATAAGAAGTAAGTGTATTTAGCATTCCTGTAAATTATCACTCTGTCATGGACTTTTCAAAATTAAAGGTTATGCTTTTAACGAACATGGTGATTTTTCGTCCCGAATATAACCGGATTTTTATGGTTGATCTGTCATTTGTCGCGGTTAACAGTGGTTACTGGTGGTGATATTCGGACCATACCCTAAATCGTATATTTAACCCCAATAAAAGGTTTTTCAATTTTTCATCTCTCATCCAAGCTTATCCTGTAATATTTTATTAATTTTCGTTGGTAAACAACTAAAAAAATGGATCACTTTAAATTATAGTAGGTATATATTAAAGACCTTAATGAGGTTGAGCCGGCCCCACATAAATATAATAATAATAAATTTCTTTATTTCTGATTAAATAAACTATACAATTCACATAAAAGGAAATGGCGTCAGCAAAGGGAGAGCATTAACTCTCCATGTAGTCCTTTAAACAGTATGGTTCCATCTGTACTAAATGTTCCTTTAACTTTCTTTTAAATACGTTCACACCGAACACATCGAACACCCACATAATAGGGTCCACTTTCAAAAATAGACAGATGATGTGCTGGATAATTTACATCCACAGAACGAGTACTATACTTATGATTCCTCTCAGCATAAAGACCCTGTCTATTCTTAAAAAAGAACATAATGGTATCAAAAATGTATAAACCATAAATTGTCAATAAAAAATTATTTCTAAAAACATTCCTACAAGTCTCTCTAAATGACATTTTATACATTATTCTTAGTAAACGTTTCTGTATAATAAAAATATCCTGTATCTTTGATTTTCCACCTCAAAAAATTATCCCATACCTTGCCGTAGCCTCAAAGTTTGCAAAATACAGGGTCCGCAGGGCTGCTGTTGAAACATACTTCGAAATCACTCTGATACCAGAGCATATACTGTTAAGTTTTTTACCAAGTGATTCTATTTACTCGGTCCAGTCTAAAAATGCATCTATATAAATTCCCAGAAATTTTGTTTGGGACTCAAGCTTAAAATCTTTGTTATTGATTTGAATATTTTCTGGTTTTTCCATTCTATTTAATTTTGTTCTAAATAATAAGATATTTGTTTTGTTCTCATTGACTATATAACAGTCTATTTTTTTCAAACCAAGAGCAAATTTGCAAAAATATATCTGCAGTCTCGTTAGTGAGTTCAGTTGGGTCATTAATTTTTAATAAGAGATTGGTATCATCAGCATAGGATGTAAGAATAGCATTTGAGTTCCTTATTTCCAAATTTAGGTCATTAGTAAAAAAAAACTGGTCCCAAAATGCTGCCCTGGGGGATTCCTACATTATTATTCACACTTTCAGACTTATAGCTTACCTTATCTTTATTAACTACTACCTTATGTAGTCTATTATTCAAGTATGACTTAAACCATTTTAACGCATTACCCCTTATTCCATACAAATCAAGTTTGTTTAACAAAATTTCTCGATCAAGACAGTCGTATGCTTTTGAGAGATCCAGAAATACTCCAACAACCACTCCACCCTCCTCCAGTTGCTCAAGAATGCCATGAGTGAATTGAAATGTTGCTGTCTGAGTTGACCTGCCCCTCATGTAGCCATGCTGGTTACCCGAGAGCAAACTGCACTGTCCCATGAAAGACACAAGGCGGCTGCATGCAACCAACTCAAACAGTTTTGAAAAACCTGGAAGAAGGCTGATCGGCCTGTAGTTATCGAATTCCTCTGGATCTCCCTTTTTCAATAGAGAGTTTTTAAAACTGCTGTTTTAAGTTGTTCCGGGAAATGGGAGGTAAGTGGCATAGTTTGGTTTCCCCAACGTCAGAAAGAAATTAGACTTTTACAAGTAATATTAAAAGTTCACCCAATAAAGAAACATGGAAACGATACAAAAACTGCAAAGTTAAAGCTCAGGGTTTCGCGGCTTTTGAATTTGCAACAGCTGCTGCTGACTAACTGGAGACTAACATGAGCTTGTAATCCTATCAATTTAGCTTTTTTTCTATAAAAAGTATTAGTATGGCGGTAGGCTCTTTTTCCTTTATTTAAGGACATGCTCATATTGCTTGCAGGTCTACTTGCTTGCAATAAAAGAACTGATTTTCCAAAAAATAATCCAACATAAACAAATAAGTAAGGTTATTTTCACAGAACCCAAACAAGAGGTTATTTCCGACAAATTTCGTCTTTTTATTTTAACTGGCTGCGACTGACGAAAAAAGAAGTGATGTTTTTTGTATCAAGTTTGGTAGGTGGACGGGGCGACGTCGAAACGTGGTTCGCAAATTCCATAAAACTACACTTTTTCAAATAAAAAAAGTGTTTGACGTTACTCGGACGTCAAATTCTTTACCATAAAATAACTATACACGCTTCGACCACTATGCGACGTCGGCTTAGAGGACGTCATATCTTAACGTTCGTTTTACGTTAACTTTAGGTCCATAACTGTTCATTAAGAAATAAGTCAAGCAGTGACTTGAAACATTACCAAAAATTACGTCCTTATAGGTACAAATTTAGTCGTAAGTCAGAAAAATGCTAATTGGGAAGAGTTTACAAATATTCTAGAACTGGTTTTACAGTTTTAAAATTTATTTGAGCAGTGCTAATATTAATTTTTGGTTAGCTGACAAAGTATTTTTACGATTTACGGGGCTAAGTAAGTAAGTATACCTAATCTGTATTCTGAAAGAAAAAAAATCGCTCCGTGAATAGTGGGGCAAGTTCACCGATGAAGAAATCACTGCTTCTCCATACAAGTTAGAGTTAGAAATAGAAATGAGTGACAAACAAAAGAAACAAAAGGTAACTAAAATCATAGCGGAGTCCAAAGTCGAAGACCAAAAAAAAAAAGAAACGAAAAAAAAAGTGAGCGCGTATCTAAAAAAGCTGAGAACGAGGAAGAGAATATCTACTGTCCATATTGTGGAGAGGAATATGGATTGACGCAAAAAGAATGAATACAATGTGGCGAGTGTAAGCAGTGGTCTTATGAGGATTGCACTGACTTTGAGAAAGAATATAGAGCGACTTTCATATGTGATCTATGTAGAAATGAAAATGTGTAGATCATTGGCTAACTTACCCCACTAGGTGGGGCAAGTACGTTTTTTGCAACAAATATGTTTTCTTTTTATATTATTTTTAGATATTGTTTTTTGCTTTAAATTACTGCTGCAGTTAATTATTATACCAAAGAGTCGAGTAAAAACGTAAACATATGACTTTTATTTTATTTTTAGTATTTTACCACCATTAAAGGTTAAGGTGGCTAAGTTGCCCCACCCTCCCCTAATCACGTAACAAACAATGTATCAGTGTTTTACCAAAATTGCAGGGGGTTAAAACCAAATAGGTAACATAAATTAAAGTGTAATAACGTGGTCACTATATAGCGATTATGATATAGTAGGTATATTCGTAACATGGCATGAATAAATAAGCTTGATTAAATCTTACTTGAACGGTTGGTAGGTTCCAGTATGTTGAGGTTAAGGGATGCAGGTCGGTTGTTTTAGAGAGTACGTCGGGAGTTCCTCAGGGATCCATCTTGGGTTCTTTTTTGTTTTCAGCAGCTGTAAATAGAATGGCCGACGATGTATTGAATGCTCCTGGGGTTGTTATTTGCAGATGATTTTAAGTGCTTCTATCCGATTAATTCTGTGGAGGACTGTGTAGGACCCTACAGAATGACTTTCGCAGTGTGGCTAATTGGTGTGATTCAAAAAGCTTTAATTTAAATGAGAATAAATGTGCGTGTACGTCTTTTAAATTGAATCGTAATGTTATTGCCTATTACTATTCCTTAAACGAAACCAATTTGCAGCGGGTGAATAGGGCACAAGGACCTCGGTGTAGTCTTTGACCTAACACTATCTTTCTATAGCCATATAATATATAAAATAAAATTGAGAGTGCACAAAATTAGCAGGTTTTATCGTGAGGAACACCAATGACTTTTGCATTAATGTTAGCTGGCGTCTTTTCGGTAGCCTGGTGTTACCGGTTTTAGAATACGGAACCATAACTTGGTCCCCCGCCCAGTATAAAATGTGGTGTACGCTTATTTAAAGAGAGTGCAGAGAAAGTTTGTTAAATGTATGTATTATAGGAAATATGGTATATATCCTCAGAAAGGGTGTGATAACGAATAAGTACCTTTTGGGAGTCTTTGGCAGGCTTTCATTGAATAAAAGAAGAATCAAAATTTTACACACTCTCTCACTTTGTTACGAATTTTGAAAGGTGAAATTTGACTGCCCTAGCATTCTTGGTAAACTACCATTTACTGTTAATAGAATCAACCCGCGAGTCAAATATTTTTTTATCTGACCTATCCTCGAAGAAACCTGTACAAAAATTCTAACATTTACAAAATGTGACAGTTTTTTAATCTGTATGCATCTGATATTAATTTAAATACAACTAGTGTCAACTAGTCTTCGTCAGTTCTCAGTTCAGTTCAGTGTTTTGTTACTTGTTGGCCTCATTGGCTTTTCTGTTGTTTTATTTTTTTTGGTATACTTACTAGCGATATATCTGTAACTGGCACCAGTGCTGTTGATACTTCTAAATAAATAAATATATTATAGGCGAGGTTCAGTTCGTCCTGCTGCTGCTACTGCAGCATGACGCCTGTTCAACTTTTCAATTTTCTGTTATTTAGCTTTTAACTACTTATTTATTATTGATTAGTAATATAGGTAGTGATGTAAATAGTCGGATGATTAAAGATACTGTTATACGGAATAGTATTAATATTATAGTTACTCTGATTAATCTGATTATGAATATTCTTGCATCATCAAAAGGAAGACAATAATAGATGTCCTTCTCTATTATTTTCTGGATTGATCAGGCAAAGTAGGGGATACCGGGACAGGTTATAACGAAAAATATTTGAAATTTTTTTTTCTTGGAGCTGTTTTCACTAATCAATTTTTTTTGTCATGAATGTCTACTTACATATTATGTTGTGAACAAATTGATTAAATATATATGACAATATTTTCAAAAATTAAACTTACAATTTATTTATTTCTTTATTTGCATGTACATATTTTATTCTTTATAACTATACTTAACTAGTTTGGTGTAATAAATAGTAAAACTTAGTATTAGACACCTAGGTGCAGAACACCTGTATGTGTCAATATCTAAAATTATACCTATGCCTTTATAATAATAAACTATATTTTATACTGTATTGCCCAAATATAAACCTCCATGTGACACACATTATTAAAACACTATTTAATTACTTAATTAAACAATACTGAGAACTTTTCTGGATTTTGGTAAACATATTGATTACACTTTCTACTAAAATTTTTTATGTTTTTTATTGATTTTATATCATTCGGGAGCAAATTATATGATTTTGGTGCTAAGTAATCTAGAAACTTTTTATTTGCAGTTGTTAAATTTTTAGGCAATTTAAATTTATTATTAGATTTAGTCCTTGTTTCAATAGTGTGATCGACATAGTTTAGTTTGGACTTACACCGATAGACAAAATTACAAATACAATTAACATATAAAGTTCTGATACTTACAGTATCCTCGGAAAACAATAAACTTGTTGAAAATCTTTTATTTTTTTTTTAATATAATTTTTAGAATATATTTTTGTGTTATATTTAATTTATTAAGTACTGTGCCATAAGCACCACCCCATACAATTATACCATACCGTATCAACGACTCAACGAATGCTTTATAAACCATCACCAACGTTTTTTCATTTAGGAATTTTTTTTAATATATAGAATTTGTGTATGAGCCTACGTATTTTATTAGAAACATAGTCAATATGTGGGCCCCACTTAAGAAACTGGTCAACCAGCACACCAAGATATTTTGTGTGGGTTACCCCAACAATTTTATCATCACCGACAGTAATATCTGAATAATTTGGCTTGCCAGCCCTTGTCAATGAAAATGCTATGTAATTTGTTTTATTTAAATTTAGTGATAGTTTATAAGACTCCAACCAATTCTTAACCATTCCAAAACCTGTTATTGCCTTATTTTTAACTTCCTCCCAATCCTTACCATTAAATATAAGACTACTAAACTGTAAGCTTTATTTTAAATGAATCCGAACCTTTATTGTTACAAATTGCCTCGTCTCGGGGTAAAAGTAACAGTAAGCGGGGTAAGTGGTAATGTATATTTTTTTATTGTCATGTGTCACGAATTTGTCTTCGTGGTCCGGGGACGTAGATAGAGGAATGAAAGTCTGGAGTTACAAAAAGGTCGTCTATTGAATTCTTCTTTACCCTAATAGGTAAACCAGAATGTCCGTCGTATTTCCGCGTAGGGGGTTATCGTATTGACAAGTGCGTCACTTGATCTAAATCAAGGCTTGTCGCCTATTGATAACTGGATGAGCAGATGCGTCACTTGGCGAAGACCAAGGCTTGTCACCTGTTAGTAGATTGACCGGGCGATAGACACCGATGTCTGATGCTAAAGCTGGCCTAGTTTATATAGCCGAATAAATGCTGAGGTCGTGTCGCACTTGACCCTGATCTGTGTACAGTAGGACGCGACCTCAACAATGTACAGTGGTTGAGTATCTAAATATGCCGGGCCACTGTGTGTTTTAGTTGACAATGTTGACATGCCCCCCCCCCTCTGAAAAGCATTGGTCCCCAATGATTAAACATGCCCCAAGTAGCACAAATATACTTCAGACAGTTCTATACATTGCTATATAACAATTTGTAATATAACTATGATATTTTAAAAGTCCTCTGTAAACCATTATATGACTCTTAGAAACACGGAAAAGGCCCAGATTATAAAACAGTTTCATTTATTAGAAGTTTTGTTAGGCTCACATAAAATAATTACAATACACTTTTGGGTATTTTATGTAACGTTTATATAATCGATTTTATAAGAAATAATTAAATATTTTATAACTATAGCAAATAACCTTTTATAGATACTAATAAGATATTAATAAAATTGTTTTATAACAGGCTTAGAAATATTTTAACAATAACCATTTTGGGCCGATTAAAATATTTTTATTATATTGTGTTTATATTTTAGTCGTGTAGTTATTACGAATAAAATTTCAATATATTTACCTAATATGTCAACTTATACAAGAGATAGCATAGACTTGAAACATGGCGACAATAAAAACTTACAGCAGTTTGCACGAAAAAGATTTTCAAGTCGAACGCTTTCCCACGGCCAAATTTCTCTGCCAGGCTGATTTTACTGACATAACATATCCATATTTTTAAGTGAATTTTTACGGGCTTTCATTTAATTAAACATTTTGTTATTGAAGATATTTTAAAAATATTTTTAAAAGTTAAATAATAATTTATGAAGTTAAAAATCGACATCTTTTTTACTTGCAATGTTATTGGCCAAACGTTTTTCTTATTAAAATGACTACTTTAAGAGATATTTAAATATTTTATTTGATTAATATTATTTTGCCAACATGGCCGACTAAAAGTAGTTTTTAAAACATGGCATCAACTCTAACAAATCACTTTATCGTTCCAGGCACACTTATAAAACAAATATATTATATAAATTGTTATATTATGCCTTTTTACATGACAAAATTGTTTTATTATTTAAACGGCGCAGCATCACGTGGTCAAATTATTGTGGTTCTCGCAATGTTGCCATGTTTTTGCAGAATATTGATTTTCAGTAGCTATAGGTATACTGATTCGCCTGTGTTGAATGTTTTTGTAAAATCCATTCTTTATTTTTATTATTATCATGATTAGTATTATTATTATTATCGTTTTGGGTACCTTTTTACTATAATTCAAATATTTCCTTATAATTTTTGCATGTAACCTTAAAGAACCATTGCTTACTTTTATTAAAATAATTGTGCCTTGAAAAATAAAAGTGATTTGGTGAAGCATTCTAGTCCTTTCTATTTAATGTTCCTATTTTAATATATTTGCTTCAAGAAATTAAGAATACTTTTAAGTAGACTTGCAGATTTTATTTTTATTCCGACAATGCTGTATGGCCGGCCAGTCATTCTCGGCCGTGGTGTTAGTAAGTGGCGCAAGGTAGCGTGACAGTAGATTAATTTCAAATAATGGCGACACTAATAAATTGATAATATGATAGTTTTGTTGTATAAGGCTCACTTTAGGCATCTTATTCGATACTATTATCGTATACGCTATTATGGTAACCGGTTCTATATAATCTTTTCATTAAGAAATTAAATCTAGTAGCCCATACTGTCATTTTTTTATTAGCTTCAATATTTTTGTTAACTCTAAAGAATTTTCTTCATCGTCGCTCGATTCTACGGTATAATAATCAGAGTCTAAACATTGATTGTATTCTTTACTATGGGCTATGGGCTCATATTCTTGCTCGGATGAAGAATCGTAAAGCATTTTACCCAAATCAACCCTGTCTGTTATCTGTGCTGTTGTGTTTACACGTTGTACATTTGCATTTAAAATTATTTGATAGTTATCTCTAACCTTTTTCTTAAAGTTTCCACTTTGTCTTATTTTTTTCCAGTGGGAAATTGGTCGACTGCTTAAGGTTGGCATTGTTTACAAATTATAAATAGATACACTGACTGATCATATCAACTGATGTGGACGTAAAAAGTTAGGTTAGTACGGGAAGTGCTATAAATATTATATAAGGTTTACTAAATAATGATTTTGCATTTACAAAAGCATTTTTATATTTTAAATGCTTTTTAATTATTTCATTACGTTTTATTAAATAACCATTATAAAATAGTCGTTTAAGAGTAGCCGTAGTTGCTTAATTGTCGTCAAGATCAAATTGTTTTATAAATAAGTTTCCGCTACTGCTATATGATCTAACAATAAAGCTTCTATAAAATTAAAGTGAATGTTTTTATAGTTGCTTTATAAACTGTTTAAAATTACCCTTACAAAATAAGTATAAAATATATCTATCTTAAGCGAAAACAGTTGTTTAAGTTTTGTTACATACATGTTTCTAAGCAATCTGGTTTCTGTACTTTTAAAACTGTTTTAACAATTAACGTTATAAACACCTATATTACAAACTTATAAAGTAAATTTGGTTATACAGCAAGTTAGTGTTGATGGCAAGTGTTAAATAATAATTCAGTGTATTTAAAAGCTCTAATAAATCCGATATAAAACAATTTAGTCAAATAGTAAGATTATTGTGCTAGTTGGGGCTAGTTTCCCTTTTTACAATATAATCCTATATGAACGATAAGTTTTATCTTAATTATTTTACAGTAACTTAATATAATGAACACTTTATAATTCCCTCGTATAAGTTGCTTGGCTGCTTGTATTCATTGGCTGGAGTCCGGACCTGTGTTCCACGCCGGTTGGTTGCTACTTCCTGGCCCAGTTAATGTCATCATAATTTGTAGATCCTCATAGGTTCCATCTTCGTGTTGGTCCACCCTGTAGGTTATGGTGTAGACCCCTCGTAGGCGAGTGTGGCGGGTAGCGGTTTCCCTGATGCCTGCTATCCTCCTTGGTTCCATCTTCGTAGTGGTCCACCCTGTAGGCTATGGTGTAGACCCTTGTAGGCGAGTGTGGCGGGTAGCGGTTTCCCTGATGCCTGCTATCCTCCTTGGTTCCATCTTCGTAGTGGTCCACCCTGTAGGTTATGGTGTAGAACCTCGTAGGCGAGTGTGGAGGGTAGCGGTTTCCCTGATGCCTGCTATCCTCCTAGGTTCAATCTTCGTAGTGGTCCACCCTGTAGGTTATGGTGTAGACCCTCGTAGGCGAGTGTGGCGGGTAGCGGTTTTCTTGATGCCTGCTATCCTCCTTGGTTCCATCTTCGTAGTGGTCCACCCTGTAGGTTATGGTATAGACCCCTTGTAGGTGAGTGTGGCGGGTAGCGGTTTCCCTGATGCCTGCTATCCTCCTTGGTTCCATCTTCGTAGTGGTCCACCCTGTAGGTTATGGTGTAGACCCCTCGTAGGCGCGGCCTGGCTGACGGATCCACTCCTGTTTCCCAGTTTGCTTGCCTCTGCTGCTTGGCTTTGTCCTCTGTCCAGTAGGTACGGCCTGACTGACGGATTCACTCCTGTTTCTGTTGCGTGGCTTTGTCCTCTGTTCGGTAGGTACGGCCTGACTGACGGATTCACTCCTGTTTCTGCTGCTTGGCTTATTCTTGCTTGTACCGGAGGGGATCTTTGGAACCTTGGGTTTTCTTGACAATGGCGAAGTCGCTGGGCTGGTCTCCAATTTGGTACTGCTGGCGATAGGTATGGCTTGGCTGATGGATTTGCTTCTGCTTCTTAGATGGCACTGGTCTGACATGAATCACTGACAAACCAATGATTTAGTAGTGGCGTCTAATATGGAGACTAGACGGCCTGGGATGCAAACGTCGGCGCCTCCACCATGTCACGAATTTATCTTCGTGTGTCGGGGACGTAGATGAGGGGAATGAAAGTCTGGAGTTACAAAAAGGCGTCTATTGTATTCTTCTTAGTTTCTATCCTAAAAGGCGAACCAGCATGTCTAATATTGTTCCGCGTAGGTGCGTCACTTGATCTAAACCAAGGCTTGTCACCTATTGATAACTGGATGAGCAGATGCGTCACTTGGCGAAAACCAAGGCTTGTCACCTGTTAGTAGATTGACCGGGCGATAGACACGTACCGATGTCTGCTGCTAAAGCTGGCCTAGTTTATATAGCCTGAGGTCAGCATCAGCTTTAGAAAGTGGACGAACAAACTCTGGAGAGAATGTAATCTTACCTTCCATTTGGGCATTTGGGAAGTAATGTGACTTAATCCTGATGTTGATAAGCAACGGGTTCGAGTTCAGCTCTATTTCAGAAGGTGCTGTTGTTAATTCATAATTTATCACATTGGGGTAAATTGTAACATGTTACATTTTGCCCCAATTAGATTGTTAAAATTTACCCCCTCATCGATTTTTTTTGTTTTGTCTTTGCAGAAAAAAGTAAATAAATAATCATACATAGCTTTGTCAATATAATAATCTAGACTGCAATGATTCATTTATGACAAAGAAAAAAACTCAGCAGGCATCAGCTTGTAACATTTATTTTAAAACAAAATTATGATATCGATTTTTACTTACGTGTTACAATATAAACAATGTCGGAAATAACCTTAACCACAATGTCTGTTGCTCGACTGTCTAGACATAAAACTGAGCTTTACAGTGTTCTCCAAAAGCCTACATATAGGGTGCGGGGTTGCCACCCACCAAGCAAAATGTTGTTGCAGCAACGTTGTAGTAACTTTTCAAAGAGAGCTGCAATGTTGCTCTTTTTCTTGCGGCGTGAAGTTGGGGACATCCCTGCAAGCCTTAATCGGCCGTTCAGGAACGTTTCAATTGCAATATTGACAAATATATCGCTTCGGCAACATTCTAGCGATATTGATATTTAAATTACAGCAACGTTTCACGCAATTAATTGCAGCAACCTTGGCACAAAAACATTACAGCAACCTTGGCACAAAAACATTACAGCAACCTAATTTTTTGAAATTCTATAGTAACATTACACTAGAAATGTGACGGCGATTGAAAAATATCTAGGTTGTTGCAATAGTTGCATGCCAGGTTCCAGCAACATTATAAAACACATGTTAACTTCGCTTGGACAATGTTTCTTAAAATAACATTTAAAACACAAACAAAACAAGATAAAATACAGCTATATAAAAGAGAAACACAACTAAATGGTAATAAACATTTCCTTCCCCTATTTAAAAAATTTGATCCATTTAAGCAATTTTTGTTTTAATCTCAATCAAGTATAGGAGCGGATTTAGGCTCGATTTAGTACAGAGTATAAGGTATGTTTGCAGGACTTGTTACTAGCCATTTTAAGGGTGTTTGGCAGGCCCTTTTCTGGGCCTCTATAGAAATAAGAGTTCAGTTTATTCATTAATTATTCGTTTATTCATTATTCATGTTATAAAAAAAAACAAATGTATTTATTTTGCTATATATAATATTATTATAGGTATAACATATATTCGGGGTGATTCACGGTGGATGGTACGTTAGACGTTTATGGAGAACAGGCGATACGTTTTATTTGAAAATTTGGTCGTCCAAATAAACGACCATGGTATATCGTTCTAAAATATTTTCAGCATTGCGGCGTTGCCGCTTCTGCCCAAAACAGGTGGCAACATCGGTATTGTAAATGAAACCCCCCATATATTTTTAAATTTTTAGATTCTACGTAAAATTCAAATAATTTTTTTAATACAATATTCATTGTTATACGTTACGTTATATATATACTTAATAGTTTTCGAGATATTGGCTCTTGAAAAATGACAATTTTAACCTTTAACAGCTTCTAGCATTCTAACTGTATGCTTAGAGCAAAACGGCTGGTGTTCCTTCCTTCAATTTTTATTATCTTCCCAAAAAATCAACCAAATCAATCAATCAAAATAATTAATTTCCTGCTTTCGAGTTCCATCCTGTTTAACCGAAAGTTGACAATTTTGGGAACATAATAAAATCAAGGACATCAGGAACATGTGAGCCGTTTTGCTCTAAGAGACATATAAAGTTAGAATGCTAGAAGCTGTCAAAGTTGAAAAATGCCATTTTTCAAGAGTCAATATCTCGAAAACTATTAAGTATAGACTACCCAAGAAACACATAAATTTTAATTATAGTTTAATATACTTGTATTCAACAATATTTTGGTATTTTTTTGGTTATGGTGTACTAATAAAACGTTTCTTGTCAACGTCTATGTTTTAAACCGTGTAATACAGGTGGACGGTATACCATTTTCTGAGGTTACATTATAAATATTGTGATTTTTTCTGGATATCTTACAACATTATTGTTTACTTTTTTATTATAACTTGTTTACCAAATTATTATTATTCAAAGTCTTATGTGAAAAAAATTAAGTGTTTTTGTCGTATACGTTTATCGTCTTTTATCCCAAAGTCAACAACTGTTATTAAACGGCAATGAAAATACGGGTATAAAGTCCATATTATTCGGAAGTAAAATATTCAAAGGTTGCTGTTTTTATAAAATTTGCCAAACTTTTTAGTGATGACGACAAAAGAAAAGAAAAAATCATTATTGGTTTCGGAAATTAAAATATTTTCATTGTTTTGTACAACTATAATTTTAGTATTAATTAACGATAATATTCAATAAGTTGTTAAACCTCCAATAAACGTTCACAGTGTTCATATAAAATTACCAAAATTTCTGTGTACTGTGTTACCAGCACCTGCGACGCTTGCAAGCGCCACGCAGCTATGTGCGTGATTTTCGAGAACTTGCCAGCCTACGTCACGTCTTGCGTCCGACGTTGCCAGGTCTGGGGAAAATCACCCTTGCAGACATTGTCGTCGACTGGAGGCCATCATTATTTACGCATATTCTCGAGAATTTCCTATAATGCCATATAAAAAAAGATCTTTATCAATACTTAATGTAGGTAGGACCTGCCATTTTTATTTATATTTTTTTTTTTGCTTTTAATGCTTACTTTTTAATATTTAATAAGTGCCTTAAGGTCGTTTAGTTTAATGACAAGATATATTTAGTTCCTCATGGCATGGTATAACTCTCACGGCACGGCTAAGATTGATGAAAATAAATTTGGGACTTTTGTATCCATCCGAAGAATTTAAGTGTTTGGATGTGACAACACTGCTTGAATTCGTTACGAAATAGCAGCGAGTAATGGCGGACGTGACTGTGTTTATATTGTTTTGAGTTTTGTTGAATTGCGTGAAATAATTCTCAATATAAGGTAAGAATATTTGTTTTTTAGTTTTGATCCCAATTTTTTTAAACATAATGCCCTGGTTAAATTTATGAACGAAGGAATTGTGGGTCATTTTGCTGGACAAACCGTTGAACAAATGATTAGGTTATTATTGAGGGTATTATATGGTTTTTATAGGGTCTAGGTATTTTTTAGTATAAAAGCCTTTAAAATTCTACGTTTGGTGGGTATGTTTATCTCGATATCGATATCCGGTATTATAGGTACGACGATACTAACTAATTCTTATGTTTTTAGTTTAATAAACGTTTAATACACCTAAAATACCTACCGGTTATACCAACCACGCCATGTTGATAAAGGGAAAATAATAGTTAAACGTTTAATATTTATTTTGTCTAATAAATAGCCATTGTGCGTATAATATCTAAAAATGCTTACTTCCGAAACTGGCTGAAATTTAATTTAATTTTTAGTTCTGATTAAACTGGAAGTTGTTGTCGAATAGAAAATAAAAAATTAGTACAGGGACTTGCAAGTCGATTTTCATATCAATTATATCTCTAAAACAGTACAACAGTGATAAATCCATATAAAGATATATAAACAATTCAGATTCATTATCCCACCATACTATCTTTTCCTTTCCCAAACCATACTGTAGTTGGTTATTAATTAAAGCTGTTTTCAACGATTGAACCTTTTTTAGAGAACCCGTCTAGCCTCCATTGGAGGAACCACTGTAAGAGCTTGTGTAATGAATATGATGAAATATCTCATAACTAATAAATTGGGTATGGCATTTAATTGGGCCGGTAGTGCCCCGAAACCTGCTAATCAACATAAGAAATACCCATTCAAAGAAACAAATGCATAAAAAGCAATTAATGGTAAGTCATGAATTATACTTTACTTCTATAATTAACATGAATCTAAATCAATTTGTCCCTTGTGAATTTGACAAAAATGACAGTGTATGATAACTTTTTTTAGCAGGCTGTGTTGTAGTCATTTTTTTTACAGAAGCTGTCAAGATAGCCTTTCAGGGCAAAGACCACGGAAAAGCACTTTTTGGGGAAACGACTGATACAGCAATAAATCAAGCGTGCCAAGATTGGCTTAAACAAGAGAAACATAGGTACCAAAACAGTCAAGTAAAAAGTTAGCTATGGGGCTACTATTACAGCACTTTACTGTACTTACCTAAAAATAAATGTTTTTTATACTTTTATATTTTACATTCATACGTTTTTTTACCTATATTAACCTCTATCCATTTTCATTAGCAATTTATTTGCATTTAAATTTTCATTGTATTTATTTACTGTGTATACAGTACAGGTCTACGGTAATATAGTAAATAGTGACCGGCAGAATTTTGGTTCTATATGGAACACTTTTTTCTTATTGATTTGTCAGAAAATTTTATTCTTGATTAAAGTTTCTGCGTTCCCTTAAACTTAAAAAGCCCTCTTTAAATTGGAAAATTTGTGGTGCATACGAGGGGAATTTAATTTTTTAATGGTTGACCAAGAAAACGAACGGAAAATAAGAGTACTTTACTCTTAAGCAACTTTTAAAAAATTTAATCTCTCTCGTATACACTACAATTTTTTTCAATTTTAATGACGGCCTTTTTAGTTTAAGGGGACGCAGAAACTTTTAGCAAGAATAAAATTTTCTGGAAAATCGATAAAAAAAAAAGTTTTTCATTTGGACCAGAATTCTGCAGGTCGCTGTATATACTGAATATATTCTAAAATTAAGTAAGAACGATCAATAACCATTTTCAATTAATATTGAAAAAACGTATCACAAAGACGTTTCTAATTCTTACTTTTTATACTAATAATAGCCATTTTTCGTCAAATGTTAATTAAAGTATTTCGTAAACGTTAATAACTGATGTTTGGTATACTATATTTAAGCGTCGAATGGATACCTGGCATTTTCATTCCGTATCAAAGAGTATTAAACGTAAATTGTAAACGTTGATATCTTCCCTTTATACACTATATATAAACATTGACGAGGCGGACATTTTATCCTATATTAAAGGTTTATTAACAACCATAATTATACTTGCGGTATAAACGAAAATTAAACTTTTATTTAACCATCTTGTGTTTCTTGGGTAGTAAGGAGTATATTAAAAAATAATTTGAATGTTACATAGAATCTAAAAATATAAAAATATATAGGCTGTTTTATTTAAAATAACGATGTTGCCACCTGTTTTGGGCAGAAGCGGCAACGCCGCAATGCTGAAAATATTTTAGAGCGATAGACCATGGTCGTTTATCTAGACAAACAAATTTTCAAATAAAACGTATCTCCCGTTCTCCGATTCACTGTGAATTACCCTGTATATATATTAAGTATACACTTTTCTTATATTTAATTCCTTCAAAGTTTGGTTTCCTTAACCCCTAATCTGTTTTAATTACTTCGTTCAAAACGTGTCTTAGCATGCTGAAACCAGTTTTTGTAAAAATTTTCAAAATCTTGATCTGTAAGTTCTTTAAAATTAGTTCGGACAGCCTCTAAAATAAAAAAAAATGACAATCACTAATAGATACAGTGATTAAATTATTACCGGAAATTTTTCTGAAGACTTGAATATTCATGATCGAGGAAAAATTTACCGTTTATTAATTTAAGCACGTGGGATTTCGGTTAGAAAATTTTAAACTCATTTATTAAAGAACCTACGTACAAATTAATTTTTTTATTAGAAATTACATATATTCTAGAAATGTCTTTGAAATGGCGTTTCAGGAAAATTTTCATTTATTAATTTTACCACAAATGTCAAAAATTTCCGGTTATTCTGTGGGTTTTAATGGTAACCGAAGAAAAATCAAGCTTTCTGATTGGTTGAAATTAAGAGTGTAAAATTTTCATTAAAATTTTTAATTTGATTAAATACAAATCTGATGTATTTAATATAATATAGTATTGCCAAAGAAAAATTAAAATCTACCTGTTATAAGTGAAGTGAGTTTTAAAGTTTTTTTTTTGAAGAAGTAGTCCATACTTACTTACTTAAAGTTTTTGTTTTGTAGTTCCCCTTGGCATCAGTCCAACTTAAAAACTGCCCCACATAATTGGTGAAGACCTTTTCCAAACATCTGTACACTGCATCTTTCAAATTTCTTCCTCCAGTTAGTCTCAAAAAATGTATCTAAAATTTCAAAACACTGCTATTCTCACTTATGATTTGTGTGCAATTTCTCATAATAATTTTCTTTTTAAAAATAGCAAAAAATGGACAAAGGTCCCCAACTATAGGGTATCGGAATTGGCTTGTGACATACATTCTCATTCTACTGATTTGGAACCCGTAACTATATAAAATTTACTCGTGTATAGGTTATACGAATGAAAAATTTCTGTGTAGGTTTCGCAAACACATTTTTTACTAGTAACCTATTGCTAGTACTAGATGCCTACAAATTCAACTTCAATTAACTTTAGGGAGTACACTATATCTTAAGTTGTCTATTGAATTAACTTGAAAAAATTGTGTCTGCAAGCCTATCCAATGAAAACTTTGGAATATCTGCCGTTATAATACCGTATGCATGCGCTTTTTTCTTTAATTTTGGTAATTTTTTTGGAAGGGGTTCTTTCAGTTTAGTCTCCAGTGACGTGTAGTACCACACACAAGACACACCAATACAAATTAAATAATAAAATACCTAGGTTATGTTTTGTGTTTAACAGTACGACCTCCATTTCCAAAAATTACCTACCTAACAGAGAACAACTTGTTCCCTGCTAAAAAGTACCTAAGCATGCATAAACTTTTATTAAATTTAATGTAACCTACCTTATTTCTTAATAAAACACTGTCCTTCACTCTTTTAAAAGAAATGCCAAGCCAAAATAAAAATGGCCGATCCGATCTGACTCTGAGACCGAAAACATAACCCCCCCCGACCGACGCGTGGCGTACCTATTTGAAGCGATGATTGGGCAGCACAATTGCAATTACAAAAAGACATTCATAAACCAACATTGCTGCTAAGTTGCTATGTAATTTGCCTGAAACTTTCTAAACTGAAGATTGCTAAAATATTGCACGTTACAAGTTGCCCTTGAAACATTTCTCTAAATTTATATATCGAACATAGCATAGAGAATCCGAAAGCTAAGTTGTAACAATATTTAATATGAAAGGTTTCAAAAGTCAACGTTGCGGGAATTAACTAAATAGAAAAGTTGTTTTAGAGAGTTCCACGGTGTTTACCTACAAGCTTTCAAATACAATATTGCTCTTGCAAGAATTTTGAAGGAAGATTGCAATGTTGCGAATGCGAGTGCGAGGTTTTTTGCTTGGTGGGCAGGTTTTAAATTAGGGAAATATTTGGTGTGTTACAACTTACCCGTTACAACCTGCCCCGGTCTCCCCTATCGTTTGCAACATTCAACAAGCCTGTCCCTTTTCATTTTTTACAACACAATATATCTACCAAACAACCGACTTTATTACTTCGATCAAGGAGAAATAAAAGCAGGATAGAATTTTCATTTTAAGGAGATACTCCCGGCCCAGCCTGTCGAACTTATAAAATGACGATAAAATTAAAATTTGCGTTCTATTAATTTAAATATTTTTAAACTGTTCTTGATAGCCATATTAAACAAATGCCCTAGCCAAAATACATAGTCGGGTAGAAGAGATTTAAGATAAAATCCTTGAAATGAAACCACTCTTTTGAAAAAAGCCAAGCCGTCTGGATTTTAATTCAATAGCATCAATATCAAGTTCCTTTCTCGGGTGATTTCTGTGTGAGGATTTACGCTCATTTGCAAAATACCGAAATAGATGGTCAAGAGATAAGCGTCACCTATCATTTCTCTGTGCCTGAAAACCAAATTGTTTCTCCAGCTGGACAAATAATATTTTACATAAAAGGAACCAGAAGAACTAGATGTGAAATGTGAACCTAACCGTTAACCTGAAAAATTTCCACAAAAATGTCGCTCCTGTAAGTATGAGTCATCAGAAGTCCTAAACAAAAACAAAGTTTAAAGGGCATAATTAGCCAGTTTAAACTGCATTTTCACTTTAAGCTTGTTCTCAAAACCTTTCAAAACGTCTGTTTATATGTTTGAAACTGAACAGAACACCATGTCGGGTAAAACGACGATAAAAGGAAACCCGTCGCAGTATGTAAAATTGAATGTAGGTGGGTCTTTACATTATACGACCATTGGGACCCTTACGAAGCATGATACAATGCTTAGAGCTATGTTTAGCGGTCGCATGGAAGTATTATCTGATTCTGATGGTAAGTATCTTAGACAAGTTTCACACTCGGCTACTTTGTTTTTCATAAAATATGTAAGTTACTTGTCAACAAAATTTGGTATTTGATTTTGCCTGGCATCAAAAGCCCTCTGTATGCCTATCACTTCATCAAATAGAGTATGTTGGTTCTGACGATCTAATAAGAACTGGTAAAATTAATTCATAAGTCCAGGTACCTACATACCTACAGATAAAGTACTTACTTATGTCCTGCTAGTTATATTTTGGCTTTTTTTTTTCCATTATTAGGTTGGATACTGATTGATAGATGTGGTAAACACTTCGGAACAATTCTTAATTTTTTACGAGATGGCAGTGTATCTTTACCTGAATCTAGCAGAGATATAGCAGAGTTATTAGCAGAAGCAAAATATTATTGCATTGAAGAATTAGCAGAATCGTGCAACAAAGCCCTACATAAAAAAGAGAGGGGAGAGCATGATCCTATATGTATGGTAAGTTATTTCTAAGGATATTGCCCTCAATATTTCCTAAATGTATAAAAATACTATGTTGACAGATATGTAGATAAAACTAAGAACTGTTTGTTGTGTAGAATTCTCTTTGTACTAAGAATACAGGCATGTAAGTACACTTTGTCACTGTAAAACCTACACCTAACCACAAAAAAAAGATTTAAGTATTTTAATTTATAGGTTCCACTCATAACTTCTCTAAAAGAAGAGGATATGTTAATCATCTCTAATTCAACAAAGCCGGCCATAAAACTTCTCATTAATAGACATAATAATAAATATTCATACACTTCAACATCAGATGACAATTTACTGAAGAACATTGAACTATTTGACAAACTATCACTGTGGTACAGCACCCGGATAATGTTCCTAAAGGATGTCATTAGTACTGGAGAGATTTGCTGTTGGGTGTTTTATGGACATGGAAAAAAAGTAAGATGACTTTACAGCAGTAAAGCTAACAAATAATAAAATATTTAGGTTTAAACTTTTTAAATGGGACAATAATAACATTTTTTCATTTGGTGTTATTATGAATATTTCTATACAAAAAAAAATGTCTACAGGTCTCTGAAGTTTGCTGTACCTCAATTGTATATGCAACCGACAAAAAACATACAAAAGTTGAATGTCCGGAAGCCCGTATCTATGAAGAAACCCTCAACATCTTGCTCTACGAGAATAGAAACGCTCCCAACCAAGAATTGATGCAGGCAACCTCTACAAGGGCGGCAGTCAGTGGCATGTCTTCCTACACGAGTGACGAGGAAGAGGAACGTTCAGGTATAGAACGACTGAGGTCAAATAAGAGTAGTAACACTAGCTGATTTAGAAAATGTAGAACGTTTCGGAGAAGTAAAAAGACTTGAAGGTTGAGATTAGTGCGATCTAGGTACAGGGTGTTTTTTTAAACATACATATATACATAATTATTTCTTATTTAATTAAGGGGATTCTATACCTATCATTATTTTATTTCCAAATTTTCTTCGTTAATATGCATATTATCAAAAAATTATTATATATAAAAGTAGCATAAAATTACTTTATCTAGGGCGCTATAGAGCCCAAAACTATATATTTTTTTTTCTGAATTTATATTTTTTAAAATAAAATATATTTTAAAAAACAAGCTCTATAGCGCCCTAGTGGGTGTTAATTTAGACATATTGGTAAAAAAATGAAAAATTAAAAGTAAATAGTTTGTTCAAAATCCTGGAAAAACGATTTTGCGGAAAATGTCCTCCGCCCTACGTTCTTTTTTAGAGACAAGCCCACTAATCATATCTTGGCGAAACGCTGGCAACGCGATTGACCTTGTCAATATTCGGTGCCCGACTGAAGAAAATAGTAGGAACTATGAATTTATTATTAGCAGGTGCATAATTTTCCATGTAAAGAATAATAATTATCCGTAAACATTTTATTAGGGGTTCTTATTTTTGTTGGGGTTGATGGTTGAAGCATGGTTTATTGTTAGGTAGATTAATAATAATTATGGGATTTTCTCATAAATTTCATTACACCTTTATAATGTATTATTGTAAATAAGTACCTAATATTGTTAGGTTACTTAAATAATTATTATTAGTAATAAAACTACATTACCTTTTTTCATCCGAGGATCTGTAAGTAGGTATTCTCATTTCAAAATATATTCTTAAGAATCTTATATGTGTGTGTTCTATTTTTTGTGATTTACTTAGTGCGATCGGTGGTATACATACGGATTAATTATTATTTATATTTTATTTTCCTATCAATATGGAAAAAAAGAAACAAAAAGAACAATTTCAATCCAAAAGGAAAAGTCTTCGACAAAAAATGTTAATTGTTAGAAAGTCAAGGGGAGAAAAGAATCCAGCAAAAACCATTCACCGTTAAAAGGTAAGATGCCGATCCGACGCCACGGCTTTTGGGCAATTTTACAATTTCCAGGGTTGCAGGTCATGGGCAACTGCTCATCATTTTAGGGAAGTGTCCACTATTTTGGTTCTTTTACATTTACAGGAAAACATTTCGACATTTTTTGAAAGTATTTAAGTACCCCTAATTTTTTAAGAATAAGGAATATGCAGGATGTCCCACTAAGCTCGGCGAGGTAGGATAGGTATTATGGAAGCCACAAATATGTCTTTGAAAACAATATTTATTGACTAAATCGACCAAGAAAAATTGACGGAAAATATTTTCAACGTTCCAAATAGCTGCTAGGGGATGCATTTACTATGATATAACTAAAAATTCAATTTATCTCTGAATAAGCGCTATTGCGGTTATCATTTAATAACGGAAATAGAAAGATCGATAATTTTTGCGATTATTTGTTTTGTAGACTAATAATTTATATCGTCGATAATAAGGGCGGGGGAATCGTGTATAAAATTGGTGTATCTTCCATAGCCTCTATCCAAATTTAGTCTTGTTTTAAAGGTAATTTTACCCTTTTTAAAATACTGAATGCCGTCGGGATGGGGAGTTGATGTTGATACTGCGTCTTCTAGAGGGCGTTGATTTCCCAATATTTGTTTTTTTACAGTTTTCTTCATAAAAGTAAACTTGCAACACTACAACCCTGAAAATTCATATTTTTATATGACCTTGCTTAAAGAGAATGACAATAGCTAAATTCTGGTGCAAACTATAATTTGATATCTTTATTCCTTCTCAAGTTATTTACAAATAACAATTTTATTCATGTTATTTACTTTAAACAAGATATACATGCAAAACAAAATTGCCAACTAATAGGGATTGCTAGGCAACTTTGCCATTAAGTTACTTAATTTTGACATCATTTGGCTATTTAAAAATTTGTTAATTATTTATAAAGTAAGAAACCTTAGTGGGACAGTTTGTCCCCGGCTTATGCCAGCCCGGTAGCGTTTATTAGGATAAGTACCTAGTCATTTTTAGATGTATTTTGCAAATTAGAAAAATATTATACCTATAGCTATAAAAGCATTTGAGACTAAAGAACAAATCTAAAAGTCAAGCCTTGTTTGTTTGTCCATAAAGTACATTGCTTCTTGGCAGCTAGTCCAGATGGACTTATTCAAGACGAAGGGATAATAGAAGTAAAGTCTCCTTCAACAGCGAAAATGTGAACACCAGAAGAGGCCATTCAACAGAAAAAAAAACTTTTGCTACAATAAATAATGGCATATTACAATTAAAGAAAAACCATAATTATTATTATCAAACACAAGGACTGTTCCAAGTAACCAATAATTCATATTGCTATTTTCTGTTGTGGACTACATTAGGATTCCTTGTAGAAAAGGTATGCTATTGTGCCATACTTTTATACAATATCTGTAATTTAAAAAATACCTAATTTTTAAAATGTAATGTATTGTTCTGTTGTATCTATATAGCATAGATATTTACCTTTAGATAAGCAAACAACAATCATGAAAGTGGCAGATTTATGGCCTCGCGCATGTAAGCAAAGCTAGACACTATTAGCCATGCGCACTGCAACATTATCGTTTGACGAATGGGAAAATAAAATAGACAGGTCCGGGCTTTAAAATTTAAATTTTTGCCAAAAAAATTGGAATTTCTTCTCAATTTTTGATCAAGTTGGGAAAAAAGGTAGTGATTTCTGGCATTTTGAGTAGTAGCAAACATATGATTTTAAGTATAGAAAATGGTTTTTAAGGTTTTGTTTTCAAAATTTGTTTAAAAATGTTGTTGGTTCAAAAAGGAAGAGAACAAGTTAATATAACTATAAAACTTACAAAATCGAATACAAAAAAACAAACAAAACCAGCAAAATAACAAATCTACAGTGTTATCGCTTACGTAACCTCAAGTCAAATATTAGTTGGTATATAACTTGTATTGATTTTTACAATTTGGCAAAAACTTGTTTTGTTCAAGAATTTGAAAAAGGGTTTGCCCGAGAACTTGACTCATAAAATACTTTCACATTAATATTAACATACCTAGGTATTTACTTTTTTCTTTGCAAGCATCGGGATAATAATATGTTTTGGTGTGTGTTTCTCATTATTTTCATACCTTATTTATGTAGCCTAGGCCTAGTTAGATGTGTTTAAATTGTTCATAATAAAATAAAGTTATATATCAAGATACATCACTACTCCATACTTACTAAAAATATTAAATACCCGATATTTTACACCTATTTCGGCTTAACAAAATAATACAACGGCTCTTACTGTCATTCTTTATATTCCAATTGGAGTCATTAAAAGCACAAACACAATTCACTAAACTCCACAAAAACTAGAAATCCGTAAATATTAAACACCCACAATCCACGTCAGCTAAGAAAACTACAACGAATCCACAGAGAAACCTTAAAACACAATAACAAAAATGGCGGCCGAGCCGGTTCTGGAGAGTATCTTGAGCATGTCGATTATTGTTGATAAAGTAGGACAGGCCGATAACACAAGGTTTGTGCGCATGCACGAAGGTGTCCAGAAGGAAGGCAGCTGACCGGCGAGTCATGCGCTTGGACGTATTTTTTCACCCATAAAACGTAACTTTTGATTGCGCAGGAGATAAGCTATACATATCTAAAGGTAAATTGTGTATGCTATAATATAGTGCAGAAAACTGTTTAAACTGACTTAAAATGAGTAATAGATGTGTTTTGGACTTCCATTGCCTTTAGTTTTTCATATCACAACGTTTCAACTGGTAAGTATCTCCAGTCGTCTTCAGGTGAATACTGACTTAAAATGTTTAAATTTACACAATTTTTTTAGATTGAAAGAAATTATGTGTTTTGGACAGACAAAATGGAGCCATATTTAATAAGGTTTTATTTAAAATGCTTACCACCAAATTATTGACCCTAGATATACAAGAAGACTACAAATTAGGAATCCCCCTCGGGATGATTAATACCTATATTATTATCAAATTATTTAAGTTTTTCTTATTTTTTTTTTCTTATTACTTATTTTGTGTGGAATAATTTAATCATGTTGCAAATTACTAATAGATACATTTGTTTAAATTGGATTTATTAAGAAAATCACAACTTTTTCAGTTAATTAGTTCATCTTACAGTTAAAATTTGGTAGGTAGGTAATTAACAAAGTATTTGTTGTTGTTTGTAAATAAACTTTAATATTTAACAGATACTGTACATATTATAAGAACACTGGCAGTAAAAATGTCGAAAATATATCTTTATATACATGAGCATACAAATTAAAATAATATTTTCCTGGACTAATAATTTTCCTGGACTATTAGTCGTAATTGAATAAATACAAAAATAAACTGTTTTGGCCGAGATTTTGGCCCTTGGAGCGTTCTAGTTCTGCGAATTGTTTATGCCCGGTGAAATTAAACAGCGATGATGCCGGTGCAAAAATATTAGTCAGCGGGTGAACGGGTTTAGATAGAAATATGCCTGCAGATTTCCTCCGGACACCGAAATTTCTGTTCGGTGATGTATCGCCTTAAGTAGGTGTACATAAAATTAGAATATGCTATAAAAAAATGTAAGTATTATATTTATCCACCAATGTCATTTTTACATATTTTTTGTAAGATTAAGTATCTAGTCAAGAATAAAATTTAAAAAAATTTTTATTTTAAGACTCGATTCACATTTCAACCTTACTTTCATGGTTTTACGATATATAAAAAATTTTGTCTTATGATCAGATTTTTTTGGGTAGGAACATAAAGTTTTACTTTATGAAGGAGTGAAGGGAAAAATATTAAGTAGGTAGTTATTATAATATTATACTTCATTTTCTCCAAAAATTCAAATGGTAGAAAAAAAATATCTTCCATAAATGGATATTTTATATTGTCAGTGGGATAAATAGTAAAAATAAATCCCATAAATTTTAATCTTTTTAAATCTACAGTGTGACCAGTAAAGTCCGCATCATATGGGATTTTTTTTTATTAATAACTTTATTCGAAATTTGACTTTGGCATCAAGTTCTGCTTCGATCGAGATAAAAATGAAGCAAAAAAAATAGTAGTACTTAACGTGATTCGCATTATCTGAAAAAAGTGGGTTATTTCTGAAAGTATCGAAGAAAGTCATTAGAAAAAGTTTTTTTAAATGCAGTTTCGACTCGAGTGCAGTTTTTAGCCCACATGTAAAATTTTAGCTGCATAAGATAATTTTGATTTTGTACCCATATTTTGTAAATTGCACCACTTTTGCAAAATAAGACTCAACGCAACCTATATAAAACTTCTTAGTTTTGACAATGCTTTATTTCAGATATATTTTCTTTAAAGTAGCGCCATATTAAATGTGTGTTTTTCTACAAAATCAAAATTGCGCTATTAAAATTTGGTTGCATGTGATGGAAAGTTTATTTGTTTTTGACCCTGTATAAGGTAACTTCATAAAATAAGTATTTTTGAAAACGTTATTTGTGTCTGAAATTAATACACCTTAATATTAATATAAAAAAAAACAGTGTCATCAGTAAAGTGTTTATTAAGTGGAAAAAAAATTTTAGTGGTGGGTAAAAAATCAAAATTATCTTTTGCTGCTGAAATGTTGCATGTGGGCTAGAAACTGCATTTAAAAAAACTTTTTCCAATAACTTTTTTTGATATTTTCAGAAATAACCCCACTTTTGAATTATTTTTGGGAAAAAATTAAAATTTGACAGATAATGCGAATCACGTGACTACTATTTTTTTGCTTAATTTTCATCTCGATCGAAGCAGAACTTGATGCCAAAGTCAAATTTCGAATAAAGCTATTAATAAAAAAAATCCCATATGATGCGGACTTTACTGGTCATACTGTCGTAGTATCAGGAACAAAAGTTAATTGTTTACAATTTCACTTTTCTGTGGGTTAACGTTCCTTGTGGTGTTTTGTTTTGGAGAGCATAACTAATATACAGTACCTAATTACCAATTTTTATTATTTCCAAAGAATAATTGTTTTTTAAACATAGAATTAACAATACTAAAGGAGCCCTGTGGAGACTGCAGCTTTGCTGGCTGCTTTGCCCGTCGAGCCGCTGGACGAACATTCTATTTGAACAAAAACAACGCACTGTGCATGTTTTACAGTATAGATGGCAGTAGCCTGGTAGCTCATAGACTGCAGATTTAAACTAGATGGCATATCGTTAATCGGCACATCGCTAATCGGCACCCGAGGATGCCTCAGGTAGCAGATCATTGGTGCCCCTAATATTAGTATCTAGCTAGCGTTCGTAAATAAATTTTAATAAACCAATTGCCCGGTTCCAGTTTCAGCTCTTTTAATAGGGTAATATGAGAAAACTCTTTAAATGCTATTGTTTCGCCCCCTTTGTCTTTTTGTTTGTTGTTTTTATGGCTTATGCTACACCCATTGCACACAAATACATTATCTTTATAATGAGATAGTCGGCCTTACGAGTGTGTGGCTGCGACGTCTGAGGAGACGTGGTGATAAACGGCGTAAACAAGTCTGTTGTCATCAAACAAGGAACGCTAACAATTTAAGTTTGTTTCCCAATCAGTCACAAACAGATAATAAAAATCAAAAATTTCAAATAACAAAATATTCCGTCAATTTTTAGATAGTTATCTACTAATATTAGAGGCACCGGGGTGCCGATTAGCATGCCATCTAGTTTTAACCTATATTCTGCGGGCTAATACTCTACTTCTAACTATATAAACACTGGACGTTTTTGTTGACTGCTTTGCTCGACGGGCGGCTTGTCTACTAAAGCAATCAACAAAGCCGCAGTCTGAGGGCTACATTACTTATATAACTATTTATACAATAAGTACAACTAATGTTTTTTAAATTTAAATATTTTTAAACGCGACTCCAAAGAAAATTATTGTTACCGATTGTTTAGCGTATTTTCACGCTGAGTATTTTTTTCAATACAATTAATAAATTTTGGTAATTCCCTAGTTTCAAATCATTTGTAAATATTTTTGTTGCACGGTATGTTCAATTAATCAAAGCAATTTCGGCATTTTCCTGGTTTCGTACGAACCTAGGAAATTTACGTTGCAAATATACAGGTCATTTTCTTTAATTTGGGGCAAACCATTGACCTGATGCACCCTCTCCACCACACAGTATCTCTTGTCTTTCCTTGTCCTCTGTTAAGCTTCGGTTTCCTACAAAACTACCGCAAAAGAGCGGCCGTTTTTGTACGGTCGCTTTGGACGGTGAATATTATTGGAAAGTAACATTAAATACGGTTCGATAAAATACGGCGGCAAGAGCCAGTTGACAGTTCAATTTCAAAAATTGTGTGGTTTTACAAATTGGACGACCTAAGTTTGGCTATTCTAATAGTTCTTGAGGACGAAGAATCGTACTCTGATAATTTTACATTAAAAATTGCCTCATGTGTTCGAACAAAGTCGATTAAAATTTCATCTTGTTCGCTAGACCAACTAATTTCTTCAGTCATTTCTAAATAACGATACAATGACTACACTGGCGCACCGTCAAAAATCGTGCTTGCACTATCCCAACGTACAGAGCGGCCGCTTTAGAAAATACGGTGCCTTATTTTTTGCGCCGAACGCTCTGGAGGAACACACTTCGATTTGCAAGTACATACACGTTTTTTCGCTGCGAGGCTCGCCGTCAAATTACGGCCGATTTGCGGTGCCGCTTTGTAGGAAACCGAAGCTTTACCCAATCGGCAAGCATGCATTGGCAACGCGGTCCCATCCCCAATAGGGATAGCAAAAACGATGCGTGGGTAGGGTTGTGGATTTGACCGGTCAATTTGTTTTTGGTCAATTGACTAAAATAAATTAAAATTTAAAAATGCAGTGGATGATCCTAACTATACTGGCCAAATTTCTTATTTCGTATTTTGGAAAAAATTAATTTTTTATAACAAGTTTTGCTTCTTCTGAAAAGTCTATTGCCATACCTAAATTTTAAACAGGGTGGTCAAATGGATGATATAGTTAGGTCCATCCAGGTACACATTCTATAAGTGTATATTTCAATAGTTGCTTCACAGTAGATACATTTCCCTTTTACTTTGTTTTCTTCTCTTATTTCGGTAAAACAATTCCAAATTTTGGTTTTGGACTTCCCCAAACTCATCGTAAATGCGACGTCGCGTCGTTAGTTCACAAAAATGCAATGCAAGTGCAAACCCTAACTCTGGCAAATACGAAACGAAAATAAAAAGACTGAGAAGGAAATGTCTATGAAAATGGTATAAAAAGAGAATAACAATAACTTCTCTATTCCTTTCCTTCATTGTGATTGAATCCGTTCCGGGAACCACTAATAAACGAGCCCGACTATTGGGATTCCCAGAATCAGGTGTTACTGTTTTCTTAAATAACGGCGCTATAACGATACAATAAACATTATCTTGGGCGGTAGGAGGTAATCTGGACAGATCACAAATGCATAAATAATAAAATAAAATTGATATATTTTGACCAAATTTGACCGGTCAAATACGTCATGGTCAATTGACCGCGGTCAATTGACCATGCCCAACTCTATGCGTGGGGATGAGTGACCAATACCAAAACTGTTTTCGTGGCCAAAATTTCAGAGAATGACCTGTATCCTGTATCCTTTAAAAATATGCAATCAAAAGGTCTGGCTATAAAGCGGACCTCTTGTAATGTAATAATAGATGCCAAAATTGTCTTTATATGCCCAATATGTCTGTAGTAACTGTGTACTCTTGTGAATGTTCAATCGATGTCGTTTGCTGACCGCGCCCACTCTATATGTGTTTCAGCGGTGAACTGAGCCCGGCTTCCCATTGCCCACCACCACATCCGCCCTCCACCCTGTTTCACCGCCCGTTCACCCCCCAGTGCCGCCGCAGCCGCCGCCGCTTTTATGCCGTTAGTTTGTTGTGTTGTTCGTTGTTGGTTCCCGCGTGCCTTCTCTCCCCGCCCGTCGACGCGCCACTGACAAAAAGTTTGTAGGTATGTAATGTAGATAGCGAACAATGAGAAAGGAGCATAAGCGCCCATAACATAAGTATATAACTAAACTAAGTTTTTTGGATAAAAATGTAATAATTAGAGTTACCTATTATACAAATTGTCATTGGTTGGAAAAGCTATAATATATATATTTTTCACATGCAAGCAACTATTTTTGCAGTTGTGTATTTGTGTTCATGTAAACAATTTGTTTAAATTGGGGAAAGAGAAAGTTCGGAAAAAGAAATAATATGTGGAGTTCCACAAGGATCAATATTAGGTTCATTATTATTCTTATTTTACATTAATTCCGTTTTCAAATTGAATTTAATGGGCAATATAAAGCTATTTGCAGATGATACAACAATTATTTATTTTGCTGAAACTTTCGCAGAAATGAAATAACAAAATGAAGACTTGAAATTAGGGCTGCACCGAGTACCGAGTAGTTCGGTGCTTGGCCAGAATTTTCACCGAGTAATGAGTACTCGGTGCTCGGTCTTATATTCATTACTCGGCCGAGTATAGTAGAATATTAGAAGCAATCATTTTCGGCATGTCAAAAACAGTAAGAAATCCTCTTGTACCATTAAGGATAGCGGAAAACTTTTGACAAAGCTTATTAAGGGTTAAGAGATGCTTCTTTTAAAATTAATTCCGTCCATACCATACAGGGTGCTCCAAAAAATCGGAACGGTAAAAATTTTCCATTTTTTAAATAGAACACCCTGTGTTTTTTAAATTTTCAGATTCTACATAAAATTATAATTATTTTTTATTAAATGGATTTTTAGTCCATACTTAAAAGTTTCGAGATGTTGACCTTTTGAAAAATATCATTACTCGGCAGCCGAGTACTAGGTACTCGGTCAATACCATCAGCTGAGTACTCGGTACTCGGTCAAGTTAAAAAACAGGGCTCGGTGCAGCCCTACTTGAAATAAAAACCGGGCTAAGTGCCAAAAATTCAAAAATTTTGTTAGAACTTGAAAACAGTGCTAAATGCCATTGCCAACAACCTATAAAACGTGCTATGTGCCAGGAGTATCGTAAATATTTTTTCTATTCCTTGAAAGATGGCGCGCTGTGTAAGTCCAAACGCCGAATTAAATAGAAAACATCGATTATCTCAAAACTACAATTTTTGCACTTAGCCCGGTTTTTATTTCAAGTCTTCAAATACTTCTTTAACTTCAATTAAATAAACTTACATTGAATTTTACACAATCTTCTTTCATCTTCTTTTATGTTTATAAAAAATAAAATAAATGCTATCATTAACCCCTTAACATTTAATAATGAAAATATTTAATATTCGAAAACGACAAAATTTTTAGGATTTGTTTTGGACGAAAATTTAAATTGGAAAGGCCATATCCAGTATATTATAAACTCGATATCTCCTTTGGTATCGGTTTGTACAGAGGTAGATATTACATTTCTTTGAAATACTTAAAAAATATATTTTTTTCATTAATATATTCAAAATTACAATACTTAGCTTCTGTATGGGGATCTACTTGTTTTATCAAACTTAAAATCATTACTTAAATTGCAAAATAAAGAAGAAAAAGTTTATTTCGTAGCTGCTCTTATTATATTTTATATAAGTAGTCGGTGCATTGTTGTCAGCATAACTTAAAAACGGTTGCTTGTATATGAGAAATGTATATAACCTTTATTGTAAATAATTTTCGCCCCACATGATTGTCATTTGGCCCATAACAAGCAAGGACTCCGACAAACACCCATTTATCTGGATCTTTGGCATTGAGTAAATTTCGATGCATTATGCTGAAATATACTATTTGGATTTTGTATCAGTAATGTACTTAACTGAAATAATAAATAAATAAATATTATCTGTTAACCATCTGGAGATTTCTTACTGTAGAATTCTCAACGTGATTCAATCTAGGTATTGCCTACCTACACCTATTTTGCGTTGTTTTTTAGTTTAATATTTTATTAACTAAGATTTTAAAAAAATCACTATCGTCTGCACATATTCCAAAAATATCAATTTATTTCAATGTTAGTTTTGGAAGAATTGTATAGTAAAAGAAAATTGACGCAATAATGTTTAAAAAATATCGACCTATATTTTTCGTTATACATTACACGTATACATTTTTAATAGTAATTTGATATATTAACGCGAAATAGGTTGGCAAGCATGTTCATACTCCCACTTTGGGCTTATATTTGTACACATATTTCTAATATCGGACCTAAGTATAGATATGCTATGTTGTATGACCCAAAAGGCTCTTTTTACATGTGAATCTCCATAAGAAAATTTAAGGTTCGATCTGCATTTTTATATCCATTTTGTCAGCGAGGCTCGTGGTAGGAAGCCTCCACTGCAGGCCGCAGCATGAAATGCTACTCCTTGCTGGTGGGGAAAGCGACCACGCCTTAAAATTGCATCAGAATTGCATGTAAAAAAAGACCTTTAGACATTTCTATAGGTCGGTTTTTGAGCAATTTGCCATCTATGTGGCGAAAAATGGACCAAAACTTGAAATTTTGACAAAAAATAGTGGAAATTAAAAAAAAGCGTCTGCCACATCAGATTATGGTTTACAAGGCACTAAAAATCTTGGTTGCCAGACCTTTTTGCCAAATTTACCCCCAACCAACCCTTAAAGGGTAATAAAAATAATATAATTTTTTGTGTCTCCTATTTCTTTTATAAATTTTAGGAAATGTCACTTGGATATGTTGTTAAAATGGGACATACAAAAATTTGAGCTTAATTCGATGTTAACTCTCAGAATTTCAAATTTTGATCCATTTTTCGCAAAAACCGACCGATAGAAATGTCTACCACTATACTCTATTTATTTCGAAGATATATACTGAATACAAACAGATCCAGGCTGCTTTGCAAGCGAAATGTCGCCGATATCCTATTTCAACTTATTGTCCGACCGGCTGGTGCCGGCTCGACCTGATCGCTTGACTATGACACAAGCGTCTACATCTCGGCCATTGGCTTTGGAACCAACCAATCAGAGAGGGTTACACCGGCGGTTCTACGGGTGGGGGGGGGTAGAGGGGGTAATTACCCCCCCCCCAGACACCAGAGCTACAATAAGAATGTACACAAGAGCAGCACTTTCAGAGCATCGACGGCTGTTGTGTAAAATTTTTTTGGGTGACGCGAAAAAATTTTTGCATGCGGCGCTATCTATTTGAAAAATCAATGAAAAAAGGGCGTGGCACCCAAAAATTTTTCGCCTGCTGCGCCATTTTTTTGCGCCTTCGGCGCGATTTCTTCTACGCTTTCGACATTTACCCCCCCCCCTGACTTTTCTTCCCGAACCGCCGGTGGAGGGTAAAGATATTAGTTACGAACCTAACCTTACTTGTTAGTTGTTTTATAAACATTAATAATCATATTTATTGTTAAGGACGTTTATAAACGTTAAATTATATTTGTTCTACAAGTTACGAGCATTTTCTTTAACTTCAGGAGTAACATTCAAATTGTGATTTTCTGTTAGATGGAAAAGGATGCATTCTTTTGTAAAGAACGTAGATTCACAGAAATTGCATTTATATTGTGTCTGACTTGTTTAAACATTTTATTGTTTACTTTTCTTTCATGTCTTAAGATACTTTGTGTATTATTAAATTGCCTGTTACACACTTCGCCCTTTCATTTAAATATATCAATTGAATGTTTCTGCTTCTCAATTCTCAAGTCTTTGAAGGGATTTAAAATGCTCGTAATGTGTAAAACAAATAATACAGGAAAACATAATTTAACGTTTATAAACACACTTTAATATGATGATTATTAATGTTTATAAAACAACAACTAAAGTCTGTTTCCTACTGCCTGACAGCTAAGAACCGTCATTAAAAATGCAAAACACAAATTTTAGCTTACTGGGTGAACGTATTATTTTTCGCCTGAAAGTAAGGTTAGGTTCGTAACTGATATCTTCTTAATACTTTTTATATAACCGTGTCTGGTTGGTTGGTTCCAAAGTGAACGGCCGAGATATAGACGCTTGTGACTATGACGCGTAGAGTTAATATTTACATCGGTCTGCCTTGAAAATAAATAGACTGTAGTTGGGTTTAACAATTGCATTGTCAATGCTCTTTAATACAAATGGGTTCGTCACAGTGTGCATTTGATATTTAAAACAAATACAGTGTGAGTTTGTAACTTGAAATTAATTTAACACATCCAAGTACCTCCATTTTTTTTGGACAAATGCTTGGGCGGCACATAAAAAAACATTGATACAGTGTGTCCCAAATTAGAAATGACGATATAGATATTTTTTTAAATGGCAACCCTATTTTTTTATTGACTATTTTTAACGACCAATTTTCTATGGTCAATTCGATTTGCCTAACTATTGCGCGATTCGCATGCGCAATGCATTGCTGTGTTGATCAGAGTAGCGATTTTTATGCTTTTGGCATACGAAGAAGAAAGACACTCATATTCTGGAGCTGGTAGAGCAAGGCAGATGTTAGTCAGCCGGTCGTAGTTTTGTTTACTTTCGTGTTTTGTGCAATTACGGAACCTTTCCTGTTAAAACAAACACATATTCTCTAGACTCTAGAGTTCTTAGGAGAGATGACATCTTGATAGACTAGAAAATATCGTGTTACCAGTAAAAATTGTTGTTTTTACTTCAGTTCTGAAAATCGACGTGTTTACTTTCAAGAAATTTAAGGGTATTTCTGGCAATTTTAGTGGTTTCAAAAAGCTGCTTTTTTTACGTTTCTGTGAATTTATTTAAAAAAATAACACCTGCTTACAATTCGTCAATGCCTCCCTGAATAGCCCTTCCAAAATTACTAATTTTTTTTTTAAGAATTGCAAGGTTCCGGAAGTTACCCCTGCATTTAAGCCATTTATAGGTCTTTTATACATGATTGACCTTGAGAACTGTGCCCTAAAGTACATATTAAATTATAAATAAGTACCAAATTTTTATTTCTTTTCATTTTTATAAGATTTTAAACAAACAAAAATTAATTTAATTGAAAAATTAAAAAACCTCCTATCCATCTTTAATACTTTTTCGTCAATAAAGCTCAAAATGTTGTCCATTTACTATTTGGCAATATCCTAAATGCAAGTAAAATATTTTTGAACATTTATAATTACGTCGGGAGAAATTAATAACCTACACTCATGTCTTATACGTGCTTTCCAATCCTTAATATGCACTTTAAAAATAGTTAATAAACAGCTGGGGTTGCCTTTTAAAAAAAATATCGATATCGTTATATCTCTAATTTGGGACATCAATATTTTTTTTTTATAAAAATGACCACAACTTAAAATGTTACAGAATTGATTTCAAGTTACAAACTCACTGTATAAAACCTCCAGTCTATTTTTGTAGTGTGTTTTCAATATTATAAGTAATAAAATCTTTAGGATGAATGTTGTTAGCTCTATAAGTATAGTTATATATATAAGTAAAGAAAATTTTATTGGGTTTTTATTTGGGAATTTTGAAACGTTTTCAAAAAACCATGTAAAACGTTTACGTTGTATAAACAAATCTTGTAACGAATTTTTAAAGTGGGGTTTACAATGCCTGTTATAATATAATTAAAATATCTTTAATAAAGTATACAAGGGTAGATATTTTAAGAACCTGGAAAGGAATGTTATTCACGGTTATTCGCGTTATTCTACACTCCATATAACTAAATTATTTGTTTTTGATAAAAAAAAATCGTAGTAGATAGGTTGGAGTTACATTTTAAAATTATTTTCTTAATATACAGTACAGGTTGTTCCAAAAACACGAAACGTATTAAAGTTGTAAATATTCATTGTGGTGTACCTTACGCTTTTTGAAACATTTCGTTTTTTGTAAAAATTTAGTAACAATTTTAATGATTGATTACATTATCAACATGTATTTTATTTTGTCACACCAAATTCATACTAGAATCTAATGACTAATTAACTTTTGTGTTGTACTTATGAAAAATAACGAGAAAATAATTACGTTAGTTTGAAATGGTAATAACTTGTTTAATTTAAATGTAGCACACTGTATTTTTTGTCGGCAAGCCGAATAATTATAATTTGACTTTTAAAAGTATTTCGTTGCAAATCGTTATTGGCTAATATAAATAATATAATATAATATTTTGCGCAATTTGCCCTGGTATAGCAATTTTCAATTACAGACGCAATTACAGCAAATTCAGTTTCTTCGTTTTCTATCACAAGTTTATTTTTGGTGTTTTTTTTATATTGAACACTCCCAGTTTGTCTCAATTGAGTCAACAGTCTTTCGAAAACGACTCTATTTGGATGATTTCTGTTAGGAAAACTTTGATCGAGATGCCAGTAAGCAGTTTTGCAGCCATTCTCAAACAATAAAAATGATTTCAGTTTGTTCTTCTTTTGGATAAATTATCATTTTCAATAATACAATAGAAAGAAGAAGAAAAATAGAAACTACCACTATTAAAACTAAATGACGATTTGCAATGAAACACTTGTAGAACTAACTGACAAACACTTTATGCGACTTGTCAAAAAGCCACCGGTGACTTGATTAATATTAAATTGGTTAAAATCAGTCTGCATCATGAATATTTGCATTTTTCATGAAAACGTGAGCAGTTAGCTAGGGGATAGCTTAATGCTTTTCGATAGGCAATTAAATTTTACATCTACTGCTGACATAAAATACAGGGTATTAAATTTAAATTAAACAAGTGATCTTATTATTGCCTTGTTGTACCTCCATTGTCTATATTTTGTTACTTATAGACCGATCCGTACTTATGCATTTTCACCCTGCATTTTTGAATCATGGTTGCAATAGTTGATTTTATGATTTTTTAACGCAGATGAATCAAAGTCCTGATAGGTGCACATTAATGCATTTTTTTAATGTGAAATTTGGTTGTTAATAATTTTTAATTTTAATATTGGTGCGATTAGATTTGAGAGAATACAAAATCAGTTGATTTTGATGCAGTTCTATAAGTGCAATGACGGAGTCTTTGCTCCAGATAAGTCGTTCCCAAACCTAAAAAGCAGCAGAAAAACGCGGTTAAAACCACATATTATTTTGGTTCAAACTGAGAACCGCCTGATGTCTTGTTTTTTTTTTTTGTCAAATGAGCGAAGTTATATTTATAAATCAATTCCAATGCAAATTTTTCAGGGCAAAAAGATACTTATTATATGTCAGGTTGGTTGTTATAACGTGTTACATGTATGGGCAAGCTTTTAAAGCTCAATGCGCATGTGCTTTAGCTCTTTCTAATGTATCCATTAAGACAAAGAGGGAGATACATCCGATGTATGTCTAATTACTTTAAAGTCTCGCCTTGTCCTAAATTAATAAGCGCATGGACATAAAGTCTATATACCGGGTGGCCAAAAAAGAATGGACGCCGGCCAGGTCACAAAGTTCTGAAATATATTTTTTTGTGACTATTTAACTAGAGTGTTTTACACTGGCAAAATGTCATAGCAACGGCCGGTCTTCTACTGGCAAAATTACTACCTGCACCTACCTGGACAAAATTCACATGTGATTTTTGCCGCGGCAAAATTTTGTCTTTTTTCTAGTTAAATAGTCATGTCGAATACCACTCGAGAAAAAATTGTGTAAGCAAAATTGTTCTCAAGGATTTATTTAAGTTTGTTGCTTTTAAGCAATTTCGCTCATGACATTTTCGACAAAATCACTCGCCTGACGGCTCGTGATTTTGTCAAAAATGTCATTCGCGAAATTGCCAGGCAACAAACTTTCATACCTTTCGAAAATTTTGCCGACAAAATTTTATCTCTTGTGATATTATACAGTATGTCTCCGTAAGTTCGCATCATATGGAAAACTTTTTTATTATTGATTTCTCAGAAAATTTTATTCTTTATAAAAAGCTCTGCATGGTCTAAAACCTAAAATGCAACTATCAGATATTAAATTTTCCCAGACATATACGGGGTTTGTCAAAAAATATGAATTTTGCCCAAGAGTAAAGTACCTTTATATTTGACAATATCGAAAATTGATATTAAAAAAAGTTGATCAGAACTAAAAACCACGTTTAAATATGCAATTACACCTATTTACGATGAAAAAATATGTTTTGTTTTTTTAAATAATTTTTTATATTGCAAATAAGAAAACACATACAAATAATAAATTGTTTAACTCACATAATAATACTAGAAATTTAATTTTCACTTATTCCACTAATGCCTCAACATATCCACCCTCTCGTTCAATACATTTCATCGTTCTATTGGCAAATTTCCTTAATACTTTTCTTATCATTTGTGAAGAAATTTCCCGGTATGATTGTGTAATTACCCTCTCCAAATGATTAACATCATGAAAAGGCCATTGCTGGTAAACTTTTTGTTTTAAGTAACCCCATAAGAAGTAATCTAGAGGGGTTAGGTCAGGGGATCTAGCAGGCCAAAAAATATCTGAATATCTGTGCATAACTTTTCCATTGAACAAATGTTCAAGATATGCCCTAACATTTAACGTACTGTGGCATGTTGCACCGTCTTGTTAGAACCAAACACATTGACGTTCTTGTAAAGGTAGTTCGTCCATAAAGTCACTGATTTAATTTTGCAAAAATTGTAAATAACGTTCGGCATTCATAGATTGGTGAAAAAAATATGGTCCTATTAATCTGTTCTTGTAAATACCACACCACACGTTCGTTTTAAATGAATATTGGTCACGAGACTTTATTGTAAAATTGGGATTTTCCTCAGACCACCAGCGACAATGTTGTGACGAGACAGTTGAAGAAAATGTTGCCTCATCGGAAAAAATTATACGTCTCGGAAAAAAACGGTCCTCTTCTAACTCTCCTTGGATGAGAGAGCAAAAATCGAAGCACCTATCATAGTCCCTTTCTTTCAATGTGTGAACGATTTTTGGTTTGAATGGTCTGAAATTATTTCGTTTTAAAATTCTTCCCACTGTATCCTTACTTACATTTTGTTGTATTAACGACTTTCTTTTGCGCAATGACACTTTTGGATGTTCTACAACAGACAGCATTACTTCTAACTGCGTGTTCTCATTGGCAACCAGTTTTCGGCGTTTTCCATTTAAGTTATTGTTTAAACTTCCAGTAGTCTTAAATTTATTCATTATTCTTGTAACAGTTGATTGATAAATATTTTTATTGGGATGTCTATTATTAAAAATAATTGCTGCTTCTCTATGCGTTTTATAGTTTTCTCCCACAATCAAAACAATTTCAATTTTTTCTTCACAACTTAATAGAATAACACCATTTTTATGTACTTTATAAATTTTAACGCGTTTTGACGGTCCCTGTCAAACATTTCTTGCTATCATCACATTTGTATGTCATAGCACCCTACATTACATGTAACTAGAGTTAAATCTGCATTGTTATCGTACACATACGTTTCAAAAAAGAAAAAAAAAATTATCGTAAATTGGTGTAATTGCATATTTAAACATGGTTTTTAGTTCTGATCAACTTTTTTTAATAACAAATTTCGATATTGTAAAAAATAAAGGTACTTTACTCTTGGGCAAAATTCATATTTTTTGACAAACGCCGTATATGTCTGGGAAAATTTAATATCTGATAGTTGCATTTTAGGTTATAGACCATGCAGAGCTTTTTATAAAGAATAAAATTTTCTGAGAAATCAATAATAAAAAAGTTTTCCATATGATGCGAACTTACGGAGACATACTGTATATGACAAAATCAACCATTGAGAAATTGCTGGAAATTACTTTCAAATTCTTAAATTTACTGCATTGATTAAATACATTTTGCTCTAACTCGCAAAATGGACTGAAGGGAACCTCTTTTGAAAGAAATACTCACAACTCCAGTTTGCCTTAACCAAATTTGACAAACTTGGTCTTGTTTGAAAGAGCTTATATATCCTATACTCCTATAGTAACATTTAAAATTTTGTATAACTATTTTTGTTATACCCCTCGCCGCTAGAAAAAGCTATGTGCACAATAAAAATTTCAAATAAAACCATATTACATACAAGATAGATTAAAAACGGAGAAAACTGGTGAAACCCGAATCCTGATATCTTAATTTAAGCCAGAGATACAGAAAAAAAATACTAGGAAATCGACTGCAATGAACTGACATTTAAAAAAAATACGTATCATAAGTTTCGAAATACAACTGATGAGTAATTTATAATTATTTTTAATATCTCAATTTACCACTAGAATTAATTTTACAGCAAATTATACTGTCAGCATATCAAATACTTCAGCAGTTGGAATTATTATTTTTGCGCAGAAAAAAAGCTTAAAAGCCTAAGGAGCTGTGTCGAATAATTATTATAAAGTTTTACACAACTAATTCTTTTAGCAAAGGGTTTCAATTTTTTTCCTCAGTGATACCTTTTTTTGTTTTGTTTTAAAGCCTTGTTTACAAAGTAATATTTTCTTCTTTAATTATTACTAGTCGACATCCCCACTATTCATACTTGATCAGGAGTTAAATGAGGTAGAATTAGGATGTCAATATTATTTACTTTAGTTAAACATTTAAATCATTTGCGTTGTTACACTTAAAGCAATACTTATTTTGTAAAAAGTATTATTTTTCCTATAGTAGTAGTTGAAGGGAGGCTTAGAGTCAAGCAAACTGGAAATTTTTCATTTCTTTTTTGAAACAAAGTGAAGTATCTGATGATTGTGCACATAACCCCCCCCCCCCCCCCCCCTAGCGGCAATAAATATAATAAAAAATGGTAATACAAAATTTTAGATATTACTATAGGACAAGCTCTTTTAAACGAAACCAAGTTTGTCAAATTTGGTTAAGGCAAACCGGAGTTACTAATATTTATTGCAAAATAGGTTTCCCCTCCACCCCTCAGTCTATGTTGTGAGTTAGAGCAAAATGCATTAAATCAATGGTGTACCGCATATTCCAAAGAATAAAACACTTAATTTTTGATATAACTTTATTTGGCATATTATCGATAAAAACCATAGACAATTTACCTTTAGATAAACAAACAATAATCACAAATGTGGCAGTTTTATGGCCTCGCGCATGTAAACAAAACTGGGAACTATTAGACATGCGCACTGCAACATTATCGTTTGACGAATGGGAAAATAGACAGGTCCGGGCTTTAAAATTTAAATTCTTGCTCATATGCCACCATAGAGGGTTTATTTTACCCCTATTTGGGTATAATACAATTATACAACGGCTGCAACTAGTACTAGTCATTGTTTATATTACAATCCGAGTCACTAAAAGCACAAACACAATTCACTAACTAAACTACACAAAACCCAGAAATCCATAAATATTAAACACCAGTCCCACAATCCACGATAGCCGATCCGATAGCTGAAAACTTTAGAAAACTACAAGGACTCCGCAGAGAAGAGAAACTTTAAAACAACAACAAAAATGGCGGCCGAGCCGGTTCTGGAGAGTATTCTTGAGCGCGTCGATTATTGTCGATAAAGTAGGACGGCCGATAACACGAGGTTTGTGCGCATGCACGAAGGTTCCCCGAATGAAGACAGCTGACCGACGAGTCATGCGCTCGGACGTATTTTTTCACCCATAAAACGTAACTTTTGTTTGCGCAGGAGATAAGCTGTAGGTATCTAAAGGTAAATTGTCTATGATAAAAGCCCGATAATCTTCTTAGTTATAGATTGAACGCCCTCTAACGGTAAATTTAAGAACTTGAAAATAATTTTCAGCAATCCGCAAATTCTCTTGGTCGATTTTGTCATAAAAAAGGGATTTCTTTATGACAAACGGTTCCTGAGATATGGCCGGCGTCCATTCTCGAACAAACCCGGTATTGGTGGCGCATAAGACTGATAAAAAGGTTTTAGAAATATGCAGGGTTGGACGTTTTATGCCATTAGGTCTCTAAACTCCTTATATCGAAGTTTAAAACGGGAAATATTTAAACGCCCTTGCATGGCGTGTAAAATATTATTTCTTCTTTCAAGCATTAACATATTTATGTGTATCTCTCTCCGCAGCAATTTTTGTTATAGTTGATTACTAAGTTGACACTTCTTTTTTAACCGTGTATAAAGAAGTCACTAAAATAAACAAACGTTTCGAAAAACTCAAAAAAAATATACATTCTGTTATTACAAAAATCATTCAATACGGTCATGTCTAACTTAAATACTGTTTAAGCATCGCCGACGCAGTAGCCGCACTTTGGCGACTCTCATGCATCCCCTTAAATAAGCAACATATTATCTATACTTTATTGGTTTTACAATGTGCCAATTTTACGTTTTACCAAATTAAAACAATATTTTCATTTTTCACATTAAAAAAACACTAGTAATTAACGCATTTGCCTCTTGAGGATTTGGATTTTTATAATTTTTTGAAAGCTGGCTCGCTTATTTTTGGGTTATTGTGAACTTATACAGTTTTTATAAAGTGTCAACTTAGGAAACACCCTATTTTTTACTTGTTTTGCATAGTTTCATTGATTCTGTGATGTTACTGTATTTTTATTTATTTAATATACATTTAATAAATTACCGAAAGTAACTTATTGCATTTCTTCTGTCCAAATAAGGTATTTTAACCCCCGCTTACCATTTGTATTGCAAAAACCAAATTAATTAAATAAGTTTGCCTCCGTTTCGCAAGTTAGAAAGAAACAGAGGAATCAGCTAATAGTATTTTTCTATTTCACGTTCATAATAAGCTCAGTACGATACGCATTTGCGTATCGTAATGAAGCTATTTCGATACGCGTTTTTTCTTTATTTGATTTTGGTAACATTTAAATGTTTTATTTCATTGACTTGCGCGGCCTTTGTGATTTACGAGAAAACCCATTTTTCGCAGAGGAAAAATAGCTTGATAACTTACTTTTTTATTCTGTGTGGATAAGTCATGTATGTTGGTTATATAAATCAATCTTTTGTAGATGCTTCAAGCTATCATTTTCTGACAAATCCTATCCAAAATTCAATTTACTAACCTTCCAATGTCGATTTTAACTTCAACTTTATTTGAATTTTCCATCTTCCCTATACTAAATTGCAATGCCGTGACGTAAAATCACGTCTTTTGAAATTCGAAAAAAAGTAACAAAATCTCCCGAATTTCCGAACGCTCTGTATATGTACCGAATGTACAAGGATCACACAACGTATTCCGTCCAATTTCAAATCTCATATCGCTAAAATAACTTTAGAATCTCGTGGCGAAAATGGGTCAATAAATCAAAAAATGACAGTTTGCAAAATAATTTTTGTTGTCCAGAGGCTACTATGATAAAAAATAGTATTACCAACATAAAATTAAGACATAAAAATTTACAAAATTTGAAGGATTTATTTTCTTTTTCAAATGTATTTTTCTTCATTATAAAAGGTGAAATAGAAAAAAATATATAAAGCACATGTTTCATAATGCGTTTTAGCGCACGTGGCGATAAAAAAAACTCGCCACTTTGTGGCTCGTTTTTTTAAATAGACGCGTGCGCTAAAACCGCTTCTTATGAAACGTGTACTTTAATATACTATTTTTAAACCCAAACTGCTGATTTGGTGGGATGGACTGGCCATGGGAAATCCCAATCCCAAAATTTAACTTTTGCTACCCTCAATAGAGGGAACTTTCCAATTTTTTTTTTTCAATAATATGATTTAGTTAGGCCTGAAAAAAGTATTCCCCAATTATTACTCCTTAAAAATCAAAAATAACTTGGTAAAAATTCTTTAAAGTTTCGCGCGTGTCGAAAGCATTTCAAACGATCTCTAAAGCGCGCGAAGCCCGATGACGTCAGACTTTTGGTCATCCGTCATCCTGACACTCCTGACAGGTGCCGAGCGACCCAATTTGCTATGTAGCTTTTTTTGCTGCCATATGTTTTATGACAATATATACTTATGATTTATAGAATATTTTCCCCATTTAAAATTTTTGTCAAGTTCCCTATTATTGACTCCCCTATTAATTTCACATCAAAATTGTATTAGACTTTTTTGAAGGTCCTTGTACACCAAATTTTATTATTTTCTAATAAGCCAATTGAATGGCGCAGGCAAAGAAGGAGGAATTTCAAAAAATGTAAATGTTCAGGAAAGCAATTTTAAAGTTTAAAACCCTATAACTTTATAAGTATGTGTTAGTTTTAGGCCCAACCTTTATATGAAATAAATTGGGATGTATATTGGAAATTGAAAGAGAAAAATGTGTTACTTAAATTTCCCTTACAATAATTTTTGTAAAACGTAATAAAATTTAAAATGGTACAAATCATAACGTATAGAACACATAAGAACACAGAATCACATAAGAAATTTCCTAGTATTTTCGTATTTTCTTTACAAAAACTATTTTCAAAAGAAAAATGACAAAGTTTATTAGGTTTAACAAATATATACAGGGTGTTCATTTGAAAACTTCACACCTCGATTTTCCTAGTTAAAATAAAAATGTGGAAAATCTCGCTCGGACCCGTCGATTTTTATTTCGAGGGGGACATCTTTTGCGTATATATTGTCAATCTTGTTACTTCAAGCTCCTAGGAGGGAGGGGGGGGGGGGGGGGGGGTAAGATCTAAATCTTAAATGGATACCCCTATTTTATATAATTTTTTTGGATTTTGCATAAAATTCTGAACATTTTTTAATAAAAGCATTATTAGTCTATACTTAACAGTTTCCGAGATATTGACTCTTGAAAAATGACATTGTTGACATTTGACAGCGTCTAGCTTTCTAACTGTACGTCTTTTAGAGCAAAACGGTATGTCACTATCTTCGATTTTTATTATCTTTCCAATATAGTGTCAACTTTCGGTCAAACCGGAAGTACTATATTTCTTACATCCGGTTTAACCGAAAGTTCACACTATTGGAAAGATAATAAAAATAGAAGATAGGGACATGTAAGCCGTTTTGCTCTAAGACGTACAGTTAGAAAGCTAGACGCTGTCAAAGTTCAAAAATGTCATTTTTCAGACTCGCCGTTTCCTCTTTTTCCCATGAACCTCGGGAACAAACTCATCGCAGGCACTGTCACTTGAATTCATTGTACTATTTAATATTTTTTACTTTGTAACACAAGCACTACTTGTTTGCACCTGTCCACAAACTCAAATAAACAACGCCACCAGGCAAAAAGATTACCGCCAAGCCAGGTCGTAATATTTTATTGGCATTGTTTTTGCGACATTTCACCTTCTTCGCCTAATCCGCGCGTACATTCCCCCTTTTTGCCTGTATGGCAAAACTTTAAGTCACGATATCTTTTGACTCTTCTTCTTTTTTGCCTTTATGATGTTAATACTCGATAGATTTTCTTATTTACTATCGAATGGTTTGATTAGTTTAAAATGAGGAAATATTGACATTCCCCATTCTTTGCCTGCACCCTTCAATTGTAAGTTATTTTGGAAAAATTATGATAATGTCAAATGTTACTAGGCATTTTCTTTTTTATTGGTTTCAACATGTTTTACAGCATTTAAGATAAAATATCAATGATTATGTGGTACTACATAAAAAATAGTTCTTGGAGAGTATCCGAAATATATTCTGGGATGTTTCCTGACATACCCATTTTAAACAAAACTAATAATGTACTCGATGGTAGAGAGCAAGAAAATAATGCAGATTTAGAACTTTTAGTCCATATAGAGAAAAATAATGGAATTTGCACCAGGTTTCGTGGCGAAACTGTAGGAAAGCATTTCAAAAAAGTTTTAGACGATAATTATAGAAAAACAAATCAGTTTTATAATAAAACGTCTTTTATTTCAAAATTAATACAATATTTATAACTCTGCTTAATCTACTGTGGTATTTTCTATTCTACTCTATATTTTTGGCATGGACACACTTTTTACTTTGGTACAACATACGTCTTATATCTAAAGGTTTTCGTTTTAAGAATTATAACAAACAAACAAACTGTGCGTAAAAATAATTACTGAACTGCCGTAAATTTGTATCTTAAATTATCAAGAAAATAGTTTTAAATTTTAAATTATTACAATAAAGCCAATGACTGATGATATTTAGGTTATTTCTATTTAACAAAAAGTTTTTATATTTCCACGCTCGCTGACAATCTGCAAAAAGTGACAACGCTGAATAATGCCCGTCCTCTCGCGCTGGCAACCAAATACAGGGTCCTGCAATAGTGCGTCAGGCTTCCATAGCTCCTATACGAATTAAGTTGGGAATTTTATTAATATGCCGACTTAAACCGCATAGTACGGAGTACTTTCGGAAAATATTTTCTCATATACAGGGTGGCCCAAAAAAGTGTGGTTACATAAAGTTGTGATTTTTTAAATAGAATACCCTGTATATTATTAAATTTTCACATTCTACATAAAATTATAATAATTTTTTTATAAATGCATCACTGGTCTATATTTAATAGTTTCCGAGATATCGATATTTGAAAAATGACGTTTTTGAACTTTGACAGCTTTTAGCTTTCTAACTGTACGTCTTAGAGCAAAACGGCTTACATGTTCCTATCTTCGATTTTTATTATCTTTCCAATAGTGTAAACTTCCGGTCGAACCGGATGTAACTCGAAAGCAGGAAACATAGTACTTCCGGTTTGACCGGAAGTTAAAATTTTTGGAAAGATAACAAAAATCGAAGATAGGAACATGTAAGCCGTTTTGCTTTAAGACGTACAGTTAGAAAGCTAGAAGCTGTCAAAGTTCAAAAACGAAATTTTTCAAATATCGATATCTCGGAAACTATTAAGTATAGACCAGTCATGCATTTATAAAAAAATTATTATAATTTTATGTAGAATGTGAAAATTTAATAATATACAGGGTATTCCATTTAAAAAATCACAACTTTATGTGACCACACTTTTTTGGGCCACCCCGTATATAAGAAAATATTTTCCGGAAGTACCCCGTACTATGCGGTTTAAGTCGGCATATTAATAAAATTCCTAACCCCATTCGTATAGGAGCTATGGAAGCCTGACGCACTATTGCAGGACCCTGTATAAACAATGATAGGATCAAAGAAATGTTGACCTTGAATGATGAAAGAGTTTTGGACTTCCATTGTCTTTATTTGTTTTAAATCACAACGTTTCAACTGGTAAGTATCTCCAGTCGTCTTCAGGTGAATACTAAATAAGTAAAGTAACTACAGGACTATTTATACTAGCTAGGTGCACTGAAGCATAACTAAGGTAGGTGCAGTCATGCGTTCAATTGGCACGCGATCTTATCCTAAGATTACATCTATCTAACAAAGGTTTCCAGATATTTCTTATGTCTAATGATGGTTTACTAAAGCAGCCCGGGTTCTGGTGAATAGCAGCAGCTTCCTTAAACTTTATTTTTCTCTAGTGTGGTTCCTTATGTAGGATTTCAGCTTCTGACCACATGATATGGTGACCATGTTTGCAGGCATGTTCCGCTGCACCGACTTTTCGGTCTCTCCTTTTAACGTATTGGTTTTGTGTTCTTTAATCCTTGTTTCAAGTGATCTTAATGTCTCATCTATATGAGATTAGCCGCACTCGCAGGGGATCTGGTAGACGCAGTTTTTCCTATCTTTCCCTCTCTCTCTTTCCTTCTTCACCTGTAAGTGCGGCCAATCTCATATAGGTGAGACATTAAGACATCTTGAAACAAGGATTAAAGAACACGAAAACAATACGTTAAAAGTAGAGACCAAAAAGTCAGGTGCAGCTGACCATGCCTGTAAACATGGTCACCATATCATGTGGTCAGAAGCTGAAATCCTACATAAGGAACCAGACTGGAAAAAAAGAAAGTTTGAGGAAGCTGCTGCTATTCACCAGAACCCAGGCTGCTTTAATAAACCATCATTAGACATAAGAAATATCTGGAAACCTTTGTTAGATAGATGTAATCTTAGGATAAGATCGCGTGCCAATTGAACGCATGACTGCAGCCACCTCAGTTATGCTTCAGTGCACCTAGCTAGTATAAATAGTCCTGTAGTTACTTTACTTATTTAGTATTCACCTGAAGACGATTGGAGATACTTACCAGTTGAAACGTTGTGATTTAAAACAAATAAAGACAATGGAAGTCCAAAACTCTTTTTCAAGAAACATCATTGTCTCCAACCTTCAAACAGTCAAATGTTGACCTGTTGTGGTGAAAATGCAATCATTTTCGTGTTTTGGGTGTTTTATAACAAACAATATTGCAAAACAGTATTAGGTCTGTAATGGAACTGGTTTGGTGCCAGTATTTTCATTCTACAAGTAAGTGTTCACACATACGTCATATGAATGACAAAATGACCTCTATAAACAGAGAGTTGTTATAGGCGTGTAGGAACGTTAAGTCGATCATTTTACGTACAGTTTGTTTTTGGAGAGCAATATTTACAATCCTCTTTGGTCTACTAAACATTACCCTTTGGGTATCTATGTCTTTTTAAATTATACAAAATTTTCCTTTCATAGCCAGTTTAACAATTTTAAAAATTGTAGTGGCAACAATGGACTTCAATTAAAATTAACCAGACAGTAAAGTCGTTTGTTCGGTTAGATAATTTTTGAAAACTATTACAAGCGTTAAAAAATAGATGGTCTAAAGGTAACTTATATACTACATTCAAGTTAACAATACTTGTTACGCAAATTGGCGTACACTACCCCCAGGGGTGAGGGAGGAGGCAATAAGCCTCTTCCCCCCTGCAATATAATAATTAGGAATATATTTACTGATTTGCTCAATTATATATCTTTTATTTTGGGCACACAATCCTAAAAAAAATAAACATAAACAATAAACAGCTCGCCAGTAACATCCCTTCCCGCCCTACAGGTATGGGCATGCGCACAACCCTCTTGTTAGGTTTTCCTTGTTTAGCGACATCTTCAAAATACACTCCAGCACCGGCTCGGCGCTATTTTTGTTGTTGCGTTTTACGGTTTCTCCGTAAATTTCTTGATAATAATAATAATAACAATAATAATGTGTGATATGTGTAAAGTTAGCAATACTTAATCAGCAATAACATTTTTTGGGGTACTGTCAATTCCGCCTGTAGCGCTTGTAAACAAATTTAATTTTTTTTCATGTCGAAGATTGAATTTCGATCACTTGGATTTACCATCATTAGTAAACTACCCCATAGGGGTTAAATTACCTGCATGTAGAAATTTCCCAAAACCCGGAGGAAAAAATTACAGGAAAAAAAAGTAGCGTTTGTTAACGAATTTTAAGAAGAAATTAAAATCCGTTAACAAACGCTACCTTTCGAAGTTTTTATCCTGTAAATTTTTTCCTCTAGGTTTTTGGAAATTCGTATATCAGGTAATTTACCCCTATAAGGTAGTTTACCAAAGACGATAAATCCAAATTGAAAAATTTCAATCTTCACCACTGAAAAAATTAAAATTCGTTTACAAACGCTATAGGCGAAAGAAAAATAAACGTTGCTGATATAAACGTTGCTAACTTCACACCTATTTATTGTTTTTTGCTATTGTGGATTGTTGATGTTTAATATTTATGGATTTCTAGTTTTTGTGTAACTAAACTTAGTGAATTGTGTTTGTGCCTTTAGTGACTCGGATACAATGACTAGTAAAGACCATTGATTTTATTATGCCCAAATAGTGGTAAAATACGGGGTATTTCGTATTTTCAGTAAGTATGAAGTAGTGATAGTTCTTAATATATAATTGTATTTTATTATGATAAATTTAAACACATCTAAGTAGGCCTAGGCCATACAAACAAGAGGTTTAAGACCGGACCTGTCTATTTTCCCCATTCGTTAAATGATAATTATGCAGTGCGCATGCCTACTCCTGTGTGGGGGTTTTGTTTACACGCCCAAGGCCATCAATTGGCCACTTTCGTGATTATTGTTTGCTTATTTAAAGGTAAATGTCTATGGGATAAACTAAACACCATGTAGACGTAAAAATAATATTTTTTTTTAAAAATATAAGTCAATCCAAAAAACTTTTCTATTTAAATTTTCTTCATAGGTGTTACAGATTCTGAGATCGGATAGTGGGTTATCTTACGTGGATCACCCTGTACGTCATCACTCTAAATAGGCTTTTTCACTATAACCATAAACTAAGCAAACCTAGACATCCCACCTAACAGGGCGAAAGCGAGACGCAAAGTGGCGATGTAAATGCCGAGAAGCGAAGTGCTCTAGACGGATATTTGCGTTCGCAAAATGTATATCACAGGCAACGTTCGGCGTAACTTATTACAGATTTGTACGCCGTACACAATTATGATTGGTAAAATGGTTATATTGAATGGTTTCTCTTGGTTTTATTTCTCTATGATATAACCGAATTTATCCTAATCAGCACTGACGTCCTGAATTAGAACCAATTGATAATACATCCTAATAATAAAAATCTTCTTAAACCTTTCCTAAAAACAATTAAAAAGACCCGCATAACGTTTGAAAACATGAGATACGATGATCGGCGCAATTCTTTTATTAGTATATACAGGGTGTTCCTAAATATCATGTAAACACGAAAAGGGGTAATTCTTTGGCTTATTTAGTGACGAAAAATGCATATAAACACTTCGTTGCCGATCTACAGGGTGTAGAAATTTCAAGATTTTTTTAGTTTTTTCTTTATAGCTCTTGTAGTTTTTGAGATATTTAGCTCTAATTTGGAATATAGGCTACGCTGTAGGATTTACATCATTGGGCATACCAAATGGTTTTAAGAATCTACAGGGAGATATTTTTTCAGGGGTCATGCCCCCTTTTCTCCCCATGAACTTTTTTTCGGTGCGCTGCTGGTAGATTCTAATAATAATAATAATAATAATAATAATAATAATAATAATAATAATAATAATAATAATAATAATAATAAGTTTATTTAAAATTTAATAATATAATAAATATGTTTATGTTGTCTTCGATAAATAGAAAATGCATTTTTTTTTTGTTCTAAAGCGAGGGGTCATCCACTAGTCGCATTACTGGTACAAATTGGCTCACATTACTCTGCATTACGCTGCATTACTCTGCATTATTCTGCATTACTCCGCATTACCCTGCATTACGCCCGCATTACGGTATGATTGAGACTCATAAAAGTAACTTTTCCAATTGTTCAAGTGACAGGGCACGAGAATAACTGAGATAACAATTTCAATATCTTAAAATATAGGAAATACCACCGGATAGGTACCTAACGGGAGCGCAATGAAAAAAAAACTTTTTTGCAGTTTTCATAGGCTGTGATTCCCATTTGTACCGGGTGAGTCAACGAATGCGCGGAGTAATTTTATGCCCTGAAGATAAGATTTGTCGATAATAATCTTTTGTAATAAGGTATAGTTGGATATCTGACACATTTTAAAAATATTTTGAATTATACAGGGTGCGCCCACAAAGTAGTGTGTCATAAAGTTACATTTTTTTTTAATGAAACCCTATATTTGCAAACATTTTTTTATTCTAAGTACGTGTTATTTCAAAAAATTTTATTAATGGTTAAATATACGAAAAAGTTATAGTTTTTAAGATAATTCGACTTATAATGAAAATTTTGCATTTGCGAGCATCTCGTTGTTGTGAAAATGCTACTTTAATTTTGACTCTAAGCGATTCATAATTTTTATACTTACTAAATAAAGTCAAAAATACACATTCACTATGAAATATTTGACATCTCATTTACAGGGTGTTTAATTTCTAGGACCAAAGTCAGAAAACTTCTAATTGAAAAATATCACTTTTATTAAATGGAACACCCTATATATTTTTATGTCATCTTATAGCTCGTCATAAACTCTTCAACTTTCGTGGAGAACGTCCTATCCCTATCTCTAATAGTTTTTGAAACATTTTGATATTTCGAGATTTAATGTCCTCGTTATATCTAGCATTTTTTGTCGATAGATCACGCCTGTTGAATCAAACTTTTCCATTATATTTTAAAAACTTCGGGGACTGGGTGTTCGCCGCTCGGGATATTTCATCATGTATTCAGCAAAAATACACTTTTTATCCGCCTCGCCCGAAATATAAATCATATCGATTAATTCATTTTTTGACAAATTCATTTTGAGTATATTGTAAACTTATAAAACGACTGGACAACAAACTTTGCAGTTGCAAATTTTTACATTGATCTGATTCTTAATGTCATCCACTGCTATTATTTTCATTTATTTTCCATGGCTACTGTGATTCATTGACAAAAAAATCTCGAAATATCAAAATATTTCAAAAACCATTAGAGATAGGGAAAGGACATTTTTCACGAAAGTTGAAGAGTTTATAACGAGCTATAAGATGACGGAAAAATATATAGGGTGTTCCATTTAATAAAAGTGATATTTTTCAATTAGAAGACTTTGGTCCTAGAAACTAAACACCCTGTAAATAAGACGTCAAATATTTCATAGTAAATATGTTCTTTTGACTTTATTTAGTAAGTATAAAAATTATGAATCGCTTAGTATCAAAATTCAAGTAGCATTTTCACAACAACGAGATGCTTGCAAATGTAAAATTTTCATTATAAGTCGAATTATCTTAAAAACTTGTTCCTATATTAAACCATTAATAAAAATTTATGAAATAACACGTAGAATTAAGAAATGCATTCAAATATAGGGTGTCCCATTTAAAAAAAGTAACGTTATTACACCCTACTTTTTGGGCGCACACTGTATAATTCAAAATCTTATTAAAATGTGCCAGATATCCAACCATGCCATATTACAAAAGCTCATTATCGACAAATCTTATCTTCAAGGCATAAAATTACTCCGCGCAATCGTTGACTCACCCGGTACATGAATTGCGTTTATTGCTGTGTTTATTCCTGATAATTAAAGATATTTCTATCTTACAAGGTAAGTTTTTATAAATATGGAGTAAATATTATACTAACTATATATAATAAATCCTGGGTTATTTGCAGGGATTCATTTGAAAGTATATTTTGGCATTCACCATAAATTAATATTTTACTTACTATTAAGAACATAACGAGATATGTAACTTTTAAGTTTCATCAACTGTATGGTAAACTTGAAGGTAAATAGCGAAAAGAAAAAAATATTTAATTAATACACCGAAACTAAAAAGTATTTATAAGCCGAAAAAATCATATTTCGGGAAATTTATCATACCCGGACATGCTATAATTAATGCATTAAATGAAATAAAATGGTAGATAAGGCAAATAAATAAAAAAATTATGTTTTCGCATTTCTTATTCACAATAGTTTTGAGGTCGGCTCAAATACATTTAAGATATATTAAAAATTAGAAAAATTCATAAAAAATAATGATGTACTTATTTGGTACCCCTAGTGTTTTAAAAAATTAAAACAGATTTTAAGAATTCGAGAAAACGATGTGTTCGTCGGATCGAACCTACTCGCGGGTAGGTATATTTTTTCTTGACTTCAACTTATAAATTTAAATATTATGTGATATAAATTTGGGTTGTTTTTATCAAAAGTAACCAAACTCATTAAACACTAACCATCAATAACTTACGAAATTGAAAACTAAAAACAAACACTTTAAACAAGCCTTTACATTTAATTTCCTTCTTTGTAGGTTTCTTCTAAGCGTTTAAAGCAATGGATTGCAATAACTGTCCAATCTATGAAATTATCCAGAAGTTAAATACAGATAATTTTTTCCTACCTCCTTATTTAAAAAAAAAATATTAGTTTATTCAGGGTTTGATAACCTTCGTTCCTTGGCCAATTTTGATATTTTTTGAAATTTGCCAAAGAAGACTTATCAGAAATCCTGAAAGATGATGAAAAACAAAAGGTTTTTGGAATATTTGCAAAAAAGATTTCATCATTTAACATCCTAACTGGCCACTTAAAACTTCTAGAATTTTTGGTAGATAAATGCAAAGTATATACACAGTGTGTCTACTTAAGTTGGCTACATATGGAAAACTTTTTTATTATTAACTTTACGAAAAAAAGTTATTCTTCATAATAAGTTCTGCATGGTCCAAAACCAAAAATGTAACCATCAGATATTAAATTTTTTCAGTCATATACAAGTCAAAAAATATGAATTCTGCCCAAAAGTAAAGTACCTTTATTTTTGACAATATCGAAAACTGTAATTATGAAAAGTTGTTCGAAATGTAAAACTATATTTTAATGTGCAATTTCATCCTTCTACTTAATTATTTTTTACAATTTTTTCTCAAATTACGGATACCGAACATTTTTATACTTTTTATTTATTAAAAAATTCATGATAACCCTTCTGTTTCATTCAGAAAATAATAAATCTCAAAACAAAATATATTTCTAAAAATTTAATTAAATACACCATTAAATCCGTAATTTGAGAAAAATTTGTAAAAATAAAAAAAAATTTAAGTAGAAGGATGTAATTGCATAATAAAATATAGTTTTACATTCCGAACAACTTTTCATAATTACAGTTTTCGATATTGTCAAAAATAAAGGTACTTTACTCTTGGGCAAAATTCATATTGTTTGGCAAACCTCGTATACGACTAAAAAAATTTAAATTTGATGGTTGCATTTTAGGTTTTGGACCATGCAGAACATTTTATGAAGAATAATTTTTTTTTTCGTAAAGTTAATAATAAAAAGATTCACATATGTAGCCAACTTAAGTAGACACACTGTATACAGACGAGTGAAACTAAAAATAAATGATTCGAAAAAAAACACACTTTATAAGGCATTGTTACTCCCCGAAACAACAAATGGGCCAAAAGCGTGGAGGAAGTCAATTATACATCGCAAAATTCTCAGATTGTGTCTCATTTTTCATTAAACAAAATACGCCATATTACTTGCCTTACTCTGCATTACTTCGAATTACTCTGCAATACTCTGCATTACTTCGAATTACTCTGCATTACTCTGCATCCCAAGTAGCAATTATAGACACAAATTGGACACAAATTCTTTGATGAGAAACGTTTCGAAACATTTTCGATTAAAATTATTTAGATTGTGTGGAGACACATGTGTTTCGAAACTTTTGCGACACATTTTCGAATTTAGTTACTAGAAACGATTAAGAACTGTTAGTTTCGAAATACTTTCCAAACCACAGTGTCGATACATTTAGGAAACGCACAAAAGAAAAATGTTCGAAACATTTTTATATAATATTATGAAATTGTGTTTAGACACATGTGCTCCCAAATTGTAGCGACATATTTTCGAATTAAGTGATTCAAAACAAATTGGTATTCTTCTGCTTTGAAATATTTACCAAACAGTGTTATCCAGTTAATTACGAAACTTGCGCAGAAAATAATTTTCGAAACTGCCAGAAACCTTTACACTACCGCACCCGGACAATTATTATAACCTCGATTATAACGATTATAACCTATAAATTGTACATTTTTGTTTTGTTAATATGGAAAGAAAACAACAGTTTAAACATTCTTCGAGGTTTTACAAGGCACTAGGGACAGAAAATGGGTTTTTTAAGAGCTCGTCGAGCTCGGGTTTCTTGGCTTGATCGGGCCAAAGTGTTTTATTAAACGTTCAACAAAGTACAAACCAATTTTGTAGGTTATATGTCACAGAAAGTGTAAAGTGGTAGTGTATACCGTGACGGTATACAGAAGGTTTATGCTTCTAAGCTTAACCTTCCTCTTGACGGGACAGTGCATTTTTTACTTTAGCGACGTTTGTTTCGCATGGTTTCGGTACAATATCGAAACATTCTTCATGTTTCGACACATTTTCTATGAATTATAGCTACATGATTATCGAAACATTATAGAAACCAAATACTAGAAATTGTGTGTCGACTCCATTTTAGACCAGAATAATTCTCGCTTTCTAGCGGCCATTTTGACAAATTCATTTTTATATTATTAAAATGGACTTTAATTAACTTCCTGCGTCATTTGAAATGTAAAAAAGTGGTTACATTAGTTCCATTTTGCTAGCTTAATCAATTGAAAGAAGAATTAAGTAAAATTTTAAAAATATTTAAGATTTTATTTTTTGACAAAGTATTTATTTTGTGTGTAAATGTCAATATACCGGGAGCGTCTTAAGAATATAAAGCTAAATTACTAAATTGCACGATAAAATTTATTTCGTCAACGATTTTTGGATCTCCTCTGCAATAAACCATACGAAAAAAATGTATCACTTATAGAAAATACTCTGGGGACAAATTCATTATGGCGAAATTATGCTGTCATCATATTGTTTACTTTCTTTTATTTTACAACCTGCAGAGAGATATATAGGGTGACTGGTAAGTAGACGTATTCCTTTGGGGAGGTGTTTGTAGAGCCTATTTGCAATTGAATTAACCATACTACCCTCTATGCAAAACCCACTGGATTTTGAGATATTTTCATGTTTATGTTTTTTCGAAATTCTCGTACTATGACTACTAAGAATTTGAAATTAAAGAAAAAAATTATCATTTTTGTAAATGTTCCAATTTTACGTGTTAGCTGACACACTAGTGCAGGTTATAAGGCAAAAAGTATGGCAAAGAAGTAAAAGAAATAAAAATACAGGGGCAAAAACTAAAACTTACGAGAATTTCGAAAAAACATAAACATGAAAATATCTCAAAATCCAGTGCGTTTTGAATAGAGGGTAGTATGGTTAATTCAATTGCAAATAGGCTCTACAAACACCTCCCCAAAGGAATACGTCTACTTACCAGTCACCCTGTATATTATATATCTAATTATTTGTTTCAATAATGTTTCCATTTTGACCATTTACAATTCCAACACTCAGCGCCCTCTTTGTAAAATGAACTCTCACTCGACACATTTATGGAAACATGTTCCAAACATTTCTGAAAAATTTTCGAAACATTTTCGATAAAAGTTTCGATTTTGCGTCGAAACAGCGAAAGTCACAGCCCGTACCAACCACTTGGAAACACGTGCTAATCCGCCATTTAAAATGTATACGTTTCGAAAATATTTCCATACATGTTGCCAACAATTTCCAATTTGTGTCGGAAACAGAAACAATAGTTTAGACACATTTACCGTAATGTGTCTAAAAATGCTACTTGGGATTAGTCTGCATTACTCCGCATTACGTAAAATTTAGAGAAAATCTGCATTACTGGTAGACATTATTGAAGGGTGGATGACCCCTCGTTCTAAAGCATTTTATTCTTGTAGTTTTTTCGTATTTACCACCGTTACCGAGAAAAAAAAATGTTTTCTGCGTTGCGCTAGATGAAATTAAAAATTTTTAAATAGCCTAATAAGCTCTGGCTTGATTTAGATAACCTTTTGTTTGTATTTATTTTGAAATTTTATTCGCCACCAACTGTTAAAAATTAAAACTAGGATGGCGCCGTTTTGTAGCAATGATTTATTACAATACAAAAATATCAAATAATAACAACAAGGAAACTACATATAAAAATTGTTGAAAGTGACCTCCGCCTACTCTTATGCATGCGCCCGCTCTTCTCATTGATGCCCGTACTTCTTCAAATATCCCCGGAGTATTTCTTATGGTTTCAAATCCATCTAATATTCGATTTCGTAAATCATCAACGGTATTCACTGGTGTTGTATGTATACACTAGAGTTTTGAGGTGCCCCCATAGGAAAAAAGTCTAGACTATTTAAGTTAGGGGACCTAGCGCGCCATGCCTGAGGCCCACCCCGACCTATCACCTTGTTCTCATACACTTCATTTAAATACTCCCGAGCCAAAATTGAAAAATGTGCTGGGGCGCCATCGTGCATATACCACATTTCATTTCTTAGCAAAAGAGGTAAGTGTTTCAGTAGTATAGGCAATATTATTGCAAAAAATGCCTGTATAAGTGACCATTAAATCGACCAGGCACAAAGAAAGGACCAATCAAATGGTCCTCAACTATTTAAGAATATTCGATGATCAGGTATCATCCTATCGGGATAGCGTTCCATGTACAGACGTCTGGCTCCTGTTGCATTTCCATTCGCAAGGCCATAGATGAAATGCATCTCAGCCAATTCAGATTTGGTATAATTTGGCATTCTTAAGTGAATATATCGAGTATTTAAACAAACACTTTTACACCCTATAGTTTAAAATTAAAACATTTAATTTACAAACACTTGTGGACAAAAATTAATATCTCAAATGCGAACTGTCAAAATTAGCCAAGGTATACTAGACCAACTATTTAAAAAATTTTAATTTCATCTAGCGAAACAGAAAACATTTTTTTTTCTCGATAACGGTGGCAAATACGAAAAAACTACAAGAGATTAAAATGCTTTAGAACAAAACAAAAAATGCATTATGTATTTTAGAATCCACCAGCGGCGCACCGAAAAAAAGTTCATGGGGGAGAAAAGGGGGCATGACCCTTGAAAAAATATCTCCCTGTAGATTCTTAAAACCATTTGGTATTCCCAGTGATGTAAGTCCTACAGCGTAGCCTCTATTCCAAATTAGAGCTAAATATCCCAAAAACGACAAGAGCTATAAAGAAAAAACTAAAAAAATCTTGAAGTTTCAACACCCTATAGATCGCGGCGACGAAACCTTTGTTTATATGAATCTTTAGTCATTAAATAAGCCAATAAATTACCCCTTTTTATATTTACATGATATTTAGGAACACCCTGTATAGTGCGAATGATCACAATGATGTCTTTGTTTCGGTAAGTTAAATAGAAAAGAACAGAGACAGACTCGAGATATTATTCAGGTAGATGCCGGAGGGTTGACCTACAGTCCGAATCCCTGCGAACGATTTGTAATGACGTAGATCGCTGGTTTCGCGAGCTTTTATTAGAAAGCGTATTTTGTTTAAATTATTTTCGCAGTAGGTAGGTACTTACTTAAATTTTCCAAAATTATTTTCTCCTCTATGAAATAGAATAAAAATCAGAGTCGCGTGAAAACCCCATTGTAATGTCGTAACCAAACCACTCTGGGATGATAAAAAAAAAATTAAATTGATCCGACTGGGTAATTGAGTCGATCGTTACTTGATGAAGATCCATATTAAATAAATACGTAAAAGAAACAACGTTAAGGTTTCAAATCTTCACAAAATTGGTTTATTTTTATTATACTAATTAAAATAAAAAAATTACATATTTCGTTGCACTGCTACTTCGTCAGATGTCGAAATGATAAACAAAGTTGTAGGTGTAGAGGCATTTACCTGCTATAAGAACTAATTATCTAAATATTCCTTATCTTATGGGTTTTGGAAAAAAAAACCGAGTAATAAAGTATACCTATGAATACTGATCAATAGGAATTAAGTAAAAATGGTTGGAAAATACAATATTTCAAAACAAATTTAATAAGGCTGAATTGTTAACATCTAATTGATCGTTTAAAATTTTGCCTGATTTTTTAATTTTGTTAATTTCTAGAGATTCCAATAAAGACAGCTTTTTACTTTTATTTTCGATATGTAAAATTTTAAAATTATCCTGTAGTCTAACTTTAAAAAAAAAGTTTAATAGGACAAACAGGACGCACTTTTAAAGTTAGACTACAGGAACATAGAAGGGATTTTTTAAATAAAAAACAAAATTCAGCGTACGCAACTCATCTACTATCAGAAAACCATACTTTTCAGGATAATTTTAAAATTTTACATGTCAAAAATAAAAGTAAAACGTTGTCTTTATTGGAATCTCTAGAAATTAACAAAATTAAAAAAGCAGGCAAAATTTTAAACGATCAATTAGATGTTAACAATTCACCCTTATTAAATTTGTTTTGAAATATTGTATTTTCCAACCATTTTTACTTAATTCCTATTGCTCAGTATTTATAGGTATACTTTATTACTCGGGTTTTTTTTCCAAAACCCGTAAGATAAGGAATATTTAGATAATTAGTTCTTAGCAGGTAAATGCCTCTACACCTACAACTTTGTTTGTCATTTCCATTTCGATATCTGACGAAGTAGCAGTGCTACGAAACATGTCATGTTTTTATTTTTATTAGTAACTTGCGTGTACCCGGCATGCGTTGCAACCCGCTAATATAAATACAAACCCGATATATTAGTACCCGGCATGCCACTTTCTGAAATTGCACCCGTGCGAAGCCGGGGCGGGTCGCTAGTTATACATAAAAACCTTCCTCTTGAATCACTCTATCTATTAAAAAAAAACCGCTTCAAAATCCGCTGCGTAGTTTTAAAGATTTAAGCACATATAGGGATATAGTGACAAATGGGCGATAGCGACTTTGTTTTATACTATGTTAAGATTAAGATATAAAAATAAACCAATTTTGTGAAGATTTAAAATCTTAACGTTGTTTCTTTTACGTATTTACATGATCCGACTGGATTCGAACCTACGATCATCGGGTTGCTAACAAAAAGATATGCCCTTTACACCAGGACTCTTAAACATAAGGCCCGTGGGCCGCTTGCGGCCGCACATGGCATTTTGGCGGCTTTGTACTACGCGGCGAACGTAAATTATAATATGGCAACGCAGCATTAAACGAGAAACATGCGCAGGCGCACGGCTTGATTGGTTCGTAGCTACAATATTTGGGCGGCGAAACTCTTGTATTGTCAGGGTTTTTCATAGCGTTTTCCATTGGTAAGTTTAGTTCATGTCAAATGTATTTCTATGTTTTATTAATAAAATAACGCCATAACTTTTAATCTATCGCACGTTGAGTTCGGGTTTTGTTCGTTGTTTCAATTGTAAATAAAATTAACGCTGTATTTTTGCAAGCCATTAAAAATATAGTGATGCGATGGTAAAAGAACTCAGCCCGGTCTCTGTCACCAACATCTTAACGTAAAATAGAGCTGACTTCAACAGGGTGCCATAAATGACAGGTTACTTAGCCACGATGCGGCGTGTTCTTAGAGAAATTTGAAGTTACCAAACTTTAAAGCGAAGCTTTATACAACTATACATTGTTATTTCTACCACGTTTATTAAAATCACATTTACTTACAGGATGTTAAAAAAATTCCAAACGTTTGTAAATAAGGAAGCACAGTAAATACTTGATAAGTTTTTCTGTAATAAACGCTACAAATCAGTTTTTTACATGTATAGTTTAAGTTTTTGGCACTACATACATAATGATTTTTTTAACAACCTGTGAACTTTCTACAAATTTTATAACCTATACGTTCATCTATTTTAAAAAGTTGATTTTCAACATTCAGAAAAAAAGTCTGCAAAAAATATATACTCTTCAGTTTTCAGACATTTTACACATTTTTAGCGTATTTTTAAGCGTAATAGATTTACTATTTTGGTGCTAAATTTCTATACTATCTCGGACATTTTTGGCAAATTTTGAGCATTATGTGTATAAAAGCTTTGGGGAAACACAGTTTTTTTCTTAATTATTTTAAAATTAGAACTATTGGCTACTAATACGCATCACAAAATTAAAGATTTATATATTGCCAATTCCAAAATGTCGCCTAGAATTTCGATAAGAAAAAATGTAAATTTTGCTCTATACCGGGTGAACAACTAAGAATGGTCGTCGGCTATATCTCAGAAACTGGAAGTCCTAGAGCTTTTAAGTAAAATATTTTTTAGTAAAAGTGCCCAAAAGAAAATGTTGGAAATTATTTTCGAGTTTCTAAACTCACCGCTAGAGGGCGTAAATCCAAAATTTTCCATTTTTTGAAGGGTACACCCTGTATGTTTTTAAATTTTCAAATTCCACATAAAATTATAATTATTTTTTATTAAATGCATCATTAGTCTATACTTCATAGTTTCCGAGATATTGACTCTCGAAAAGTGACATTTTTAAACTTTGACAGCTTCTAACTTTCTAACAGTACGTCTTAGAGCAAAACGGCTTACATGTCCCTATCTTCAATTTTAATTATCTTCCCAAAAAAATCAACTTCCGGTTAAACCGGATGTAACTCGAAAGCAGGAAATATAGTTGTTCCGGTTTAACTGGAAGTTGATTTTTTTGGGAAGATAATAAAAATTGAAGATAGGGACATGTAAGCCGTTTTGCTCTAAGACGTACTGTTAGAAAGTTAGAAGCTGTCAAAGTTTAAAAATGTCACTTTTCGAGAGTCAATATCTCGGAAACTATGAAGTATAGACTAATGATGCATTTAATAAAAAATAATTATAATTTTATGTGGAATTTGAAAATTTAAAAACATACAGGGTGTACCCTTTAAAAAATGGAAAATTTTGGATTTACGCCCTCTAGCGGTGAGTTTAGAAACTCGAAAATAATTTCCAACATTTTCTTTTGGGCACTTTTACTAAAAAATATTTTACTTAAAAGCTCTAGAACTTCCAGTTTCTGAGATATAGCCGACGACCATTCTTAGTTGTTCACCCGGTACATAAGTATATTTTTTAATTGTAAATACATTTTTCTCCTTACTGATTTGACCGATTTTTGTCTGGAAATATTATAATTAGACTATTTTTCATTAAAAAATAATAGATTCAATAAAAAATCCCGTTATTTTAATCAAACTTAACATTTGCGACAAATGAAGGCAAATTATAGAATCCGGTATTTTAACCATCCAGTGGTTAAAGTAAATGTTATTGGCAATATATTCATATAGAAATTTCGGTTGTTCCTGGTGTCTGTCGATTTTATCTTGAGAAAGATGACAGAAAAAAAATTGTGACATATTTGGGGAATTTGTCATTTGTTTTACTTACAGGTCACATGGAAACAAATCGTTTTTAAAACCTAGACAAGTTGATAGTTCGTTGATGCAAGTGTACTGTTAGTATCTGCCTTTGAAGAACTGTGATGCTAAAAACCTTTGTGCCAAAATTCCTCAAAAATTATTTACAACGCTTCCATCTTGTAAAGTATTTTTCACAATAAATGGTTGACTCCGCTTAACTACCTGGGACATTTTGCAAGAGCTCGGCCATAAAAATGCAAATAAACTGTCGGTCAGGGTCGGATTATAATTTGTAATTATAGCAGGTAATATTTAACTATCTTGTGCTTGCGATAACATTATTATTAGGATATTTTATGTCATTAAATAATATATTATTAATAACGAATTAAATATCTAAAGTCCTACCCTGTAGTGTATTTGCGTGTTAATTGTGTATAACAATGGGATTAAACCGGTAGTTTTATTCCAGTCAATAAGTCGATACCATTTAGGGTGAAAAATACTTTACCTATTATTCCTCTGTGCTACGGCAGATAAACTATTTTTTTCTGTGGTAACATACCCTTAAAAAATTTATTATCTGACAGGTTTGTCACTTTTTGAAATTTACTTCTAAACTGACTTATTCTAATGTCATAAAACGACACGTAAAATGTACCCTGTGTAAAATGGGTTTCTATCATCCGAGACCGAGTCCTCATGGATGTAAATATGACAGCGTAAGTGTGACGTGTTTGACCGATTCAGCCGAACATTTAAAAAATGGCGATAATCAACCAACCAACTGTAAGAAAATAGGTACGCTGTTACGCTTACGCTGTAAAATTTAAGCCTATGGAGACCCGGGCTTACTCAAAATAAAATGGACAGGGTATAGGGAATTAAATTTTCGATAGTCTCAAACGGGGTTACAACACAGCAACAACATATACTATGTTGTTGCATAATAAGCGACATCATTGTGTTTTAAACTTTAAAATATTATTAGCTATATACATTGTACATCTTTGTTTTTATCAAACATACTAAACCTACCCAAAACGTAGTAATATACATAATATATACTATTCATTAACTTGTAAAAATAATCTCGGTAAAAAAATGTTTTTGGCAATACCTCTAAAACGAGTAGTGTTTAAATAAAGCTATATGTGTAAGTTGTTCCAAAAAGTCACTTTGATTTTATTAGGATATTTATGAGCTTTTTCACTAAATTTTGATTTTGACCCTATCACATAGGGCAAGAAATAATAAAATGTTATTTATTTAAAACAGCTTTGTAAAAGCCAAGCGGCAATAAATACGCGGTAACGCCATCTAGTACCATAACAATGAATTACCAGTGAAACTACGTTTTGTATTAGGGATGATCCTACTAGATGGCGTTACCGCGTATTTATTCAAGTAGCATATTCAAACACAAATTGTTTGCTGAGAAAAGGTTCGAAATATTTCGATTCAAATATCAAAGTTGTGTCGCGACAAATGTGTTCCGAAACTTTATCGACACAATTCTGTTACTTGAAACATTTTTGAACTGTGTTTCGAAAAATTTCACAAATCACAGTGTCGATACATCTAACACAAGAGAATTATTATTTTTCGAAACATTTTAAGATAAAATTGTGAAGTTATGTATGACGCATGCATTCCCAAATTGTAGCGACTCATTTTCAATTTAAGTGGATGGAAACAAATTAATATTTTTCTGCTTCCAAACATTTACCAAACAATTTACGAAACTTGTGAAGAAAATAATTTTTAAAACTTTTAGCAACATACACTCACACTTATTACCTGCTTGTCGATCGGAACAGATTATAATAACAATAACCTATAAATTTTTAGAACTTTAATATCTACCCTCAATAATTATCATTTTTAAATTGTTTTCAGTTTGGCTTTTTGAATATGTTTAATTTTATTTGTTGTAACGTATATCAAAAATGTTTGTGGGTTCTTCTTGTTTAAGGTTATGTATAAGTCGTTTTTACTTTAGCTACATTTGTTTCGTATTGTTTTCGATACATTATCGAAACATTTCTGTTCTGTTGTTTGTGATTGATTTATTGTTAATCAAAATCCTACCTTTTTATGCCAACTAGTACCTATGTCACTGTCACAATTTAGTTGTTACATTTTATAATTTTTATATTTTGGCACAAATAAATATCTCTATTATTTTTATTATTACTAGAAGTTATGTTAAGTTTCCATTTAAATTAATTGAAAAAAATTAAGTTATTTCATTTTAAGTAACTGCGTTTATTAAATTAGTACAATCATTACTTTTTCTTAAATATGTGCTGTAAAAAATGTTAAAACTTATAAAAAATAAACCGTCTAGTAACATTTAACATTATCATAATTATTACTGTTGGTTTCGATTCGTTTACGTATGTATCAGAGCCGTATTTAATTGTCAAAAATTTTAAAAAGGTTTTTTTCTAAATAACTTTCAATCGGCTTAGAAAATAATAAAATTTGATATACGAGTCCAGCACATAAGGACACTACAACCAAAATGAAAATTTAGTTAAAAAGCCAGTTCCTCTCCATTGCGGCAATAGAGACTCCGCTCGGTTAGTCACAATGTATGAGTTACAAATTGAAGACAAAGCAAATCAGATTAAATCAGTCTTAATAATAAAACGGTGTTGTTTACCACATTTAAACAACTGAAAGATATAATAATAAAAAAAACAACACAAGGCATGTGACAAGTGGCGAATTATAAGTCATAATTTGTGGTGTGGTAAGGTCCCGGGTAAGGTATTTTAAATCCCTTTTATGAACAAGAAGTGAATGCCCTTTTTTTTTACAAAAAACTTTTTGGAACACTGTAAAACTCTTTAGTAGACAGTAGTGGATCTATAACTTAAAAATATGGAAGTATTTATTGTCATAGTTCCTCGATTTTAAATTTCATCGGTTGATTACATTCTTTAAAAGCTAGGGCTTATAATGCATTCGTCATTTGATTTTTTGATCTACTAGCCCCAACCCATAGTAATAAAACAATAATTTTATCTATAAAAAAATGGCTTGAACCACTACTGTTTCCTATTAAAAATAAAATAAGGGGGCAATCTAAAACATATCTGTATGACACAAATTCTTTGCTGAAAAACATTTCGATTCAAATATTAAAATTGTGTCGCGACAAATGTGTTCCGAAACGTTCTCAACACATTTTCGAATTCCGTTACTTGAAACATTTTTGAACTGTTTATTTCCAAAATTTTACAACCTGCAGGTAATTCGAATTATTTGTTTCCTTATTGTGTCCATTTTGACAACTTCAAACAGCGCCCTCTAAGATTGAGAATAAACACATTTGATATAACATCTTTGACACATTTTCAACGACAGCGAAAGTCACAGCTAGTATCAACCACTCGGAAACACGTGCAACAGCGCCATTTAAAATGTGTAGATACGTTTCGAAAATGTTACCAAATTTGTAGCCAACAGTTTCCTTTTTATGTCGGAACCTGAAACATAGGTTTCGATACATTTACCAAAATGTGTCTAAAGGGGGACCAAGCGATTTACCTTTTTCGTATTACTTTTTAAACCACCTCGTATACTCTGATACAATTTTGGTATTTTGTAACGGGGATAGGTACCTGAAAAAAGGTGCTATCCAGTAACATGTAACGTCTTAGGAAAGCCAGAAATGGACTCGTCCCAACACACACAAGTCAAAATCTATTATAGGATTATTTTTGAACAATATATTTTGCTTCAAAAAGATACCCTTAGTTCTTTTATGAGCTATTTGCAACAGTTATTATTACTACAATAAAAATCGGAACTATGGCAGCAAGCATCGTTTTACTATAACGTACTATAATGTCACAGGCTTAATAACCAACATCAGTAACAAAACTTAAACAAGAAGTAGTAAAATGGTTAATACCAATAAATCTTTGTGATGTAAATTTTGTTTAAGGTGGGAGTATCAACATGCTTGCCAGCCTATAACCTATTTCGCGTAGATTTATTTATTTTTTCTAACTTTTACACAAAATTTAAATAAAATCAATATGGTCTTCATATTCTATAGGTAATAATTAACATGTTAAATAAATATCAAGGAATTTCATAAGTTATTTAAGGAGAATTGTATATGGAAAAATATCGGGTAAGATTTTTTTTAACATTATTATGTCGTTGTTCTTTCCCCATACAATTCTCCCAAAATAAGCAATGAAATAAATTGATATTTTTGTAATATATCAGATATTACCTAAATAATGTGCAGACGATATTGATTTTATTTAAATCGTAGTCAATAAAATAATAAACTAAGAAAAACAAGGCGAAATAGGTTATAGGTTGACAATAAATTGAATGACGTTGATAATTCCACCTTAAATACGTTTTTAGTACAGTCTAGTAGTTAGTAGCTACTAAACTACTAAAAAAAAATATTTATTTCGAAACCCGTTCATTTTTGAGATCAAATTGAAGGGTATATACCTTGTTTGAAGTAAAACGTTTATAGTATCCAAAAATAATATTTTTAACTTGTTGACTTGTGTGTATTGGGGAGACTCCGTTTTGGCTTTACTGAGACATTAAATGTTACGGTTGCGCACCCTTTTCCCCGTCCCCTGTACAAAATACCAACGTTTTTTGGGGCCCGATATCTCGGTCAGAGGGCACTATGGAAAAAAAAATTATATGAAACACTAGACCTATTTTAACGTTCCCTACACGCTCCCAAGAGTTTACCCCATAATTACCAGATACCCTGTATAGTAAGTCATTTCCACAACACCCTGTATACAGGGTGAATCAAAAAATACTTTACCAAACTTTACGATTTGGTTGCCAATATTATTTTAGGACGAAAGGTTGTGAACTGTGACATTTGCCAGTTTCATTATGGAAATATAAGGAGTCCAAAATTTAAAAAAAGCTGTGAGACTTAAATAATTTGGATAGAATGAACCATTTATGGATTTTCTCGAGCAAACACACAGCTTTTTAAAAGAAATGTAACAACCGATAGATTCCAATATTGAGCACCAAATTTGATTCATACTGTATATTTCAAAGACTGTCCCGAAACATGAAAGAAATTGGACAGGAAAAAATTCCACTCACCTACCCTTAATCGCTAAAGGAATTAATCGTAGAATTATGTCTAGTCTTCCGGCTGCCCTCTTCGAGGTCCGCCTTGGGGTTAATACTTTGGCTTAAAGCGATGGTCTTGGGAAAATCGATGGTTGCATAGCTTTTCTTCTTTAGGCTCGGACTTTCTTGCAAACCGCAGGACAACATGTTTGCGGTGTGTTTTTGAGTTGTTGTTCCTAAAAAATAGATATAAAAATTCTTTATACTCGCCGCCAGTTTATTTGGACACTGTGATAAAATTATCGCTACAGGTATAAAGTTTAATGAAATCTACCGCCAAGGAACCTCAGGAAATTTTTACGAATCCAGAAAATGTTTACTACGTTTGGTTCAACTTTAAAAAAAAAAAACAAGAAACTTACGTACGGTATTCAGCACCTGTATCGGCAATAATTAACAAAATACCACAACATCGTTTTTATATGGTATTTAAGTATGGTGTTCCTCAAGGAACAATTTTAGGACCATTATTTTTTAATATTCATATTAACGACTTATTTAGTATAAATTGCGATGGACAAATTCATAGTTTTGCAGATGATACTACAATTTTTTATACCGATACAAATTGGAAAACTTAAATAATAAAATTAAAACAGATTTTAAAATTATAAAAAATTGGTTTGATAACAATTTGTTAACAATTAATTTTAATAAAACAAATTATATTCCTTTTACTTTAAACCTAAATAACCTACCACAAAATATGAATAGTATGCGAATAAATGAAGACATTGAAATTTTTAAAGTTAATAAAATAAAATATTTAGGAATTATTTTTGACAGTAAATTAAATTGGAATTTTCACATAGAATACTTAATTAAAAAATTAAGAAGTTTACTACCAATTTTTAAAAACATTAAAAAATTTTTAAATGTAAGACATATATGGAAATATTATATTACGCGTTAGTTAAACCTCATTTAAATTACGGAATTTTAGGTTGGGGATCGAGGAATAAATAGAACTTTATTTAAAAAATTAGAAATAAAAATTATATTCAATAAAGATTATCTTTATCCTTCAAAAGAATTATATTCAGAAACAAAAAAGTTGAACATAAGACAACTTTACATTTATAACAACTTAATATATATTTAAAAATAAAAACCTTATACAATTTAAAAACCATAATCATAATACATGTCATAAAAATTAAATAACCATAAAACCTAAAATAGATAAGTCCATAGGGCAAAAAAATTTCACATATTTATGTTTTTATTTAAACGATTATTTACCAACAAAAATTAAAAAACTGATTTCATTAAAAAAATTTTAAGTCGAAATAAAAACATGGATATTAAAAACCGACAATTTGAAAATATTTTTAGAAATGCTTTAATTAATTAATATTGTTCTGAATAATTTATATACCTAAGTAATATTTTTTACTTAAAAATTATAAATTAATAATTTTATTATACGTAATATATTTCTTCAAAAAAGCTGCGTTTATACTATAAATTAACATTTTTACTTTAAAACTTAATTTTTAATGCATATTTATGATTTTACATACTAAAACCAAAAATAAGATTTGCCCCTAACAAGCTCAGCTTCAGGGGATTGAAGAATAAGTTTATCAAAGACAATATAAACATATTTATTATATTATTAAGTTTTAAATAAAATTATTATTATTATTATTATTATTATTATTATATCCAACAAGATTTTGTCATGGAAATGAAATTGTCGGGAAAATTTTACAAATAATGGTTTATAAATTCAAAAACGTGACGAGTTAGGTATAGTTATAAGTTATAATATACAAATATAAAAGGCCAATTTGGGTAGCTTTCCAAATCAGTGATAATATATTGTTACATTTAAAAAAATATATTTATGGTCACCTTTTTAAGTAACCATGTTACTGTATTATTAAACCACCCTGTATATCGCATTTAAGATCTGGGGATAGGGATAAAAGCTAACTGGTATTAGTTAACTGGTAATCAAATTTCAGGGTCTTAATATTTCATAGTTAAAAAAGTTAACATTTTCCTTCAAAAAAATTGGAATTTAATTATTACGTTAAAACCGGAAGAGATAGGTATAGAATTATGTTAAAGAAAGTTGTTCAGAAACTAACAGGAGGCTCGAAAATAAAATAAAATACAGAGTGTTCCATTTAAAGTATCGAAGTTGATACTAATTTTTGGCAGAAGTGGCCACACTGTATCGTCAAAAATATTTTAGATAAATAGAGCAAGTTCGTTTATGTAAATGACCAAATTTTCAGAATGATTCGTTGCTTGGTTCGTCATATACGTCTAACTTACCATCCACTGTAAATCACTCTGTAATATTGGTAATATCTTCGGCGATATCCGAAAAAAAACTGAAATTTTCAGTTACTGTTGTTAATTTTTGTCAAAAAAAAACAAGTTCTACAGGATAGCGTGTTAAGTTTCCAAATTCGACGTTTCGTTCTTGAGATGCCACCATATCAAACCATCAGTAATAAACATTCTACCAATTTTTTGTAGTTTTCTCGAAATAGGCAAAATTAAAAAATAATTACAATTATTCTTCTTATAGGTAACACGTTTAATTTCTATTTTATGAACAGTGTACCCCCTATAGAATTCTTATACAGTGACCGGCAGAAAGTACGCACCAAAGGGGATTTTTTTTTTAATTTCAAAACTTACCAAATTTTTTTGGCGGTGAAAAAGTTCTGCATGTCCTAAACAAAAAAGGGCATAGACAAAACTAGTAAATATTGCGCCGTATACGAGGGAGAGGTGAAAACGTTAAATTCACTCAAGAATAAAGTGCCCTTATTTTTCACTGTAGAAATTTTTTTTATTAGGAAATGTTTGCACTTAAAAGTTGTCCATACATACCAAATTTCAGCTCGGTGGCACAAAAAAAGTGTTTTTACTTTTTTTATGACGCCCCCTCGTATAACGAATTGATAGAAGCTATGCAACCTATAAATTCAATTTTTTCACAGCTCTTGGGCAATTAGACACATAACTTACTTAAATTTGTTTAAATACGCGAAAACTGGACGTTTAATAAAATAACGTCAAAAAGAATCTAACTTTCCTGGTACACACCGTACTTTGTTCTATGTATAAGCGGAATAACTTTATGAAAAACAAATGAGGGTTTACTTCATACATTTAACAATATTTTGCCGTTCCCAGTTTTTCAAAAACTCTTACATCCATTGGTTCATGAATTAAAGTTTAAACCCTTACAATAAAATTATTTTTCATTTAAATCTAGTTACCATGAAAAATATTTATATTTGTTCTACCGAGCTGAAACTTGGTATTTATGGATAACTTTTAAGTGCAAACAACATAAATTTCCTAATAAAAAAATTTTCCACAGTGAAAAATCAGGGCAATTTATTCTTGAGTGAATTTAACGTTTACACCTCTCCCTCGTATGCGGCGCAATATTTACTAGTTTTGTCTATGCTCTTTTTTGTTTAGGGACATGCAGAACGTTTCCACCGCCAAAAAAATTTGGTAAGTTTTGGAAAAAAAAAAAAAATCCCCTTTGGTGCGTACTTTCTGCCGGTCACTGTAGAGGTCGACCCTGAATTTCATTCATTAATGATAACACTATACATTCACAGCCTAGGCTTTTTTAAAGGCTTCTTTAAATCTTCACTAAAGTAAAAATGTATTAATATTTTATTGAAAACTTTTATAATTATTACTCCTTACCACACCCTACGCCGCTGGTGTTGACTAATCGCTCTAAATCCTTAGCCATTTACAATTCCACGCGGAGTCGGAAATTTATCGCGCTCTCTTTTTTCTGTCTTTGTTTTACACATTCGATGCAAACAAACAGGGTATTCATGAATAAATGGCTTAGTCTATTCTATAAGAAATCTATGGTATAGTGTTTCTCAGGTTAATTTAATGACATAAAAAAGTATTAAACTCCTAACCATAGGCGTCGCCAACCAAATAATTATAATGCGTAGGGTATTGTTTTAATTTTTTAACAATAATACAGGGTGTCCGGATAAGGATACGGAGCGGCCATATCTCGGAAACGATACGTCCCACAGATTTGAAAAAAAAGCTCTCATCATAAAAACTGCCAAGAGAAATTCATTCAAAATAATTTTAAGTTTCGGAAATTGCCGCAAGAGGGCGTAACGGCTTATTTATTTTTTAAAGTTCATTTTACGGCAAACAATGCCACTTAACCGTAGAAAAGAAAATAAATAATTAAAATCAGTAGATTGTTTACTACAACTTTTGTTATTATTATTTTTTTGAATCTCGCCTAATAAAGGAGTGGGGGAAGCCTTTAGGACATTTTTCAAAAACTGTCATTATGTCGTTATCCTTTAACGGATTTTCTATAACTTGGACTTGTTTGAAAGGGAATTCCTTGGAGTTTAAATAAATGATTCAGGAATTGTCACAAGTTTCCTGATACAATTTTAAGATGGCGCTGTTATTCAATCTAACTTATTTTTTATTTTTCTCGGTATTTGCAAATTGGATGGTATAATTTTTTTCGGTAGTAATAGGAGACAATTTGCATAGGGAACGATTAGTCCAAACCGCAAATCGATATCACCAGGGGTTTAAAAGTAATTTTGATTTTTCTTTAAAAAATGATACAGTTTCCATTTACCGGTACCCGGTATACCCGTAATAAGCAAGATAACAACTAATTTCATGGCCTACTGTTTAATATACTATAAAATTTATAATAAAAGTTTAACGAGTCAAAGAAACATCAATAACACTGAATAAAATATGAATATTATGATAATATCATATTATGAGACTTAGACTATGAAATAGTGCACAAATCTTAGAACTAGAAACAATTTTATTAGCAATTTAGCGAGACAACAATAATAATTACAAATGTTCAAAATGTTTTCCGTCATTTTGTAAGCACTTAATTATTCTTCTTTTAGTTGATAATACGGCTGCCTCAATTTCAGCCGTGGATAAGTTTCTAACGGCATTTGTTATCCTTACCATCATGTTTTCCCTTGTTGTTGGTCTCTCTTGGAAAACCAGATCTTTTAACCTACCCCATAGGTAAAAATCAAGACAAGTAAGATCCGGTGAACGAGCCGGCCAGGGAAACAAGCTTCCTCTTCCAATTATACGATGCGCAAATTGCTCTTCTAGGTATTGGCGTACGTTACGATAGTAATGCGCCGGACAACCATCAAGTTGGATCCACATGTTTGTTCTCGTTTGTAAGGAGACTTCTTCCAAAAGAGGTGGAAGGAAAGTGGCCAAGAAATCTAAAAATCTTGCTCCATTAAGGGTTTGGTCAAAAAAATGGGGACCGATAATTTTTCGTTCCAAGATCTCGCACCAAACATTTAAACTCCAGCGGTTTTAAAAATCTACTTGCCTTATCCAATGAGGGTTTTGCTCAGACCAATAGTGCATATTATGCAAATTCACACCCCCAGCGTTAGTGAAGCCTCGTCTGTCCATAATATCCGTGAAAGAAAATTTGGATTTTCCCTAATCATATTTAATAGCCAGTGACAGAAATCCAATCGACGATCATAATCAGTATCGTTCAATGCCTGGTGTAAAACGATGTGGTAAGGGTGCATACTATTAGTTTGTAAAATCTCGTGGATATTTGTTTTTGGAACCCCCAAGTCAAGGGAAATTTTTCTGGTGCTTAAAGTGGGATCGTATTGAACGTAAGCCAAAACGTTGATAATATTTACCTCATTACGTGTCCTACGAATGCGTAAGGGTCGTTGAATGGGCTGCACATTACCACTTTCTCTTAATCGTCGAGCTAATCTTGAGAATACTTCTCGAGAATAGTGTCTTCTTTGTGGAAATCGCATTGCATACTCTCGCGACGCTATTACAGCATTTTCAAGAGATCGAAAATACATATTCAACATATCATACGCTTCTGCGTTAGTAAACGGCATACTGTTTGTAGAAAAATGCAATATAAATGTAAAAAACAATGCTTAATATTATAAGATGCTTGACATTTAAAACTCATCAACAGCTTGTCACAATAAATTATTAATTTGTTTTTTTCCATGGCCAACTTGGAACTTGTAATTTAGGCGAAAACATGATGGAAAGGATATGAAATGCCGTTCGAAGCTTATCCACGGCTGAAATTGAGGCAAGAGGCAAGTGTGTTTTTTACTGAAAGAAGAATAACTAAGAGCTTAGGAAGTGACGGAAAATATTTTAAACATTTGTAATTATTGTTGTCTTGCTAAATTGCTAATTGTTTCTAGATTTAAGATTTGTGCACTTTTTCATAATCTCATATCATAATATTCATATTTTATTCAGTGTTATTGATGTTTCTTTGACTCGTTAAACTTTTATTATAAATTTTATAGTTTATTAAACAGTAGGCCATGAAATTAGTTGTTATCTTGCTTATTAGGGGTATACCGGGTACCGGTAAATGTAAACTGTATCATTTTTTAAAGAAAAATCAAAATAACTTTTAAACCCCTGGTGATATCGATTTGCGGTTTGGACTAATCGTTCCCTATGCAAATTGTCTCCTATTACTACCGAAAAAAATGATACCATCCAATTTGCAAATACCGAGAAAAATAAAAAAATAAGTTAGATTGAATAACAGCGCCATCTTAAAATTGTATCAGGAAACTTGTGACAATTCCTGAATCATTTATTTAAACTCCAAGGAATTCCCTTTCAAACCAGTCCAAGTTATAGAAAATCCGTTGAAGGATAACGACATAATGACAGTTTTTGAAAAATGTCCTAAAGGCTTCCCCCACTCCTTTATTAGGCGAGATTTAAAAAAATAACAATAACAAAAGTTGTAGTAAACAATCTACTGATTTTAATTATTTATTTACTTTTCTACGGTTAAGTGGCATTTCTTGCCGTAAAATGAACTTTAAAAAATAAATAAGCCGTTACGCCCTCTTGCGGCAATTTCCGAAACTTAAAATTATTTTGAATGAATTTCTCTTGGCAGTTTTTATGATGAGAGCTTTTTTTTTAGATCTGTGGGACGTATCGTTTCCGAGATATGGCCGATCCGTATCCTTATCCGGACACCCTGTATAAATAAAGCAACTTTAACATAAAAGAGCATTAAACGCCTAATCATAGGCGTCGTGTATCCAAATAATTAAAATGCATAGGGTATATTATATTGTTTTAAATTTTTAAAATGATAAGACAATATAAATAAAACAATTTTAATAGGTAACACGTTGTAAACGAACATTATCGATTTAAAATGCAGTAACAATTGAGTTGATGGAATAATCAAAATTTTCAGAAGTAGAATCGTTTTCAGGTTGGATCACTATTGGTGCTATAGGCGATAAAACAGGGACATTCCATTTCTACAGTAACATGAGCTTCGCAATTTTTCCATACATCGCTAGTCATGTCGTTAATTACCTGCCGAATATTATCAAGGTCAGCTGCGCTTAAAATTAAAATAATACGTTGAGATTGAACATGTAAATCTTTGTTTCTCAATTCCGGACTTGTTGCGCTCTCGAAGACAGACTCCATCGAGCATGTTGGCACCAATATAATTCACCTTGATCTGCTGTCTAAAATGATCGCTAAAAAGCCATTGCTGATAATAAAATGTACCAAATAAAAACGTATCTGTCCAAAACCACACAGTTATAAACCAAAATTATAGCAATAATGTTAAACCACCTACTCCACTGTCCTTTTTCTTAAGAAACTATTAATAACTGACATGACAGTGATGATGGCTCAATTATCTTTTAGCAGGTAGATAAGAAATATCATTATTCGCTGAAAATATTCCGCCTTTTTTGTCTACTGTCTAGCTAGAACATAAAAATTTCCAATTGCGTTCGTCTTAGTATCATTCACAGATTGGGAGACAGTGTTCGAGACGTGCATAAATGATGCACGATTGCCAGTTCCACCAAATTTTCGGGTTTGTTAATATAATATATAAGTAAGTATACGAGAAACAATTGTTTGTTAATTAGTTGTTTTTTAACAATGAAAACCCTTTTTATTTTAATTTTAATTATTTTTTTCTAAATAATATTAAAAACCTATAATAATATTAATGTTCTTCTTTCATTCACACTCAAAACTTCTTGGTTTAAAGGATATTTGTAAACTAGCTTTCAAAGAGAGTTACTGACTAACAATTGAATACTGATATAAAAAGAACATTTTTAATAAAAATAACTTAAAGAATTTAAAAAAAATAGATCTGACAACCCTGGTTGTGAGGTCGGTCTCTTAGAAGCCTGTTAAACGCTTTTTTATGTCATCAAACTGAGTTTGGATAAATTATACCCCCTACCTTCCGCTGGAGGATTTTTCGGATGGGATCTCAGACTATAAAGAGTTATACACATGTTTGATGGAAAGATGTAGCATTTACCTGTTACGCGGTATGTTTATACCATAGACAATTTACCTTTAGATACGTACAGCTTATCTCCTGCTCAAACAAAAGTGTGAAGGTGAAGATACTCTCCAGATCTGGCTCGGCCGCCATTTTTGTTGTTGTGTTTTAAGATTTCTCTTTGGATTCCTTGTAGTTTTCTTAGCTATCGTGGATTGTGGGTGTTTAATATTTACGGATTTCTAGTTTTTGTGTAGTTAAGTGAATTGTGTTTGTGCTTTTAGTGACTCGGATAGGAATATAAACAATGACTAGTACTAGTAGCAGCCGTTGTATAGTTTTATTATGCCCAAATGGGGGTATTTCGTATTTTCGGTAAGTTTGAGAAGAGTAAAATTGAGAAGCAAATTCCAATTTTTTGGCAAGAATTTAAATTTTAAAGCCCGGACCAGTATATTTTCCCATTCGTCAAACGATCATGTTGCAGTGCGCATGACTAATAGTGTCTAGCTTTGTTTACATGCGCGAGGCCATAAAACTGCCACTTTCGTGATTATTGTTTGCTTATCTAAAGGTAAATTGTCTATGGTTTATACACGCTGTGGCGAAAGTTATATTAAATCAACTGATAATTGGCATATTACCTGAATTGCCTTTGGCAAAATTCCTGTTGCCATTTTTCGTTGAATCCAAATCCAGCTCTGCATAGTTCACTTCTCTGACCATCGCATACTCGGTTTCGTTATAAAGGGTGGGTGTACATGGTACACTGTTGCTTATGTACATTTGAACTATGTCACTGTTGTTTGGTAATTGTATCGGGCTGATTGTGCTATGCTGTTGCTAAAAACATAAGATTTTATTACGATCCAAGTAGCATATTTAGACACAAATTGGAAACAAATTCTTTGCTGAGAAACGTTTCGAAATATTTTCGATTCAAATATCAAAATTGTGTCGCGACAAATGTGTTCCAAAACTTTTTTGACACATTTTCGAATTTTGTTGTAAATATTTTTGAACTGTTTAAAACCATTTTACAAACCACAGTGTCGAAGCGTCTAGGTACCCTAATGTGATTGTTTTCTTTTATTTTTCGAGTTTTGTGCAATTTTTCGAACTTTTTTGATATTATTAGGGTTTGGACCTTTATAACTTGTAGTTTTAAGTGCTGCTAGTGTAAATTTTCATCAATACTTTTATTTTTAAGTGATATGACTCTCACGTGTTTTAAAATTTTAAGGCAGCCAGCAATGATAAATCTAAGGATTTTAAGACTACATATTTACCTTAAATGTAGTTAAAAGGAATCCAGAGTAATAATCATAAAGTATTTTAGGATTCTAAAGTTCGCGACAGGGAAAAGTTGGCATTTATTGATGGGGAACCTTATTTGTTGCAGGACTCTCTGAGGACAGTGCCTACTTCTTCCAATGAGCTTTCTATGGTATCGAAAAACATGATTATGGATTACTTACTATTCAGGAAAAGACAAAAACCAATCTAGAGATATGAGCTTACAAAAGGTTAAAAAAGCAAAGTGTTTGACAGTCTCGATGCACCTTCAAACTTGGAACCCATTTTTGCCTAAACCCCAGAATACATTTTTTTAGACTTGATTTTCTCACACTAATTTTATAGTTTCGTGGATTTGTCTTCAGAGACAATGCTGACTGTTGTAATATCGGCAACTTTACTGGCCAACCCCACCCCCTCTTTGAGCATACTTAGTATAAGTATATATATTACATTAATGTGGTGTTGGCTGCTGATAAGAAGGACCCGCTTCGTGTGAGATTAGACAACCTGAAAATGCCAATGAAAGTTTTTGTAGCTTCTGTTCTCTTCGAAAAAATAGAAAGTTAAAAAAATATGCAGAATTTCCAGCGACCCATTTTCCCCGAACACACAATTTTGTCATATCAAAAACTGTGCCTTGAAGATCGAGACTGATGAAGATTTATAAATATATTATTCTTCTGTAGAATATAACAACATTAATAGATGACTTTAATTTAAACTAAAAACTTGTATGCAAGAAAAAAGGCATTTTATTCACTAAACTTTTTTACATGAGAATCTTTCAAGCGATGGAATTTTATACCTAGCAACTAATGCTAGGTGAACTCTTGAAGGTTGAAGCAAAAATAAAGAAGAACCCCTAACCAGTTCTTTAGTGCTAACAGATGCAGCAAATAAACAACGTTTTTACGTTGTCCCTATTTGAGCGGTTCCCACACTTAGCAACCGAACTTCACCATTCTGGACATCAACTAAAATAGTAGAAAAAGAACAACAGTAACCTTGATTTTAGTCCACACTTTATAGTCTTTGAAAAACTAGAGAAGTACGGACTTTTTAACACTAATAATATCAAAAAACTTACAAAAAATGGTAAAAAAACAGCAACTTGCAAGTTCTAGGAGACTTTTAAATCAATTTGAACCGTTTTCAAATTCATAATAAAACAAATAAAAAAAGAATATCCGGAAAGCAGCACGAAACTTTTTTTTCTATGATTTTATATCAGGAAAGCAGCACAAAAGAATTTGAATTTATTAATAAAATATACCTGATTTTTATAATTAGTCTTAAAAATTTTTCATAATATGATCAAATGATAAGCGATTTTGCAATACTTGAAAACCATTTGTCCCTTTGTAAAATAAAATACTTAATATTACCGGTTTCTTATGCGCAGTGAAGTTTTTGGGTCGCATTAATTTATGACCGATCACAAACATTTAGAAGAGTCCAGTGGCGGCTCGTGGGGTAGAGCCACAGTGCCATGGCACTACCTGCCCTCCTGTCTAGCGTCCTGCCCTTTACAAATTACCAAAACCTATTAAAATTAATATTCTCGTTTTTAAAGCAATTAGCAAAATAATTTAAAAATGGAACACAGTCGGGTGCAAATTTCCATCTAAAAGGAAGCGATTATGCGTAAAACGGTAACGTAGCTTCCGCGCCAAGCGCGACGAGGCACACGGGATGTGACGAAACGCCATCACCTCAATAAAAAAAACATTGGAAAATGACCTTAAATGCAAGCAGGCAAAAATCTTGGCGACGTAGCCAGGCTCTCTTCGTTTGACCGTTTGATGTTAGAAGTTTCAAACAGCTGATGTTCGCGTCGCGTCCCGATTTGTTTTCGTTTGGCCAGCTGATTTAATGTAGGGTTAACGAACTTTTTATTTTAGAAATACATAAGTAATGAATACTATTAGATTTTTAAAGGAAACTCCATTTTCTACCATTTCCTTAGAACAGAAATTGGAAATTAAGGAATTAGGACGACCGTTACCAGATTTAAATATAGAAAAAACTCAGGGCAGACAGAAAGTGCGTTTGCGTTAATTTAATAGAAATATTTATGGAAAAAATACTTGGGTGTGCGGTTGTGATGAATCTAATAGACTATTTTGTTTTATGTGTGTTTTATTTGGTGGGGAGCAAACTTGGTCCCAAAAAGGTACAGATGATTTGGTCCATATCTGGGACAAAATGAAGACACATGAAAAATCGAAGGTACATTTAAACAATATATTTAATTTCAGTATGCTTGGTAAAATTAACATTAAAACTCAATTAAATTCTGCATATCACAATGAAATAATGAAGAAAAACGAACAAATTAATAAAAACAGATACATATTAAACCAAATTATAAACTGCGTTCGGTTTTGTGGTGCATTTGAGTTGGCTTTGAGAGGTCATGACGAAAAAGAGACGTCGGAAAATAGGGGCATATTTCGTGAATTAATAAATTTCAGCTCAGAATTAGACAAAACTCTTAAAGATCATATTGAAAAATCAAAAGTATTTAAAGGAACATCAAAAACCATACAAAATGAACTGTATGTTAAATGTGTATCATGACTATCATGATGAAGTCATAAAAGAAATAAAGGACTCTTCGTTTATCGCTGTTATCGCAGATGAAACCACTGACATTGCTTGTGTGTTTCAACTTGTTATCGTGTTTAGGTATACCTATTTCATGATTGTAAATTCATAAATTAAATTAGGTGCCTTTTTGCTTATTTTTCCTACTTCAAAAGCAAGAACTATTAACAAAAAAGGGCGTGGCACCCAACATTTTTTTGTCTGCGGCGCTAAGGGTTTACCTGGCCCTACTTCACTAAAATGGCACGAGCCGCCACTGGAAGAGTCACTTCTGAAAATGGACAAACCCAAAATACTAAAATTTATCAGATTTTACACTACCTAAGCAAAATTTTTAAATGGCGATAAATCATATTTAAATCAATTAAATCATCTAGTAAAATCACTCAAATCTATAATAAATCAATATTAAATCACTTGAAATCATAAATTCCTATTTAAATCGTACTAAATCAGTAGTGATTTAAAATCTGTGTACACATTTTTTGGGAATTATCAGCCCCTCGATTTGTACCTGCAACAGTTGTATGCTCTCCACGTTCCGACTGTCAATATTGGCGTAACAATGCACGTCTTCACTCAATTCTCTTTGGTACTCTCTAGTCTCTATAAAATTACTTTGGCTTAGGCTATTTACTATATCTTTGGCATCGACGTTCATGTAAACATGGCTTGAAGGATCCCCTGAAAAGTGTAGATACGAACCTGGATTAAAACGTACAATTGTAAATAAAAAAAATGAGCCTGTCAATTATATTGCTTTTGATGAACGTGGGTTTACTCAAAAATTTAAATAAATAAACCTTTATTTACCCGTATCACCAGGGCCTAGGTTTGCATAATTTGGAGGACCGGTGCCATTTTCTACTATTGAACTGGTTCTTTTGTTATTGTTGTGTTCCAGTGGAGGAATTTCAGTTATCACGGGTGGTGGAGATATTGTCGTTGGACTTAGTTGACCGCCATTACTAAAAAAACATGTAATAGGAATTAAAAATGTCCGATTGTACGAGAGTGTAGTCAACATTTTGGAGCCTCGAAAATAATTTACCTTGAAACAGATCCTGGTCGGCTCAGTATCCCCGCGTGAGACCTGTAAATCAAAAATCTATTAAGTAAAGTACATCTCAAAGTATATCTTCTTGGCTTTTGCTACCTGTCATTTCTTTAAATAAAAACTCATTATTGTATACCTGAAAGGTCTACAGGGTGACATATTTACAATTTAAATAATGTCACTTGTTTACCATTATTTTGCATAGAAATATTGTCCTTGTTAACAAGAGCAGGTAGGTCCACCCCGTATTTGATAGGTTTATGGCATTTACAATTGTTATTTAGGTTAGGCACCTTTGTTTATGGACCCCAGGACCGGGCCTGGTGCAATTAGGATATATAATCAGCCTGTGTATTGTGCGCTTAAGAAATGTGTTAAAGTGTTGATTCTGTAGTGTATAAACATATTAGTATTCAACTAGTTTTTTTTATCAAAATACAACACAACACCAAATTGGCCGGTGAACAATATCGATAATAAAACGTGGAGATGCCATTTCTTCTGCCTCAAGTCTTTATTATGTATTTCCAACTTGTGACGTGCTTTCAAGGAGTCGTTAGAAGGATAATAAGTAGAATAAAGTAAGATTATTAATTCAATTTCAATATTTCCTTTTAAAACGACATTAAGAAACTTAGTTTCCCAAAGTATCGTTTCAACATAGATTCGCAAAAAACACTATTTTTAGTGAAAGGTATATTATATCACACCTGATTGTAGGCTGTACTGGATTCAAGTAACTGGGATCTGTAGGAACTCCAACAGGATGAGTATCCGGTCGTCTTTGCACATGAGGACCTGTAGACACTGCTGGGACGGAAAAGTCAGCGTTGCTTTGATTGACGGAGTTTAACACATTGGAATTGTCAATGTTTAGGCTTTCTTGGACACCTCCTGTAAATAAAATGGAAAAAATATATATTCTTTTTAAGGATCTGTCATATCTGTTGGTTATTTTCAACTCGAGCCTGGTATTATATTGTTTACTCAAAAACTACTACACCGGATGTTTCACTAAGAATGACTCTCGGCCGTATCTCAGAAAGTGTGGGTCGTATGGCTTGCGGAAATTTTCTCATCATAGTTAACATGTATGAAAGATAGCATTATTTCAATTTAATTAAAATTCTGGATAACTTCTCTTTTGAGTTTTTGCTCTACCGTTTTGTTTAAGGAGGGTAGGAGGGAACCAATATTGCTATGCAAAAATATTCACAATTTTGGTTTAATTTTCCAGAATTTCACAATTTGAACTAGCTAAATAAGGATTCTTTTGTTTTATCAATATTACAAAAACCGGAGTCGTTCTGAATTCCGCTGCGACGCCTAGAGGCAGCAAAATCAACAATTTCTTAATTTTTTTCAAAAATTTTAAATTTTCCATATCTCCAGTTTTAAAAAATACATTCAAAAGTTAGATATGATAAAAATTCAAAATATAAATATAAGAAAATTCAAAATATAGATAAAAAAATTATTATAATAAGACAACTACTGAAATGATTAAAAAAATGACGAATATTTTTAAAGTAGATAAAACTTACCACTAAGAAAATAAATGAATTAAAATTATAACTTAATACTACACTTAATATTACTCACTTATTACGCGTTAGTCTGTTTTAGTACTTTTTAAAAAGAAAGCGAAATTCACTTAATTGTTCGATTTCATAACCGGGGTTTTGTGGATTTGACCGTGGATTGGGGGGTATCCTACCATGCCCATTTCCACGGTCTCTTATTCCAATTCGGGGCGTCTTGTTTGCTCTGCTGTGCTCGGCGAACGGATGTCCCTTCTTCTTATAGGACGCCCATGGCCGACCAGGATGGACTCGGGTCGGCGCGGTTTGACGGGCACAGGACTGAGGGGTATGAACCGGGGGATATCCTTCTGGGGGCTCATTGGAGGATCGCTAGAACGGCTTTCCAGGTCTGGCGTAGGTTCTGTTGGGAGCTGGGTGGAAGTTGTCTGCTCAGGAACAAACTGTGCCGACCGGACATATTGCCTGGCCGTTCCCCGGGGTACATCAGATGGTCCAGGTTGTGAGGGGCTGTTCATGAAGTCACCAGGGAGATTTCTGGCTCTGGTGCATTTAGAGCAGGGGCACGGTGGTACCCCTTGAGATTGGAGGATGTTCCAATAGTGGGCCGGAGTACTAGTCCCTGCAGCTCCACCACTGCAGAGGGCACAATCGCAAAATTGTAGTGGTATCTCCCGGCCCTCTCGCACTCCCCACATCACCACTAGAATTCTATACTTCGCGTGGAGCAACTCGCTCCACAGGGCGATTAAGGCTTTCAAAGGGAACAACGCTGGCACGCATGGTCCGTCACCCCGTAAATGAATGTACAGCTCCCGTAGATGGGCGAGAGCCATCCTCAAAAGCTGGTACTTTATCCCATCGTCACTTATTAAACGTGGATGTACCAGGAACATCACAATCCATGTTGTCATATTGCTTGATTTTTCACTGTTATTTTTATTCTTAAAAGGGTACTTCTGTACTGAACTAGCTAAATAAGGATTCTTTTGTTTTATCAATGTTACAAAAACCGGAGTCGTTCTGAATTCCGCTGCGACGCATACAGGCGAATTTCGGCGAAATCGTGGCCATAAATATTAGTTTGGTCACATGAGACAAAAATGTTTTTAATTGAAAGAAATGTATATATAGTAATTTGGCATTTTTTTTTATTACTTTCATTTCTACCCCCCCCCCCCCCCCCCCCTCCCTCCCGCCTTATAAATATTAAAATATAGGAAATGGAATCTTAGAGAGGCCATTGTGGGTGTTGGAAAAACATATAATTATGTTTAATGTCATTATATTTTTTTTTCTGTTTTATATATATATACATAATATGTTAATCCCCTCCCCCCTCCCAACTGTATATCATGACCTTCTTAAAAAATTAATTTCCGCCAAGATCGCAAATTATCGCAGAATTTTGTAACTAAATCTTCCTTAGGAATCTTTATAATAAAATTTAAGAGCAATTTTGGCGTGGAAATATGTGGAACTCTTTTTTGATTCTCTATGCAAAAATAAACAAATATATTTTTTTGCGTTTTTATGACTACCCTAATTTAAAAAGTCGTTATTAGAACACTAACAAAATTTTTAAAAGTACTACAATTTTTTTAGGTTCTACTTTCCACTAGCAATAGGCTCCATAGTAGTTTTGCAAAAATTTTCAAACAATTCGGCAAAAACACACAATTGAAAATCACTAATATTTAAAGGCGCTGTATTCAAAGGGACTCCACTCACTACGAAGGGTAACTTTGAACTAGAATCTCTTTAAAATAGACCATGCTTAAAATATAGCAAGGGCTGATTTTCATGACCTGGTTATCAGGTACTAAAATGGTAAAGAGTTTACCTCATAATTCTTAAATTGGGTTTTCGATTTATGGCCACGATATCGCCGAAATTCGCCTGTGTGCGACGTCTAGAGGCAGCAGAATCAACAATTTCTTCATTTTTTTCAAAAATTTTAAATTTTCCATATCTCCAGTTTTAAAAAATACATTGGCTTGCGGTTTTAACACACATTCTTCTTATTTATTCTTTTTTTTGCTGAAGGTAAAAAAGATATATCATTACATTTAAAATTTTTGGGAAAAATAAAGAAACCGTTGAGTTTGCTAAATAGCGCCCTCTAGCTGTCGCAACGGAATTCAGAACGACTTTGGTTTTTATAAAATTGATAAAACAAAATGTGATTATTTTTGCATAGCAATATTTGTCCCCTTATACAAAAAGATAGAGCAAGAACTCAAAAACCAAATTTATCTAGAATTTTTATTGGATTGATTCTATGGTATTTTTTTGGAAAGCTTACTAGGTACAATTTGGGAGTTATCGATTTATTCCATAAAGTCAAAAAGCATTGACGAACTAACATTTATCATGGAATTTAGTAATTTAGAATAACTTTACGGCTTTTTAAAAGATACAGGAATTTAATTAAAACCAATTTTAATAAGATAAAAGTTCATTTGTAAAAATTCAGAACGCCAGATATTATTCTGGTTCAAAATGGAGTGGAGACACAATTTCTAATACTGGGTTTCTATGTTTCGTCTAACATGTAGCTACAATTAATAGATACATTATGGAAAGGAAAACACTGTTTCGATAATGTATCGAAAATAAAGCGAAAGAAACATAGGTAGCTAAAATAATATCGTCTTACATAACCTAAAACAAGAACTCACAGAAATATTTGATATAAGTTACAACAAATAAGTTAGCACGGTTGATAAGGTGATAAAACAAATGAAATTAAACATATTCAAAAAACCAAACTGAAAACTATTAGTAAGTGTGTAAGTATAGGTATGTTGCTGAAAGTTTCGAAAATTATTTACTTCACAAGTTTCGTAAATAAATGAACACCATTGTTTGGTAAAAATTTCGAAGCAGAAAAATGCCAATTTGTTTCGTTTCACTTAAATCAAAAATGTGTCGCTACAATTTGGGAACCCATGTGTCTTACATACCTTCCCAATTTTATCTAAAAATGTTTCGAAAAATATGCATTCAAATTCAAACAAAAGCTATTTATCAAATAAGAAAATACAATAAAAATAGTAGGTACATATGATTTTTATTATTATAGATTAATTGGACTATACCGCGATTATATAGAACCGATATCACAGAGCACAAATAAACTGTGCCTGTGTGATATAGCCCAAAATGATATTAAGTATTAACTAAAAAACTATATTATGTAAATTACTGAAACCTATTTTGAATTCAATCAAAGACCCAGGCGCAAGAGAGAGAAGGGCAGAGAGGGCAGGTAAATAAAACTTAAAAACGACAGAAAAAAAAACGCTTAACGAAAAGTGGAGCAGTTCCCAGGTCAAAACCAACCAATGCAGATGATGTGATTTGTTGCCAGGACCGGACTGACAAGAAGTGTAAAAAATATGAATTTAAAAAAATAAGCAAGGACAATTCATCATTATGAGAAACTAATATAGCCATTACATTTTGAGGGTAGGAGGGTTTAAAAATCGGTTAAAAAAATCCAGGTCCGTATTTAAAAAAGTAAAGTTGGTGATGGCTGCCCGGAGACGAAACGGCGGATCTTTAGTTTAGTAACGTCATTTTGTAGAGGAGAAAAGTGGCAATGACAAAGTGTGATTTATTTTTAAATAGCTAGTCAAGTGAGCTCAGAAAAAAATTAAAACGATTTTGCAAAATTTCGGTTTTTTTTGGATAAAATCGGAAGTTTTCGGAATTTGAAAACTTTGAAAGCGGCATTATAATCAGCACCGAATTGCACAACTTTGCCCCCATTTAACCGTTTCTCTCACTCCTATGGTTTCCGAGATTCCAATGCTGGTATGTCGAATTTGTAACACCCTGTATACATTGTGGTTTGGAAAATTGCAAAAAGCAGTTCAAAAATGTTTGAAGTAATAGAATGCGAAAAAGTGTGAAAGACATTTGTCGCGACACAATTTTGATATTTGTATCGAAACGTTTCTCAGCAAAGAATTTATGTCCAATTTGTATCTATGCTACTTGGGAACTAAAACCTTCTTTTGAAATTCGTTTTTTCCCCAAGTAAAAATATGCCTTATTTTATTTGTTGAATTTTATATATTTTATTTTTTATTTCATTATAAAAAGTAGTCACTGATCAAATATAAGCAACGGGTTTCTTGTATTGAACCACTTGCAAGGGCGCGCTTAGTTTTTTAAAATAACAGTCGTATCGGAAAATGATCATAACAATATTGTATGTAAGTAAACAAACAACATATTAGAGCATCTTAGGTGTAATTCTAAAGTCGCTAAAAAGCTGTTTCTAGAACCCCAGCGAAAACACTTAAAACTGGTCCAATATAGGCAACCTTCCACTATAATTTTAATTTTAAAGTATGGCAAATTTTAAAAAATCAGTATCTGAAATGTAGAGGTACAAACTTAAACCAAATATTGCCGAAATAAAGTAAAGTAAGTACCTAATTATAATATAATAAATATAAAATTTGCTCCAGATGCATGAAAGGTCAACAAAACAAACTTTAGTGAATCCTCGCTATTTTTTCTATGTTAGGGGAGAGTGTCGTACCTTGGGACAAACGCAGGGTGTCAAAGTAAAAAAAATTATTTCGAGTTTATTAGATATTTTCAAAAGTTTTCGGAGCATTGGGTTAAAATTTGGTGTAGGGGGGTTTTTTGGGGCGTGAAAAAACAATCTGGGCTCATTTTTCTTCTATCGGATAGAGGGCGCTACGAGCAGCACTTTTCTTGCTTTTGAACTGGAATAACTTTTTTGTCACTAGGTATAATAAGACTTATTACTCCTAATTAATAATCTTACGACTTCTTTACGTAAAAAAGGTACTCTTGTCAAATAACGCTAAAGTTGATAGTTTTCAAAATATTTGCTATTTTAATGTAACATGTAAGGTAATACTTCTTATTTTATCCGAACGTAAAACGTATTCCTATTGTAAAATATTATAAACAAAAGTTTGAAATTTTGTGTTTTATTTACCCGTCAATTATTCAAAAACAACTTGTATTGAAGAATTCTTTCTGCTGCTGGATCTCAAACAACGGAAAGGTCATTGAGTATTAAAATAGCAAATATTTCGAAAACTATCAACTTTAGAGTTATTTGACAAGAGTACCTTTTTTACGTAAAAAAGTCGTAAGATTATTAATTAGGAGTGATAAGTCTTATTATATCTAGTGACAACAAGTTATTGCAGTTCAAAAGTAAGAAAAGTGCTGCTCGTAGCGCCCTCTATCCGATAGAAGAAAAATGAGCCCGTATTGTTATTTGTCGCCCCAAAAAACCACCCTACACCAAATTTTAACCCCATGCTCCGAAAATTTTTGAAAATATCTAAAAAACTCGAAATAATTTTTTTAACTTTGACACCCTGTATCTGTCTTAATATAAATTTTCGGATTATAAAAATTGCGCTAAATCGTTATGTTTTGAAGTGAATAATTTACTGCTGCTCTGTGTCCCATTACTTAAGGACCACCCTGTATATCGGATATAGGTATATCAAGAAAATGGATATAGTCGGATCTGGTCTTATCGTGCGGGTCATACGATTCAAGAAAGACATACTCTCAGTTTTTGTTTTCTTTACTTGCGTTTAATTTTACCCTCTAAATAAAATACGTAAGATAAATGAGACAGACTTATTCCAGTTTGACATGAAAAAAAAGGATATGTATTTACTTTCCAGCGATTCTAAAAAAGCTTATAATAGCACCAGCTACGTTTTATTTTAAATATGCCAGTTTTGTGACTTTGACAGTTTGTGACAAAATGAAACAATTTTCTGGGTTTTTGCATCCCCAATAAAAAAAAATGGTACTTAATCTGATAAACTATTTCGAAAATGAAAGAAAAAGTGGAAATTCGCCAACCAATATTCAGGAAACAGTAGCCAAAGCACTGGGAATTAGTTTAAGGACTGTGCAGAAAATTGTGCATGAAACAAAACATAACATAATACCCAAGAATACTAAAAAGTGTAAACGAAGAAAGCCAAAGACTGAGGATTTAAGCGAAAATATTAAAATAGGAGCTCGAAATGTGATTTACGATTTATACAAATCAAAAACCAATGTAACTCTTCCAGTTTTACAAAAAAACATTAAAAATTCGGGGTGTTTTGGAAATTGGACTTGAAGCGTTATCAAAATTAATAAAAAATTTAGGTTTTCGCTATAAAAAAAGACTGTAACCGAAGATTTTTATGTGAGCAGCCACAGATAGTGAGTCAGCGTGTTCAGTTTTTAAAAAAATATACGGACAATTACAAATCGAAATTTAGAAAAGTGGTATTTTTAGACGAAACGTGGATATTTTCGAATGGAAGTGGTTCAAAATCTTGGCAAGATGAGTCTGTAAAAACTGTTAAAAGGAAAAAGGGGTGCGGTACGGGAAAGCGTTTTATTATTTTGCATGCCGGTTCGAGTTTAATTTTTTCTTCAACATCAAAAAGTGCTGGCTATCATGATAATATGAATTGCGAAATGTTTGAAAAATGGTTAAAAGTTCAATTGATACCAAATTTGGATGCTCCGTCTTTAATTGTATTAGATAATGAATCATATCATTCAAGAATTTTAAATAAACAGCCTACTTCATCTTGGAGGAAAAGTGATATTTATGAGTGGCTGGGAAAACACAACCAAAATCCTTTACCAAATATGCTTAAATCGGAACTCCTATCAATAGCAAAGTCTCTTAAAAAACCCAAAATATACGCGGTAGATGAAATACTGCGTGAATATGGTCATGAGGTTCTACGACTGCCGCCATATCATTGCCAGTTTAACGCAATAGAATTAATATGGGCTGGTGCAAAGTCTTATTATGAAAAACATGTAGGTGATGGTCTTAAATTCGACCAAGTACAAATAGTTTGGCAAGATTCGTTAGATCATATTACACAGGAGTACTGGAAGAAATCGGTGAAACATACAGAAATATTAATAAGGGATTGGTGGGATCGAGAACAAGTACTAGATGTCGAAGTAGCGCCAATGATAATTGCTCCATTCGAAGACGACTCAGACGACGAGGACTTTTCAGATTTTATAAGTGACGATGAGAGTTTTTAGGCTATAATTATAAACGGTGTTTTTCGTTTACATTTTTTAGTATTCTTGGGTATTATATTATGCTTTTTTTTCATGCACATTATTCTGCATAGTCCTTAAACTAATTCCCAGTGTTTTCAATACGGTTTCCTGCATATTGGTTTGCGAATTTCCACTTTTTCTTTCATTATCGAAATAGTTTATCAGACTAAATGCCATTGTATATTTAGGTTTTAGTAGTAAAATTGTTAAAATAAATTGCACTGTTTATTATTGTCGTTTTTAATTAAAGGGTACAATAGGTATATAATTAACGATTATATAATTTTTTTGTAACTTTTTCAACTCCCCTGTACATAATTGTTACAAACCTAATAATATTAGGTATATGTGGCTATCTTCGCGATAGCTAAAATAATGAAACTATTTTTCCTTTTTTCGGTATATTTGTAAATAATCTCACAACATTTTGATAGCCTCTGTGTTGTCTGATTTGACGCATATGATCAGTGACCTTTGGACCCGCACGTTAAGACCAGATCTGACTATATCAATTAACTTTTTTGATATTTTCAGACTTCTTAAATAAAAACACATTTAGTTTTAAAATTAATTGTTTAATATAATATCAAAAATAAAAATACATATTAATAAAGCAAAACAACAACGTTTTTTTAGGTTATATTTTATTTTAATCAATTATTTTAACAAATAAAGCTTAAATCATCAAAACAACGGCAAATTTCCTTGTTTTAAAAAAATACTAAATACACTAAATTCTTATGGATATAAAAAACAAAAATACAAGGACTTAGGAAAAAAACAAATACATTTCTTCTAAACTAACTATACCAGAACTTTAGATTAATGTAATAATGTAGCCAGTGGCACATCATCTGTATCTGAAACAGCAGATACAATACTAAGGGTTGCATCAGATCAAGATGCTTTTGTTGTCTCTGCTTCCCAGACTAAGTCCAGATTGACACCTTTATCTTTAGTATTCTGGTTAAAGTGCCGAAACAAAAACGTTAGTTTGCCAGCTTTTTCATTTCCCAGCTTATTCCTTAGTTTGCTATGAACAAATCCAAAAGTCGAAAAATTCGTTCAAGGCCTGCTGAGGCTGAAACTGCTATCAAATGCTTGCTGCACATATCCAGACATCCTTCTTGGAGCTTGGCCCAGTCAAAGTACTTTTCTGGCTCAATCAAACTTACAGACTTCCACCATGTCATTGGAGGTGTCGTTTTAAAATTATTTCCAAACATATAGGAAGGAAAAGGCTTTGAGCCCGTACTTAAAGCCATTACTATAGGAATAAACCAGTCACTGATGTTCTGTAAATATTCAAATGTTAATTTTTTGTTTCTGGATTGGCTCTTTTCGGAATAAATTTGTGGGCCCCTCTGTACCTTGAGAAGAAGTTTGAGAACCATCGTTTTTTTCAGTGATATCTATTATCTCTTGTGGTTCGTCGTTCTTACATGTCATGTTATGTTTAATTAATCTCTGTGGCATACCCTGCGTTTCAGCTCCACAGGTTTTGCATTTTGCCCATTTACCAGTATTTTTTTTCTTTTGATTGGCAATGAAAATGCTGCCATATGGGATGTTTGTCTCTAGGCATGTTGATTATGTAAACAATATATCATAAATCTTCAACTAGATTATATTTTTCCGCTTAACTTGCTTTAATGAATCGCCGAAATCAAATGCTCTATAATAAGCGACCTCGAAATCTCAACTGCACGCGGCACCCGCAGGGGAATCACACGAGATCGAGCATGTAAATCCCGGACGGTCGCAACCGACATCATACGTCGTTGCCGTTTAATGATGCAGTGTAGCCAATTTATCGCGGAAAATTAATAATTTTTTCGTCTTTGATAATATATATCACGAATTTTGATATTTATTGAAGTGAAAATATCATGATATATATATCGTGATATATATATCATGATATATATCGTGATATATATATATCACTTGATATATTATTATATCAGCGAACCCTGACAATAGTTATATTTCTTTAGAAATATAGCAGTTGACGTTAACAATAAGTTTTTTTTAATCTTTTTTATTTAATCTTAATTTTAAAAAATAATGCTATTATATTCTATTTGACTATTCTTATTCTTGATGTATTAATTGACAGTAAAAGTCCTCTAAATCTACTAACTATTGTTCGTTCCTGAAGTTTCGTTCCTAGAGCGTCGCTTCCACCGGAGTTATGGCGTTATTCATTGGTAAAACATAGAAATATATATGAGATGCACTAAACTCACAAATGGAAAACGCTATGAATAACCCTGACAACGTACAAGAGTTTCGCCGCTCAAAAATTGTCGCGTTCAATGCTGCTTTGCCATATATATTATAATTTACGTTTGCGGCGTAGTACCTACATAGCCACCAAAATGCCATGTGTTTTAAATACAAACAGCTGAATTAGTTCTAAGTGAGCGCAAGGTTTGGCAACCTATTGTACCATAATTAAAATGGATAAACTAATTAATATTAAATTTACAATAGCAAAAGATGATAAATAAAATGTTTGTTATTGGAAATAGGAGCGTTAATTAACCTAAACTGGTTTATTCTACGCACCGTTCAACCTAAACAATAAACACCAAGAAAATTTAGTCTCTGAAACCTGACGCGTCAGCTTGCTACGGCCCACTACTGAACTGGAAACTTTCAGGAAGAAACCAGTATCAGCTGTTAAGATAATATTGTAAATATTTTAGACATATAGCGCTATAGTATAAACTTTTGTTTAAAAAATAAAGTTGAAATTTTGTCCCAAGGTACGATACTCTCCCCTAATTGATGAATCGGTTCCTTCTTCATAACGAAAATAAATTGTTATAAACAAATTACTTGTAAATACTTGTATCATTACAATAACAACAATGTTTTGTTAGAAATGAGATTAGTCACTTCCTTTTTGCTCATTTTAATTGAGTTCCAAAATAGTATTATGAAAGTTGTTTTAATTTATTTGCTGGCATAAGGTCCCAATTATTAACGTCCTACTAGTACTAACAACAGCCACATAACTTTCATGACAACAATAATTGTTCCAATAATTATATCCTTAGAGATTATCTTACAGTTAGTGTTAACAGGATACTTAGTAATAATTTGAGCCTATTGTTACAAACTTTCTTGATCATATGATAAGTAAAAGATATGGATTTTTCAATTCCCTTATTATTTAATAAAAACATTTGAAAACTCATGCCTATTAAGATTTAGGTAGGTATACTTAGTTACAATTATTGCAATCTTGACACATAATAGGTACTGATATATAATTAAATTGTACCCATGAAAACAATGCACTTAAGACTGTCAAGAAACAATAATTAATTATATTTTCTAGGAATATTGGCTAAGTAGGTATAGGAGACAAATTCATTTTAATAAGTATAAGTAATATCCCTTTTATGAACATAAGTGGAACTAAAATTTAGTACCACCTTGGACAACTACTCCTCTACGACATGCAAAAAGTTTAGGTTAAAATTGTTTAATATCTGTCAGTTGTCATAAACTTAGCAATACAAATCCTTTGATGTTAGGGCATCGGTTACTAGACTAGACAAATGCAAAATAGATGATGTTAAGCTTTTGTTTTAAGAGTTAATTGAGTAATTAGGGCAAAAGTGCCCATTACTGCCACAGTGTCCATTACTGCCACATTAACCCTACCTACCTACTTAAGTAAGCCAGAAAAATGCACAAAAAAACATTTAAAAAATATAAGTCTTACCAATAATATGTTGCTGCACCATGTTAAATAACTGTTCTGCTTTCTTACATTTAAAGGCATAGTATCCTGGGCCAGTAGGGCTGCGTCGCCCACATTCTATACTAAATACATCTGTATCCACATCCCATCCATATTTTCTTAGAGATCTGAGAGGCCAGTTTATGGGGTTTTTGCCTTTTTGGTGTAGAATCAACTCTGTATCAGTTACCTTAAAACATAGAAGAAATTTTCAAATATGGACAGATCTACCTGTTTGATCAACTAATAATGTAGGTGTAAATTCTAAAGAATTTTGATATTTTTCCTACTTTTGTTGGAAATATTTCCTAAATAAGCACCTATTCTTTTGGTTCTTACCTCTAATTTTCCTCTACTAACAGCCCTTCCCCGATCATTTACATTTATTACGTGGAAAATATTTGGATGTGTATCATTGATATCAGCTTTGCTGTTTACACAGCCCATGTTCGTAGATATATTCGTTGTCCGAAGGTCCCTTGTCTTTCAGTTTTCTAGATAATTATTTATCTATAAACCAAGCCCTTACCCTAAAAAAAATTGAAAATAGTAAATTATACCTATAGGGATACCTACTTAGGATAATTATTAATAACAGCAAATAAAAACAGAAATGAGGAGAAAAGCTTGAGGAATTGGAGAAAGAAGATCCATAAGTAAACTGAGCAAAACTAAGATCTCGACTAAGATATATAGCAATATTAAGTAGGTACTTTATGGTACTTACATAAACTAAGTAAGTACCTACTATGAATTATGCTAAAAACACTATAAATTTTTAAAACAACAACAAACAGATTTTCCAGTTAAAGGTTCCAGTCTTGAATAGAATAATATTTTTTTTTGATACATTGGTATAAATAGCAAACAATAATGCCTCACTTAAACATAGTACCTACCTACCCCTACCTAGGTAGGTAGGTAGGTACCTATACTTTAGTCCTTTTCATTAGGGTGTAAAGCCAAAATAACAAAAACCTGGTATTTCCCAGCAATAAGGGGTAATAAATTGTATTCCTTTTCTTGCGAAACCTATTATCAGACGATATACTTTTCAAATAACATAGGATTTTCATACTTTTCGGATCTTTTATTAATAAATATAAATAAAAGGGCCAAGGTTATTCCCTTATTAAATGGCTTAGGTACCTTGAAAATCTTGAAAAATCCTTTGTTAACTCAATACCTGTGCACTGACATCATGCGGACAAAGACTTTGGCTGTGTTCTTTGACAAACTGCATTTTCTTTGGCTTAATTTAACTAATAAAACTATTTTTTCTTTTTAAACTACATAATAAACGCGTATATACGTCGGGATGTCATCATGACAATTAATGCCATGTTGCCAATGGAATTCGACAAAACAATGGAAGATTTGGCATTGGTGGTCAAGGTTAGCCTTTTTCACAAAATGTTTACTGTTTCCTGTAATTGAATACAGTTTTGTTACAGTGTCCTGTACAAGGTTTCTAGAGTCAGGTTTGAAACCTTGTGTCCTGTATGGGGGACTAGTGTTCTCCATACAGGAAAGGACACATTTGAAGTTAAAATGGAAACTGTCATAAATGACTATTTTGACGTTCGGACACTCGCTACTAGATGGCAGCACATTACTTTAAATTGTATAGTAACATTATACTTTAGAATGACGACCAATTAAAAAACCCCGTTTTTAATAATAATAATCGTTGTGGTCTATGGTCAGCGCAGCGGCCTCACAGATCGTAGGCTCGGGTTCCATTCCCACTGCCGGCAAAGTCGATGTTAAATTTGGAATTTGGTTTAAGAGGTTGCGCCGTCTTTCGGAAGAGACGTTAAACTGTGGGTCCCGTGTCATGGATGTTGGCACGTTAAAGAACCCTACCCTCGACAAAGAGGGATTCGGCAAAATTACCAGATAGTGTGTGACAAATTCCCTGGCGTCGGTGATTGGCCTCGTTGCGGAAAAAGGCCGACGTAAAATAAATAAATAAAAAAAAAAAAAAAAAAAATAATAATAATAATAATAATAAATATCTTTATTTCCAACTTGACATAATATGATAATGTATGGAAGCCGTCAAATACATAAAGTGTATATAACATAACATAACTGATAAACAAACAATAAAGCTTTATAGGTATATAGGTAGGCAATACCACTCTACCATGCTTGTGTCCAATAAATCGTTCATATTATAGAACTCACGATCTACTAAAAAAATTTTAAGTTGTTTTTTAAACACACTAAAATTTTTGACATTCCTTATATTCTGTGGAAGCTTGTTAAAGACAACTGGCCCTAAATTATGTGGCGAACTTTTACCAATATTCAATCTACTTACTGTCGTATGCAGATTATGTCTGCCACGAGTAAGGTATTGGTGAATATCTCGATTTTCTAAAAATGTTGATTTATTCAGAAAAATAAATTTACACAACTCGTAGATAAAAACGCCTGTAAGAGTAAGGATTCCCAGCCCTGTAAACTGTGACCTACAGGTAGTGCCCGGTGGAAAGCCAAGAATGCACCTCAATACCCTTTTCTGTATTATAAACACCTCTTTTGACGTAGAGGAGGCTCCCCAAAAACAAATACCATAATGCAGCCGAGATCCAACAAGCGTTATAAACATAAAGAAGCTCCCCAATAGGAAGAACGATTCTTAAATTTCTAATCATGTAACACAGACTGTTAAGCTGAGAACACAACAAAGAACAATGTTCCTTCCAGTTAAGATTCTGGTCGATGGTCAGACCCAAAAATTTTGAGAAATCCGATCTGGTAATATCTTCATTACCAACTTTTAAATTGAGGTCAATATCAAGATTTCGCCTCATCTGGGCGGTATGAAATCTAATATAGGTGGTTTTCGAACTGTTCAGGTACAAGGAATTTTTGTTAAACCATTCAAGTTGCAGCTTCATACCACTGTTGCACAAGTTTTCGAGTTCTTCTTGGTTTGAAGATGAAACTATAAATGTAGAGTCGTCCGCGAACAAGGCCGCTGCCCACTCAGGATGTATATATCCCCCAAAAGATCATTAATGTAACAATAAATAAACAATATCGGTCCCAACACAGATCCCTGCGGAACCCCCAGACCGACATCGGTCATGCCCGATGCAAACGAGTTTCTCCCTGAAACCGAATTGACATGTGACACAGAAACATACTGCTTCCGGCCTGTTAAAAAACTTCTTAACCACTGAAAACAGACACCCCTTACCCCAAATGCATGCCTCCATCTTGCTAAGCAATAATTGATAATTACACAGTCAAATGCCCTACTGAGATCGCAAAAGACCCCAGCAGGACACTCTCCATGCTCCATATGTTCAATAAGCCGCTCATAAAAGTGTTGGATTGCACTCATAGTAGAACGTCCTTGACGAAAACCAAATTGATACTGTGACAAAACTTTATGCTTCTTTAGATAAGGATCTAGTCTAATTAAAAAGCAGTACTAAAATATTTTGGAAAATATAGGGATAAGAGCTACAGGACGATAATTCTCTACTAAACTTGTATCTCCTTTTTTAAGAATAGGAACGATTTTATTAATTTTTAAAATTTCTGGAAATTGACCTCCCTCAAAACTCATATTTATCAGATACGTCAATACATTTGCAATGGATTCAATCATAGGCGCCTCTTAATATATATCTATGGATTCAATGCACCGCCTAAGCAGCCACCCCGATACCTCATCGAAACCAGCTGATTTCTTGTCCTTGATTTTAGTTTTAACAATTGAAATAAGTTCTATTTCATTTAACCCAGATAAAAAAAAGGCATCGACTGATCAGCGGCTGGAATTTTACTAACCACCTTTAATGGGGCATTCCTAAAATAATCATTAAAAATAGTAGCGACTTTCTTTGGATCCCCTTCTAACCGACCATCGTTGGAAAGTTCACGTTATTTTTTTCATTACACTTATTAGTAAGTTCCCTCACTACTCCCCATACCTCTTTAATCGGATTTCGAGCATTACAAACATTACCACAAAATTTTGAAGCAGTCCATACTCAAAGTGGAGTTAAAAGTATAGAAAAAAGAAAAGCACACAGATTACAGAAACTCCTGTGCCAAGATACCCCATGGAGAAACACCAAAAGAAATAAAATAGCAAATAGGTATAGGTATCCTGAAATAAATTCGATAAGTTTTGAGGATTTCGAGTAAATGGTATAAATGCACGTCGCGAGTAAAAACAATGATGTCCTCTTAAATATAAAATGTTATTAAGAGCCCCATTTTATTTTCTATATTCTGTGATCTGCTAAAATCCTACTTCGTAGACATTAGATAAGATTTAAAATTTTATAATTCTTGTAATCAATGTACCTATAGCTAGGTATAATTCTAGTTGGTTTTTGAAGCAGATTTATAAAAACCAATAACTAAACCACAGCCCCCTCTTTAAGGTTGTTGTGACTAAACATTTGAAGATGTATTATTTTCATGAGGATGAGGACCTCTCTTTTTTTTTAACGTGAATCGCTTTCTTCGCACACGCACCGCTCCCAGAGCGCCTTAAAGGATTTTTCCTATAGTGCTTGTGCTCGATCATAAAGAAAAAACAGCATTTTCCTAATGGGTGCTTCTTTAAGTGATTTTAAGAAGAAAAGTTCATATAAACATGAGTCCGAGAATGCATAGTTTTTACGATACAGGGTGTCAAAGTTTAAAAAAAAAAATCGGATATTCGTAAATATCTCAATACTCTTTTATTCCATTTTGTTGAAATTTGGCAATTCTGTTTGTAATAACAAGAGAATAATTTTTTCTCAATTAGATTAAACTTATTAAGTCCAGTGGCGTCCCGGAAGACAGTCCAACTAATATTTTTGACAAAAAAATTGTGCGCCACTGACTTTTTTAAAAATTATGTATTTTTTTCGAATTAAGCAACTACAAATACAACTAATTTATCTTTTGACTTTTTTCATATCTTGCTTTGTTTTCGAGAAAAAAATAAAAACCACTTTATTGCATGTCCCCGGGAAGAGCTATAGTCCTACTTTTAAAACATTGCAGTAATAAATTATTATGTTATGCGATTATTATATGTTAATTTCTTTTATCGAAAACAGTTTTAATCTGTACAAAAAAATTCAGAAGAGGACTCTCATGTAATTTTAATTGCTTGATAGTTTGGTAAAGTTTAAATTTTTTACTCTTATTATTGTCCCAGCCCAGGGACATGCAATAAAGTGGTTTTTATTTTTTTTCTCAAAAACAAAGCAAGATATGAAAAAAACTCAAAAGATAAAATACTTGTATTTGTAGATGCTTCATTCGAAAAAAAATACATAATTTTAAAAAAGTCAGTGGCGCGCATTTTTCTTGTCAACAATATTATCCCAGTCCGCAGGAGCACGTCAAAATGACGTCATATTCTGGTGACTTATGACCATATATGACGTGACTATATGACGACAATATGACGTGAAAATGACCTCCTAATGTCACAAACCGATGACGTCAATATCTGACGTCATTTTTACGTCTTGAAATGACGTGACTTTCGCGCCATTTCTTGACGTGACTTTCGCGTCATTTTATGACGTGAAATTCACGTCTTTTATTTTGTATTCACCAGTAATCCAATTTAAACTAAAACTACTTAATACATTGTGTAAGCATTTATTATGGGTAAGTAGGTACATACTACTAAACCATGTCACCACCACCACTGTAATAATAATTATCACGTTCGACAGGAGCAACAGGCGTCTTCTGCATTCGCTGCTTCGCGTATTTTTGCCAAATTTTTATTCCATATTCAATATCACTTTGAGTAGCAGCAGGGGTTTAATCTGTACCGCACCTGTAACAAAAATTAACAATAAATTTCGCAAAAGTTAAAAAAGTATATATCTTTATTTATTTATATAAAATTATAGTTATGGAAAGGTTTTTTGTATGTTCTCTTATATGAAATAACTTAATTCAAACACTTTTTACAGCAAAATATGTCGTTATTTCTAAAGTTAAAGTCAAGGAATTTTTGCATAAACCCGGCATAAAATTGTCCTAAATAAGTGCGTTACCTTTATATTGGCAAATAAAATGAATATAAAATTAAATCCAGCATGGCGATAGGACAAAAGATACATTTTACTAGAAAGTTAGGCACAAAATAGACTAAAAATTAGAGATTTCGTCTTTAAAACTTCGCTAACCTAGGTAAGTAAAATAATCCTAGAAATCAATAAATCCTGTCATGTAGCAGCAATAACCTGCAAATAGTAGGTACTATTTATAGAGACCTTACTATTTAACAACGAACACCAACAACAGTACTTACCTTTGCTTTGGTTTCGTTGGTTGAAGTATGTAAATAACAAACACCAACACTAATAAACGTACGTACAAACACAATACTATTAAATAAATACCTACTTGAAATGACAGTGAAAACATGGCGGAAGCTAACCGCCCGTGCTCGAGCAGGGAGCCGACGTTCGTCTGCAAGGTTGCCAACAGGTTAATACAAAATTATTGGCAAAACTTTTCTGTATTCCTGGCAAACATAAAATGGCATTTTCAGTTTTCACTATATACATTAATAATATAGTCAGCACAGTGTAAAGTTATAATTGTTTTTGCTTTTACCCACCGACTGAATATTTATCAATAAAAGTAAAACTATTAAACATGACGTCATGGCGTTTAGGAAGTTCCTAATAAACTGGCAACCCTGTTCACTCTCGTTGCATATGGCAGGAGGGACTGCGCGCGCTGCCAATGCACGATTATGAGGCGATTATTCTATTTTTTGCGGCACCCACAAAAAAAAGGTTTGTTCGGGTTTGTCATGTAAGTTATTATAGTTTTTGGGTAGAAATAATGAAAAATATATTATACCAGATATCACCAAGTAAAGTCGACAATATGACGTGAATTAAATGACGTCAGAAATTCGACAATTAACTAACGTCAAAATGTCGTCGATTTTTGGTCGACTGACGTCTATTGACTAGTAGTCACCAGATATTGACGTCATCTTGACGTGCTTCTGCGGACTGGGATAGTTGGAATGTCTTCCGGGACGCCACTGGACTTGATAATTTTAATCTAATTGAGGTAAAATTATCTTCTTGTTATTACAAACAGAATTGCCAAATTTCAACAATATCAAATAAAGTATTGAGATATTTACGATTTTTTTTTAAAAGTTTGACACTCTGTATCGTAAAAACTATGCATTTTCGGATCCATGTTTATATGAACTTTTCTTCTCAAAATCACTTAAAAAAGCACCCCTTGGAGTTTGGCCACATACTTAAATAACACCCTGTAGGCTTTGCAGCTTTATATTCCAACTCGTGTTTCTTAGTTCTTTTAATGATTCTCTTAGCTTGTTGCTGTGTCTGTTGAGTACGACTTTATTGTCTTGTGTTGGTGTTTGTTTATAATATATTCGTCTAAGTCTTCTATTTGCTCTTATTTGCTATTTTATTTCTCTTGGTGTTTCTCCATGGGGGTATCTTATTGGCACAGGAGTTTCTGTAATCTGTGTGCTTTCATGAAAAGCTTCTAATTAAGATTATTGTTTTCAATCTTGTTACTTCTTTTTCAAGCTCATCCCCTCATTATTCATTGGAGGTATCGACACTATTTTATTTTCCACCTTTTTTGTGAATTTTTCCCATGTAGTAAGTAAGTGTAATTTTTTTACCATTTCCATTTCTCTATGCCCTCTTTGGACAAACAACTGACTATAAGTATTAGTGTAGTAGATATTTATTATAAAATATGGACCAAATTTGGCCTGCGGCCCATTTCGCCTGCCATTTGGAAATTATTGACTTAAAATATCATTAGATTAAAACGATTAAATAAGTGAAATAACGAATCCTAGCTTTAAATAAAGACATAAAATTCCTATCAAATCCAGTAGGTACCTATAAGTCAGTAGCATTATCATCTTTTAATATATTTTCTCTTCAAGGTGTGGTACAGGCAGTCAGTACGGTTCCCATCGTCGCGTACCCAAATGGGTTCTTTGTTGTTATGATAATCAGATCGCAATGGAATGACTAATTATACTTCTGGTCAAGATTTTGATTTCAGGGCTTTCAGTGGCGTACTCAACCTTAAAAAAATAAATTTTAAATATATAGGTAGGTACAAGTACACGCACAAAAGCAAATGAATAGCATTTTTACAAATTTTCACTTATAATCTCCCTAGCAGCAGAATTATCGGGAATTAATTCTGCTGCGTGGGAGATTCGATAAGAAAATTTCATAAATTGGAATTTCTTTTAATGTCCCTGAAATTTTAGTAACTAACCTTAGTTACTAACAGGTAAAATCATTTTGTATTGTATAAATACAGTGCGTTATATTAAACTAAACTAATCGGAAATATGGTTTTTAAAGTTATATTTGGATTTAAAACTATAAAGACATTGGATTTCAGATAACAAATTTGTTATTTATTGTTTCTCACATTTTAGTAATAAAAATGTGTTACTAACTGCTCAATAATTTCTCTAGCAATCGAACTGGCTGATTCATTACCAAAACGAATCATTTTTTACACAATATTATTGTAACAATAAATATCACGGGTACCGCTAAAAAACTGATTTTTACTTGCTGGTTGGTCTCACGACCTGTCACTTCGAAATGACTTAACATTTGAATTAAAATTAGGTCGTAGTAGTATACTATGGAGAACTAGAGGGTAGGAGGCCGATCGACAATGGCAACATTTTCAAATTCTGTCCCGGTTTTTTGGTTAGTTCGCTATTGGCCGATAGATGCTCTCGCGTCGCAAGTGGGCTGGTGTCGTCTTCTTCTTCTTCGTTTTTTACTTTTACTTTTGACAAATTGACATTTTATTTTCAAAATAACAAATAACGTTTGAAGACAAGACGAGACAACCCACCAAGCAAAAAACCTCGCACTCGCATTCGCAACATTGCAATCTTCCTTCAAAATTCTTGCAAGAGCAATATTGTATTTGAAAGCTATTTAGTTAATTCCCGCAACGTTGACTTTTGAAACCTTTCATATTAAATATTGTTACAACTTAGCTTTCGGATTCTCTATGCTATGTTCGACATATAAATTTAGAGAAATGTTTCAAGGGCAACCTGTAACGTGTAATATTTTAGCGATCTTCAGTTTAGAAAGTTTCAGGCAAATTACATAGCAACTTAGCAGCAATGTTGGTTTATGAATGTCTTTTTATAATTGCAATTGTGCTGCCCAATCATTGCTTCAAATAGGTACGCCACGCGTCGGTCGGGGGGGTTATGTTTTCGGTCTCAGAGTCAGATCGGATCGGCCATTTTTATTTTGGCTTGGCATTTCTTTTAAAGAGTGAAGGACAGTGTTTTATTAAGAAATAAGGTAGGTTACATTAAATTTAATAAAAGTTTATGCATGCTTAGGTACTTTTTAGCAGAGAACAAGTTGTTCTCTGTTAGGTAGGTAATTTTTGGAAATGGAGGTCGTGCAGTTAAACACAAAACATAACCTAGGTATTTTATTATTTAATTTGTATTGGTGTGTCTTGTGTGTGGTACTACACGTCACTGGAGACTAAACTGAAAGAACCCCTTCCAAAAAAATTACCAAAATTAAAGCAAAAAGCGCATGCATACGGTATTATAACGGCAGATATTCCAAAGTTTTCACTGGATAGGCTTGCAGACACAATTTTTGCAAGTTAATTCAATAGACAACTTAAGATAGTGTACTCCCTAAAGTTAATTGAAGTTGAATTTGTAGGCATCCAGTACTAGCAATAGGTTACTAGTAAAAAATGTGTTTGCGAAACCTACACAGAAATTTTTCATTCGTATAACCTATACACGAGTAAATTTTATATAGTTACGGGTTCCAAATCAGTAGAATGAGAATGCATGTCACAAGCCAATTCCGATACCCTATAGTTGGGGACCTTTGTCCATTTTTTGCTATTTTTAAAAAGAAAATTATTATGAGAAATTGCACACAAATCATAAGTGAGAATAGCAGTGTTTTGAAATTTTAGATACATTTTTTGAGACTAACTGGAGGAAGAAATTTGAAAGATGCAGTGTACAGATGTTTGGAAAAGGTCTTCACCAATTATGTGGGGCAGTTTTTAAGTTGGACTGGTGCCAAGGGGAACTACAAAACAAAAACTTTAAGTAAGTATGGACTACTTCTTCAAAAAAAAAACTTTAAAACTCACTTCACTTATAACAGGTAGATTTTAATTTTTCTTTGGCAATACTATATTATATTAAATACATCAGATTTGTATTTAATCAAATTAAAAATTTTAATGAAAATTTTACACTCTTAATTACAACCAATCAGAAGCTTGATTTTTCTTCGGTTACCATTAAAACCCACAGAATAACCGGAAATTTTTGACGTTTGTGGTAAAATTAATAAATGAAAATTTTCCTGAAACGCCATTTCAAAGACATTTCTAGAATATATGTCATTTCTAATAAAAAAATTAATTTGTACGTAGGTTCTTTAATAAATGAGTTTAAAATTTTCTAACCAAAATCCCACGTGCTTGAATTAATAAACGGTAAATTTTTCCTCGATCATAAATATTCAAGTCTTCAGAAAAATTTCCGGTAATAATTTAATCACTGTATCTATTAGTGATTGTCATTTTTTTTTATTTTAGATGCTGTCCGAACTAATTTTAAAGAACTTACAGATCAAGATTTTGAAAATTTTTACAAAAACTGGTTTCAGCATGCTAAGACACGTTTTGAACGAAGTAATTAAAACAGATTAGGGGTTAAGGAAACCAAACTTTGAAGGAATTAAATATAAGAAAAGTGTATACTTAATATATATACAGGGTAATTCACATGAATCGGAGAACGGGAGATACGTTTTATTTGAAAATTTGTTTGTCTAGATAAACGACCATGGTCTATCGTTCTAAAATATTTTCAGCATTGCGGCGTTGCCGCTTCTGCCCAAAACAGGTGGCAACATCGTTATTTTAAATAAAACAGCCTACTTATATATTTTTATATTTTTAGATTCTACGTAACATTCAAATTATTTTTTAATATATTCCTTACTAGTCTATACTTAATAGTTTTCGAGATATTGACTCTTGAAAAATGGCATTTTTCAACTTTGACAGCTTCTAGCATTCTAACTATATATGTCTCTTAGAGCAAAACGGCTCACATGTTCCTGATGTCCTTGATTTTATTATGTTCCCAAAATTGTCAACTTTCGGTTAAACAGGATGGAACTCGAAAGCAGGAAATTAATTATTTTGATTGATTGATTTGGTTGATTTTTTGGGAAGATAATAAAAATTGAAGGAAGGAACACCAGCCGTTTTGCTCTAAGACATACAGTTAGAATGCTAGAAGCTGTTAAAGGTTAAAATTGTCATTTTTCAAGAGCCAATATCTCGAAAACTATTAAGTATATCTATAACGTAACGTATAACAATGAATATTGTATTAAAAAAATTATTTGAATTTTACGTAGAATCTAAAAATTTAAAAATATATGGGGGGTTTCATTTACAATACCGATGTTGCCACCTGTTTTGGGCAGAAGCGGCAACGCCGCAATGCTGAAAATATTTTAGAACGATATACCATGGTCGTTTATTTGGACGACCAAATTTTCAAATAAAACGTATCGCCTGTTCTCCATAAACGTCTAACGTACCATCCACCGTGAATCACCCCGAATATATGTTATACCTGTAATAATATTATATATAGCAAAATAAATACATTTGTTTTTTTTTATAACATGAATAATGAATAAACGAATAATTAATGAATAAACTGAACTCTTATTTCTATAGAGGCCCAGAAAAGGGCCTGCCAAACACGCTTAAAATGGCTAGTAACAAGTCCTGCAAACATACCTTATACTCTGTACTAAATCGAGCCTAAATCCGCTCCTATACTTGATTGAGAATATTTCTTTAAAACCAAAATTGGTTAAATGGATCAATTTTTTTAAATAGGGGAAGAAAATGTTTATTACCATTTAGTTGTGTTTCTCTTTTATATAGCTGTATTTTATCTTGTTTTGTTTGTGTTTTAAATGTTATATTTTAAGAAACATTGTCCAAGCGAAGTTAACATGTGTTTTATAATGTTGCTGGAACCTGGCATGCAACTATTGCAACAACCTAGATCTTTTTCAATCGCCGTCACATTTCTAGTGTAATGTTACTATAGAATTTCAAAAAATTAGGTTGCTGTAATGTTTTTGTGCCAAGGTTGCTGTAATGTTTTTGTGCCAAGGTTGCTGCGATTAATTGCGTGAAACGTTGCTGTAATTTAAATATCAATATCGCTAGAATGTTGCCGAAGCGATATATTTGTCAATATTGCAACTGAAACGTTCCTGAACGGCCGATTAAGGCTTGCAGGGATGTCCCCAACCTCACGCCGCAAGAAAAAGAGCAACATTGCAGCTCTCTTTGAAAAGTTACTACAACGTTGCTGCAACAACATTTTGCTTGGTGGGAAATAACGTTGTATTGTAATTGATTTCCATATTTATAATGAATAATGTTACAGTTTATAAAAGTAGAGTTTGCTTTGTGTCGGGGTGTAAGACAGGATCTTTTTCAGGGAGGAAACGCAGCCAAACAAGTCTTTTTCTAGCTACAAAGGTATGCTAGAATGTTTAATATTCTGTATTTTAAAAACCAAGCATAGTTGGAACTTTATACAGACCGAGTTTACTAATAAGTATAAAAATTAAGTAAGTGTAAATTCATATAAAATTCCTTATTTGTTCCTTAAAGAACTAATTTAAATAAAAATAGTTATTGCGTCCATACGAAACCATTTATTTGATAGCCTACTTCGAACACGAGCGCCATCTTACGGCGACTCGTAAAGCTAAATTACCGATGCTAATTTGGGACCGAATCCAATGAATTGCGATCGGCCTCCTACCCTCTAGTTCTCCATATAATACCTAAGAAAAATTATCACTTATTAATTTCATTAGGTTAATAGGCTATAGACTATCGCGATAGTCTCCCGTTGCTATAAGCAACGTAAACAAAAGGAGCCTTCTAATTGGTTCAAAATAAATTTATGAAATTTTCACAGTACGACAGACCTACAAGGTCTGCTTTAGTCTTATCGAAGTCCCTGAGCTAAAAACTAGCGCAGCAGAAAATTTTTTTTTAACTAAATTATAATAGCTAACATTTTATTAAGGTTAGTTACCTCTGATTCGCTCCTATGCATTTTCAACTTACATTTTTGAATCATCGCTGCAACAGCTGAATTTATGATTTGATAAAGCATAATATGCATCAAAGTCCTGAAATATCCATATTAATGATTTTTTAAATTTTGGTTGTTGGTAATTTTTTGTTATATAATATGGGTACAATGACGGAGTCTTTGCTCCAGATAAATCGTCCCAAACCCAAAAGGCAGCAGAAAAACGCGTTTAAAACCACATATGGTTAAAACCACGGCCTTCTAAGATTTAAGGAGAAGTAAGTGAAACAGAATACAGGCCCCTATTCATTAAAAACAAATGAAATTTTGACGTCTAACTTGTGGAGGAAATGTATAATAATAGTCGAGAAACCAACTAAAATGGCAGTTGTATTTTGATATTTCTGCCACAGAAAAAAATGGGTTTATTTTGCCAAGTTCGAATTTTTTTAAATATACAGCAAATGTTCCGGAACGGCTTAATTACAGGCGAACGAAAAGTGATATCGGATCCGGGTTTTGGGCAATCTATAGGACTAAAATTTTACTATTTGACTATTATACCGTATGTCAGTAATGTCACCAACTGTCAAGTGTTGACGTTATTTTTTTTTTAATGTAACACCCTGTATATTTTTACATTTTTAAATTCCACATAAAATTATAATTATTTTTTATTAAATGCACTATTACTCTATACTTCATAGTTTCCGAGATATTGACTCTTATCTCAAAAAGTGACATTTTTGAAATTTGACAGCTTATAACTTTCTAACAGTGCGTCTTAGAGCAAAACGGCTTACATGTCCCTATCTTCAATTTTTATTATCTTCCCAAAAAAATCAACTTCCAGTTAAACCGGAACAACTATATTTCCTGCTTTCGAGAAACATACAAACCCGAACAAATCCGATCGTTTATGCCTAATTATAAGAAAAGAACGATATTTGCAAATTTTTGAAAATTCTGACATTGACAGGTGTCAAATTTTGACAAGAGAATTTTTTGCGTATTCTTTTCAACTTTCCACCGTCAATATACATACGACCTTATATAGTATTTTCATTTATATCATTTTCTTTAAACGATTTGACATATTGCATGACAGGTGTCAAATTTTCATCAGAGAATTTTTTGCGTATTTTTCTCAACTTTCCACCGTCAATATACATACGACCTTATAATATTTTCAATAATTCCATTTTTTTTAAACGATTTGACATATTGACAGCTGTCAAATTTTGACAGGAGAATTTTTTGCTTATTTTTCCCGAAGTCTCCGCTTCGAATACTATACGACCCCATAATTTGATTCGTCAAAATGGCTCCTTCGTTTATGTTCGTTATGTTCGTTTTATGCCTGACAGCTGTCAGAATTTGACAGAAGAATTTTTTGCGTATTTTTCCCGAAGTCTCCGCTTCGAATACTATACGACCCCATAATTTGATTCGTCAAAATGGCTCCTTCGTTTATGTTCGTTATGTTCGTTTTATGCCTGACAGCTGTCAGAATTTGACAGAAGAATTTTTTGCGTATTTTTTTCATTTTTCCACCGTCAATATACATACGACCTTATAGTTTTTTCATGGTGGGTCAAAATCTGGTTCAAAGAAGTCAGTTACGGACATACCTTTATAAGATTTCATAAAAGACTACAACTCCCTAGTATTATAACTTTTTTAAAGCAATAAGGCACTTTTAGATTTGAATTAAACAGTTTTATTTAAAAATAGTGAGTTCAGCAGACGTTTAAACATTTATTGAAGTAAAAACAAACAGATGTCAACGTGTTGTCATGATTTAACAAGCAAAACTAACCTAACCTCAACTTATTTAGTTGAACTCCGTGCCGCTGACTTTACAACGCCGACTGAGGTGAATCTCCTACCTCGGAAACGCTCCCTCCCCCACCTGGATCCAACAAAGTGCGTTTATGAACAGGATAATATGCTATCTCACTCACTTCTTTAAAATCGAGAAGGCTATATATGGTTAAGACTGAAAACTGACAAATGTCTTGTTTATTTATTTGTCAAATAAGCGATGTTATATTTTTTATAAAACAATTCTGAGAAAATCGCATAGGGGTGTGCAAATAATTATTAGGACTCTATTCTATTTCAAGGGTGAAAAACGCTGCAACTTTTACTCACGTTGAAATGCATAAATGTGAATTTCAAATTGCACAAAATTGACAAAATATCGACAAATATTTTTAATTTCTCTGTCAAATCGAAACCAATTGATTTTAAAGAAGTTAAAAAAAAACTGATTGGTATCGGTAATTTGAGAAAATTTTGTAAAAATAAAAAAAATATTTAACAGTGTCCTACCTACCTAGAAGAATATACCTAATTACATATTAAAACATAGTTTTTTATAACGAACAATAATTTTTCATGATTACAGTTTTTGATGTTGTCACCACCCAAGCAACAATCCGACGTTGTTACAATGTTGCTTTAATGGTCCCGACGTTGGAGCGCGACGTCAAATCAACTTCGCCACGACCTACATTTGCACCAAATCGGTCACACAAGTTTGGATCGCTACGACGCCGGGTCCGACTACATATATTCTGATTAATCTGACCAACCTTGGAGTCGTGACAACGTTGGTATTATCGACTATAATTCACCTAGTTAGGGCAAACCTGGTAGGATATGCGCCAATTGTTTACATTAAACTTTCTTGTTGTAGATAGTTTGGTGAAAATAAAATACCTGTTATTGGAGTACCTCTGAGATGGCTTACAAGAATGGCGCAAACTTGATAAATGGAGTGTATATTGTATATCTCTTTGATAACTAGATATTTCAAAATTAGTTTTCGGGCCATCTCTGGATCTAAATACTAAACGGAATCCAGTTTTTTGATAAACATGCATATGAGAGCTTTATAAATTAAAGGGGCCACAAAAAGAACAAGCTAATAAAAAAATATTAGTTTTTATTCATCATACCAAGTTTTTTTATTTTTGTCGTAAAAATGGGAAACATACATGTATTTGTTTTAAAAAATTATTGTAGGGTATTTTATTATGTTTTTGCGAAAAAAACCAAGTAAATTTGTAACGAAAAAGGAATTGCAGCAAAAATGGATGCCGTCATGGCGCTATTGTAAACTGCTAAAAATGGAGGCGTCGGGAAAATGACTAAAACACTCCTTTTTTGCCGTAAAATTGCAACTAGTTTAACTAAATGTACTACTTCTGTCCATACCTTACAAAAATTTTACCCACATTTTACTCTTTTCAACTTCGGTTGGAGATACTACGTATATTTATACAATCGCCGACCGGTTGTCGAAAAGAATGTACTGTTTTTATATCGCAACCAACTTTCCGATCGGTAAAACAGTTGCCTACGCTGTAATTTTTCGATAGCTTCGCGAGTTGTCTCTTACATGTCATTTATTTATTTTTGTCATCAACATTCGGTTCGTTTGCAAACGTTACAACGCGTCATTTTCAGAGTTGTTTTCTGCCACATTTCTGGATCACTATCGGTGTTGTAATCATCAGATGGGGTGCGTGTGCTGGCGAGATGTAGATGGAACGGCTTCATCTGATTTATTGTATGATAATGTGCTGTTACAGGTACTGCTTTTAAACTTTTTATTCTTGTGCCTTTGTATTTTCAGTCTTCTATAAAAAGTAGCTTAATATTTAAAGGGCCGACGAGGCGAAAGCTGTTTTTTTCCATATCAAATTTACAAATAAGAAACATAAGACTCCATAACCTCACTTTCATCTGTCAAAGTATAAAGTAGTAAAAAAATACCGATACCAACGTCATACCAACGTTGTGTTTTAGGACTATAGGCAACTTTTATATAGTAGTCATCTCCGACGGCGGTACAACGTTGTGCATGCACCCAATATCAAACTTGTTGCACTCGATGAGTTGTGAAATCGTCGATCCGCCTCCAGATTTCTGGTAACAGCTAAACAACGTCGAAACGACGTTGGTTTGACGCCGGTTTACATCCTATACAAATACTGACTACAATATGGACACATTGCAACGTCGGGGTTGGTAAAAAATTAGTTGGAAGTCAGAAAAATGCTGCTTGGGCAATAAAGGTACTTTAGGTACTCTAATAACAAATTTACATTTTTTGACAAACCTCGTATACTACTAAAAATATTTAACATCTAATGATTGCATTTTGGGTTTCGGACCATGCAGAACGTTTTATACACAATAACTTTTTTTCGCAAATTTAATAATAAATAAGTTTACCAGATTATAAACGGTGACCATAATATATTGACTGAAAACGAGCACCTACAAAATATGTAGGTAAGTACCTAAAAGGGAACGCCAATGGTTACCGTACCAATCTTAATTTAAAATAAAATATGGCCAATAAAGACCTATTGTCTTATAAAACTAGTCTCTGCACACGAGAACTACCTAGTATTGCTCTGAGCTACTAGACCAATGATTGTTATCTTTTAAGCAAAGCGGTAGCCGTTTGAATATTTTAGAGAGTTTTACCACACATTTCGGAAAATATTAAACCTATACAGTTGAATTTATGCCGCTGAATAAATTTTGTTTGTAAACAATTTCTTAAATTCGCATTTTTTTAAAGATACAGCTGAGTACGAGGGTGGGTATTTAAAGTATGTTCAATGACCGCTGACCATTATGTCATATTTTCCATATTTTCGGTACGTCGTAAATGTACGCCGCAACTGTGCATGCAGAGTGTTTAGGAAAAAATAATAATTAATAAAAATAATACAATTTCAAAGGGAACCAAATACAAAACGCAAAGCTCCATCTCGTTCCGACAAAGAAAAAAATGAAGAATAATACAATAGAATTATTTAAAATATATGTTAATATAGCACCATCTCCAAAGATATGATAAGCAGGTCCTATATTATAAATTCATCAAACAACCGATTAAAGTATGATAAGTTTTTTTACACATTTATTCCACAATTTTTAACGCCATAATAAGCATCTCTTATGATGTATTTTTTATGTTTTTGTCAATTTCATCCGATGTGTCTACCAAATATATTATGCATTAATAATAAACGCTAATTCGTACCGTGCGAGGAAAAATTATTTGCATCGGCTTGGATTAAAAAACGTAATGCTTGGTTTAGATCACAATGATATGGGGACGATATGTCTAACCAAATCAATGTTAAAATTTTATTTTATTGTTATTTATTTTTTGTTGTTTACCCCTTTCCCTGCGCAAAGCTTTTTTTCGTGGCTCTCCCACTACGGGGTTTTTTTGGCGTTTGCGAGTAGACTACTCAATTGGTCTTAACATACTGCTGCTGTAGTGCTGTACTGCTACTTTGTAAACACCTGATTACGATTAACGATACAGCTGTGCATCAATTTTGCCACGGAGCAAATTTTTTCCGCCAATTGACATGTGCAAACTACGTTTCCGAGTATATTTGGCTAGAGCAGTCAGATCCTATTTAATTTTGAAATGCGAGTTATCTCGTCTCGAGCATTTTACCCGTAACCGAGTTATCTCGTCTTGAGCAGTGAAAGGGTTACAAAATTAACAAAGTTAGAATGTACAGAAAGACAAAGAAAAATAATTACATAACATGCTGAAATTGGCCACCCGCTCCAAGCATAAATTCACACGTCTCTTCATATTTTCGAAAGTGTTGACCAGCATCTCTGGAGAAATGTTACCACATTCTTGGATAATCCTTTCTTGTAATTGTTCTAAATTTACAACTGGTGTTTTAAAAATAGTGTTCTTTAAATGAGGAAAAACAAAGTAATCCATAACCTTTATAAAAGGTGATCTAGGTGGGAATTCAATGTCTGATCGAAAACTGATTAATCTGTCGTCGAAAAAATAGCGTGGGTAGTTAATAGTTTCTGCTGCTGTATGGGCGGTTGCACCGTCCTGTTAAAAATATCCAAAACGTATAGTTCGTCGTCAAGTAATTGCTCCACAAATGTACTCGAAATATTGTCTCTTTACCGCTGTGCTGTAACTGTGTCATGGAAAAAAATAGGACCAACAATTCTTCTTCGGGAAACAGCTAACCAGACAACAATTTTTTGGGGGGGAATGTGGACTCTATAAAAAAATGGGGATTTTCACTACTCCACATGCGTGTATTCTGAGAATTCACATAACCGGAGAGGTGGAACCAGGCTTCATCCGAAAAAAAATGGCAGGTCTAATAAACCATTTCTTTCCAATAAATTTTGGGTAAACCATTGAGAGTAATTCCTGCGTCTTTCAAAATCTGCGGATTGTATTTCTTGGAATACTTGCACTTTATAAGGAAATAAATTTAGCTGCTTCTTAAGAATAGTCCTGCATGTTCCATAAAATCTTTCCTCTTCTTGGGAAAGGCGTCTTATACAATTTGTTGGCGTAGTTTGCATTATTTCACGAACGTTTGCAACAAGTTCTTCTGTTCTTACAGATGGGTTTTCTGTTCCTTTTTTGTGTTGTATAGAACCTGTTTCCCTAAACACAGTCACGGTTCTTTTCAGGCAATGATAAAAATCCCCAGCAATAAAAGCAACGTTAGGAAAATGTTCGTGGAAAACCTCCATGCACAAACACTGATTGTATTGCCACTCACCATTTACTCTAACCCCGTTTCGAAAATACGCTTCAACCATAAATGTTTTGTGCTGTTCCGTAAAGCCCATTGTGTGAATTGTTCAAGAAATTGGAAAAATTAGCGATGAATCAAATTACTTGTAACGACTGTCAAAGATGACGGAATAACTTATTAATTGTCAGCTCAGGTAGTTATACTGACACCCAACAGGTATTAAGCTCTACGGCTAAGCATTACGTCCTTAGATGCAAGGCCCTCTTTGATGCAAATAATTTTTGCTCGCACGGTATTATTGTTGCCTCTAGAAAAATATAAAGTAATTCCAACCTCTACAGCTTTACGAATCATCTCGAAAAGTCCTCTTTCCGGCACGTCTTTGATTTTCGATCGGCGATTCAAATGATTAAAACATTTGATTAATGATTTGAGGTTAACGACATAAGTAATTGATGCTACCGAAAGATAACATACTATTTCTGGTTCGACGTTGTTATTGTTTCGGTAGATCATAAATTAGAATCGCTATTAATTGGCTTGTATTAGAATAAAAGCATATTCTTCAGTAAGAATAAAAAGAATGCTATAATTATAGCGATGTGTACAGCGAAAGAAGAAACTCTAGTTTTTGATTAAGTTACAAGTTCAGAAAGAGATTTTAGTATAGTTATTTTTGCAGACTTCGACAAAAAAAACAAAGGCGGAACCCTTATAGTTATTAATGATACTAGTTCGATATGAACACTAATGAAACGGGTACAACATTAAGTTTAATTGCACAAGTTTCATTAACAAAGTTCATATCGAACGTGTATCATTCAAAATTTAATCTACAACAGTGCATATAGATTTTATTCGTCTAAATTTCGTTGATATTAGATAAAGTTTTCGTAATTTTTAAAATTTTCAGGTGTCCATATTAGTCGATATCATGGTAACCGCATTTTTGATTGTTTCAATTTCGATTTTGACAACGTCATTATTGCCGTCTAATTTTCTATTGTATGCAAAGTGTTGGCCAAAAATAATTTAAATATGGGAGATTCTGAATCCGAAAGTGTCATTTCGGATGTTTACAATAATACTTTGTTTTTGTATCTTAACATTTGGATGTTATTATGAATACATAATGGCACTGAGTGCTATTATGAAGGTCATAATGACATCTAAATGATAATGCTAAATACGTCATATTGGCACTGTCGTATATTAATTAGGTATGTTAACGGAATTGATTGATAAGTATAATACATTTTTTTGTTGTTATGATATCTAACTAATAAGGTATTGTTGCAGGTAAACTTGAAACTTGATACAAGTCAATAATACTCTCGATGAGTTTGCTACGATAAAGAAGGTGGACATCCAAACCCTTTAAACCATATTGGTGTGACATATTCGTGGATGACAGGAGCTGATTACAATTTTCGACCAAATTGATGGATCGGCCCTGTCTTTAAAACAAATAAGGTGTATCGAGATAAATAAGAGATGATGGAGAATTATTATTCTTAAAAGAATGTCGTTTCTTCTAATTATAAATATGTCTTTGATTTATTTATGATTTTTATTTAAAATAAGCCAAAACCTCGAAAGTTTCTCATGATTAGACGGAGTTCAGTTACTAGAAAAAAGGGGAAAACACATTCCTATTGTCTGAACAAATATTTATTTGAAAATATGGCTTAAATTATTTGACGATTGATAATAAGATTTATTAGGTATATTTAAACAAATATTTATTGATATAAATAAATCATTTATTAAGCTTGATAGTATGTGGTATTTCATTAAAATACATGCTTGTTTGATAGAGTGAATAGGTTTTATAGCAAATAATTACTTATTTCTATCGGCAACATATTTATTCTTTTCAAATAAATATTTATTTGTCAGCAAGCTTGCGAAATTTAAACCAAACAATAAGTTGCTTCCTATAATTCAGACATATTTTTATTAAATAAATATGTATTTGAAATAAGATAATATTTGTTTTTCCAAATAATTTTATAAATTATACTAATTTCTATTATTATGACACATAAACCGCTTTCAGAAAAACTATGTGTAATTGCTATAAAATCCTGATGTGGTCATTACTTAATTTAAAAGTAAATCATGGATATTATCAGAATTTGACCACTTATGGGAGGGAGCAAATAATATGCTAAGATTCTGTGTTTATTATGAAAAAAATAAATAATACATAGGTATGACAGAAATAAATATCAAATACTACAACTTAAAACGGAAAATTCAACTTGGGAACTATAGGGTTTGGGCAGTAATACCATTTTCATTATCTGCAATAACTAAATGTTTTCATTAAATAATATTTTATTTGGCTAAAATAAATTCAATTTATCATAAATAAACAGAAACCTGTCAAAAATAAATAAATGTTTGTCTCAAATGTGTATTTATTTAAGGCAAGTAAATATTTGTTTTAATAAATTCGTCAGCAGTTAATGTAAATATCCCGATATTAACTTAACCTGGTCTCAGCAAGATGAAGCTTCTCAGCATTTTACTCGTGTAGTTATAGAATTTTTTGAATGTGACGTTCCCAAATAACTGGGCATGAAGGAGAGGGCCTATCGAATGGCCTTCACGGTCTCCCGATCTTTCGCCCTTAGATTTCTTTTATTGAGATTACCTAAAAAACAATGTTTATCCGAACAAATCCAATAATTTAGAAGAACTAAGAAATAAAATTTTAAATGGGAGTGAGAGAATATCAAGACAAATGGTTTTAAATACACAAAGATATTTCTGCAACAATTTATATCATTGTCAGTTAGTAAATGGGGGCCATTTTGAACATTTATTAAAATATAGTGCCCTTTTCCATGATTTGTTAGATATATACCTATTTTTTTTTCATGTTAACTTATTAAATTGTTTATTGAAATTTATTTTATGTTTTGTAACTGATCAAAATGTCGTGATATCTAGAAAACTAATACATTTAAGCATAACGTATGGTTAATAAAAAAATGTTTTAAATTAACTAAATAATTAAAACAAGTGATAATATACGGGGTATTCAATTAAAAAAAAAACTTTAATTCTCCAACAACTTTTTGGGCGAATCTGTCAATTCCAATTTATTACAGATAATATCTGTGGTGTCTGGGAGAAATGTAATAAGTCCAAAATCAATGTTTTACAGGAGTGCAGTTTGAGGTTTCAAAGTTGTGTCACAAATCAGACTTTTAAAATAAAAATGCTGTTTGATCATATTTAAACGTTTAATATTATGCTTTTTAAAGGTAATACTTTCACATGTAACAAAAATGAATATTTTAAGAGTTAGTGGCGCTTGCGTCGATGTTAAATTTGGAATTTGGTTTAAGAGCTGCGCCGTCTTTCAAAAGAGACGTTAAGCTGTGGGTCCCGTGTCATGGATGTTGGCACGTTAAAGAACCCTACCCTCGACAAAGAGAGATTCGGCAAAATTACCAGATAGTGTGTGACAAATTCCCTGGCGTCGGTGATTGGCCTCGTTGCGGAAATAGACCGACGTAAAATTAAAAAAAAAAAAAAGATTTAGTGGCACTTAACATGTTTATACCAAATATAAAAACTAAAGGAAATATAATTAAAATGGACTTATTATGTGTTAACAAACCCGAACAAACCCGAACAAACCCTACCCTCGACAAAGAGGGATTCGGCAAAATTACCAGATAGTGTGTGACAAATTCCCTGGCGTCGGTGATTGGCCTCGTTGCGAAAATAGACCGACGTAAATTTAAAAAAAAAAAGATTTAGTGGCACTTAACATGTTTATACCAAATATAAAAACTAAAGGAAATATAATTAAAATGGACTTATTATCTGTTAACGCAAAGAATTATGTATGTTACACGTTAAAGTTAATTCTAATCCTCAAAATTTTTATCGCTATCGCTTACATAACTTGTAGCTGATTCAGCGTGTTTTAAATTCCGATAAAATTCATGATTTATTGGATCAATAAATGGTAATAAGTCCAAAATATCTTTATATTTTTTTGCTTCAATTTGTAAAGGTCCGTTATAAGCCAAGGTTGGTTGGACGTCATACATAGAAACTCGCCTGCCTCTTCTAAGCATGGAGTAATATCGGAATTCTTCGGATAGTTCCGTTCGGGTAATTAGGTACTTACTTTGTTAAAAGACGAGGACTGCGCCTTTTTTGGCATAATTCTACCATTTTTTTACTTCTATTACTTAACACAGACATCTTAGAATGAACCACTATTAAGCTAACCTCGAACAAATCCAATAATTTAGAAGAACTAAGAAATAAAATTTTAAATGGGAGTGAGAGAATATCAAGACAAATGGTTTTAAATACACAAAGATATTTCTGCAACAATTTATATCATTGTCAGTTAGTAAATGGGGGCCATTTTGAACATTTATTAAAATATAGTGCCCTTTTCCATGATTTGTTAGATATATACCTATTTTTTTTTCATGTTAACTTATTAAATTGTTTATTGAAATTTATTTTATGTTTTGTAACTGATCAAAATGTCGTGATATCTAGAAAACTAATACATTTAAGCATAACGTATGGTTAATAAAAAAATGTTTTAAATTAACTAAATAATTAAAACAAGTGATAATATACGGGGTATTCAATTAAAAAAAAACTTTAATTCTCCAACAACTTTTTGGGCGAATCTGTCAATTCCAATTTATTACAGATAATATCTGTGGTGTCTGGGAGAAATGTTATAAGTCCAAAATCAATGTTTTACAGGAGTGCAGTTTGAAGTTTCAAAGTTGTGTCACAAATCAGACTTTTAAAATAAAAATGCTGTTTGATCATATTTAAACGTTTAATATTATGCTTTTTAAAGGTAATACTTTCACATGTAACAAAAATGAATATTTTAAGAGTTAGTGGCGCTTGCGTCGATGTTAAATTTGGAATTTGGTTTAAGAGCTGCGCCGTCTTTCAAAAGAGACGTTAAGCTGTGGGTCCCGTGTCATGGATGTTGGCACGTTAAAGAACCCTACCCTCGACAAAGAGGGATTCGGCAAAATTACCAGATAGTGTGTGACAAATTCCCTGGCGTCGGTGATTGGCCTCGTTGCGGAAATAGACCGACGTAAATTTAAAAAAAAAAAGATTTAGTGGCACTTAACATGTTTATACCAAATATAAAAACTAAAGGAAATATAATTAAAATGGACTTATTATCTGTTAACGCAAAGAATTATGTATGTTACACGTTAAAGTTAATTCTAATCCTCAAAATTTTTATCGCTATCGCTTACATAACTTGTAGCTGATTCAGCGTGTTTTAAATTCCGATAAAATTCATGATTTATTGGATCAATAAATGGTAATAAGTCCAAAATATCTTTATATTTTTTTGCTTCAATTTGTAAAGGTCCGTTATAAGCCAAGGTTGGTTGGACGTCATACATAGAAACTCGCCTGCCTCTTCTAAGCATGGAGTAATATCGGAATTCTTCGGATAGTTCCGTTCGGGTAATTAGGTACTTACTTTGTTAAAAGACGAGGACTGCGCCTTTTTTGGCATAATTCTACCATTTTTTTACTTCTATTACTTAACACAGACATCTTAGAATGAACCACTATTAAGCTAACCTCGAACAAATCCAATAATTTAGAAGAACTAAGAAATAAAATTTTAAATGGGAGTGAGAGAATATCAAGACAAATGGTTTTAAATACACAAAGATATTTCTGCAACAATTTATATCATTGTCAGTTAGTAAATGGGGGCCATTTTGAACATTTATTAAAATATAGTGCCCTTTTCCATGATTTGTTAGATATATACCTATTTTTTTTTCATGTTAACTTATTAAATTGTTTATTGAAATTTATTTTATGTTTTGTAACTGATCAAAATGTCGTGATATCTAGAAAACTAATACATTTAATTTTGAAGAAGTAGTCCATACTCAAAGTGGAGTTAAATGATACAGAAAAAGAAAAGCACGAAGTCTTTCTCCACAATCTTTATTAAACGAAAAACTAGGCGAACCTAGTATTACATCGACATGTTTCGAGTGTAGAAACACTCATCATCAGGAAACAAAGTGAAAATTAAAATGCTGATGTTTTTAGCAAGAGAAAATAATGGTGAGATTGAGCCGTAATGGAGCTTTTAATGGTGTACAAGAGATGTACTGATTTTTCAATTTTACATCTCTTGTACACCATTAAAAGCTCCATTACGGCTCAATCTCACCATTATTTTCTCTTGCTAAAAACATCAGCATTTTAATTTTCACTTTGTTTCCTGATGATGAGTGTTTCTACACTCGAAACATGTCGATGTAATACTAGGTTCGCCTAGTTTTTCGTTTAATAAAGATTGTGGAGAAAGACTTCGTGCTTTTCTTTTTCTGTAATACATTTAAGCATAACGTATGGTTAATAAAAAAATGTTTTAAATTAACTAAATAATTAAAACAAGTGATAATATACGGGGTATTCAATTAAAAAAAAACTTTAATTCTCCAACAACTTTTTGGGCGAATCTGTCAATTCCAATTTATTACAGATAATATCTGTGGTGTCTGGGAGAAATGTTATAAGTCCAAAATCAATGTTTTACAGGAGTGCAGTTTGAAGTTTCAAAGTTGTAGTATTTTAAATTCCGATAAAATTCATGATTTATTGGATCAATAATGGTAATAAGTCCAAAATATCTTTATATTTTTTTGCTTCAATTTGTAAAGGTCCGTTATAAGCCAAGGTTGGTTGGACGTCATACATAGAAACTCGCCTGCCTCTTCTAAGCATGGAGTAATATCGGAATTCTTCGGATAGTTCCGTTTTGGCATAATTCTACCATTTTTTTACTTCTATTACTTAACACAGACATCTTAGAATGAACCACCCCAAGTAGCATTTTTAGTGGAAGAAACGTAGCGGCCACGAAACTAGTAACTTTAATGTGTATTGCCAAAGTCACTACCACGTGGTAAAAATGGTTCTATTACGTGGATGTCACCAAAATGGGGAACACTTTTTTCGTGGCAGCCACGTCCCAACGACGTTTTCGGATTTTATACAATGACGTTTAAGCCTCGTTGCGATTACGTGACGAAAACGGGGGGGTATAGTGGCCGACACTAAAAAGAAACTTGACTGCGCTTGTCTATTGGTTAAATATTTTTATGTATGTCGGTCTCTTTCTTACATATTATTTATCTAATTATCCATACTTTTCCTATAACTACTTACTGAATAATTATTATAATATTATTAAAAACATTTCAAACATGAACCTGTAGAAAGTAAGTTCCCAGAACATAAAATTACAACGATTCAAAGTTTACTGTTAAATATGGGTGTTATAATTTGAAATATAAGCTTGCGCCGTTGGAAAATTATATATTTAAAAAAAAGTTATAAATCCATAAATTTCGAAAACCCGAATATTATGTATAAATAGGTTCGTCTATAGTTTTATATCAATCTTGGTTACCTCAAACTAATAATTATGTATTGACCCACGAAATTTAATGCAGCACAGATGAGAAATAATATTTTTTTTTTATGGCATGTTAATTTTTCTCATAATGGCGGCCCAAATTTATTTGTAAACATGTCTGCTGTTAAAGGCGACAATTTTAAATTCACATAACCCTAAAATGTGTATTTAAAGTGGCAGAAACTAAAAATATTTCACTCTATAGTTACATTCATCAAACAAGTGGCCAATGGAACTAATCTGTCAACTGTCCGGCCACTACAAAGTAGCAGCAACACTGCGGCCACCTTGATTCGCCACGTTAAAGTTCCTAAAACGCCGTTGCCACGTTGCAAACACCTTGTTCCGCCAGTTCAAAGTTATAACCGGAAAGAGTTCTTGTCGGGATACAGTGTTGCCAGTTTATTACAATGAAGTCGATAAATCTCAAATTGCACTAATAAACCTTTAAATTTTTATGTACCTATTAATGTTTACTAAAAATATAGGGCAAATTATTTTAATATATATCATACTTTTACGATAACTAAATTGTTACAATTTATTACAAATTTTTCAGTTCCTTTATTAGATTTTTTAAACTTGCTCTGACATCACTGTCGGGATCTAACAACATACCTAACCTCCAAATTGAAATAAATAACAAATACTTATTTCATGTCAATTTGTGGCGCTTTTTTATTTTTATTTCTATTATTTAATAAATAAATAAATAATCTGAGATGCAATATGTTGCTCGTCATTACAGACGTCAGAAAAATCTTCATCAGGAACAGGAACAAACAAACCGTCAATAATATAGTATCATGAACACAATTTATTTTAGTTTCAATTTCGTCACAACGCGTATGATCAACATCTTCAAAATCGTGAAAGGCAATGGATTTACTATTCGCTTGTACTGAGGTTGAAAGCAGAGCTCGAAATTTTGTATGATTTTTCTGTACTGACGGTAGTTGCTGCTTATATACAGGATAATAATATTTAAGTGTGGCACTTTCCGCGCTTTTGTTTTGTTGTTTTAATTTCCTATAAAATGTCGAATGTCGGAGAGTGTTCCGACGCTTTTTATTGTTACCCGTTCTACACAAACACTAAATAAAGTTAGTAATAATAAGTACCTACGCTAATACGACAGGAGTCCAACCCCAACTATGGAGACGAAGGATTTTGATTTTCTTTTTAAGATGAAAGAGGGTCCATGTACGAATCAGATCACTATTGGGTAACGGTTACTTCATAGTGGATTTTGACGGTAATAAAGACTTTGCAGTGAGTTTGATTCCATGCAAAATGTGGAAATCACTTATGGGCGTAGCAATACCGTGGTGATAGTATCCACAATTATATAATCAAGTGCCGTCACATTAAAGGTTTGTAAAAGGTTTTCGAAACGTCGCTAAAACTATTAAACCCACTATATGGTTATTACCACTTGCAAGTAATATTTGGTGGTTGCCGTTACTTTTAATTTCCACTTTATAGTTTGGATAATTTTAAGGTCATTCCGCTTAGTGTTCATAACGTTTCAGCCACCATATCAGACCACCAAAAAGTTATGAAACTATGAAGTGGCTTACAGAGGTGAGAATTACGTAATTGCGACTACGCCAATATAAAATAAACATATTATCACTGTAAAATCTTAGATTTAGTGATCATTACGTAATAACCACTTGGTCAAAGTTGCCGTATAAGTTTTTGTCACTATTAATGCTACTTGGGACTATTAAGCTAACCTCAAACTTATTATATGTTGACCGCGCGGGAAATTTCTAAGCAGCATGATGTGTTATTATTAGAATAATATCTTTAGTTTACGGTTTGGTACAAATATGATAAATCGTACTTATCATGAAAATACCAAAAATAACTGATTCTTTTTAACAAAATATGGTACAAATGTGTTATAGGTAGGACTTATCAGAAAATGGTCATATTTAGTTAGATTTTCATATTTGGTACAAACATGACAACAGATTTGAACACATTTGAACCAAATGCGTTTTAAAAATTTGTGACTTAACAGCTTTAAATCAAAACGATTACCTACCTTTAAAAGGTTCTGGACATATGATTAGTGTATTAAATGAAAATATGGCATTATGACATATTCATAAAAATGGACTTATCAGAATTTGGGCATTATTGGACTTATCACATTTCTCCCAGACATCACAGATATGTAGATTTTTAAAAGCCCTATACAACTTTTTTTGCTACCTCCTGTATCTTTTGAAATAATCGAGCGTTCTGGTAATTTTTCCTAATCCTGTATTAAAATAATAAATTTTCCCATCAGACGACATGTCATATCTTTGTTAACAAAGCTTTATTTAATTTGAAGAAGTAGTCCATGCTTAAAGTGGAGTTAAAATATACGCAACCATTTATTCTTTTCATTTACAGATGCTACCACACACAATAGTATATTAAAGTACACGTTTCATAAGAAGCGGTTTTAGCGCACGCGTCTATTTTAAAAAACGAGCCACAAAGTGGCGAGTTTTTTTAATGACACGTGCGCTAAAGCGCCTTATGAAACATGTGCTTTATTATACATTTTTTTTCTATTTCACCTTTTATAATCAAGAAAAATACATTTTAAAAAGAAAATAAATCCTTCAAATTTTGTAAATTTTTATGTCTAAATTTTATGTTGGTAATACTATTTTTTATCATAGTAACCTCTGGACAACAAAAATTAATTTGCAAACTGTAATTTTTTGATTTATAGACCCATTTTCACCACGAGATTCTAAAGTTATTTTAGCGATATGAGATTTGAAATTGGACGGAATACGTTGTGTGATCCTTGTACATTCGGTACATATACAGAGCGTTCGGAAATTCGGGAGATTTCGCTACTTTTTTTCGAATTTCAAAAGACGTGATTTTACGTCACGGCATTGCAATTTAGTATAGGGAAGATGGAAAATTCAAATAAAGTTGAAGTTAAAATCGACATTAGAACGTTAGTAGATTGAATTTTGGATAGGATTTGGCAGAAAATGATAGCTTGAAGCATCTACAAAAGATTGATTTATAGATTTATGCAACCAACATACATGACTGTTATCCACACAGAATAAAAAAGTAAGTTATCAAGCTAGTTTTCCTCTGCGAAAAATGGGATTTCTCGTAAATCACAAAGGCCGCGCAAGTCAATGAAATAAAACATTTAAATATTACCAATGAGGGTCGTACTGAACTCATTATGAACGTGAAATAGAAAAAATAAATTTTAGGACACCTACCCTTCATCCACCTAAATGATTTTTCTCCCAAATTAAAATCATATTTTTAACTTCTTAGGTTGTTATATATTGTTTATTTTAGGTAATTGATTATGGTTAGTACAACGAAATAAGAATACAAAGGAAGTAGGGTATGGTAGATTGACAGTTGTCCGGGATGGGGTCTGATGGCGGCAACATTTAACGCACGCGCGTTTCCGGTTTACCTGTGGCGTATCATTAAAATGGTAATAACAAAATGATTAATGAAATTTTATTTGGACGAAAAAAATAAAAAATATATTTAGATTCATATATAGCTATAAGATACGGTAAGGTTGGTGTAATAAAACAATACAACTATTTCTTTTAATTATTTATTTAAATAAGGTAACGGAGGTGAAAGGGTAATGTAAATATCTGGTTAAATAACTAAAAAACACCTGTTATTATACATTAAAAAAAAATTGCAGAAGACAAATTGTTTTAGATAATCGGCAAAATTATTGCCAAAACGTCTACGTTAAAAAATAAAATTTTAAAAAAACCTTACTCTTTCTTCATGAACCAAATCACAAGAAAATAATAAAATATAATATAATATAGTCCTGTTTATTATAATATGTACCTAAATAATATTAATGAGATTTCTAGTATACAAGAAAATTGTCAAATGACAAACTATGCAGATAATACAAACATTTTATTTATTTGTAGTATCAACAACTTAACAAGTTAATTATAGATACATAAACCCCATTTCTAAAAGCTATCCTAAGCTATAATAAATATTCAATTAGCATTTGCCCAAGCAGTTCATTCCTTAATTTTAATTTTTGATAGTTTAAATTATATATTTCAATGTCTCCACAATATTTATTAAAATAGAGCACAGTCACAGTGGTGAGTTTTTGTATAGATTTGTCCTCGGTGTAGGAATATAAAATACATGTGCGGATCTAGTATTGACTAAGCCTATTCTAAACGGAAGCAGTCCTAAGAACTCTTTATTATCTATTTTGTCTCTAAATATTTTATATAAAAAAATAATTCTTGCTTCTATACACAATAGTCTTAAAGAAGGGATATTAAACAAATTACACAAAAGCCCTTGATCTGTACCTCTTGGCGGATAAACTGAAAATGACTTGTAGTATAAAATTTTTTAAAATTTACGCTGAATAGATTTTGAAAGAGCAATCTTATTGGCATACTGAGGATCCCAAATAGTGCATGCATACTAAAGTTTTGTAGCTACCAGGGATTTATATAAAGTTATTATGGCGTTAACATTTTTAAAGTATTTACAAGTTCTTATTATAAATCCTAGCATATAAAGACCATGAGCTTCTCGAGCAACATATTTAACAATTTATGATTGAAGTAAATAATTATTGGTTTTCTAAAGATAAACTGATATTAAATAAATCAAAGACCGTTATCACCTTGTTTAAGACTAACCCATACACTTTGGAGAATCCGGAAACAGTAACCATTAATGATTGTCATATAAGATTAAAGGAATATACTAAAATCTTAGGTGTGTTGTTGGATAGTAAAATGTCCTGGAAGAACCATGTCCTGGAAGAGGCATATCCTGGAAGAACCATGTCCAATATATGTTGTAACCAGAAGGTGTTCCAGTTAGATTCACAGTAGGATAATTATCTTCAGGCAGGTTTTGACAGGGTGTCTTATAAGATATTGCATAGGAAAGTACCTGCCAAAAAAATATAAGTTTTTTAATTATTTGTTTGGCACCTTTACGAAATGACACAAAAGTAACTATAACGTGATACTAACTCTCTTTGTAAAATTTTTTTTTTATATTTTGATATGAATTTCTTTAAATGATAGAAGGTTTGGGACTTGCTTTGAATTTATTTTTTTAATCAATGGTATCTCCAGTCGTCCTCAGGTGAATATTGAGAAAACGTTTCTATCATTCTAGAAACATCATTGTATTCAGTCTTTAAATATTAATTTCTTTGTTTATCGTACCTACACTTCCATATTTTATTACATTCTTTATCCATGGGTTTAAAATTTTAAAAGTAGATTAAACCAATAAAACATCTAAAAACTTTTATCGATACATAATTTATGAAAAAGTGACAAAGCAGCTTCCTCAGAAGCATAAATAAGGCAGAATTATTTGTATTCATATTCTTAAGTATCTACCTACATATTTTCCAATATATTATGTAATGACCCGATACAATAGTTTCAAAACTTACATTTTTTAACCTGGCTACTTCAAAAGTAGGCACTACTGCAGTTGGGACCAATCTAACTTTCAATCTTGAGGTTCTGTCAAAGCAATCTTCAGGAAAATGCTTCTAGCAAAGAACTGTATTTCGTGTAGGATCCCAATCACTTCGGTTTACAATTTTCAACCACGCCTTTTTTCTTAGGTAATTATGTGGAAAACTAAAAACCAATAAGTATTTTTAATTTGCTTTTCTGTAGAAATGGGGTAACCCAGTCGATTAACAAATAAATAATATTTTTCTGGTTTTATAAGACGAACGCCCATGAATGACATGCGAGGTTCGGAGGTTAGGTGTATTTTGATATTAAATTAAAATATTTTTTTTTTCTATACAGATTAAAAAAGTTTATATATCTAAACATAAACTTACCGATGAAATGTAATGCCCAGTTTTTTACTTCATAGCGTTTGGGAGCACCCACAAGCAGCACAACGAACCTCAGACCAAGCACTACTTGGTCTGAGCAACGAACCATATTTAAAGCTTATTAATTAACCCAGAATAACAACTAATTAAAATGTTTTAATCGCTGTCCAGCGCTAAAAGTATACTCCACTGTCACACTAAAGTAATTATAAGTTTACTAGTATTCGTTAAATATGGTTGTTAACTAATTAAAATGCAAAATAACTCAAAAACGGCCAAGAAAGCAGAAATCACAGCTCGACCTGTCAACCACGGTCAAACACCAAAACAAACATGGAGTCATATTGTGGTGTCTCAAAATGGCCGACTTCCGTCGGTCGGTTTGTTAGGCGGTTTATGCAAAATCCTACTTCCTTTGTATTCTTATTTCGTTGGGTTAGTAGTATTATATCTACCTAACCTTAATTGAGCTTTTCCTCTATGAACAACTTCTCTTTTACTTAATTTTAAATTTTACCGCCATACTACCTGTCAGTAGATCTGTCAATCAACTCTCTTTCACTTTTGACTTTTATTGTTAAAAATGTGCAACTTTTTAATTGTTTTTCTTGGTTTTAAATTAACCTCTCGCGGGGTTACTGAGGTTTAATCCTCAGTACCCCAAAAACTCTTTATAGAACGTAATCTTGTAAGTACCTAATTACCTTTTTTATTTAAAAAAATGTTTCTAAAGTATTTCAAAAACTCTTTTCTTCACTCTTTGATTTTAATTTCAATTTCTATTTTTTACATATTGCGATTCCTTCAATTTTATCCTCATAATGTCATATACAGACATATGTTTGGAAAGTTTTTTAAAAGTTTTTAAATAATCTTCGACACCTTCTTAGAAAGGGTTTTTTCTTCTTCCCCAGTTTATTTGGTTGGCTTAGAACTCCATTAATAACTTTTTCACATACTCAGTATGGTTTAACCTCTATCATTTTTCTTCATATCATGTCTCTTCTACACTTCAATTTTTTAAGTCCATAAAAGTTCCATTAAGGTTCTACTTTTCTCTCTTGCTAACACCATTAGCATAAAATAAATTTTTCTGCTCTCGATGATGAACGTTTCTACATTCGAAACATGTAGAGACCCTTGAATAATTTTTTATTCTATTAAATTGTATGGAGGAAGACTTTTAGTTTTTTCTTTCTTTACCAAAGATTTATTTACAGAAAAAGAAAAGCACGAAGTCTTTCTCCACAATCTTTATTTATCGAAAAACTAGGCGAACCTAGTATCACATCGACATGTTTCGAGTGTAGAAACACTCATCATCAGGAAACAAAGTGAAAAGTAAAATGCTGATGTTTTTAGCAAAAGAGAAAATAATGGTAAGATTGAGCCGTAATGGAGCTTTTAATGGTGTACAAGAGATGTAAAATTGAAAAATTAGAAGGTCGACAATCAAGACTCCAGCATACTGAAGAGTCGAGGGATAAGTGTAGAAGCACACTGTGCCGTGTAGAAAATTATAGGGTAGTAAAAATTAGGGAGTTTTGAAAAACATATCTGTAAAAAGCATTAATAAATTATTGAAACATCCTGAGTTTTATTAAGCCCGGTCAGAAACATGTGAAAATGTTGGGGTGAGATTTTAAAAAAAAATTTTTAATAATTTTTTTGCACCAAATGTGTCCGCTCTGACTCTGGCGGGGTAACTGGGCCGTAAAAAGCCTGGTACCCCAACTGCTTTTACTTTTTAACCAAAAGATGCTTTGACCCAAAAAACAACTTTTTTCTTTTTCTTTTCTTTACATCTCACCCCAACATTTTCACATGTTTCTGACCGGGCTTAATAAAACTCAGGATGTTTCAATAATTTATTAATGCTTTTTACAGATATGTTTTTCAAAACTCCCTAATTTTTACTACCCTATCATTTTCTACACGGCACAGTGTGCTTCTACACTTATCCCTCGACTCTTCAGTATGCTGGAGTCTTGATTGTCGACCTTCTAATTTTTCAATTTTACATCTCTTGTACACCATTAAAAGCTCCAATACGGCTCAATCTCACCATTATTTTCTCTTTTGCTAAAAACATCAGCATTTTACTTTTCACTTTGTTTCCTGATGATGAGTGTTTCTACACTCGAAACATGTCGATGTGATACTAGGTTCGCCTAGTTTTTCGATAAATAAAGATTGTGGAGAAAGACTTCGTGCTTTTCTATTTCTGTATCATTTAACTGCACTTTGAGTATGGACTACTTCTTCAAAATTTAAGATTTATTTATTAGCGGTGACTTTCTAACCAAAAATTTAACTTTATTTGCCATACCTAGGTAATAATATCTGTGCTCACCCTGTATGAATTCATGCAAGGTAAAGGTAATTTGAGCCATTTATAAAATCAAGCCCAATTTTGGATCATTATGATTCTGAATCTCAAAATTCTTTTGTTCGGTGATGCTAACGTTAATGCCAAGGTTAATGCATTAAAAATTGATCCTTCCTACATATCTGGAGGGCTCAAATTATATACAAAGTTATGTTGCATCAGGGGTATCTGTGTTTTAAATGAAGGGAAAATTATGCCCAAAAGATTTTAATATTCGCAGAAAATTATTATAAAACCGCATTTAATAGTTATTTATGACGTTAATATTAAATGTGTAATTTTACTTTGTGAAAAGGGAAATTCAATAGCGATCGTAGCGAAGTCCTTTGAACAAAATAAAAACACTTTAAACACGTGCAACATACAATATTTTGTCTACAAACACTAAAATGAATAAAAAAAATAATATAAAATGAAATTGTTAATGCGATCCAATAGACTTTTTATGTAGGTGGTTTTTATGGGTTTAAGGATCTTAGGGAGCAAATGAAACCCACATTTTAATTTGCCGATGTTTCGGAAAATATATTTCCTTCCTCAGGGAACAGGGAAATATATTTTCCGAAACGTAGAGGGCTTGGATTAAAAAACGTAGGGCTTGGTTTCGATCACAATGATATGAGGACGATATATCTAACCAAATCTAGGTTAAAATTTTGTCAAATTCATATTAATGACATGAAATGCCAAACTAATAAGTAATAAAATAAGTAGACAAATACAAATTTATTTTTCTTGGTTACAAAATTAACAAAGTAAGAATGTACAGAAAGAAAAAGAAAAATAATTACATAAATTGCTGAAATTGGCCACCGCCATGCTCCAAGCATAAATTGACACGTCTCTTCATATTTTCGAAAGTGTTGACCAGCATCTCTGGAGAAATGTTACCACATTCTTGGATAATCCTTTCTTGTAATTGTTCTAAATTTGCAACTGGTGTTTTAAAAATAGTGTTCTTTAAATGAGGAAAAACGAAGTAATCCATAACCGTTAAACAAGGTGATCTAAGTGGGAATTCAATATCTGATCGAAAACTGATGTCGGCGAAACAATTGCGTAAGTAGTTAATAGTTTCGGCGGCTGTATGGGCGGGTGCACCGTCCTGTTTAAAATATCCAAAACGTAGTTCGTCGTCAAGTAATTGCTCCCCAAATGGATTCAAAATATTGTCTATACCGCTGTGCTGTAACTGTGTCATGGAAAAAAATAGGACAAACAATTCTTCTTCGGGAAACAGCTAACCAGATACCAATTTTTTGAGGGTGCAATGTGGACTCTACAAAAAAATGGGGATTTTCACTACTCCACATGCGTGTATTCTGCTGAGAATTCACATAACCGGAGAGGTGGAACCAGGCTTTATCCGAAAAAAATATCAGGTCTAATAAATCATTTATTTCCAATAAATTTTGGGTAAACCATTGAGAGTAATTCCTGCGGCTTTGAAAATCTGCGGCTTGTATTTCTTGGAATACTTGCACTTTATAAGGAAAATAATTTAGCTGCTTCTTAAGAATAGTCCTGCATGTTCCATAAGATCTTCCCACTTTTTGGACAGGTGTCTTATACAATTTGTTGGCGAACGTTTGCAACAAGTTCTTCTGTTCTTCCTGCTCCTTTTTTGTGTTGTATAGAACCTGTTTCTCTAAACACAGCCATGGTTCTTTTCAGGCAATAATAAAAATCCCCAGCAATAAAATCAACGTTAGGAAAATGTGCGTGAAAATCGTTTTTAAATTTTTTTGAACAATGGTGTGATCATTTGGCTGATGAAGGGTACCCAGTTCTAATAATGGGGGTTTTTAATATTAATTGGATTTCACAGACTACTTACTCAACAAAACTGAAAAAAATAACAAATGATTCTGGCCTACAACAAATAATTAAACATTTCACGCGTCCTACTGATCATGGGGGAAGTATAATTGATCTGGTCTTAACGAATAGGGATGATGTTTTTAAATGTGTAGTATTGGAGACACCACGCATTAGTGATCATTTTATTGTTCATATAAATGTTCAGTCTGATAATAAGTTTAAGGAAAACTTGATCATATTATATACACGAGGTAAGTTAGACTATAAAAAGATAAATGAGAAATTGTCAAAAGGTGTATGGAACTACAGAGAAATGAATGTAGATTACAAATATATCACATTTTTTAATAATATAATGAATGTTTTAAACCAAATTGCGCCAAGAACGGAAAAGGTTATAAAGTCCAGATATAAGGAATGGTTTAACGATAGGGCAAGAAAAGCGATTAAAGACAGGGACAATAGCTATAAAATTCTTAAAACCAATAGAACAAACACTAACAAAGAGAATTATAGAAAATATAGGAATGGTGTTGTTACAACCATCAGGGAAGAAAAGAAAAAATACTATCAGAAAGAAATTGATTTATCAAAAGGAAACCCAAAGAAAATGTGGAAAACATTGGGCCAACTGGTTACAGATAAAAAGAAAAGAAAGATTGACAAAGTAGAGATTGACTGTAGGATTTATGACACACCCAAGGATATAGCAGAAAACTTAAACATTTTTTTTGTTGAAAATATAAATAATGTTATTAAGGACATAGACATAGGTAAGCTGTCAAATGGATTATCATCAGGTGCTTGCATAAATCAGAAAAACTTAAATTCATTTCGATTGATCGATTCTGGGGAACTACGAGACATTGTATTTTCCTTACTTAATAAGGGCAGTCCAGATGAAATAAATTTAGAATTTGTAAAGAATATTTATAACACCATTGAAAACCCACTTTTAAACCTTATAAACACTTCACTGGAAATCGGTAAGGTACCGTCGTTGTTAAAGGTTTCTACAGTTATTCCAATCCAGAAAGTCAAGGGTTCAATCAAGGCTGATGATCTGAGACCAATCAATATGCTAGTAACAATAGAAAAATTTTTGGAAAGGGTTGAATATAAACAGTTATTAGAATTCACTACGGAAAGTAACATCTTGGTTGCTACCCAGTCAGGATTTCGAAAAAATCACAGTTGTAAAACTGCAGTTCAGAATATAATATATGATTGGAAATATCTTTTGGATGATAACTATGCAATTGGAGCAGTTTTCCTTGATTTACAGCGTGCGTTTGAAACAATAGATAGGCAAATTCTAATAAAAAAATTACGAAAGTATGGTGTAATTAATAAAGCATTGGATTGGAAACTATCTAGAAAATAGAAAGCAGGTGACCAAAATTAACAATAGTATATCACGGGAGGTATTGAACAGCAACGGTGTCCCTCAAGGAAGTACCCTTGGTCCCTTATTGTTTTTACTTTATATTCATGATATAAGTTCAGTAGTGCACATCTGTTCTATACATTTGTTTGCAGATGATACATTGATATACTTCTTTTCAAAGGATCTAGATCATCTCATTCGTACTATTAATTTGGAATTGGAACATCTTCATAAATGGTTCAGTATAAATTCATTTAAACTGAACATAAAGAAAACAAGTTCATGTTGATTGGTAATGGTAAGTATCAAAGCGAATTTAAGCAGTGGAAGCTAAGTGTAGAAATAGGCGGTAAGTCTATTGAAGTGGTGGAAAAAATCAAATATCTTGGATTTTTTATTGACAGCTATCTTAATTTTAATGAACATATTTTACACATTATAAACAATGTAACAAGGAATGTTAATTTTTTATCTAGGGTCGCTGCATCTTTATCCCAGTGGACAAAAATTACTGTTTTTAATACTTTGGTTTTGCCGCACCTTATTTTTAGTTCATCTGTACTGTATTTGGCTAACAAAAATGAGATTAATAGGTTACAAAAACTGCAAAATAGGGCGATGCGGATAATTTTGGGGGAAAGAAGAGACACACCAGTGAGAGATATGTTAATTAGACTAAATTGGCTTTCTATTGAAGATTTTCTTAAATTTTGGACACTGGTTCTTATATTTAAAACAAAAAATGGGTTGACACCAGGATACTTAACAGAACGGTTACTGACTAACAAATCAGTTCATTCATACCCGACAAGAAACAAAACGAACTTTTACATTACAAAAAAGAATAAAAGTAGCTAAGAAAATTCAGTTTTTCATAAAGGCTTAATTAGTTTCAATTCTCTGCCACATGACATTAGGAATGCTAGAAACCTTAATATATTTAAGAATAAATTAAGGAAACACTTAAAGGGAGAATGATTCAATAATCATGGTTGTTTTATTTGTGTTATGATGACAAATAAATATGTTAACACATTGACGGTTTTATTTTAATGTATTGTATTTTTTTACAGTGTGTTGTTAGTATGTATTTTATTTTATTTGTTATTTTAAATCTTGATATATTTTGTAAATCTTTATTGAAATTATCATTTTTATGTATTAGCCAGGTGCTAAATGAAGGAATATTATTATCGTTCATGCACAAATTCGGATTGTATTGCCACTCACCATTTACTCTAACCCCGTTTCGAAAATATGCTTCAACCATGAATGTTTTGTGCTGTTCCGTGAAGTCCATTGTGTGAATTGTTCAAGAAATTGGAAAAATTAGCAATGAATCAAATTACTTGTAACGACTGTCAAAGATGAAGGTATAACTGATTGATTGTTTATTCAGGTAGTTACTGACACCTAACAGGTATTAATCTCTACGGCTAAGCATTACGTCCTTAGATGCAAGGCCCTCTTTAATGCAAATAATTTTTGCTCGCACGGTATAATCAATAATACAGTACAATAAGTTTAGTAGTTTCTTCCAATAATTGCATTTTTTAAAATTAAGCTTAACACAAAATAAATATTTTTTTAAATTGTTGGTCAGGACCCTTAAGGGAGATGATATTTACCCCTTAAGGGTCCTAAATCATTTTGGTTTTAAAGAACAAGTATCTTCTTGAAGGGTCCTGACCAACAATCTATCAGTACAAATCTCAAATTAAATGTCATATAATTATTTATTAATTTCTTTTTGAGCCTCTGACTATTTTCCTACGGGAGTGCAAGAAATTATTTTGGTTTTAAAGGATAACTATCATTTCCCTTAAGGGCACTGACCAACAATCTGTCCGTGCAATTCTAAAATTATTTTTAAAATCATTTATACAGTGACCGGCAGAAAGTGCGCAGCATATGGGAAAGTTTTTTATCTTTAAGTTTAAAAAAATAATTTTATTTTAGATAGGTTCTGCATGTTCTCAAACCAAAATAACACCCATTAAATCCGGTAAAAGTCTTATGGTATACAAGGTAGGATCAAAAATTTGAAATTCCGCTAAGAGTAAAGTACCTCTATCTTTCATTTTAGAATATTTTTTTACTAAGAATTATTGTTTTAATTTCAAAGTTATACTCAAATTTCAAATTTCGCTTATTTTGGACAAAAAAATGGATTTAATCGTATTTTCTGAATAACCCTGTATAAAAAATAAATGGCAACCGAGCAGTACGAAAATAAGATTTTCTGCAGACTTTGTTAGAGATTACCGTCGATCATAAGTCCGATTAGTGTGTTTTCTTAATATTATGGCTTTTTAAAATAAAAACATAAAAAAATTAAATATTTTTGCTGCACACAGTAATTTATTTTCTGAGGGAACAAGTTAATTTCATCAAACTGACATTTTTAAATTTACATTGACTTAAAGTATCTCCTAAATAGTTTTTATACATTGAAGTATGCATAGAAAGTTTCCTTATTTTGCGTGACGAATAAAATCCGTTCAAAATAATGTATTTTAAATTTAAATTTTTTTCTTTATAAATCAAAAGGAAACTTTCTATGCGTACTTCAATGTATAAAAAACTATTTAGGATATGCTTTAAGTCAATGTAAATAAAAAAATATCAGTTAGATGAAATTAACTTGTTCCCTCAGAAAATAAAATACGGTGTGCAGCAAAAATATTTAATATTTTTATGTTTTTATTTTAAAAAGCCATAATATTACGAAATCAAACTAATCGGACTTATGATCGACGGTTATCTCTAACAAAGTCTGCAGAAAATCTTATTTTCGTACTGCTCGGTTGCCATTTATTTTTTATACAGGGTTATTCAGAAAATACGATTAAATCCATTTTTTTGTCCAAAATAAGCGAAATTTGAAATTTGAGTATAACTTTGAAATTAAAACAATAATTCTTAGTAAAAAAATATTCTAAAATGAAAGATAGAGGTACTTTACTCTTAGCGGAATTTCAAATTTTTGATCCTACCTTGTATACCATAAGACTTTTACCGGATTTAATGGGTGTTATTTTGGTTTGAGAACATGCAGAACCTATCTAAAATAAAATTAATTTTCTAAACTTAAAGATAAAAAAACTTTCCCATATGCTGCGCACTTTCTGCCGGTCACTGTATAAGACTTTTAACCCCGTTAACCGAATTTACAGTTTTAAGACGAGGTATTTTTTAGCATATTTTTTATATAAAAACATTTCATAATTCGTAAAATAATTAATAATTTTTCCTATGTATTCTCAGCCAATGGTCGTTCGGAAGTTTCGCGGCCAACTTTTGGCTGCCAACTTCACACCTGAGTAGAGAGCTACCTTTGAGTTGTTGCCAAAAAGTAAAAGGAACTATACGAAATTGCTTATGGGAAATTTCTGCAGTGGTGTTTCTCGAAAATGCAAAGAAAATATTTAAATATTTCTATAAAATTCAATAGAATAAAAAATTATTCAAGGGTCTCTACATATTTCGAACGTAGAACTTTACTTTTAAAATCTCTTTATTGTTCTATATTTATTTTCACATTGCATTCTTAAATACTAATTACAAATTATATTTGTATTAGGTTCTTCCTGGTTATGTGATTACCGGGGATACGCCCTACAGTGCAGGGTGGCTGTTATTGGCCGTGGTATTTAGGAAATGCATTTTAGTGCATTTATACAGCCAGTTTCAGTGACCATTTACGGCTATGCAAGAATTTGGTTTTTATTTATTTAGAAGGGTTTTATGTTGTTATGTTGTTTTGCATATACAGTGTCACCAGTAAAGTCCGCATCATATGGGATTTTTTTTTATTAATGGCTTTATTCGAAATTTGACTTTGGCATCAAGCTCTGCTTTGATCGAGATAAAAATTAAGTAAAAAAATAGTAGTCACGTGATTCTCATTATCTGTCAAATTTTAATTTTTTCAAAAAAATAATTTAAAAGTGGGGTTATTTTTGAAAATATCGAAAAAAGTTATTGGAAAAAGTTTTTTTAAATGCAGTTTCTAGCCCACATGCAAAAGTAATGTTCGCATCATATGGGATTTTTTTTTATTAATAGCTTTATTCAAAATTTGACTGTGGCATCAAGTTCTGCTTCGATCGAGATGAAAATTAAGCAAAAAAATAGTAGTCACGTGATTCGCATTATATGAAAAATTTTAATTTTTTCAAGAAAATAATTCAAAAGTGGGGTTATTTTTGAAAATATCGAAAAAAGTTATTAGAAAAAGTTTTTCTAAATGTAGTTTCTAGCCCACGTACAAAATTTCAGCCGCATAAGATAATTTTCATTTTTTACCTATATTTTGTAAATTGCACCACTTTTGCAAAATAAGACTCAACGCAACTTACATAAAACTTCTTAGTTTTGACAATGCTTTATTTCAGATACATATTCTTTAAAGAAGCGCCACAATAAATGTGTGTTTTTCTACAAAATCAAAATTGGGCTATTAAAATTTGGTCGTATGTGATGCAAAGTTTATTTGTTTTGGACCCTGTATAAGGTAACTTCATGAAATAAGTATTTTTGAAAACGTAGTTTCTGGTTGAAAGTAATACACGTTAACGTTATTATGACAGCTTAATAATAAATTTTAATATAGGGGTTTTAAATTAAATCGTTGAAAATAGATAAACTTTACGTTGTTAAACTAAAATTTATTTTCCACTTAAAAAACACTTTACTAAAGACACTGTGTTCTTTTTGTCTTAATATTAAGGTGTATTACTTTCAGACACAAACAACTTTTTCAAAAATACTTTTTATGGAGTTACCTTATACAGGGTCAAAAACAAATAAACTTTGAATCACATACGACCAAATTTTAATAGCCCAATTTTGATTTTGTAGAAACACAGACATTTAATATGGCGCTACTTTAAAGAAAATGTATCTGAAATAAAGCATTGTCAAAACTAAGAAGTTTTATGTAAGTTGCGTTGAGTCTTATTTTGCAAAATATAGGTAAAAAATAAAAATTATCGTTTGCGGCTGAAATTTTGTACGTGGGCTAGAAACTACATTTAGAAAAACTTTTTCTAATAACTTTTTTTCGATATTTTCAAAAATAACCCCACTTTTGAATTATTTTCTTGAAAAAATTAAAATTTTTCATATAATGCGAATCACGTGACTACTATTTTTTTGCTTAATTTTCATCTCGATCGAAGCAGAACTTGATGCCACAGTCAAATTTTGAATAAAGCTATTAATAAAAAAAAATCCCATATGATACGAACATTACTGGTGACACTGTATAGGTTTGTGTTGGGGTCAACTCGAACGTAGAAACGTTTACCATCAGGAGACAGAAAAATTTATTTTATGCTGATGGTGTTAGCAAAAGAGAAAATTAGAACCTTAGTGGAGCTTTTATGAACTTAAAAAATTGAAGTGTAGAAGAGATGATATAAAGAAAAATGTTAGAGGTTAAACCATACTGAGTATGTGAAAATAGTATATTAAAGTACACTTTTCATAAGAAGTGGTTTTAGCGCACGCGTCTATTTTAAAAAACGAGCCACGAAGTGGCGAGTTTTTTAATTGACACGTGCGCTAAAACGCCTTATGAACCACGTGCTTTATACTATTTTTTCTATTTGTAGTTTTTTCAATAAAAAATACATATTTAAAAAGAAAATAAATCCGCAAATTTTTATGTCTAAATTTTATGTTGGTAATACTATTTTTTATCATAGTAACCTCTGGACAACAAAAATTATTTTGCGAACTGTAATTTTTTGATTTATTGACCCATTTTCACCACGAGATAAAGATAAAGTTATTTTAGCGATATGAGATTTGAAATCGGACGGAATACGTTGTGTGATCCTTGTACATTCGGTACATATGCAGAGCGTTCGGAAATTCCGGCGATTTTGCTAATTTTTTTTGAATTTCAAAAGACGTGATTTTACGTCAACTTTTCAATTTCAATGTTACCAACATCAAATAAAGAAAAAACGTGTATCGAAATAGCTTCATTATGAACTTCATTTCAAGTTCATAATGAACTTATTATGAACGTCAAATAGAAAAAGTTATTAATGGGGGTCTAAGCCAACCAAATAAACTGGGGAAGAAGAAGAAACCCTTTCTAAGAAGGTGTCGAAGATTATTAAAAAACTTTCCAAACATATGTCTGTATGACAATATGAGGAAAAATTGAAGGAATCACAATAAGATTATGTTCTAAAAATAGTTTTTGGGGTACTGAGGATTAAACCTCAGTAACCCAGAGAAAGGTTAATTTAAAACCAAGAAAAACGATTAAAAATTTGCAAATTTTTTTAAAGTAAAAGTCAAAGGTTAAAAGGTTATTCACGTCCACGTGCTGGGGCAAAAGTAAAAGAGAGATAAGTTAACTTATGTATAATTTAATAATCATAAAATAAGTGCTCGTTTAAATATTTTTTAGTTTAAAATTTAGCTTCCCCTTTTTTAAGTATTTTCTTAGTTATCATTTTAAAACGTTTTATATTTAAAAATTTTAATTCTTTTGGTATTTCGTTGTAAAATTTCATACCTTGATAATAAATGGAGTTCTGACCTGCCCTAGTGTGTAATAAAGGTAAATCAATATTGAAAACAGTTCTAGTTAAATGAACATGTACGTCACGTCTGTAATTGAAATTTCTATTTGTATGTTTATTTTTAATATAATTTGGTGAACAAAACCAATATTTTGAATTAAGTGAACATCATTCTTAATTGACATAATATTAAAATTTTTATATAAAAGTTTAGTTGAATATTGTCTATCCAAGCAATATATATTTTTAATTGCTTTATTTTGTAAAACTTGTAAAGGGCTAAGCAAATAAATATTAAAGTTTTATATTTAAAACAAGTTTTATATTTTTCTTTATGATATATTGGTATTTCGAAATTATTTTCATTTCTAGTGTTCATGCCGTGGGTAATTCTAAATTGAGTTTTTTCGTGTAAATAATCTGTTAATTAATTGATTCAGCGGATACTAGGTGGAAATCCATAATTATAGTATTATGAGATGCAGTAAAACAAAGTTGAACTTGTAAATTTCCACTATATTAGACAGAAAATGATGTTTCGCTAACACTGTAGCTTCGTCAGATGACAATGATTTAATAAAGGTGAAAAGAAAAAATTGGGTGCAATAAAATTAAACTATTTAAGATGTAAATAAAACAGTGGGAGGGTTACAATTGCGGGGAAATCCAACAGAGGGTTTAAAAATTAAATTAAATTAGGTACAATATGGCAAAGGTGAATTATTTAAATCTTATTGATCATTAAGTAACAGGTCCGTATTCAAAAATGGTTATATTCAAAAAACTATTGAATTCCTAAATCCCAACAACTATCAATTTTTAAAACGAGACCCTACTACCAAATTTCAAAAATCTATAAAAAGTATTATTCATAATTGTAAAAGTATATTTTCTGACATAGATTCTTCCAAATTAATTCTTATGAATCCTCAGTCTCCTAAATTATATTCACTAATAAAGCTTCACAAAGAGGGATACCCTATCAGACCCGTAGTTTCTTTCTTTTCTGCACCGTTGTATAAAATTTCAAAAAAATTAATAGACATCATTAAACCCCAATTTTCAGCCAAATTTGCAATAAAAAATTCTCTTGAGCTAGTAAATAAAATTAATAATATTAATTTACCTAACAATGCTAAGCTAATCTATTTTGATGTTACTAATTTGTTTCCCAGCATACCTATCGATGAAACGATTACTTTGGTCAATCAACTTCTTACCTTAAAAAAATGTAAATCTGATCAAAAACAAGAAATTATCGATTCTCTTACAGTATGCCTTGAACAAAATTATTTTGAGTTCAACGACAAAATATACACCAGCAAAAATGGTCTTATTATGGGTAACCCCCTTAGTCCTTTATTGGCTGAAATATTTATGGATTTTTAAAAAAATAAAATAAGCAATCATCCTCTTTTCAAACAGTTTCTTTATTGGCATAGGTATTATTAGGTATGTTGATGACATCTTAACATGTTTTCTTGGTACTGATAGACAGTTAAAAGTCTTTTTGGAATATATTAACAGCCTACACAAAAATATCAAGTTTACAATAGAACAGGAAAGTAACAATTCTATCAATTTTCTTGATTTAAATATTAAGAGAGAAAATGATAGACACGTTTTCTCCGTTTTCCATAAACCATCCCATATTGATACTGTCATACACAATTCTTCTTGCCACCCTATACAACACAATGTAGGTTCTTTTCACAGTATGATCCATAGACTAGTAACTCTTCCTCTAAATAAAATCAATTTTCAAAAAGAACTAAACATTATTAAACAAATTGCAGTTAATAACGGATATAATTCAAATTTAATTGACCAAATCCTAAAAAAGAAAACTTACAAAAAGGCTATTGACTTAGTTTTTCCTAGAAGCAAAAACTCTGACCAATTTAAACTTGTCACTTTCTTTGGACAACCTAGCAAAGTAATTGGCAATTTTCTTAACAAACTTGATATAAATTTGTGTTACAAAACTAATAACTCTTTAAGTAAATTCATCAAAAACAATAAAACTAAAAGCGATAAAAACAAAAAATCATGCGTCTATAAATTAAAATGCAAAGATTGTCCTAAAACATACATTGGCCAAACAGGTAGACAGTTTGACAAAAGAATACAGGAACATTATAACAGTTTTCTAAAAAATAAAACAGACTCAAACTATGCTAACCATTTACTTGATTATCACCATAATTTCGATCCTTCCTTTACAATCTTACATACAGAAAACAAAGGCTTAAAACTGAATTTGTTAGAATCTATGGAAATAAATAAACTTAAAAATACGGACCTGTTACTTAATGATCAATTAGATTTAAATAATTCACCTTTGCTAAATTTATTCTGTTAACCATATAATTAAGATTTTGCAAATACCTACCCATATTGTACCTAATTTAATTTAATTTTTAAACCCTCTGTTGGATTTCCCCGCAATTGTAACCCTCCCACTGTTTTATTTACATCTTAAATACCTAGTTTAATTTTATTGCACCCAATTTTTTCTTTTCACCTTTATTAAATCATTGTCATCTGACGAAGCTACAGTGTTAGCGAAACATCATTTTCTGTCTAATATAGTGGAAATTTACAAGTTCAACTTTGTTTTACTGTATCTCATAATACTATAAATAATCTGTTTTTTTTAGTAGGTATATTTTTTTAAATAAATAAAACAATTTAAATGAATTTTATGTCTAAATTCAAGTTTTATAATATTTATTGCCTACCTACCGTTGTCTATAGGTTGGAGTACCATGGTCGTATTTTTGAAGGCTAGTCGAAAATCTTATATAATTATTTTGTAATATTTGCAGTTTTGTATGTTTTAATAATTTATATTTTTATGATATATAACATCACCATTATCTATTCTAAACCACTTATTAATAGAAATTACAAGACTTAATTTTTTCAGTGTTTATATTTTTTATTATGTTTTTTATATGAGCTTCAAAGATCAAATATGTATCAATATTGATACCAAAACTTCCAGCGGATGTTACCAACGGTATCGCATAATTATTAATAATAATTTTGAAATCGGTGTAGATTATTATTTTTGAATGAATAGATTTTGGACCAATTAAAACTAAACTTGACTTGTGTTCATAAGGTTTATTACTTTGAAAACGTTAAAAAGATCCTCATTGATCAATGAAATCCAATGCAGAAGATTATAAATTTTTAACTTGTGATATATTTGTTTATCATCAGCAAATGCTAATAGATTATGATATTTCATGGATAACTAATAATCATATTATGTATAAATTATAAATAATAAGGACCCAGTATAGATTCTTAAGGAACTCCTTTTAATACCTTCGATAAATTTGAAACATTTCATTTGAAATTCTTGTAACTTCAGATCTATTTGATAAATAATTTGCAAACCATTAACTATTATGTTTACTAAATCCTATATAAGTTCTGCAAGAAGTAATTCATGATTTAGAGAATCAAAGGCCTTGGCCAGGTCTAGAAAAACGTTACGAGTAAGAAAATTTGAATCCCAATTTTCTAAAATATCATTTTTAAGTTTACATAATTATGTCATTCTGCTAAAATAAGCTTTGAAACTTGATGGATTACTAGGTAAAATATTAAATTTATCTAAATAAGATATAACTTAATTAAAAATGAGTCGAATATTGGGTAGTACAGGGTGGCCCATTAATAAGGGACGCCGGCTGTATCTCGGAAACCATTAATCGTACAGCTTTCGGGAAAAAAATTTTATGAGTAAAGCGGCCATGAGAAAATTCTGGAAATTACTTTCAAGTTCCTCATTTCGCCGCTAGGGGGCACAATTGAAAATTAGTTTTTTAAATTTTAAATTTCTCCGAAAATTCCCATATTAAGGTATAACTCTGATTATATCATTGGAAAACTTAGACAATTCTGCATCATTTTGGTTTAAGGCTTGTTGGCGTACCAACCTTGATAAGAGTGGGGGAAGCTATTGAATGTGTAAACATTAAAATCGCTGTACCTTCTAAACAACTGATCCGATTTTACTAAATTTAAGCTTGTTTGGAAGGGAAAGGTAAGTACCTTCAATCGTCGTATCCAATGGTACAAGATAGTTTATAATAAAATTGTTCGAGGGCGCAATTTGTACTAATAACAGTTTTTTTGATTTTATCCCGAAAATTCAAATCATACGGTATACCTATGACATTATAATCGGAAAGTAGATGGAATTTACAAGAAAAGATGTGAAAACCGCAGTTCGATATCTTTGTTCGTTTCAGAGTTATTGCCAGAACAAGAATTTTTAATACAAATTGCGCCCTCTAGCAATTTTATTAGAAACTATTGTGTACCATTGGATACGGCAATTGAAGGTACTTCCAAACAAGCTTAAATTTAGTAAAATCGGATAAGTCGTTTAGAACTTACAGCGATTTTAATGTTTACACTTTCAATAGCTTCTCCTACTCTTATTAAGTGAAAGTGTAAACATTAAAATCGCTGTAACTTCTAAACGACTCATCCGATTTTACTAAATTTAAGCTTTTTTGGAAGGAAAAGGTAAGTACCTTTAATTGTCATATCCAATGGTACACAATAGTTTCTAATAAAATTGCTAGAGGACGCAATTTGAATTAAAAGTTATTGTTTTGGCAATGATTCTGAAACGAACAACAATATCGAACTGCGGTCTTTATATTTTTTCTTGCAAATTTAATCTACTTTCCGAATATGATGTCATAGTTATACCGTATGATTTGAAACTTTCTGGATAAAATCAAAAAAACTTTTATTATTACAAATTGCGCCCTCTAGCAATTTTATTAAGCACTATCGTGTACTGCTGGATACGACGATTGAAGGTACTTACCTTTCCTTCCAAACAAGCTTAAATTTAGTAAAATCGGATAAGTGGTTTAGAAGTTACAACGATTTTAATGTTTACACATTCAATAGCTTCCCCGACTCTTATCAAGGTCGGTACGACAACAAAGCTTAAACCAAAATGATGCAAAATTGTCTAAGCTTTCCAATGATATAATCAGAGTTATACCTTAATATACGAATTTTCGGAGAAATTTAAAAAACTAATTTTCAATTGTGCCCCCTAGCGGCGAAATGAGGAACTTGAAAGTAATTTCCAGAATTTTCTCATGACCGCTTTACTCATAAAATTTTTTTTCCGAAAGCTGTACGATTAATTGTTTCCGAGATAAAGCCGGCCGCCCTTATTAATGGGCCACCCTGTACATATAAAGAATATTGGTCGAAAATCTTTAACATTTTGTGCATTATTTACTTTAGGTATTGGAATAATAATAATACCAGTTTTCCAAATAACGGAATAAAGATTATGTGAAATTGAATGATTAAAAATATAATATGTTTATTTTACTAATTATTGTTCATACATAGTTTTAACATTCTCAAGGTTACACCATCGATTTCACAAGAATCTGTTTTCATATTAGATATAATTTTTATGATATCATAATTTGAGATATGTTTTAAAGGAGGGAAATACGTCTTTCTCCACTTTATTTAAATAACAACTTTAAATGATCGTATATTTTCTAAATGTTTCGAGTTTAAAAACATTCATCCTCAGAAAAAAAAAGACAATTAGAAATCAAACAGATACATACAATCCTAACGGATCTCTAAGATGACATAAAGTAACTTGGTAACGACTTAACTGATTTAAAGACATTTAAAAATACCAAAAATAATAAAACTTACGAAGGAAGACCATTTTTGTTAAGCATAGAAAGTAATGATTAAGGACAGAACAATAAGTCAGAAATAATTATTGAATTAAGGCAAGCTATGTATAAAAAGTCAAAAGATATTTTTATTAAAATAAGAAAACTGTAAGTAATAGTAGAGCATCTGAACTGTATCCAAGAGAAAATAGATTACCTATATTAACCATGAAAAAAGAAGTGAAGAACTTTAAATTATCGTATATTCTCTATATGTTTCGAATTTAAAAACATTCATCCTCGGGATAAAAAAGACAATTTGAAATCCAACAAATACATACAATCCTAACGGATGTCTAGGATGACATAATAGTTATTTATGATGTGAGTGTTAAAAGTGATGTTTTATTTTGTGAATGAAAAAGTTTGTGAAATGAGCGGAGCGAATTGAACAATTTCACGAACAAAATAAAATTACTTTTAACACAAATATCATACAATGTTTTTTGTATAACTGCCCTATTTCGATAATAAAATAGGGGAATTTGGAATGACATTAAACATCAAATGCATTTTAATATTCAAATAATCACAAGGTTGTTGTGAATGACAAACGTTGCCAAAGCTATGGTTACTAACAAAAAATGCTTGTTTACAAATGGTACTGGGGATTCTAGTAATGTGTTGCGAAGCTCCCTAAAGTAGCAAGGCATTAATGTTAGCAATTGTTCTAGTTGTACGAATAATATTAATGTTCATAAGTAATGATTCTTAAATATTGATAATAAAAATTTGCACTTCCTAAAATTATTATTATAATTTTATTGGATTTCATCATAAGAAAATGTGGTGTTAAATATAATACGCTTCCACGTAAACAATCACTTTTAACACTGTTGACTGCCAGTAAAAGTGTCACTTTTAATGGCAGTTGTACAAAAAGTAACTTTTAAATATAATATTCGGCTTCTTTATGTTAAAATAACCTTTAAAATTGCAGGATTTTGTCTTAGAACCTACACGCAATTAAAAGGCCAGTCCAAATTCACGACCTTAAAACGTTATATTTGCGTCTCTAATGACGTATATGTCGTCTAGAAAACGTCATTCTTATGTTGAAATTGACGTATATACCTGTCGTAAAATTGACGTCGTAAAATGACGTCAACGATCTATGACTTAGACATGTCTTTTTAACGTATTTTTTAAGTCCTGTTGGTTTAACTGGTGCCTAAAAAACAACGTTTGAATATACCTTTATTTGGACATAATAAAAAGTAGATGATCTTTATCATTGTTCTATATTCTTACATTATAGTTATTAATGATACTAGTTCGATGAACACTATAATGAAACGTGTGTTACGTTAAACCACGAGGCGTCAGCCGAGTGGTTTAATTGCGCAAGTTTCATTAACAAAGTTCATATCGAACGTGTATCATTCAAAATTTAATCTACGACAGTGCAAATAGATTTTATTCGTCTAAATTTCATTGATATCAGATAACGTTTTCGTAATTTTAAAAATTTTCAGGTGTCCATACTAGTCGATATCATGATAACCGCATTTTTGATTGTTTCAATTTCGATAAAATTGGAAAAAAATAAACAGTGAATGTCGCTGAAACAAAGCGAAATAGCGCGGCCGTCTTAGCGTTTTACACAGAAAGTCGTGGGAGAATGGATATACCAATCCAAAACATTTCATAGCCGACTTAAGATTTAGACATTTCATGAACAAAGAGTACAAGGACCAGCAGGTAAATGGCTGTGTATAACTAAAGAAATAATTTTGCGCTATTTTTGAAAAGGTGGTTTTGAGCTCTCTTCAATATGTACTAATATACAGATTATCCTATATTTTTTATTTTAACAAAACAGTAAAATTTACACATTTCTAAGTATAATAATTTAATTATTATTTCAAACTAAATCGGAGCATCCATGCCGTCATAATAACGCGTGATAGCGGCACGTTACATACTCACAGATAGGAGTAATCTGCGCTGTGACTTAATGGTTTCCTTCTCGCCACTGTATGTGGTAGGTATTTTCAATACGCCTATGATACTTGCGTAAGATGCAAGATCTGTGATTTTTTTTGTGGCTTTCTAGATTATCGACAGGCAAAAGTAAATAGTGAGTCGTATTCCCTTTTTTATGCCCTATCCAACGAGCTATCACAATGCACTCTTACATTTGAAAAAAAGGCGAGGTCGGTTTCTACACCCAAAATAGGGGTAAATTTCATGGAGGCACCTTATTAGTTCTGTATATTTTTTCAGCAAATAAAGATGTTACCAATTAATAACCAATCTTGAATCTATTTCCGTTAAAAATTCCGCCCTGTATTATGATTAAATAAATGTCGTTAATAACGTATTTAAAATTTCTCTTATTATTTTTATGCAAAATTTGCATTATTTTACAAATATTTCTCATATAAATAATAAATTCTTCTATCGCTTAATACAAAACTAGTAATAGAATACCATGTCCATTATCATAAAATTAAAACCCATAGTAACTTTTTAATTAAGTTATAAAAATTAATCAGACAAATGTCTACAACTTAAAGCACGACCATATTTTATCTCAAATGGGGGCCATAATAATATTTTTTTCTAAATTGAAAAGAATATATACATATTTATTCATCTAATGCTTTTAAGAACAAACCAGAACTGTAGCATGAAAACGTCATTCTTATGTTGAAATTGACGTATATACCTGTCGTAAAATTGACGTCGTAAAATGACGTCAACGATCTATGACTTAGACATGTCTTTTTAACGTCTTTTTTAAGTCCTGTTGGTTTAACTGGTGCCTAAAAAACAACGCTACAGTGACAACCGTCTGCTACCTGGGTTAAAGTACGGACGATTTCTTCAAGTTTAAAATATTTTAAGTTGAAGAAAGAACTTCTTTTAAATAATATTATTGCACAAAAACCCTGTTCGGATTTATTCCCACTTATATGCGTTTTTATTTTCTACAAAAGCGTCTCGTCTAAGGTCAGAACCACCTGATCGATCTTTTCTGCTCATTTTATTATTTAAATGAGCCGAACCAGCAACGGCGGCGTTCGTCCGTAATGAACGATCAATCATAAATAATTAATGGACTCGCATGCATTATTGATCTGGATTCTATAATTTACAGGGTGTCGTCTTTTGAGAGCAAGAAACGGTTTTCCTTATTTATCTGTGAATAATACAGGACACATACCTAGTCCATGAATTAAATCTTTTCACGAAGTGGTCATTCTACACATGCTACAGTGCAGACAAAAATATTGTAAATACTTATGTTTTATATGGGCCTTTCTTCACTAACTGGAAACTCGTCCATACAAAACTGTCACAACCAGGTTTTTTTTGAAATTTAGGAAATAATGTATTTTCATCAAAATGAAGTAATGAGTTAATTACTTATCTACGAAAAGCAATAACAATTTCCTCTTATTTTGTGAGTTATAGACGATTTTGTGGAACTTTTCGACAGAGGACTGTTTTATCATCCTGTTCCTTTATTTCTTCTTTTGTTTTAGTGTTCTTTTTGATTGGCATTATGGAGTCAATATCTACGAGAAAGAAAATCTTATTTAGAATCCCAAAATCTATTAAAATAACTATAAACGGCTAACAATTTCCTCTTATTTTGTGAGTTATAGACGATTTTGTGAAACTTTTCGACAGAGGACTGTTTTACCACCCTGTTCCTTTATTTCTTCTTTTGTTTTACCTAGTGTTCTTTTTAAGTGGCATTGTGGAGTCAATATCTACAGAATCCCAAAATCTATTAAAATAACATATAAAAATAACTGTAAAGGTACCTTTTCACGTTCAGTCGGCCGCCAGTCCGTGGACTGTCCGTCCTGACCGGCCGGCCGTTATCGAAAGTCAAACTACACGTACAGTTTTATTCACCGATTACGGCCGGAAGATTTCTGCCGGATTCGATAGCGGCCTTCAGTTTTTGTTATTTCACCATACACGCGCAGTTATTTCGACAGGTCAAACATGTCGCAAAAACAGTGCGCAGCGGCAATTGTTGTTATTTCACACGAACAAAGAAAAAGGAAAAGAAAAACAATTTAGATGAAAGACTGGCTAAAAAGACGTTGCACTTTCTCCCACATGAATTTTGTACGAGAACTGGGGCAATCGAGTGCAAGTGATTTAAAAACTTTATTAGGATAAATGATCATTGTTTCGAGTATTTATTGAAACCGTATATTACAAGAAAGGACACCCTAATGCCTTTTTCAGTTCTTTTCTGAACGCACTTTTCATATTATTTATCTTATGTTTCATCGAGTCTAAAGTTGCTTCGACATCTACTGTTTTATATAGTAAAAGTAATTCTTCATATTATGCTTTAATTCGCAAAGCCCTATTAGCATATGAAGAGTCTTTCATTTTCCACAAATATTTATGTTTGCGGTACAACTCAATAAAATTCTTGATGAAGGTGGGTTGGTTTGCGATTTTGTTCGGCGTTACTGAATAAACACTATAACATTTTAGAAAGGAGAGAAATAACACACTTGAAATTTTCCTCTACTGGTATATTAAAATAAAGTTTTAATGAATGGTAAATTATCTACATGTTTCGAATGTATTTACATTTGTAAATCTTGGCTCTCGACTTAATTAGAAATTAAAGTTTAAAAACTTTTAAATGTGAGCTGGAGCTGACAGTTCTGAAAAGACAAGGTTAAATGGATGTCTACATGACATGACAAACTACTACACACGTTAAGTTTTAACAGACGACAGGCCGCCGGCAGAACGCGACTCGTCATTTAACTGCGTATGTGTAGTGAGCCCGGCCATTATCTCTCCGGCAAAATACGGCCGGCCGACTGAACGTGAATGGGTGCCTTTACGGCTATTGTCGGTAAATAAAACAGTCCTCTGTAGCAGAGAACAGTCCTCTGTGTAATAAAATGCCAGAGGACTGTTTTACAGAGGACTGTTATTCTAACATAAAAAGTGTCATAGTATAAAATCCTTTAAACTTTTAATAAATATTATAGTAAGAAATGATAATGGCCGCATTAAGTAATTGTTATATAAAATTAAAATAATTTAATCATTTAAAATACTAAAAAATCAACTTACCAGAGGAATGTTGGGACAAGCGGCCCAGACACGTATATTGCCTACACACACAGAGTTGAGACTGAATAAAATGGCCGCCGCTCGTTTTGCTCGTTTGGTCTTGTTTCCGAGCGAACTTCTCATTGGTTGCGTTCCGTTTTACGCATTACAAAATCTCAGTAGAGCGTTGTATGCTTTTGGCGCACTATTTAAATTGTATCCAGAGGACTGTTCAAAAATTGTGCGGACAACATTTGAGTGCATGTTGTTAGTATTAAAAATATAATTGGAATTATTATTGTGTTTGGTAAACGTGCTATCTATATTCTATTATTGCTTATATATATTACAATTCGCCTATTTTAGTAAAGAAAATAAATATTTATCGTAAGACTTGTCATTCTGGAAATGGGACATGACAGAGGACTGTACTTTAAGGTATTTAGAAATAATTTATTAGATTATTACAATGTTATATTGTCGAATGATGTGGATCCCGCTAAGAATAGGTCGTATATTATCGTTATTGATATACAAAACTTAGTATTAATATCGCCAAATAGGTAAAATGTGCCTGTGACAACGAATTTCCCCATTAGTGGAGAAAGGCCCATATAGATTTACAGGCTTGGAAAACGAAGACATTTATGGCAAAAAATTGGTATAAAATGAAAGAAATTATACTTATTTCTCTTCGAATAGATTCTTTGCGACTATAGTCCGGATATTAGGTTGCGAAAATACTTTCAAACCAGAGTTGGCATAAGGCAAATACCGTGCGAGCAAAAATTATTTGGATCAAAGAGGGCCTTGCATCTAAGGACGTAATGCTTAGCCGTACAGCTTAATATCTGTTGGGTGTCAGTAACTACCTGAATTAACAATCAATCAGTTATTCCGTCATCTTTGACAGTCGTTACAAGTAATTTGATTCATCGCTAATTTTTCCAATTTCCTGAACAATTCACATCATGAGCTTTACGAAACAGCATAAAACATTCATGGTTTAAGCGTAATTTCGAAACGGGGTTAGAGTAAATGGTGAGTGGCAATAAAATCCGGGCTTGTGCATGAACGATTTTCACTAACATTTTCCTAACGTTGCTTTTATTGCTGGGAATTTTTATCATTGCCTAAAAAGAACCGTGGCTGTGTTTAGGGAAACAGGTTCTATACAACACAAAAATGGAGCAGGAAGACCATCTGTAAGAACAGAAGAACTTGTTGCAAACGTTCGTGAAATAATGCAAAATACGCCAACAAATTGTATAAGACGCCTCTCCCAAGAAGTAGGAAGATCTTATGGAACGTGCAGGACTAGTCTTAAGAAGCAGCTAAATTTATTTCCTTATAAAGTGCATGCAAGTATTCCAAGAAATACAAGCCGCGGATTTTGAAAGACGCAGGAATTACTCTCAATGGTTTACCCAAAATTTATTGGATAGAAATGATTTATTTGACCTGACATTTTTTTCGGATGAAGCCTGGTCCCACCTCTCCGGTTATGTGAATTCTCAGAATACACGCATGTGGAGTAGTAAAAATCCCCATTTTTTTTGTAGAGTCCATATTGCACCCTCAAAAAATTGGTGTCTGGTTAGCTGTTTCCCGAAGAAGAATTGTTTGTCCTATTTTTTTTCATGACACAGTTACAGCACAGCGGTATAGAGACAATATTTTGAGTCCATTTATGGAGCAATTACTTGACGACGAACTAAGTTTTGGATATTTTCAACAGAACTGTGCAACCGCCCATACAGCTGCCGAAATTATTAACTACTTACGCAATTTTTTTGACGACAGATTGATCAGTTTTCGATCAGACATTGAATTCCCAACTAGATCACCTTGTTTAACGGTTATGGATTTCTTCGTTGTTTCTCATTTAAAGAATACTATTTTTAAAACTCCAGTTGCAAATTTAGAGCAATCACAAGAAAGGATTATCCACATTTCTCCAGAGATGCTGGTCAACACTTAACTTCAAAATATGAAGAGACGTGTGAATTTATGCTTGGAGCATGGCGGCGCGGCGGTGGCCAATTTCAGCAATTTATGTAATTATTTTTCTTTTTCTTTCTGTATATTCTTACTTTGTTAATTTTGTAAACAACAATACAAGTCTACTTATTTTATTACTCATTAGTTTGGCATAATATCATGTCATAATATGAATTTGACAAAATTTTAACCTAGATTTGGTTAGATATATCCTATATCGTCCCCATATCATTGTGATCTAAACCAAGCCCCACGTTTTTTAATCCAAGCCCTCTTTGATGCAAATAATTTTTGCTCGCACTGTAATAATAATGCCACTGTGCTTAGTGCATAATTACCTACACCGGGTGTCAACGAGATTATTGTACATAGCACCACAGTGTTATGTTAAGAGATATTTTAATCAAATTTGGGTTACTGTAATGTTTGAAAGGGATCTTTATTTTTACCTAAAAACCAACTGAATTTCACTTCCGATTTAACCGGAACTACGCTATTTATGTTTTTTTTAAATGACAACCTGTATATTATATTGCACAGTCAAATTCTCCTCAAAATTCTCTTTTCAACGACATACAACAAGTTGACATTTACTTTCAAAATGGCGTCGTAGGACTCATTTTACCAAAAACAAAATGGTGTCTATAAAACAACATAATATGCAATTGATACAGGAGAAATAGTGATAAAATCTTTTAAATTGATCCCTTTTGTAATTCTTTAAGCACTGAAATTTACATTTTCTTCTTTTGTTTTTAAAGGAAGGTATTTTTTATTGTTTAAAAAAATCTTAACTTTAACCCTATTTTAAAGAGTTTTTTTAAATGTTATCATAAACTTTTGATTATTTAGTATAAAAGTCTAAAGTATCCTTAAGCACCTAGGGATATTTTCGAAATCAGAATGCGTTTTGCTTTAGTTTTAAACAAGAAAAAAAAAACCGTGCATTTTTCAATAAAAACTGAATAACTTATTTCCACCTAAGTTGGCTTTGGATAACAAAATTGGTAGAGGAAAGGTGCCTATTATCGCATAGGTTCCTAATATCGCATAGTAGGGTATTTCTTAAACTAAGTAGCCCCATCTACCTGCAGGTGCCTGTACTAATACTTCCCCAAGCTATTTAGATTCTACAAGAATTACAGATTTCTGCAGCAAGTTTTTGTTTGCTATTTCATTTGTTTACATAATTCATGGTGCATGCAAATTTTACCGCTGCAGATTAGGGGCCAAATATTATTTGAAGGTAAGTTTAATTAATATTCTGATATACACCAGTCGATTAAGCATATTGTAAGGATTTATTTGATATATAATTTATTAGGTTTGGTTTATTTTGACTTTGCTTGGAGGTTAGTAACCTTACATATTGATATATGCCCTAATATCTGACACAATCAGTTGCCCAATACCGCATATCCGATATTACGAACCAATACTTAATATCGAGTTTAATATTACAAACTTTTTTTATATTCTTTATAGATGACTGAAAAAGCAAATAAAACGAAAACCCGTAAAAGCTTTAACTTTACTATCATCGGTTCCAAATATCGGACATATGCGATATTGGGATCACCTCCTATCCGATATTAGGAAACCATTTTTGAAATTGTGATTTTTGCATTCCAAAATATATTTTTTTTTATCATATATAATATCACAAGAGATAAAATTTTGTCGGCAAAATTTTCGAAAGGTATGAAAGTTTGTTGCTTGGCAATTTCGCGAATGACATTTTTGACAAAATCACGAGCCGTCAGGCGAGTTATTTTGTCGAAAATGTCATGAGCGAAATTGCTTAAAAGCAACAAACTTAAATAAATCCTTGAGAACAATTTTGCTTACACAATTTTTTCTCGAGTGGTATTCGACATGACTATTTAACTAGAAAAAAGACAAAGAACAATAAAATTAGAAAACTTTTATTTAAGAATAAAACAAAAAAATTACAAATTTTGCCGCGGCAAAAATCACATGTGAATTTTGTCCAGGTAGGTGCAGGTAGTAATTTTGCCAGTAGAAGACCGGCCGTTGCTATGACATTTTGCCAGTGTAAAACACTCTAGTTAAATAGTCTGAGAAATAAATTAAGTTTGAGGCTTGAAATTTCATAATATTAAAAAATATAGGTTTTGCAATGGTATACGAAAACATACTCGTGATAGATAGCTGAAAACTATTTTTCATAGGTCAAAACAAAAAAGTATCCGATAATAGGCACCTTTCCTCTATTTGTCAACGCCATTATCAGACTATTAGTTTGTAATGAAAATTTTGTAGTGTATTGTGCTTTTGGTCGTGGGTCTGATTCATATTTCGTTAAATATGACTAAAATGGTTAAGTTTACAAGAGAAGAACAAATTGATATGTTAATTATTTACGGAGAAAGTCACAAAAATGCCCGTCGTGCTAAAACATTGTATAGGGAGCGCTATCCAGCTCGTGAATTGCCTTCTTCAAGTTATTTCCCGTGGCTAGAAAATAAATTAAAACTGGAAAGAAACGATAATCAAGAAGCTAATGATAACTTTGTTATAAGCGAGGAAGCTGAAATAAATGTATTGGCTTGCATTGCTGTTGATCCTACGTCATCTTTGCGAGAAATAGAACAACAAAGTAATATTAGCCACGAAAGTGTAAGAAGAATATTAAAAAAACATGAATTTAAGTCGTTTAAATACCACTTGGGAGAAAACGATCCTGTCAGAAGGCTACAATACTGCAATTGGTTTTTGGAGGAGAATAATGTGGATAAAAAAAACTCTGTAAAATATGGTTAAAGTTAAGATTTTTTTAAACAATAAAAAAATACCTTCCTTTAAAAACAAAAGAAGAAAATGTAAATGTCAGTGCTTAAAGAATTACAAAAGGGACCCATTTAAAAGATTTTATCACAATTTTTCCCGTATCAATTGCATACGTTGTTTTATAGACACCATTTTATTTTTGGTAAAATAAGTCATACTCCGCCATTTTGAAAGTAAATGTCAACTTGTTGTATGTCGTTAAAAAAAAAAATTTTGAGCAGAATTTGATTGTGCAATATAATATACAGGTTGTCATTTAAAAAAAAAACATAAATGGCGTAGTTCCGGTTAAACCGGAAGTGAAATTCAGTTGGTTTCAAGGTAAAAATAAAGATCCCCTTCAAACATTACAGTAACCAAAATTTGATTAAAATATCTCTTAACATTACACTGTGGTGCTATGTACAATAATCTCGTTGACACTCGGTATAGTAAGAAAAATGCGACAGAGGATGGGTATCTCTTTCAACAGGTAATGAATCTCAATAAGTACATTGCTTTATTAAGATATTATAAATAATATCATTAACAATTTTTTTTTGTGATGTAGAGATATTATTAGCTATTTTTTTACCTTTCAATAAACCCAAATAACATAACCCTATATTTTCATAGTGGGCGCGCGTCGATCGCTATACGAAGTTACAGTCGGTTGGAATGATGCTGTCAACTTAAATTAGTGGATGACAACCTATTAAACCCAAATCCCCATTTGTACGGAGATATTATACTATGCCATTTATACAGCCTATTAAGTTAATAGTTATTAATGATACTAGTTCGATATGAATACTATAATGAAACGTGTGCAACGTTAAACCACGAGGCGTTAGCCGAGTGGTTTAATTGCACAAGTTTCATGAACAAAGTTCATATCGAACGTGTATTATTCAAAATTTAATCTACGACAGTGCAAATAGATTTTATTCGTCTAAATTTCATTGATATCAGATAGCGTTTCCGTAATTTTAAAAATTTTCAGGTGTCCATATTAGTCGATAATATCATGGTAACCGCATTATTTTTGATTGTTTCAATTTCGATTTTGACAACGTCATTATTGCCGTCTAATTTTCTATTGTATGTAAAGTGTTGGCCAAAAATAATTTAAATATGGGAGATTCTGAATCCGAAAGTGTCCCTTCGGATGTTTACAATAAATAAATGCAATCCGTTTTTCTAAGTAATAATAACAAATAAATAGTTTGCCCCGACTTTCTTTTTGTTTTTCTATCTTTACATTTGGATGTTATTATGAATTCATAATCGCACTGAGTGCTATTATGAAGGTCATAATGACATCTAAATGATAATGCTAAATACGTCATAATGGCACTGTCGTAGATTAAAGCATTTAAATATATCTTATGAATTATTGATCGCCGCATATAAAATAAACCCAGTTTTTATCTAATCTGATAACGCAAAAGACGAGCGTACAAAATGGGTTTTTAGTAAATGGTATAAGGGTAATTTTCATATAAGTGTTTGATTCTACTTTAGCACTGAAATAAAAATAAATTGATTAAATTAAAGATATTTTACTTTTAATCTTTTGTACCAACAATTGTGTGACTGAAAATAATGTTGGGCGCGCAAGATAAGCATGCGCTTGGCTGTTATGCTACTTTTTGTGGAGGTGAAATGAGATATCATCATTTCGGTAACTTTTCTTTCGGATAATAAAATATCGTTGAAGTTTGTAATTTTCTGACCCAAGAGCTCAAATTTGAACTGTCTAGGGCAGCAGCTTTAAAAAAAAGATAACATAGTTAATGGTTAATGCGCAAAATTTGCGAAAAAACAAATAAAACAAGAAAAATACATTTTTTTTTAAATTGATATGACAATTTTTAATGCTGATGCTTTGTAGGTACAGATAGTTGCATATTTTATGTTTTATGGGATCAACAAATTATATTTATTAAAACCATTCCTTTATTTTAACGTCAAAGTGGATTAAAGTAGAGTTTCCGAAATGACTCACGTTACCGAAATGATGATTTTTTTTTTACGAGGGAATATAAACATGTCATAAGGAAAACAAAACTTTATTGTACAAAAACAGCTGGTATCATTGATGAAACTATTTAAAATACTGATACCTATTTAGCTAATTTTTCTTCAATGAACATGATTTATAACTAAAACCGGCCAAAGATGAGTAAGTGCTAATTATTTTCATAATATATTTTATATGGAATGTGTGCTTATACTTTTTACTGCTCATTTTATTCTTGTTTGCTGCGCGAACAAATGCGACTTCCTCGCGATCAACTTTCAAACGTTCTCTAAGGTTTTTAAATCGTGGCTTCATTGTATTTTACCCAATAAAAAATATTTACCATCATTTCGGTAACAAAACATCATTTCGGTACAAGCAAATATGTTACCGAAATGACTGTTAACGAAATGACGAATTTTAAATTAAACTGCTCTGGTAAATTTAAATTTCCCGCCACGATTCTAAAAATTTGAGGTTAGGTTACTCTCGCCGGCTTTATTGATAAGTAATTTATAGTTTATTTTCTTAATAAAAAAACACGATATTGAAGGCATTACCGAAATGATTCTTAATAAAGGTACGCACCAGATTTCTAAGATTCCAGCTTTTCTTGCAAAAAAATGATAAGAATGATTGCAAACTTACCGTTACAACTCGACGAACATACACTACCACTCAAATAATACAATAAGACTGTTGCTATTTGGTGCCAGTAGGAGGCGCTAATGTCAAATATCATAGCTGTTGCCGAAATGACGGTTGAACGTTAGGAGAATATTTTAATAATAATATAGATAATACAAGATGCACCAAAACGTGGCTTTTAAGGTTTAAACTTTATTCCCCAAACATAAATAATTGTCAAAAATGAAAAGTTCGGAATTATTTTGAAGCTATTTCAGATTTATTCGTCGATGACTCTTGTAAAATTCTATTTGGGACAGTTACCGAAATGACGATATTATAGTTTGAGCTGGAAAAACTGAAGTTTCCGTTTTTTGGCGAGTTAGCTTTATTTTTAAAGTAAATAAAGTTTATTTAATAGTGTGCACTTTTCAGATTTCTTATTTTTTTGATTTTTTACTAAAATATTGCTTTGGGACCAAGATCGAACACTTATATGAAAATCACCCATAAATAATATATCCAAAAATAGTGTTAGAACCTGCTCACCCTGTAAGTTACAGAACACGCAAGGTGCTCGTTAGAGAGGAGAACCATAACATCCGTCCCGAAGTCGTTTTGGCTCGGGCCGGATTCAAAAGACCAAAAATGCTCATTTTAATTGATATCGCTTTTTGTGCACTCGACATGGACATAACTGGTTCAGAGCGGAATGCTGGGATATGGAATATATGGAATTATTAAAAGTTATACAACGGATGCAGTCGCGTTCGTTAATTAATGGAATTTCTGTGTTACTGGAAACTATGTTTAAAAACGTTATATTAATTAGCAAAATAGCTTAACAGGCTTCTTCCGCGCCCTAGGCTACCCATTTCTTTATAGTCTGAAAAAGAGATCCATAATGCCGGTCGCGGAATTTTAGGGTGAGTAAAAAAAAGCAAGGTGAACTACTTACTACTTTTTGTTAGCTATTAAGCAGCCATATTCAGGTCCACAGAACACAAACATAGAGAAACGCTATTAAAGTACTATTTGGTCGATGCCGCCGTGACTTTGAAATTACATCAGATGCGAATGCAACGCCACCAAATGTAGTGCTTCTGAACTAATCCTGGAGGAAGGGGGGTAGGGGGAAACTATCATATGTTTTTATTTTTTAAAGATCAAATTAATATTTTGAATTTCAAAATGTGTTGTAAGTAATTTTTTGTAGAAAATAATTTATTATTACCAATTAGTAGATACAATTTATAGCACTACACGATTTGTAATAAAAACGTATTTTTGTTAAAAATTATTTATAACAAAGTATAAGAGTCGAAATATCAATTTAGCTTGAGCCTAATTTTTAATAAAACAAACCATAGTATAACTTTTTTATGGCAAAATATCATTTACATGTTATTTACATATTATATGAAATAAATAAAATATTACAGTATCTTATAAATCAACATCTATAATTAAAAAGAATAGAGAGTTGTATTACATTATTAAAGAAATAAGATTCATGCCAGGTCGCAGGTCGTGTGTTTTTTTTCCTCCTAGCTATTACTTGTCAATCACATGCTGTAAGATGCCCCTCTTTTGGAGAAATTTTAGTTAATGTTTACTTACTCTGAATGTGCTTATACAATTAATTTTGTGCCTTATTTTATTTATACATATGTATAATTTTGTTATATTAAAGTAGTCCTTTGTTTCTTTGTGCATTAGCCCTGATGATAGTGCGGACTGCAGCAAAACGTTGGCAGTGATTTAAACAATAAAAATTGTCCAAATAGCTGAAATCTTACCTTTAATTTAACAATAAAGTAGTGGACGAAACCTCAACAGATATAATCTTATACATAATATTCTAATATAGGTATAAAAAAATAATCATAATAGAGGTAATGGCACTTAGTTATATTACTTAATCCTATGTTAATTTAAATATAGACTAAAGGAATGCACCTAAGTGAATGAAGACTTTGTCTGTGAGTAAAAATGTCCATCTAGTCAATTAAGAGTATCATCATAGGGTACATACGTAATTAAACTTACTTGACCACACAACTTCTCACCGATACACAGAGATAAAGGAAAAAAATTGAAGAAATTATTTTATAATAAAATTTTATAGTCGACGTTAACCTGATGGAAAATCGGAACTCTATTATTTTAGATCCTTTAAAATAGGTATAATGTAAAATATATTAAAATAATACTTACCCAGACATGAAATTATAATTGCGGAAAATGGGATTGGGCAACCCGCAACATTTGTCATGCCCCATGTATCCCGTATGTCCATAATCATTTAGAACGTATTATGTGCAATTAAGAGCTTACCTACTATTTCTCTCATATATACAGGGTGTCCGGAAAAAGGAGGTCTATATCCGTTAACCATATATTCCTTGAGCAAAAATTATATTACTTTTATAATGCCATTTTGTATTTATTCATTTATTTATGTTTGATATACTAAGCATCAAAGTTTAAAATTAAAAACTTTTTGAATAATTCAAGTACCTATTTAGTAATATATAAATTGCAAATTTGGCACATTGCTTCACCATAGTGAGTTACATCTTTTGAGAAAAACAAAACAAAAAACAATTGTCAAATATTCAAATTAGGGGGTCCAATACCCCCTGACCCCCCCTTTTTTTTAGTACGTGTGCCAGTGCCTTCCACACTATATTTTTAATGTAGGTAATAATTTGCTTTTGATTATTTTGGACACATATAGAATTTCGATAAAATTATGCGTTTTGGAGATAATTTGAAAAATATGGGTCATTAACTGATGCCAAGCGGCCGAGGGGTGTCTCACTACGGCAGTCGGTGTACAAATGTCTAGGCAGTCATCGGCAATCACTGGCAGTCATCGGCAATCACTGGCAGTCATCGGCAATCAGAGGCAGTCATCGGCACTCACTGGCAGTCATCAGCAATCGCCCTCGGCATTTATCGGAATTAATTTTGATCTGACCAATAAGAACGCATATTTTTCGGCGTTTCGCAATGATGGAAAAATAAAATTTGGAAAAATTATTGGCAGTCATTGGCAATCACTGACAGTCATCGGCAATCACTGGCAGTCATCGGCAATCAGTGGCAGTCATCGGCAATCACTGGCAGTCATCGGCAATCAGTGGCAGTCATCGGCAATCACTGGCAGTTATCGGTAATTACGGACAGTCATTGGCAATCACTGGCAGTCATCGGAATTCACTTGCAGTCATCGGCAGTCATCGGCAATCACTGGCAGTCTTCGGCAATCGCCCTCGGCATTTATCAGAATTAATTTTGATCCGACTAATAAGAACGCATATTTTCCGGCGTATCGTAATAATAGATGAATGAAATTTGAAAAAATTACTGGCAGTCCTCGGCAATCACTGGCAGTCATCAGCAATCACTGGCAGTCATCGGCAATCACTGGCAGTCATCGGCAGTCAGTGTACAAATTTTTCCTAGTGAGACAACCCTCGCAAGCGGCTTAATCTCATAATTTTCAAATGCTAAATAAAGTCAGCCGTTGTGGCATTACCATGGATACAAGATATAGTTAAGTAAAACTTTACAATAGGTGACAATACCGAAAGCAATGGACTAGCCAAAAATAATGTCAAGGCAGTGGCATACAAATAAAAACCTGTTGTAATAAACCAGTTAAATGAAATGATTTATTTCCCTACGAAGAATTTACTATTATTATTATTAAACCAAAACATAACTCCTGACATGTGGTTTCAACAGGACGGAGCTACACCTCATTAAGCGATACAGACCCGTAATGAGTTGAACGAATTGTTTGAAAGTAGGTGGATTGGTCAAATTGATTCGGTAAACTGGCCTGCTAGGTTCCCGGATTTGACCCCCCTTGACTTTTTCCTCTGGGGTTTTATAAACGACAAAGTGATGGTGGCAACACCTACAGCTTTAGAATTTATGAAAGACCGAATCCGAGTTGCATGCTTATTATTGCGACCTGAAATGTTACAACGGGTACGATATTCATTCGGAAAAAGAGTGAAAAAGTTTTGGAAGTCGAAGGGAGGCATTTCGAACATCTCCTGAAGCATGAAAGGCGATAAATAAGTTGAAATTAAATAGTAAAGTAGTTTTTGTATTTTATAACCTATAAATCATAATTTCGTAACCAGAGCGGCAAATCAAAACATTTTTTGTTTTTTACGCAGATTCATATTTACCAAAAAAATTCACTGATCTTGCATCTTACGCAAGTATCATAGGCGTATTGAAAATACCTACCACATACAGTGGCGAGAAGGAAACCATTATGTCACAGCACAGATTACTCCTATCTGTGAGTATGTAACGTGCCGCTATCATGCGTTATTATGACGGCATGGATGCTCCGATTTAGTTTGAAATAATAATTAAATTATTATACTTAGAAATGTGTAAATTATACTTAGAAATGTGTAAATTTGACTGTTTTGTTAAAATAAAAAATATAGGATAATCTGTATATCAGTACATATTGAAGAGAGCTCAAAAACACCTTTTCAAAAATAGCGACAAAATTATTTCTTTAGCTATACACAGTCATTTACCTGCTGGTCCTTGTACCATTTGTTCATGAAATGTCTAAATCTTAAGTCGGCTATGAAATGTTTTGGATTGGTATATCCATTCTCCCCCGACTTTCTGTGTATAACACGCCAAGACCGCCGCGCTATTTCGCTTTGTTTCAGCGACATTCACTGTTTATTTTTTTCCAATTTATCGAAATTGAAACAATCAAAAATGCGGTTACCATGATATCGACTAATATGGACACCTGAAAATTTTAAAAATTATTAAAACGTTATCTGATATCAATGAAATTTAGACGAATAAAATCTATTTCCACTGTCGTAGATTAAATTTTGAATGATACATGTTCGATATGAACTTTGTTAATGAAACTTGTGCAATTAAACCACTCGGCTGCCGCCTCGTGGTTTAACGTTGCACACGTTTCATTATAGGGTTCATCGAACTAGAATCATTAATAACTATCTACTAACTGTTCTCTCTACCGGCCATATTATCTTAATATCAACAAATATAATAATAAATGCCAAAACCCAAAACAAAACAATATTAATGTCATCGATCCTGTGCTGCTCGGATGTTTGTTTAGACTTCACCGCCGTGTTATTTATGTGCATGTCGCATGTCGCGTTCATTTTTTATGAAATAGACCCGTATATACGCACCCAGTAGTATTTTCAATACTAAAAAGTACATTATCTCATTTAAAATTCCAAAGTTACCCCCTTTCCCTTAAAATAGGGAAAGGGGGTAGACGTCAAAAATATATTTAAATATGTCCCCCCATCTCCCTATTAGCTCACTAAAATGTCAAGAAAATATTTTATACCGTTTTCGACAAATCTCCTTGTAACACTTTAAAAAACTCACCCTGTATACATGAAAATGGCGTCAATATGTACAAAATATAAAATATTAATATTCCTAAAATTCATTTCTATTTGAAAATAAAATATCCATACAAAAATCGTCAACAAACGCTTGGAATGAATCATGCTTTTTTTTCTGTTTTTTTAGTTTCATTGTTATCTTTACCCAGGTAGAAGCATGAAATTAAATAATTACTCGAATACCAGTGGTTTTACGGGACGGAGCTTTTCGCGCACGCTGCCTGGAAACAACCCCGGGGGTGGTTTTTCGTTCGCCAGGGTTTACTATAGCTCATCACTGGATTTAAGTTTATTTCGTTTTTTTTTTTGTGCGCGTTTTATTCTTCGGGCAACCTAATAAAATTCAGGGCTCTGTTCCTTGAAAGGTATGTGTTTTGTTAAATTCTTATTTGTACTTTAGAAGGGGACCCTTGGTGTGTGTATATTTTTTTTCTTATCTTGATGCAAGAGTTTAGATACTTAGTTGGCATTGAGGGAGGGGGATACATGCAAAGGGTCCAGCTATTAATTACGTAATTTTATAATGCTGCACATGATAGATGTGTACAGAAGGGGCCCATGGTGTGTGTATGACTTTTTTAACTTCATGCAAGAGTTTATGAAGCTTATAGGTATGTAATTGTATAATGCTCATAGTGGCTGGTGGAGTTAGATTATCGGCAAAATTAATTTGTTAACGTTTTTAAATTATATAGATGATGGTCGTTATGTAACATTCGTCTCCCTCTGTCGGTTGGCGATATGAAACCGTTGTGTAACTGTTAGGCAGTTGACAAATGTTCAGATCCGTAATAAAAAAAAAATTGGCATGATTGAAAAGCAAACGTCATCTTGTCGACAGCAAAAAAGTGTAGAAATTGTGCTTGTCGTTAACAAAAAACAAAACTACAATGTCATTGGTGGTAACTTTATTGTTTCCTTTTTCTAGACGGACTCGATACCAAACCTAATCCACACTAACAACAGGCGCGGTCGACTCCAAGCCACCTGCGTGCAGCTCTGTAAAGTCGTTGAATGGGTGGTCGGAAGTGACTAAGAGGCCGCAGCAAACCTGTACGCCGTGCGAAATAAAGCTTTTCGTGCAGTATAGGTGCCTACATCCTGGATTCGGCATGCAGGACTGAGCGTAACGGATTTTGCACCCCCGATGGTTGATGTGTATAGCAGCTTTTTGAAGATTGAAAGACGGGGCAAAAATCCTGTGAGCTTGGAGAAGACACGGGACGAAAACGGGCTTTCAAAATTTTTAATTTGGATTGTTATTATGTTTAATAAATGTCGTTATTTATGGAATAGGACAGAGCAGCCTGCGTCACCAACCAACGTCAACCAACTGGAGCTGGAGCTAGCTCATTTTAGACAATAATTTGGTAAGCTTACTGGTTTATAATTTGTATCCAATTAATTTTAAAATTAAAGATCAATTGAATTGAATTAAATTGAAATAAAATATTATATTATTAGCTGTCTTCAGCCAATTCTGAAAGTTTCTAAAATAGCATATAAGACAAAAAGCTATTAGTAATATATAGTGTGAGTTTGTAACTTGGAATAAATTTAGAGAGTAAATCCTGTACCGTTTTTCTTCTGAAAAAATGCTTGGACACGTGTATTCAATGTTTAATTTTTGATGTTTTTATAGAGTAGGTATAGTCAGATCTGGTCTTAACGTGCGGGTCCAAAGGTCACTGATCATATGCGTCAAATCAGACAACACAGAGGTTATCAAAATGTTGTGAGATTATTTACAAATATACCGAAGGAAGGAAAAATAGTTTCATTATTTTAGCTATCGGGAAGATAGCCACCCAATTTTGAGTATGAGGGAATTATGGTGTATGAAAGTTGTATAGACGCTGTCCATTTGCTAATTTATTTTATAAATGTTTCTCATTACTCATTTTTGTTTTTGGAATTAAAACTGTTGCGACAATATGCTGTAAGAATATTCTAATAACCAAATTATAAAACTGTTTAATAAATACTTTTTTAGTTGGTGTAAGAACATCTATAGAATTTTATCTACAGAGCAACGTTGCTGTATCAGCACTTTTATTTTTTAATTTATTTATAATAGTTCCTTTGTGCAACTACAAAACTTTTATAGGGAGAATAAGGAATATTATTTAATCTTTGTTCTTTTCAACTTTAATATGATAAAAACTCTGCCAATACAATAATTATAAGGTAATTCTCCTACCCAGTGTACTGTTGGTAGCAAAACGGTATTCTTTACAACATTTAAAAGATAAAGATCCCTTTTTTTTAATGCAAATAGTGTTAAAATTGCTACTAAAGAACTTTAATAAAACAGTTTTGTCAGTATTTTATTTTCAACCACTTTCATAATGAAATACTACATACCAGAAGCCACATCAGTAATTTTGAACAACGCAATAATGGCCCCTGTAAACGAGAAGATGAAAATCCCTTGGGATCAGTTTTTGTTCGATTTACAAAAAGTCATGTTAATCGCATAAAATATACCTATATTGTTTTAATTGTACCGCCAAGAACCTTTTCGTTGGTTCTGGAACAAATATGATAGGGAACATGGCTTGAGGTATTATTTAAAACATTTTCAACGAATAAAGTTTGTAGTTTTAAAATTGAATCCTTTCTGTTCTTACTAATAACTTTAACTTGTTTGTTGATTGTTTTGGGTATTTGGCATATTCTCTCGGTGACCGATGCCACTTATAGCAACCCTAATCTAACTTCATATAAAATCGCAAATTATTAATCACTTAAAATCGATTTTTTTCGGTAATCGACATGTTTTTCCGAATCGCACAGCTCTATTATTAGGTAGGTACAGAAGCGAGTTTCATACGTTAAAAAAATTATTAAATTCTACTTACACGGTTTTTCGTGTAGAATGGAAGATCAGTGATACCGAAAAAATGACATCAAAATTGTGTCCTTATAATGGTTCTATTAGTGTTTTCAGCAGATCGAAAGATTTCCTTCGCTGTATAATTACTTTTTCAACAGCTGTTTTGTGATATTAATAGTTATAAAAGAGCTAGTTAGGTTTATAAATATGCAGCCATTTTAGAGTCGAATTTAAAGAAGCCATATTGCCCATATTATATTTAATGAAATAACTTTACTTCTATCATTAATAAAAAGACCGGCTTTTATCCTCAGTTATGATTTAATTCATAACCAAATATTTTTTTTACCTCCAGTCACATTTCGAGGTGTATTTTTTTTCCACTAATTTTTATAATATTTTATGATAGTAATAAAGTGATCAATAAACAAGGACGCATGAAGAATTAACGTAAAAACAATATATACTTTCACAGTAAAATTTGATTCGCAAAAAAATCGAAATACCAGAAGGGTTTCGATACATAAAGAGAATAGTATAATAAAATATAATATTGCTAATAATAACTTTCCATATTGTAACTTTACGGTTTTTTGAAAGCAGCTGTATTATATATTTACAAGAAGATAAAAATAGAACAATTTTGCTATTCTCGACAGCTATTACAAGAATAATTGGCACTTAAAAAAATTTAAAAGAGCTTTTACCTCGTACCTTTATAAGAGAGTTTTATTAATGTGTTTACAATAGTTACTAAAGGTGCTGTAATGGTTACGTACAAAACCTTATTGGGAATTATTTATAAGCCCTCTATTACTTTAGCTGTATAAGCGTTTTATTGATGTTTATAAATATGATTTGTTATTTTTACTGTTACAGTAATACAACATTTAAAAGAGAACATACAAAGCAATTTTGCTTTATACAGTGGTGCCCATTTTAAACTTATAGAATACCTATATTGGTTGTAAGAACGTTCCGAAGTGCAATTTATACAACATTCATTCTTATAATATTTGCTGTAAGAACATTCTTACAGTTTTTATAAAGGTGTGAAATGCTGCTTGGGCAGCACATATACCTAATATTATTAGTTTTGTAAAAATTATGTACAGGGGAGTTGAAAAAGTTACAAAAAAATTATATAATCGTTAATTATATACCTACTGTACCCTTTAATTAAAAACGACAATAATAAACAGTGCAATTTATTTTAACAATTTTACTACTAAAACCTAAAAATACAATGGCATTTAGTCTGATAAACTATTTCGATAATGAAAGAAAAAGTGGAAATTCGCAAAACAATATGCAGGAAACCGTAATGAAAACACTGGGAATTAGTTTAAGGACTATGCAGAATAATGTGCATGAAAAAAACAAGCATAATATAATACCCAAGAATACTAAAAAATGTAAACAAGAAACACCGTTTATAATTATAGCCTAAAAACTCTCATCGTCACTTATAAAATCTGAAAAGTCCTCGTCGTCTGAGTCGTCTTCGAATGGAGCAATTATCATTGGCGCTACTTCGACATCTGGTACTTGTTCTCGATCCCACCAATCCCTTATTAATATTTCTGTATGTTCCACCGATTTCTTCCAGTTCTCTTGTGTAATATGATCTAACGAATCTTGCCAAACTATTTGTACTTGGTCGGATTTAAGACCATCACCTACATGTTTTTCATAATAAGACTTTGCACCAGCCCATATTAATTCTATTGCGTTAAACTGGCAATGATATGGCGGCAGTCGTAGAACCTCATGACCATATTCACGCAGTATTTCATCTACCGCGTATATTTTGGGTTTTTTAAGAGACTTTGCTATTGATAGGAGTTTCGATTTAAGCATATTTGGTAAAGGATTTTCGTTGTGTTTTTCCAGCCACTCATAAATATCACTTTTCTTCCAAGATGAAGTAGGCTGTTTATTTAAAAGTCTTAAATGATATGATGCATTATCTAATACAATTAAAGACAGAGCATCCAAATTTGGTATCAATTGAACTTTTAACCATTTTTCAAACATTTCTCAATTCATATTATCATGATAGTCAGCATTTTTTGATGTTGAAGAAAAAATTAAACTCGCACCTGCAACATATCCTGTTGCAGAAGCGGCATGCAAAATAATAAAACGCTCTTCCGTACCGCACCCCTTTTTCCTTTTAACACTTTTTACAGACTCATCTTGCCAAGATTTTGAACCACTTCCATTCGAAAATATCCACGTTTCGTCTAAAAATACCACTTTTCTAAATTTCGATTTGTAATTGTCCGTATATTTTTTTAAAAACTGAACACGCTGACTCACTATCTGTGGCTGCTCACATAAAAATCTTCGGTTACAGTCTTTTTTATAGCGAAAACCTAAATTTTTTATTAATTTTGATAACGCTTTAAGTCCAATTTCCAAAACACCCCGAATTTTTAATGTTTTTTGTAAAACTGGAAGAGTTACATTGGTTTTTGATTTGTATAAATCGTAAATCACATTTCGAACTCCCATTTTAATATTTTCGCTTAAATCCTCAGTCTTTGGCTTTCTTCGTTTACACTTTTTAGTATTCTTGGGTATTATGTTATGTTTTGTTTCATGCACAATTTTCTGCACAGTCCTTAAACTAATTCCCAGTGCTTTGGCTACTGTTTCCTGAATATTGGTTGGCGAATTTCCACTTTTTCTTTCATTTTCGAAATAGTTTATCAGATTAAGTACCATTTTTTTTGATTGGGGATGCAAAAACCCAGAAAATTGTTTCATTTTGTCACAAACTGTCAAAGTCACAAAACTGGCATATTTAAAATAAAACGTAGCTGGTGCTATTATAAGCTTTTTTAGAATCGCTGGAAAGTAAATACATATCCTTTTTTTTATGTCAAAATGGAATAAGTCTGTCACATTTATCTTACGTATTTTATTTAGAGGGTAAAATTAAACGCAAGTAAAGAAAACAAAAACTGAGAGTATGTCTTTCTTGAATCGTATGACCCGCACGATAAGACCAGATCCGACTATATCCTCTTCTAGCGGTCGCACTAATATGTTATAAAATTATTTTATAGATATACCAGGTATTAATTTGACAAGTCGATTATTAGTTTAAAACCCCATTTCGACGATAATTGATAATTTTATTTTGTTAGATATATTTTTTTTATTTTTAGATATTGGGTACGCGCCACGACCCCTAAAACAGAAGTGCGAGTCACATGCGAGTTACACGCGAGTGATGTGAGAAGGTTCTGCTCTTCAAGGGTTTGTCTAAACATCGTCGCAGTTTAGAAGCGCGGTAAAGTTAGCCCCTTTGAAGACCATCGAATGTCTGGAAAAGGTCAATGGCAAGCCGGCTTGTCTCTAGGGTATCTGGACGCCCTTTCTGTTCGCACCTTGAAGAGTAGAACAAGAAGAAAGAAGAATAAAGATAAAGTCATCGAGCTAATGGAAATGGACAAGGAGGTAACTAATTTGTTTCTAAGATTTTCTTTTCCTACTTACTACTTGGGACTTGGACCGTATTTGTAACACAATTCAATATCTGATACTATACAGTGTGAGCAGTAAAGTCTGCATCATATGAAATTTTTTTTATTAATAACTTTATTCGAAATTTGACTTTGGCATCAAGTTCTGCTTCGATCGAGATGAAAATTAAGCAAAAAAAGATGGTAGTCACGTGATTCGCATTATTTGTCAATTCTTAATTTTTTGAAAAAAATAATTCAAAAAATATTTATAAAAGTATCAAAAAAAGTTATTAGAAAAAGTTTTTTTAATGCAGTTTCTAGCCCACATACAAAATTTTAGCTGCATAAGATAATTTTGATTTTTTACCCATATTTTGTAAATTGTACCAATTTTCCAAAATAAGACTCAACGCAACCTACATAAGACTCCTTAGTTTTGACAAGGCTTTATTTCAGATACATTTTCTTTAATGTAGCGCCATATTAAATGCGTGTTATTCTACAAAATCAAAATTGGGCTATTAAAATTTGGTCGAATGTGATGCAAAGTTTATTTGTATAAGGTAACTTCATAATATAATAAGTATTTTTGAAAACGTAGTTTGTGTCTGAAAGTATATAGACCTTAATATTAAGACAAAAGAGAACACAGTGTCATCAGTAAAGTGTTCATTAAGTGGAAAATAAATTTTACTGGTGGGTAAAAAATCAAAATTATCTTATGCAGCTGAAATTTTGCATGTGGTCTAGAAACTACATTTAAAAAAAACCTTTTCTAATAACTTTTTTCGATATTTTCAGAAATTACCCCACTGTTAAATTATTTTTTGGAAAAAATTTAAATTTGACAGATAATGCGAATCACGTGACATCTCTTTTTTTGCTTAATTATCATCTCGATCAAAGCAGAACTTGATACCATAGTCAAATTTCTAATAAAGCTATTAATAAAAAAAATTCCATATGATGCGGACTTTACTGGTCACACTGTATGATTTTGACGTTACTACGAGCCAATATTTTAAAAGAAAAAATATTCAACTTTTAAGGCACCCTTTCCTTGTTTCAGAATCAACCAGAAAAACACCTAAAGCAACGTGTAAAATCCGAGTCGCGATGTTTTCAGGGTAGCGCAAGATACAGAACCCAGTTCACATTAAAATCAATCCGATCTTTTTTAGTCTAACGTACAGAAAGGATATAATTGATTGTAGTTTGGATTTGTTGATGGAAAGTACCTATAAACAGTAGATATGTCACAACACATATGATTTTTCTACATCATCATTTAGTAGCAGCCATGACGGGCTAAAAGCTACACAATTTAAAATATTTTTGGTATAGTATCTGTGGTGTTACCAAATTTACTCAAATTCTTTTGTGTGTTCGGGTTTCAATAAATATTAAACTGAAAATAACACCATGGACGTTTCTTTTCGAGATGACAGACGAGAGTAATAAAAATTATATTATTAATTTAATTGGTTTCTGTATCTGTTTAATTGTCGCTTTGAGGACAAGTTGTTGCAAAATACAGTTGGCTTTTGGATCTGTCTGAAGACCTTCGATTAAGTGTGACCATGAAAACTTAAACCAAAATGCTAAATGTACGGGACACAAGCTGGATTAGAGCAAACTACGAGAATTAACTAAGGTAAGATTTTTAAAACTTTCTATATTACAATCTCAAAGTGCTGCTTTAATAAGTGCTACAGATATCGCAGTATAAAAAGTGAATCATCAGTAACTGACTACTGACTTCAATTAAGAAATATTAAAACGCCACTCTTCACACTGTTTGTCATTTTTTCTGAAAATCGTCCTTAATTAAAAATCTATTACACGGGTTTTGGGAGTGTTAGGGATTGCTAAACTGTATGTATTGATTAGTTTTCTCTATTGTTTCAGGTTAGTACACGTGGGTGATGGGTAGAGTTCGTCCACAATAAGCGCGAGTGCGTAAAAGTGCTAAGTGTTTTGGGTTTAACTGATTTCAAAACTTACAACTTTTACTGTCATGCTTGAAAGGTAAGAAATGTACCTATTTATGTATACACATTACATCAAGTAGGTAATTGTGTTTAGTGATTAATTAAAATGTAAGTTGTGACTATTAAACCCTTTTTCAATTTTAGGGCTATTTTTTTAGGTAATATTTGGAAAAAATGATAATGATGATGATCATGATGATTTGGATAATATATTGGTGAACAAAAATTTTACTAAGCACATAATATATGCAAAGTTTTTAACTATGAACTTGCTTTAATATTATTTGTTTTAGGTATTCAAGGTTTTGTTTAACATTTCCTAAATGTCGATGCACAATACCACTCTTGTATATTATTTACTCCTTTGTTTTTTAATACAAATTAATGATTACTTTTTAGGTGTTAAAGGTTTAGTCGAACATTTTCCAAATGTTGATGCACAAAACCGTTGTTGTAAATGTACCCCTTTGTTTTTAGGTCACATTAATGACTGCGTTTAAGGTGTTAAAAGTTAAGTCCAACATTTTCCAAATGTTGATGCACAAAACCATTGTTGTAAATTTACCCCTTTATTTTTAGGTCACATTAGTGGTTGGTTTTTAGGTATTAACGGTTTAGTCCAACATTTTCCAAATGTTGATGCACAAAACCATTGTTGTAAATTTACCCCTTTATTTTTAGGTCACATTAGTGGTTGGTTTTTAGGTATTAACGGTTTAGTCCAACATTTTCCAAATGTTGATGCACAAAACCGTTGTCCAACATTTTCCAAATGTTGATGCACAAAACCGTTGTTGTAAATTTACCCCTTTGATTTTAGGCCAAATTAATGATTACTTTTTAGGTGTTAGGTTTAGTCCAAAATTTTCCAAATGTTGATGCACAAAACCGTTGTTGAAAATTTACCCCTTTGTTTTTAGGCCAAATTAATGATTACTTTTTAGGTGTTAAAGGGTTAGTCCAACATTTTCCAAATGTTGATGCACAAAACCGTTTTTGTAAATTTACCCCTTTGTTTTTAAGTCACATTAATGATTGATTTTTAGGTGTTAAAAGGTTTTGTCCAACATTTTCCAAATGTTGATGAACAAAACCATCGATTTTGTAATTAAATTAGGTATTTTCCTTTTAGCTTACTTAAGAATATACTATCAGTGGTCAAGACCTTGGTATCCTTGTGTATTCTTGGCAACCGCTTACATTTTAGGTGATTTTGAAGTTAAACGGGTAAGCGACTGTCTGTTGTTTGTCTCGAATAGGGGCCGTACAATACTGATGATGGCCATGAAAGACCGAAACCGTCGCCGACGCAATGAAGAGTTTAAAAAGATAAGCAACATTTTATAAAAATAATAAGTATATTTTGTAAGCACCTCCCCTTAAAAGAGATCCGGAGAGAGTTTTTCGCTGTACAACACGGTTATTACAATTTTGGTTATAAAAAATCAAGATAAAATTCCAATGAATTGATAGGCTTATTAGGTAATCAATCAAGTATCCGCAAAAAAGTATGCGTCAAATGAGATTTTTTTATTCGATTTAAGTAAAAGTAAAAAAAATCACTATTTTGCGAAAGTTCTTGCATGCCCAAAAATAACTATTAAAATTAATGAATAGTAGAGTTCCTTTTATGTTACTGGTAAATAGCAAAGCAAAGCAAATATTTTTTCGCCCCCCCCCCCCCCCCCCCCTCTTGCTGCGGTTAAATATGCCTATCTATATTTCTCATGCGACTATACGAAGTTGTTCACGAAGCGTTCCTTAAACAATTTAGCTCAGCAAATATATTTACATTGCTTAGGTGTTTAAAAAAAGCAAATGGAAAGTACCTAACGTAAATGTAGTCATGCGTACATGCCTTACGGTTCCTGTGAAGGTTCAATTGACATATAAAGAAAAAATTATAAAATTATAGTTATTTTTAGGAACTTATACCGGGTCCGTCAACGAAGCGGAGACGGAAGACTAAATCCTTATCGAGGAACTTATCAAAGAAAGCAGCATATTTTAAAAATATTTTACAATGTACTCAAAAAAGTGTGGCGGACTAAACTTGCATTATTTTAAATTTAACACCCTGTATATTACTGCCCCAAAAGATGGGCATAAAGCGGCTGATCGTTTTAATATATTATAGTTGTTATTTGTGTTTATTATTAGTAGTTTTAGGAATGTTAACGATTTTGTCTTAAAAACTGTTTAGGTTTAGTGACCATTTTCAAATTACTAAAAATAATTGAATGAAATAGTAAACTAAAAAACAATTATTTTAGAATGTTGCCTATCCTTACAATGCAATATATTTTTGCTCAGTGCATTTATTTATACGGGGCGATCATATTATGTAAAATAGAAAAATCTCTTTTTATTTTAAATGAAACACCCTGTATATTTCTTTGATTTCTATAAAGCCCTTTTCATAGCCTTTTTACTGATACCAATTTGATACCTTTTAGAGTTTACCGAATTTAGTTAGTATAAAGCCTACATTTTTGCTACTCTTTAGTTATTTTTATTTATAATTGAGTGATATCTTTTTTTATTTTATTTTCTTAATACCATAACCTAGCAGTAAATGGCATTCCTTATTTTTTATTTTGTGATAAAGAAACTAAATGCTACTTATTAAGATATTTCTAATGAGAAAAATTTTAAAAATGAATTACAGTATAAATTTAAGAAACTAAAGGAGTTGACAAAACAAAACTAAATAAACCCTTATAAGGCGATAACACAGAATTTATTGTCTGGCTCATATGATAGGTTCAAAGGTTCTTTTTTTGAAGACATAAATGTTTTGTCAACCCCTTTAGTTTCTTACAATTGTATTTTGTAATAATTTTTTTTATAATTATTTTAAGTTTTCTCATTATAAATGTATAAATGTTTTAATAAATAACAGTTAGTTTCTTTATCGCAAAATATGAAATAAGGAATGCCATTTAACTAGGTTATGAAAATTGTATTAAGAAAATAAAAAAAAAGAAACCATGGCAACTGGAAATGTAAAGTAAAAAGCATTGTAAAGTAAAGTTTAAAATACTAATTCTTCAATATAAAGAAATATGAAAAAAAAATATTTTTTAAGGTTCAGTCACTTTTACAACAACAAAAAAAACTGGAGATTTATTTGCCAGAGGAACCTGTCTTCATTATTCATATTATCAGAGGAAAACACTGTACGTGTAATTTTATGGATGCAGCGTTAGATTATAATATTATGAACTAAAATAATATTTTTGCGAGGAATCGGTGATTAAGAATGAAAAATTTCGTAAGTAAAACGGTATTAAATTTTTAATAGAATACTGTAAACAGATTCCCAAGTAGTATTCAGTAATCTGCAAGAAGTTAATATCCCAAAGCTGTAAATTTTTCACTACTCCAAATAAAATATTTACCATCTATTCTGCAAAATTAATCTGTATATACTTTACCAGTTAGTGTGACATCAGCGGAACGATCTTTTTTCAAACTTAAAATAGTGGAAACCTATTAAGGTAACACCATGGAATAACAACGTCTTTCGGATTTATCCTTAATCAGTATCGAACACGAGTTTGTTAAAACATTAAATATTGACGAAATTATAAACGATTTTGCAAAAAAAACCTCTCGACGATCTGGTCGTTTTGTATAATACCTTGTATAGTAATAGTCCTACTTAGTGACATAATGTTTGTGCAGACTTGTTGAATGTATTTTACTGTTTTCTGTCTTTTGAATTCTATGAGGCTCGATCACTGCTACCCCCGTTACATACAGTGTGTCCGAAATTCAAGTCTCTATATGGGTATCTCGCTTAATAGATGATATAGAAAGTTGGTTGAATGGGGGGGGAGTATTTTAGAGAATTTAATGCCGTTCTCGAATCCTTTTTCAAAATTATTGAAAGTTTTGTAGTTTTTCACTTATTAAACAAAAACTAAAAATGGCGCATTTCTTTTTTTTAAATAGGGGCTTAACGGTTAATTTTCACATATCCCAAAGTGTTACATTCTTAAGACACTTTTTAGGGAAGAACATTTCTGTACAAAAAGAAAATGCAGATTGTCTTTTGTTTGTGAGTTACCCACAGTAATTTTGTTATTTCTTATGGCGGCCATCTTGGATTTGTACATAAAATGTTTTTTCTTTGAATCACCTTTTAAACGATGTGCCACATGCTACCAAAATTTTGGAGAAATACTCTAAAATTATTAAAAAACCAGTTTTATCGTTAACTTGGCAACAGCGCATGCATCTAACATAGCAGATAGTAATTAAACCATTTAAAGCACCTCTTAAACCTTTATTTTTTTAGAATACAGTTCCTTACAAGATCCTTAAATTCTGAACCTGACCTAACCTAACCAAAACCAAGTAGGATAACTTAAAACAAAAAACATTATTTATCAATAGCCTGCAACTAATTTAGTTATTAAAAAATGGCAAGATAAGAGACATTCAAAAACGATATAAGAATTTAAAAATTCGTTTTTCGAATCTATTAATTTAAATGGTTAAAATGTCGGCCATTAACACTGTGACAATTCTGACAGTTTTTTAAAACTCTTCTGATGTTCTTATCATTTTAGATCGTTTATGAATGTATCTTATCTTGCCATTTTTTAATAACTAAATTAGTTGCAGGCTGTTGATAAATGTTTTTTATTTTAAGTTATCCGGACTTGGTTTTGGTTAGGTTAGGTCAGGTTCAGAATTTAAGGATCTTGTAAGAAACTGTATTCTAAAAAAATAAAGGTTTAAGAGGTGCTTTAAATGGTTTAATTACTATCTGCTATGTTAGATGCATGCACTGTTGCCAAGTTAACGATAAAACTGTTTTTTTAATAATTTAAGAGTATTTCTCCAAAATTTTGGTAGCATGTGGCACATTGTTTAAAAGGTAATTTAATGAGAAATAATTTAATGTATAAATCCAAGATGGCCGCCATAAGAAATAACAAAGTTACTGTGGGTAACTCACAAACAAAAGACAATCTGCATTTTCTTTTTGTACAGAAATGTTCTTCCCTAAAAAGTGTCTTAAGAATGTAACACTTTGGGATATGTCAAATTAACCGTTAAGCCCCGATTTAAAAAAAACGAAATGCGCCATTTTTAGTTTTTGTTTATTAAGTGATAAACTACAAAACTTTTAATAATTTTGAAAATGGATTCGAGATCGGCATTAAATTCTCTAAAATATTCCCCATTTAACCAACTTTCTATCTCATCTATTAAGCGAGATACCCATATAGAGACTTGAATTTCGGACACACTGTATAAGTGGTGTTTTAAAATTTTGATTTTGCATCATGTTTGCTGGAATATTAGGTATACTTAATGACTTAATAACTACCTATGTTATGTCTACCTAGAATTATAAAATAAATTCGAATTGTTTCCTGTTTTAATAGTAGGTACTTAACACATGATGTGGGTTTAACCATAATTAAATTATTACACGATTAACGAACTCAAAAATTCATAAACCTGAACCTAATAGTAATGAAAATAAGAATTATCATTTTCCATTCGTTATAGCCTCCTGAGACCTGGCGTCCATTTAAATGGACATTCCCTTTTTATTTATTATTTTGGTAACAGCCGCAATTACAGCGTGAAGTCCCACGGTCCACCGTGGTGGACATACATATGAACGCGTCAACACCGCGACAGCTTCATTCCAAGAATATGTTAAGGCGTCTACTGCTGTTGTAAACAGGTGATAAAATGGCTTTATTTCGCAGAGAAACAATTGATGGTAAATAGCTAGTAATATTGAGTTATAATTGCATTTTTTTTATTAAACTTGTTGTTTAGGATATAGTGAATAGAGACAAGCAGTATTAAGGTTTTGGCAAAATATTATCTATTTCTTTTAAGCCTAAAACTACTACGTCCATTTTAGTGGACGTCAGGTCGTTTAGCATACAAAAATTATACTAGTATTTTTTTTTGTTTTAGCTATCTTTGGTAAGAAAACCTATTTAAAGCCTGGAGAGGATGACGAAAAGCTTCTAGAATGCTTATAAAACTATGACTTGTCCGATTGTGGAAATTTTTCAACATTTTCCACTCATTTGACATGGCAATTGCAAATTCTTGGATATTTTACAGAGATGATCGAAAGCAACTTGGGTATACCAACAAATCCGTTATGAAATTTTTGGAAATTAAAATAGGTGTGTCTAAGTGGTTACTCAAAGATACCAATAATGAAAATTCTTTGGACTTTACCAATACTCTCCCTTTGGTCACAAGAAGCACTTCAAGTGCCAGACGATTACCTCAAAGCCGTTCGTCAAAAACAAGTATTCAACACTTTCCTGCAATGGCTTCTGACTTAAAGAACTCTGTTAGATGTAATAATCCTGGGTGCAAGCCAAAAACTAAAGTTTATTGTGAAGCATGTGATGTATTTTTATGTTTTACAGGAAACAAAAAGAATTTCACATAAAATAATTTGTAACGATACCGCCCTAATGTCCATTTAAATGGACTTAATTTTTTTTCAATAAAGGAACAAAAAAAAATTTGAAAACATTCACATGTGTTTTTTTGACCATAATAATTATAAATACTAAACTTTTATCGAAAAATTTGAAAAACGAGAGGCTCGGGTCTCAGGAGGATAGAAAAGGGGCCCCTGAAAACGTTTGCGGGGGGGCCACTCAGTTTTTGTTACGCCACTGCTTAGCATAGCAAATATTTTTTTTCCTCCCCCCTTACCGCGGTTAAGTATGCCCCTCTGTAATTCCCATACGGGCTATACCAAGTTGTTCGCGAAGCGTTTCTTTAGCAAATTAGCTTTAAATGCTCTTAATAGAATAGACTATGGAGCTACTTTCCTATACACAACAAAAACAGTTAGTCTCCTAACTCATTTAATGTAGGATTCGAAAATTCGCGATCCGGTCTCTACTATACATGCAAAAAGTCCTGAAGAACTTTCCTTCAAAATTGTTACTTATTTTTTCCAATTTACTATTTTACAAATGTTCAAGGGCGTCCGAAGGAACTTTTCCAAGGGGGGGCAAATCATAATTGGAATTATTTTTGTTTCTAGCCACTTCAACAAACCTTCAATAAAATAATAGAGCAAAACACCTAATACTTATATTAAATAACAAAAAATAGCTAAACAAAATATTTTAAAATGTTCAAATATAACAAAAAAAATACAACAAAAAACTTATAAGTTATTCAGATTTATTGGAGAAAAGAGATGTTAATTTTCTTGAATCTTTTGCAAATTCATCAATAATTTTTTCAATTAAATGTCTTTTTTTTCTTTTACAAATTTGCGATGAACACTCATCATACATAAACCGTCCAATCGGTGCTCAGTCATAGTCGAGCGAATCCAGGTTTTTACTCTTCTGAGAGTACTGAATGAGATACAGAATTCAAAAATGAAACCAAAAATTTATTTGAACCAGAAACAAAAGAGTTACGCTATGGATAAGGTGTTTTTTAAATGGAACATAGCTTTTTTTATACGATTTTTGGAACGAGTGATTTTTTTTTTGTCCGTTCTGATTAAAATATTTAATATTGTGACAGCTATTTTCATTAAATTTTAATGTTTTTTCCAGTATAATTTAACTTTAACCTGTTTGAAACATACACTAGGTAATAAAGGTATAATCACCTTTGAATCCTTCAAAGTCAAAAAATTTGACAAATTTACTATAATATTGCCGAAATGAAATATGCATTAGATGAGCGATTGCAGATTGTTATCTTGTTCTACAAATGCCAAGAAAATGCAAGAGAAGCAAGGAGAAGATTTATTGCAAATTTTCACAGTAATATATATATATATATATATACGTATTCTTTGCACTTCATGGCACCCACATAACCGATGTACAATCTGACACCCACACTTTTATACGTATAAAATAAAATAATTACATGTTGCTCTATTGACATCCATGTAAATAGTGTCTAAAGGGCATCAAAAATGTATGAACTTGTGATAATACAGGTCAAACTGTCACCCCACAGCGTTGCCAAGATGTTTAACTGTTATATACATATAAAACAAAATTGTCAAAAGGTTCGTTTATTGGCACCCTCGTTAATCTTGTTCCGAATGACACCAAAATGTATGAACTTGTAATATTACAGGTTAAAGTGACACCATACAAATATTTGCTTTTTTTATATAACAAGTTCATTGAACATTATCAGTAATTTTTGGAAAATTTGCATAAATGCATTTTAAGCTAGAAAAAGGGCGAATGTACGTGGGGCAGGAATGCTTTTAATGTGGGTATATAGTCCATAGCGTTTCCAAATCTTGATAGATATCAGAGAAAGTCTTTAAACTCAGGACGATGGACGAAGGATCTTATATAATAAGATATCAAATGCTTAGTTGCTACTCTTCTTATTGTACAAACTTTACCTATTTCTTCGCACTCCCATACTATGCTAATCAAAGTTCGGAATAATGCAGAAATAGTATCTTGCACCTCTATACGATCGACGAAGGCGTGAAAAGGCGACTAACAACAAACAAATATTAATTTTAGTAATTCTGAGTTTAAACTCTGCGATGAATCTCGAAATTCGACTTTAAATTCGAAATTCTGGAATTAAACTCGGAATACCTAAAATAATATATTTTTTTATTTTTTATTTAATTAGGGATTTATTTTTAAAAAAATTTCTCTTTTAGCAACGAATACCGAATTTTTAATTCACAAGAATTCCAAACAGCTTCTATACTATATAAATTAATTTGTAAAAAGATTGTCAAAATATATTTTAGTATTTGTTCCAAAAACTTACTTTTAGATTAATAAAGACTATTTGGATTAAACAGAGCTTTAGTTTAAAAGAAAAATTGTGGTATCTTATGAGAAGCCTGGAAAGGACTGGAAAATAAAAATGCTACAAAATAAGTGGGAGAAGTAAATAAAATAAAATAGACTTGATTTTTTCAATGTTTATTAAACTAAATTTAGGAAAAACTTTATAATTAAACAAAACGAATAAAATTCTTGTTCTTATAGTCAATTAAAATGAAAATATTTTCTGTCATTAAAAAATGGTTCATAAACTTAAAACTAAAAAATTGTGTAAATTTTAAAACCTACCAACCCACCTATTATTTTGGAATCAGAAAGCTTTTATTAATATGACATGAAAATATTGAAAACCGTTTAAATTTTAAATAAATAAATAACTAAATTGAAGAACTGTCGATTTTCAACTATGGGTTGTAATCAGGGCGAGGGGACCATTCAAATGAGGCATGATACACTTTGCATTCCATTTAAAAAAATTTAGGAGGTGCATGGTTCTAGGGAGTAAGGGGCTGAAAAGAGAACGGTAATTTTTGTGTAAATTAATCCCCTTTGAAATTAAGTATTGTTGACGTGTTTCGTTAATTTTTCAAAAAAAAAAATTAATGGGTTGGTAAGTTTTAAAACGAACTGTAGGTACCTCACGTTGAATGAGTGTGTGTGAGACAAAGGTCAGAAATCTTTGTTCCTAAAATAATAGAAAATAATCATTTATAATTAAAAAATACCTAAATAATCAACTAACAAAAGATTTTTTACCTCTAAAATTAACAAATGTGGGCAAGAACTTAGGTACCTATCTGAATTATTTCTACCCTAATTAAAAATAAAATTTTTGATCGTAATTAGATGCTGCTTGTGTCGTGTATTTTATTAATAACTTAATGCAAACCAAACAGCACACAGTATCCAATGGACGGCCATTTTAAAGTCCTTAGAGACTCAGGACATCCATGGACCACTTACGAAAGTCACATGGATATCCATTTATACCGGGTGAGTCGAGAGGACCGGAGCAAATTCCAGGGGTATATTATACATGTGAAAAGAATGTAAAAAACTCATATTATCTTCTTTTCCGATTTCCATTTTTTTTTAATAAGCCATTGTACTGACCATAAATCCGTTTCAGATTGCCAAATGCTTTTTTAATACTTGAAGAAAATCTAAGATCTTTTGCAATAGACCCTAATTCTTGGCAACCCCACACAGACAGACAGACTGAAGGAACATCATTAAGACAAACACCAACACGATTCATATACCAGGTGTCCGCAGAAGGTGGTTCGCCCCTATAACTTTTTGTTTTTCAAAATAATGGAATAAAATTTGGAGGATTTGTATACGACATAAAACTGCATTTTTTGACAGGTGGCTCAACATTATGAAACTTCCGGTTTAACCGAAAGTAACATTAACCTAGTAGATATATATATTTTTTTACTCCATATTATGACATTCTAAATATAACGATGTGTCACGTGTCACATTTTGTCACCAAGAAAAATTTTCCAACTTTATTTTTTTTATCTAGAAGGCCTTTAAATAACTTATTTTAGTTCTTTAATCTTGGGGAAAATACAATTTTACTATTTTTGGTCCATAGCTATCTGCTGTGTAAAATTTAATTTTTAAAGTTGAATAACTCATTTTTTTATTTAAAGGGCAACAGGGTGGCTCGTCAGGTTAAGAAAAAAGGGGATTTTCTTACGATTATTTTGAAACCACACATTATTAGGTTTTAGAAAATGTTTAATTAAAAAACTTTAAAAAGTTAACTTGAAACTTTCCTAAAATGAAGCATCTTTTGAGAATAAAATAAGGTTTAAATGCATCTAGTAGCCTGTGACCAACAAAACTGATAAAACAAAATCATTAAGATGCCTTGAAGAAAATTGACATGCCGACAGCTTATGCCAAAGTAAATTGGTTTGTTGCCAGAATATCTATTTCTTTATTTTCACTCTCAATAAAGGCATCGTTTTTCTTATTTTTAGGCTCATTTCGCATTTTCTGAACCAGTTTTGGGTAACAGTGCCCAGTTGGATGACGCCGATTAGGATATCTTTGTGCATAAAGACGTGCAGCTTTGGTCGCCCACACTCTCCAAAAACCAATAACATATATAAACTTTTTCACTCCTCTTAAGCATGATTTTCCATGTTTTTTTAAACAACAAACCAATTTACTTTGGCAGAAGCTGTCGGTATGTCAATTTCCTTCAAGGCATCTTAATGATTCTGTGTTTTCAGTTTTAATAGTAGCAGGCTACTTGATGCATTTAAACTTAAGTTTATTCTCAAAAGATTCTAAATTTTAGGAAAGTTCGAAGTTAACTTTTTGAAGTTTTTTATTGATAGTTTTTCTAAACCCCAATAGCCCACGAGCCACCATGTTGTCGTTTAAAAAAATTAGTTATACAACTTTAAAGATTACATTTTACACAGCAGATAGCTATGGTCCATAGCTCCATAGAAAATAAAAAAAAATGTATTTGTCCCAAGATTAAAGAATTAAAATAAGTGATTTAATGAAATTCATAGACCTCTAGTTAAAAAAAAAACAAATTTCTTCCAGGTTCCGGTTAAACCAGAAGTTCCATAATGTTGAGTCACCTGTCAAAAAATGCAGTCTTGTGTAATATACAAATCTTTGAAATTTTATTCCATTATCTTGAAAAACAATAAAGTTAGAGGGGCGAACCGCACCTTCCATGGACACCCGGTATGTCTCTCTACTATGACTTTTTCCAAATAATAAAACCTTGCTGGGATTGAGATTTAAACAATGAGAATGGAAAACATTCAAGAGGATACCCAGGTCGGCATTTATTTTTCGGTTCTCTTCATCAATACCAACTATCAGGTGCATATGAAACATAGATTTGCGTGTCATCCGCATAGAAATGAACTAAACAATATTTTAGGTGTGTATAAAATTGCGACGTATAAAGAGAAAACAACAGAGAACCAAGTATCAAGCCCTGTTGTACTCCACACAAGAGACTTCTTGGCTCAGAAAAATGTCCATTTGAATTAACTACATGTTTGCGTTCTATTCGTCACATAATTTCTAAGTAAGTTACAAGCATCCTCTTGAAAACCCAGGTGTAACACTTTAAATCATACAAACTCGAAAGTAAACGTTCAATTATACTGTCACAATACACATTATCAAAACAATGTTTTTGAGTCCCCAAGAAAGCATACTTTGATTATGCAAAAATTTGGATACAACTGAAACGCTAGATCAAAAATTCTAATTGCGCTTTAACTTAAAAACAAATGAAAATTGGATAAGAACATGATATGAGTTCTTTACAATATTTTCACGTGTAAGATACACTCCTGGAATTTGGTCCGTTCCTCCCGACTCACTCCATATAATGGACATATTCCCTTGTTCGTTAATTGCTAATCCAGAATATCCATGAACTATCGGAAGTCACATGGATATCTTATTTGCAGAGCCGTAGGATATGTGGTTTTGGATGTCCATTGGTAATCCAGAATATCAACGGTCTTGTAACGGAGGTCTCATGGCTGTTCATTTTCATAAAGCCATTGGACATATGATTTTGGATGTCCATTGGTAATCCAGAATATCCATGGTCCTGTAACGGAGGTCCCATGACTGGTAATTTTCGTAAAGCCATTGAACATATGGTTTTGGATATCCATTGGTAATCCAGAATATCTATGGTCCTGTAACGGAAGTCACATTTGGATTCCTAGTATAGTACCTATACTCGTATATAAATGGTGCACATTTATTACTTACTGCAATTTACAAATTGGTGGTAAATTTCACGAGTTGTGGAGTTAGAAATGGGGGAGTTGTATAATACTATGACTCTCCGATGAGTCATTTATTAACCCCTAATAAGGTAAAACTAAAGGGGGTTTGTTCCTTAATTAACTCTGATATTACTTTAATAAATTACGGAAAACGTTGAAAATCGTAGAAGTGTTACTTCCCCATGCCAAAAAGTTAAATTCGCTTTTGACTTAATACCTTATTTAGAATTTGCTTGCGCCCCCTCACCCTCATCAAGTCTAAGTCCTAAAGCTGCCCCTGCATAGGTTTATGCCGTAAATGTACATTTTCTTGACTTATTAACTTATCACATCTAATAAAATTTATTTTCTTTCGATATCTTTTATCGTTTCTGTAATCTCGCAAAAATTATTAGTTTGTTTTCATTGCAGCATGCAAACCAAAAACAAAATTATAAATCAGTACATTGTATGTAAATTTACTTACCTATTGGTAGACACTTTTCCAGAAGCTTTCTGGGTCTTAAAGAAAAAAAAAATTGCCATTTTCTTCACAATGTTTTCTAACACAAACTGTTAATTTCAATTTAAAATAGGGCGAATACCGCGAATACCATATTATTTAGTGGCACCCCACCAGACAGGTGCTACATGATCAACAAATGCCTACACGCTGCCTGGTATTTAAAAATATAATAATTTTCGATAAAGAAATCGGTGTTGCCAAATTTACAGTGCTGTAGGGCAAACATATTTGGATGGTGCCACTTTGGTTTCATTTACAAATTAACATACACTTGTATAAAACGCAGCGCCCCCTTTCGGAAGATTGTCGAACTAATCAATATGTTCGTTCATAATTATTGTCAATCCGGCACCCACCCAAAACTTTGTCAGACGCTCTTAATGCTTATTTATAATCATAGGAATTTTTTTCCAAGGAAAACGTATCGGCACCCGAAGTCGGGTGCCGATACGTAAAATTGGGTGCCGTAAAGACAATTTTCACCTATAAATGGTGCCACATTGACAAAAATTATGTATATATATATATATATATATATATATATATATATATTTTTTAATTAGTAGATATAGAGTTGGATTTCTTTTTCTGTCATGTAATGTTTTATTTTCCTCAAATAGGTTCTTTATCCTTGGAATAGTATTGACGGATATATTTCTGTGAAAATTTGCAATAAATCTTCTCCTTGCTTCTCTTGCATTTTCTTGGCATTTGTAGAACAAGATAACAATCTGCAATCTCTCATCTAATGCATATTTCATTTCGGCAATATTATAGTAAATTTGTAAAATTTTTTGACTTTGAAGGATTCAAAGGTGATTATACCATTATTACCTAGTGTATGTTTCAGGTTAAAGTTAAATTATACTGGATAAAACATTAAAATTTAATAAAAATAGCTGTCACAATATTAAGGGTATGGTCCGAATATCACCACCAGTAACCACAGTTAACCTCGACAAATGACAGATCAACCATAAAAATCCGGTTAAATTCGGGACGAAAAATCACCATGTCCGTTAAAATCATAACCTTTAATTTTGAAAAGTTCACGACAGACTGATAATTTACAGAAATGCGAAATACACTTACTTATAATTTCATTGAGATTCATTCTCTTAATAAATTACCAACCATCGGCCAAATATTTTGAAATTAAATTCATAACAATATTTTATAATGACAAGTGACAGGAGAAACCACTTGTAACCGGCGTTTAAAGCCGGTGAGCATTTTGACATTTGGGTAACGTCGTATCCGAAAACCGTGTTCCAAAATAAACCTATTTTTTGGTTACCGCTATCATTTGGTTAAATACGGAACGCTAAACCACGACACTAGTTACTTTCGGACCATACCCTTAATATTTTAATCAGAACGGACAAAAAAAAATCACTCGTTCCAAAAATCGTATAAAAATGTATATGTTCCATTTAAAAAACACCTTATCCATAGCGTAACTCTTTTGTTTCTGGTTCAAATAAATTTTTGGTTTCATTTTTGAATTCTGCAGGAAAAAGTACATCGATTGGCTATTTTGGATTTTTCTTTAAATACAAGGAAGCTCAAAAATGAGCCCCTGTTCAGTCCTCATTGGAAGACCCTGTACAGGGTGTCCCAAATTCGAGGGTGACCATTGGGATCTCGGAAACTATAATAGATACGAACAAGTTTAAATTATGGCAAAGTTGCACAATTTGGTGCTTAATCAAATATCTTTTACAAATTCAGAAAATGCATAGTCCTTCTCGAGATATCTGGAAAAAAGGTAAATTTCAAAAATTTGTTTTTATTTTTTCCTGACTTTATTTAAAGAACAATTTTAAAATAAATTGGACTTTCCTATTGCCACTTTTTATCCTTTACAAAATGGCATTATCAGATTTTGAATCCGACGTTTCGATGTTTTGGGCCCATTATCAACTTCATTTTTTTAAATACGGACCTGCATATTTTACCTCGGATATCGAAAGAACCTATCATTCTAAAAACAGACATGTATCACACTTGTTGGGTAATTGAACGTTTCGATGAAAAATTACATCAGCATCATCATTTGCCTCAATATAGATACTCAAAAAATATTCTTTAGGAAACAAAAATAATATAATAAAACCAAATAAGTTAACACAATCAAAAGAAATATTAATACAACAAATTAATTGCAAAATGCATTGAAGCTGATAGCTTACAATTTGAATATCTTTTATGAGTTTGTTTATTGCTGTTCAAGTTTTGTTATTCGTTTAATAAGATAATACTAATAATTAATTTGTTGTATTAATATTTCTTTTGATTGTGTTAACTTATTTGGTTTTATTATATTATTTTTGTTTCCTAAAGAATATTTTTTGAGTATCTATATTGTGGCAAATGATGATGCTGATGTAATTTTTCATCGAAACGTTCAATAACTCAACAAGTGTGATACATGTCTGTTCTTAGAATGATAGGTTCTTTCGATATCCGAGGTAAAATATGCAGGTCCGTATTTAAAAAAATGAAGTTGATAATGGGCCCAAAACATCGAAACGTCGGATTCAAAATCTGATAATGCCATTTTGTAAAGGATAAAAAGTGGCAACGGGAAAGTCCAATTCATTTTAAAATTCTTTTTTAAATAAAGTCAGGAAAAAATAAAAACAAATTTTTGAAATTTACCTTTTTTCCAGATATCTCGAGAAGTACTAGGAATTTTCTGAATTTGTAAAATATATTTGATTAAGCACAAAATTGTGCAACTTTGCCATAATTTAAACTTGTTTGTATCTATTATAGTTTCCGAGATCCCAATGGTCAGCCTCGAATTTGGGACACCCTGTACATGTAGTTGGAGGTAAACAAATTGCTATCGCAATTGGCTGACCAATAGCTTATTAGAACTTGCAATGTTCCAGTAATTCTATCATGGATGTATCTTCTGTGTAAATTAAAATAAAGCTTTATTTATTCTATTCTCATATTTTTCCTTCGCTATTTAGTGAAGATTTTTGAATTCCACATTTCATTTTATGCAACAAGAGTTCGTTTTACTAATTTTGTCAATTGAATTGTATCTCAATAAATATGTATATCCCAGTTAAATAAAATATTCTCAAATCGACTTGGGTCAGGGGGGGGCAAGCGCACCCCCTTGCCCCCCCCCCCCCCTCCTTCGGACGCCCTTGCAAATGTTTAATAAAATCATTAAAGAAATTATCATAATATTACATTCTAAAAGCTTGTCAACACATGCATCATATTGCGTCCGTGCTTTAACATTTCAGCCTCCATTGTTATAAAGGCAATGCCGGGCATTCAAGCACACAATTTTAGTTTATTAGTGAAACAGAATATGATCCCGACATTCCCGATTATGTGTTTAAATGCGAGGTTGCAATGCACTCCAGTTGCCTGTGCACAAAATAGGTATTCCGTCCAGGAATAAATTGGTTCGGCAAATTCCTATTAGCAATTTGCATCACTGATATTTTTGTTGACTACAGACAAGGCTTGACAATTATTTTAGGTACAAAACTGGATGTCCAATCTAAGCGAGATTGGCTATATTCTCGAGTCATTGAAACTCAATTGTAAAGGACTCCACAGGTTGCGGCGTTGCTGGCTACACCTAGGACTACTATTGAAATAATCCGATAGCCACCAGTATTATTTAATAACCGGAATATCCATAGCGGATTGTTAACTTTATAATAATTTATATAATTATATAGAAGACAGCAATACCTTCCGCTGTTACTCCAGCTTCACTATAACACAAAAATTCTTTATTATAACATAAAATTAATCTCAATATAACTAAAAATAAGCTACAGCGAAACATCTTACCAAAATCACTCGCAGGCTCCCGGACTATTTAATGTCATTCACGTCGCGCCGCATTGCCGGTACTATGCATACGAGATATAGATGTTAACATTTCGCTTTGTGTGTTTAATAAGTAATAAATGGATTTTTAAAATAGTAAAAACAAAATACAATGCATTGTATTGTATTGTGTATTAGATACTCGCGCATAACACTCAAATGATTATGGCCTACATTATACACTCGTTAAATAATATACCCTTATTATTTTCAGAAGTTAAAGATACTTTTATGGTAGTACTTACATAATTTGAGGACGAATCCGACCTATAAGCCATTAACTTACAACTCAAAATGCCAGCAAAATTGTATCCCTGGAAAGTTAGTTTCCATTAAAATAATGTACAATAAATGGCGAGCGTTGGGATCCACAAGAAAATTTATTGCTGAGACAATTTTCCCTGCAAGTTATCCTTTTACTTTAAAATATGTATTTTATGTTTTCCATTTATTACATTTAGTTCCTAATATCCAGGAAATATAATAATTGAGCATAATAAATAACTATTCCCTTAGGGTTAGGGGCATAGAAGTTAATTTTTTTTAAACCAGTAAATAATAGGCGCATAATACCTGTTATAGTAAGATCATTATGCAATGCATAATACATCTAGGGTAATTATAACTTCTCATGAAACACCTATAGGACTATTGTAAATTCGTAATAATCCAAGGGCCGCAACTATATTATATGTATATATACGATTTCTAAGTCTTGGGCTGAAGTAAAACTCCTTTTTTACAAACGCCGAGCTTTCGGAAATTTATTTTTTCCTTTTTCAAGGCTACAATAAAGTAACAGTAGGTCAAAGATCCAATATTTATGGACATTAGTATCAAGAGAAACCATTTTTGTAATTTGTGCAAAGAAAAAAAAATTGTTAAATTGGAACTATTGTTCTACCTGTATATAGCTAAGCTTATTTTATATAACAACTGTTACTTCTATGTTAAAAAACCAAAAGAAAATTAAATTAAAATTGGTATGCAGTTATTGCATTTTTACAGGAAAAATATTTTGTTTATTAGAAATGGTTTTAAATTCAATCTACTGAAGTGCAAATTGAGTATTAAGATGGCAAATATTAGCGTATGAATGTAAGACATAAGACATCATTTGCTGCTTATTGACATGTTTTGGGTTATATTTTTAATTAATAATTAACATTTTTAAAACCATTTTTGTGCAAAATATAGTTGCTTTTATGCCATATTTGCAGGGACTAAGATTGTCTTAGCAGTACAACAAATTCTTCGGTAAGGTTTTTTGTTTATACTTTTAAGATAAACTACTACTGTTTTGAAATGGGAAATACAACGCGCCATTTTATTGAATTTATAACGATGCTCACATTTTGAACTGACCTGACTTTTTAGACGAATAAGTAAGTTTTAAAAGTATTGTATATACTATAACTGTATTAATGAAAGATACGTGTTACCTGTGTCTAAGGGTTTTCTGTGTAGGGATGTTAATAAATAAGTATAAATTACACTTCTTAAATTATCAATATCTTTTCTTTTGTTGATACAATTTTTATCTAAGGCAATCTCCTCCATTTCCAGGAAAGTTCTTTTGTTATTATTTTTTTCTATGTTAAGTATTTTTACATCTGTAAGGTTAATATCATGATTAGTTTCAGAAAAATGTTCAGCTAGAGCGCAGGTTTGCATTTTTAATCTGGAGTAACTTTTTTATGTCTTGTAATTCTATCCTGTAAAACAGTGGAGATTTTTATATCGAAACCACAATAGATCTAATTCTCAAGAACATGTATCCCCTGACATTAGTGCTCTACTAGAAACCAACCAACCCTTTTTTTATTTTTCACTTCTTTACCTACAGGGATTAACCCAACAACTTGAAAAAATTTCAACAACACAATCATGTCAGTGTCAGGATCACAGGCAAGCATGTCTAAAAAATGCAAAATACTTTTTCCAAGCTAAAAGATACTGACGTTAAGAAAGTCAGGCGTAGTTTACTGCATTCAATGTCAAGACTGTAATAAAAACTATATAGGACAAACCTCCACTGTTTTACAGGATAGAATTACAAGACATAATATAAGTGACTGCAGATTAAAAAAGCAAACCTGCGCTCTAGCTGAACATTTTTCTGAAACTAATCATGATATTAACTTTACAGATGTAAAAATACTTAATATAGAAAAAAGTAATAACATAAGAACTTTCCTGGAAATGGTGGAGATTGTCTTAGATAAAAATTGTATTATCAAAAGAAAATATATTGATAATTTAAGTGTAATTTAAACTTATTTATTAACATCCCTACACAGAAAACCCTTAGACACAGGTAACACGCATCTTTCATTAACACAGTTATAGTACAATACTTTTAAAACTTACTTATTAGCTAATACAAAATGTAAAAAGTCAAGTCAGTTCAAAATGTGAGCATGGTTATAAATTTAGTAAAATGGCGCTGTGTATTTCCTACTTCAAAATAGTAGTAGTTTATCTTAAAAAATATAACTAAAAACCTTACCGAAGAATTTGTTGTACTGACAAGATAATCTCAGTCCCTGCAAATATGGCGTAAAAGCAACTATATTTTGTACAAAAATCGTTTTAAAAATGTCAATTATTAATTAAAAATATAACCAAAAAATATGTCAATAAGCAGCAAATGATGTCTTATGTCTTACATTCACACGCTAATATTTGCCATCGTAATACTCAATTTGCACGTCGGTAGATTGAATTTAAAACCATTTCTAATAAACAAAATATTTTTCCTGTAAAAATGCAATAACTGCATACCAATTTTAATTTAACTTTCTTTGGGTTTTTTAACATAGAACTAACAGTTTATATAAAAACTTAGCTCTATAGAACAATAGTTCCAATTTAACAAAAATAATCTTTGCATAAATTACAAAAATGGTTTCTCTTGATACTAATGTCCATAAATATTCGATCTTTGACCTACCTACTACTGTTTCTTTATTGTAGCCTTGAAAAAAGAAAAAAAATAAATTTTCGAAAGTTCAGCGTTTATAAAAATGGAGTTTTACTTCAGCCCTAGACCGCTTCCCCCAAGACTTAGGAATCGTTTATGTTTATACAGTGTCACAGTGTCACCATTAAAGTCCGCACCATATGGAACGTTTTTTTATTAATGAGGTTAGTTAAAATTACATATCAGCAATCGTTTTTGCTTCAAATTAGACTAAAAATTATATATTCAATTGTCACCATCTGTCATTCGGTATCTGTTAAAAATTACATTTTTAAAATTACATTTTTGTCAAAAAATGCTGAAAATGGCATTGTTTTACCGAATTTTAAAAAATGTTATTAGAAAAAGTTGTTTCTAGTACACTGCCCTCCTTAGATAAAACGTCCTAAATACATTTTTTTCATTTTTGGCTTTTCTGCATAGATTTGTAGGGCTATATCATATTTATCTATTTCCCCAAGTAAGAACGTCCTAGCTTTACTTTATTCTAGCCAGATTACTTAAATTTATTGTCCTATGTTCAGAAATAATGACTATCCAAACACAAAACGTCCTATCTATGATTTACAAGAATAAAACGTCCTAAGTCAACAGTTAGGACGGTTTAACTGAGGATCCTTGTTTAGTTACTTTTTAACGCTGTAAAGAAACTAGGCAATTGGGCATAATAACCTAACCTAAAATAAATTCGATCTGTCATGCAAAATAAAATATTATTACAATATATTATACAATTATATATTATTATACAAATTAAAATATTTGTTTCGTTATTTATCAGGCGTTACATAGTTAAAACGTCCTAAGTGTAATTTTTTCCTAATATATCCAAATCTAATAAACATTCACTTTTCTCTCTTCTTGCACTAAATAACTAATTCATAAACTAATCTCATGACAAAGTAATAATCAACATTTTGCTCAAAACGTGAACGGCATAAATTGAATTTATAAAATGTCAATTATCTAACTTTTGTCAAATTGTTAGTTAGGACGTTTTCTCTAAGGAGGGCAGTACAATTTTAGGCCTAAATACAAAGTTTCAGATGCCTAGCGCAAAGTTGAATTTTTTGCCATTTTTTTAAAGTAACTTTTTTTTATATAATGTAAGTTTGCTTAATGGATTTTAAGCTTTTTGTTTATACCATACCTAATATTTTATTTAGTTTGTATGCTTATTTTTTCACTAGAATACCATTTTTTTTTCAAAATATAAAATTAGAGACAAAAAAAATTTACACGGGTGGTGCAAAGTTATCATAATTTAAAAATTTTAACAGATAGACGTCATTATGTTCTATTTTTTTATAGTACATACACGTAAAAAGTTTAAAAAACTTATAATTAAATTTTCAGATATCAGATTAGTTCACAAATTTCAAATGACAAATTATATTATTTAATATTTCATAAAAATGTACTTTAATACTAAATATAATTTGTCATTTGAAATTTGGGAACTAATCTGATATCTGGAAATTTAATTATAAGTTTTTTAAACTTTTTACGTGTATGTACTATAAAAAAAATAGAACATATGACGTCTATCTGTTAAAATTTTTAAATTATGATAACTTTGCACCACCCGTGTAAATTTTTTTTGTCTCTAATTTTATATTTTGAAAAAAAATGGTATTCTAGTGAAAAAATAAGCATACAAACTAAATAAAATATTAAGTATGGTATAAACAAAAAGCTTAAAATCCATTAAGCCAACTTACATTATATAAAAAAAAAGTTACTTTGAAAAAATGGCAAAAAATTCAACTTTGCGCTAGACATCTGAAACTTCGTATTTAGGCCTAAAATTGTAATAAAAACAACTTTTTCCAATAACATTTTTTGAAATTCGGTAAAACAATGCCTTTTTTAGCTTTTTTTAACAAAATTGTCATTTTTGACAGATACCGAATGACAGATGGTGACAATTGAATTATAATTTTTAGTCTAATTTGAAGCAGAAACGATTGCTGATATGTAATTTTAACTAACCTCATTAATAAAAAAAAGTTCCATATGGTGCGGACTTTAATGGTGGCACTGTATAATATATACTATCTATTATGTTATGTTACCGAAAATAAAATTGGTAATTTTTCCAGACAAATCAATTATGTAATGTTTTTATCGGTTATTTTTAAAACCTAAGAAATAATCCTATTGTTTCAGAGCCCTGAGGAAGAAAATAAATTTTCCGAAACGTAGGCAAATTAAAATTTGGTTTTCATTTGCTCCCTAAGATCCTTAAACCCATAAAACCACCTACATAAAAGTCTATTGGATCATTACCAATTTTATTTTATATTATATTATACATATATTACACCCTGTATGTCTACTGGATTTTTTACGCATATTTCTGATAATGTATTAACAACAGGTAATTAAATACCTATTAGGCCGCTAAAATTATTCCTGTTTTGCATTTATCTGATTCATCTCGTTTTTTTCCGTATTCTGAAGTTGTTGCGCAATAAATGCCATTAATTGAAATAAGACACAAAGCAGTGGCGGCCCGTTTAAATATATGTTTTGTAACTTATTTGGGTGCCTATTATAATTACCTTCATACCCCTAAAATTTTATTAAAGTCGATTCAGTATTGTAGGCGAAAAAAAATTAAAACTGAAAAATAACAGTTTTGCACCACTGGTTTTAAAAATTAATATAAAATAAATATTATGCCTCGTTAATAAAATTATACAAAGATACTTATTAAATAAAGTCGAACAGTCTCGTTAAGCAAGTTTGACTAATACGAATTGTACAGGGTGTCCAAAGTTTAGTGTCAAACTTTGCAAACTTTAAAGCAATTTATTTTTCTTATTTCAAATAGGAACCCCTGTATATTTTTATGTCATTCGATGCAGAATTAAAAATCAAACATTTGTCCTAATTACAACCCTGGCGCAGTTTCTAACGCATCAAGACTTATTTGCAAAAAACTCGACATTTTATCAACTATTCCAACAGTCATTATTATGAATAAATATCGAAGGTGGCTTTGAAAAACAATTTATTGGTATTAAAGTTTATTAAAGTAACAAGAGACCTTTTGACTTTAGTAATCTAAAAGTTATGAATATTGTTAAATTGTAAGTAATTATTTAAGCTGTTATGAGTAATTTATATTGTTTTTTGTAATGGACTAAAACCAAGAAGAGTTCGTAGATATGAGTTTTATATCAGAAGCATGCGAAAAGAACTCTTTTTTGGCAAGCCGAGTTTACTCACAGCGTTATCCGGAACAACGACATCCAGACGAAAGGAGCCTGCAAAACATATTAGAGAGGTTTGTTCCTATAATGACTGTTGGAATAGTTGATAAAATGAGTTTTTTGCAAATTAGTATTGATGCGTTAGAAACTGCGATAGGGTTGTAATTAGGAAAAATGTTTGATTTTTAATTCTGCATCGAATGACATAAAAAGATACAGGGGTTCCTATTTGAAATAAGAAAAATAAATTGCTTTAAAGTTTGCAAAGTTTGACACTAAACTTTGGACACCCTGTACAATTCGTATTAGTCAAACTTGGTTAACTGTTAGACTTTATTTAATCTTTGTATAATTTTATTAACGAGGAATTATTTTTATTTTTTATTAATTTTTAAAACCAGTGGTGCAAAACTGATATTTTTTGATTTTTATTTTTTTTCACCTATAATACTGAATCGATTTTAATAAAATTTTAGGGGTATGTAGGTAATTATAGGAGGCACCCAAGTAAGTAAGGAAATATATGGCGTGTAATCTAAAAAAAAATACATGACGTCACACTTTTTTGGAACACCCTTTAGGAAAAAAATATTTTCCTGAAATGCACACCAAGATACAGGTAAGGTCTGCAAAATATCAAAATCCTAATTTAATTAATAAGTGAGCTATAAAAGACGGGAGGTGAGGTGCAGGACCCTGTATATGTACTCGTATATTATATCTAGATACTAATAGGTCCAGTAGAAAAATTTATTACCCGCGCTACTGTCCTCGTAATAACAGGTAAATTACAGGAAGTGACAGTACCTAGCTGGCTGGGTTCTAATTAATAATAAACCACAACTGCATCGAATGGACGAGGTTACCTCAAGATCAAGTTTATTTGCATGCAACCGACAAGCAAAAAAACAATAAAAACTGCTCCTACGAAGCTTGTAATAAAATTAATATAAACTAGAAATAATTTCTAGGATCTAGGTTAAGGTTTAGTTAATATCTTAATAATATGTGGCAGTTTTAAAAGATTTTTTGGACAGAGCGTTTGTCCTGCAGAAAGAACTTTAGAAAATCTGCTTTTCCCCAAGGCTATCCTTTCTGCAGAACAAATTCTTCTCTGCTTTACACTTACGTATTATCTGTCAAATTTAATTTTTGTCCAAAAAATAATTCAAAAGTAGGGTTATTTCTGAAAGTATCGAAAAAAGTGATTAGAAAAAGTTTTTTTTAATGCAGTTTCTAGCCTACATGCAAAATTTAAGCTGCATAGGATAATTTTGATTTTTTACCCATATTTTGTATGCACCACTTATGCAAAATAAGACTCAACGCAACCTACATAAAACTTCTTAGTTTTGACAATGCTTTTTTTCAGATACATTTTCTTTAAAGTAGTGCCATATTAAATGTGTGTTTTTCTAAAAAATCAAAATGGGCTATTAAAACTATGTCGCATGTGATGCAAAGTTAATTTGTTTTTGACCCTGTATTCGGGAATTTTTTTTCCAATAAATCTCAAAACAGCTTGAAGTCAGGTTACTCTTTATTTATGCTGCAAATGTCGGGTGTATTCTTAAAGAATTTTTAAATTTAATGTTGTCCGGTATAAATGGTACTAGACCACAAGTTCTACATCTATTTTTACTTATGTACGGAATTTCAGAGTTTTTCATTTTATCCATTGCGATTTTTAAAATTACTTATTCCATTTCACTTGGAGTGGTCAAAAAACAGCCACATCAAGGTGAGAATGTCTCCGTGGCGCAATTGGTAGAGCACTCGATTACTTTCGAAAAGTAAAAACGCATTTAAAACAGTATAGGTACGGAGTAGCAGGACTTTGATACATATTAATTTACGAATAAAATGTTCAAGTTAGAGTTTACCAAATTTTTCTTGGTATATGCATCGAAAAGTACCTAATAAACTATACCTAAACATAGTAAGTCAGCAAAACACAACCCACACACGGTGGCGTGACATACAGGCACTAAAGAGGTTATCAGAGGAACATAAAGTCCGCCGACAGGAGAGATAGAGGTTAATTAAGAAAGAATGAGCTACCGAGGACTTAATGAGACAAATTTAAATGTAACGCACAGTCCACTTCGACTCGAGATATTTTCAGTCGCTACAATCGTTTGAAACAATCAGTAGATAAAGTCTGTTCAGTGGCCGCTGACCACTACGTCATATTCTCCATATTTGCGGTACGACGTAAATTAATTCAGTCAGTTTGACTTATCGGTGGTAGAGGTTATGATTTTTCTTAGGCTTGATCTACATAAAAACGGATGCATGTCATTGTGAACAAGTAAAATAAAAGCGGGTTTTTTCAAATTTATAATTATTATTTATATACTATTAATGAAGTCAGCAGTTTATTTAGGGTAAAAGGTATTATAGGACGTAACATTTACTTAATCACCACGTGACATCACAGCCTTTAAAGATCTACCTAATCTTTGTATCATAATATACAGTGTGACCAGTAAAGTCCGCATCATATGGGATTTTTTTTAATTAATAGCTTTATTCGAAATTTGACTTTGGCATCAAGTTCTGCTTCGATCGTGATGAAAGTTAAGCATAAAAATAGTAGTCACGTGATTCGCATTATCTGTCAAAATTTAATTTTTTTCAAAAATAATTCAAAAGTGGGGTTATTTCCGAAAATATCGAAAAAAGTTATTGGAAAAAGTTTTTTTAAATGCATTTTCTAGCCCACATGCAAAATTTTAGCTGCATAAGATAATTTTGATTTTTTACTCGCCACTAAAATTTAGTTTCCACTTAATGAACACTTTACTGATGACACTGTGTTCTTTTTTGTCTTAATATTAAGGTGTATTACTTTCAGACACAAACTACGTTTTCAAAAATACTTATTTTATGAAGTTAAACCTTACTTCAAGCTGTTTTTAGATTTATTGGAAAAAAAATTCCCGAAAAATTACATCTGTTTAAGGTTTCTGGAGAAACTTGGACAAGCGCGATTAAAGAAACAAGCCTGTACTAATTATGGTATTCTCTTAATAATAAACAATCAAATATAACAACACACATTACTGCTGAAGACAACTTGATAGATGCAGATGAATTACTAAACTATTTAATTATTAAAAGAGACTGATGATTTACCAAATAATAGAGATAACAAACCCCTAAGGGTTGTGCACAATACTAATGAATGTGAAAAACTTACTACTAATAGGGTTAATACAAAGGAAACCGATGAATCGCTGACTGTTCCTTATTTTCCTCTAAATAATATGACAAATAGCGAAGAAATTATACATAACAATAAAGACATCGACAGACCTATGGACGCACCAGATTATAAAACAAGAAATATTTTAATTGAAAACGAAACAAGCAACAAGAAACCTGAAGCTGTAAAGGAGAGTTTAAAATTAAATAACGAGGAAAATATATCTGCCAATAAAATATGTCTTTAAATGTGAAAGACAATGGCCGATATCAAAACGAAACACGCCGAAAAGAAAAATGTTTGAAAAAGGGCCGAATGTGCCATCTTCAAAAGAATGGCAGGAATATTTTCAACAAAAAGAAGTGAAAAGAAACATCGAACTACGAAAAAGAAACAAAATAAACAAAAGCGAAAGAAGAGACAGGTTGAAAAGGAAAAGTTGCAAAATAAAAAATGAAACAACCCACAAACAAGGATAAAAATAAATTACTTAGAGAAAAAAATAATGACATAAAGACGATGTCGTCTTTACGCCAAAACATCATTGAAAATAGGGATAAATTTAAAAAACCTTTCAATAACATCAATCCAGAAGAGTTATACGTAAACGATTATGTCATAGTAAATTATAACGAGCAATCAGTACCAGGAAAAATTATCGGTTTATCGGTATTAGTTGTACACAAAATGAAAAGTTTGAGTACAAAGTCTCACTTATGAAGAAAATGGGCTAAATTGGATATGGTCAGAAAAGGTTGACATTCTCCGCTATAATAGAAAAAAAGTCCTTGAAAAAATTAAGGAACCAAAAATAAAAAAGAAACGGCGGGAACTATATTTTATAAGTAGTGCACAGAAATTTCAGATTCAGTTTTTATTCGAGTACCTATTTATTTATCTGATAATTTTGTTTAGCAAAAAATATATATATTATTATTGTTATAATAGATACATATTTAAATATAGTTCAAAAACAAATTTAACATTTTTGTTGGCCAGAGATACTGAGTTTATAATTTTTTTTGTTAATAAATATGAGTAGGTACTTATACTGCTTCTTGGTTGAGCTGATTATTTTGTGTTTGTTAATCATTATAATTATTATTAAAGTACAGTCAATTGGAAGTTAAGTAAGAAAGTACTTCTAATTAACTTTTACAAGTGTAACGTGTGTCGATATTTAGTACTGCCCTGATTAGCCGAAACGCAGTATCTACAGAGAAACCGTAATGAAGAAAAATGGCTTTTTGTTTGGTTTTCTGTTTTTTTTGCAGCCGTAATAACTTGGACAATTTTAGCTAGAGTTTGTTTAATAAATTGTTTTGTTTTATAGGAAAACTCATGTTTTCCTTAAAAAAATTTGAAAATAACATAAGATGTTATAATTATGCTGTTTGCTGCGTTTTTCCTAAGTAATACAGACAGTGGGGAATTAAGCTTGCTTAAGAAAAATGCAGTACTGCGTTTTTATTAAGCACCCTTATATTAATTTATGAAATGCCACTAAATAAAACACAATATTCATTTTACTTTGTATTAAACATTCATCATTAGAATAAACAAACTCGTATAACAATGTACTTTGAATATAAAACAATATTATTAACACAATAATAATATACCTCAAAATATGTTGTTGTTTGTATGTCAAAAGAAACGGGAAGGAGGATGTGGTACGTGGCACTTTCTTCAGGTACCTGAAATTCAACAAAATATGGCGAAAAAATAAATATGTCCTTCCAGGTTTCGGTCCATTTGGTGTACACCTGGTATTGACGATTTTTTGAAAAATACGAATCTCTAGGTTTTTAGGTCTCAAAGAAAAAATAGCATTTTTGAAAGAAAGTACGCATTGTTATTTAAGATATAAACATTATATAGCATTAATCAATAGTGGAACAAACCGTAATTACATTTTTAAAACTAAAGCGTAAGTATACCAATTTTTATTGCCATATGATTTAGCAAAAACGTCTTAAGGTATCGATAATTGCGACTACCTTACCTATAATCAAACTAAAATAAAATAAAGTTACTGTAACGTACATACCTAGGTAGGTCCGTCTTAATATTCAAGTAGAATAAATCTTATTTTAAAGGAAAGAGGAAGGGTATATTAAAAGCAGTAATAAACAGAATTTATTTATTAAATCACAATTATTTACAATAGTATTAATAAATACTATAAATACTTTATCTTAACAATTTTCCTAATATTAAAATATGTTTAAAAAATGTTTTTTAATAATTCCTATTAAATATTATATGACTATTGTAGAATTATTGCACGTTGTCATGTGACATCATTTTAAAAACAATATATCTATACTATATAGTACTTAATTAATAAAACTAAGCATACATTTAGTTGAAACAAATTAAAATTAAGTTCACAAAAAATCCCGGTAAAATAAAAACTTTACAGATAAAAGCAATATAATTTATTAAATACGAGCTTAAATCCATAAAATAAATGAGGTAAAACGGTTGTACAGCCAAAATTTTGCAAATATACAAGGCTCCTATTTTAGAAATAAAATTAAGTTTACTTACTTATATTATACTTGTCTGACGTAACAAATTTTATTTTGACAATTCAATCTCTATCCTATTTTTGACTCGGCATTTTTTTGACAAAAGACAAGATAAATTCATGCATCCATCTAAATAATAGCACCGTATTTTCAGCTAAGAGTGAAAATATACAAAATTAACGAAAAAATGTAAATATTCTAATTTATTACTTAAATTTAAAAAAGTATTTGTAATTAATCTACCAATTAGTATCCAATTAGTCCATAATAAACGCAAAATTTTCCCCAAGAAACGATTTGTATTGCTTGACAGGGTGATTCACGATGAATGATACGCTAGACCTAAATGACGAACCATCGATCTGACAATTTGTTCATTTAAATAAACGGATATGCTCTATTTATGTAAAATATTTACCTTATTATTACTTTCCTAACAACTCTCTTTAACATTATCCTATACCTATCTCTTACCGTTTCTAAAATAATAATTAAATTCCAATTTTTTCGACAGAAACATTAACGTAAAAAAATGTTAACATTTTTAAACTCTGAAATATTTAGAACTTAAAATTTGAGGAATAGTTAACTAATACCAGTTAGCTTTAACCATATGTCTAATTCTTAAGAGCGCTATACAGGGTGGAATAAACATACAGTTAATTTGGTTACTTGAAAAGGTGACCATAAGTTTTTTTTTTAATGTAACAGCCTATATATTTTCACGGATTTGAAAAGCTACCTAAATTGGTTCTTTATTTTTGTATATCGTATTTATGTTTTTGACTAGTAAGCGATTGTTTGAGAAATTTTCTCGGCAATTTAATTTTCATTCGGTTTTTAGTAAGTATGCCAAGATAAACTCTTGCTTGGGCATAAACATTAAGTCACTTTACTCACTTTCGTTATTGTTGTAGTATTTTGTTAATATTTACCGATATAGGGGATAAATACTGTAAGTTTTTTGGCGCTATTTAATTTAAATTAAAAAAAAAATGCTGGGTTGGTAGAAATTTCCCGAGATTCATTGGCGGGAGATTTGGATATATTTCATTAAATTTTATAAATGTTCTAGCGATAATTTTATCACACGGTCCAAATAAAATAAATAAATTTATAAGAACTGCATTTGAATAGCTTTCGTACATGATTTTTATAACGTTATTAAGTAATTTTATAATTAACAAAATACCAAAACAATAACGATAGTGACATAACTTTTATAGTAAACATGGCATACTATCGCAAAACCGAATGGAAAGCAAATAGTCGAGAAAATTGTACTGATAATCATACAGTGATGTGTCCCCGGATGGAGTTAAGAAGAGGAAAAATATCTTTATTATTAATTTTACGACGAAAAGTTATTCGTTATAGAAAATTCTGCTAGTCGAGAAAATTAATTTACCATATAAAAATTTTAGATCAGATGTGATATGTGATAAATTAAGAAAACATGAAAATGCTTTAAGAGAGAATTACCATTATTTATTATTTTAGACAAAATGTTTATAAAACAAAGTTGTTTATAATCCAAAATAAAGCCTAAATTCAAAATTTAAAACCTGAATTTTAGTTTTTGTTTTTTATTCTTTACAATAGAATTTATTGAACATTCAAAAGGTACAATTGTGGAAAAAGTTATTATTCTAGGGATATTAGGAGGTTATTATCCTCCTTTAAACTGCACACATTTCTCCAAATTAGAAATGAATTAAATTAATAGGTGAGCACTCTCAGATTTTCATTTTGAATGTTACATTCTATTGTAAAAAATAAAAAACAAAAATTGGAATTCACATTTCAAATTTTGTATTTAGGCTTTATTTTGGATTATAAACAACTTTGTTTTATAAACAACTTGTCTAAAATAATAAATAATGGTACTTTTCTCTTAAAGCATTTTCATGTTTTCTTAATTTATCAACACCCTGTACATCTAATCTAAAATTTGTGTATGGTAAATTAATTTTCTCGACAAGCAGAATTTTTTATAAAGAATAACTTTTCGTTGTAAAATCAATAATAAAGATATTTTTCCTCTTGTCAACTCCATCCGGGGACACACTGTATATAAGTCCAAATCTTGACTAGTTAGGTATAGATGTGATATATAAAAATAAAGGGCCAATTTAAGTAGCTTGTCAAATCAGTGATAATATGCAGTTACATTGAAAAAATAAATCTTTATGTATACCAAAATAACTATATTTTTAATCCACCCTGTATATCGCAACTAAGATTTTGTTTGTTGTTGTCAACCAAATTTTGGGGTCTTAATAAAGCGGGGTACCCCAAGGGTCTGTACTGGAGCCCCTTCTGTTCATAGTCTAAATATCTGGTCTGTCTCGGGTGATAAATTCGTCAAAGTAATTTTTTCCAGGTGATTCCAAGTTTTTCTCCAATCCCCTGGTAAACAATACGCTAGTGGAAAAGGTATGGACTGAATCATGGCAGCTAACGTTAAATGAAGCTAAATGCAGTAGATATCTTGCATATTGGAGCAAATAATCCGTGCTTGGACTGAATTGGGTCCCCTTAAAACAAGTTTCTGAGCAAAAAGACCTTGGTGTGCTTATACGGGCGTTTTAAAATGGGAAACCCATATAGCTAATATAGTAAAAAAAGCAATTCCATTATTTTTTTGATCGGCAAGGCATTTGAGAACAACTCACTAGAGAGGATCAGCAGAATATATAAGTCGTATGTAAGACCTATTTTGGAATACGTCCACAGTGTGTGGACTCCCTATTTTGTCAAAGACATTGAGCCTTTGGAAAGGGTGCAGCTCCGAGCTACCAAGATGTCGCCAACCACGAGAAATATGTCATATGAAGAGAGACTAATTGCATTTAATCTGCCAACACTTAGAGAAAGACGCCTCAGAGGTGACCTCATAGAAACAGATAAGATAGTTTATAATGTGTACACTGTGGAAATGGATATACTTCTTAGGGACAACAGTATATAAGAAATACTTTTCTCAGCACTAGGGTCGTTTACCCCTGGAATAGCTTACCAGGTGATACAGTCAGTGCTCCCTCAGTCAACGCATAGACATCTTGTGCAAAAAGCCGTTTCATCGGACTTCGGCCTACTGCTTTAACCCAAATAATAATAATAATAATAATAATAATAATAATAATAATAATAATAATAATAATAATAATAATAATAATAATAATAATAATAATAATAATAATAATAATAATAATAATTAGAAAATATCAAAATTTTTTAGTTTTTAATGTTTTCTGTCAAAAAAATTGGAATTTAATTATTATTTTAAAAACGGTAAGAGATAGGTATAGGATATTGTTAAAAAAAGTTGTTAGAAAATTAATAGGGGGTTCGAAAATAAAATACAGGGTGAAAATATCGAAGATGCTATTAATCTTTGGTAGAAGTGGCAACAATAAATAGAGCAGATCTGTTGAAGTGAATGATTAAATTTTTAGATCGATTTGTTAGCTGGTTCGTCATATATACGTCTAACGTACCATCTACCATGAATAACCCTGTACCTATACATATATATTTTAATAAGTTATATCACCTGATTTATTTCACTATAATTAAAAATATTATACAGACTGTCCGCGGATAGGGTTTACAATAGCACAAACGGATGACAAATTTAATTTTTCGGGAAAAAGTCATTCTTAATAAAAAGTTTTGCTTGTGAAAAAAATGCAATTCGCGAAGAGAAAATTTTGATTTTTTATACAGGGTTCGCAAAAACTTCAAAAACATGATTTTGCTCCAAGAGTAAACAACCTTTATTTTTCATTTTTGACCAAAATGCCAATTAGAAAACTTATTTAGAATAACGTTTGTAATTTAAATTCGAGATTTAAAATAAACTTAAAATAAATTTTTTTAGTTTTTTTAATTTTTATAGGTAAAAGAATTTTTTTTGATTAGCAGCAATTAGCGGTCGAAATACATACATTACCAATGACAGAGGGGTATCAAAAAGTTTCAAAAACTGATTATTGGTGTTACCAGAAATATGTATTTTTAATTTCACTTATGAAATTACCCCGGAAATAACACAAAAAAATCTTAAAATAACAAAAAATAATAATTTCATAATTTGCTACTCAAACACGCCCCTCCATAAAAATTCCTTGTTTTTACAAAAGATGGTAGGAATGCATTTAAAATTTTAAAATAAGATACACATCACCCATTATGAAATTATAGTCTAATAAAATTTTATATTAATATTTTTATCGAGCAGCAATATTTCCATTTACCTCTAAAAATTAAAAAAACTAAAACAATCAAAAATTTATTTTAAATCTCGGATTTAAATTCTAAATAGGTTTTCTAATTGGCATTTTGATTTAAAATTAAAAATAAATGTAGTTTACTCTTGTAGAAAAATCATGTTTTTGAAGTTTTTGCGAACCCTGTATAGAATATCACAATTTTCTCTTCGTGAATTGAATTTTTTTTACAAGAAAAACTTTTTATTAAGAATGACTTTCCGAAAAAATGAAATTTGTCGTCCGTTTGTGCTATTGTAAACCCTATCCGCGGACAGTCTGTATATTCCGTAAACTAAAAATATGAAAATTAATTAAAAACTCAGCTTGAAGATGATTTAAAGCACTTAATAAAGCTCAACCAAAAAATACATTATAATACAAAAGATAGCTTATAGACCAGGGCTGAAGCCTTTGAAAATGGTAAAAAGTGAAAAAAAATAATAGTAGGATGAAACCCATTGAAAAAAGAAGAGAATATAACAAAAATGAAAGGAAAAATAAATTACGAGCGATCCGAGGTCGGGAAGGGGGGGGGGGGAGTTTTTAAGGGTAGAAAACGATTTATCTCGATTTCCGGCAAAACTACAAGTCCTATGGAAAAATGTTAAATGGCAAAGTTGTAGGTAATAAAATAATTTGCAACTTTTTTTTTTGCACTTTTTTCACATAACCTCAAAATTTATGTGAAAAATTCAAATAACCAAGTTTTTGGTTTTTTTATTTTTATCTTTTACAAAAAAAATTTTTTATACACGAAATTTGGTGAAACCGTTCCTTTTTATGTCCCAAACACACTGTCATTTTTTTGATTTAAAATATTTACTTTTTTAACCTTATTTTGACTTATATCGAAAAAGCAACCTAATTTTCAATCGAAAATTCTCACGTCAAAATATCTGCTTTTTTAAAAAAGTCGGTGGGCTTTTTGGTCGTTGAAATCTCTACTTTCAGATGTAATAAAAAATATATAAATTACTAAATGTAAATGTTCTGAATTCAATTCAATTCCCCTTTATATCCTACCTTTAATTATATTTAGATCAACTATTTACGCATGTTTTTTGCGATCTTTATGTTTTATGGATTTGAAATTTTTTTGCTTATCAATGTAACATGGAATCTTACGTTTTCGCGTAATTAAAATATAAATTTTAATAAATAGCTCAAAATTGTACATAATGATTAAAAAAAAAATTTCGGATTCGAGTTATTTTGCATTGTTTGGGAACATTTACCATATACAATGTATATTTTTTTACACCATCTGAAAGTAGAGATTTCAACGAACAAAAAGCCCACCGACTTTTTTTAAAAAGCAGATATTTTGACGTGAGGATTTTCGATTGAAAATTAGGTTGCTTTTTCGATATTAAGTCAAAATAAGGTTAAAAAATAAATATTTTAAATCAAAAAAATTACAGTGTGTTGGGGACATAAAAAGGAAATTTTTTACCAAATTTCGTGTATAAAAAAATTTTTTTGTGAAAGAAAAATAAAAAACCAAAAACTTGGTTATTTGAATTTTTCACATAAATTTTGAGGTTATGTGAAAAAAGTGCAAATACAAAAGTTGTAAATTATTTTATTACCTACAACTTTGCCATTTAACATTTTTCCATAGGACTTGTAGTTTTGCCGGAAATCGAGATAAATCGTTTTCTATCCTTAAAAACTCACCCCCACCCCCCTTCCCGACCTCGAATCGCCCGTAATTTATTTTTTCTTTAATTTTTGTTATATTCTCTTCCTTTTCCAATGGGTTTCATTTTACTATTATTTTTTTTTGGTTTCAAAAATTATCGACCCTGGTCTATTACGCATTATACTTATTCAAAGCCTCAAACACTCTGCATACTCCTCACCAAACGCTAACTTTTTAAAATCACTTAGTGAGTTTAAAATTTTTTCCACTTCCACCGTCCAAGAAAGGTATTCATCCATATTGTTGGCGGCAAAGTAGAATTTTTTTAATGTAAAGTTAGGCTTTGTTTTAAGGGTGTGTACTTTAGATTCTTGACTGTTTATATTTATGAGGTCGTTAGGTCGTCCGGTCCTCAAATGGAAGCTTCGTCGTTTGGGACAATTGTCGACCTAGAAAAGAAGTAAATATATGTAATATATTTATTACTAGCGTGTATCCGGCATGCGTTGCAACCCGCTGGTATAAATACAAACCCGAACAAACCCGATATATTAGTACCCGGCATGCCACTTTCTGAAATTGCACCTGCAAAGCCGGGGCGGGTCGCTAGTTATACATAAAAACCTTCCCCTTGAATCACTCTATCTATTAAAAAAAACCGCTCCAAAATCCGTTGCGTAGTTTTAAAGATTTAAGCATATATAGGTAGGGAGGGACAGACAGCGACTTTGTTTTATACTATGTTAAGATTAAGACTATCGGGTATCCGCGGCTTCGCTCGGGCAATTTAATTGTTATAAATTTGCTGTCGAAACGAAGCAGCGGATACACATAATAGGTATCCAATAGCGAACCTTTAATAGGTTTGAAAAGAAATTTCTTTTTTTTTTTAAATAAATATGTCATTTATCTCCTAACTTTATTCATGAATAGAATAACAAAAATATAGATTCATTATCATTATTAAAATATATATATCTATTTTATTATAGATCGTTAATAAGGCTGACAGAACTTTTCCATGGACTTTGCATTTATGAACACCTTAGGGGTAGAATTTTATAAAATGTTTAAATATGTCAAGGAAGTCCATCAAAAAAATATTTTTCATATATAAACTTACACACTTTTCAGCTCTTTAGGGGCCAATTTCCAAAAAAATAATAAGTGTTTCATTACTTGTGTTTTGGAGTATGTTCTAAGTTTCAAAAAAATCTGACAAAAAATACTGTTTTAATAGAAACTTTCAAACTTTTAGACACCCTTTAGAAAAAAATATGAAATACGTGTTACATTATTTGTATTGTAGAGTATTTCTGCTGCATTTCAAGAAACAATGACAAAAATATTTTTCCAATAAAAACTTCTATACCTACCCCCCCCTTTTCACCCATTTAGTCACCGATTTTTAAAATGCAACGTTATATTATTTGTATATTTGAGTATTTTTTCCAAAAAATTTGGACCAAGAATATTTTTCCAGTTTAAACTTTTATACCCCCTTTTCCACCCCCTAGGGGCAACATTTTCGTAATTGCCTAAACCCTGGAACTTTCCTAAAATGAAACATCTTTTGAAAATAAATTTAGATTTAAATGCATCAAGTAGCCTGCGACCAGCAAAATTGATAAAACAAAAATGGAGAATGAATTCTTTCTACATTCTCCAAACACTAATGCCATATCAACTTTTTCACTCCTTGTAAAACTATTATTTTCCATGTTTTTTAAACAACAACCTAACTTCCTTTGGCAGAAGCTGTCGGCATGTCAATTTTCTTCAAGGAATGATTCTGTTTTATCAGTTTTGCTGGTCACAGGCTACTTGATACATTTAAATCTAAATTTATTCCCAAAAGATGCTTCATTTTAGGAAAGTTCCAAGTTAACTTTTTAAAGTTTTTTAAGGGCAGCTTTTCTAAAACCTAATAGTGTGTGGTATCAAAATAATCGTAATAAAATCCTCTTTTTTCTTAACTCGACAAGCCACCATGTTGCCGTTTAACAAAAATGGGTTATAAAACTTTAAAGATTAAATTTTACATAGCACATGGCATTGGACTACAAAAATAGTAAAATTGTATTTTTCCCAAGATTAAAGAACTGAAATAAGTGATTTTAAGGTATTCATGAAGCCCACTAGATAAAACAATAAATTTGGAAAAAAAAATGTTTTCTTGATGACAAAAAGTGACTAGTCGTTGACAGATCGTTATATTTAGAATGTCATATGGAGTCAAAAAAAGGAAAAATATACCAAGTGTCCCATTTCAAAATCGGATGTTTATGTCCTTTCCGGTTAAACAGGAAGTTCCATAATGTTGAGTCACCTGTCAAAAAATGCAGTTTTATGTCGTATACAAATTTCCCAAATTTTATGTCATTATCTTGAAAAACGAAAAAGTTAGATTGGCGAACCACTTTCCGTGGACACCCGGTATATACTTATTTTAAGTTACCTACCTTAGTAATAATTGGTCCAAAGCAATATTCCAAATTAATCTGTTCAAACGGTTTCCCAAGCACCACTTCCTGTGGATAATTATAGAGCATCAAATTGGGACCATCCAATATGCACCATTTCTTCTCCCAATAGAATGTTTCCCCACACAGGGTACCCACATCTAGAAAACCTGACAAACGAGCTACGATATCAATATCCTCACATTTCAAGCTAAATTCGATTTGGTTGTCTAACTTGCAGAATACACCCGGTTTGGTGTCTAACCTAGCAGAAGCTTCGTTGATGTTTGTCCTGGTAAGAGTAGTTTCCGCGCAGAGCTTGAAAGAAGTCATATAGACAGTTTTTTCTTGGAATTGGTGAGTGAGGATGTCTTCGTAGATGATTTGGGAGGTTGGGCAGAGATTATAATATTGGAATTTCTCCTGTAAATAAGATTTTAATATTAGTACATTATGGGCGGATAGTTTTGTCTTCTATAATGTTAACGTTGATGCTAAATTCCCTTGTATTACGACATTTCTTTCTTGATTGTACCGGGTGGTCAAATAAGCGAGGACGTCGGCTTTATCTCGTAAACCATTAATCGTACAACTTTCGGAAAGATTTTTTTATGAGTAAAGTGGTCAAGAGAAATTGCTGGAAATTACTTTTAAGTTCCTCATTTCGCCGCAAGGGGGCACAATTAAAAATTGTTTTTTTAAATTCTAAATTTCTCCGAAAATTTTCATATTAAGGTATAACTCTGATTACATCATTGGAAAGCTTAGACAATTCTGCATCATTTTGGTTTAAGGTTCATTGGCCTACCAACCTTGATAAGAGTAGGAGAAGATATTGAAAGTGTAAACATTAAAATCGCTGTAACTTCTAAACGACTTATCCGATTTTACTAAATTTCAGCTTGTTTGGAAGGGGAAAATAAGTATCTTCAACTGTCGTATCCAACAGTACACGATAGTGTTTAATAAAATTGCTAGAGGGCGCAATTTGTATTAAAAATTATTGTTTTGGCAATAACTCTGAAACGAACAAAGATATCGAACTGCGGTCTTTACATCTTTTCTTGCAAATTTCATCTACTTTTCGATTATGATGTCATAGTTATACCGTATGATTTGAATTTTCGGGATAAAATCGAAAAAACTGTTATTATTACAAATTGCGCCCTCTAGCAATTTTATTAAACAATATCGTGTAATGTTGGATACGGAAATTGAAGATACTTATTTTCCGCTTCCAAACAAGCTTAAATTTAGTTAAATCGCATAAGGCGTTTAGAAGTTACAGCGATTTTAATGTTTACACTTTCAAAATATCTTTCCCCACTCTTAGCAAGGTCGGTACTCCAATGACCCTTAAACCAAAATGATGCAGAATTGTCTAAGCTTTCCAATGATGTAATCAGAGTTATACCTTAATATGGGAATTTTCGGAGAAATTTAGAATTTAAAAAAACAATTTTTAATTGTGCCCCCTTGCGGCGAAATGAGGAACTTAACGTAATTTCCAGCAATTTCTTTTGACCACTTTACTCATAAAAAAATATTTCCGAAAGTTGTACGATTAATGGTTTCCGAGATAAAGCCGACGTCCTCGCTTATTTGACCACCCGGTATTTGTGATTGTAATAAAATTAATTAGTTTAGAACTTACCCAGAAATGTTCATCAGTTGTTCGCAGCCTCACATGGAACAGTTTGACTTTGATCTCAAAATCAGGTTTTACATTTTTAAACATGTGTTTTCTTGAAAAACTCAGGGGGTCACTCTCACCGGTAATAAACTCGGAAATGAAAATTTGAGTTCCATATGAAAGTGTCATAACGAAAAAGTCCGTGTGGTGCTTCTCTCTTTTGTTGTTTCCTCTAAATGCTTTTGCAAAAGGGAATTTGATATCAGAAAGGCGGATGCTTCCTTTGTGGAGAGGTGGTTCCGGAATGGTTGTATAGGTATTGTCTCGGATTTGTCGGGTTAGTACTCGAACTTTTTCACCTGTAAAGAACGTAAAATAAATTTAGTTAAGCATCTTGGGGCGCTTATGGCTGTCTCACAATAAAATATTTATAACTTAGGGGAGAATGGCCCAAAATGATCCCAGCGGGCAAAACGATCCACCCCTATTATCGTTAATACGGATGGTGCCATCTATGGTTTTTGTAAGCCTATACCTTCCTTGTCTTCCGTCGAGTTGTGCTTGTCAGTTGAATCGAAACTTGTTAGCGGTTGGTGCGCTATCAATAAAAAGTAATTTTTTCTTATTCTGATCTAAGGTACGTACCTACAGACTTTTGTAACAACTTTTGACAGATAACAGGAATGTTAAAATGTCGTGTATATTTCTTAGAAGCTTATTACTTTAGCTATATTTTAAGATATTTGTAAAGTTTTTAAACTCAACGACTAAGTGATTAACATGGTTGTTAGTAAATTTAGCACATTCGGACAAATTCCCTCATGAGGGGATCATTTTACCCGAATTTTTTGGTTTCATATAAGAAATATTATATAGTGTTAAGTTAGGTACCTATCTAGGTATTCTTTGAAGATACGAGTTTTAACAATAGGTAGGTACTAAAATAATTTTGTGTCATAGGTTATCGAGACACTTAATAATAATTTAATTTTCTCAACAAAATCCACCATCATCACATCCATCCACTTCCTAAAATATCTGAAAACGTTCAATGCAAACTAGAAAATCTGTAGGTATGGTAGTCCTTACTAATACGCCATATAAAGACCAACTAATCGATGAACAAAAAAAAAAGTTTGCACAGGAAGGAAACAAAAAGTTAAAAATGAAGAATAACAACACAGAAAATCAAAAAGATAATAAAGAAACTAAAGGTAACCAAGAGAAGAAGAATTACAAATAATAAAAAGAAAGGAAGAGGAAGATACGGAATGCATTATTTGTTCAGATACTTTTGAAAGGTCTCCCGCAGGAAAAAGATGGGTACAGTATAATAATTGGAAGCGCTGGGCACACGAGGAGTGCGCGGTATTGAGGAAAATGCTGCGATCCCTATATTTGCGACCTGTGTCTTCAGAAAGAAAAAACCGTGCATGTTCGTAGGAAAATATGTTAACGGATAATATTCGTGTACACCTAAATATGTAGTTTGACTTTGTTTATATTTTTTTTGTACATTTACCAAATAGTCTGGTAACATTTTGAGTTTTCCTATTTTTTGTTTTATGATAGGAATGTTTGTATTTTCTTACTGTTTTCTCTTAAATAATAAAGTACGGCCTATCTGTTTCTGTAAATATTGACTTATAATCAACAATGTTACATTTTTTCTTAAATTAAATTAAGGGATCATTTTACCCTACCGTAGGGGATCATTTAGCCCAACCAGGTAGGGTAAAATTATCCTTTTGACCAAGTTCATAATTATATAAATACCATTATTAGGTTTTTTTATTAAACACTCTGCGCATTCAATTCTGAAAGCATAAGAATTTGGGAATCCCATAACTATGATTATGGATTTCCCTAAATCATACACTCGGCTTACGAGGGATTTTCCCGTTAGGGGGATCATTTTGGGCCATTCTCCCCTACTAACGTAAAATTTTCATAAGATTTAAAAAAATAATTCATAAAATTTACTTACTTGTCTCCAATAGAGTCCGTTCAGCAACCAAAATTTCCAACCAATCCTTCCTACCTCTTCTGTTCTTTATTTCCTCCAATGCTCTGGATGCCTGTGTCATTCTTGAACATTCTATATCCCTAGATTTCTTTAAGCTCTTATATTTATTGTACTCTTCTGTACTTTCCGATTTAATTTGTTCGAGTTCTGTTGCAATACGTTTCGTCTCATTTGTCAATTTCATTGACGACTCGTCCACGTTATTATTTAGTTTGTTCATTTTTTCCTCGATACGAAGTTTTTCTTTTTCGAGTTTTCGGGAATATGCATCGTTTTTTTCTTGATCCATGCGCTGGAGTTCCATTTTGATTTTCTGTAAAGAAAATTTAAATTAACATTGAGATACCTTAGCTTAGTCTAACTTCTTAAATAAGTTAAATTTAAAATAGTGCTTACCTCTGATTCACGATATAAATTGTTGGACTCCCTCTCCAACTTTTCAATTTCCTTATCTACATCAATAAAATTATTCTTAATAATTTTCACGTTGGCATCCAAACATTTGTTTTTCTCCTTCTTCGAATCCAGACTAAGTCTATTCCAAACGTTTCTATCAAAATGACCATCTTGATTATCTTTGAGTCTATCCCTATCTCTAAAATGTTTTTCCCATCTTTTGGATGGTCTGCTTTGAAACATGTTCACCACAAACTTTTCTTCCACACGTACTTCTTTCGGGCTTTTGTGTTTTTTATAACATTCATGTTCTTGAGTTATATCTCCCTTTGTTAAGGACCAATTAGTTTTGTGGATGATATTCACTTTATCTTTAAATTCTTTCGATAATATTTCATTTTTAGCTGTGGTCTGAACTGCAGTTATAGGAGACACTGAAGTACAAGTCAAACAATTTTCAGATGTTTGGGTTTTTTCTGGATTTGTTTGCTCAATGGAGCTTGGAGGCTGGATTTTGGTACAAGAAACATGTTTTATATTTTTAGTGTTTCGTGGTGTTACCTGAGCATAAACATGTTCAGATTTATTTTTTGTAAATTCTGTAGATGTGGAGGATACAATCTTTTCTCCATCTCTCGAAGATCTTGGAGTAATTTCTGCGTATATAGGCTCCTTGTTGCTTGAGCAGAGCTGCTGTACAGAAAATGGAGTAAGTTTTGGTAAAAGAAAGTTAGTTTGTCGGATGGCAATAATATTTTAAATAATAGTTAACTAACAACACGATCTTAATCATTTTGATTGCAGTGATATTGGTAAAAGTAAATTAGTCACAATCAGAACAATTTGATTATTACATTAAAATTTAAATTAACCGATCCACACTAATTTTGAAAAAATCACTTCTGTCCATGTTGTCTTTGAATATCTGCTCTATTGATATTCAAAGAGGCTGTTTATGTCACTAAAAGTTGCCTGGTTAGCTAACTATTAAATATATTAATAAATGAATAGGAAAAAAAAACTAAAATTATCAGGAGACAGAAAAATATATTGCTGATGGTTTTAGCAGAAGAGAAAATGATAAGTTAGCTAACCATCAGCAATTTATTTTTCTGTCTCCTGATGATGAACGTTTCTACGTTCGAAACATGTAGAGATCTCTTAACAAAATTTTTTATTCTATTAACCTTTGTGGAGGAAGACTTTTAGTTTTTTCTTTCCCATTCATACTTTCAACTCCACTTTAAGAATGGACTTATTCTTCAAATAGTAATAAATGTTAAAGAAGTATAATGAGTTGTGGGCAAACGGTAATGCTTACCTTGATTGGAGTACTTGACATCTCTGGCTGTATCCTTTTCATGTCAAATGGAATGGAATATCCATTTTCTTCAATATTGGAATTCCTTAAATCACATGAATCGTCATGACATTTGGCATCATTGGCAATAAAACTATCTTGTGGGACATTATTTATACAAGAATCATTTTTAGAGATTTTCTTCAAATCCCTGGCAGATCTTGGAGGTTTTTCTGGAGGACTTTTCAGAAGAGGAGTAAAACTATCATTATCATACGTGCGGTTACAACTTCTTAAACTTTTTCTGAAATGATCACGTTGGAATGATTCTTCAGCTGTTTCCAAGTTCTTTCTATAAACATTCGCAAGTTTTTTAGGAGTTGCATCTTGAAGACTTCGTTGAGCAAAGTTTCCCAGGAAGTTATTTGGTGCAGAATTTGTATTTGTTCTTGTAGAAGTTCTATCATAAGTTTTTGGAGAAACTATTGACTGTTTAAGTCTCAGTTGACTAAAAGGGATTTCAGTTGTTGGCTCGGTGAAACTACTTGGGCCTTTGGTATCAAGACTATTTCTAAAGTTTTGATTAACAATTTTTATCTTTTCAGCTTTAGGGCCTTCATAAACTTTTGTCTTACAAAGCTGGGCTTCCATATTATGTTCTTCACTTAAAGACGGTACTTGGTAAGACCTTCTTTCTAAAGTATTTGGTTCAAAGATGTGAATTTCGTCGGAATCGGCTGAAAACTGCAATTTTTTTAGTTTCTTAGAGCCAGGAGGTGAGCTGCTGCATATACCACTGTCTAACGAGCTACAAGGTGATTCCAATAAATCGTCTTGGGAATCATTTGACAAGTTTTTCGAAGAACAGGGAATGGGTAAAGAAAGTTTGAAGGCTTTCTTATTGTCGCTGTCGACGGGAATACAGAAGTCTGTTCCGTAAAGTTCTTCAGTAGGCTCAGCTGAAACAAAAATTATAATATTGAGACCGAAGAAATAAAAAAAAAACTATACCACTCATACAAGGGACGATAATTGTTATAAACTACTATTAATAAATGAATTTAGGCCCACTATTATTTGTTGTATTCATTAATCCGCTGCCTGAGTGCATCACAGAATCAACCGGCCTTCTGCTTGCATATGATTTTAAATTGTTCAAGATAATCTATACTGAAGAAGACTGTACCCAATTACAGCATGATTTAAATAGAGTTTCTAATTGGTTTGAAGGTAACAATGTATATTACAAATAAGGCTTATAAGTGTTTGGGTTTTGTAATACGAAATAGCAAAAATTATAGGATAGCCACAATTATGAAATTATACAATGCTCTGGTGAGACCATATCTGGAATATGCAAGCCAAATTTGGATACCCGCTGCGTTAACTTTTACTAACCATATTGAAAAAGTACAAAAACGTTTTCTAAGATTTCTATATATCAGAAAAAATAATGCATATCCATACATGGTTTCATACAGGGCAATGTTAAATAGTTTTCAATTGACAACTTTATTTCATGGAAGAAACAAAATAGCACACATAGGCATAGCATACATAGCATACATAGCACAAATAGCACAAATAGCACACATAGCATACATAGGCATTAAAGTAGGTACCAAAGATTAACCTTAGAATTACAAACAATGATTTGGGAAAAAAAGAAAAAACAAAAAGTCTTCCTCCACAAAATTTAATAGAAGGGTCAAGGGTCTCTACATGTTTCGAACGTAGAAACGTTCATCATCAGGAGACAGAAAATATATTTAAATGGTGCTGATGGTTTTAGCAGAAGAGAAAATGGCGAAGGACCTTAATGGAGCTTTCATGGAATTGAAAATTTTTTGATTTGTAAAAGAGCCATAAAATGGAGAAATTAATGAAATTTAAACCATATTTAGTATGTGAGAAGTCAGTATAAGTGGTCTAAGATAGATAAAAACTGGGGAAGAAGAAGAATCTTTCTAAAATGAAAGTATAACAAATTTATTTAATTTTTAGAAAACATTTTAAAGTTTTTGTCAAAAAGTCTTTGGTAGAGAAAAATTTGTAGTAGTTATCACATAGGTGATGAAAACTGAGGTTTGAGGCCCAGTACCCCACCAAGCTCTTTTATGTGGTTTTCATCACCTATGTGATAACTACTACAAATTTTTCTCCACCAAAGTCTTTTTGACAAAAACTTTAAAATGTTTTCTAAAAATTAAATAAATTTTTTATACTTCTTTTTAGAAAGATTCTTCTTCTTCCCCAGTTTTTATCTATCTTAGACCACTTATACTGACTTCTCACATACTAAATATGGTTTAGATTTCATTAATTTCTCCATTTTATGGCTCTTTTACACATCAAAAAATGTTCAATTCCATGAAAGCTCCATTAAGGTCCTTCGCCATTTTCTCTTCTGCTAAAACCATCAGCACCATTTAAATATATTTTCTGTCTCCTGATGATGAACGTTTCTACGTTCGAAACATGTAGAGACCCTTGAGAATCATTCTATTAAATTTTGTGGAGGAAGACTTTTTGTTTTTTCTTTCTTTCCCATACTTTTAACTCCACTTTAAGCATGGACTACTTCTTCAAATTAAACAATGATTTATTTAATATTAGTGAAAATATATCCCCGTTAAGTCGTATGTTGGTACAGGGTTTTTCCGTATATTTTGGAGCACCCCTGGAGCTTTTATTTGAAGACCTAGAAAAAACTTTAAATTACCAAAGTTGCATGATTTCTCCTGAACTGCCAGAATTTGTTGTCGGACAAAACAAATGAACATCGTAAATTTGTTTAATAATGCCAATGTCGATTTTTTTAAATGGAACACCCTGTATATTAATTTTTTTTTTAACTCCTCACTCTTTTCTGATTCCAAATATGTATATATGTTATATGTTTACTTTAGCCGTTTAGGCAAAATTTCATTTCAAAATATTGCGGATTAGAAAATCTATATTGGTATGAGGAAAACATGCTAGAACATAATGCTTATTCAGTAACAATAATTAATATAAATAATGATAATAATTTATGAAACAAACATATAACATATATACATATTTGGAATCAGAAAAGAGTGAGGAGTTAAAAAAAAAATTAATATACAGGGTGTTCCATTTAAAAAAATTGACATTGGCATTATTAAACAAATTTACGATGTTCATTTGTTTTGTCCGATAACAAATTCTGGCAGTTCAGGAGAAATCATGCAACTTTGGTAATTTAAAATTTTTTCTAGGTCTTCAAACAAAAGCTCCAGTGGTGCTCCAAAATATATGGAAAAGCCCTGTACAGTGCAATGGATTAAACATAATAAACCCTTTTGATATGTTTCTTATTAGTGTTAAACAACTTCTGTTTGACAATAATGCAGGGATTTAAAATATTGTTCTGTTGTATTATTCTATTATGTTATTAAGTACAGGGTGTCCCAAATTCGAGCCTCATCATGGGGATCTCGGAAACTATAAGAGATACAGCATCGGTTAAATTGTGGCAAAGTTGCGCAATTTCATACTGAGCAATATCGCAAAAAAATATCTGAGCTATCTTTTTTAGTTTTTGAAATTTTTGCAAAAAACTAAAATTTTGAGTTTTTGTTTTTTTAAATTGCTCGACTTATTTCATCCGCTACAGAAAAACAAGCACAACATTGTTAAGGCAACTTTTTACGCTCCATATTGTGACGTTTTTAGAATTTCGTTACAACGTTTCGTTTTTGTGGAACTATTATCCACTTTAATTTTTTAAATACGGACCTGCATTTTTATTTTATTTTTTGATAGCCCTTTAGGCCCTAAATTTAACCATGTACCACACTTAATTATATTTAGAAGTTTTGATGTCATTATTACATCTTCAGGAATGTGATAATTATTTTTAAATACGGCCCTGGTGGCCTCTTGGTTTATTTAAACTACCATACTGGGCTAAATTAGTATCAAGCGTAGCAAAATAACTATAATGAGGCTGCAAGCCTTCAGGATAGCCCTGTAAATAACGGTCACAAGAAATTTGTGAATTCCTATTGGAAGAATAATAAACTCGTAACATGTCGCGCTTTTCTAAAGCAGAAAACATAATTTTGCTGAAATATTCAGTATAAATGGTGACTGCAGTTGTCAAGATAATTAAGGTGGAAGTATCAACATGCTTGCCAACCTATAAGCTATTTCGCGTATATTTATTTAATTTTTCTAGCTTTTACACAAAATTTAAATAAAATAATTATCGTCTTCATATTTTATAGGTAATAATTGACATATTAAATAAATATCAAGGAATTTTATTAAATATTTTAGGAGAATTTTATAGCGAAAAATGTCGGGTAAGATTTTTTTTAACATTATTATGCCATTCTTCTTTCACTATACAATTCTCCCAAAATTAGCAATGAAATAAGTTGATATTTTTGTAATATGTCAGCTATTACCTAAATATTGTACCGACGATATTGATTTTATTTAAATGTTAGTTAATCAAATGATAAACTAAAAAAACCAACGCGAAATAGGTTGGCAATAGATGAAACGACGTTGAGAATTCCACCTTAAGCCAAACAATCAAATAAAAGTTCTTAACATAGCAACCTTTGTTTTGTTTGGTTTTATTTTTACTTTGTTACAATTTATATAAAAACTTAAATATAGTAAATTATTTGTATAAAATTCCGGATCCATTTACATGTTGTATGTGGTAAAAAGATTAAGTAACTAACACCAGGGCCGTATTTAAAAATAATTATCACATTCCTGAAGATGTAATAATGACATCAAAACGTCTAAATATAATTAAGTGTGGTACATGGTTTATTTCAGGGCTTAAAAAGCTATCAAAAAATAAAATAAAAAATGCAGGTCCGTATTTAAAAAAATTAAGTTGATAATAGTTCCATAAAAACGAAACGTTGTAACGAAATTCTAAAAACGTCACAATATGGAGCGTAAAAAGTTGCCTTAACAATGTTGTGCTTGTTTTTCTGTGGCGAATAAAATAAGTCAAGCAGTTTAAAAAAACAAAAACTCAAAATTTTAGTTTTTTGCAAAAATTTCAAAAACTAAAAAAGATAGCTCAGATATTTTTTTGCGATATTGCTCAGTACGAAATTGCGCAACTTTGCCACAATTTGACCGATGTTGTATCTCTTATAGTTTCCGAGATCTCCATGATGAGGCTCGAATTTGGGACACCCTGTACAACTAATTTATGTTAAGTACTTGGATTTTTCTAGTTTCTACCATTTACCTGTAAGTAGGACTATCCTAAGTGTGTTTGTAAAGTGAACAATAAATAAATAAAATATTTAGTAGGATACTGAACTAGAAATTTAAAACAATCAAATTTTGAAACAGCTGAAAAATGTATTAAATATACAGCGTGTAGGAATCATGAGTTAAACGGTTTTTGCGCCGATTTTCCGGGAACTTTTCTTCATGATAAAAATGGGTCCTTCTAGTAACAAAAGAATAGCTTTCATGTAGGCACTAGGCAATATTAAGGAATGCCATTTTTAATAAGTTAAGTTCAAGAGAAAAGCAGCTTTTTTTTAAAGAAAGACCTGAAAAAAAAATGTTGGCCCTCCTTCTCCCCTCCTTTATCGCCACTCCCCAAATGACACACTATAGGCATCGTTAAGAGCGGAAATTTGGAGTTGTGCTTACAGCACGAAAATGACAAAAGGGGAACATTTTAATTTTGGTGGTACCTATTTGTTTAATGCAAATCAATGTTTTTAAATGATATCCAATACAGTGTAACCACTTATATATATGGGATTTTTTTATTTACTTTATTCAAAATGTGACTTTGGCATCAAGTTCTGCTTCGATCGAGATGAAAATTAAGCAAAAAAAAAAGTAGTCACGTGATTCGCATTATCTGTCAAATTTTAATTTTTTCTAAAAAATAATTCAAATGTGGGGGTTATTTCGGAAAGTATCAAAAAAAAGTTTTTTTAAATATAAGATAATTTAATTTTAATTTTGATTTTTTACCCATATTTTGTAAATTGCACCACTTTTGCAAAATCAGACTCAACGCAACCTACATAAAACTTCTTAGTTTCGACAATGCTTTATTTCAGATACATTTTCTTTAAAGTAGCGCTATATTAAATGTGTTTTTTTCTACAACATCAAAATTGGGCTATTAAAATTTAGTCGCATGTGATGCAAAGTTTATTTGTTTTTGACCCTGTATAAGATAACTTTAATAAAATAAGAAATAAGTAGTTTTGAAAACGTAGTTGGTGTCTGAAAGTAATACACCTTAATATTAAGACAAAAAAGAACACAGTGTCATCAGTAAAGCGTTCATTAAGTGGAAAATAAATTTTAGTAGTGGGTAAAAAATCAAAATTATCTTATGCAGCTGAAATTTTGCTTGTGGACTAGAAACTGCTTTTAAAAAAACTTTTTCTAATAACTTTTTCGATATTTTCAGAAGTAACCCCACTTTTGAATTATTTTTTGGAAAAAATTAAAATTTGACAGATAATGCGAATCACATGACTACTATTTTTTTGCTTAATTTTCATCTCGATCGAAGCAGAACTTGATGCCAAAGTCAAATTTCAAATTAAGCTATTAATTAAAAAATCCCATATGATGCGGACTTTACTGGTCACACTGTATATGCTTTCAGGTATCATTATGAAAGTAATTAAATAGTTGAGGAATGGGAATCTTTGCATGGTTAATCTGAAGAAACCAGATTAAGTTCTACCACAAAGGGATGACGAATAGAGGAGTATTTTCAACGATTATTAATCATTATTTGTTTTTCGTGACGTTCTGACTGCTGAAGGAACACCATGCCATCAGGCCAGAAATTTTAAATTTTATACATAATGACCTAAATTTTTGTATCTGATCCTGCGTGAAAACATTTTACAGGATTTTGAAGACGTAGTCCATACTTAAAGTGGAGTAAAATGATATAGAAAAAAGAAAAGCAAAAAGTCTTTCTCCATAATTTTTTATTAGAATAGGACTAGGCGAACCTAGAAAGAGAAAGATTCATAATAATTCAATTCGACATGTTTCGAGTGTAGAAACACTCATCAGAAAAACAAAGTGAAAGGTACAATGCTGAAGTTGTTAGCAATAGAGAAAATAATAGTGGAATTGAGCCGTAATGGAGCTTTCAATGGTGTACAATAGGTATAAAAACGGAATAGTCAAAAGAACGACAAGTCAAGGGTTTGTGCACAGGCCCTGTCTTGGGCAGAAAAAATGCAGAAGAGCAAAAGAAAAATTAGGGAGTTTTAACAGACTTTGTGAAAATCATTTATTAAGTAGTGAAAAATTAGTTTTATTCAGCTTTGTCAGAGACATGTAAAAGTATTGAAATAAGAGGATGAAAAACAATTTTTTTCTTTTTCTTTCCCTCATATTTCAATACTTTTACATGTCTCTGACAAAGCTGAATAAAACTTATGATTTTTCACTACTTAATAAATGATTTTCACAAAGTCTGTTAAAACTCCCTAATTTTTCTTTTGCTCTCTTCATTTTTCTGCCCAAGAGAGGGCCTTTGCACTAACCTTTGACTTTTCAGTATGCTGAAGTCGTGATTGTCGGTCTTTTGACTATTCCGTTTTTACACCTCTTGTACACCATTGAAAGCTCCATTACGGCTCAATCCCACTATTATTTTCTCTCTTAAATACTCGTTAAAATTATTTTAAAAAAAAACTTAACCCCAAATATCTCCGTTCATGTTGGATTTATCAAAAATTTTATAATTTGGTCATAAATTAATTATCTTTAAGAACGAAAACATTTTAAAGTTCCTGTCATCGAAAAATTTCTTTGCACCGTGACGCCACCTACATCTTGTATTATTTAAACACATTTTTTACACACTTGTGAAGCCAATCATAGAGGCTAAAAACTGGCGTTTACAGAATTTACATGTCGCTTTTAGTTTTCGAAATAATTGGCCTGGGAGTTTTTATTGAAACACCCTGTATAAGTATTATTATAAAAGCACTTACCTTTGTATAAACCTGACTTATCACAGTTCTCCTTTTTTCTCCCTTTTTTACACTTTTTGTCCATTTTTAATTTCACATATCCATTATGCAGCTGCTTGACCTTTTTCTTAAGCACATTCGTCATGTAACTACCCATAGTTAATCTTACTTCTTAGCTTGCCACTATCACAAAACAAATTCGTATATCACAAATTGATTCCACTATAGTCTTTAAGAAAATATGTGTTCAATACGATTTAAGTTTGTATTGATATTAAACAAAAATAAATTTACAGAACAATGTTCAATAAATTCAAATAATTTTTATCACAAAATGAGCACTTTTTTCGCTTACACTGTTTCGTACCACTTTTTAAACAAAACTGACTTTATTTTGTATAGAATATTTACTAAATATTGTTGTGTCCCCTAAACTACCTAGGTTATAATTAACAATACCCTTATTTCAGGGGTGGGGGTATAAACCTTATTTATTGGCTTATTGTTAACTACTGTACCTTATCTCTGGGAGGGATGGTTAAGTTACTTGGTTTTTTTAATTGGTGAACGTAGTTTTTGTTCAAGGAATATTATTTACAAGAGAAGGGAGATTTGGATTAGACATATTATTTAATCAATCAACATTTTAATGTTAACTTTTTTCTGGATATTGTTTTTTCTTGTGATTTTTTTAAAAACATATAGGTAAATCGACCCATAAGTGGGGTAGATTTAAGCAATTTTCGGAGGTTCAAACTACCCCCTAAAGGGGTAGAAAAATGATTTTTTTCCAAAATTAACAGGGATTTTGGTAATTGTATATAGCTATTTTAAAAAATATGGAACATTTTTGCATATTTAAAAAAACATAATAAAATCATTTGGGGAGGGATGGGCCATTTTATTTCAACGACATCGTGATTCCCGCTCCTAAAAACGCTGGTCACAAAATTCCTCATTAATAAAAAAGCAAACAAGTTTTTCACCCCTGTGAGGGGTGACTTGTAACCTCGGAGGTTATTGCTACTACTTAGTGATAACTCGATTCACTTAGATGCCATAAAACTACCATTTTCTCTAGCCTTTGTGAACAAAACACTAAATGAGAGTTGGATTCCATTCTATTTAGAGGAGTTTCAAAAGGGAAGAGGAGGTTTTTATTAGCGACATGGTGTTCCCTGCCCTAAACAACCAGGGGAGGAATTTAGTTTGTTACATTCGCAATATTTTTACATTCTTCCCATTTCTTTTTATAATTTGCCTGGACCTCTATATTAATGACTATTATTAGTAATGTCTATGTAAAAATGTTTAGGAATTATCATTATACAGGGTGTCCGGAAAAAGGAGGTCAAAAATATTATGACTTATACAGGGTGTTCCTAAATATCATGTAAATACAAAAAGGAGTAATTCATTGGCTTATTTAATGACTACAAATTCATATAAACATAGGCGCACCGAAAAAAAGTTCATGGGGAGAAAAGGGGGCATGACCCCTGAAAAAATATCTCCCTGTATATTCTTAATACAATTTGGTATACCAAATGATGTAAGTCCTACAGCTTAACCTATATTCCAAATTAGAGCTACATATCTCCAAAACGACAAGAGCTATAAAAAAAAAACTAAAAAAAACACCCCGTAGATCGACAACGAAGCGTTTGCGGACCTATGTTTATATGCATTTTTAGTCAATAAATAAGCCAAAGAATTAACCCTTTCCTATTTACATGATATTTAGGAACACCCTGTATAATGTCATTTTTTTATTTTTGACCCTGATTTTTAATATTATCATGTTAAAGTTTGCAATTAAAAACAGATTTTTTTTGAATAATTCGAGTATTTAATAAATAAAATCTTTTGAGAAACGAAACAAAATAATTGCCAAATATTAAATATAGGGGGGGGGGGGTACAGTACCCGCTGACCCCCTCTATTTTATAGTAAGTGTGCAAGTGACTTCCAAACTATATTCCTTTAGGTAATCATTTGGTTTCGATTATTTTTGTATCTCATAAAATTTCGATAAAATGATGCGTTTTTGAAATCATTTGGAAAATATAGGTCCTCAATAGTGTTGCCGTCGAGACAAGAGATTCTCGTCTCGTCTGGCCCTCTCTCGACGAGACGAGAGAGATATTTTCTCTCGCTCCGAGACGAGACGAGAGAAGTACCGTCTCTCGTCGAGAAATTCTCGTCTGTCTCGATCTCTCTCGAGCAAAAAACGTTACTTTTTTGAGCTTTTTTAAATCTTCTTAAATTCCTCTTGCAAAAATATACATATTGTCTATATTTTGACCAGCGGTTTTCGAGTTATTTAACTGCAAATAGTTTCATCTAGTTAGCCGTGCCTGGCCATTCAGAGTAACATATTATTATGACGTTTTATCGCTGGATAAAATTATTTGCAGTCAAATAACTCGAAAACCGTTGGTCCAAATATGGACATTATATATTTTTGATAAGAAAAATTTAAGAAGATTTTAAAAATCTCATAATAGACATATTTTTTTTTTTTAATTTGCTGATTCTACATAAATTTATAATTATTTTTATTAAATGCATTATTAGTCTATAGTTAATAGTTTCCAAGATATTGACTTTTGAAAAATTATATTTTTGAGTTTCGACAGCCTATAGATTTCTAACAGTATATCTTAGAGCAAAACGGCGCATATGTCTATATCTTCCATTTTCACTATCTTCCCAAATCAATCAAACTTCCGGCTAAACCGGATGTAACTCGAAAGCAGGAAATATAGTTCTTCCGGATTAACCGGAAGGTGATTTTTTGGAAAGATAATAAAAATGGAAGATAGGGATATGTGAGCCGTTTTGCTCTAAGATGTACTGTTAGATCTGTCGAAACTCAAAAATTACATTTAAAAGTCAATATCTTGGAAATGGAAATTTCTTACCGTGCTGGCGTTTTGGATCACCCTGTATAGACAAAAATAATTTTATAAGAGGCACCTTTTAACCCTTAATAAGCTTCGTCAAAACTTTTCCGCTATCTTAGTGGTACAGGAGATATTGGCCTTTGTCGCATTAATGGGCCACCCTGTAGTAAATACCAAGAAAAGTTTTAACGCATTTAGGTTAAGTTCTGTCATATATATATTGCACACAATTTATGTCAAATATGATAGAACCTAACCTAAACGCGTTAAAATTTTGCTTGGTTTTTACTATATTTGGTTTAAATCACGAGAGAAGCGAGACGAGACGAGAGAAGGTCGTCTCTCGTCTCGTCTCGCCCTCTCTCGACGAGACGAGAGACCCATTTTATCTCGTCTCGTGGCAACACTAGTAATTAACTGATGACAACGGTAATTTTTCAATGCTAAACCAAGCCAGCCATTGTGGTATTATTACCATGGATACAAGATATAATTAAGTAAAAGTTGCAATAAGTGACAATACAAGGCAAGGGTCTAGCCAAAAATAATGTAAGGACAGTGGCATAGAGATAAAAACCTGAAGTAGGTACTAAACCAGTTAAATGAAATTATTTTATTGCCCTACACAGAACTTACTATTGCTAATCTTCTTCACCTAACAGTAATTTTATCAGAAAATTTGACTGTTCACTTTTCTTAAAAATACATTTTACTTGATGATTTGCCTTTATAGTCATTAAAAAAATAAGACAAAATATTTGATTTCGACTAGACGATGCTCCTTCGCATTTTGCTTGAAATATTAAGAACTATTCACACCAAATCTTTCCTAATCGCTGCATTGATCGGAGCCAAGATGCTCCTTTTAAATGGCCACATCGATCTTAGTAGGGCAATAAAATAATTTCATTTAACCGGTCTAGTGCCTACTACAGGTTTTTATCTGTACGCCAATGTCCTTACTTTTTGGCTAGTCGTTTCTTTCGGTATTGTCACCTATTGCAAAGTTTTACTTAATTATATCTTGTATCCATGGTAATGCCACAACGGCTGACTTGGTTTAGCATTTGAAAATTATGAGATTACCGTTAGCATTAGTTAAGGACTCGTACTTTTCAAATTATCTGCAAAACGCATCATTTTATCGAAATTTTATAGGTGGCACCAAATAGTCAAAAATAAATAATTACCTAAAAAAATATAGTTCGGAAGTCAATGGCGGACGCACTAAAAAATAGGAAGGGTCAGCAGTTGCTGGACCTATATGGACTATTTTAAATATTTGACAATTGTTTCTTGTTTTATTTTACTCAAAAGATTTATTTTACAGCAATGTACCAAATTTGAGAAATGTGAAAATATTACAAATGAAAAATGACATTATAATGTCATTTTATTTTTGCCCATGGTTAACGTATTGATCTCCTTTTTCCGGACACCCTGTATATAGTTGTGCGGACACTTGAGGCACATATTTGAAACATTCTGTTTATTATACAGGGTGGCCAAAACTATAAAGAGAATCCAAGCCTAGATTTTCTTAAATGGAACACCCTATATATTTTTTGATTTTAGGATTCTCCAATTAATTTTAGTTATATTTCGTGTTATAAACTCTATACGTAAATCTTCTAGGTTTTTAGATAATTGTACTTATTTAAGCTACGTGCAACCTGCTAATAGTGTACAGCGTGAAACAAAACGCAAAAATACTTTTTACCCAACTTTTTTAAATGGAACATTGTATATTTTTACATTTTTAAATTGCTTATACAGTGTGACCAGTAAAGTCCGCATCATATGGGATATTTTTTATTAATAGCTTTATTTGAAATTTCACTTTGGCATCAAGTTCTGCTTTGATCGAGATGAAAATTAAGCAAAAAAATAGTAGTCACGTGATTCGCATTATCAGTATCTAATTTATTCCAAAAAATAATTCAAAAGTGGGGTTATTTCTGAAAATATCGAAAAAAGTTATTGGAAAAAGTTTTTTTAAATTCATTTTCTAGCTCACATGCAAAATTTCAGCTCCATATGATAATTTTGATTTTTTACCCGCCACTAAAATTAATTTTTCACTTAATGAACACTTTACTAATGACACTGTGTTCTTTTTTGTCTTAATATTAAGGTATATTACTTTCAGACACAAACTACGTTTTCAAAAATACTTATTTTATAAAGTTACCGATTAACAGGGTCAAAAACAAATAAACTTTGCATCACATGCTACCAAATTTTAATAGCCCAATTTTGATTTTGTAGAAAAACACACATTTAATATGGCGCTACTTTAAAGAAAATGTATCTGAAATAAAGCCTTGTCAAAACTGAGAAGTTTTATGTAGGTTGCGTTGAGTCTTATTTTGCAAAAGTGGTGCAATTTACAAGATATGGGTAAAAAAATCAAAATTATCTTATGCAGCTAAAAATTTGCATGTGGGCTAGAAACTGCATTAAAAAAAATTCTAATAACGTTATTCGATACTTTCAGAAATAACCCTACTTTTGAATTATTTTTTGACAAAAATTTAAATTTGACAGATAACGCGAGTCACGTGACTACTGTTTTTTGCCTAATTTTCATCTCGATCAAAGCAGAACTTAATGCCAAAGTCAAATTTCGAATTAAGTTATTAATAAAAAAAAAATCCCATATGATACGAACTTTACTGGTCACACTGTAGATACAATTCTAAACATAATTAAAACATGTACATTCTAAACATAATTCGTGTAGCATACCCTATACCTAAAATGACCAGTTTTGGAAATATTTACATTTATATTTTAAAATCAAAAATGTTGCGCGAGACTTATAAGTACAATAATAATTATTGTTACAATGCGTTTTATTTCCTAGAAAACTATTAATAATCACTTGTTATCTATAAGATACGAGGGGTCAAAACAATTAGGATTTTTCTACAAAATCCTAGTTATCTACAAACCCATTAGGTTTAGGTCTAGATTATGTTACATTAAAATATATTACTAAAATTAACTGGGGAATCCGAAAATCAAAATTGCATAGGGTGCCCTATTAAAAAACCTAGCTTTGGATTGTATTTCTCTTTTTGACCACCCTGAATAATAACCAATAATTTTTAAGTATGCATCTTAAGTGTTCGAACAACTTTGGTATAAAAGGTTGTTTTGTATTGTTTGAAATAATGAAATAAACGAGATATTACCCTTTATTGCACTAATGGACCAACCTTTGTTCTTCTTTGTGTTTGGAGTAGTTATTTATTTTTTAAATCAAGCATTTACGTCCGTTGTCGTACCCCTTATCTTGAAAGTTGTCATAAAAATATAAAAAAAAACATTTTTTTACTTTTCTCGAAATTGTTATAAAGCGAATGGTTTTTTTTTAGATAATAGGCAGTTGAGACAAATACGTAAGCAAATTTACGCATGTTCGTTGAGGAGTTTACGTGACAAACCAGTGGCAAGAATGTTAGTTGAAATGCTTATCTTTTGTGTCCGTTAACTTAACCTGCAAAAAAATGCAATTTCACATTTGTCATAATATAAACAATTTTCACAACTCAGCTGCAAAACAGGATTTTTTAGTGTAAAATTATTAGCGATTTGTTTGTTTGTAAGTTTTTGTGGTTAGAAAAAGTTATTCATTTTCAACCACAGAAAAAAGTTAGGAACTGTTTGTCAAAAAACGGCATTTCGGAATTAATCGGTTATATTCGGAGGTCCTTCGGGTAACGGAACGTTCATTTTTCACGTCCCGTAAAACAACGCAATGTAACGTACGCCCGTTATACTGCTTGAAACACGTACGTCAAAATGGGATTACGGCGCATGCGTAACTGTCAATTTGTACGTATACGTTAACGTTCGTGACCGTACTTCAACTGCCTATTGATACTGGATATTAAAAATGGCGTTATAAGATCCCTGGATCACCAAGAGCATGTTTCCCATTTCCATCGGTCTGTCTATCTATTGCTCGAAAGGTTTACAACTACTTGACGGGGAATAACAAAATTTTGCATGTGGATTAGGCATCAACCCTTCCTAAGAGTTTTCCATTGCTTTTACTCGCGACATACATTTATACCATTTCCTCGAAACCGTCTAACCCTATCGAATTTATTTCAAGATATAGGTATTTGTTTATTTTTGAATGAATAAGTAATTTTTGTATATTTGACTTCTTTGTATACTATTAATAATCGCCAAGATAAATATTACGAATTATGTTGCAGGCGTTCGACTGTCACTAATATTACCAGTAAAATTTAATTAAATTTTGAAGAAGTAGTCCATACTCAAAGTGGAGTTAAATGTATAGAAAAAAGAAAAGCACACCGTCTTTTTCCACAAGTTTATTATTAGAATAACTAGGCGAACCAAGAATAATTCATAATAAATCGACATGTTTCGAGTGTAGAAACACTCATCATCAGGAAAACAAAGTAAATAGTACAATGCTGATGTTGTTAGCGATAGAGAAAATAATAAGTGGGATTGGGCCGTAATGGAGCTTTTAATGGTATACACGAGGTGTAAAAAATGAAAAGTCAGCAGACCGAAAAGACTTCAGCATACTGGAAATTCAGGGGCTAGCGCAAAGGCCCTGTCTTGGGCAGAAAAATGAAGAGAGCAAAAGAAAAATTAGAGAGTTTTAACAGACTTTGTGAAAATCATCTTAACATAGTATAAAACAAAGTCGCTATCGCCCGTCCTGTCCCTATATGTGCTTAAATCTTTAAAACTACGCAACGGATTTTGAAGCGTTTTTTTTTAATAGATAGAGTGATTCAAGAGGAAGGTTTTTATGTATATTACATGCATAATATTATAGAGAAACCCTGATAAGCACTGATAAATTAGAGTAGGGAGAACGAACGACCCAACCTAACCGGTCCCCGGCCCGTTCAACGATCGATCCGAAGCACCGAAGCCGGAATAGACGAAGACAGACTATGTTTTATGCATGGATGTGAATTGTGGAGGCAAACGGTTGAGTTTAAGGTTTGTTCGGGTTTGTTCGCCTTATTATGTCAAGTCGTATAATGCCGGGCTGCAACGCAGGCCGGGTATACGCTAGTATAGTATAAAACAAAGTCGCGTCTGTCCCCAGCTATATGTGCTTAAATCTTTAATACTACTCAATGGATTTTGAAGCGTTTTTTTTTTTAATAGATAGAGTGATTCAAGAGGAAGGTTTTTATGTATAATGCATGCAAAATATTGTAGAGAAACACTTATAAATTTAGAGGTTTGTTCGGGTTTGCACTTATAAATCTTGACGTGATGGTGAACTCACCTTATTATTATCTCAGAGGCATATAATGCCTGGCATTGCAACGCAGGCCGGGTACACGCTAGTTTATGTATAAGTAGTGAAAAATCTTAAGTTTTCATCAATTGCTAGATCTGGATATGAACACTATTTTGAAGCAATTGCTGTTTTTCTTACACCTCTGTAGCAAATGCTGATTCAACACAAGTTCAGACGTGCATGGCTTATCCACTTGTTCAGATTATAGATTTCATGTTCAGTTTGGTGCCTAATTTGCAAAAGAGTTGACGTAAATAAAACAACGTTGGTCTATTTAATTTGTACAATGGTTATCTGCTACTTTTTTGTGGAAAATAGGAAACTTATATTATGATATGGCAGATTTCAGTGAAAATGAGGAAAGTGATAGTAGTGATGAAGAAATTAAAGACAAGCAATTGATATTCGTTCACAAATTGAAGAAACATAAATAAATCTCTCTGACCACAACCGTCTAGCTTCCACAACAGCTTCAGCACTTGTGGGAAATTTAATAAAAATATTGACCTTCTCCAAAACTACATCCATTACAGAAGTATCTGTTTTGCAGACAGTTAGTAGTTTGGTGAACAACGAATTCTTCACCTACAGAATTTTGAAAGCCCGGATCCGACAATTTCCGCAGAAATACTTTAATCTTATTTAAAGGCGACAGTGCACCCCCTCGCATTTTACCAGTATCAGTCAAAAAATAATTTGCCAACCACGCAACATTTTCGCAGTCAAATCGATATAACTATCTGAAATCTTCATATCTGCAATTTGTATGTACACTGTAGAGTTTTCTTTTACGGACGTTTATATATTCAGCCATAATTAAATACACAAATTAAGTGCAACGCACGTGTATGCCGCGGAGAACTAAAGTTGACTGCTACCAAGCAAATGATACAGGTCGACCTACCTTAAAAAGTTGAAAGCGATCGCTACACTAGAAAAAGCAATTCCTTAATTTATTCATCACATTTTAAGCAAACGATAGCGATTGCTTCTATTTTTTAAGAAAAAGTACATTGACTAGAAGCAATTCCTGTACTTTTAAGCAATTGCTGGACGCAAAAGCAATTACTTGAGTTTTTATTCATTGGCTTTCAAGAAATTACTTCGATTTTATAAGAAAAAGCAATCGCTACATTTTTATTCATTAGGCCCAGTGTCTTGATAAAGACGATTAAATTCTTCATTTTTCATTTTCTGAAAAATCAATTTTAAATGGAATTAGGCCGTCGAGATATTGACAAGGACAGTGCAGGGCATAAGAATTTACCGATTTTTAAAATTTTAATACTTGTCAGTAAAGTTAAATGTATTTTTAAAATCCTGAGACATAGACATTATATTGTCTCGTACTGTTTATATTAAAATTATGAATACCTTAGAGAAAATCAGAGTTTAATGACAGAAATATCAATAAACCCAAAATCCTAAATGCAAATCGTAATCCTCTTAATGCTATAATCCCTGTCGTAACAATTTTAATTCAATTTTGAAAGAAAAGGTTCCTCGGAACCTGTACCTGACCGTACCTATGGCATTAATAAACTATTATTTAAAACTGGAATTTTTATAATAACTACCAAAAGTGTCTGAATAGCAAAATGGAAGTAAAAATTAAAATTCCCTTTGGCTCCTTTGTCGTTTTGAATTTATATTATCTGGCCATTTGTAACTCAGTTTGGCCATCTATTTATCCCATTGAAAAATAAATCATGTCATGGAAAGTATAGAAATTTGCTGATTTTTTTTAACTTTAAAATATTCTCTACAATATTTTATTATTTTATCAGCTTTTAAAGGCAAATGGGACGAAAATTTTATACCTGTCAATTTTAGGCAATCAGACACTTGCTTTTTGACATGTTGCTATGGAAACAACAAAAGGTTTTCGGAAATCTCCATACCTGTAAGATTAATAAATGGAAATCTTCCTGGCTTGACAGCTGTAATAGAACAGTGACGTTTGTGTTATTATAATGCGATAATTTATCATTCGTTTTGTACGCGTTATTATTTTTTTTTTTTAATACTTTTCCTTTGTTTCTAGAAGTATAAAATTATGGAAGGTATAAAGAATAATATTTATTTTATATTATTATTTAAACCCCGTTTTACTAGAGCACAGGGAAAGTAAAAATAATGCAATTTCAACTTCTTATGATTTACCAGAATATAGTGCCCACTATTGTTTTTTACAACACAGGGTTGTATTATGTCCCGTATATCACCAATTTAATTATATTCTCAAATAGCTTTGGCATAAAATTTTCACTTATAATCTCCCTGGCAGCAGAATTTTTGGGAATTAATTCTGCTGCGTGGGAGATTCGGTAAGAAAATTTCATAAATTGGAGCTTTTTCTTATTGTAATTTTTTTACTAAAATGCTAGAAAAACATAATAATATTTCCGGCGGCTTTAGTTAATTGTAACTAATTAGAGTATTAGAAATGAAGTTCATTTTAGCCGTTAGTAACTCATTTTTATTACTAAAATGTGAGAAACATTAAATAAGAAATTTGTTACCTGAAATTCAATGTCTTTATAAAGGGTTTTCCAATAAGAACGATATGATTTCAAAATGAAATAAAATTTAAATAATTTCAGATACAACAAAACGTTTTATATTATCTTAAAGTATAGTCGATAACATTTATGTTTTGAATAACACATCGCTTAAATGTCCTCCGCGACTTCGTGTATACGAGCGAATTCGACGAACCCAATTTTCGATGACTTTATGCAATAAATCGGGCGTGATCTGACGAATGCAGGGTTCAATGTTCAACCTTAATGCATCAAGTGTTTGTGGTCTGTTTTCATAAACCTTAGATTTCAAATAGCCCCACAAGAAGTAATCTAAAGGAGTTAAATCACAGCTTCTTGGAGGCCACTGAACAGTAGCATTCCTTGAAATTATCCTTTCGTCAAACTTATCTTGCAGTATATCAATAGTTTCATGAGCAGTGTGACATGTGGCACCGTCTTGCTGGAACCACATATCCTCCAAATCAAGTGCATCTAAATTTGGCCACAAAAAATTTCTTAACATCTGTCGATATCGTTCACCATTCACTGTAACTGCATCTCCTGCCTCATTTTGGAAAAAAAATGGTCCGATGATGCCACCATACCATAAACCATACCATACAGTTACCTTTAGCGCATACAAAGGCTTCTCATGAATCTGTTGTGTTCACACCAAAAACGGCAATTTTGCTTGGTAACGTATCCACTTAACCAAAAATGAGCTTCATCTGAAAACATATTTTTTTTGGCAAAATTAGGATCCCTTTCAAGTTGTTCTAAACTACAAGCAGAAAATTCTCTGCGCCGACGATGGTCCAGTGGCTTAAGTTCTTGGGTCAAAACAATCTTATGCGGGTGTAAATTCAAGTCTTCTTTCAAAATACGCCAAGTTGTCGTTTTTTTAATCCTTAACTCTTGAGCACGACGAGGAATTGATAAATTTGGATCCACTGCAACACTAGCTCTTACAGCAGCAATATTCTCAACAGTTCTAGCGTTTCGATGTCTTCTTGGTGTTTTTACATCGTGAAGAGTAAAATTATTTTCAAATTTCTTAACGATGCGACGAATGGCAAGCAAAGGAGGACGATTATTTACACCAAAGTTTTCGCGAAGTTCGCGATAAGTGTTCACAAATGATCGTCTATTTTCGTAAAATTTTTGGATAATAACCAAACGTTCTTGAAGCGCGTATTTAGCCATAATAAATTATTTTATTATTTATAGTTTACTGACAATAACTGACAATTGATGACAGGTATAACTTTATTACCATGGTTACCATATCGTTCTTATTGGAAAACCCTTTAGTTTTAAATTCAAATAAAAATTTAAAAACCATATTTCCGATTAGTTTAGTTTAATATGACGCACTGTATTTTTACAATATAAGTTAATTTTACTTTAAGGTTTATTACTAAAATTTCAGGAACATTAAAAACATTAATTCGTTTTCAACCATAACATCTGAAATTACATGTCTACATAGTTTCAAAGGTAACTTAAAAAAACATATTTCCGATGAGTTTAGTTAAATTTTTGATGTGTCTCTTTTAGCCCCGGTGTTCAATATCAAAAAAATTATAAGTTAGCAACAAAATGTATTTTGATTTTATTTTGAGTGACTTTTGCCAATATATATAAAGCACGTCATTTTTGACAGAAAAATTATCACTTATTAATTTCATTAAGTTGATAGGAACTAACAAAATTATCGCGATAATCTCCCGTTGCTATAAGCAACGTAAAATGGGGCCTTCTAATTGGTTGAAAATAAATTTATGTAATTTTCTTTCCAATTCGCCCGTAAGCTTGAATTATAATTCCGGAAATTTTATCTCAGTTGCGAATTTTTAAAGAAATTCGTACCTCGAAAAAATTTTCGGAAATAATTCATGCTCTAGGGAGATTATAAGTAAATTTTTTTTTAGTATGTAAATTACTATAAAAATATAAAACGACACTGGGGAATAGGGAATTGATAACTTTAAAAATCGTTTAGACGTAATTTGAATAGTATATTATTTAACGAGCGTATAATGTAGGCCATAATAAGCGAGGAAAATGATCATAGAATCATCCTAGTGTACTGAGGTTCATTATACGTGAGGCAAATACTATGTGTTATAGAGGGTGTCCCAAAAGTAATGGGACACAGAGCAACAGCAGACTCCTTAAGTCGAAATAATGCGATTTATTTAAACTTGCCTTATCCCAAAATTGATGACAACCAAGATACAGGGTATCAAAGTTTTAATTTTGTTTTAGTTTTGTTGCAATTATTTCTTAACGAAACGACATAGCACCACAAAATTAAGGGTTATGGGGTTTTTGAGGTGAGGAATTCAAAATTATCCACAGTTTTTGTGTAACCAGTAAAGGGCGCTGCCTACGGCATGGCCCACTTCTTTTAGCTGGCATAACTTTGTTTAGGCTTCTTATATCGATCCGACTATAAAAAAAATAAGTTACCTACTTTACTTCTTTTACATCAAAAACTTATAACTTATTGAAGTCGCTAGGAGCAACCATTTTAGAAAATTTATATTTTCCGCTTTTTTCGCAAAAATGGAATACGATTAACAATATAAACACGACTTGGACGATATAATTCAGGACGGCTTTCCTCGATTTTACTAAAAGATGTAGGATTAATAAGTGCTAGTTTCCACAAAAATTTGTTACTTAAGTGGGAGACTTGAAGTCGAATTAAACTTTATTCTGTTTTGTTCCCCCGATATATCGAAAAAAAAGCAGAAATAGTATATTAGTGTCTTTTATAATTAATTTTATTGAATTTGCTTCAGCAGTTTACGAGTAATAGGTAATTTAAAAACTAGAAAAGAAAGTTTTGCAGTCATGGAAAAAAATGCAAAAAAACAATCTAAAGGTATTTTTTTATTACGGCATTGTATGAGATTAGTGGCAAGCGGTCAAGAAATGCTATACATCAAATAAATTTTATTTCTTTTATACAGGGTCTTCAAAATAAAGTTTCAAAAATGACACATTTTTAACAAATTTTGCTCAAGTTTTTCAAATGGAACACCCTGTATATTATTTTATTATGTGATAAAAAATTTCAAAACAAACCCTATTTTTGTATTTGCACTTTATTTAAAGTTCTCAACCATTTTCAAAATATTTATCAAAAAACACAAATATTGCTTTTTATAATAAAGTTTTATTTCGGCGGCAATGGAAAAACAATTAAATAAATTTTCCACGTTATTTGTTAGAAATTAGGATTTTATTCTACTAAATGGGAAACTTTCTTGTTCAAAAAATAAGTTCTTTAAAGAAGTAATTTTCATCCAGAGCCTGGTGCAATTTAATATGGCACGGATGAAAAAGATGTTTTTTCTGAAAAATTTGGACTGAATGCCCACTTATTCCAACTTCTTACACCACAGATGCTTTATTAATATTTGGCTTTTTAATAATAATTGTTAATAAAACTGCTACCTAATTTTCCTCAATTAGTGCTGTCTTTGTTCTTTCTTCTTTTTTAATTCCACAAGTCGCTTAATTTTTCAAACTAGCGACAAAACAGTTTTTCTTACTCTCGCCCCATACAAAAACCACATCAATGGGATTTCCTTGAAAAATCATTTTTGAACAAATACCTGTTTAAGTACACAAAAAGTACTTATTTCTGACAAGTGTCATTGAAAATGTATTTAATTGTTAAATTTAATTGTTCTTCCAGGGCCGCCTAGCTTTATGGTTAATAAAACTTTATTATGGATAGCGACATTTATGTTTTTTGATAAATACTTTGAAAACGGTTTGGAATTTTAAAGAAATTGCACATGCAAAAATTGTTTGTTTTAAAATTCTCCATCAAATTGGACAATAATAAACAGGGTGTTCTACTTGAAAAACTCGAAAAAAGCCCAAAAAACTAGTTAGAAATGTGTCATTTTTGAAACCTTATTTGGAACACCCTGTATAAAATAAATAAAATCTATTTGATTTATAGCATTTCTCGACCCTTTGCCAATAATCTCGCACAATGCCGTATTAAAAAAAATAACTTTTAGATTGTTTTAAAGTTTTCTTTTTAGTTTTTAATTTATTTTGAAGAAGTAGTCCATGCTTAAAGTGGAGTTTAAAGTATGGGAAAAAAAAAAACTAAAAATCTTCCTCCACAAAATTATAGAATAAAAAATTATTCAAGGGTCCCTACATGTTTCGAACGTTAATTTATTACTTCTAAACTACTAAAGCAAATTTAATAAAATTATAAACAATTATAAATGATACTAACACAAACAGAAAAATTTTAAAAACAGGGTGTCCCATTTAAAAAAATACAACCTTATGTTATTACATTTTTGGGCTACCCTGTACAGGGTGTCCCAAATTCGAGCCTCATCATGGGGATCTCGGAAACTATAAGAGATACAGCATCGGTTAAATTGTGGCAAAGTTGCGCAATTTCATACTGAGCAATATCGCAAAAAAATATCTGAGCTATCTTTTTCAGTTTTTGAAATTTTTGCAAAAAACTAAAATTTTGAGTTTTTGTTTTTTTAAATTGCACGACTTATTTTATCCGCTACAGAAAAACAAGCACAACATTATTAAGGCAACTTTTTACGCTCCATATTGTGACGCTTTTAGAATTTCGTTACAACGTTTCGTTTTTGTGGAACTATTATCAACTTTAATTTTTTAAATACGGACCTGCATTTTTTATTTTATTTTTTGATAGCCCTTTAAGCCCTGAATTCAACTATGTACCACACTTAATTATATTCAGACGTTTCGATGTCATTATTACATCTTCAGGAATGTGATAATTATTTTTAAATACGACCCTGGTGTATATTTGACTCTTGATTTATTAAAACTACCATACTGGGCTAAATTAGTATTAAGCGTAGCAAAATAACTATAGTGAGGCTGCAAGCGTTCAGGATAGTCCTGTAAATAACGGTCACAAGAAATTTGTGAATTCCTATTGGAAGAATAATAAACTCGTAACATATCGCGCTTTTCTAAAGCAGAAAACATAATTTTGCTGAAATATTCAGTATAAATGGTGACTGCAGTTGTCAAGATAATTAAGGTGGAAGTATCAACATGCTTGCCAACCTATAACCTATTTCGCGTATATTTATTTAATTTTTCTAGCTTTTACACAAAATTTAAATAAAATCATTATCGTCTTCATATTTTATAGGTAATAATTGACATATTTAATAAATATCAAGGAATTTCATTAATTATTTTAGGAGAATTTTATAGCGAAAAATGTCGGGTAAGATTTTTTTTAACATTATTATGTCATTTTTCTTTCACTATACAATTCTCCCAAAATAAGCAATGAAATAAATTGATATTTTTGTAATATGTCAGCTATTACCTAAATATTGTACCGACGATATTGATTTTATTTAAATGTTAGTTAATCAAATAATAAACTAAAAAAAGCAACGCGAAATAGGGTATAGGTTGGCAATAGATGAAATGACGTTGAGAATTCCACCTTGCCACCTTAAGCCAAACAATCAAGTAAAAGTTCTTGTCATAGCAACCTTTGTTTTGTTTGGTTTTATTTTTACTTTGTTACAATCTATATAAAAACTTAAGTATAGTAAATTATTTGTATAAAATTCCGGATCGATTTGTCCACATGTTGTTTGTGGTAAAAAGATTAAGTAACTAACACCAGGGCCGTATTTAAAAATAATTATCACATTCCTGAAGATGTAATAATGACATCAAAACGTCTAAATATAATTAAGTGTGTTACATGGTTTATTTCAGGGCTTAAAGGGCTATCAAAAAATAATATAAAAAATGCAGGTCCGTATTTAAAAAATTAAAGTTAATAATAGTTCCATAAAAACGAAACGTTGTAACGAAATTCTAAAAATGTCACAATATGGAGCGTAAAAAGTTGCCCTAACAATGTTGCGCTTGTTTTTCTGTGGCGGATAAAATAAGTCAAGCAGTTTAAAAAAACAAAAACTCAAAATTTTAGTTTTTTGCAAAAATTTCAAATACTAAAAAAGATAGCTCAGATATTTTTTTGCGATATTGCTCAGTACGAAATTGCGCAACTTTGCCACAATTTGACCGATGTTGTATCTCTTATAGTTTCCGAGATCCCCATGATGAGGCTCGAATTTGGGACACCCTGTACAAGCGAAAATATTTTCCCTAAATACATCCCATGCTATAGTATAAGTCAGCATATGAGTAAAATTCCTAACCTAATTTGTATAGGAGCTATGGAACCCTGACGCACTATTACAGTACCATTGTTAAATGCCAGGCTGTCGCATAAAACGCAGAGAGAGATACATATATCTCCCTTTCTTACTCGCTCAAAGGGATTGTGTGCCTTGGCCAGATCCCCAAATCACGTCGCTATTTGTGGATTTTTACGTGTTTATTTTATCTAGCCAACTAGAACCAATCCGGCGAGTCCTTCGTCTTTGCTACCGGTACCCAGGCCCGGACTGGGACCATTTGGGGCTCTCAGCTAAAACCCTTAAAGGGGCCCTCTACCGGGGGGTCTGGGTGTTGAAAATTAGGTGCTTGAAAAAAATGAAAACGCGTTTTTATGCTATTTTGGCACTTATAAAGAAGAATAAAATTCAGCTAGGTTTTTATACGAATATTATGATTTTCGACTTTTGTTAACTTTATTATTCGTTAAAACAAGAAATTCACAGTATTTTTAGGATACCACAACACTACAAAACACATGCTGTAGAACTGCTAATAATTTACAACGGAGTTCAAAATAAAGTGCAGTATTTTATTCACCCCAAAGTATTAATGAATTATGTCAAAATTATTTGTGTAATAAAAATAATGACAAACGGATTTTAGGGATTAGAAAAATAATACTAACATTAAAAAAAATCCTGTGTATTTAACAGTTTACAATGTTGTTATACTAGAATAGAAGGGGGCTTAACTTAACTGACATGATTCGACATTTTACTCCCCTAGGCCTAAAGTAACAGCTTCTTTGTAAGCAACTCACTTGTTAAAGCTACTTCATCTATTATTTTATTTTTGTCCAAATCATAAAATAAATCCCTCTCAACATTAATTAAAAGCAGACTGGACATAAGGTTTTGGCTTAAAGACGACCGAAGTCGATTTTTAACTACCTATTTTAAGTTTAGAAAAAACTCGTAAACATGTGACTTGGGTAGAAGGTATGGTAAGAACAAATTTATATGCAATATATACAGGTTGATAAACAGTCCAGATTGAGTAAGTTCAAACAGAACAGAAAAAGCACATGTCAAACACTGGAAACATTGTCTATTTTCAGAGCAGTAAATGTGAGCATTCTTTTCCGCTTCTTCGGTTGGGTCAAAATCGTCTTCTTCGTCACTGCATCTGTCTCCGTAGTTCTTAGCGGACTCTGCCTCTATGAAGTTGCTGTATTGTTTTGCAAACTGTCGCAGCTCTATCAACAGCCGACTTCTTTCAATTTTACACAGTTTAGAAACACTGTGCAGGGCTTCTGTGGGAAATGTTTTAAGTTTCAAGATAGAGTCAAACTTTTTGGGGTCCAACCAATAGCAATCCTGTAAAATGTCTTTGGAAAATGTAAACAAAACATTACTAATAACACAAAATAATTTCTAACAAGACAAAAACTTTATTTTTTATTTTTTGTACGTTATGTGGGGGCCATTTGGGGCCCCTCGGGCCCGGGGCCCTCCGCGATCGCGGACCTGCGGACCTGGCCAGTCCAGGCCTGCCGGTACCAGATACCGGATGGCAGCTGTTTTTAATATATTATGTTAAAATGTTAACTTTAAAATATATTAAATTTCTATCCTAATATAGTGTTATTGTTGTAGGTTGGATGTTAGGTTAGGTCGGTATGTTATCCGGTATTAAGTTCTTCAATTTATTTTAATCCTTTATCGCCTTTCAAAATGAAGAAAATCAGTTTGCAGGTAAAAGAATTAGGTCGTCCCTTTCCCGATTTGTTTATAACAAACGTTCAAAATCGGCAGAAATTATGGCCTCGAAATTTAATGTATATTATCTATATTTTTATTTGGAATATCGAGAAATACACTATTTTATGTGTTGTCCTTTAAGACAATGGCTTTATTATGCGGCATTTAATTATTCGGTAAGTTTTTTTTCCTCTTTATCAACGATATGCCTTTAGTTTTAAAGATGTGCAAGTTACAAATGTTTGCTGATGACAACTTAATTTACATTAATTTAAATATTTTTGATGGTCCAAATACTCTAAATTCTGAGGTAAATATATTATTAAATTGCTAAATGTTGCAATTGATGGTGAAAAATTGGAATTAGTAAAAACTTTTAAATATTTAGGGATAATTATTATTGATTCAAAAATAAAAATTTTTATTTATTTTGAAAGTATCAAATCGAGGATTGCCGAAAAAGTAGGTTATTTTAAAAGAATCAGTTCTAATTTAAGTTTATTTTCTAAAAAAAACTGTATTTAATACCATTATATTACCACATTTTTTTTATTGTTCTTTCATTTTATATTTTGCTAGTGAGGAAATATTGGATTAATTACAAATTTTACAAAATAAGGCAATGCGGATTATTTTAAATTGTGACAAATATACAAAAATCAATGTTATGTAAAAAAATTTAAATTTTTTAAATGTCAAAAATTTAATTTTTTATTTAGTATGTATCTTTATACTTAAAATAAAAAATAATTTATTGCCCGATTGTTTAAAAAAATTTTGTTCTTTTAATTATGACTATCATAATTATAAAACAAACTAATCAAAATTTTTATGTGGATAATGTGTCTAAAACATTAGCTCATAAGTATATTTTTCATAAAGGTTTGAAAGAATATAATAATTTGGAAAATTCTATTAAATCTCAAATATCATTAAAACTATTTAAAAAAAATTTTTAAAATTACATTTAATGGAAAAACAAAATGATATATGATTTTTGATATAATTTGCAAAATGTCTAACTTTTCTGTCTGTTTTTCTTAAAAGAAGATTGTGTTTTAAAATTTAAAAATAAATCTATAAAAATGTTTTAAAAAATGTATTAAAAAATATTTAATTGTAGCTTTTTGCTAAATAAAACATGTTACTACTACTAGATGTTTTTTTTATTTGTATTTTTGGCCCCAACTGTTTCAATTATCACCGGCTGCCACTGTAGCCATCCATTCGCTCGTCGGGATTTTACAATTGCATTTTAATTTACCTTTAAACTACCTAATTTTAAGCCCTTGGACCACTTTATGCAAATTTCTTTAATATTTCGACTAAGGTGAGGTGCTAAATGGAATTTTAAAAAGGTAATTAAGTAGTTCGAAATTTCCAAAATTTTAATCTTTTCTGTATAATATTGTAATAAAATTACATTGTCTGTGGGTACCTGCGTGTAGTTCTCGAAAATTTACCTAATTAAATGATACCTACCTATATGTACAGGGTGTTAATTAATGTCATGCAGATATTTCAGGGGATGATAGTACTCGTCAAAATAGGAAAAAAATGCAAATATATACGTGGTCCAAAACGCCTTATTTTCGTTATACAGGGTGGCAAAGTTTCAATTTTTTTTCTCGTTTTTTGCGTTTTCTCTCTTATATTCTGCGATAATTGTTTCAAATTTGGAACATTAACCCTTTTTTAAAATATCTACAATAAAGTATCAAAATTGCCGGTCGCAGTATACAGGGTGTTACATTTTCTTGAATCGGCTACAATTTTATCTTTCAGAACTTTTTTTTTTTGGCTCCCTGTATGAATTCCGGTATGAAATTTGAACTCTCTGTTCCTTTGTTGAGCGCAAAAATATCCATCGATGAAAATTAAGTGTAGGCGAAATAACGCAATAATGAATATAAGAAAAAAATAGAGTGTCTGCCTGTCAGTCCATGAGGCGAAGAATTGATTCGTGTATTTTAGCAGATTTTATAATTTTGTTTTATTTTTATTTGATTAACTAATAAATTGTTTTGATACACAGCTTTTTACTCTGCGTTATTTCGCCGACACTTAATTTCCATCGATGGCTATTTTTGCAAATAAATCGAAAACGGTCACAGATACGAGAATACTGTAAGAGACCAGAACGCTAAACAAAGGAACAGAGAGTTCAAATTTCATACTGGAATTCATACAAGGAGCAAAAAAAAAGTTCTGAAAAAAACACTGTAGCCGATTCAAGAAAATGTAACACCCTGTATACTGCGACCGGCAATTTTGATACTTTATTGTAGATATTTTAAAAAAGGGTTAATGTTCCAAATTTAAAACAATTATCGCAGAATATAAGAGAGAAAACGCAAAATACGAGAAGAAACTTTGCCACCCTGTATAACGAAAATAACGCGTTTTAGACCCTGCATATATTTGCATTTTTTTCTTATTTTGACGAGGACTATCACCCCCTAAAATATCTGCATGACATTAATTAACACCCTGTATAGGTCCAGCGTGTCTTCGAAAGTTCTTACCAAATGGCAAACTTTTTAATTATTAACTCTACGAAAAAAGTGCCTTTTCCTAAAAAGTCCTGCTTGGTGGGAAAATAAATTTGCACAAAAATATTTATACAGGGTGTTTCATTAAGGGTGGCCACCGGCCATATCTCGGTAACTACTAAGCATAGAAACTTGGGGAAAAAAATTTTGGAAATTTTTTTAAGTTCCTCATTTCGCCGCAAGGGGGCACAATTGAAAATAATTTTTTTTAATTCTAAATTTCTCCGAAAATTCCCATATTAAGGTATAACTCTGCTACATCATTAGAGAGCTTGGACAATTCTGCATGATTTTGGTTTAAGGCTTATTGGCGTACCGACCTTGCTAAGAGTGGGGAAAGATATTTTGAAAGTGTAAACATTAAAATCGCTGTAACTTCTAAACGCCTTATGCGATTTTACTAAGTTTAAGCTTGTTTGGAAGAGAAAAGTAAGTATCTTCAATTGCCGTATCCAATGGTACACGATAGTTTCTTATAAAATTGCTAAAGGGCGCAATTTGTAATAATAATAGTTTTTTGATTTTACCCCGAAAATTCAAATCATACGGCATAACTATGACATCATAATCGGAAAGGAGAATAAATTTGCAAGAAAAATGTGAAGACCGCAGTTTGATATCTTTGTTCTTTTTAGAGTTATTGCCAAAACAATAATTTTTAAGACTTAAATCGAAAAAAATTATTGTTTTTATAGCTTCGTGGCCAAAGCTTTCCACGACAAAAAAATATTATTTCTACGATCGTGCAAAAAGTTACTATTTTTTTACTATCTACTGTGCCAAAAGTTTTTTGCTTACCTTTCTCTTCCAAACAAGCTTAAATTTGGTAAAATCGCATAAGGCGTTTAGAAGTTACAGCGATTTTAATGTTTACACTTTCAAAATATCTTTCCCCACTCTATGCAAGATCGGTACGTCAATGAGCCTTAAACCAAAATGATGCAGAAATGTCTAAGCTTTCTAATGATGTAATCAGAGCTATACCTTAATATGGGAATTTTCGGAGAAATTTAGATTTAAAAAAAAATATTTTCAATTGTGCCCCCTCCTGAATTTTCTCATGACCGTTTTAATCATAATTTTTTCCCCAAGTTTCTATGCTTAGTAGTTTCCGAGATATGGCCGGTGGCCACCCTTAATGAAACACCCTGTATAAATATTCTTGTGCAAATTTATTTTCTTACCAAGCAGGACTTTTAGGAAGAGGCACTTTTTTTTTGTAGAGTTAATAATTAAAAGTTTCCCATTTGGTAAGAACTTCCGAAGACACGCTAGCTGTATACGTGGGTTGTTGATTGTAGTAGAAATTTGAGGTCTTGTTTCTGTATTTTGTTTTATAGGATGTTTTTTTATAGTAAGTAGCTAGCTAGAAGCTACTTAAAATATAACTAATTAAGCTATCTTGTAGGCTACCATTATTTAAAAGTATAGCTACCTACAGGTAGCTAAACTACAAGCTATTTTTTAAAGCCACTGCTTATAAGTTACTCAGAAGGCTACTTTACTTTGTGTCAGCAAATATAGTTTTGTAAAGCTTTAAAAGAGTTTATTATTAATTCACTGTAGATGGTATTTTAGACGTACCGTGCGAGCAAAAATCATTTGCATCAAAGAGGGCTTGGATTAAAAAAACGTAGGACTTAGGACTAGGTTTAGATCGCAATGATATGGGGACGATATATCTAACCAAATCTATATAGGTTAACGTTTTGTCAAATTCATATTATGACATGATATGCCAAACTAATGAGTAATAAAATAAGTTGACAAATACAAATTTATTTTTGTTGTTTACAAAATTATAATACTTGCACTTTATAAGGAAATAAATTTAGCTGCTTCTTAAGAATAGTCCTGCATGTTCCATAAGATCTTCCCACTTCTTGGGACAGGCGTCTTATACAATTTGTTGGCGTATTTTGCATTATTTCATGAACGTTTGCAACAAGTTCTTCTGTTCTTACAGATGGTCTTCTTGCTCCTTTTTTGTGTTGTATAGAACCTGTTTCCCTAAACACAGCCACAGTTCTTTTCAGGCAATGATAAAAATCCTCAGCAATAAAAGCAACGTTCGTTAGGAAAATGTTCGTGAAAATCGTCCATGCACAAACCCGGATTGTATTGCCACTCACCATTTACTCTAACCCCGTTTCGAAAATACGCTTCAACCATGAATGTTTTGTGCTATTCCGTAAAGCCCATCGTGTGAATTGTTCGAGAAATTGGAAAAATTAGCGATGAATCAAATTACTTGTAACGACTGTCAAAGATGACGGAATAACCGATTGATTGTTAATTCAGGTAGTTACTGACACCCAACAGGTATTAAGATTTACGGCTAAGCATTACGTCCTTAGATGCAGGGCCCTCGTTGATGCAAATAATTTTTACAGGGATCTCGAAAACCGTAAGAGTTACGAAGTCGGTTAAATGAAGGAAAAGTTGCGCATTTATGTGCCTAATAACATGCCGTTTAGAAAATTTTCAAATTCCGAGTAATGTCGGAGATATCCGGAATAAACCGAAATTTCCTAAAATCGTTTTATTTTTTTCCCTGGGTTTATTTGGGAACGAATTCTAAAGTAAATTGCACTTTTACATTGCCACTTTTTTCGCTCTATCTAACAGCGGTAATTGTTTTGTAATCCGACGAGTCGTCTTCGAGGGGCCCCTATCAACTTTCTTTTTTTAAATACGGTCCTGTTTTCCTGATATCGGAATTTAAAAGCTTTTTTTCTTCCGAATGCAACGATGTATCACACATTATGGTTTTATGACGTTTCGGATTTTTTTTGAACAACATCAGGAGATTTTGGGATACGGTCCTGTATTTCTCCTAATTTTATAAATAATATCTCATAAGTAAACTCTAAATTTTTACGTATGTTGGAATAGTTCAATAAATAACAAATAATTTAATAATAAACCACAAATAAGTGAACAGTAAACAAAATATTCCCGAAACTTTATTTTAAACTAGGTAGATACTGTACGTTGGTTCGGGATTTAAAAGAAAAGTAGGCTTTGAACCAAAAAAAGTAGGTGACGTATGGTATTTGTTTCATTTGACATTTCCATTGTGATCGTTAAATAAATAAATTCATAAGAACTGCATTTGCGTAGTTTTCTTCCGTGACTTTTATAACGCTATTTAGCACCTGTACACTGTTAAAAGAAAAGAATCAAATTTAACTTTTTTTTTATGTCCCAGAAAGTCCACTCCCGTTTTTTTGTCAATTTACCTAAAACCGCTTCAGTCAATCAGTAACTCATAAAATATGTTATTACTATTTTGACATTAATCTGATTTTATTGTGCAGTAAAAATTACAACTTAATTAGTTAATTTGACACATTTTTTATGTTAGTATTAACTTCTTTTAAAATTTTAACTAAAAAAGATATTGATAATGATTATAAACTTTATCAAAGTTACTAGTATTTGATTTATTTGAACCGTAAAAGAATTGCATGTTAATTTAAGTTAGCTGTTATATTAAAACGACTTCCAGAAAAGTTAGTTCTTAAAATCTAATTTTTACTAAACACAAAAGAGTTAAAATAGCTATACATTTTAAGTTAAATTTGATTTATTTTAATTGATTATAAATTTTTTTGATTCTCACGTCCAGGATTTCTAACAGTGTATCGGCAATAATTACCAAAATACTTCAGCAATAACGACAGTGACATAATTCTTATGCCAAACAAGAGTTTACCATGGCATACTGACTAAGGAATAAAGTCCAGCATCATTGTCATGTTTGGCTTCAATTTACGGATCGCTCTTTTAATGTCAAGTTTATTGATAGCTGGCAAGACATGTGTAATATCCACATACACCAGAAGCCGCTGCAATTTTCGCCGGACCATCCAGATCCTCGTCCTCAAATGTTCTCTATAATAAATCAGCCAAACTGTTTACTGCCTTCTGGGGGTGGTCCACCAGTTGATCACGATACCCTAGCACATGAGGTATTATGGAGGGTCTGTTATTTTTAAGGTGAAAATAAGACCAAAATCTATTTGGTTGGTGACAGATATTTGCTTCAACTCTATATAAATAGTTAATGTGCAATAATTTTAATTCAGCCCTTGTTTCCGAGTGTAAATGCAAACTGCACACGAAACTAAGGGTTACCTGTTTTCCTAAATTTACAGCTAAACTTATTTTTACGTTTCAACTTAGATATAACTTGTTGAACTAATTGAAAAGGTACAAAGACTCCTATAAATGACTATTATCATTTTTACACTGTCTTACAGACATACCAATAATTCCAATTTTATATAAATAATTAAAAAAATCCTCGACACGTTCCCTTTAGAAGACATTTTTCTTCTTCCTCATTTTATTTGGTTGTTCCTCAACTTTTTTATATATGTCACTTCTACATTTTAAATTTTTAATGCCATAAAAGCTCCATTATGGTTTTTTAACATTTTCTCTTCGGCTAATACCATCAGCACTATAAATTTTCTGTCTCCTGATGATGAACGTTTCTACGTTCGAAACATGTAGAGACCCCTAAAGAATTTCTATATTCTATTAAATTTTGTGGAGGAAGACTTTTAGTTTTTTTTTCTTTCCTATACTTTCAACTCCACTTTAATCATGCACTACGTCATCAAAATAAAAGCAAGTTATACATACTTTGCGGTTCTAAAATTAAAAAATACATTCACCCTACATTTATATGTACTATAAACAAAACAAAATGTCAGAGAATAGTCTTTCTCAGAATTATCGTCCAATTAGCCTGCTATTAGCGCTGAGCAAAGTGGTAGAAAGAGTTATACATAATAGGTTAAAAGATGAGACAGGGATGCTTAATACGCTACCAGATAAACAGTTCGGATTCAGAAATGAAAACTCATCTGAACTGCAGGCACAAAAATAGTGGAGACTGCAACAAAAGGGTTCCAAGAAAAGATGTCGACGGGTGTAGTGCTATTAGAACCTTCGACAGAGTCGGGCACCAAGAACTAATCTACGAAATGGCCTCCTCAGGGTACTCAGTAAACATCTGTAAGATAATATGGAGTTATCTGCAGGAAAACACCTTTAGCGTTAAAATAGGACAAGTAAGGTTAAAGCCAAGAACGCTAGAAGCAGTAGCAGAGTACCGCAAGGATCCGTACTAGGCCCACAAATGTATTGTATATACACAAGCGACATCCCAACCACACCAGGCGCCTTTCTAGGACTATTTTCAGATGACACCGTAGTAGCCATCAAACATCAATGTAATCTGTAAAATACTGCAGAATGAAGTCGACAGACTAGTACAATATATATATATATATATATATATATAGAATAGAAAAAGATCAACTCCAACTAGGAATATAACCATAGATGAAGAGGAGGTCGAATGGATCAAAGAAGCAAATTACCTAGGTATAACCCTAACCACTGGTCTAATAATATGGGATAAACATTATCAAGAAAACAATTAGGAAGACAAAAGAGGTATGGGCAGATTATAACTACTGATAGGCCCAAAAAGCACTATGGGGCTAAAAACAAAGCTGAAAATGATAAAAGCAGTAGCTAGACCACAACTGATCTACGGATCAGCAGTATGGGGCCATGCAGCTAATACATACATAAAACGGCTAGAAGATTCTGCTCGTTAAAAAAAAATTATATGTAATATAAACAAAACAAAATGTTAGAGACTAGTCAAATCAGTTCGGTCAGATCAGGTCAACAATAAGAATAAACAAATATGGCAATCTAAAATTGTTTGTTTGTAATAAATACTAGAAGAGATAGCTCAACAGTTCTGTGCGAATAGTACTGTTATTTTAAATAATATATAGAATTTTTCAATGGAAATGAGTGAAAGTCCTTTATTATTTTTTAAATATTCAATAATGATAGTGCTCCCTCTGATTTTAAAACTTACAAAAAAAATCGCCGCTTGGCCTGGTACAAAAATAAACAAATATTATACCTGTCTTAATTGGCCTCATAAGGTTCGCATGGCCCGCTCTAAATTGCTCTAGATAAGATACAGCGTCACGTAGCATAAATATTTCATAGTGTTGTTAAGTGTTCGAAAATCGCGGGCAGTTTTTTGCGCGGCCAACGGTCCTACGAACCGGAATGCATCTGTCCGAACGGCAGACGAAACCGATAAATTTCGACCGGTTGTTGGCTTCTGTTTTAGGTACGGATCATCGTGATCGAAGGAATATGGCATTTTTTTGATAGGATTCACTTTTTAAGATTACTTTCGTTGCCAAAATATTCCAAGTCATATTATACAGTGCAGTGGGCGGTGACGAACCTAACTTAATGTATAAATATAGAAGTTAGAAGGTATATAGGACTGTGATGACGTATTTGTTATTTAACTTCGTTCCTTTTTGTTTTCCAAAAATCGGCCAAACACCTATCTGTGGAGCACAATTCAATAACCTATGTTTTAAATAAATTTCCACTGCTTGCTTTGTACGTCAGTCTTAGGTCATTTTTATAACATTAATTGGAGGGACGTTGGAACAACGTACTTTCCTAGGGATGTAAGGGATTAACTTATAACCCTAGAAAAGTAACTTTTTTGCGCGGCTAAGGCTTCTACGAAACTGAATGCTTCTGCTTGAACGGCAGACGAAACCGATTAATGTTTGCTTTAGGTACGGATCATTGTGCTCGAAGGAATATGGAATGTTTTCGATGGATTCACTTTTAAGGATTAAACCATTATGATGTCACTAACCTAACCTTACTTGGGGGGACGTAAGTAGGTACAACTTACTTTCCTAGGGATGTAAGTGATTTATGTACAACCCCAGGAATATAATATGTATATCCTTTATTGAACCAAAAGATTTTTACAATAAAACTATGTAGGTTCATCCACTAAAACTACGTTTACAATAGGTGCTTAGTATAAACAGGAAAACAAACACAAACAAAGAAAAGGAAAAACAATTAATAAAAAAAAATGTTATATAAAAAATTTTTTTTTATAGGAGTGAAAATGGTGTGAAAGGTAGAAAAGTATTAGTATGATTATACATCAAACACTGTTTGATTGAATTAACATTTTTAAATCTCTCTTGAATGAGTTAACACTTTTTAACTTTGTAATGTGCGGTATTTTGTTAAACAAATTTACCCCTCTATGAAGAATAGAATTATAAAGAAGCTGTGTGCGACTTTTTGGCAGCTCGATTAAATTATTATACCTTGTATTATGTTCATGAATTTGACTTCCAACAAACACTGTTAAATTTGAGTGCCGTGTTTGCTTAACAATTGCATACAAGAACATACAGGTTTGATATTTATAAATACTATCTAGATTGTTAATTTGAAGCTTAGAATATAGGCGGCTGGTGCTATATCTTAAAGGTAAGTTATATAAATTTTTTAATGCTTTATTTTGCAATATTTTCAAAGGTTCAATAAGTTGATTTCTTGTTGGATACCATAAAAGAGTTAAATATTGTAAGTGACAGTGGATAAGGCTAAAATACACTGCTCTTAATAAATGCCCAGGAACGCAATAGCTTAACCTCTTCAATATTCCAATTGGGGCAGCAATCTTTTTCTGTACTTTTTCTATATGCAGTTGCCACGTCAGAGACTCATCAATATAGAGCCCAAGATATTTTATTACTTTAGTGTATTTTAATTGTTGATTATTAACAGTAATTGGAGTCATGTCATGATTTTTTTGAGAAGATATAAACATATGATTCGATTTGTCTAGATTGAGTGTAAGCTTATGTGTATCCAGCCAGTTACAAAGCAGATCTAAGTCAGATGCTATTTTATTTCTGATATTTTTATAATTCTCATCTAAATAGATGAGCAGAGAATCATCTGCATACAATCTTAGTCTGCCAGCCAATCTAAGCCTTGACATTGAGTTTACATACACCAAGAATAAAGTTGGTCCAAGAATGGATCCCTGCGGCACTCCACATGAAACCATTCCCCGACCACTCTGAACTCTATTAACACATACACACTGAGTCCTATCTAATAAATAATTTTTAAAAAGCTTATGACATACCCCACGTACACCAAGTCTCTCCAACTTTAATAACAATATATTATGGTCCACTATATCAAATGCCTTCCGTAAATCAAGCGAAACCACAGCACATTTTTTACCGCTATCTACACCACTCTGTATTTCACAGATCGTGTCAGTGGCAGCCGAACAGGTGTCACTGTGCTTGCGAAACCCATATTGGTGCGGATAAAAAAACTTTTGTTTATTTAGAAAATTAACCAACCTTGAGTTAACCACTCTTTCAAACAATCTTGAAAAGACAGGAAGAACAGAAACAGGCCTATAGTTGCCACAGTTCTCCCGGTCTCCATCCTTAAATATCGGTGTTACCCTGGCGTTTTTCATCCCTTGTGGGACATTACCCCTACTGAGACACTGATTTATTATAAAAGACATAACCTCAGACACTTCCTCCTTACATGTTCTTACCGAAACTACATCTATATCATCACATCCCTTTGCCTTTCTTGGATCAAGCGCACTAATTAAATTTAGAACCTCCCTTGGTGTCGTGGGGTGAAGGAAACAACTCTGTTCACTAACGGGCTCATTGGTCAAGTTCAATTCTTTATTAGGAATAACTTGAGCTAACTTTGGTCCAACGGTGATGAAAAAATCATTCAGTTTTTCCGATATGACCGCCGAGAATATAAGTTTTTTGCGCGGCCAGCGGTCCTACGGACCGGGATGCTTCGAACCAACCTGAAAGGCAGACGAAGCCGATAAATTTCGGCCGGTTGTAGGCTATCGTTTTGGATACGGATCATTGTGATCGCAGGAATATAAAATCTTTTTAATGGATTCATTTTTAAGATCACTTTGGTTGCTAAAAATATTTCAAGGCATATTATATAATGCAGTGGATGGTGGCGAACCTAACTTAACCCACAAATATACAAATTAAGAGTTAGGGCTGAGGTGACGCATTTGATATTTGAGGGGTATAGATTCAAAGTACACAATATCCATGTCTCCTAAATTATTAGTAGACGAAAAAAACGTATAATATAAGTATTAAATACAAATAATTACCATAGTTTTTTTATTGTATTTATGGCACATCTTAGACTAAACAACCAATTTTTTTCCTTAACATTTTAAAAAAATATCAAAGTTATTTGGAAAAAGGAGATGGAGATTGTACGTTTTGTAAATAACAATTCGAGTGTGTCCATTTTGAAAATAGCAAATATGGAGTTTGCCCATTTTGAAAATAATGTAAGGATCGTTTTTCATAAAATTTTGAATGAAACTGTCTTATTTCGCCCATTGTTAGTAAGGTACATTGAAGGGCACCACTTCTGTGTCCACATTTTGGATAAATTGGGAGCGAATGTGGACTAAGTATACCTCAATTTTTTTTGCTGGGCTCTTATCCACGACGCCTTAATACGTTGTCTTTTTCTTGTGGTATTAAGGGTTACCAAGGTTACGTTCCCTTTCATTATAATTTTAAGAAACTCGTGAAAAATACAAAAAAAAAATAGTAAACAACAAACAACCACTGTTTAATGCTTCACGCATCACATGGAACTAACTTAAAAAAGTAAACCCGGAATGACTTTGGCGCGAATTATTATCAACAACCCTGTGCAGGATTTTGCACGCTTTGAAATAATTCGAAACTAACAGCAAAACAACCCATTGGATTGTACACTTTGATTTCTAAAATTGCACAGGAGATTGTACGGTTCGAAACTTAAATGTCAATGGAGCTTGTACATTTTGAATTTAATCCCAATTTTCTGCCATCAAAATCCGTAAGAGCTTGCCCGTTTTGACAAGAAATTATGAGTTATTTCGATTCAGGGCTACAATTAATATGTAAGACGACATCCTTCTCATTTTTAATGAAACATGGAGATCATAGGTACACTTTGAATCTATACCCCTTATTTAACGTCGTTTCTTTTTGGTTTATCCAAAAATTGACCAAACACCCCTATTTTTAGCACCATTCAATAACTTCAAGTTAATTTTCCACTCCTGGCTTTGTAAGTCATTATTATGTCACTAATATGACATTAATTTGACGGACGTTTGAAAATTTGAACAACTTACTTCCCTAGGGATATAAGTAATTTATTTACAACCCTAGAAAAGTTAGTTTTTTGTGCGTCCAGCGGTCCTACGAACCGGTATGCTTTGGTCCGAGCGGCAGACGAAATTGTTAAATTTCGACCTACAGTTGGTGTTTGTTTTAGGTATGGATTATTATGATCGAAGGACTATGGAATTGTTTTGATGGATGCAATTTTAAAATCACTTTTGTTGCGAAAATTATATACAGTGTCACCAGTAAAGTCCGCATCATATGGGATTTTTTTTATTAATAGCTTTATTTAAAATTTGATTTTAACATCAACTTCTGCTTCGATCGAGATGAAAATTGAGCAAAAAAATAGTAGTCACGTGATTCGCATTATCTGTCAAAATTAAAAGTGAGGTTATTTCTGAAAATATCGAAAAAAGTTATTAGAAAAAGTGTTTTTAAATGCAGTTTCTAGCCCACATGCAACATTTCAGCTGCATAAGATAATTTTGATTTTTTACCCACTTCAGCAAAACAAGACTTAACGCAACCTACATAAAACTTCTCAGTTTTGACAAAGCTTTATTTCAGATACATTTTCTTTAAAGTAGCGCCATATTAAGGATGTGTTTTTCTACAAAATCAAAATTAAGCTATGAAAATTTGGTCGCATGTGATGCAAAGTTTATTTGTTTTTGACCCTGTATAAGGTAACTTCATAAAATAAGTATTTTTGAAAACGTAGTTTGTATCTGAAAGAAATACACGTTAACGTTATTATGTCATACCTTAATAATAAATTATAGTATAGGGGTTTTCAATTAAATCGTTGAAAATAGATAAACTCTACGTTAAGTTAAACTAAAATTTATTTTCCACTTAAAAAACACTTTACTGAAGACACTGTGTTCTTTTTTGTCTTAATATCCTGTGAGAAAATAAATTTGCACAAGATACAGGGTGTTTCCTTAAGGGTGGCCACCGGCCTTATCTCGGAAACAACTAAGCATAGAAACTTGGGGGAAAAAATTATGATTAAAGCGGTCATGAGAAAAATCTGGAAATTATTTTTAAGTTCCTCATTTCGCCGCAAGGGGGCACAATTAAAAATATTTTTTTTTAATTCTAAATCTCTCCGAAAATTCCCATATTAAGGTATAACTCTGATTACATCATTAGAAAGCGTAGACAACTCTGCATCCGACCTTGCTAAGAGTGGGGAAAGATATTTTGAAAGTGTAAACATTAAATTCGCTGTAACTTCTAAACGCCTTATGCGATTTTACTAAATTTAAGCTTGTTTGGAAGAGAAAGGTGAGTATCTTTAATTGCCGTATCCAATGATACACGATAGTTTCTAATAAAATTGCCAGAGGGCGCAATTTGTAATAATAATAGTTTTTTGATTTTACCCAGAAAATTCAAATCATACGGTATAACTATGACATCATAATCGGAAAGGAGATAAAATTTGCAAGAAAAAATGTGAAGAGCGCAGTTCGTTTTAGAGTTATTGCCAAAACAATAATTTTTAACACTTTAATCGAAAAAATTATTGTTTTTATAGCTTCAAGGCCAAAGCATTCCACCACACAAAAATATTTTTTTTACGATCGTGCAAAAAGTTACTATTTTTTCACTATCTACTGTGCCAAAAGTTTAACTTTTTTGCTTACCTTTCTCTTCCAAACAAGCTTAAATTTAGTAAAATCGGATAAGGCGTTTAGAAGTTACAGCGATTTTAATGTTTACACTTTCAAAATATCTTTCCCCACTCTTAGCAAGCAAGGTCGGTACGCCAATGAGCCTTAAACCAAAATGATGCAGAATTGTCTACTCTTTCTAATGATGTAATCAGAGTTATACCTTAATATGTGAATTTTCGGAGAAATTTAGAATTAAAAAAAAATATTTTCAATTGTGCCCCCTTGCGGCAAAATGAGGAACTTAAAAATAATTTCCAGAATTTTTTTCATGACCGCTTTAATCATTATTTTTTTCTCCAAGTTTCTATGCTTAGTAGTTTCCGAGATATGGCCGGTGGCCATCCTTAATGAAACACCCTGTATAAATTTTCTTGTGCAAATTTATTTTCTCACCAAGCAGAACTTTTTAGGAAGAGCCACTTTTTTTCGTAGAGTTAATAATTCAAAAGTTTCCCATTTGGTAAGAACTTCCGAAGACACGCTGTATATAAGAGCAAAGTATGTAGGTACCGTAATCACTACTCCGGCCCCACCCAGCTCTTCACCGACTTTCTCCTACAAACGATGTTTTATACAGATTTTAATAGCGTTTATGAATGACATGTGCCTATAGGTACCAGACCTTTGGTTATTTCCATAACCCTAAATGTCTATAGACAATCTGGCTGTTCGAGGTTCAAGTTTGCCCGTTTGCCAGTCAAAGAAGCAATTTAATCCCCATTAGAAAAAGTCCCGTTACTTTCAAAAGCCATCTCCAAACGCGTACCATGCATATTTCATAGTGCCTTAAATTCAATCGCTCTTTCTTAGCGGCCGCCAAAAATCGCGTCCACTTTTTTAAACGAAAACCAGACCAAGCGTTGTCGATTCGACAGACGAAACGCATAAATATCCCGCCACGGCTGCATCTTTATGGATTTGTCGTTTTTCAAGGTCGAGATGAGCCATTGTTTGAAGAAAAGAAGAATTGGTGAGTTGAAAGAAAAAAGTCGGAGCAATGCTACTGTTTTACGTGATTTACCTTTGACAAGCAGCGTTGATTTTCCAACGCGTATAAGAGTCTCTATTTAAATACAGACAACACACAGTGTTTCTGAAAGAAAGAGATGTTTGGCCTGTGCGCAAAACATTTTCTCATAGCATCGAATGCTTGCAACAATTGGCTCTGAAAAGTGATAAAAACACACGAACAACTCAAACCGAAACTACCGTTTTGCACAGGGCTGGCTAATGTGCAAAATATTCCATAGTAACGAATGCTTGCAACAACTAAAATACAAAACAAGATATTTTTTCTACTACCGTAGGTAAAACACTAACTTTACGCACTATAGAAAGTGTATAAAATTTACCTTTTTACGATAATGCGTAAAGTAAATTGAATAATTAGGCATTTTTACTTAAAATTGGTCTGGTTGGCCATTGATAAATGGCGATTTCCTTTTGACATAATATCTAAATGTTGACATTTTTTGATTAATGTAAGGTGTACGTATTATTTATTTTGGATTATTGAAGATTTTAGGTAAGTTTGAATTGTGATAACAAAAACGTACCTACCTAATATTTATATAATTTTATATTTTTAAATCTCAACATTCCGAATATTGCAGATTCTGCACATAAACCTACTTTGGCTTTGCTTCCCAAGAAATCTCAGATAATATACGAGCAAAAGTTTTTTTCTGTGTGTAAAACAAAAACTTTACGCGCTAGTGCGTAAAGTGAAGTGTTTGCATTTTGATTTAGGTATATTATACAGGGTTAGGAAAAATTACCAGAACGGTCGATTATCAAAAAACGTATTATATAAAAAATGTAGGGCTGTTAAAAATGTACATATCGGTGATAAATTGAAATATACAGGGTCGCCCACAAAGTTGTGGAGAATGATAGTTATATTTTTTTAAATGGAATACCCTGTATATTTTTACATTTTTCAGTTCCACATAAAATTATAATTGTTTTTTATTAAATGCATTATTAGTCTATACTTACATACTACATAGTTTCCGAGATATTGACTCTCGAAAAGGTGACATTTTTGAACTTTGACAGCTTATAACTTTCTAACAGTACGTCTACCGGATATAACACGAAAGCAGGAAATATAGTTGTTCCGGTTTAACTTGAAGTTGATTTTTTTGGGAAGATAATAAAAATTGAAGATAGGGACATGTAAGCCGTTTTGCTTTAAGACGTACTGTTAGAAAGTTAGAAGCTATCAAAGTTCAAAAATGTCACTTTTCGAGAGTCAATATCTCGGAAACTATGAAGTATAGACTAATAATGCATTTAATAAAAAATGATTATAATTTTATGTGGAACTAAAAAATGTAAAAATATACAGGGTGTTCCATTTAAAAAAATATAACTATCATTCTCCACAACTTTGTGGGCGACCCTGTATATTTCAATTTATCACCAATATGTAGATTTTTAACAGCCCTACATTTTTTATATAAGACGTTTTTTGATAACCCCTGTATATTTTGAAATAATCGACCGTTCTGGTAATTTTTCATAACCCTGTATATTTTACTGTAGTGGAAAAAATAGTTTATAAAGATCCTTTTTTACTCATGATTGTTGCGTAAAAATTCCCATGCATAATAAAGGACCTATACTTTAAACATTTGTTGTATAAATTACTATTTTCATAGAAAACAAAACCCAAAGGTAAGACAAAAGTTTAACCAACATTCATATTAACAAAACGAACCTGACATGGGTAAGTAGTAAGTAGGTATTGTAAAAGGTCATTGGCTATATTTTGACCGCCCCCTTAACTTTTTTAATATTAAAGATAGAAATTGAATTTTGTTATCAGGTTGTAACTACTAAATAGTTATTTATACTACACTTTTACACACTAGTCGAGAACAATTTTGCGCCCGAGCGATAGCGAGGGCTGGAAATAAAGTTCGAGACTACACGGAAAAAAATCCCAATCCCAAAAATTATTCTATTTTTGAAAAATTAGCCTAACATAAAGCGCTACTATACTTGAATTAAAATAAAATTGTTAGTCCACGAAAAGGATAAACTTGAATGTATAATTGTTTTATTTTTGGCAGTTAAGATAACCATAATTTTGGCTTAATTACAGCTACTTTTAAGTCAATAAGAGAGATTAGTTTAAAATAAAAAATAGGAATAAGGTTAGATTAAATTTTACTTTATATTGTTTCAAGAATTGGTTAACTTAAAACAACTAGTTTATATGAATTGGCATAACTGTTGTCAACTTTTTAATAAAAACAAGGTTATCTTTATGGGGATGATACATATATTTAAACAAATAGTTATTAGACACTAACTTGAAAATATATTACTGTTGAATTGATCTTTCAGTTCGAAACAAATAGACATAAAATGGTAAGCTAATCTAACTTATTTTATTACATTTCATTCATTACATCTCTTTTTTCTTTATCTTTTACAGAAAGCAACTATACTAAAATTTAAAAAAAAACACAAGTTTTCTTTCTCCCCCCCTTCATATCTGACTTTTTCTTTCACACCTCTTCGACACGGATGAATTTTTCTAATCAAATAATAATTATAATAATAATAATAATAATAATAATAATAATAAATCAAACTATATTTTTCTTATCACACACACTTGAACTGATTTCCACAAAGCACTTCATTTGACATTGGAATTATACTGATATGTCCTGTTTTTCCTTTCATTTCCCGCCCACAGTGGCTTTTTTACTGGTCCCGGACCTTTCAGCGTGCTGATAGATTTTCACCTCTTGACTGCAAACAAATTTTCTCACTCCCTATGCGTGCTATTGAAAGCTCCATTATGGATTAGTTCCACCTTAACTTTATTATATTTTCTCTTTTGCTAACAACATCAGCTGTTCATAATTTTTACTTTAACATCCTGATGATGAGTGTTTCTACACTCGAAACATGTCGATTCTAGCTTATTAGCTACTGAATTAAAATTGTGGAGAAAGACTTTATGGTTTTCTTTTCCCTATATTATTCAACTCCACTTTGAGTATGGACTACTTCTTCAAAAATAGACATAAGCTTGTAGTAACTTTGGCTATATTTGCCACCCTTGCCATTTGACTGTTGACCTTTTCATGTTAATAGAAGTAATCTAAAAATATACGTTTGCACTGAATTTCTTTCCTTACTATTCCTCGTACTAAACTAAACGGAATGTACTTTGTTTTAATATTTGTTAGCTTTCTTCTGCAAGATGTATGCTAAATTTCATATAACATGTGGTCCTCACAACCAGAGGCAAAATAACAAAGTTTTGCTTTTTTTTCAAGTGATTTATAATCCATAAAAATAAGGTCTGCAATATGGGGAAGTTTTCGTAACTTATGTCGATATGAATCGCGTAATGTTAATGTTACTTATAAATTTTTTTAAATTGCTTTGCAGTCGGCTTGGTGTTTCCGAATCTTAAACCATAGACTTACCAGATTTGTGTTTGCAGCTAAGTCTAGCTGACTTGCACATGGGTCAACAAACTAAAGGCAGCCATTAGATAAAAGATTAATAATGTCACTTTAAGTGTACTCGCTATTAAACCAAGGAACAGTAGTGGTTCATTTTAATATTACTATACTCAATGAAAGATTATTTGATGTTGAATTAAATTTTTAATTATTTAATTTCAAGAATAGCTGTATTTGTCCTATATTTGCTTACTTTCAGCATTAGATTAGAATTAAATTGAGATAAGGATAACGATTACTCACCTAAAGTTTACTTGCTTTTACATTATGATAACTTAATATTGGTTAATATACTACTAAACTTATGCCAGGGTTACTTACTCTTGTTTTAAGTTAAGGCATGCTTTGATGTACGGATTACAATACTCACTTTAAGCTTGTTGACCCTTAAAAGAAGTAATGGTGACTGTGTCATTTAAGAATACCATGCTTTGAATAACAAGAATACTTGCTCTTGCGGATATGCGAAACTAGTCTATACTTAATTGAAGCCTATCACTCTTGGTTATAGTATATATTTTTTTCCGTGATAGTAAATATACTTACATTCCGTGAAGTATATAACATTTTTTCTTCTCCCCGCAGAATTTGTTCTTGGATTTTAATTAATTATTTAATTCGATTTTTTTCGTATGAAATTATGGATAGCTTTGACCGGTTTCTATAGCATCATAAGCATTGTTATTTTAAATACAACGTCAAGCTGACAGTTTATTATCAAAAATTGAGAGAAATTGAAATTATTAATTTGTATAACAGCCAAATGGATATAGAAAAATCAGCAAATGTCGCTTGTCTGGCGCTGCTGCCAGAAAAATCGAGGAAGAGGTATGAAGCAACGTATCAATACTTCAAGAAATGGTGCCAAACAAAGACTGCTACTGCAGTTTCAGAAACCGTGCTTTTGGCGTACTTTCACGAAAAATCTGCTGTATTAAAGCCTCCATCAAGCTTATGGTGTGAATATTCCATGCTGAAGTCCACCCTTTTCATAGAGGAAAGCACAGATATTTCCAAGTATCCTAAATTTCGAGCATTTTTAAAAAGAAAAAAATGACTGATATAAACCCAAAAAATCTAATGTGTTTGACAGGGAAGATGTAAATAAATTCCTGTTTGAAGCCCACGATGATATTTATTAAATGATGAAGGTTGTCATGATAATGGGAATTGCTGGAGCGTGTCGTTCTAGTAAACTCTGCGCAATGAAAATGGACAATGTTGAATTAAGGCATGAAGTCCTATTTCCCAGGTAGCAGGATGACGTCTTTAAGACGTCGAATATTGGTCATCAGCGACGTCATAAATTACGTAAATGAAACGTTTAAAAGACGTGCGTAAGTCACAGACCAATGACGTCTTTTTTGACGTAAAAAATACGTCATCTTAAGACGTCTTTTTAGGTGTAGAAAACGTCAAAAAACGTCATAATTTACGAAAAACGAAAAACTTCCTAAAATAATACATAATAGGGGTAAAAAAATACATATAAATATTTTATGTAAAAAATCCTTTTAATGATAATAAATTAACTATTACAACTTTCATGAGTACGCAGAATTGGAAAAATGCTAAGGAATCCTTTAATGGCGGCCAAAATACTTCTTTTTTTGGGGCGTCACCCAGTATGAGGGCACAACGGCTACTCCCCCGCCGTCAATAGCCTCGAACTCGATAACCATACATTTATATTCGTTTATAACACAAAATATATAGAAACCATGATAGAAACTAAATCAAAATCACCATAAACTTTTTACATTCACTTTTGCCGAACTGTCGACTGCCTGACTGCTAGCGCCAAAACAGAATACCAATGCGTTCTGCGTTCTGTCAGACTGCCAATGTCATAAAACGAAGCGCGGGTAATTTAAATTTGATATTCGCAGACTTTTAATGACAAAATATTCGCTTTTGCAAATTTTAGATACATGAATGGTTAATTTGAAATGGTAATATTTTAAAAGTTTTATGATACGTACGTGCCTTTAACTATAAGAAAAAGCTATTCTCAGGCGTTTTACTTATTTAAAGGTCTTTCCCACTATATTTTCAAAAAACTTGGTCACTTAGATACTTTTTAATGATACGTATAATTCAATAAAATGACTAAAAATGGACGTTTTTATTACGTAAAATTATGACGTATAATACACGTGTTAAAAACTACGTTATTTTGACGTCATCTTGCGACCAAAAGACGTCAAGTGACTAAAAATCACCAATATTCGACGTCATAAAGACGTCATCCTGCTACCTGGGTTGTTCCTGATTCCAGAAATGGAATGGCACGTAAATTTATAGTGACTAAAAGTGACGATAAGAAGGTTTGTTATTTCAAAATAGTTCGAAATTATATTGATGTAAGATCCCACATGACGAATTTTAATCCTCGCTTCTTCATGCGATATCAAAATGGAAAGTGCTTAAACCAGCCTGTCGGAAAAACTCGATTTCTTCAATTCCATGTAAAATTGCTAAATTTCTGAACTTTCAGAACTTTAAGGAGTATACTGGACACTCCGCTAGAAGAACGCCGACCACTTTATTAGCGAATACTGGAGTTGATGTCTTAGCCCTCAAGCGACATGGCGGATGGAAATCTGCAACTATATCGCGGAAAGTTATGTAGCGGAGAGCGTCAACAATAAAAAGGAAGTTGCAAATAAAAATGTATACAATATAACTAAGCCAGAAGTCTCCCGCAGTACTTCAAGAGTAACAGAAAACTTGGTTGGAGATGGAGAAATTATGGAGTCAGGACATTTCATACAAATTAAGAAAAAACGAGAAAACATTTATCCAAATTTTGTAAATAATATTCATAATTGTAATAATTGTACTATTAATATTCATATCACTTAATATTACTCAATTTTTTAAAAATCATTGTTTTTATATGGCCTAAATTATCACAACCCGTCGTCAAGGGCAATCGATGCCTTTTTGGTAATTGTTACTTACGACCTTCAAAACAGTGTCAAAATGCGTTGTTTATAATATAGGGAGGAGAAATAGTTATTTACACTACAAGGGAGGCAGGTGATACATACCAGTCGAGGACATAGTTTGCGCCCGAGCGATAGCGAGGGCTTGCAAAATAGTCTGAGACTAGTCAAGAATACTACATCCCGAGTTTTGTATTATATTTTTTCTTCTCCAGTTCCCTCAAATTAAAAAAAAATGTTTTTTTATTTTATAATTTGAGCTATCCAACTCAAATACCCTGATTGCTATGGAATTCATAATGTTCATAATCAAACAAACGTTCTGTCAGTGTCAGTATTTTTAAGAAATATAAAAAAAAAATAGATATCGATGCACTTGCGAATGCAGCTTGCGCTGCTCTATTACCTCAGAAATCGAAGGAACGGTACAATCGGTGTTACAAGGAATTCAAGGATTGGTGCAGTATTAATGCAAGTGATGAAAGAGTCACCGATAATTCTATGCTGGCGTACTTTGTACTTCCCTAGGGAGGTAAAACATACTTACCTCCCTCAAATCAGTATCAAAATGAAGTACTTACTGAGTAAGGAATACAAAAAATATATTTTATCGTCAACCGGCAGTAAAGCCTTACATTAGAGAGTTTTCGTTGTATTTGCAAATTCAAACGGTTAACCATAACGAATACGAATACGAAGCCTCTATTTGACAGATCGTAAAAATAGTTTTCGTTCAATTCGCTTAACGTTAACGTTAAGTCGAATTCGACAGTAAACCTAACAAATATAACATAACCTATCTTTAATGGTTTGTGTTCATATTTTTATATACGTTTTGTGCTATCTTTTTTGCTTGGTTTTAATTTCCTAGTACTCAAACTTCTAGAAGATCATGATAGACGAAAGGTTGCTTTTATTGGACTCATCCAGTGATTCGGATTTGGATGATGCCCTTCTCTTGGAGGTGCTTGATCGCCAGGACATTCATTATCGAGCACAGTTGTATGGAAATTTCAATTTAGAAAACTATAATAATGCTAAATGCAAACTTTATTTCCGATTTGAAAAAAATCACTTGACTGGCTGAAGCACTTAGGATTCCCAATAATGTAATAACAGAAAGCAACCATAATGTTTCTGGCGTGGAAGGGCTTTGAATTTTGTTAAGGAGATTAAGCTAACCTAGTAGGCTAGTTGATTTGGAGGTCCTTTTTGGACGGTCAGCTTCAGCTCTCTCAAAAATCATTGACTTCATGAACAACCATATATATGACAATTTTGGACACTTACTTTCCGATTTAAGGAAGCCTCAGTGGTTAAACCAAGAACGGCTAAGGATGTATGCAAATGCAAATGCAGTTCGTAAAAAAGGATCTGTCAAAAATTGGTCATTACGCATGCGTTCCGTTTTCGCTATGGCTTTGTCTTCCGTCCGTTAGCTCCCGCCACTTATCCGAAAGGATAACGATAAATGACAGCTCAAATGTCAAAGTTGTCAAATAGCGGCTATCGGAATCGCTTTTAAAAGACAACGAAAACTGTCTTCTATCAGAGTGATTTCCGGAAGTAAAGGAACACTTTATTTTATTGTAAAATAAAATACTTTACCTGCCGCAAATGCGGCAGATAATAGTATATTAAAGTGCACGTTTCATAAGAAGCGGTTTTATTGCACGCGAGCCACGAAGTGGCGAGTTTTTTAATTGACACGTGCGCTAAAACGCCTTATGAACCATGTGCTTTATACTATTTTTTCTATTTGTAGTTTTTTCAATAAAAAATACATATTTAAAAAGAAAATAAATCCTTTAAATTTTTATGTCTAAATTTTATGTTGGTAATACTATTTTTTATCATAGTAACCTCTGGACAACAAAAATTATTTTGCGAACTGTCATTTTTTGATTTATTGCCCATTTTCACCACGAGATTCTAAAGTTATTTTAGCGATATGAGATTTGAAATTGGACGGAATACGTTGTGTGATCCTGGTACATTCGGAACATATACAGAGCGTTCGGAAATTCGGGCGATTTTGCTAATTTTTTTGGAATTTCAAAAGACGTGATTTTACGTCAATTTTTCAATTTTAATGCTACCAACATCAAATAAAGAAAAAACGCGTATCGAAATAGCTTTATTATGAACTTCATTTCAAGTTCATAATGAACTTATTATGAACGTCAAATAGAAAAATACTTTTACCTGCCGCAAATTTTTTCTTGAGAGGTGCTTTGGAATACGCACGTGGTCGGCAGAAATTTTCTGACATATCATAAAAAATCGTCTGTCACTGTCACGCCTTTCCCTATTACAGCTCGATAAATAGTAGGTCAAATTTTTTGAGGGGTGCTTTGGAATACGCACGTGGTCAGCCGAAATTTTCTAACGTGTCATTTTTGACGTGTATATTTGCTGATTTCTTTCACAGATTACAGAAAAGAACTTAGATAGGAAACTGAACTCTTCTAATTGTCAAATAATATTTGTCGCTAGTAGTCGTAGTATTTGCGATCCAAAACACAAAAAGAATAAAAGGAAACTGTTTATTGCTTTCTATACCTAATAAAGAAAACTGTTTTATCGATATCACGTAGATAACTGTTTTATCGGTGGACACCATTTGCCGCTTTTTAAATTCAAAATTGATATTGCTGGGATTGAATATTCATTTTTTGCCGCTTTGTATGAGAATTTTGGAGAGTTATTTGCTACTTTATTTTTTGAACAATACTGGAAATTGAAGGCGTTACCAAGTGGGACGAGCAGGGGAATAAAAATTAAGCATGTTTATAGTTATCTTTATTTTATAATGCCTCTAATTAATTTTAGTACAATCGTGTAGACATTAGAAATAAAAATATACCATAAAAATGTATTATGTCCTGCTTAATTTTTATTTGACTGGACCTTACTCTTTAGTTTGTGGTTATAGCGATAATAAAGTAAGAAATAATGTGGCTCCAAAAATGCTGATATATAAAGCAGAAAAAATGAATAATTCAAACCTAGCAATACAACAATTTGCTGAAAAAAAGTAAGGAATCAAATATTAATTTGTATGAAAACTATAGAGAGTAATTATTAATATTTATTACAAATGCAGAAAATACATAGATACTGTATAAAAATCGTTAAAAACTATACTGAAATTATTTCCCAGTAAGAGTGGATATAAACCAAAATGAACTTTGTGATGAGTTGGAGTAAGCAATACAAGAAGAATGATGATGGGTTACGTGCACTTTTACTAGGAAATTGATAATAATAATAAATTGAGTAAATACAATTAAATAGTGTCGAAGACGAAAAGTGTTACACAATAACATATCCAGTATAATTATGTGTAAATTCTCTAGATCTATAAAAAACAATCTTTAACCTATCCATGACCAAGATATCTATAATATTTATCCACATTATAGAGGTTCTATTTTAAATATAGTAAGTTAAAAATATGTCTCTTTAGTTTTTTCAGGTTGTCTTTTACTTTTATGTCATTCGGTAGATGATTACAAGGCTTAATACATTGATAGTATGCACCCTTTTAAGTCATGGCTAATCTGCCTGGGATATTTATATTATAGATTTCTTGTCGGATATATTTGTTGTGCTTTAACATATTTACAAAAAACGATTGAGTCTTAAAGAAGAAGAGTATGCATGCATTCTTAAATAAAAATTGCAGATACAATCAATAGTCGATACTCCTTAAATTTTCCTCTGCATGATGCTACATAATTTAGATGCATTAAAATTCGAAGGGCTCGTTTCTGACAAATAAAAACCTTAAACGCTTTAATAATTAATCAAACTAAAAAGCGGAAAATAAATATAGTTTAAAATAATTCTTGAAATTCTTAATATAGGCAGAAAATAATAATGAACGATAAACATTAGTATTATTGTAAAAAAAAGCGTGGGGCGCTTTGTGCTATATTTTTCGTATATCGAGCACCCCATGCTTTTTTCTCAATAAAACTAATGTTTGTCGTTCATTATCATTATGCTTTTTTTAAGCTAAAATTTTTTTTTTGTATTTATTAACCAATGTGAGAATGGGTGAATAATTTTTTTTTAAATACTTACGGGTAATTTTTTAATACAACCTGGTTTCCACCCAATGTTTTTACACTTACAATTTCTTGCATGCTGAAGAACTCTTTTACTACTCACAAAAAGTACCTACCTAATTATTATTAAAAAACAGGTTTAAAATTAAAGGTCTTAAATACTAAAAATGAAAGTAATACCCAAGAACACCATGTTGTTCTTGCCGGATATTCCTTCATTAACTAACCTTCGAGTTCTCCTGAAATTGTAGACTGTGTTGGAATCGCCCTTTGAATGTTGTCTGCAAAACCTAAAAGCAAAAAAATTCTTCATAAGAGGACCGTGTTTGAGTAATAGATAGGGACGGATGGCAACCCAACAAGCCATGACACTTATAATAAAGCCAGCAGAGTGAAAAATAGGACAGCTACAGACACCGCCCAAACGATGTCACTGATAACATAAAAAAAAATTGCACTGGCGAAAATCTTAGACTGAGGCAAGCCCAGAAATCAAAAACTTTTCAAACTACAAACTTTTTTACTAAAATATTTTCTACATACCTGGTATACGCAGAGTCGGCACAGCATTTCTTTTAAGTCCCCTTTTCGTTCCCGGAGCGAAACATTCATTTTTAACACAAGATTCAAAATTTAAAGTCAAAAATAAAGCTGCGCGACAATAACGAACGAAACCACAGCAACGAAACGAATGACACAGAAAAATAAAGGGTTTATTACGAATGATCGCAGATCGCAAAGGACTATGGCGTCTCCTGTACGAAAACTCGGAAACTAAAGTGGGCGGAGCCAACTACTGTCGCCATCTACAATTTGCGATCTGACATAAAAAATAATTTAAATAATATATTTTGGCGGGAAAGCCGAAGTAACCTATCTAAGTTTCTGTAATCTGTGATTTCTTTGTTATAATAAAATGCGATGAGTTATACCTCAATTTTTTATATTATAAATTCTGAACGGTTGGCGATAAAATTTTGTATGCACCACACCACGTCAGTAAAGTGTCTTTATCTACTCGCCTGTTATTCGCCTCGCTCGCTCATCTCATAATTTCTGACTCGTCCGATAAAGAATCACTTTACTGCCTTGGTACATAAATAACTAATATTTCTTTACTCAGAAAATGGTTATAAATCAAAGTCGGATTTTTTAATGACCTATTTATTTTTATGTAATTTAAAAGGGGATTAGGTATAAGAGCTTCAAAAGTACCCCATATGTTATAGTTATCTTTTATTGTTTTCTAATTATTTGCCAAAATTTCCAAGATACTGCAGGGGGGTCCCTTCCTACACCCGGTACTTATTAGTTTTATATCCAACATTTTGACGGTAGGTTCAGTATGCAGAGGTCGGTAACACTGCACAATAATGTCATAGATTTCGTGTTTATGTTTTTAAACCAAATAACAATATCGTAATATTTACCTATAACTTCGTAAACTACCTAAAGATGATCCTGCTTGCAAACTTTTGCAGATTATACTCCCATATCGCTGACGGTATCGAATTCTCGAGTAAGATCTGAAAAGTGATATTTAAATCAACCAGTCAACGCACTTGACCGCATTTCTCTGGTATCTTCAGGTCGTGAAGCGGATTAAAATATCAAGTTAAGGTATATTTGCAGTGATATACATGATAGTGATATACCTATACAATATGTCCGCAGAATGTCACGTCTTGTAAGTTGGCATCTTCTTTCCTTGCTAGTTTTATCCGTTTGGTTTAAAAAATTAATCTTCAGATCGAAGCTTTCCATCGGGCATTTATCGTCAAGTTATTACCTCTCGAATATTTTACAAATAAAAGTTTTGAAAATTTACCCACATTCAAGACAGTATTTTTAATTAGGAAAACTTTTGTTTTAAAACAAATAAAAAAGGTTTTTTCGATATTACTATCTATTAGTATCTATCTAGCATTAGATCTTTAACCTAATGTTTCTTAAATGTAACCTTAAAAACGGAAAACATAAATTTCCGAAAGCTCGGCGTTTGTAAAAAATGAGTTTTACTTCAGCCCTAGACCGCTTCCCCTAGAAATTAGGAATCGTTTATTCAACTATTCCGTCGAGACTACCTTTACATATAACAATATATTACATTACACACAGACATAATAATAAATAGGCACTGTTATGCCGGCTGATTTTAGTGGAATGCAGTAAATTGCATATTTATGCTTCCAGATTGCTTATTACAGATTATACGCACTTTTAATTATTTAACAAGCTGTGGATAATGAGTGGTAAAAAATAAAATAATTGTATCTAAGTTGGAAACATGTCTTAAGGTGTGGAATCCCAAACGACTATATAGTGGCTCAATATATACAGGGTGTCTCTAAACGGACTGCAAAACGCTAGCACAAATTCTTAAGGCTAAAATATGAGGATCTAGCACAATTTTTCTTATTTCAAAAGTTAATAGTTTCCAAAATACGCATTAATTTTTTTTTTACTTTGTTATACTGTCAAGGCAAGATTGATTCTATAGCATCTACACGGTGGGCCAAAAATGTGACCACATTTGAATTTTTGGAATAACTTTGTTGTTGAAATTTATTTTTGAAGCAAATTTGCAGGACATATTAACAAAAGTATAGGTTCTTGTAAAATAAGGCAGGGCAGGTTAAAATAAGAAGTTAATTGAAACTAGTCGCAAAAATATTTATATAAAACATAAGTGAGTGGACAGTTAGGAAGCGACATCATGCTGCTGGATTATTATACAGGGTTCCCCATTTAAAACGAAACAGGCTAAATATCTGGTTTCACGTTAATTAAAAAAAAACGCTCGGACCCGTTGATTTTTATTTCGAGGAGGACATCTTTTTCGTATATTTTTAATCTTGTTACTTCAAGCCCCTAGGAGGGAGGGGTGGGTAAGATCTAAATCTTAAATGGATACCCCTATTTTATATAATTTTTTTGGATTCTGCATAAAATTCTAAACATTTTTTAATAAAAGCATTATTAGTCTATACTAAACAGTTTCCGAGATATTGACTTTTAAAAAATGAGATTTTTGAACTTTGACCGCGTCTAGCTTTCTAACTGTACGTCTTAGAGTAAGTAAAACAGCTTACATGTCCCTATCTTCGATTTTTATTATCTTTCCAATAGTGTCAACTTCCGGTTAAACCGGAAGTACCATATTTCTTACAACCGGTTTAACCGGAAGTTGACACTATTGGAAAGATAATAAAAATCGAAGAGAGGGACATGTAAGCCGTTTTACTCTAAGACGTACAGTTAGAAATCTAGACGCTGTCAAAGTTCAAAAATCTCATTTTTCAAGAGTCAATATCTCGGAAACTGTTTTGAATAGACTAATAATGCTTTTATGAAAAAATGTTCAGAATTTCATGCAAAATCCAAAAAAAATATATAAAATAGGGGTATCTATTTAAGATTTAGATCTTATCCCCCCTCCCTCCTAGGGGCTTGAAGTAACAAGATTGACAATATACGCAAAAGATGTCTTCCTCAAAATAAAAATCGACGGGTCCGAGCGTTTTTTTTTTTTAATTAACGTTGAACCAGTTATTTAGCCTGTTTCGTTTTAAATGGGGAACCCTGTATTTATATATTATGAATAATAATAAATAAGTAATTTTTGTACATTTGACTTCTTTACTATTAACGATCGCCAAGATAAATGTTTCAAAAATATTTGCATTCACTAAGTATCACTAGTAAAATTTTATTAAATAGGTTTAAATTTAGTATCACTGAGTATGGGTAACAAAAGGCTCGAACGTTGTTTGTCTTCCAGACCGACGGCAATATACTTGCTCAGTGTTGCCAATGATTCCGATGACTTTTTTACAAATTACAGGTATTTTTGTAAAAAATAATAATTTGAAAGAAAAAGATTTGTTTAAATCATTAATCATAAACTATTATCGAATTGTATATAGTTTATAATAGCTATAAACTATAAAGCTTTTATAAGACCTTTAAGAACATATATGCATATGAAATTTTTGTTTTTATATGTAGAAACTCCCCTTGAAATATACATACGGAATTTGTGGACACCCAGCATAATAAAATAATTTTGAGTGTTGCAAGTTTCATAATATACCTCGGAAAAACCATATATCATTACGTAACTGAACCTTCAGTTCAAAAATTGCAGAATTAAAAGTTCGCAAAGAATTTTTCAGTTTTTCCTGATCCAGTATTTTATCTTTTCAAGCTTAGCAAACTCATTATACAATAATATAATAGTAAGAATTTATGTATCATATTTCCACGATGATACAGTTCTTGGCTTGAAAAAGAAACCTCAAAGGGATTTTTGTAACACATCGGTGCTGTCAACGGCAAAGAAATAACTGTGAGAACCCCTAGTGTACATACCACAATGCTAATTATTTTAGCATCGGTTTCAGAAAACTTCAACGAAATCTGAGAAGTAGAAGCAGTTTTTTTTTACAAAGATTTATTTAAATTTAATTATTTTAACCAAATAATCGGTTTTCTGGAACGAAAAATATTGTGAATAAGACATACCTACAAGTTAAAAAACTTTGTCGAAAATATAAAAAAATTTTGAGTTAGAAAATTAAAAAACCTACTAGCAAAAACTGCCCAATATGGGAAAATTCCTCCTCCCCCCGACACGACATATTATAGCTAAATTATTTGTTATATATAAAAAAATTTGGGGTCGATACCCAAGTAGCATTTTTAGACACATTTTGGTAAATGTATCGAAACCTATGTTTCTGTTTCCGACACCAAAAGAAAACTGTTGGCTATAAATTTGAAAACGTTTTCGCGAAACATACACATTTTAAATGGCGCTATTGCTCGTGTTTCCAAGTGGTTGGTACTAGCTGTGACTTTCCCTATTTTGAGGCAATAATCGATAATTTTATGGAAAATGTTACATCAAAAGTATTTATACTCAATCGTAGAGTTTGAAGATGTCAAAATGGACAAATAATTCGAATTACCTGCATGTTGTGAGAAAAACAATATACAGACGAAATAATTTCAGTCGTGATTTATTTCCCTTAGTTATTGCAAAGGAGAAACAAATACAACATAATATACTACAAGGGATGTAAGTAACATTTACTTTATAGTTGAGAACGATTATGCGCCCGAGCGATAGCGAGGGCTGGCAATAAAGCTGGAGCTGACAGTTTATTATTAAAAATTGAGAGAAATTAAAATTATTGATTTGTATAACAGCCAAATGGATATAGAAGAATCAGCAAATATCGCTTGTCTGTCGCTGCTGCCAGAAAAATCGAGGAAGAGGTATGAAGCAACTTATCAATACTTCAAGAAATGGTGCCAAACAAAGACTGCTACTGCAGTTTCAGAAACCGTGCTTTTGGCGTACTTTCACGAAAAATCTGCTGTATTAAAGTCTCCATCAAGCTTACGATGTGAATATTCCATGCTGAAGTCCACCCTTTTCATAGAGGAAAACATAGATTTTTCCAAGTATCCTAAACTTCGAGTATTTTTAAAAAGAAAAATGACTGATATAAACCCAAAAAATTTAATGTGTTTGACAGGGAAGGTGTAAATAAATTCTTGTTTGAGGCCCCCGATGATATTTATTTAATAATGAAGGTTCTAATGATAATGGGAATTGCTGGAGTGTGCCGTTCTAGTGAACTCTGTGCAATGAAAGTGGACAATGTTGAATTAAGGCATGAAGTCATATTTGTTACTATTTCTGATTCCAAAAATGGAATGGCACGTAAATTTATAGTGACTAAAAGTGACAATGAGAAGGTTTGTTATTTAAAAATAGTTCCAAATTACATTGATATAAGATCCCACATGACGAATTTTAATCCTCGCTCTTCATGCGAAAATGGAATGTGCTTAAATCAGCCTGTCGGGAAAAACTCGATTTCTTCAATTCCAAGTAAAATTGCTAAATTTCTGAACTTTCAGAACTTTAAGAAGTATACTGGACACTCCCTTAGAAGAACGTCGGCCACTTTATTAGCGAATTCTGGAGTTGATGTCTTAGCCCTCAAGCGACATGGCGGATGAAAATCTGCAACAAATTAAAGCGTCAACAATAAAAAGGAAGTTGCAAATAAAATTTTTTTACATTATAACGAAGCCAGAAGTCTCCTGCAGTACTTCAAGAGTAATAAAAAACTTGGTTAGAGATGGAGAAATTATGGAGTCAGAACATTTCATACAAATTGAGAAAAAAACGAGAAAACATTTATCCAAATTTTGTAAATAATGTGCATGTACAGTGTCACCAGTAAAGTCCGCATCATATGGGATTTTTTTTATTAATAGCTTAATTCAAAATTTGACTTCGGCATCAAGTTCTGCTTTGATCGAGATGAAAATTAAGCCAGAAAATATTAGTCACGTGATTCGCATTATCTGTCAAATTTTAATTTTTTCCAAAAAATAATTCAAAAGTGGGGTTATTTCTGAAAATATCGAAAAAAGTTATTAGAAAAAGTGTTTTTTTTAATGCAGTTTCTAGCCCACGTGCAAAATTTGAGCTGCATAAGATAATTTTCATTTTTTACCCATATTTTGTAAATTTCAAAACTTTTACAAAATAAGACTCAACGCAACCTACATAAAACTTCTTAATTTTGACAATGCTTTATTTCAGATACATTTTCTTTAAAGTAGCGCCATATTAAATGTGAGTTTTTCTACAAAATCAAAATTGGGCTATTAAAATTTGGTCGCATGTGATGCAAAGTTTATTTGTTTTGGACCCTGTATAAGGTAACTTCATAAAATAAGCATTTTTGAAAACGTAGTTTGTGTCTGAAATTAATACACCTTAATATTAAGACAAAAAGAACACAGTGTCATCAGTAAAGTGTTCATTAAGTGGAAAATAAATTTTAGTTTAACTTAACGTAATGTTAATCTATTTTCAACGATTTAATTGAAACCCCCTTTACTTTATTTTTTATTTTTTTACTTTCAGACACAAACTACGTTTTCAAAAATACTTATTTTATGAAGTTACCTTATACAGGGTCCAAAACAAATAAACTTTGCATCACATGCGACCAAATTTTAATAGCCCAATTTTGATTTTGTAGAAAAACACACATTTAATATGGCGCTACTTTAAAGAAAATGTATCTGAAATAAAGCCTTGTCAAAACTAAGAAATTTTATGTAGGTTGCGTTGAGTCTTATTTTGCAAAAGTGGTGCAATTTACAAAATATAGGTAAAAAATCAAAATTATCTTATCGAGCTGAAATTTTGCATGTGGGCTAGAAACTGCATTCAAAAACACTTTTTCTTATAACTTTTTTTGATATTTTCAGAAATAACCCCACTTTTGAATTATTTTTTGAAAAAAATTAAAATTTAACAGATAATGCGAATCACGTGACTAATATTTTTTGGCTTAATGTTCATCTCGATCGAAGCAGAACTTGATGCCTAAGTCAAATTTTGAATAAAGCTATTAATAAAAAAAAATCCCATATGTTGCGGACTTTACTGGTGACACTGTATATAAATTGTACTATTAATTTTCACGTCACTTAATATTACTCAATTTTTATAAATCATTGTTTTTATATGACATAAATTATTACCACCCAAGGGTGGTAAGTTAACTTACAAACCGTCGTCAAGGACAATCGATACCTTTAAGTTTTTAACGCGCTCTCAATTTATTTGCATTGAGATATTATTCTGGTCCTAAATAGAGTGGAGACACAATTTTTAGTATGAATTTTCTATAATGTTTCGTATATCACGTAGCTATAATTAATAGATACATTATTTAAACGGAAACACCGTTTCGATAATGTATCGAAAATAATGCGAAACAAACGTAGCTAAAGTAAAATCAACTTGCATAATCTAAAGCAAAAAGAGCCCACAGAAATATTTTATATTAAGTTAGTAACACCAAAAAATGTAAAATGGTTAATAAGGACATTCAAAACAAATAAAATTAAACATATTCAAAAAACTAAACTAAAAACAATTTAAAAATTATAATTATTGAGGAAGACCCGTCTGGTTATATATATTACAATTTGTATGATCGACGAGCAGGTAGTGAGTGTGAGAATATGTTGCTGAAAGTTTCGAAAATTATTTTCTTCACAAATTTCGTAAATTAATTGACACCACAGTTTGGTAAATATTTCGAAGCAAAAAATACCAATTTGTTTCGATTCACTTAAAAATCGAAAATCTATCGTTACATTTTGGTAACGCATGTATCATATATAACTTCACAATTTTAACTAAAAATGTTTCGAAGAATATTCAAGTCCTTGTTTGTTAAATGCATCGATACTGTGGTTTATAAAATTGTTCGAAACAAAGAATTCAAAAATATTTCAAAGATAATTCGAAAATGTGTCGAAAAAGTTTCGGAACACAATTTGATATTGGAATCGAAAATGTTTCGAAACGTTTGCCAGCAAAGAATTTATTTTTAAATATGCCTTCAGGGTAGGGACCTATTGGAGGTACATTTTAAAATAAATTATGTACAGGTTATCTCAAAAACACGATACGTAGGTATCAAAATTGCATTTATTAAAATGAAATTCCTTGTACATTATTTCATTTTCGGTTTCCTCTATCAAAATAAAAATTAGTTTCATCGAGGTTTACCGTACTTAACCTTGCGTATTTAGTGAAAATATGATTAATATTGTAATCATTAAATTCTCAACATATATTTTATTTTTCAAACCAAATTCACAATAAAGCCTACTAACTGATTCATTAAAATGATAAATTTGAGGATAAATTGTTTAATTTAAAAGTAACACCCTGTATTTTATATTAGCAGCAGATGTGAAATTTAATTGTTTATCGAAAAAATTAAACTTTCCCATAGCTAATTACTCACGTTTTCGTGAAAAATGCAAATATTTATAAGGCTGATTTTAATCAATTAAATATTAATCAAATCATCTATGTCATGTTGAAAGGTCAGAATTGGTTGTAAAAACGGAAGGTTTACGGTGAGTAAAGCAGTTTTGCAGACATTTTCCAGAAATGAAAATCATATTAATTTGTTCTTTTCGAAACTACCACTATTATAACTAAATGGGGATTTGTAACGAAACACTTTTACAGATAACTGACAAACACTTAGATATATTATAATTATGCGACTTTGCAAAATGCCATAGGTGTCTTGATAAATATTAAATTAATTAAAATCAGCTTGCATTTTGAATATTTGCACTTTTCCGGAAAACGCAAGTAATTGTCTATGCGGGAAAGCTTAACACTTTTCGAACGGCAATTAAATTTTACTTCGGTTGCTAACATAAAATATATGGTTTTACATTTTAAATTACACAAGTTATTAATATTTCAAACTTGTAAATATTTTGTCGCACTTTTGGGACACCTTGTATAAGTTTGTGAATTTTTCATAGGTACACCATAATTAACCAATTCTAGTGTGAATTTGGTTGGTTGCTTTGTAGAAGACACGCGTCAGTTTGCTTTTGTGGAGCTCATTTTTATATTATATTTTCCATATATCCGGTTTTAAAAAATATATTGGCTTGCAGTTTTCACAGATATTCTTCTTATTTATTCTTGTTTTTGCTTAAGTCAAAAAAGATATATCGTTAGTAGTAGTAGTAGCAACAAGTTTTATTTAGCAAAAAGCTACAATTAAATGTTTTTTAATACATTTTTAACAAATTTTTATAGATTTATCTTTTAATTTTAAAACGCAACCTTTTTTTAACAAAAACAGACAGAAAAGTTAAACAATTTGCAAACTGTAGCACACAAACTGTATTTTTTGTTTTTTAATTAAAAAATGTTATTTTAAAGTTTTAATGATATTTGAGGTTGACAAGATACTTCGAAATTATTATATTCTATCAAACCTTTATGAAAATTAGATTTATAAGCTAATGTTTTAGACACTTTATCAACATAAAAATTTTGATTAGGTAGTTCTTGTTTTATAATTATGATCGTCAAAATTAATAGAACAAATTTGTTTTAAATAATCAGGCAATAAATTATTTTTAATTTTCTGTATTAAGATACATAGGTACTAAATAAAAAAATAAATTTTTGACATTCAACCATTCTAAATTTCTTACCATGAAGTTTATTTTTGAATATATTTATCACAATCTAAAATTATCCCCATTGCCTTATTTTGTAAAATTTGTAATTTATCAAATATTTCCTCAGTAGCACAATATAAAATAGAAGAACAATAAAGAAAATGTGGTAATGTAATAGTATTGAATACAGTTTTTTTAGAAAACAAACTTAAATTAGAACTGATTCTTTTAAAATAACCTACTTTTCCGGCAATCTTCGATATGATATTTTCAAAATAATCAAAAACTTTAATTTTGATTCAATAACACTGGCCGATAAGATTTTTCTAATACAGGTCAGCTTCTTATTTTTAAAATGGAAATACCCTTCTGATAATAGAAAAAATATTCGGAAAGCCCCAATACATACCATTTTTCAATAGCTTAATAAGAATCGTTTTACATTAACAGGTAGTCAATTTAATTAGGGGACGGTTAAAATGGATGCATTTTATAACAGAAAAATTACCTGAACTGTAGGAATTTTAGTAGGACTTTAGGGAGGATTTACAAAATATTGCTGTTTTCTTTGTTTGTGGGACAGTCGTGCAGTAGATCAGCATTATGTAATAAAAGATTGGCCACAAAGAAGTGAATTTCAGCCGGGATCTCAATATGTTAAGTTTGCACCTCTTGTAGACCCCAAAAAAGTCCTTCTGCCTCCTCTTCACATTAAACTTGGGCTGATGAAAAACATTGTGAAAGCTATGAATAAAGACGGTGATGGATTCAAATACCTAAGACAAGTCTTTCCCCAGTTAAGTGATGCTAAATTAAAGGAAGGCATTTTTATTGGGCCACAAATCAGAAAATTGCTGGACGATGTCAACTTTACAGAGAAGCTTACCAGGCAGGAACTCAGAGCATGGAACTCATTTGTTAGTATAGTAAGGGGATTTTTGGGCAACAATATGGATGCAAACTATCAACAGTTAGTTGATGAACTTTTAGATTCCTACAAATCGCTTGGTGCCCGAATGTCATTAAAAATTCACTTCCTCCATTCCCATCTGTCATTTTTTCCTGAAAATTTGGGAGCTGTCAGTGACGAGCAGGGTGAAAGGTTCCACCAGGATATCAGGACAATGGAAATTTGCTATCAAGGACGATGGGATCCAGCCATGATGGGTGATTACTGTTGGTTTTTGAAAAGAGTAGATATGACCCCTCATAAAAGGAAAAAATAAAATTTAATTAGTGTGTTCAGTTAACATTTGTAATGATTGTGATTTTCTTAGATGTAAGGTATGTTTAGTAGGTGTAAAAATTTAAATATAGTCGATATACACAGTTAGAAAATTCTTAAATTATTTTTTCAATAGATATTAAATATTGTAACATTAAATGTGGTACTATAAATGTAACAAGAAAACGTTACGTCTTATAACTTTTTTTTTCTCATTTTCGTATTTGGATAGGTCCATTCTACCACAAGATGCTATTTAGCTTTGTGTTATAACAAAAAAAAAAATTTGTCGGCCAGTGTAATTATCGCTAAATAGGTAAAACTGTTTACTAATTCCAATTTTTCACCATCAATCACAACATTTATATTTTGACAATTTAAATTATTACCCATAACCAAACATTTAGTTTTTGAAATAATTAATTTTAAATTATTTACTATTAGCCAATTTAATAATTTATTTATCTCAGAATTTAGAGTATTCAGCCCATCAAAAATATTTAAAACATTATTGTAAATTAAGGTGTCATCAGCAAACATTTGTAACTTACACATTTTTAAACTAAAGGCATATCGTTAATGTATAAAATAAATAATATTGGACCTAGTATACTTCCTTGAGAAACTATTATATTCTTTATTTTTTTTATTTAAATATGTTTTCGATATCCTTGTTTTTGTGACCTGTTACCTAAATAATTTTTAAACCATTTATAAACGTTTCCGCTAATACCATCAAATTTTAAAGAAAAATGACGAAATTATTGGTTCTGCTAAATAGCGTCATATAGCTGCCGCAACAGAATTCAAAACGACTTTGTTCTCTATTAAATTGATAAATCAAAAAAATCCCGATTTAGCGAGTTCAAACTTGTCAAATTCCGATAAGCCAATCCAAAGTTTTGAATATTTTTGCATAGCAACATTTGTCCCATCCTACCCCTTAAACAAAAAGGTAGAGCAAAAACTCAAATACAAAAGTTATCGGGAATTTTCATTAGATTGAAGAAAGGCTACCTTTAATACATGTCATTGTTTGCTATGAGGATTTTTGAGAAAATCTCGCTTTTTGTTTGGGCACTATGGTTACGCCCTCTAGCGGACAGCCTAGAAACTTAAAAATAGTTTCCAGCACTTTCTTTTGGTCACTATTGTAATAAATATTTTTTTCGGGAAGGCGTACGGTAAACGGATTCCAAGATACAGCCCTTTTTAGTTGTACACCCGGTATATTATGAAAATAATTTTAAAATATACCTTCAGCAGGCTCCTATCCACCCCGAAAAATGTCTTTATCCAAAACAAATAATTTAGCTGTAGTGTGTCGTAAAGTGAATAACTCTGTATATATGAACCCCATTGCATGGACCCGATCTATTTTTGTTGTTTCGTTTTTTTTTCCAATCTATGAACTCAATGACAAAACAGCAGCTTGTATTTACATAGCAGACCAAAGCCAAAGGCTAAAAGAATGTTTGGTCGGTATTCAGCCGGAAAAATGTGAAGAATCGGTATTAATACGAACGGTGAGTTATGGAAAACGCCGCTAAGTTGACGGGTTAATTATGAGAAATGCGAAAAATGAGAAACGGTTAAGAAAAAAAACGGTGCGCGGTCGCGGATAAAGGATCGAAGATTGTTGAGAGAATTGTCGCTAAAGCTGAAATAAGAAGAAAATTTGTGCTAATTGTAAATTTCTCGGATTTTTGCAATTTAGTACAATAGCTAGTAAATATCTCAAAAGTCATTTTTAGACAGTAAAATTTTGAGGACGTTATTAGTCCATTAAAATAAAAAGCAAAAATATTGTTTAGCAGAAACAATCGGTTTTGAAGTATCCAGGGAGATCTAAGCAGATATTTCTGATGGATGGACATTGGATATTGGACATATTCAAATTTGATTGCAGGTATTTTTGGAAGGAACCATTACATGATTTTTAAATATTCGGGAATAAATTCCTTTTTTATTCTAGTTTTATTGCTAAAGATATTATTGACCTACATTTTCACGTGGTGTTATTGGTCTACATTTAAACGAAATCCTTAATAGGTAATAGCGCCAATTTTATAAAAAAACTGGAGGGTTTATATAACCATAATCGATTTAAAAAAAATTCAAACGAATTCCATTTCTTGAGAATCCGCCCGTGCCTAGCTTCCAATCGCCTTTCGTTATTACCGTGCGAGCAAAAATTATTTGCATCAAAGAGGGTTTGGATTAAAAACCGTAGGGCTTGGTTTAGATCACAATGATATGGGGACGATATATCTAACCAAATCTAGGTTAAAATTTTGTCAAATTCATATTATGACATAATATGCCAAACTAATAGGTAATAAAATAAGTACACAAATACAAATTTATTAATAATTAATATAAACAAAGTAAGAATAAACAGAATGAAAAAGAAAAATAATTACATAAATTGCTGAAATTGGCCAGAGAGGTGGAACCAGGGTGCATCCGAAAAAAATGTCTGGTCTAATAAATCATTTATTTCCAATAAATTTTGGGTAAACCATTGAGAGTAATTTCTGCGTCTTTCAAAATCTGCGGCTTGTATTTCTTGGAATACTTGCACTTTATAAGGAAATAAATTTAGCTGCTTCTTAAGAATAGTCCTGCATGTTCCATAAGATCTTTCCACTTCTTGGGACGGGACAGGCATCTTATACAATTTGTTGGCGTATTTTGCATTATTTCACGAACGTTTGCAACAAGTTCTTCTGTTCTTACAGATGGTCTTCCTGCTTTTTTTTGTGTTGTAGAGAACCTGTTTCCCTAAACACAGACACGGTTCTTTTCAGGCAATGATAAAAATCCCTAGCAATTAAAGCAACGTTAGGAAAATGTTCGTGAAAATCGTCCATGCACAAACCCGGATTGTATTGCCACTCACCATTTACTCTAACCCCGTTTCGAAAATACGCTTCAAGCATGAATGTTTTGTACTGTTCCGTAAAGCCCATTGTGTGAATTGTTCAAGAAATTTGAAAAATTAGCGATGAATCAAATTACTTGTAACGACTGTCAAAGATGACGGAATAACTGATTGATTGTTAATTCAGGTAGTTACTGACACCCAACAGGTTTTAAGCTCTACGGCTAAGCATTACGTCCTTAGATGCAAGGCCCTCTTTGATGTAAATAATTTTTGCCCGCATGGTATAAATAACACACTAAAATTAGTTCACTATTGTCGTAATATAATATGTTCTGCGAGACCTGCCATTTATTCCACAAGCCAATATCAATGGAGTCCAGAACACTGATTAGCTCGTATTCCACTTGTCAACATATTTTCCTAGGCTAATTCTTTAGCTACGTCTCGTCTTTTTTCCTCAAATTGAGAGTCCGTCCACGCATCGTGTGACATCTCTCTTACACGCACGCATCGCATGTTGAGCAACAATCAATATCGCCGTATCGGTTTTATTTTCATCGATGCGACATCGATCAAACCAAAGTAAGATGTTGGCTGTATTGCCCGATGCTGATACCTTTTCACATAAAATGTTATGAACGGGCGGTACCAGGTACAAATTGTTTTTTTTTTCAAGGCGGTGGAAATTAAGTTCGTAATGGTGAATGGAGTATCATATGTAAAGAAATTGTGTTACGACTAAATTTAAATGTCTCTAAAATATCATTTATTTAAAACTAGCAGGGCCCCGCCCAATTTACTTTCGGCGCTTTTACATACCATGACCTCAAGACGGTTCACGTGCTGCAGACCATCATTTGGCAATTCCATCACCATATATCAAGTAATATTGCATCTTCTAACTTCTACTCTACAGTGACCGGCAAAAAGTTAGACCCATATGGGAAACTTTTTTATTATTGGAATTATAAAAAAAATTTTATTCCAATTGTCTCTGCATGATTGGTAACCTAAAAACTAATTGTGACATTTGTCACGTGACTACTCGTTTGGCTGGAAAATTGAATAATATTTATTTTGTCGTAGAAAACTGGTATTAGATGATGAGATATCGAAAAAAGTTATTTGAAAGAAGTGTTCAGAATTTAATTCTATGCTAAACTGCAAAGTTTGAAATAAAAATACCAACATTTTTTTAATTTTTAATTTTTAAAAAATAAATCAAATGTTACTTTTATACTTTCATCAATTTAATGAAAATGTGTTAAAAGATCGTAAAAGAAGGTTACAATCTAATATTTAAACATTTTTGTTATTTAGAAAAGATGTTATTTGCTGAAACACACAATTTAACTCTTTATCATGTTACTGAGTGCGTCCAGGCCCTGTATGTATCAACCATATTTACCAATTATAGGTATTTCTGGAACAATATGCTTACGAAAGGTAGTTCTTTCTAGTTATGAACAAGTTTTACCGTGTGTCCTAAAATTGCTTCTACGAAATAAAAAATGAGAAAAAATCATTCTTGGAATTATTTTATTTATTTAAAAAAAAATGTCTTAATGATTATTATTTAAATAAAAATGTACATAACATTATTACAAAAAAATTAGAACTCGACATGTCCACCATCATGGTCCATACATTTAACTGTTCTGCTTCGCATCTCTCGTAAAACATTTCTTAATATATCAGGAGATATCTGGGCAACACAATTTCTAATTACCTCTTCCAAATGGTCAATGTTTAATTTTTCTAAAGGGCCTTTATTTGTATACCTTGTTTTTTAAATAGCCCCATAAAAACAAATCCAAGGGAGTCAAATCGGGTGACCTAGCCGGCCAAGGATTCTCTGAAAAACGTCCAATCCACTTGTTACCAAAATTTTCATCTAGCCAAAACCGTACATCTGCAGTACTATGAATACTAGCCCCATCCTGTTGAAAATATAGATCCATTCTTTCTCTTAAGGATAAATTATCTAAAAATTCTGACACCTCTGTTTCTAAAAAGTTTAAAGATCTTCTAGCGTTTAAATTTTCTCTGAAGAAAAAAGGACCAACAATTTGATTATTCAATATTCCAGCCCAGACATTTGTTTTAAAACTATACTGGTCCTTACTTTCTATGACAAAATCTGGATTCTCTGTTGCCCAGCACGTACAGTTTTGCGAAGAAACAGTTCCATTTGATGTGAAAGTTGCTTCGTCCGTAAAAAGTATTTTTTGGGTGAAATTTCCATCATCTTCTAGGATTCCTTGAAACCATGCACAGAAGTAAAATCGAGCATCATAATCCCTTTCTTTTAAAACTTGTACAAATTTGAGTTTATAAGTTTATAAGGGTAGAACTTATTACTTTTTAAAATTCTTCTTACAGATCTTTCTTCCATGTAAGTAGCTTTAGAAATATCTGTAACTGCTATTTGAGGTGATTCTGTAACTGTTAACAGCACGTTTAATGTTGCTTCTTCAGCTGTTACATGTTTTTCATGAGAAACTTTATACTTGTTGTCAACACTACCCGAATCTTTAAACTTTTTTAATATTTTTGATACCGTCGAATTGTTTAAATGTTTACCAGGATGCCGTCAGTTAAAAATGTCAGCAGTTTCTCGACAACTTTTATAATTCTCACCATGAATAAGACCTATTTCTATTTTTCTGGAAGGGAAAGACTTGGAGGCATTTTAAAACACAGCAGCTTGACATTCAATAGAAGAATAATGGCTATTAATACTGTCTGTTGTTATTTCTAAATAACATTTCGGCTGTTTTCAAAGCCTTCTTCTCAACGGACTTTCATAAAACTAAGTGACATTATATCGACATCACAATTAACACATTTTCATAAAATTGATGAAAGTGTAAAAGTAACATTTGATTTATTTTTTTTAAATAAAAATAAACATTTTTTTGGTATTTTTATTTCAAACTTTGCAATCTAGCCTACAATTAAATTCTAAACACTTCTTTCAAATAACTTTTTTCGATATCTCATCATCTAATACCAGTTTTCTACGACAAAATAAATATTATTCAATTTTCCAGCCAAACGAGTAGTCACGTGACAAATGTCACAATGGGTTTTTAGGTTACCAATCATGCAGAGACAATCGGCATACAATTTTTTTTTATAATTTCAATAATAAAAAAGTTTCCCATATGGGTCCAACTTTTTGCCGGTCACTGTATAACTCGGCTATTGATAAAAATTTTGGAATTTAAAATTTTTCCCTACATAGTAGCATGCAGAAAATTATGCCACCTCATCTGGAAGTAGGACAATCACAAATTATTTTTATTACATTCACCTTTATACAGCGTTATGATAAAAAAACGGATCAGCCTTTTATATAGAATACCACCCACTTAATCAAGAATCGCTCGGACCCGTCAAATTAATTTTTTTGAAGTACATTCTCTTTAGAAAAATATACTAAACAGGGTGGATAATAAAAAATGCAACGTGTATCAACTTTAATTTTTTTAATGAAGCATATTGTATATTTTTACATTCTACAATCAATTCTACATAATATAGTAAGGTAAGTCGGGGTTTCCGGATCCATCGGGTAACTGGGCCATGGAATATTTCCCGCCACGTCGATTAAATTATTTTTTTTACACAGTTGGCTGTCGTTAGGTCCAGTACCAACAACGTAAAACAACACGCAGAACCTAAAAATCAGTTTAGTTTGGAACTTTATAGCGACAAGAAGTTTCGTCCGTAAGAATCTTTAAACGTCGTGCTGTAACAAGTGTATTTTTTGAGCACATCTGTGTACAGGTAAGCAGTATAAAATATATTATATTTTTGGGGTAATATTTGAGGAGCGTTCATACAAAACAAGAGATGTCCTCATAAACTAATTTCGAGAAAAACGCGAAAAACTTTTAGCTTTTAGTGCCTTTATTACAGTATGATTTCTTATGTTATTCGGCGTTTTCATTAAAAAGCATACTTTTATTGTAAAGAAGTAATATTATTAATTTGTCAATAATACATCAGACAAAATATTTTTTAAACTTTTTATTATACAAAAAATAATACAAGCTTTCTATAAAATTTTTTGTATATGAATATGTCTTGGTTTGTTCTATTTCTTGTAGATACAGTATCAAAGTATGATTGGATATGTCTAGTTTTGACCAGTTCGCTAAAAATCATTTTAATTTTGGATTTGTCTGATTTTGACTGAACGCTGAACATTTACATGCAAATTTAAATGGTTTTGGTCTGATTTAGAACGATTTTTATGAAACGAATCGATAAAATTTTGAAAAAATACCCTAAATCCATATATATCTCATTTTATGCAAAAAGTGGATCTGCCTTGTTTTGTATGAACGCTCCTCATTTACACTTTATTTCAAGAAATTACGTTCCTAAATACTTAATAATTTACAAGGATACAAACGTGGAAAGTATGACCTAGTTACCCCATAATAATTCTGCATATGGGGTATCTGGACCATACGCTTGGGATATTTGGACCACTAGGGTCCAGACACCCCTCTTGCACTTCAAGAAAGCGACAATGACTCGAAGTTTTGGTCTTCAGAAGATGAATAGCCTACAGATGATGTATGTTTTGAATATAGGTGACTTCTGCGTAGTTAAAGTTTATGGAAAATCGACTGCAGTTTTCAGGCTTTATGTGGCTAAAATTATTTAAAAGAAAATGATGGATTCGTTGGAAGATTTTTTAAACGACACCACCAAAGATTTAAATTCTTGGAAACAGATGAAGAATCGTTAGTTGCTAATAGAGATATTATTCGTAAGTTGTCTAAGCCATGTAAAAGTAGTTCAGCGCGTTATAAAGACATTATTGGCTTTAGCACTGATCTTTCAGATCTTACGAATGTATGTTAAATTTTTACAGTTATATATGAAATAATGTTAAAAATGCATTTTTTGTTTTTTACCCATTTTTAATGGGTGCTTTTTTAGGTTTTTTATTTTTTTTTATTCGTTATCGTTAATGTCATTTTGGTAATAAAGTACCACATAAGTAATAATTTGTTAATTGCTTAATAAATGTTCTTAATTTCTTTACAGGGTGCTCTTTTTTTCTCTCCCAAGCAACACCTACCTTCATTACAGTGCCAGTTAATAGCAGACAACATTATCTAGCTTATGTTTGGTATTTTTCATACTTTCTTTATTTGTCCATTAAATGGCCCAGATACCCAGATTTATAATACAGCAACAACATACAGTGAGGACCTTAAGTCCCCCCCCTCTAACATACCAATGACAGCTTTAAATGTCAAGATGACAGCTGGGTCCGCTTTTGGAATATTTTTTTAAATGGAACACCATGTATATTTTTACATTTTTAAATTCCACATAAAATTATAATTATTTTTTATTAAATGCATTATTAGTCTATACTTCATAGTTTCCGAGATATTGACTCTCAAAAAGTGACATTTTTGAACTTTGACAGCTTATAACCTTCTAACAGTACGTCTTAGAGCAAAACGGCTTACATGTCCCTATCTTCAATTTTTATTATCTTCCCAAAAAAATCAACTTCCAGTTAAACCGGAACAACTATATTTCCTGCTTTCGAGTTACATCCGGTTTAACCGGAAGTTGATTTTTTTGGGAAGATAATAAAAATTGAAGATAGGGACATGTAAGCCGTTTTGCTCTAAGACGTACTGTTAGAAGGTTATAAGCTGTCAAAGTTCAAAAATGTCACTTTTCGAGAGTCAGTATCTCGGAAACTATGAAGTACTTATAGACTAATAATGCATCTAATAAAAAATAATTATAATATTATGTGGAATTTAAAAATGTAAAAATATACAGGGTCTTCCATTTAAAAAAATATTCCAAAAGCGGACCCAGCTGTCATCTTGACATTTAAAGCTGTCATTGGTATGTCAAAAAGTGGAAGACTTGCTCAAATATTATCGTTTAAAATTTCATTAAAATATACCGAACAGTTTAGAAGTTAGAGGGGGGGGGACGGACTTTAGGTCCTCACTGTATATAAAAATAGATCGATGGTCCAGTTACCCCTTTTTCTTGGGGCAACTGGACCCTTGGTACAATTTGAATTTTTTATATTTTTTTTAAATATTAAAATAAGATTACATACTTTTTAAAGAGAAGCAAGGTTAGGCTTCACAGAAAAAAAATAAAAAATTACGTAGCGGACCAGTTCCCTGTAAAATTGTAATTATAACTCACCGAAAATATAAGACGTTGTAAAACCATGGCCCACTACCCTCGACTTACCTTATTATGGGATACAGTAAAACAGAGTTGAACTTGTAAATTTCCACTATATTAACTAGAAAAATTACATGTTTCGCTAACACTGGAGCTTCGTCAGATAACAATGATTTAATAAAGGTAAAAATTAGAAATTGGGATGCAATAAAATTAAATTATTGAAGATGTAAATAAAACAGTGGAAGGGTTACAATAGCGGGAAAATCCAACAGAGGGTTTAAAAATTAAATTAAATTAGGTACAATATGGGTAATTTATTAAATCTTAGGTAGGTATATGGCAACAGAATAACTTTAACAAAGGTGAATTATTTAAATCTAGTTGATCATTTATCAGCAAGTTCAGTGTCAGTGTTCAGAATATATCGTAGAATTTAAAAATAATATAATATTCAGGGTGTTCTATTTAAAAAAATTAATGTTGACGGGATATGTTCTTTTTGAGACAACCTGTATACACATTTTTTATGTCAAAAAATTCTCAATTAAAAATAATAAGCGACATGTCCACCAAGCGTTTTTCCAAAAAAGAATCACCTGAATTTTAAACGAATTTATTCCAACCTTTTTGAGCTCACTGTATGTAAGTTAATAGGAAAAGAAAACTAGTTATATAACAACTCTCCTTCAAGACCTCTATATATGACGTTTGTTAATGTCAGTGGCCACTGTTTTATTACGCCATTCGTAGTGGGAATGACGTTCTCAGGGCCTTCCATGACATGAGATGAATGGAGACTTATGGTATCACTTGGTTATAGAAATGGAGTAGGTTTTACCTAGTTAAACTTTAGACGATTCGTATCGATCGATCGATAATCTGATTATTACAGTTCTCCAGGATGAATTTACATCGATAAATGTTGTTATTATTATCTGTTTTTTTTATTAGATAGTCAGAAATTACTTTTCTCCGCGACCATTACTGAATGCAATAATTCCAAAATCATTTTTGATAATAGAATGTAAAAATTCTCGCTCTTGAGTTGGAATATTTATTCTGAAACACTTGCTTCTTATGCGTTTTGCGTGTATTTTCATTCCATAACAAGATACGGAATGAATATTCTGTAATTTATATAAACGACATAGGTTGCCATGAATTTCGAAACTGTCAGTGTCAGATAAAAATGGCCGCGTTGTAATAATTATTTTCAGACAAATTTTAGTGCAAGTCAAAAAATGAGTGAGAAATCGGATGAATCAAATATGGAACTGGATGGTCGTGGAGAAAATATAGTCTGCTACTTGGTTAGAATGCAAATTCGATACTCGTGGTTCCTCACGCTCGCTACGCTCGCTACGCTCGGATCGAATTTTTATTCCAACCTCGTTACAGAATCTACTATACTGTTTTTGACTTATTTTACCATTATACAGTATTATTGATTTAAAAAGCGTAATTACGCAAATACCGTGCGAGCAAAAATTATTTGCATCAAAGAGGGCCTTGCATCTAAGGACGTAATGCTTAGCCGTAGAGGTTAATACCTCCTGTTGGGTGTCAGTAACTACCTGAATTAACAATCAATCAGTTATTCCGTCATATTTGACAGTCGTTACAAGTAGATAATTTGATTCATCGCTAATTTTTTCAATTTCTTGAACAATTCACTCAATGGGCTTTACGGAACAGCACAAAACATTCATGGTTGAAGCGTATTTTCGATACGGGGTTGGAGTAAATTGTGAGTGGCAATACAATCCGGGTTTGTTCATGGACGATTTTCACGAACATTTTCCTAACGTTGCTTTTATTGCTGGGGATTTTTATCATTGCCTAAAAAGAATCGCGGCTGTGTTTGGGAAACAGGTTCTATACAACGCAAAAAAGGAGCAGGAAGACCATCGGTAAGAATAGAACAAATACGCCAACAAATTGTATAAGACGCCTGTCCCAAGAAGTGGGAAGATCTTATGGAACATGCAGGACTATTCTTAAGAAGCAGCTAAATTTATTTTCTTATAAAGCGCAAGTATTCCAAGAAATATAAGCCGCAGATTTTGAAAGACGCAGGAATTACTCTCAATGGTTTACCCAAAATTTCTTGGAAAGAAATGATTTATTAGAACTGACATTTTTTTCGGATGAAGCCTGGTTCCACCTCTCCGGTTATGTGAATTCTCAGAACACACGCACGTGGACTAGTTAAAATCCCCATTTTTTCGTAGAGTGAACATTGCACCCTCAAAAAATTGGTGCCTGGTTAGTTGTTTCCCGAAGAAGAATTGTTGGTCCTATTTTTTTTCATGACACACTTACAGCACAGCGGTATAGAGACAATATTTTGAATTCATTTGTGGAGCAATTACTTGACGACGAACTACGTTTTGGATATATTCAACAGGACGGTGCAACCACCCATACAGCCGCCGAAACTATTAACTACTTACGCATTTTTTTCGACAACAGATTTATCAGTTTTCGATCAGACATTGAATTCCCACCTAGATCATCTTGTTTAACGGTTATGGAATACTTCGTTTTTCCCTATTTAAAGAACACAATTTTTAAAACACCTATTGCAAATTTAGAATAATTACAAGAAAGGATTATCCAAGAATTTGGTAACATTTCTCCAGAGACACTTTCGAAAATATGAAGACGCGTCTGAATTTATGCTTGGAGCATGGCGGTGACCAATTTCAGCAATTTATTTAATTATTTTTCTATTTCTTTCTGTATGTTCTTACTTTGTTAATTTTGTAAAACACAAAAATAAATTTGTATTTGTCTAATTATTTTATTAATCATTAGTTTGGCATATCATGTCATAATATGAATCTGACAAAACTTTAACATAGATTTGGTTAGATATATCGTCCCCATATCATTGTGATCTAAACCAAGCCCTACGTTTTTTAATCCAAGCCCTATTTGTTACAAATAATTTTTGCTCGCACGGTATTAATGCTCAAAGAATCGACCTTATACGGGGTGTCCGGAAAAACGAGTACAATCTGTTAACCACATATTCCTTGAGCAACATTAATCTGAATTTTATTATGCCATTTTTCAGTTTTGACCCTTATATTCTATATACAGGGCGTCAAAGTTTGAAACTAAAAACTACTTTATTTTAATAAGTCGAGTATTTAACAAAATATTAATTTCAAATTTGGTATATCGCTTCAGTATAAAGGATTACATCTGTTCAAAAAAACGAAATGAAAAACAATTATCCCCCCCCCCCCCTCCTATTTTTTTAGAGAGTTCTTAACTGATGTCAATGCGGCTTACGCAAATCTCCTAATTTTTAAATGCTAAATCAAGTCAACCGTTGTGGCATTACCATGGATAGAAGATATAATTAAGTAAAACTTTGCAATATGTGACAATATCGAAAGCAAAGTACTAGCCAAAAATAATGTAAGGACTACAACCCATAGCTTTTCGTTGGTTTTGGCAAAAAACTGATCTGTGATATGTTAAAGCTTATATCACGTTCCTATTTTAAGGCATAAACATTAGAAAATCATCTTAGTTTTTAATTAAGAATTATCGGAAGAAATATTCATTCGCATATTTAAGCATCCCTATATAATAACCCTATAAAATAATTTACATCTGCTTTAATTATTCCGAGTAAACCAATAAAACCTGATTAAAAACAGGTCTAGAAGTCGTACAGTACGGCCGTATAAAATGAAGTTGTGATACATATTTCTCGGCGATAGCAGCGAAAACAAAACATACTGTACAAGGGAAATAAATCTGGCGAAAACGGAGGCCAAGCCTCGATTTGCATAGGACAAACATTAAGCGCTTAATTGAGCCTTGCGTGACTAGCTTTTATTAAGCTCCAGGTTTGCGGTGGTTAAGTTCGGGATAATAAATTTTGAAAAGGGATCGGTTTGGGTAGAAAATTCCAGTGGATATTGAGACATTGCAGTATTTAATATCATTTAATGCAAGTTCGATAATGCCACTAACGCATGACGTTCTGTTTAAATTCTAATTTTATTATTATTCTTATCCTATTTGTTCAAAAAATATATTTAGGCAAGGGGGTACACCTATGGATCATAATCTTTGAAGAACAAATAAATAATTCACATTATTATGACAAAGTAGTCGTCGCATGGTGGCTAAGTCACTTGTCATTTATGGCACACTGTTGAAGTCTGGTCTATTTTACGTTAAGAGGTTGGCTACAGAAACAGAACCGGACTAAGTTTATTAACCTTCGCCTTCACCACCTTTCAAATTTTGTAAGGTGGTCCTAATAGGATTTTGTAAGCATTAAGTATGGCTTGCAAATATATAGCGTATGGATTTTATTATCAATAAAATTAAGTATTGACAGATCCGTAACAGAGAGAGAACAAATGCAGATTTAGAACTTTTACTTCATGTAGAAGAAAATAATGGAAATTAGCACCAGGCTTCTTGGCAAAACTGTATCTGCATCACTCTATACTACTCCACATTATTGGGCAAATTATATAATTATAAATATTATCGATACACATAAATTGAAAGAAAAAAGAAAAGCACAAAGACTTTCTGCACCATTTTTTTATTACAATAACTAGGCGAACCTAGAATAATTCATAATAATTCATCAGGCAAACAAGGTGAAAGGTACAATGCTGATATTGTTAGCGACAGAGAAAACAATACTGGGATTGAGCCGTAATGGAGCTTTCAATGATGTACAAGAGGTGTCAAAATTGAATAGACAAGAGACCGACAATCAAGACTTCAGCATACTGGAAAGTCAAGGGTTAGTGGAAAGGCCCTGTCTTGGGCAGAAAAATGAAAAGCGCAAAAGAAAAATTAGGGAGATTTAATAGACTTTGTGAAAATTATTTATTAAGTAGTGAAAAAACTTTTTTTCAGTTTTTCAGTTTCAGTTTTATTCAGCTTTGTCAGAGGCATGTAAAAGTATTGAAATAAGAGGGAAATAAAAAGAAAAAAATTGTCAAAAGATTTTAAACTATTAATTTTGCACAAAATGTGTATGTTTTGACTACTGCCGGGGTAACTGGGCCGTAAAAAGCCTGGTACCCCAGCAGTATTTTACTTTCAAGCTAAATGATGCTTTGACTTGATTGTTAGGCTAAAACTATAGATATTTTCATTTCCTTTTATTTTTGAAAAATTTTAGAAAAAAAAATCACAGTTTTTTTACGAAAATTTAAATAAAGATCGAAGTATTGGCTAAACTAGTAAATGTTGGTATAGGGATAACCTAGCAAAAAAAAGCGAATTAAGTTTTTTATAGGACGACCCTAATAAATATAGTGTTTCATTAGAAAAAATCGAGTTATTTTATTTTAAAATTTTATGTATTTCAAGGTCAACAGTGAGCTGCCTGTCAGAGGTAGTGCGAAACTCAGAGCTGAAACGCAGTGTAACGCAGTTCTACGTCCAGTAGACGTCTACAATTTATTACGACGTATACATATTTGTGGAATTTATTAGAATCGAAATCTGATTCTGATAAAAGAACGACTCACGGAGAATTCTTCCTTTAGAAGGAATTTTGTGATGAAAAGTACAAAAATTATTATCGAGTAACCCGTGCACAGTTTGCAGAAATGCATGGCTTTATTAAAGAAGACATAGAAGCAGAAGGGTGCAGTGCTTCAAGGCCTTAATTAACATCACTTGTATCGTACAAGACTTTTCTACATCGAACGGCTTCCATTAGTTTTTCCTCCGTCTTTTATCACATCAAACATGAACGAAAAATCACACTTGGTTTGTGTTCAGACCGCAAGTTATCGCAGGTTTACGGCGTACAAAAACTGCGCCACCTCACGCTGCGTTCGAAAATTCGCTGTTGTATAGATGTCTATTTTGCAAAAATCTGGGGTGAGTCACCCTGCGTCCCCCCACTTAACTGCACCTCAACTTTCGCCCTGCCTAAGACGCCGCCTGTGGTGGATCTAACCCCTCCATATTTGTGAAAGTGAACAGAATGAAGGGGCTACTATACAGGGTGATTTAAAAGTACTTTGACAAACTTCGGGAGGTAATTGCTGGCAATATTTTAACATGAAAAGTTCTTATAAACAGTGGTCCTTGGCGACTTCGTTACGGATATACAGTATGTCTCTGTAAGTTTGCATCATATGGAAAACTTTTTTATTATTCATTTTACGAAAAAAAGTTATTCCTCATAAAAAGCTCTGCATGGTCTAAAACCTAAAATGCAACCATCAAATATCGAAATTTTCCAGTCATATACGAGGTTTGTCAAAAAATGTTAATTTTTCCCAAGAATGTAAATTTTTCCCAAGAGTAAAGTACCTTTATTTTTGACATTATCAAAAATTGTTATTAAAAAAAGTTGATCAAAACTAAAAACCACGTCTAAATATGCAATAACACGCATTAAATTAATTAAATAATTAAAAAATTAAATAATTAATAATAAATTAATAAAATAATTTTTCAACATAAATGCGTATAATTGCATATTTAGACGTGGTTTTTAGTTCTGAACAACTTTTTTTAATAACAATTTTTGATAATGTCAAAAATAAAGGTACTTTACTCTTGGGGAAAATTTACATTCTTGGGAAAAATTCACATTTTTTGACAAACCTCGTATATGACTGGAAAATTTCGATATTTGATGGTTGCATTTTAGGTTTTAGACCATGCAGAGCTTTTTATGAAGAATAACTTTTTTTCGTAAAATGAATAATAAAAAAGTTTTCCATATGATGCAAACTTACGGAGACATACTGTATATACGGTTATTTTTTTTTAATGAAATTTGGTGAATTAAATAAGCATCTAAGGACAGTTATTTTCAAAGTACAAGACGTTCGTAAATTTAACCAGTGGCGTCGGTACAAAATGTTACTATCATATTTTTTGTGAAAACTATGCTACACCACTGACTTATTTTATTTTAACTTTCTTTCTATGAATCCCCACTTGTTTTTCAACAAACAAGATCATGTGTGTTTTTTTGATACGAGGGACGGTTTAAGGGTAAATGATTATATTATTTGACTATACACAAAGATTAAAAAATGTGTTTTAAACTGATCAACCACTCAAATATTTATTAAAGTATTTTAACGAATACCTACATACATACTTACTAATAAACAAATATGTATATGCCTAAGGAAGGCATCTGAGGATGCCTATTTTCTAAGTATAACCCGTTCTCAGTGGCATACATATTTACTTATTAGTATGTTAATTTTTAATATTTTGTGTTTTGACAAGGCGGCTTTGGAAATGCATTTGTCGATAAATTAAAACATATTTGACAGTTAGTTACCATTGAGTTTTATTTCTTCAGTTTTGTTATTTTCATTGGATATTATTAGTATTGTTTATAAGGTATGGATTATTTAAGAAATAATGCGCATTTAGCCGACATGCATTTTGTATATGGCCTTGCCGATGGAAATACACGAGAAACTAGACGAATTTATCAGGAGCGATATCCTAACCGAGTACTGCCTGCTGCGGCAACATTTACGAATCTTCACCGCCGTTTGGCTGAAACAGGAAGTTTTACGCCACACATATCCAATGAAAATAACAAAACTGAAGAAATAAAACTCAATAGTAACTAACTGTCAAAAATATTTTAATTTATCGACAAATGCATTTCCAAAGCCGCCTTGTCAAAATACAATATATTATTATTAAAAAAGCATTTCCAAAGCCGCCTTGTCAAAACACAAAATATTAAAAAATAACATACTAATAAATACTGAAAACGTGTTTTACTTAGAAAATAGGCATCCTCAGATGCCTTCCTTAGGCATATACATATTTGTTTATTAGTAAGTATGTATGTAGGTATTCGTTAAAATATTTTAATAAATATTTGAGTGGTTGATCAGTTTAAAACACATTTTTTAATATTTGTGTATAGTCAAATAAAATAATCATTTACCCTTAAACCGTCCCTCGTATCAAAAAAACACACGTGATCTTTTTTGTTGTAAATGAAAGGGGGGGGGGTACATAAAAAGAAAGTTAAAATAAAATAAGTCAGTGGTGTAGCATAGTTTCACAAAAAATATGATAGTAACATTTTGTACCGACGCCACTGGTTAAATTTACGAACGTGTTTTACTTTGAAAATAAGCGTCCTTAGATGCTTATTTAATTCACCAAATTTCATTAAAAAAAATAACTCGTTAAGGAGTTATTTAAACATTATTACTATTCCTTTTAACATTTCAACACCCTGTATCTCCGTAACGAAAGGTTTGTTCCTACAGCGATCAGAAACAGTCCTTGACAGTCAGGATTCTGCGCAGTAATATAAAAGTGTTCCCACAAAGATTTTGGACAGTTTGAAAACCCAAAGTCGCTGTTCCTACACGTTTCTCTGATAGTTTGCCAACTGTCAGAGCAGTTTGCGAATCTTTTGCCAGTAAAATGTCCGGAGCATGCGCGGTTAAACGCTAGCATAACATATGACATAACCTATTTTTGTTAGACGTGTTTTTGCGGTTTTTGCTTTTGTATAAGACTTTTTCTATTATTAAATTGAGAAATGACCGACATTGCGTCATCTGATGAAGATTCAGAAATGTCTGCTGTTAGGTTGGTGTTTAATATTTTATTTACTTCTTGAGCTAAAACTTCCCATAGTCTCTTAATACTTTTGATTTGAAAAGTGCCAATCTTTGGAGGAGATATTAACATTTTTACAACATATTATTTAATATAAGTTACTTATTTTGTTTAAGTTTATTTGTTGGGCCGAGCCACACGAGTTTAATTAACGAAATAATAATAAACAATTTTGAGGTTATGTCCATCGTTTAAAATTTCTTCAGTTTTAAACACCGAACCGAAGTTAGTTGATTTCGAACGCCTGTTCCTACAAGAGTTTGAAACCGGTCAGAAATCAGACTTGCGCCGTAAAGTTGGTTTGAAAATTGTCATGAAGTTGTTGGGGATTCGCTGTAGGAACAAACCTATTGTCGCCAAGGACCACTGTTTATAAGAACTTTTCATGTTAAAATATTGCCAGCAATTACCTCCCGAAGTTTGTCAAAGTACTTCTTTAAAATCGAGAAGGCTATGGGCAAAACGCTCTCCTTTACCAAGGTCTCTATACTATATGTTGCCTGGTAACTTTGGGCCAATCAGATGTTCGCATTTCATGCGCGGGAATACGTCATCCAGACGACACATTTAAAATATTTTCATGGTCAGCATATAAAGAATGGCAATTAAATAGTTTTCACACAGAATTCCTGTGGTTTTGATATGTAAATTCAATTGCTTTTGTTTAAATATCATTTTTTGACAAACTTTAAATGATTTTAGCCCTTAAGAAAGGAATATTTCTTATATATTTTCCTAATTATGGCTTGGGTGGAAGAACAGGCACTTTTACTCTATTATCAATATTCTGATTATTAATTAGGCCTATCAGAAAATAGACAGTATTGTATTACTAATAGGTAGGTAAGTGCTAAAAGCATTTAAAATTTTGCATATAATGTTAAATATTATATTTTGGAAAACCATGTTTTATCTATTATTAAAAAATATTGGGAATTGTGAGAAATAATAACAATAATAATTTCTTTATTTCAAATTATACTTTACAATGGGGAATAAAATGAAATGATGTCACAAAATAAAATAGGTTTACCATTCATTACCTAAGAAGTTTAATAACGATTAGGGTTAATGTCTATTAACACTTTTTTTAATGTTTTTGCTATTCCCATAATGTGCAAAATATCATCTATAATTCCATTTCTTAAATTGATATTAATTTGCAGCCCACTGTTGTAAAGTGGATATTCCAGGCAGCGGATAATGCAAAGTTTGTCTTAAATATAGGTATATGACCGTTTACCAAAATATTTTAACGTAAGCTTTTAAGAATTCATCCTGTGTCCAGCGAGCTTTAGATTTAATTTTTAAGGCAATGTCCACTTGGTTTGGAGACAAAACATCTTGTTCATCTAAGTTGGAGCCACTTTGTTTTAAAATCGTTTCTTTATTTTCATGATCTGCAATTTTTTTTTGAGCTTCTCATTTTCTTGTCTCAATAATGAAAATTTTCTTTCCCTAATAATATCATAATCTGTTTTTTTGCTTGTTGATGTAACCTCCGAAATATCCATGGAAATGTTATCAATGGCTTTTAGCTTTTCTGTTTCTAACTGTAATAAACCTTCCACAGTTGCTTTGTTTTCTTTTCGATTTATCCGACAAGCTCTTTTCGATAACACAGTAGGTATCTTTATTTTCTATCAAAGGTAAAAATAATGTCGGGACAGCTATAAAAAATAAATAAAATAAGGGTTCACTAAACCTACAAACTTCTGTCTTAATAATAATAATAATTATGATTATCATTAGATGATACTTCAAGAGCCCTCACAAATATTAATATTATTATTGTTATAAATACATTAACTCAACCCTTACTTTGGAATTTTTCACCCCTGAATAATATAAGTTTATTTACTTTGGGCTTGGTTGTCACTTTATTAATAGAGAACTGCCTATTTATTTCCTCTTTTTCACTTACCATCTTTGTTTAAAACCATTGGTTGGAAATTCATTAAGCGAGCTTGCAGTTCATCTTTGTAGTCAGTAAACAGAAAATAATTGCTGCATATCCTCTTATTTTTGGGCGTCCAATTATCCTTTCAGCAACATTTTCGTTCCCATTCTTTTGAAACGATGGGGTTTTTTGGGAATGTAAAAAACATGATCTTTTTTCGCCTGGATCTGGCTTCTTCTTTGAATTACTGTTACATATAGCTATGCTACAAATATTGCCACCACTCATATCTAAATAAATATTCAAACAATAATTTGTTTTAAAATTAGAACATAATAAGAATCAAGTTTAATAAACTAACCTTGAAATTCACACAATGAAAATCGCTGAAAATTTACAATTTGTGATAGTTTTCTCACAAAATAATATTGTGAGTTCACAAAAATATGTCCACACTTTACAATTGTTTAAAATTTAACCACCTAAATAACAAAATAACACTACAAAAGCAATAATTCAGTGAAAACCGCTATGTACACCATGTAAACAAATCAACTTTGTCGTCTCGATGACGTAGACACCCCGCTCACGTCGCTTCGGCCATTGAGTTACCAGGCAACCTACCCTTTAGAGACCTTGCTCCTTTACACTATCCCAGATCTGTCAAATATTCGGCCATTATGTTACATGACCGGCAATAATGACAAAAGGTCTAATATTCACGGACCATGCCGTTAAGATAAAAAGGCTGACTGAAGTAAATTTAGGCCGTATATTTTTGTGAAAATGTGAGCACATGGATTACCATCCATTTTAACCCTTAACTGCTACTGACCAATAATTTTAACGCAACTGCTACCGACGGGTCAAAGTGACCCAATAGAAAATTAGGAAATAACGAAACAATTGTAGTAAACTATTTTTTTATTTATTTATGAATAAGAGTATTGGTAATAATATATAACAAAAAAACATAAAAACACAACTATAGGCCTATCCTCTAAAACAATTCCAGTAATGCCTGATGCTAGCGAACGCAGTTTGCGGGGAACCTTTGTATTATAAATTCTACGTTGAATTTCTGTACCCATTTCGACCGTATGGTCGGGGTCGGGGATCGCAGAACGTCGAGAAAAGTACGGAACCCCTAAAATTCATGGGGGGGGGGGGGTACTTACCCCTTTACCCCCCGTAAATCCGCCCTTGGACGCACCGAAGTACATTATTCTACATTATTCTATGGGGGGCACAATTCTAAAAAATCTCTTTCCCAACTAGTATCCATATATCCCAAATATTTCAATTAAATTTTACTATTGTTTAACGGATCGGCACCCCCCTCCCGTCGTTTCGCGACTTAGTGGCACAAACCTAAAGTAAAAAATGGTAAAAAAAAATCAAACATATTATATAAATACCTGTATGCATAAAATTAAAATCACTAACGTAACTGCTACAGACGGGTCAATTTGACCCGCGAACGTAAATATCTCGATTATCAAAAAAACGAGCGAACCACTCTTTACCACTCTCAACTCAACCCTTACCAACTAGAGAATAACTAGCAGCGCAGCCCTCCCAACTATAAAGGCGCGGCAGCAGGATTTGTGTTCCTCTGGGTCATTTTGACCCCGTCGGTAGCAGTTAAGGGTTAAGTTTCTGATTTTTAAGAATTTAAATACTGGAATATTAAAAACTAACAATCTTGCACAAATAATTGACGCTAGAATCTGGGCCCGGCCCCCTCCCCCTCAACCCTAGTTACACCGATGCCACATCATTTCAACATGGGACACGGGGATTAAAAATGCTTACATAATTAATGTTGTTATGTTGTTGTTATTTATAATTAGTATATCAGCCAAAAAAGTATGATACACAAAGCTATCCAATCATGAAGCGGGCGTTTCTTTTCTGATCTGTGTAAATGAGGCTTAATTCACTTTTGCAAGTAAGAAGTAAGTAAATATCTCACTCTAGGGGTATTATATAAGGGAAGAGAAACTGTCGTACAGGGGAAAATATTTGCTTCATTAAGGTGGCGTAAAAGGTGTGTGCAAGGCGATGAGCGATCACTAACGTTATACTTCTCTGTAGCATACAATTTTATGTTCTTTTCGCAGTATATCCCCACCAGAGAACTACCCTTGGTAGGTAGTTCTCTGATCCCCACTGCCAAACGTAAATAGCCTTTTATTTGCATATTCGTTTTCGTTTGTCGTTAGGCCAATGGAAGACTATATTGAACAATTAAGAAATATTTAAATGCCGGTATTACGAGTTTTGGTTTTTCTCGTGGAACCTTTGTCGGCGATTAAGTTTCCTATTTAATCAACGACATTTCGCGAAACAATGGAATCACGCATGTTGTGGATACCAATTAAGAAAAATACAGCAACATCACCGACAAAAGCACAGCGTGTTGCAGATGTTTGTGTAAGTCTCATTTAAATATTATATTATTAGGCAGGATTATGGAAATTTGCTGCTGTCTTTATAGACTAGGACGATCACATAAATATCATAACAAATAAATAGGAATCATTCCATTCACAGCCCGTTTGGTAAATTAAGTTGGTTGGCAACTCCTATAAATTTTCTGTACTTTCTCGATTTAAAAAACACTAACTTATGAAATTGTCTTTTAAAAAACATCTCACCAATCTAGCAGCAAAACTTAAAGCTAGAAACAACATTATTTCAAAATTGATCGGCACAGCCTGAGGAGCTACAGCGGACACTCTACGATCCTCCGTCAATAGGTTGGTGAATTCGACTGCTGAATACTGTGCTCCGGTATGACTGAACAGACCACACACAAAGTTGGTTGATGCCAAATTAAATGGCTCCATGAGAACTATCAGCGAAACTATCAAGCCCACTCCCACTTACTGGCTGCCCACTTTGAGCAATATTCTACCACCCTATCTCCGCCGCTCAAATACCCTCTGTAGAGAATACATGAAAATCCAGAAAAATCAACCTCTCCCGATTAACAATGATATTGTCCACCTGGGCAACAGACTGCGATCCAGAAAACCGCCAATCCAAACTGCTGAACTTCTAGTTGCCAGCGAATTTAACCTGGTACAGGAATGGGAATGAGAATGGTGAGCTAGTGTACCTCCCTACATTCATGGAAACCTCCACACCAACTAGCCACCTCCTGGTTTTACGCTGCCTCGCAAAACATGGAGCAGATTAAACAGAATCCGCACTAACTGCGGATTATGCGCGGACTACCTATTTCGATGGGGCAAATCCGATTCCAGCGCATGTGACTGCGGTAAGAAAAGACAAACAATGCACCATCTCGCCTTCGACTGCAACAATAGGCCTAGTCACTGCACAACCGAAGACTTCCTGAGAGCCTCCCCATCGGCTGTCACTTGGATAGATAGTTTGAATTTGAAAATATAAGGTACGATGTATTCATGTGTTGTAGCCATAGGATAAATAAATAAATAATAAAATATATATATTTTACTTGCTGATCTTAAAACAATAATTATTATACCACGATTGAATCCAATATTGATATACGATTTTAATTCTCTGAAAAACACTACAAACATTGTTACTAAGATCGACGTCGGCGCCACGTCTTCTTGTCGACCTCCTATAGTTTGCTGGTAGCCGACTATTATTATACATAGCTCGAGGTAGCAAGTCGTCATATATTACTCGAAAGTCACCAAAATGCACCTTGAGAGATTACTGATGAGTGTCTTTGTATGCTTACTTTGATGTAGACTTTGTTTCAGTTTTTCTGGCTGTCATTGTCAGTATTTTATGTTAAAATTATTCCTCGTCTAAGATACTACTGCATAATATAAACCCGAGTGAAAATAAGTTCCCGCACTCTGATCTTTGTCTCCGATTCTTTCATTATATTCAAATGTCGGACCACCGGCTCGCTGACGTCATGCATTTATCAATGAACCTGAAAATAAATCGTTGTTTTGCATTTGAGACAATTACTACTGCAGCTACTGGGTACCATTATCTTTTTCTCACAGATTGTCCTTTGAACATTGAAGAAGGTCATTAATATTTTTTTCTGAAAGATAATAATTTAAGATTAAATTATTTCATTCATTAAACAACTTGTGATTCACAGATGCGGTTTAGCAATTCTTGAAAAAATATTACACCTAAAATGAATATGGGTCTCTTGGTACAAAAATATAGTAAATTAAAGCCTAACTTTGGACAACAGTAAAAAAAAAAAATAAGATCGCCTAGTATGCAAATAGTGTAACTTGTTTGGAGTTTTTGTTATTATAAATTACCATACACTAATTTTATTTGATACGAGGGGTAAGCCACTGGAAATTTCTAGTGTATAAATTCGAAAATATGTTTGGATACCTACGTCGCCCGAGGAATTATAGGGATTTTTGCTAATGTCCAGGGATGTCTTGGGGATATCCAGGGATGGTCAAGGATGTCTCAGGAATTATTCTAGAATCGGCGGAACCAATTAACAACAATAACAACAATTTGGAAAATAATACTCTCTGTAGAAAATAAAATCTCACACCAACATAATTGTTTTTTTTTTAAATTTTAGTACTAAAAATATTCGGAAAACAAAACTAAGAATTTACGAAAAATCCCTTTTTTTAATAATTCTCCTCCATATTTTTTTTTGCGGTATCCTATGTATATACAGGGTTAGTGGAAATAATCGGAACGGCTAATTTTCTTCAAACTTTCAAGGCTAAATCAATGAATTTTGTTACATGTAGACAGCGTTGCCACAGGTGGCTCGTTCGAGCCAGATTTGGCTCTTTTGGACTCAAAGCTACTCGTTGGCTCCTCTTTATTAAAACTGACTCTTTATTAGAATTCGGTTAATTTTTTTGTTGATTTCGAGGTCGATCTGTTGAGTTTGACTATTTTGAGTATTGCTGAAGTAAAATTGAACTGAGTGAACGCAGAATGTCGCAGTACGGATCGTTGTTGGGATGGAGTAACATAACGGTTACGAAACATATTCACGAACACACCCCGCCGAGCAACCGGATCAGGTCAGCTAGAGAGCAAAACCGCGAACGCACCCCAACCGCTGTGAGCTGTCAGCAGTGTCACTTGTCTTAGTGTACCTAACAAATAAAATAAATGTTGTTTGAACTCGTTAATGATTGTTCCTAATTTCTAACAAGACGGTTCATAAACCTGACACTTACGGAAAATCAATTTACAGGTTTGAATTTCCCTCTGAAATAGTTCTGACGTTAGTACGTTAGCGCCACATGACGAACATTTTTAAGCTGTTTTTTTTTTTAACTTGAAATCGTCCCAATTATAGGAAGCTCCACTTGGTCGAAATCTGTCACACCGAGGAACAAAAGAATTTACGTCATTCATGGCGTAGTTTGCCACTTTACAATTTAACTTATAATGCAAAAAAAGCATCTGTCAAAGTGACTGAAATCTGATAGGATTTTTTGAAGTCGCGGATTCAGTGTGAAAATGTGTGTACACAACATTCTGGTGTTTGCGTGTTGGGTCTGTTCACTGTAAGGATTTGAGTCTGCGCATGCGTTTATTTCCGAATCCGTTCTGAATACTTACCGAAAACAATGAATTATTACTTGAAATACAAGCTACTCATATGAGTACTTAACAATATAATATTTCCAATTCCAAAAATCACTGATAAATATTTTTTGTTTGAAAAAGCTCGTTCCGGTATGAATTTGGCTCGTTTTCTTTACATCATCTGACTCGAAAAAAAAATGCTTGTGGCAACACTGCATGTAGATAACTTAAAAAATTGAATTAAAAACTGACAATTGCGACGTTGCCAGAGATTTTTAGTTTTTTCTGTAACTCGGGGAATGTTTTTTTTTTAATATAACACTACTCTTTTTTTTATTGAATTCGATTTGTCCCATCAACATTACCTTTTCCTGATAGTATCAAATTTTTATCTGAAATAGATCTATGGAAAAAAAGTTAAATAATTACAACTCTAACTTTAAAAAAACCAATCTGTTTCCATTTAAAAACGTTTCAAATAATGTAAAAAGGAAGGTTGGTAGACATAATGTACCTAATAGTATCGATAACGATAATAACAACTAACAAACAACTACTAACAATAACATAGCTAGTAAAAATTACTTTATTTTTATTTAATTTATTATTCATGAATTTTTCTTCACTCAAAATTGTATTATGTAGGTACTAACTTTCGACCTATACTTGAATTAAGAAGTTAGTTCATATTTGTATTTAAACTCACTAAATAGTAAGTTATAATTATTATTACTCATTAACTACCAAATAATTAACATTTGTCGGAACAATTACAAATATTTTTAATACATCCCGTGTGCTATGGTTAACGCAAAATCAAAAGGCCTTATTTTGTTTGCAAAATATCGAGAGTGCCGAATATATGCAACTTGCGTACGTGCAACTTGCGTACAAGGATTATTTCTTCCAACTTGCGTACACGGGTAGGTAGATCCCGCGAACCAGGTTAAACAGCAAGAGTACATTATTCCAACTTGCGTACATACACAAATATTAGAAGCTTATAACAAACCGGTTGCCAATACACCTTTTAGAACCGATTGGAGAGGGGGTATTATTACGGTCCGTTTAAAACTCTGTGTATGTGAAGACATAAAAAAATGCTCTGATAACAACGAACAAACCGGTTGCCAATACACCTTTTAGAACCGATTGGAGAGGGGGTATTATTACGGTCCGTTTAAAACTCTGTGTATGTGAAGACATAAAAAATGCTCTGATAACAACGAACAAACCGGTTGCCAATACACCTTTTAGAACCGATTGGAGAGGGGGTATTATTACGGTCCGTTTAAAACTTTGTGTATGTAAAGACATAAAAAAATGCTCTAATAACAACGAACAAACCGGTTGCCAATACACCTTTTAGAACCGATTGGAGAGGGGGTATTATTACTGTCCGTATAAAACTCTTTGTATGTGAAGACATAAAAAAATGCTCTGATAACAACCAACAAACCGGTTGCCAATACACCTTTTAGAACCGATTGGAGAGGGGGTATTATTACGGTCCGTTTAAAACTCTGTGTATGTGAAGACATAAAAAAATGCTCTGATAACAACGAACAAATCGGTTGCCAATACACCTTTTGGAACAGATTGAAGAAGGCGTATTATTACTGTCCATATAAAACTCTGTGTATGTGAAGACATAAAAAAATGCTCTGATAACAACGAACAAACCGGTTGCCAATACACCTTTTAGAACAGATTGGAGAGGGCGTATTATTACTGTCCGTATAAAACTCTGTGTATGTGAAGACATAAAAAAATGCTCTGATAACAACGAACAAACCGGTTGCCAATACACCTTTTGGAACAGATTGGAGAGGGCGTATTATTACTGTCCGTATAAAACTCTGTGTATGTGAAGACATAAAAAAATGCTCTGATAACAACGAACAAACCGGTTGCCAATACACCTTTTAGAACCGATTGGAGAGGGGGCATTATTACTGTCCGTATAAAACTCTGTGTATGTGGAGACATAAAAAAATGCTCTGATAACAACGAACAAACCGGTTGCCAATACACCTTTTAGAACAGATTGGAGAGGGCGTATTATTACTGTCCGTATAAAACTCTGTGTATGTGAAGACATAAAAAAATGCTCTGATAACAACGAACAAATCGGTTGCCAATACACCTTTTAGAACCGATTGGAGAGGGGGTATTATTACTGTCCGTATAAAACTCTGTGTATGTGAAGATATAAAAAAATGCTCTGATAACAACGAACAAACCGGTTGCCAATACACCTTTTAGAACAGATTGGAGAGGGCGTATTATTACTGTCCGTATAAAACTCTGTGTATGTGAGGACTTAAAAAAAATGCTCTGATAACAACGAACAAATCGGTTGCAATACACCTTTTAGAACAGATTGGAGAGGGCGTATTATTACTGTCCGTATAAAACTCTGTGTATGTGAAGACATAAAAAAATGCTCTGATTACAACGAACAAACCGGTTGCCAATACACCTTTTAGAACCGATTGGAGAGGAGTTATTATTACTGTCCGTACAAAACTCTGTGTATGTGGAGACATAAAAAAATGCTCTGATAACAACGAACAAACCGGTTGCCAATACACCTTTTAGAACAGATTGGAGAGGGCGTATTATTACTGTCCGTATAAAACTCTGTGTATGTGAAGACATAAAAAAATGCTCTGATAACAACGAACAAATCGGTTGCCAATACACCTTTTAGAACAGATTGGAGAGGGCGTATTATTACTGTCCGTATAAAACTCTGTGTATGTGAAGACATAAAAAAATGCTCTTATAACAACGAACAAACCGGTTGCCAATACACCTTTTAGAACCGATTGGAGAGGGGGTATTATTACTGTCCGTATAAAACTCTGTGTATGTGAAGACATAAAAAAATGCTCTGATAACAACGAACAAACCGATTGCCAATACACCTTTTTGAACAGATTGGAGAGGGCGTATTATTACTGTCCGTATAAAACTCTGTGTATGTGAAGACATAAAAAATGCTCTGATAACAACGAACAAATCGGTTGCCAATACACCTTTTAGAACAGATTGGAGATGGCGTATTATTACTGTCCGTATAAAACTCTGTGTATGTGAACACATAAAAAAATGCTCTGATAACAACGAACAAACCGGTTGCCAATACACCTTTTAGAACCGATTGGAGAGGGGGTATTATTACTGTCCGTATAAAACTCTGTGTATGTGAAGACATAAAAAAATGCTCTGATAACAACGAACAAACCGGTTGCCAATACACCTTTTAGAACAGATTGGAGAGGGCGTATTATTACTGTCCGTATAAAACTCTGTGTATGTGAAGACATAAAAAAATGCTCTGATAACAACGAACAAACCGGTTGCCAATACACCTTTTAGAACCGATTGGAGAGGGGGTATTATTACTGTCCGTATAAAACTCTGTGCATGTGAAGACATAAAAAATGCTCTGATAACAACGAACAAATCGGTTGCCAATACACCTTTTAGAACAGATTGGAGAGGGCGTATTATTACTGTCCGTATAAGACTCTGTGTATGTGAAGACATAAAAAAATGCTCTGATAACAACGAACAAACCGGTTGCCAATACACCTTTTAGAGCCGATTGGAGAGGGGGTATTATTACGGTCCGTTTAATACACTGTGTATGTACGCAAGTTGGAATAACGTACTCTTGCAGTTTTACCTGGTTCGCGGGACCTACCTACCCATGTACGCAAGTTGGAAGAAATAATCCTTGTACGCAAATTGGACGTACGCAAGTTGGAGGATACCGAGAGTGCCATGGCTCTAGATTTGTTTGACATAATTTTAAATATTAGGTATTGTTGAGTGGTCCCCGCCTTCCAATCCATCGCTCTGGAAATTAATTATAGAGGAACAATGTCACATCTCTCGAAAAACGGGCAGGTGCCCCGTCATGCTGATACCATATCTCGTGAAAATTTTCATTTAGTTATCTAATTCTGGGAATTATGCATCTTTTCAGTATCCACGAAAAACGGCACGATGCATATTGCTTTTAATAAAAAATTATTTAAATATTTAATTTTTAATTAAATCTATGTATTTTCTAATAATCAAAACGTCAAGAAAAGTCTGCGTGACAGTGGCCGGACAAATGAAATGCACAAGCCATAAAGTAACACATCTTTATTTTTTATAGCGTTATTTCTTTATTGCTTTTTACAGCTTATTTCTTTATTTGCATTCGGCATAAAATCTGCAACCGGGCAACCTACAAAAAGAAATAAACCAGAGTTATTGAGTTATGTCGATGATTTCTCAAATGGTAACGAGAAAGAACGAGGCGCCTCGGCCATTCGGAATCTTTAATTGTCACTTTTCGCCAGTAAGCCTATTAATTTATTTGGTGCGGGGAGTTTTAGAAAGGAAGTACAAAAAGTTGGACTATTTACTACCGTGCGAGAAAAAATTATTTGCATTAAAGAGGGCTTGGATTAAAAAACGTAGAGCTTGGTTTAGATCACAATAATATGGGGACGATATATCTAACCAAATCTAGGTTAAAATTTTGTCAAATTCATATTATGACATGATATGCCAAACGAATGAGTAATAAAATAAGTAGACAAATACAAATTTATTTTTGTTGTCTACAAAATTATCAAAGTAAGAATATACAGAAAGAAAAAGAAAAATAATTACATAAATTGCTGAAATTGGCCACCGCCATGCTCCAAGCATAAATTCAGACGTCTCTTCATATTTTCGAAAGTGTTGACCAACATCTCCGGAGAAATGTTACCACATTCTTGGATAATCCTTTCTTGTAATTGTTCTAAATTTGCAACGGGTGTTTTAAAAATAGTGTTCTTTAAATGAGGAAAAACGAAGTAATCCATAACCGCTAAACAAGGTGATCTAGGTGGGAATTCAATGTCTGATCGAAAACTGACCAATCTGTCGTTGAAAAAATTGCGTAAGTAGTTAATAGTTTCGGCGGCTGTAGGGGAGGTTGCACCGTCCTGTTGAAAATATCCAAAACGTAGTTCGTCATCAAGTAATTGCTCCACAAATGGATTCAAAATATTGTCTCTATACCGCTGTGCTGTAACTGTGTCATGGAAAAAAATAGGACCAACAATTCTTCTTCGGGAAACAGCTCACCAGACACCAATTTTTTGAGGGTGCAATGTGGACTATACAAAAAAATGGGGATTTTCACTACTCCACATGCGTGTATTCTGAGAATTCACATAACCGGAGAGGTGGAACCAGGCTTCATCCGAAAAAATGTCAGGTCTAATAAATCATTTATTTCCAATAAATTTTGGGTAAATCATTGAGAGTAATTCCTGCGTCTTTCAAAATCTGCGGCTTGTATTTCTTGGAATACTTGCGCTTTATAAGGAAATACATTTAGTTGCTTCTTAAGAATAATCCTGCATGTTCCATATGATCTTCCCACTTTTTGGGGCAGGCGTCTTATACAATTTGTTGTCGTATTTTGCATTATTTCACGAACGTTTGCAACAAGTTCTTATGTTCTTACAGAAGTCTTCCTGCTCCTTTTTTGTGTTGTATAGAACCTGTTTCCCTAAACACAGCCACGGTTCTTTTCAGGCAATGATAAAAATTCCCAGCATAAAAGCAACGTTAGGAAAATGTTCGTGAAAATCGTCCATGCACAAACCCGGATTGTATTGCCACTCATCATTTACTCTAACCTCGTTTCGAAAATACGCTTTAACCATGAATGTTTTGGTCTGTTCCGTAAAGCCCATTGTGTGAATTTTTCAAGAAATTGGAAAAATTAGCGATGAATCAAATTACTTGTAACGACTGTCAAAGATGATGGAATAACTGATTGATTGTTAATTCAGGTAGTCACTGACACCCAACAGGTATTAAGTTCTACGGTTAAGTATTACTTCCGTCCTTAGATGCAAGGGCCTCTTTGATGCAAATAATTTACTTCTTTTAGTTAAGTTAAAATATGTTCTAAAGCAAAAACCATTTGACCATGGATCTTAAACAGGCTAATAGGGTTTCAGTCAGTCTGACCAAGAGAGATCGCGAGGCAAAAAGGCGAGACAGCATGGCGAGACAGCACTGTGAGACAGAGTTGCGAGACAGCATCGCTAGACAGCTTATAAGTGGTTTATAGAAAGATTGCCCTGAATGCCAGGACCAAGAAAGTAACATTACTGCACTTGAAAATATTTGTGACTCTATCATACCTTGAGCAATATCATAACGGAAATAACAAGGTGCCAAAGCATCAGTGAATTTTTATATGAATATACTGTTTTGAGATTTATTTAAAAGTAGACAAAGGACATCTTTAGTGGTATAGAGGTGGTAGCAATAACTGCATGCATAAACGAATGGCAAGTGAAGTTTATAATATTCGTAATTGCGGATATCTTTAATATCGTAAATCCGTTTTCATGTTTATTGCAGCTCCAACTGCCGCAAATTAAGAGCTCCCCATCGTGCCGTTAAAACTGCGTTTTTATCGTAGAAACACGTAACCGCGTTACAATCAACTGAGAAGTTATCGCACCAGTTTAATTATTGAATTGACCAAAATTGCAAACCAAAATGCTTTAGTTTTAGTTTTTTTCAAAAACATTATAAAGATGTAAAGTTGGCCATAAAATGATTTGTTACTTTTAAGAATATTTTTCTATTGCCATTTTCGCCTTATTTAAAAAACTAATGCATTTTGCCTTACTTTAAAACTCTCTAAAACTTAGTTTTTATTTCATTTCAAAGTGGTTCTCTGGTTCTTGACTGGAATATAAATTCTTGCAAACCAAAAATTCGCTGCTGGTGGCGGTAACTAATGAGTATTTTTGAGGTTTACATTTCAGTCAGTAAGTAGTGAACCACTTTAAATTGAAACATAAACTTAAGAGAATTTAAAATTTAAGGTAGGTACGTTGGCAAAATGTTCTAGTTTTAGTTGCTTGAAAAGGGCCAAAATGGCAATATAGAGACATTTTAAAAAGTACCGTTTTATCGACAACTTTAAGTACATCTTTTCAATTTTTATTTTAAAATACTATCGGAATCATTTAGGCTTTCCTAGTTAACCTGGTACGGTAACAGCTAAATGGAACGCGGGTACGTTTTCACAATAAAAACGCAGTTTTAAAGGTCCGATGGGGAGCTCTCCAATTGCGGCAGTTAAATAAAAATGGAAACGGATTTACGATAGTAAAGATATCTGCAATCCCGAATATTATATACTTTACTAGCCATTTGTTTATGCATGCAATTATTGCTACCACCCCTATAACACTAAAGCGCTCCTTTGCCTACTTCTGAATAAATCTCAAAACAGTATAACCATACAAAAACTCACTGAAACTTTGCCACCTTGTTATGATATTGTTCAAGGTAAAAACACAGTTTTAATGGCTCGATGGGGAGCTCTTAATGCATTGATCGTGAAGAATGATAATGTGTTGATCTTTCATGGCAAAGGTCTTCTTAAATGTATTGGGAACATTCTTTAAACTACTAAGGCGACAAAAAAAATACTCGCTATGATGAAGTAGACAGAATAGAAATCTAATTTTTGTTTTCTAATCGTTATCATGATTTAGGATACCAAAATAACTATCGTACGGACGGACTTAACTGGAACCTTCTTTTAGAGCTGTGTAATGTTTCACTAAACAATCAAAGAAGAATGAATCGTGCAAAAACACCCTATTAATACATTCAGACAATAACCGATACGGGAACGTTATAACTTCTTTGGAAGTCGTAAAAATAAATATGGCTCAGCTCGTTAGGCCAATGGTGAGTTACTGCCGCGTTTTTGCCGACTCGCATAAACAACTGCTACTTAATTTTCCTGCATTCTTAAGGCCCGTGTGACAGTATGGCACTAATCTTGGTAATGTCGAAAGGATAAATCAGAGAACGAGAATTTTGAGTTTATTACACATCGTAAATTTTTTGTTATTTTTAGAGATACGAACTGGTATCTATATTTGAGACGGAATTTGCGATCTTTTTTTCCAGAACAGTATACCATCCAACGACAAGGCCTTATTTAAGGGGGCCAGGCCCCCTCCCTAAAAATGACTTTCATCTTTTATTATACCGGGATAGTTAAAAAATGTTTTATAAATTTACGCAAGGTGAATCTTTTAAGTGGAACAAATTCGGTAGCAAAGATTCTATTAATAATTCCTTCAAAAAATACCAAAAAGGGCTTTTTGGGATTTTACGATTTTTTGCATTTTGAATTGTGATAAAATAGCTATTATATTCTCACCACGCCAAAACTGATGATTTAATCAACAATCAGACTTTATTATTAAAGCGACCCCAAAGAAAATAATGATCAAAATGGTTAAAATCTGGCGATCTTGCCGGCCGCTTAATTGAACTTCTTCTGCCCATCCACCATCAGTTAAAAACAACGTCATTTAAATATTGTGAGAGAATTGTCGTGAGGCACTAGCAGTGGCGTATTTAGAATATTGCCACGGGGGGTCCATACCTTTCGTTTTATCTTTCGTTCTTTCTTTCTTTCTTTAAAAAAGCGCCGCAGGCGAACAATTTTTCGGTGCCACGCCCTATTTTGAACTATCAAAATTTATAATTTCTATGTTTTGATAGCTGAACCCAAAAAAGGAAGAAATTAAGAAATTTTTAAATATAAACGCAATAATGGGAATATATATTTTTTAAAATATTTATGTTTAAAAATATATATTTCTACATAATATGACCGATTACGAAAATTATTGGTTTTCAAGTTATTTTTGCCATTTTTTTTTGCCAAGTTTGGCCATGTTGTTTTGTTATCTGTGACACAGTTACTTCATTATTTGTAAAAACAAAGTATTGCTAATAGTTCTAGTTTGCAAAAAAAATACAAAACTAAGTGAATATCATTTCAATTTTTTAATAATAATAATAATAAAGGTCTTTATTCAAAAATTGTAAAATAGAAAATTATTACATTTTGTTATCGGGCGAGGTTCAGTTCACCCTGTCTACATTAAATGCAACAAGGCATCTGATCTGTTCTGAGTTTTTCTTAATGTTGAGCCCACGGGGGGGGGGGGGGGTCCAGACCCCTCGGACCCCCCCCTAAATACGCCACTGGGCACTAGACTGCTGACCCCATATTCGATCATCGTGAATAGCAGCCAAAGCTGGATTAATGTATTTTTGCTAAAAATGGCCCATGTAGATAATCTACAAAAAATATTGCCCATTGTCGAAAATTATTAATCCAAACAGAATATTAATTTTTTTTGATATCTCATCATCTGCTAGGTAATACCAATTTTCATGACAACATTTTTTTCTACTACCGTGCGTAAAACACTTACTTTTCGCACTAGAAAGTGTAAAAAATTTAACTTTTTACGCTTACTACTGCGTAAAGTAAATAGATATGCATACCTGCATTTTAATTAAAATTGGTCTGGTAGTCTGGTTGGCCATGGACAAATGGCGATTTCTTTTTGACATATTATCTAAATGTTGACATTCTGTGATTGATGTCAGGTGTATGTATCATTTTAAGAACTTATTTTGGATTATAATAATTATTGGAAGATTTTAATACGACATGTTTGAATTGTGATATCAAATGTAATGTTTACAAAATTTTTTAAAATTTAATTTTAGATTTTTGAATCTCAATAAATAGCTCGGGAGGCAGCGTTGCAAATGACACGGTCATTTCAGGTCATCTAATTCTTATCACAAGTAATTATTATCGGGTAGTCATTTAATGATCTGAGCATCAGCTGCTCAAGTAGCGGTGGACCTAGTCATGAGAGAATGTCAATTATGTCAAAATAAAAAAATATCTAAAAATTATTTCTGGTCACTTGAAAATTTGTACAGCAAATGTTTATATGATGACAATAAATAAATAAGAAGTTAGCTGCAAAGATAATGGGGGATTATGTGTCAGCTGCTTATTCAGGTTCCTGCACCTCACCCCCCATCTTTTATAGCTCACTTATTAATTAAGTTAAAATGCTGATATTTTGCAGACCTTACCTGTATCTTGGGACGCATTTCAGGAAAATATTTTTTTCCAGGGTGTTCCAAAAAAAGTGTGACGTCATAAGGATGACGCTAGGAGGCAGACGTTGCCACGTCTGTGGACTATTAGCTTTCCTTGAAACAGGCGTTATGCGCCGCTAGAGCACCAATGGTTACAAATTGAGTGCTGAAATAAAACCCAAAAGGAGTGTTTGGCAACATCGTATTGTTCTAGAATAAAATTGGTGTATATTTTTCATATACAGGGTATCCGGAAAATACGTGTACAACATTTGACGACAGACTCCTGACGTCAAAATAGGTCGATCTAAGCCGACTTAGCCATATCCAAAATTGTCTCGTTTAGCCGGTAGAGGGCGTCAAAAATTTGTTAAAATATTGTTTTTTCCTAAATAAGTGAAAACCTGCCAATCAATTTTAATGATTTTTAGTATGTAGACTAATACTATAAAATGACGTTTTCTAGTAGTATAGTCACCGGCTGTAAATAAGTGAAAATGTTATAAAAGTGATATAATACGTCCACATTTCTCCTCATTTTTTATATGAACGGCGTTATGGCAACCCAGATATTTTTGTAGAGTGACTGGATGTATTTGGAAGCTATTTTAACTCTTTAATATTTTTCGTTGAATGAGCTGTTTTACCAGAAGAAAATATTTACAATTACCTGCATATATCAATTATTAACAATAAAAATAAAACAAAGTACAACAAAGTTGAAAGTATGTATTGTAAGAAACTAAGTAAAACAAAAACATTACTTAAGCAAATGTGTAAAATGACCGCCATCTTGCTAAATACACTTATTAACACTCCTTAAAAATGATATTGAACCCTATCTAATGTCTCGGGGTTATTAAAATCGTTGCCTGCATTTAAAATCCGCTGCAATAAATCATCGCGTGTGTTTACCGGGAGTCTTGTAAACTTCTGTTTTAATAGCGCCCCACAAAAAGAAGTCACACATAATTAACTCAGGAGAACGTGGTGGCCATTTTACTGGTGCATCATTGCCTCTTCCAATCCATCGGTTGGGATATTGATGATGTAAGTATTGCCGAACGGCAACGGAAAAATGGGGCGGGGCACCATCATGCATATACCACATTTCCCTCCGAAGTAAAAGGGGCAAATTGTCCAGAAGAATTGGTAATGTGTCTTGGAAAAAACTTAAATAAATATTTCCATCTAACCTGTCTGGAATAACAATAAGACCAATAAGGAAGCGATCAATAATACCTGCCCAAATATTTAATTTAAATTAATGCTGATTATATACAACTTTAATGGCATGTGGATTTTCATCGGAATAAATATGTTCGTTGTGCAGATTGGTTACTCCAGTTCTTGTAAAGCACGCCTCGTCAGTAAACATAATTGTTCTACACAAATTTGGATCACGGATTCTTTTGTTTCTAATAATTTGACAAAATGTAAGCCGCATGGGGGGATCAGTCGGTAAAAGTTCCTGGACTTTTTGTACGTGATAAGGATGTAACAACTGTTCTTTTAAAACCTCATTGACAATCGTTTTAGAAACACGTAACTCACGTTCTAAGCGACGGGTACTGGTACTTGGTTCTTCATCAACTCTTTCCAGAATCATCTCTTCTGTTTCCACAGTTCGAGTTGTTCGCATACGACCCCTGCCTTCAAAGTTTTTCTCATAGCTGCCCGTTTCCCGAAGATGATGATCGATATTGGCAAATGTTTGGTACTTTGGTATTCGACGGTTAGGAAACCCCTCCATGTAAACCCTAACACTCTGACGCCCATTTTCTTGACAAAACCCGTATACCAGGAGCATGTCAACCTTCTCAGAGTTCGTATAATTTTCCATTTTTAATGGTAAAATAAACTTGTAATTCAAGAATGTTGATCGTATACTTGAGTAAATTTCATAGACTGGTGACAATTTGTCAATAATTGTCAAATTATTAAATGCCATAGCAACAAGGTCACTTAACAATTATTGTTACAGGTTCCAAATACATCAAGTCACTCTAAAAATATCTGGGTTGTCATAACGCCGTTCATATAAAAAATGAGGGAAAATGTTGACGTATTATATCACTTTTATAACACTTCCACTTATTTACAGCCGGTGACTATACTACTAGAAAACGTCATTTTATAGTATTAGTCTATATACCAAAAGTCATTAAAATCGATTAGCAGGTTTTCACGTAATTTAAGAAAAACCAATATTTTTACAAATTTTTGACGCCCTCTACCGACTAAACGAGACAATTTTGAATATAACTAAGTTGCTTAGATCGACCTATTTTGACATCAGGAGTCTGTCGTCAAACGTTGTACACGTATTTGCCGGACACCCTGTATAGATATTTACCTTTAGATAAGCTAACAATAATCACGAAAGTGGCAAATTTAGGGCCTCACGCATGTAAACAGATTTGGGAAATAGACAGGACTGGGCTTTAAAATTTAACTTCTCGCTGAAGGAATTGTAAAAGTTGACCTTCAATTTCTTTTCACGTGTAAACAGCTAAAATTCTTGCCAAAAAATTGGATTCTTTCGCAATTCTTGATCAAGTTGGGAAAAATGGTAGTGATTTCAGGCATTTTTAATATTGGCAAACCTATCAGATTTTAAGCATAGAAAATTTTTTTTTAAGGGTTTGTTTCTAAAATTTGTTTAAAAATGATTCGTCGTGATGTTTCTAGTTAAAAGAGAAAGAGAACAAGTCAGTTAAACTATAAAACTTATAAAATCGAATATAAAAAGCAAATAAAACCAGCAAAATAATCAATCTTCGATGTTATCGCGTACCTAACCTCAAGTCAAATATTAGCTGGTCTGGTAGGTATATAACCTGTATTGATTTTTATAATTTGGGAAAAACTTGGTTACGTGTAAAACATTTTCAAGCCAATTTCTTGTTTAAGAATTTGAAAGAGTTTTTGCCCGAGAACGTGACCCGTGGAATACTTTCACCCTTGGATTAATATAAACATATCTAGGTATTTACTTTTTTCTTTTATAAAATATACGTAGGTATAGAGAAAAGTGTCTTTTAAACTTTTTGAAGCAATATATTACCCGAAAATAGGCGTACCTTATTAGATTGCAGGGCTGGAAATAATATACCAAAACATGCTTCAGGATAATCTGTCTTGGTCTGTGTTTTTTCTTTATACAGGGTCCTGCACCTCACCTCCCGTCTTCTATAGCTCACTTAGAAATTAAGTTAGAATTTTCATATTTTGCAGACTTTATCTGTATCTTAGGGTGCATTTCAGGAAATTATTTTTTTTCATACAGGGTGTTCCAAAAAAGTGTGATGTCATAAGGGTGTATTTTTTAGATTACATGCCATATATTTTCTTACTTTTTTGGATGCCTCCTATAGTTACCTACATACCCCTAAAATTTTATTAAAATCGATTCAGTATTATAGACGAAAAAAAATAAAAACTAAAAAATATCAGTTTTGCACCACCGGTATTAAAAATAAATAAAAAATAAAAATAATGCCTCGTTAATAAAATTATACAAAGGTACTTATTAGGTAAGGTTTAACAGTTTCGTTAACCAAGTTTGGTTAATACGAATTGTACAGGGTGTCCAAAGTTTAGTGTCAAACTTTGCAAATTTTAAAGCAATTTATTTTTCTTATTTCAAATAGGAACCCCTTTATCTTTTTATGTCATTCGATGCAGAATTAAAAATTAAACATTTTTCCTAATGATAACCCTATCGCAATTTCTAACGCATCAAAACTTATTTGCAGAAAACCAATTTTATCAACTACTTATTCCAACATACATTATTATTATGAATAAATAAGTGGGGCATGATAGGAAATGATGACGTTCTGTGTGAGTGCGGAGAAACACAAAACATGGAGCATCTAAGAACATGCGAGCTGTGTCCCTCAAAGTGCAGTCTTAATGATTTATGGCTCGCTAACAATGAAGCAATCGACGTAGTCCGATTTTGGGCCGAAAAACTGTGACATTGGGATTCGGACACGAAAAAGTAAAAAGTAATTATGAATAAATATGGAAGGTGGCTTTGAAAAATAATTTATTGGTATTAAAGTTTCTTAAAGTGACCAGAGACCATTTTGACTTTAGTAATTTAAAAGTTTCAAATATTGTTAAATTGTTAGTAATTATTTAAGCTATTATAATTACTTTATATTATTTTTTGTGATGGACTACAACCAAGAAGAGCTCGTCGATATGATTTTTATATTAGGAGCATGCGAAAAGAACTCTTTTTTGGCAAGCCGAGTTTACGCACAGCGTTATCCGGAACGACGACATCCAGACAAAAGGAGCCGGCAAAAAATATTAAAGAGGTTTGTACAAACGGGAAATGTAAACTACCCAAAACCAGTGAGAAATAAACCGGTCCGAACTAAAGAAAATCAATTGGCTGTGCTATTAATTACCTGTTATATATATAAAGATCCTTCAGTTACTCAACAAGCAGTCGCTGATGCCGTAGATGTAATCGAAAGAACAGTTCAACGAATTTTCAAGGATCACCATATCCACGATTATCATTTCCAGTTAATAATTACTAACAATTTAACAATATTTAAACCTTTTAAATTACTAAAGTCAAAATGGTCTCTTGTCACTTTAATAAACTTTAATACTAATAAATTATTTTTCAAAGTCACCTTCGATATTTATTCATAATAATGACTATTGGAAGATCCTTCAGTTACTGAACAAGCAGTCGCTGATGCCGTAGATGTAATCGAAAGAACAGTTCAACGAATTTTCAAGGATAACCATACCCACGATTATCATTTCCAGTTAATAATTACTAACAATTTAACAATATTTGAAACTTTTAAATTACTAAAGTCAAAATGGTCTCTTGTCACTTTAATAAACTTTAATAATAATAAATTATTTTTCAAAGTCACCTTCGATATTTATTCATAATAATGACTATTGGAAGATCCTTCAGTTACTGAACAAGCAGTCGCTGATGCCGTAGATGTAATCGAAAGAACAGTTCAACGAATTTTCAAGGATAACCATACCCACGATTATCATTTCCAGTTAATAATTACTAACAATTTAACAATATTTGAAACTTTTAAATTACTAAAGTCAAAATGGTCTCTTGTCACTTTAATAAACTTTAATACTAATAAATTATTTTTCAAAGCCACCTTCGATATTTATTCATAATAATGACTATTGGAAGATCCTTCAGTTACTGAACAAGCAGTCGCTGATGCCGTAGATGTAATCGAAAGAACAGTTCAACGAATTTTCAAGGATAACCATACCCACGATTATCATTTCCAGTTAATAATAGTAGGTATTAAAGGCGGATTGAGATTCACCCCCCCCCCCTCTTACACCCCTGCCCCCCTCACCTACCCCCACTCCTTTCTACTCCCCCCACCCCGGTCCTGGGCCTCCTCCTCCCTGTTGACTTTGACCATACACGTGGGCGAGCGTATTTTTATGGTATTCAGGTGTTCATTCGACCTTGAAAGATGCAACTACTCTTTGTTAATTTGACCTTGACCATACACCTGGACGAGGGTATTTTTATGGTATACAATTTTCTTTTATGTGACTCATTTGACCTTGAAGGATGGAGCTGCTCTTTGATGGTGCTACCTTGGCGTGGACGAGGGTATTTTTATGGTATGCAGGTGCCCTTTTATTTATGACACTGTTGCATTACAAATTTTTACACCATGGAGTATTTTTATTTCTTTATTGTCGTAATTTAGTTGTTCGAAAATATCTAAAGGGATACAGTGGGGTTTTATTGATGTTACCTTGACCATTATTTTTCCTAAAAGTTAGGTATTTTTATTTCTTTATTGTCGTAATTTAGTTGTTCGAAAATATCTAAAGGGATGCAAGTCTGTTTTATTGATGTTACCTTGACCATTATTTTTCCTAAAAGTTAGATTTGTATTATATTTGGGTTTTGTTATACCTTCACGTTCTTGAAGGGTGTTTATGGGATTTTCACACCTTGATGGGATTTTCACACCTTGAAAGAGCTATTATAGTCGTAACAATAGGGCCTGGGTCTCTTTGTTATCGGATTTTCACACCCTGATGGGATTTTCACACCTTGAAAGAGTGCAACTACCCTTTTGTTATGTATGATTTCGAAGGCGGCATGGACCTTTTGTTATGAGTAATATTGAGCGCTGGCTATTTTTCTTACTTTGTTCTTTATTTAGGTACTCTTGGATTTATTTTTATAGTGGATGCAGATATTCTTTGATGGTTTTATGTAACCTTGACTAAACTTTTGAGCAGATGTTTCTTTATGACATTGGGTTGGGTTTATTTTCACACCTTGAAAGAGTGCAGCTGTCCTTTTGTTATGCATGATTTCGAAGGCGGCATGCCTCTGTTCTTTTGTTATGGGTAATATTGAGCGCTGGCTATTTTTCTTACTTTGTTCTTTATTTAGGTATTCTTGGATTTATTTTTATAGTGGATGCAGATGTCCTTTATGTAACCTTGACTACACTTTTGAGCAGATGTTTATTTATGACATTGGGTTGGGTTTATTTTCGACCTTGGAGGTACTCGGACTTAAGTGTTTGGTTTTTACGCCTTGAAGAATTTTTATTTTTTATTGACGTAATTTTGTTCGAAAATATTGAATGAGGTGCAGGCACGTTTTATTTACGATGACCTTGTGTTGGTTCGGGGTGCAGGTGGTTTTTATGTTGTTGAGTTTTGTATACTCTTAAAGCGGCTACTCCTTTTACACTTTGAAGAATTTTTTTCTTTATTGACATGATTCTGTTCTAAAATATCGAATGGGGGTGCAGGTATATATCGTTCTCTACTATGGTTGTTAAAATAGGGTCTGTGCTCTTTGTTATGGGATTATTTAACATTGAAAGAGTGCAAGTGTCCTTTTGTATGGGTAACTTTGACTGCTTGCAAACATACTTAATTTTTCTTTCTTTGCTCGTTATTTTTCTTTCTTTGATAATCTATGCTACCTCTTGTGAATGAAATCCCTTTTTTTTTACCAGTAGGTAAAAATTACTTAAATGTATAAGGAGCTTTTTAGTTAATGGTGATGAATTTGGGTTAATTTATCTAGACTTGGCTGTTTCGCATCCGAAATATAATAACTAAAATATTACAATCCACAAAGTTGGATGAAAATTAGATTTAAAGCATGTGTTGCCGAATATTGATGCAGATAAGAAAAATTAAAGTGCACACAAGTATTATTACTTCGTCATTGTAATTCATTTTAAAAAAATCACATTCAGTAGGTAATACGTTTTTTTATGGAAAATTTATATTTTATAACATATTTATTTATTTTCTTGCTATTTCTTGTTGTCGTATACGTATCAAAATGCATGCTTAATTTATGTCTAAGGATTAATAAAAATGCATATTAGCGGTAAATATATTCTCTTATTTAATCAGACTACTATCCAAATAATGTTGTAGCATACATAAAAAGTTAACTTCTGATAAACCTTTCTTAAAATCCATTTTCCTCTCTCCATGTCCTATTTTGTGATGAGTGAGAGCTTTTTTGAAGAAAAAATTATAACTTAGTGCTTTTACGCATTCAAAATTAAAATTATATTATGTACATACAGACATTACAGCTTATTACTCCTTATATCGACGAAGATACGAAAAGTTAATGTGCAGTAAACAAGATTTTTCTCTCATCATTGTAAGTAATAAAAAAAAAGCAGATATAGCATGTGTTTTAAAATTAAAGAAAAAGCATCTGTATGTACATGAAGAGATATTCTTTATTAATATAATCAGCCCGATTCCATCAATTTAACAAAACAATAGGAATGAGGATCAGCCATCGCCTTTGAATAGTTTCCACTCATGCACGTTTACACAAAAACTACTAAAGCCATCGAACTTATTTCAAGATAATATATTTTTTGTTTATTAAGCAAAGCAGCTGAAGCAATTTTTTGTGCATCTACCTTTTATGTTATTGATGCATGCCAAGACTATTTCAAAAATAGTTGCAAACAATCCGCTGTGCTGTCATAAAACTAGCAAAATTTAATAAAACGTGTAAATTTGGATAATTAAAGGATCAAATGTTGTTTATCATGTGATTTTTAGAGCTTTCATTAAGTGAAAATATTAAAATTACTAAATACGGCATATTGGCATAAATTACTGTATATTTTGAAAATAAAAGTTAAAATCTAAAAATTCAGCTGTTTGCCTTTATTGCCCTTATAGTGAAATAAATCGATTGTCTAAATTTTAAAACATTCATTCAATGTATTTAATACTTATATTTTACATGTGGGATATGGGTACTCTTATATATTTTCGGACAACCTTGAAATATTTTGAAAACCTTTATGTGTTTAGTGCCCGAAGCAGATAAAATCAAATGCAACACACATTATTTAGTTTAGTTTTTTGAAAACCGTTCCCGAGTTACAATGGCTGGCCCTAGTCTGGTTGTGGACTTCCAAGCATTTAAGATAGAAAATAATAAACTAATCCCTAAAGAACTTGCTGCCTACGACGGTCATAGAATAAGTCACTATGTTTTTAAACCCCCGTTTGATCTGGCCTTTCTAGGACCAGCGGCATACAAACAAACGAAATGGTTAATGCAACACTATCATTGCATTGATTGGGATTCCGGATTTACTCCATTTTACAAATTTGCCGATATTGTACGGAGCTTGACAGAAAAGGCTGATACCATTTACGTTAAGGGCAGAGAAAAAGCTGATTTTTTAAGAAAATATTCAAGCAAACCTATTATAGAGTTGAATGAGCAACCGTCCCTTAGAAAAGATGTCCCTAAATGTTTCTATCATTCAAATAATGAAAATTGTGCATGTTCTTTGTTTAATGTATTTTTGTTATATGATCAACATGTAATGAAAACGTAATTTTTTAATAAACATTTAATAATACAACCAAAAGTGTCTGTTTTGTATTGATATTCTGATGTGAAGTAACTTTGTCTACCTATACATTCTAATTTCTGTACTCATTCATACACCTAAAAACCTCAATACATAATATCCTAATATCCGAATATCCAATTAGCCGCTTAGCCAAATCACCAAATATCCCAATACCCGAATATTTCTACTGACTTTTACTTTTTGTAAGTGTTTTCTCTTTTGTAATGTGTGTGAGTCACTTTTTAAATCAATATCGAACCGGAGAGTTTAAAAATATGACAAAATGTATAGAAAATGTATGTAAAAGCCAAAGAGTTACTATAATCTCTACCAGACCTAAAATTTCAAAGATTAAAAAGTTTACCCAAGATACTCCCACGTATCTTTGTATCACCGTCACAGAGCATACTTTTTTTTTAATCCCATGCACTCAGTGGGCCCCTAGTAACGAAATGATGATTTGCAACTAAACACTTTGAGAAATAAGTGAAAAACAAGTATTATATTATTATGCGACTTGTCAAAATACTAGATAGACTTTCAATTATTCATTCTTTTTTAAAAACGCTGGTATAATAAATTGTGTTACTGATTACAGGCCCATATCCAAAATTTCACTTATTCCTAAACCAATGGAATTCTTAGTTAAAGATTTTCTTGAGGACTGTTTTAAAAATGTTATTTTCACTAACCAGCATGGCTTCATAAAGGGAAGGTCAATAACAACAAATTTACTAGTTTATTCTGATTACATTTTTAATTCCCTAGAAAATGGTGTTGACTGTCAAATTTACGCCCATGATCGGTCACCAAGATTTTTGTTTTATTAAATATTGCAAAGGTTTATAAGACACCTAAGTGTTGAGGATACTTGTGTTTTGGTTCTCTCTTTATTGCTATTGCACAACACTTCGATTTTCTTTTAAAACTGGAAGAGTTACATTAGTTTTTGATTTGATATACATAAATTACACTTTATAGACTTCTTCAGTATTACATTTTCGGCTTTTTTTTCATGCAAAAAGTTCTACACAGTCCTTAAACTGATTCCAGTGCTTTTGCTATTATTTCTTGCATATTAGTTGGGAAATTTCAACTTACTCTTTCATTTTCCAAATAGTTAATCAAATTTTGTATGATTGTTTTTGCTTGGGGGGGCTCAAAGCACCAGAAAATTGCCTTTTATTATTCGAATTGACAAATTTGTCACTTCAACTTGTTAAAGTCACAAAATAGACATAATATGTTCATTACAACTTTTTAGAACCACTAAAAATTATAAGTTTATTCCTTTTTCTCATGCTGAAATTATATACGTCATCTATCCTACGGATTTTACCACGAACCACAAACCGAATTTTTGTTTTTGGTCAGACAAACTATGCAATGATTTCTATATCTTATTTATCGTTAACGTGTACAATACCTTCTTTTTTTATTCCTAATTATTATATTTTTATGTTTCCCTCCCGTTTCTCAAATCGCTAAATATTTGAATATTTCGTTATAGACAATAAAATACGAAATTATGTTAGAACAAACCTAATATGAATTTTTTTACCAGGTGTGTGTCTAATAAACCAATATACCTATTTTTCCGTTGATATTTTTAGCAATATTAAACAAAGGTAGACACATCAGATTGGTCGAATGACAATAAATACAAATCCATGGTTATATATTCAAATGATGGTATACTTTTTAGGCAGGTTTGAAGAGTTCTTCGCAAATACCCTGTTTGTTATTTGAACGCAACATTTAAATAGTATTTTACTCTTAGTAATGAATAGCATTAAACTGAATACTGTTTATAATACCGTAAAATTGTATATTGTAAACGTTGAAAACTTATATTGTTAACACGATTTCTTTTACCAAGATTAACACTGTCGTTGGTATTTAGTTGAGTTTTTATATATTTGTTCTAAATCAGAGTTTTAATCGGTTATTTATTTTATTTACTAAGTTATATGGGTAAAAACGCAATTTTAAAGCAAAAAAACCATTAAAACCATATATTCAGTAACTTTATTTTATTGTAACAAATTAATGTATATTACATTTTACTGTTAGTAGGAAATACATATTTTATTCAATTCTTGATTTTTTTTGTATCTGTATAACACAGAGCTTCCATTTGGTAAACATCTCCTTTTTGTAGAATTTTGTCTATACAGTTTAACTTCAGTTCTTGTGGTTACCTCATGTTCCTTTGTTCTACGAATATTCTTTGATATAATTGGTATTGGCTTGGACTCTTTAAGAATCATATCCTTAATGGTATTAAAATTAACAAGTTGTGATGCTGCATAGTTTATGGAAATACCCTTAACTTTACAAATTACTTCCTCTCTTTGCGTTTTAGTGAAATACACCTTAAAAGAGTAATTTTTTGGACCGCCAGAGACAAAGGATGGAATTAGAACCGTAACTATCAAGTTCGCCACTTCTAGAGAGATATATTACAGAATCTGTACAGGACTAATACAGTACTCTATTATCAACACGTTCGAGATATGAATATAACTTGAAACGTGCCCGGGCTGTGACGTAAGCCGCATTCACTACATTTACTGTAGGTAGAGAATTAACAGGTTTCTTCGGTGTATTCATAATTTACCACCAATGTCTTCTCGTTAATAGCAATGTCGCTGTTTATATAAATAGCTGGATCACTAAACATAGTGAAAAATTCCGAAGGTTGGTTTATTATTTTAGTTTTCTCGTTGTCCAAATTCTCCCCGGAAACTGTTTAATATTAATTTAGCCTAGGACCTTAAACCGAAATTGCGACGATATTGTGAAGTTCTTATTTAACATATTCCTTTTCAAAAAAAGTCTTCAATATATTTTAAATTTCTTTCTTCTGTTTGAAAATATGTACGCCAATCACTTGCTTCTTGTTTAATTTTAATAAACTTGTTCATCATAGCAGTAAATAAACCCTCTTGTCCAGAATGTTTGTTAAATCTTTAAACTTAATATTTCCATATTTCATTCACTTCCAAAATTTTGTAACCCTTTTCTACATACTTCAACACTTCCTCCAGACATTGGTGGTAAATTATGAATACACCGAAGAAACCTGTTAATTCTCTACCTACAGTAAATGTAGTGAATGCGGCTTACGTCACAGCCCGGGCACGTTTCAAGTTATATTCATATCTCGAACGTGTTGATAATAGAGTACTGTATTAGTCCTGTACAGATTCTGTAATATATCTCTCTAGAAGTGGCGAACTTGATAGTTACGGTTCTAATTCCATCCTTTGTCTCTGGCGGTCCAAAAAATTACTCTTTTAAGGTGTATTTCACTAAAACGCAAAGAGAGGAAGAAATTTGTAAAGTTAAGGGTATTTCCATAAACTATGCAGCATCACAACTTGTTAATTTTAATACCATTAAGGATATGATTCTTAAAGAGTCCAAGCCAATACCAATTATATCAAAGAATATTCGTAGAACAAAGGAACATGAGGTAACCACAAGAACTGAAGTTAAACTGTATAGACAAAATTCTACAAAAAGGAGATGTTTACCAAATGGAAGCTCTGTGTTATACAGATACAAAAAAAATCAAGAATTGAATAAAATATGTATTTCCTACTAACAGTAAAATGTAATATACATTAATTTGTTACAATAAAATAAAGTTACTGAATATATGGTTTTAATGGTTTTTTTGCTTTAAAATTGCGTTTTTACCCATATAACTTAGTAAATAAAATAAATAACCGATTAAAACTCTGATTTAGAACAAATATATAAAAACTCAACTAAATACCAACGACAGTGTTAATCTTGGTAAAAGAAATCGTGTTAACAATATAAGTTTTCAACGTTTACAATATACAATTTTACGGTATTATAAACAGTATTCAGTTTAATGCTATTCATTACTAAGAGTAAAATACTATTTAAATGTTGCGTTCAAATAACAAACAGGGTATTTGCGAAGAACTCTTCAAACCTGCCTAAAAAGTATACCATCATTTGAATATATAACCATGGATTTGTATTTATTGTCATTCGACCAATCTGATGTGTCTACCTTTGTTTAATATTGCTAAAAATATCAACGGAAAAATAGGTATATTGGTTTATTAGACACACACCTGGTAAAAAAATTCATATTAGGTTTGTTCTAACATAATTTCGTATTTTATTGTCTATAACGAAATATTCAAATATTTAGCGATTTGAGAAACGGGAGGGAAACATAAAAATATAATAATTAGGAATAAAAAAAGAAGGTATTGTACACGTTAACGATAAATAAGATATAGAAATCATTGCATAGTTTGTCTGACCAAAAACAAAAATTCGGTTTGTGGTTCGTGGTAAAATCCGTAGGATAGATGACGTATATAATTTCAGCATGAGAAAAAGGAATAAACTTATAATTTTTAGTGGTTCTAAAAAGTTGTAATGAACATATTATGTCTATTTTGTGACTTTAACAAGTTGAAGTGACAAATTTGTCAATTCGAATAATAAAAGGCAATTTTCTGGTGCTTTGAGCCCCCCCAAGCAAAAACAATCATACAAAATTTGATTAACTATTTGGAAAATGAAAGAGTAAGTTGAAATTTCCCAACTAATATGCAAGAAATAATAGCAAAAGCACTGGAATCAGTTTAAGGACTGTGTAGAACTTTTTGCATGAAAAAAAAGCCGAAAATGTAATACTGAAGAAGTCTATAAAGTGTAATTTATGTATATCAAATCAAAAACTAATGTAACTCTTCCAGTTTTAAAAGAAAATCGAAGTGTTGTGCAATAGCAATAAAGAGAGAACCAAAACACAAGTATCCTCAACACTTAGGTGTCTTATAAACCTTTGCAATATTTAATAAAACAAAAATCTTGGTGACCGATCATGGGCGTAAATTTGACAGTCAACACCATTTTCTAGGGAATTAAAAATGTAATCAGAATAAACTAGTAAATTTGTTGTTATTGACCTTCCCTTTATGAAGCCATGCTGGTTAGTGAAAATAACATTTTTAAAACAGTCCTCAAGAAAATCTTTAACTAAGAATTCCATTGGTTTAGGAATAAGTGAAATTTTGGATATGGGCCTGTAATCAGTAACACAATTTATTATACCAGCGTTTTTAAAAAAGAATGAATAATTGAAAGTCTATCTAGTATTTTGACAAGTCGCATAATAATATAATACTTGTTTTTCACTTATTTCTCAAAGTGTTTAGTTGCAAATCATCATTTCGTTACTAGGGGCCCATTCTGTTTTCTTTTTATTATTATAATAATAATAGTAATATTTGAAATAATAATTTATCTAGGAGAAGAATGGATTTATAAGACTTTTATTCTTGGAGAATGTTGCAAAACTTCTGGCTTCATGGGTTTACGCTAAAAAATTTACCAATAAAAATTATGCGAATAAACTATTTTCGAAAGACTGTTGATACAATTTAGATAATAACCTGGGAGTGTTCAGTAAGTATAAAACTCTTGTTAGAAGCAATTGTTTTGTTTTTTGTCCATCATTCCTCTCTTCTGTCCCCATTACGATAATTTCAAAGGTACTAATTTAAGTTAAAAGAGGGTGATTTTTTTAAAAAAGGATTTCCTTATACGTTTAAAATAATAGGTACGTTAAAACAGGACAAAAATATTATACAAAGTTGTTCACATATCAAATGTACAACGTTATGTCTACTATAAAATGTCTCTAATATAATAATTTCGATTTGAATTTACGCTTGTTGAATACCGGACATTGGTTCTATAATCTTCATTTCTTGAACAATGTATAGATCAAAATTTAACTTAAAAAATACATTTCTATATATTTTACATCTATTTATGATAAAGTTTGTCTATATTGTTGTTGTGTTTCTTATGTCTGTCTATGAGAGCACTAGCTGAAAAAGTTTAAACGGCGATGATTCCATATTATGACTACCTATCTTTTTTTATACGAATGCACAAATAAATACTTTAATGGATACGATGATTGGAACTGACCCCCTCCGTTTTAATTCTTGAAAAAACACAAAATAGCCGAATTTTTGATAAGTTAATCTGCCCACATTATTGAAGTCATTTTTAAACTTAATAAAAGAATAAAACTCGAATTTGCGGAATATTTTTCTTTTTTTTATTAAAAACATGGATATCTTACAGTATATTTAAACAACTAATGCTCGTAAAACATTATATTTTTGTATTATACTGTTTAGACTACGATTTGCATGTTTTCTATATTTCTTACGAAAATTGTCGACCGATGGTGGGTTAAGCAAACATTTTTGTTTGTTTAGCTAAAATGAGTTTTTATCGCTAGTTGTATTAAAACTTTGATTGTGTCGTTTCTTCTTCGAGTGGTTTTTCGGGTTTTTGTTAATATACAAGGGCACATGCTGAGTGCATGGGATTAAAAAAAAAGTATGCTCTGTGACGGTGATACAAAGATACGTGGGAGTATCTTGGGTAAACTTTTTAATCTTTGAAATTTTAGGTCTGGTAGAGATTATAGTAACTCTTTGGCTTTTACATACATTTTCTATACATTTTGTCATATTTTTAAACTCTCCGGTTCGATATTGATTTAAAAAGTGACTCACACACATTACAAAAGAGAAAACACTTACAAAAAGTAAAAGTCAGTAGAAATATTCGGGTATTGGGATATTTGGTGATTTGGCTAAGCGGCTAATTGGATATTCGGATATTAGGATATTATGTATTGAGGTTTTTAGGTGTATGAATGAGTACAGAAATTAGAATGTATAGGTAGACAAAGTTACTTCACATCAGAATATCAATACAAAACAGACACTTTTGGTTGTATTATTAAATGTTTATTAAAAAATTAGGTTTTCATTACATGTTGATCATATAACAAAAATACATTAAACAAAGAACATGCACAATTTTCATTATTTGAATGATAGAAACATTTAGGGACATCTTTTCTAAGGGACGGTTGCTCATTCAACTCTATAATAGGTTTGCTTGAATATTTTCTTAAAAAATCAGCTTTTTCTCTGCCCTTAACGTAAATGGTATCAGCCTTTTCTGTCAAGCTCCGTACAATATCGGCAAATTTGTAAAATGGAGTAAATCCGGAATCCCAATCAATGCAATGATAGTGTTGCATTAACCATTTCGTTTGTTTGTATGCCGCTGGTCCTAGAAAGGCCAGATCAAACGGGGGTTTAAAAACATAGTGACTTATTCTATGACCGTCGTAGGCAGCAAGTTCTTTAGGGATTAGTTTATTATTTTCTATCTTAAATGCTTGGAAGTCCACAACCAGACTAGGGCCAGCCATTGTAACTCGGGAACGGTTTTCAAAAAACTAAACTAAATAATGTGTGTTGCATTTGATTTTATCTGCTTCGGGCACTAAACACATAAAGGTTTTCAAAATATTTCAAGGTTGTCCGAAAATATATAAGAGTACCCATATCCCACATGTAAAATATAAGTATTAAATACATTGAATGAATGTTTTAAAATTTAGACAATCGATTTATTTCACTATAAGGGCAATAAAGGCAAACAGCTGAATTTTTAGATTTTAACTTTTATTTTCAAAATATACAGTAATTTATGCCAATATGCCGTATTTAGTAATTTTAATATTTTCACTTAATGAAAGCTCTAAAAATCACATGATAAACAACATTTGATCCTTTAATTATCCAAATTTACACGTTTTATTAAATTTTGCTAGTTTTATGACAGCACAGCGGATTGTTTGCAACTATTTTTGAAATAGTCTTGGCATGCATCAATAACATAAAAGGTAGATGCACAAAAAATTGCTTCAGCTGCTTTGCTTAATAAACAAAAAATATATTATCTTGAAATAAGTTCGATGGCTTTAGTAGTTTTTGTGTAAACGTGCATGAGTGGAAACTATTCAAAGGCGATGGCTGATCCTCATTCCTATTGTTTTGTTAAATTGATGGAATCGGGCTGATTATATTAATAAAGAATATCTCTTCATGTACATACAGATGCTTTTTCTTTAATTTTAAAACACATGCTATATCTGCTTTTTTTTTATTACTTACAATGATGAGAGAAAAATCTTGTTTACTGCACATTAACTTTTCGTATCTTCGTCGATATAAGGAGTAATAAGCTGTAATGTCTGTATGTACATAATATAATTTTAATTTTGAATGCGTAAAAGCACTAAGTTATAATTTTTTCTTCAAAAAAGCTCTCACTCATCACAAAATAGGACATGGAGAGAGGAAAATGGATTTTAAGAAAGGTTTATCAGAAGTTAACTTTTTATGTATGCTACAACATTATTTGGATAGTAGTCTGATTAAATAAGAGAATATATTTACCGCTAATATGCATTTTTATTAATCCTTAGACATAAATTAAGCATGCATTTTGATACGTATACGACAACAAGAAATAGCAAGAAAATAAATAAATATGTTATAAAATATAAATTTTCCATAAAAAAACGTATTACCTACTGAATGTGATTTTTTTAAAATGAATTACAATGACGAAGTAATAATACTTGTGTGCACTTTAATTTTTCTTATCTGCATCAATATTCGGCAACACATGCTTTAAATCTAATTTTCATCCAACTTTGTGGATTGTAATATTTTAGTTATTATATTTCGGATGCGAAACAGCCAAGTCTAGATAAATTAACCCAAATTCATCACCATTAACTAAAAAGCTCCTTATACATTTAAGTAATTTTTACCTACTGGTAAAAAAAAAGGGATTTCATTCACAAGAGGTAGCATAGATTATCAAAGAAAGAAAAATAACGAGCAAAGAAAGAAAAATTAAGTATGTTTGCAAGCAGTCAAAGTTACCCATACAAAAGGACACTTGCACTCTTTCAATGTTAAATAATCCCATAACAAAGAGCACAGACCCTATTTTAACAACCATAGTAGAGAACGATATATACCTGCACCCCCATTCGATATTTTAGAACAGAATCATGTCAATAAAGAAAAAAATTCTTCAAAGTGTAAAAGGAGTAGCCGCTTTAAGAGTATACAAAACTCAACAACATAAAAACCACCTGCACCCCGAACCAACACAAGGTCATCGTAAATAAAACGTGCCTGCACCTCATTCAATATTTTCGAACAAAATTACGTCAATAAAAAATAAAAATTCTTCAAGGCGTAAAAACCAAACACTTAAGTCCGAGTACCTCCAAGGTCGAAAATAAACCCAACCCAATGTCATAAATAAACATCTGCTCAAAAGTGTAGTCAAGGTTACATAAAGGACATCTGCATCCACTATAAAAATAAATCCAAGAATACCTAAATAAAGAACAAAGTAAGAAAAATAGCCAGCGCTCAATATTACCCATAACAAAAGAACAGAGGCATGCCGCCTTCGAAATCATGCATAACAAAAGGACAGCTGCACTCTTTCAAGGTGTGAAAATAAACCCAACCCAATGTCATAAAGAAACATCTGCTCAAAAGTTTAGTCAAGGTTACATAAAACCATCAAAGAATATCTGCATCCACTATAAAAATAAATCCAAGAGTACCTAAATAAAGAACAAAGTAAGAAAAATAGCCAGCGCTCAATATTACTCATAACAAAAGGTCCATGCCGCCTTCGAAATCATACATAACAAAAGGGTAGTTGCACTCTTTCAAGGTGTGAAAATCCCATCAGGGTGTGAAAATCCGATAACAAAGAGACCCAGGCCCTATTGTTACGACTATAATAGCTCTTTCAAGGTGTGAAAATCCCATCAAGGTGTGAAAATCCCATAAACACCCTTCAAGAACGTGAAGGTATAACAAAACCCAAATATAATACAAATCTAACTTTTAGGAAAAATAATGGTCAAGGTAACATCAATAAAACAGACTTGCATCCCTTTAGATATTTTCGAACAACTAAATTACGACAATAAAGAAATAAAAATACCTAACTTTTAGGAAAAATAATGGTCAAGGTAACATCAATAAAACCCCACTGTATCCCTTTAGATATTTTCGAACAACTAAATTACGACAATAAAGAAATAAAAATACTCCATGGTGTAAAAATTTGTAATGCAACAGTGTCATAAATAAAAGGGCACCTGCATACCATAAAAATACCCTCGTCCACGCCAAGGTAGCACCATCAAAGAGCAGCTCCATCCTTCAAGGTCAAATGAGTCACATAAAAGAAAATTGTATACCATAAAAATACCCTCGTCCAGGTGTATGGTCAAGGTCAAATTAACAAAGAGTAGTTGCATCTTTCAAGGTCGAATGAACACCTGAATACCATAAAAATACGCTCGCCCACGTGTATGGTCAAAGTCAACAGGGAGGAGGAGGCCCAGGACCGGGGTGGGGGGAGTAGAAAGGAGTGGGGGTAGGTGAGGGGGCAGGGGTGTAAGAGGGGGGGGGGGGTGAATCTCAATCCGCCTTTAATACCTACTAATAATTACTAACAATTTAACAATATTTAAAACTTTTAAATTACTAAAGTCAAAATGGTCTCTCGTCACTTTAATAAACTTTAATACTAATAAATTATTTTTCAAAGCCACCTTCGATATTTATTCATAATAATGACTATTGGAAGATCCTTCAGTTACTGAACAAGCAGTCGCTGATGCCGTAGATGTAATCGAAAGAACAGTTCAACGAATTTTCAAGGATAACCATACCCACGATTATCATTTCCAGTTAATAATTACTAACAATTTAACAATATTTGAAACTTTTAAATTACTAAAGTCAAAATGGTCTCTTGTCACTTTAATAAACTTTAATACTAATAAATTATTTTTCAAAGCCACCTTCGATATTTATTCATAATAATGACTATTGGAAGATCCTTCAGTTACTGAACAAGCAGTCGCTGATGCCGTAGATGTAATCGAAAGAACAGTTCAACGAATTTTCAAGGATAACCATACCCACGATTATCATTTCCAGTTAATAATTACTAACAATTTAACAATATTTGAAACTTTTAAATTACTAAAGTCAAAATGGTCTTTTGTCACTTTAATAAACTTTAATACTAATAAATTATTTTTCAAAGCCACCTTCGATATTTATTCATAATAATGATGGTTGGAATAGTTGATAAAATTAGTTTTCTGCAAATAAGTCTTGATGCGTTAGAAATTGCAAGGGGTTGCAATTAGGAAAAATGTTTAATTTTTAATTCTGCATCGAATGCCATAAAAAAGATACAGGGGTTCATATTTGAAATAAGAAAAATAAATTGCTTTAAAGTTTGCAAAGTTTGACACTAAACTTTGGACACCCTGTACAATTCGTAGTAACCAAACTTGGTTAACGAAACTGTTATACCTTGTTTAATAAGGACCTTTGTATAATTTTATTAACGAGGCATTATTTTTATTTTTAATTTATTTTTAATACCAGTGGTGCAAAACTGTTATATTTTAGTTTTTATTTTTTTCGTCTATAATACTGAATCGATTTTAATAAAATTTTAGGGGTATGTAGGTAACTATACGAGGCACCCAAAAAAGTAAGGAAATATATGGCCTGTAATCTAAAAAAATACATCCTTATGCCGTCAAACTTTTTGGAACACCCTGTATATAAAAAATATTTTCCTGAAATGCGCCCCAAGATACAGATAAGGCCTGCAAAATTTGAAAATTCAAACTTAATTACTAAGTGAGCTATAGAAGACTGGAGGTGAGGTGCAGGACCCTGTATTCATACCTTATTTGTATAGCCTAGGTCTAGTTAGATGTGTTTAAATTGATCATAATAAAATAAAGTTATATAGATACCTACAACACTACTCCTTACTTATTGAAAATACGAAATACCCGATATTTTACCCCTATTTAGGTATCTATAAAAAAATAATACAACGGCTGTTACTAGGCATTGTTTATATTCCAATCGGAGTCACCAAAAGCACAAACACAATTCATTAAACTACACAAAAACTAGAAATTCGTAAATAATAAAGACCCACAATACACAACAAGGAATCCACAGAGAAAACTTAAAACACAACAACAAAAATTGGGTCGAGCCGGTTCTGGAGTGTATTTTGAGTATGTCGATAGAGAAGGACAGGCCGATAACAAGAGGTTTGTGCAGCTGCTTAATTCTGTTGGAAGAAAAGGCGCTGTACGTATCTGAAGGTAAATGTCTATGATATTTTTACGTGCTGTCATTGTGGAACTAGTGAGGAATCTTAGGAACCTTTACATTTGACTTCTTGTCGGCTAGTTATGATTAAGGGAACGAGATGTCTATCTTGCTTAGTCATCGTTGTGTTCTACCCAGTGGCGGCTTCTCCTATAAGGCAGGTGAGGCAGTGCCTCACCAATAATTTTGCAAATTAAATAAATTACAAATTTATATTACTTTACTATTTGCATAAATATATACATTAGAATTAATGCCGTCAATCTTAACGCGCTTCGCTAGAAATATCATCTATCTTCCATCTCATTTATGCATGCGGTCGTATATGGTAGAAGCCGGTCTCGCGCTTCCTTGTCTTTTACGATCCCTTGCGTGTTTTGTTCTTATATCATCCCTCTCATTTCTGCATGCGGTCGTATATGGTTAGAGGCCCGGCCTCCCGCTTCCTTGTCTAGCGTATTAGTGAAAATATCTAATGTGATGTATGATACCCGTAATAGTCCAGTCGAATGCAGCTTTAAATAGCGCATAAAAACATTCTTTTGGGGCCAGCCTCAACTCTCTACGCAAATTTAATGCGAACGCGAGGGGACTAAACTAATCTATAAAGATGAACGCCGCGACACGGTATTTGGAGAAATGCTATTATTATATTAACAGGTTGTCCGTTGAAAGTTTAGAGAGAGTGCATAGTGCATTGTATTTTATTATAGTTTTCGGTAAATACTTTTGTGGTTTTCCGTACTGATTTTTGTTTTGCTTTTTTTCCAACAGTGGGCAGTGATTTTTCTAAAATATTAATATTACCTACATTACTTTTATTACTTATTAGTTTATTTGTTTTGTGCTTATTAGCGAAAAATGGATTCACAGCGTCACAACTTCCCCAGGTAAATATAAACATTCGCAATCCTACTTGTGATCTTGTTAATTTTTTAGTAAATGAGCATAATTTTTCAAGTAATTCCTATGAAGATAAATTGTACATAGTAAAATAAGTAAAGCGACCTGTTCCAGATTTAAGTAAACGCCTTGTTACTATCGGTGGGGTGGGGAAATCAAATCGGAGCTTTCAAAACACTTGGTACGAAAAGTACGACTGGCTTACTGGTAGTGTAACGTTAAACAAGTTATTTTGCTGGCCGTGTATTCTGTTTGCAACAAATAATAGCGACAAAGTTTGGTCAAAATGTGGTTATAGCGATTTAAAAAACTTGTCTAAACTTTAAAATCTAACCTTGCTAAAAAAAAAATTTTCAACTGTGCCTCGCCAGTTTCAAATACCACGAGCCACTCCTGGTTCTACCCACCTTTATTCTGGTCACTGTACACTAGGTACTTCAATCAAAATCAAAATTTACGGAAAAAAGCATTGTTAAAAAAAAAATATTAAATTAATTGATTCAGCCGATACTAGGTGGAAATCCATAATTATAGTATTATGGGATACAGTAATACAAAGTTGAACTTGTAAATTTCCACTATATTAACTAGGAAAATTACATGTTTCGCTAACACTGTAGCTTCGTCAGATGACAATGATTTAATAAAGGTGAAAATTAAAAATTGGGGTGCAATAAAATTAAATTATTATCAAGACTAATAAAGACCAGGGATAATTTTTTTAAAAAGAAGAAAAAGTATCCTGAAAACTTCAACTATACAGAAACATTCAATTTTTATAACAAATTAATCTAAAAACAAATGAGGTTAGATAAGCAGGAATACTATAAAGAAAAATTTAAAAGTAGTGATGCAAAACAAATATGGGAAAATATAAACTTTTTAATTACGTCGAAATCAAAAAAAAAAATTCTATAGAACATCTTGTGGTCAATAACAAAGAAATCAGAAACCAACAAATAATATGTGAAGAAATGAATACTCATTTTACAAGTATTGGTCCAAAATTAGCTAAGAAGATCTCATTAAAAGAAAGAATGGAAGAAGAGGTAAATTCAAAATCCATGTTTTTAGATGAAAACGATATTGACGAGGATGAAATTAGGACTATAATTGAAAATTTAAATATACATAAAGCTACTGGTTATGACAATATTTCAGTAAAAATAGTAAAGGCAGTTAAAATTTAAATAATTCCTATTTTAAAATACCTGGTACAATTATCTTTACAAAAATCAACATTTCCTGAAGAAATGAAATTTGCTCAAGTGACACCAGTTTTTAAAAACGATAAAACTAATAATCCTAATAATTACCGTCCAATATCTGTTTTACCTGTTCTATCAAAAATTTTGGAAAAAATTAACAAATTTTTTAGAAAGACAAAATTTACTATTCGAGAATCAGTACGGGTTTCGCAAATCTAGAGATACTGAGGTTGCAGCTATGGATGTTATTACTAACATTCAATTAAATCTAGATACCAAAAAAAATGCGGCATTTTATCTCTAGACTTGTGTAAAGCCTTTGATACTGTAAACCATGATATATTATTTGATATAGGAATAAGAGGAAAAATTTATCGTTGGTTTGAAAGTTATATAAAAGATAGAAAACAATGCGTTAAAATAGGAAGTAATATTAGTTCCTATCAAACAATTAGATGTGGAGTACCACAAGGTTCTATTCTAGGACCCACATTGTATCTTATTTATATCAATTCTATTTCAAAATTAAAATTATATGGTTAAATTAAACTTTTTGCCGACGACACAACAATTATTTATTATGCTAAAAATATTAGGGACATCAAATTCAATATCAAAAAAGATTTAAAAATTATATTTGACTGGTTGCAATCTTATAAATTAACTTTAAATTTTAATAAATCATCATTTATGTACATTGACAAACAAAGACTAGATATGGAAAAGCAACCAATAATATTTAATGGGGAAAATATTAATTACAAAGATACCATCAAATGTTTAGGATTATATATTGATCAAAATTTAAGCTGGAGAAAACACGTAGAACATATTCGAACTTACATTTCTCCGTTAATTGGGATATTCTTTAAAATTCGTCACTGTATATCTTTAAATTATTTAAAAAATATTTATCATGCATTAGTACATTCAAAAATTCAGTATCTTATTTCTATTTGGGGTTCAACCAATTCAATAGTACTAAAACCTTTAAAGAAATTACAAAATAAAATTATTAAATGTATTCATAGATGGCCGCACTTAGAACCAACAACAAATTTATACAAAGCGAATAAATACCTAGATATAAATAATTTATATAATTTAAAAATTTCCATATTTATTCATTCTTTACTTTTAAAACAAAAAAATTCTAACATAACGTTTACAAAAGTTTATGATATTCATAGACATGATACTAGACAAACTAATTTTTTAAAAACTATTAAAATAAACAGTAACTTTGGAAAACGGTCATTGTTATATAATGGATTAATATTATATAATATTTTACCGGAAAATATTAAACATTAAAAAAACTACCATTATTTAAATTTCATTTAAAAAAATATTTCCTAGTATACATTTCTTTCTTAATGTGTTAATCATACGTTTATAATATAAAACGAATTATTTTTTTTAACTGTCTTTTTAATATATCTACCTATTAAGTTAGAGTAATAACTGTTAGTTATTTTTATATACTTATCCCTGTGATAAACTTGTAAAGTTGGTTGGGAATAAAGTAAAAAAAAAGATGTAAATAAAACAGTGAAAGAGTTACAATAGCGGGAAATTCCAACAGAGGATTTAAAAATTAAATTAAACTAGGTATAATATGGGTAATTTATAAAATCTTAAGTAGGTATACAGTCAACAGAATAACTTTAACAAAGGTGAATTATTTAAATCTAGTTGATCATTAAGTAACAGGTCCGTATTTTCAATTTTATTTATTTTCATAGATTCTAACAATTTTAGTTTTAAGCCTTTGTTTTCTGTATGTAAGATTTTAAAGGAAGGATCGAAATTATGCTGATAATCAAGTAAATGGTTAGCATAGTTTGAGTCTATTTTATTTTTTAGAAAACTGTTATAATGTTCCTGTATTCTTTTGTCAAAATGTCTACCCGTTTGGCCAATGTATGTTTTAGGGCAATCTTTGCATTTTAATTTATAGACGCCTGCTTTTTCGTTTTTATCGCTTTTAGTTTTATTGTTTTTGATAAATTTATTTAAAAAGTTATTAGTTGTGTAATATACATTTATATCAAGTTTGTTAAGAAAATTGCCAATTACTTTGCTAAGTTGTCCAAAGAAAGTGACAAGTTTAAATTGGTCAGAGTTTTTGCTTCTAGGAAAAATTAAGTCAATAGCTTTTTTGTAGTTTTCCTCTTTATATAGGATTTGATCAATTAGATTTGAGTTGTATACGTTATTAACTGCAATTTGTTTAATAATGTTTAGTTCTTTTTGAAAATTGATTTTATTTAGAAGGAGAGTTACTAGTCTATGGATCATACTGTGAAAAAAAGCTAATTTGTGTTATATACAAAAAAGGTATTGACTTAGTTTTTCCTAGAAGCAAAAACTCTGACCAATTTAAACTTGTCACCTTCTTTGCCTAGCAAAGTAATTGGCAATTTTCTTAACAAACTTGATATAAATGTGTGTTACAAAACTAATAACTCTTTAAGTAAATTTATCAAAAACAATAAAACTAAGCGATAAAAACAAAAAATCAGGCATCTATAAATTAAAATGCAAAGATTGTCCTAAAACGTACATTGGCTAAACGGGTAGACATTTTGAAAAAAGAATACAGGAACATTAAAACAGTTTTCTAAACAATAAAATAGACTCAAACTATGCTAACCATTTACTTGATTATCAACATAATTTCCATCCTTCCTTTAAAATCTTACATACAGAAAACAAAGGCTTAAAACTAAATTTGTTAGAATCTATGAAAATAAATAAACTTAAAAATAGGGACCTGTTACTTAATGACCAACTAGATTTAAATAATTCACCTTTGTCAATATTATTCTGCTGACCATATACCTACTTAAGATTTTATAAATTACCCATATTGTACCTAATTTAATTTAAATTTTAAACCTTCTGTTGGATTTTCCCGCTATTGTAACCCTTCCACTGCTTTATTTACATCATCAATAATTTCATTTTATTGCACCGCAAGTTTTAATTTCCACCTTTATTAAATCATTGTCATCTGACTAAGCTTACAGTGTTAGCGAAACATGTCATTTTTCTAGTTAATATAGTGGAAATTTACAAGTTCAACTTTGTTTCACTGTATCCCATAATACTATAAAAAAATAATAACAATTTTAGTGCAACCTCTTCTACAGAAATCTCCCTCGCCTATTTTTGCCTTCTTTATTCCCAATTCGGGCATTTCATCCAACATCCAAAAAAACATTTCAGACATGAAGCGGAGCATAAAACCGAAAATACCATTGATTTTACGACAGCGTTATCAGCGAATTAACCGGCATAAAATTTTAACAAGAACTACTTATTCCACTCGTTCCCTAATCACTTAATTTGAAGAAAACGGATTAACTGTCGTTCAACCAGCTAGTACCGATCGTTTAGTACTTGTGCGTTGCCATTTATTTTTTATTCAACTCGAAGTGTTATCTTCCAGTTAAGTTTAAGTGCCGGATTTTACGAGCTATAAAATCGGAAATTGGTATGGCGGACATAAAGGCGAGCTGCGTAGTAAAGAAGCTCTAAAATTCTGTCTTAAAGCGATAATTGTGAAGATCGAACGCCTAATTATTTTTGGGAAATGTCGGGGTACTAAAATTGATTTGATCGGAACTTGTTGATGCGAGCGAGCATGGTTTATTAAGAGTCTTAAACATTTTTTCGTATTTCCAAAACATTTTTATATGGGAACGAAAGAAAAACAAAAAGTCTTTCTCCACAATAGAAGTAGATGATGTAGGGGGAGTTCCAACATCCTGGGTGCATAAGGTCCTAATATCTTGCATAAGTATATCCACCAGCATTGTTAAGCTGTTTTTGAACCGCTTTTAGCCGTTTATTTCCGTTAATTAGTCTTCTTCTAGTTCTAGAACGGCTATAAACGATTATAACGGTAGAAAAGAAGAAGAATTATTTTATTTTGAAGAAGTAGTCCATGTTTAAAGTGGAGTTGAAAATATAGGAAAAAAAGAAAAAACTAAAAGTCTTCCTCCACAAAATTTAATAGAAATATATTCTTTAGGGGTCCCTACATGTTTCGAACGGAGAAACGTTCATCTTCAGGAGACAGAAAAAAATTTATATAGTGCTGATGGTATTAGCAGAAGAGAAAATGGTATAAAACCTTAATGGAGCTTTTATGGCATTGAAAAATTGAAATTTAGAAGTGACGCATATAAAAAAAGTTGAGGAGAGTTAAAACACGCTGAGCATGTGAAGAAAGTTGGTAAAGGAACTAAAAGAGGAACCAACTTTCTTCACATGCTTAGCGTGTTTTAACTCTCCTCAACTTTTTTTATATGCGTCACTTCTAAATTTCAATTTTTCAATGCCATAAAAGCTCCATTTGCTCTTCTGCTAATACCATCAGCACAATATAAATATTTTTCTGTCTTCTGAAGATGAACGTTTCTACGTTCGAAACATGTAGATACCCCTAAAGAATCTATTTCTATTAAATTTTGTGAAGGAAGACTTTTAGTTTTTCTTTCTTTCCTACATTTTCAACTCCACTTTAAGTATGGACTACTTCTTCAGATTAAAACGGTGTTTTCTGATGGACTAAAGGTACTGTAATTAATAAATGCAGCTGCTTAAAGCATATTAATGATGAACCTGTTAGTAAAGCCGAAGAAAGTAGATTTAAAACTTTAACTCCATGCAAAATAAAGCAGGAGTACCGCAATGATCCCGTACTAGACCTACAACTGTATTGTATATACACAAGTGACATCCCAACAACACCAGGTGCCTTTCTAGAACTATTTGCAGATGACACCGTAGTAGCCATCAAACATAGAAACATCGATGCAATCTGCAGAAGACTGCAGAATGAACTCAACAGACTAGTAAAAAGGTGCATTAGATGGAAAATTAAAATAAATGGACAAAAAGGCCAAGCCATAGTGCTTTAAAGAAAAAAATCAACTCTACCTAGGAATATAATCATAGATGAAGAGGAGGACGAATGGACCAAAAAAGCAAATTACCTAAGATAACCGTAGACACTGGTCTAACATGAGATAAACATATCACGAAAGTAATTAAAAAGACAAAAGCAGGTATGGGCAAATTGTACCCACTGATAGGCCGAAAAAGCACTATGGTGCTAAAAACAAAGCTGACAATGATAAAAGCAGTAGCTGGACCACAACTGACCTACGGCTCGGCAGAATGGGGCAATACAGTTAATACATAGACATAAAACGGCTCGAAGCCACAGAAAATAATGTAAGAAAAGCAGTAGCTGCACCATGGTTTGTTAAAAATGCACATATCCATAGAGATTGGGAAACGATATAAGCCTTTATGAAATGGAAAGCAGCAACAGTGTTTGAAAAAGCAGGAACTCATCCTGTTGAAGAATTAGGAAGATTAGTGGACTATGATCCCGTACAGGACGCCGCAAGAATGAGGGTACACTGTAAGCGTACAAGGAATCAGCTATTTTAATAGCTAATTAAAGGAAATTTGCCGCAGAAGAAGGACAACTAGAAACAACATGCCTAGCTAGCAAGGTAGTAAACTACACGTCCCCCTATCTAGTTTATCTAATAGTTAGTGGTAAACAAAAAGAAAACATAAAAAGCCTACAAAAATATTTATTAACTACTAACACCACACAAGAACTTACTACACAGAAACACTGCACCCATACACACACCAACACTAACACCAGTAAGTTCTTAACTAAAAAAACACATCTTGCTGACAGCTTACTACTGCTTTAATTCAGCACTGCTAGTGCTCTCCCTGAAACACTGGGGTCCTCATAGCTGAGAAGCGTGGGCACGTGTACCTTTTTTGAAGCACAAACACATACCGTGCGAGCAAAAATTATTTGCATTAAAGAGGGCTTGGATTAAAAAACGTAGGGCTTGGTTTAGATCATAATGACATGGGGACGATATATCTAACCAAATCTAGGTTAAAATTTTGTCAAATTCATATTATGACATGATATGCCAAACTAATGAGTAAGAAAATAAGTAGACAAATATAAATTTATTTTTGTTGTTTACAGAATTAACAAAGTAAGAATATACAGAAAGAAAAAGAAAAATAATTACATAAATTGCTGAAATTGGCAACCGCCATGCTCCAAGCTTAAATTCACACGTCTCTTCATATTTTCGAAAGTATTGACCAGCATCTCTGGAGAAATGTTACCACATCCTTGGATAATCCTTTCTTGTAATTATTCTAAATTTGCAACTGGTATTTTAAAAATAGTGTTTTTTAAATGAGGAAAAACGAAGTAATCCATAAACGTTTAACAAGGTGATTTAGGTGGGAATTCAATGTCTGATCGAAAACTGATGAATCTGTCGTCGAAAAAATTGCGTAAGTAGTTAATAGTTTCGGCGGCTGTATGACCGGTTGCACCGTCCTGTTGTAAATATCCAAAATGTAGTTCGTCGTCAAGTAATTGCTCCACAAATTGATTCAAAATATTGTCTATATACCGCTTTGCTGTGCAATGTGGACTCTACAAAAAACGCCACGTGCGTGTATTCTGAGAATTCACATAACCGGAGAACCGGGCTTCATCCGAAAAAAATGTCAGGTCTAATAAATCATTTATTTCCAATAAATTTTGGGTAAACCATGGAGAGTAATTCCTGCGTCTTTCAAAATCTGCGGCTTGTATTTCTTGGAATACTTGCACTTTATAAGGAAATAAATTTAGCTGCTTCTTAAGAATAGTCCTGCATGTTCCATAAGATCTTCCCACTTCTTGGAACAGGCGTCTTATACAATTTGTTGCCGTATTTTGCATTATTTCACGAACGTTTGCAACAAGTTCTTCTGTTCTTACAGATGGTCTTCCTGCTCCATTTTTGTGTTGTATAGAACCTGTTTCTCTAAATACAGCCATGGTTCTTTTCAGGCAATGATAAAAATCCCCTGCAATGAAAGCAACGTTAGGTAAATGTTCGTGAAAATCGTCCATGCACAAACCCGGATTGTATTGCCATTCACCATTTAGTTTAACTCCGTTTTGAAATTATGCTTCAACCATAACGATGTTGATGACGGAATAACTGATTGATTGTTAATTCAGGTAGTTACTGACACCCAACAGGTATTAAGCTCTACGGCTAAGCATTACGTCCTTAGATGCAAGGCCCTATTTGATGCAAATAATTTTTACTCGCACGGTATCTAATGTACTACAAGTACATACAACCTTGCCTTAAAAGGAAAAATGTGGTATAGTATTCTTATAAAACTACTGATACTACTATTTAGTTGAAGTAAACAAAATGACAGTGACAACATTTAACCTCTGTAAGGTGAAATTCTCAACGCCCGTCATTCAATTTATTGTCAATGAGTAACCTATTTCGTGTTTTTTTTTAGTTTCTTATTTTATTAACTAACATTTAAAGAAAATTAATATCGTCGGCACATTATTTAGGTAATATCTAAAATGTTACGAAAATATCAATTTATTTTATTGCTAATTTTAGGAGAATTATATAGTAAAAGCACAATGACAGGTAATAATGGTAAAAAAAATTCACAGATCTTGCATCTTTCACAAGTATCATAGGCGTATTGAAAATACCTACCACATACAGTGGCGAGAAGGAACCCATATGTCACAGCACAGATTACTCCTATCTGTGAGTATGTAACGTGCCGCTATCACGCGTTATTATGACGGCATGGATGCTCCGATTTAGTTTGAAATAATAATTGAATTATTATATTTAGAAATGTGTAAATTATACTTAGAAATGTGTAAATTTGACTGTTTTGGTAAAATAAAAAATATAGGATAATCTGTATATTAGTACATATTGAAGAGAGCTCAAAACCACCTTTTCAAAAATAGGGACAAAATTATTTCTTTAGCTATACACAGCCATTTACCTGCTGGTTCTTCTACTCTTTGTTCATGAAATGTCTAAACCTTAAGTCGGCTATGAAATGTTTTGGATTGGTATATCCATTCTCCCCCGACTTTCTGTGTAATACGCCAAAACCGCCGCGCTATTTTGCTTTGTTTCAGCGACATTTACTGTTTATTTTTTTCCAATTTTATCGAAATTGAAACAATCAAAAATGCGGTTACTATGATATCGACTAATATGGACACCTGAAAATTTTGAAAATTACTAAAACGTTATCTGAAATCAATGAAATTTAGACGAATAAAATATATTTGCACTGTCGTAGATTAAATTTTGAAGGATACACGTTCGATATGAACTTTGTTAATGAAACTTGTGCAATTAACCCACTCAGCTGACGACTCGTGGTTTAACGTTGCACACGTTTCATTATAGTGTTCATCGAACTAGTATCATTAATAACTATCTACTAACTATTCTCTCTCCCGGCCATATTATCTTAATATTAACAAATATAATAATAAATGCCAAAACCCAAAACAAAACAAAACAATATTAATACTCAGCAGATGATGTCATCGATCCTGTGCTGCATGTCGCATGTCGCGTTCATTTTTTATGAAATAGACCCGTATATACGCACCCAGTAGTATTTTCAATACTAAAATCTCACCCGATATTTTTCGCCATTTCATTCCATTTATTTCCTAAAATAATTTATGAAATTTTTGATATTTATTTAATATGCCAATAATTATCTGTAGAATATGTAGTCCATATTGATTTTATTTAAATTTTAAGTAAAAGCTAGATAAAATAAATAAATTTACGCCAAATAGGTTATAGCTTGGCAAGCATGTTGATACTCCTACATGAAGTTAGGAAGGAAATTTATTATTTAAAAATTTGAGATGTTTTGAAAATTATGTGCTGTTACCCCCTTAAAATTAGATTTATCGTCGCCACTGATAAGAGCCGTTAAGTATGCACCTAAAACATCTCGAAGGCACTACCACACCATGGTCATATATCTACCGATAATAAAAGGGTTTATGCATGGGTTTATTTCGTCATTACAGCAAAATCACCCGCCTTGTACCCAAATTGAAGTAATTATCCCCCTAAGCCGATTTATGGTCTCATTTGAGATTTAATGGGTTCTACCTGATGGTACTTTACATGCATTGATTTTACTACCTAGCCACTGTATTAAATTGGGATTTTCAATATTGTTGCATATTAATTTTTTCTCTTCTGGGTTCTTATATGAAGTTAAGCAGGACAAATTTATTTATCTGGCTCAAATAAATTGACTGTTTTTTCATTGCTATCAACACTTTTAACTCTATCTTTAACAGTACGGGACGTTCTTCACTTAATTGCTACCGTCTAGGCAGTGGTCGCTAACCTTTTCATTGTGTTGAGCTACTTTGTTAATTTTGGAATAAACCATGAGCTATCTAGTCGTAAGCAACGTAAACCAACCTAAATGAAATAATGCACAGTGACATTATTTACGAGCTTTTCTATTTTTACACAGTTTTTGTTTAAATATGTTGAGAGCTACCAGAATTGCCTTCGCGAGCTCGTGCTCGATTATGTTGGCGATCACTGGTCTAGAGTTTGTTCGATTTGTCGATTGGCTAATAGGCGGCGATTTGGGTATTTTTCGTTGAACATGTCATGGACTTCCCTATGACTTCTATTTTTTCTCCGCCACCCGATATAATTAAAATGTTGGATTAAGTAGTCCGTTACTTTGTGATATTGCATATTAACAAAAACCAAATGAATAATTTACTTTGTTATATCACTTTATTTAAAATATTAGTGACTGCAGTTTCGTAGTACGACTAAATTATTAAACTGAATACCTTAAAACTACGGTGTATAATTTGTTCAAACTCAGTTTGATGACATAAAAAAGCGTTTAACAGGCTTCAGAGAGACCGACCTCACAACCAGGGTTGTCAGATCTATTTTTTTAAGTTCTTTAAGTTCTTTTTATTAAAAATGTTCTTTTTATATCAGTATTCAATTGTTAGTCAGTAACTCTCTTTGAAAGCCAGTTTACAAAAACATACTTTAAACTAAGAAGTTTTGAGTGTGAATGAAAGAAGAACATTAATATTATTATAGGTTTTTTAGTCCTTAAGAAATTATATTTAGAAAAAAATAATTTAATTTAAAATTAAAAATTGTTAAAAACCAACTAATTAGCAAACAATTGTTTCTCGTATATATATATTATATTAACAAACCCGAAAATTTGATAGAACTGGCCATCTGTGAATGATACAAAGACAAACGCAATTGGAAATTTATATGTTCTAGACTAAAAAGGCGGAATATTTTCAGGGAATCACGATATTTCTTATCTGCCTGCTAAAAGATAATTGAGCCATTATCACTGTCAGGTCAGGTATTATTAGTTTCCAGTGGCGCACCCAGGGGGGGCAAGGGGGCCTTGGCCCCCCAAAACCCCCAATGAATAAAAAATTATGAAAGTGGATAAGTATTTTAAAAAGTAAATTTTCTTAGATTTACCTCACGGGCCTCGTTTGAGGGGGGCCAGGTGGGGCATTTGCCCCCCCCCCCTCCCCCTGGAAGTTGACTTATTGACAAAAGTTGACTTATTGAGGTTTAATATGGTTTGATTGAACTTATGAATTTATTATTTCGAGTTTTCCTTTATATTTTTGTTATTATTTTGGGGTAGTAAAGACTTATTTTAATAAAAATAAACAGTTTTAATGCCAAAACGACTATGAATGTTTTTTCAATTTTAGCTCATTAAGTATTGAGCAAAAAATTGAAATTAAAATTAAGGGAAGACCTAAACTCTCGAAATTAACTTGATACATACCACAAAGTGTAAATCTAGGGACTTTATTGTTATTGATAAGTTTGCTGCAAATAAAAACAGATGAATGAACTTTACTTTTAAACAATGTACCCACTAATGAAAAATAAATTAGCCTTTTTATTTTTTATCTTATTTCATTTTCAATAGAATAAGAAGGTAATCATAAATTTTTAAAATATTTACTATAATAATTATTGACCAAATTTGGGCGTGGTCTTAAAAAAATTTCGCCTGCGGCGCATTTCGCCTACAGCAGGCTTTTAGTACACCCACAAGTTAACAAGTCACAAGCCGCCAATGCCCCCCCCCCCCCCTAAGAAACCGTTTAACGACTCCCATGACTAGACTATTGCGATCTTCCCTGCAAGAGTACCTGTTAAAAAAGCTCCAAAGTTCTAGAAAATGCGCAACCTAAAAGTTTATTAAAAAATTTCCTTCCAGCACTGGTTGGCGGGCCCCCCCTAACATAGAATCCTGGGTGCGCCGCTGTTAGTTTCTTATGGAAAATGACAATGAAGTAGGTGGTTTAACATAATATTATTATTTGCTATAATTTACGTATTAAATTTTGGTTTATAACTGTGTGGTTTTGGACAGATACGTTTTTACTTGGTACATTTTATTATCAGCAACGGATTTTAGCGATCATTTTAAACAGCAGATCAAGGTGAGTTATATTGGTGCCAACATTCTCGGTGGAGTTGGCCTTCGAGAGCGCAACAAGTCCGGAATTGAGAAACAAAGATTTACATGTTCAATATCAACGTATTATTTTAATTTTAAGCGCAGCTGTCCTTGATAATATTTGGCAGGTAATTAACGACATGAGTAGCGATGTAAGGAAAAATTGCGAAGCTCATGTTACTGTAGAACTTGAATATCCCTGTTTTATCGCCTATAGCACCAATAGTGATCCAACCTGAAAACAATTCTAGTTCTGAAAATTATGATTTCATCAATCCAATTATTACTGCATTTTAAATCAATAATGTTCGTTTATTGTTCGTTGTATTATCATTTTAAAAATTTGAAACAATATATACCCTATGCATTTTAATTATTTGGTTGGCGACGCCTATGGTTAGGAGTTTAATACCTTTTTATGTCATTAAATTAACCTGAGAAACACTATAGGTACCTACCATAATAAATAGGTTTGACAGAGGATGTTCGGATGTTCATAGCATCATAGCAATATAATAGAAATAATTATTCCTTAATTTAGTTATTTATCCTTAAGTATTGTAAATAGGGGAATTCCACAAATCTGCTTGGTAATTTAGTAGGTTTATGGTAGGGGTTTTATTATGTTTGTAAATTCCAATTGATTCTTAGATATTAGGTTTCTTACTTTTTCGAACATTATACAAAATTTTTAAATTATTAATATCTGGGAAACAGTGAGCTGTCTCCAAAAAAATGTTTTGCGAAATTAGAGTTTTCTTCGTTTAACAAATAAGATGCGTTTTGTTCATTAAATCTAATATTAAAATTTATTATGTGTGCAATATATGTTATATTGTATGCTTGACCTATATACACAACTTCACCATTTTACCAAATGCAATAGCTCATAATTATAATATTGGTCAAGCAGGAAGAAATTTTAATATAAGATTTAATAAACATAAGGCATCTTATTGTAAACAAAGAAAACTCTAATTTCTTCACAAAACATTGTTTGACAGATCATTGTTTCCCTGATAGATTAGTAATTTAAAAAGTTTGTATAATGTTCCAAAAAGTAAGAAACTTGATATCTTATAATCAATTGATATTTACAAATATAATAAAAACCCTAGATACTATAAACCTGCTGAATGACCAAACGAGACCTGTGGAATTCCCCGCTATTCACAATACTTAAGAATAACTTACTAAATTAGGAAATAATTATTTGTATCTTGCGAGCAAAAATTATGAATATATGCAACTTGCGTACAAGGATTATTTCTTCCAACTTGCGTACACGGGTAGGTAGGTCCCGCGAACCAGGTAAAACTGCAAGAGTACAGGGTGTCCAGTTTTCGTATGTTTTACGGGTTATCTGCGTTATTAGTAAAGATAGAAGGTTGCGGTTTTCGCGGCACTGTGTTACTTTTTTGAGAAACAAACGATGCCACAAACAGAATTTTCATAGCCTTCTTAGTTTTTTAAATACAGGGTGTTTTTGAAAATTTTGCATTTTGGGACACCCCCAGTATCTCGGTTACGCTGCAACTTATCAAAAACGTAAAAAATGAACTTGTTAGTTTTTTTTACGTAGAATCCAGTGGCGTAGTCAGATTTTTTCTATGTTTAATTGTTTTCGAGAAAAAGAGCAAACTTGCATTTTTTTAAATAGGACACCCTATATATTTTTAGCTTTTATGATTCAGTTTATCACAAGCTTTTTAAAAATATATATTACTTTATAGCTGTGTTCGATGTGAAGCTCAAAATTTACATTTTTCAACAAACTTACATTTTTTTAAATGGCACACCGTATAAATTTTAAGATTAAACAATTCAGATTGTCAGAAGCTTCTCACAAATATAAACACTAATTTTAAATATATATTCCTATAACAATAACTTTTATAAATATAAATAACAAATAACTCAGTTGTGTTATACGTTCAAAAATTAAAAACTACAATTATTTGGGTGATTTAGGAAACTGTCTCATAAATATTGCTCAAACTGTTCTCCATTATGCCTAAGACATGTTTCACACATTGTTCTGATTCGCCTCAGTGCGTTTAAAATAATAAATGGTCGTGCCTGTAACTCTCTAAAGGCTCTTTCAGTGGCTTCTCTTAAATCTGCCATCGTTTGATACTGGACGGTATAAATTTTATTTTGTAGGTAGCCCCACAAAAAAAAATATAAAAAACCGTTAAATCGGGTGACCTGGGTGGCCACCTTACAGGTCCATGTGTTCCAATCCAGCGGTCAGGAAAATTATTGTTAAGATATGCTCTTACAATATGAGCATTGTGAGCGGGAGCTCCGTCCTGTTGCAAATATATGCTATTAAGATGAGCTAGGGGCACATTCTCTACTATTTCGGGCACAATGTTTTCCAAAATTTCTAAATATTTATTTGCAGTAAGACCACCTTCAAATATATTATATAAAATTTTACTTCCCAGTATGAAGCATGAAACGCTAAACCCAAATCTGCCTTGCCGTTCCCGTGGAAATATAACATGTTGATTTTCCTGGCACCAAAACCTAGTATTTTGCCGATTAAATATACCGGCACTGGTAAAATAACTTTCATCAGACCATATAATCGTTCTTTCAAAATGATTTTCTCTATTAACATTTTGTAAATACCAATTACAAAACTCTACGCGGCGCTCTGAGTCACCGAGATGTAAATTTTGTACAACATGAAATTTGTATGGCTTAAACTTATGTTTTTTTAGAATAGTTTGAACCCTTGATTTTGTAACACCAACAGAACCTTCCACTGTTCTACAAGAACTCACAGAAAAATAAAGGGTTTACAAGAACTACTTTGATTTGTTTCAATTGAAGCCAAAACGTTTACTTCATCAATGTCCTGGTTTTCCTTATTGTAAATACTAGGTCGGGGTTTGGAAAATGAGCCGACTTCAATTAAGTTTGATTTTATTTTTAAAAATATTCTTTTATCTGGCTGTCTTCTTTCTGGGAATCTGCGAATATTACGTTTTTAGAAATTTTAAAATATGATGAAAAATATAAAAAGATGCACATACCTGTTAAAATAAACTTCTAAAGCTTCATCAGAATTTTCGTTACACTGAATATAACAAACGAACATATCATACTTTTCATAATTCTCGAATTTTGCATTCGCAGCCATAATTAAGAAAAAACTGCTATTTATCGAAACTGAATAGAAATAACGAACAGAAAATGGATAACCTATTCTGACAGTAAATAAAGATTTTTTCAGATAACAAGCCTGTCATCTTTTGTTTTCTTAAATACCCGTCATGGCCTACTAAAAAAAAAATTAATATTTGTTGAAAAATGTAAATTTTGAGCTTCACATTGAATACAGCTATAAAGTATTATATATTTTTAAAAAGCTTGTGATAAACTGAATCATAATAGCTAATAATATATAGGGTGTCCCATTTAAAAAAATGCAAGTTTGCTGTTTTTCTCGAAAACAATTAAACATAGAAAAAATATGACTACGCCACTGGATTCTACGTGAAAAAAACTAACAAGTTCGTTTCTTACGTTTTTGAAAAGTTGCAACGTAACCGAGATACTGGGGGTGTCCCAAAATGCAAAATTTTCAAAAACACCCTGTATCTAAAAAACTAAGGGGGCTATGAAAATTTTGTTTGTGGCATCGTTTGTTTCTCAAAAAAGTAATACAGTGCCGCGAAAACCTCAACCTTCTATCTTTACTAATAACGCAGATAACCCGTAAAAGATACGAAAACAGGACACGAACCGATTGGAGAGGGCGTATTATTACGGTCCGTTTAAAACTCTGTGTATGTGAAGACATACAAAAATGCTCTGATAACAACGAACAAACCGGTTGCCAATACACCTTTTAGAACAGATTGGAGAGGGCGTATTATTACGGTCCGTTTAAAACCCTGTGTATGTACGCAAGTTGGAATAATATACTCTTGCAGTTTTACCTGGTTCGCGAGACCTACCTACCCATGTACGCAAGTTGGAAGAAATAATCCTTGTACGCAAATTGGACGTACGCAAGTTGGAGGATACCAAAATTATTTGCATTAAAGAGGGCTTGGATTAAAAAACGTTGGGCTTGGTTTAGATCAAAATGATATGAGGAGGATATATCTAACCAAATCTAGGTTAAAATTTTGTCAAATTCATATTATGACATGCTATGCAAAACTAATCAGTAATAAAATAAGTGGACAAATACAAATTTATTTTTGTTGTTTAAAAAATTAACAAAGTAAGAATACTTATACAGAAAGAAAAAGAAAAATAATTGCATAAATTGCTGAAATTGGCCACCGCCATGCTCCAAGCATAAATTCACACGTCTCTTTACGTTTTCGAAAGTGTTGATCAGCATTTCCGGAGAAATGTTGCCACATTCTTGGATAATCCTTACTTATAATAAAATTGTTCTAAATTTGCAACTAGTGTTTTAAAAATAGTGTTCTTTAAAAGAGGAAAAACGAAGTAATCCATAACCGTTAAACAAGGTGATCTAGGTGGGAATTAAATGTCTGATCGAAAACTAATCAATCTGTCATCGAAAAAATTGTGTAAGTAGTTAATAGTTTCGGCCGCTGTATGGGCGGTTGCACCGTCCTGTTGAAAATATCCAAACCGTAGTTCGTCGTTAAGTAGTTGCTCCACAAATGGATTTAAAATATTGTCTCTATACCGCTGTGCTGTAACTGTGTCATGGAAAAAAATAGGACCAACAATTCTTCTTCGGGAAATAGCTAACCAATCACCAATTTTTTTGAGGGTGCAATGTGGACTCTACAAAAAAATGGGGATTTTCACTACTCCACATGCCTGTATTCTGAGAATTCACATAACCGGAGAGGTGGAACCAGGCTTCATCGGAAAAAAATGTCAGGTCTAATAAATCATTTATTTCCAATAAATTTTGGGTAAACCATTGAGAGTAATTCCTGCGTCTTTCAAAATCTGCGTCTCGTATTTCTTGGAATACTTGCACTTTATAAGAAAATAAATTAAGCTGCTTCTTAACAATAGTCCGGTATGTTCCATAAGATCTTCCCACTTCTTGGGACAGGCGTCTTATACAATTTGTTGTCGTATTTTGCATTGTTTCACGAACGTTGGCAACAAGTTCTTCTGTTCTTACAAATGGTCTTCCTGCTCCTTTTTTTGTGTTGTATAGAACCTGTTTCCCTAAACACAGCCATGGTTCTTTTCAGGCAATGATAAAAATCACCAGCAATAAAAGCAACGTTAAGAAAATGTCCGTAAACATCGTCAATGCACAAACCAGGATTGTTTTGCCACTCACCATTTACTCTAACCCCGTTTTGAAAAAACGCTTCAACCATGAATGTTTTGTGCTGTTCCGTAAAGCCCATTGTGTGAATTGTTCAAGAAATTGGAAAAATTAGCGATAAATCAAATTACTTGTAACGACTGTCAAAGATGACGGAATAACTGATTGATTGTTAATTCAGGTAGTTACTGACACCCAACAGGTATTAAGCTCTACGGCTAAGCATTCGGGAACTATTCGGGAAACAGCTAACCAGACACCAATTTTTTGAGGGTGCAATGTGAACTCTACAAAAAAATATGTATTTTCACTACTCCACATGTGTGTATTCTGAGAATTTACATAAGCGGAGAGGTGGAACCAGGCTTCATCCGAAAAAAATGTCAGGTCTAATAAATCATTTATTTTAATAAATTTTGGGTAAACCATTAAGAGTAATTCCTGCGTCTTTCAAAATCTGCGGCTTGTATTTCTTGGAATACTTGCACTTTATAAGGAAATAAATTAAGCTGCATTATTTCACGAACGTTTGCAACAAGTTCTTCTGTTCTTACAGATGGTCTTCCTGCTTCTTTTCTGTATTGTATAGAACCTGTTTCCCTGAACACAGCCACGGTTCTTCAGGCCATGATAAAAATCACCAGCAATAAAAGCAACGTTAGGAAAATGTTCGTGAAAATCGTCCATGCACAAACCCGGATTGTATTGCCACTCACCATTTACTCTAATCCCGTTTCGAAAATACGCTTCAACCATGAATGTTTTGTGCTGTTCCGTGAAGCCCATTGTGTGAATTGTTCAAGAAATTGAAAAAATTAGCGATGAATCAAATTACTTGTAACGACTGTCAAAGATGACGGAATAACTGATTGATTGTTAATTCCGGTAGTTACTGACACCCAACAGGTATTTTAAGCTCTACGGCTAAGCATTACGTCCTTAAATGCAAAGCCCTCTCTGATGCAAATAATTTTTGCTCGCACGGTATATATGTTAAAAAAAATTAGAGTTGATAAGCTTAGCATTTAATGATCCACCCTGAATAATATCTTTTTCTAAAAAAAATGCATTTAAAAAAAATATATTAGACAGGTCCTAACGATTCTTGATAAAGTGGGCGAGATTCTATATAAAAGGCTGATCCATTTCTGTATCGTATGGAGTTTCCTGATGTAATAAATCACTGTGTATAACTCAGTATTGCCAATAATTATTGTCGTTCATTGAGCAAAAACCGCAAAATATTGATAAATGGCAAAATCGGGCGAGCCTGTAACCAATATGCAAAACAGTTCGGTGTTATCCGCAATTTATTAACCGATTGACAATTTTATTTTATTTATTTATTTTACACCATTTCACAATAATTACAATGAACCACTTAACAAATGGGTATATAGTTTATTTAAATTAAAATAGGTAATATTATAACAATTCAAAAAATTATGTAATAACAAGAAATTTAGACGTAAATTATGATATTGAAACGGAATAATTATCCCTAAAAAGACACTAATACGCTAATTTAGTTTTATACTGGATAAACCACAGCTAAAAATGTCAAATCTATTTTGGTGCAGTTTGTATGTGTTGCACAATAGATAAATAGGGGAGTATTTACAGATATTGGTACGCGCGGTTGGTACATAAAAAGTGTTGGAATGACGTGTCTAGGGACAAGGAATTGCAGGTTTTCTAATATATCACTGCATTCAACTCTATTATGCAAGATATTATGGAGGAATTTAAGTTGAGAAACTGTACGTCGATCTTCTAAGGAGCAAAACGAGTGCCTTTGCAATAGAGTTTCTTCTAGAATACCGATTTCAGGATACTGACGATCAGTTTTAAAACTTAAATATTTTAGAAAACGTCGTTGGACCCTTTCAATGCGATCAAGGTGCATTTGATAATATGGAGACCCTACAACCGAGGCGTACTCCAATTTAGCTCTTACAAATGCATAAAAAAGTATTTTTAGTGTATGACAATTTAAAAAATCACGAGAATGTCTTTTTATAAAACCTAGGGATCTATGACAGGCCACAACAAGGTCATTTATGTGGGAAACAAAAGATAGTTTACTGTCAAATAATACACCCAAATCGCGAAACGTCTCAGATCTGTCCACTGTAATGATATTAAATTTGTAATCATACACAAGGGTATGTCGTTTTAATGAAAAGGTCATTATGTTACACTTACTGATATTTAACGGCAAATTATTTTATACACACCATCTACATATCATGTCAATGGACAATTGAAGTTTTTCACAGTCTGCCAGGTTACGAATACGAGCATAGATTTTCTTGTCATCGGCATAAAGAAGACCATCATTATCAAGATTATTAACTCTATCATTAATAAATATTATAAACATTAAAGGACTCAAAATGGACCCATGTGGTACACCTGATGTAGCATCCAATGGCACAGATGACTGGCCACAGCACTCCACTATTTATTGTCGTTCATTTAGATAAGAATGGAAAAACTTTATAAACGAGCTGAGTTTATTAAGTAAAATTCTATGGTCCAATCTATCAAATGCCTTAGAAAAATCTGTAAAAACAACATCAACCAGACAATTATGATCAAAGGCTTCAGCAACAAATTGTGTAAAACAAACTAAAGCAAATTGCAATAATGAAAATCGATGCTTGCAGAATTTTAAAAATGTGACCATATTGCGAGAACGAGAAATTGCGAGGTATTAACGAGACGAGAGCTTTATGATAAGTGCCAGATTCTCGTCTCGTAAAACACTGGACAAGACTCTATAAATTACACATTATTATCATACAACTTTTTCTTGTATTACCAATCTCAGTTTTTCTATTTCCGGTGCCACCTAGTGCAATAATTACATGCTCAAGATGCATTTTGCTCAGTCAATGGATCGGAACCCGATGGTGGCCGTACGACCTTAGATTTGCCCGCTTTTTATGGTAAACACTTGTTCCGTGCACGCCGCACGGCACACCATTTCTATTTTAATTCCGTAATTATGATTTATCGTAATTGCACCGATTTAAAACTGTAATTACGTTGTTTTATTGCGCAATTGAAGAATGGGAGTTTTGTCGTGTAGATAGTGAAGCAAAATTAAAAAATATATATTTTTTAGGTACGCATCCATTAGTTTCAGTGGCCCTAATACCGTGCGAGAAATTTTTTTTTGCATCACAGAGGGCCTTGCATCTAAGGACGTAATGCTTAACCGTAGAGCTTAATACCAGTTGGGTGTCAGTAACTACCTGAATTAGCAATAAATCAGTTATTCTGTCATCTTTGACAGTCGTTACAAGTAATTTAATTCATAGCTAATTTTTTCAATTTCTTGAACAATTCACACAATGGGCTTTACGGAACAGGACAAAATATTCATGGTTGAAGCGTATTTTCGAAACGGGGTTAGAGTAAATCGTGAGTGGCAATAGAATCCGAGTTTGTGCATGGACGATGTTTACGAACATTTTCTTAACGTTGCTTTTATTGCTGGGGATTTTTATCATGGCCTGAAGAACCGTGGCTGTGTTCAGGGAAACAGGTTCTATACAATACAAAAAAGAAGCAGGAAGACCATCTGTAAGAACAGAAGAACTTGTTGCAAACGTTCGTGAAATAATGCAGCTTAATTAATTTCCTTATAAAGTGCAAGTATTCCAAAAAATACAAGCCGCAGATTTTGAAAGACGCAGGAATTACTCTTAATGGTTTACCCAAAATTTATTAAAATAAATGATTTATTAGACCTGACATTTTTTTCGGATGAAGCCTGGTTCCACCTCTCCGCTTATGTAAATTCTCAGAATACACACATGTGGAGTAGTGAAAATACATATTTTTTTGTAGAGTCCACATTGCACCCTTAAAAAATTGGTGTCTGGTTAGCTGTTTCCCGAATAGTTCCCGAATGCTTAGCCGTAGAGCTTAATACCTGTTGGGTGTCAGTAACTACCTGAATTAACAATCAATCAGTTATTCCGTCATCTTTGACAGTCGTTACAAGTAATTTGATTTATCGCTAATTTTTCCAATTTCTTGAACAATTCACACAATGGGCTTTACGGAACAGCACAAAACATTCATGGTTGAAGCGTTTTTTCAAAATGGGGTTAGAGTAAATGGTGAGTGGCAAAACAATCCTGGTTTGTGCATTGACGATGTTTACGGACATTTTCTTAACGTTGCTTTTATTGCTGGGGATTTTTGTCATTGCCTGAAAAGAACCGTGGCTGTGTTTAGTGAAACAGGTTTTATACAATACAGAAAAGAAGCAGGAAGACCATCTGTAAGAACAGAAGAACTTGTTGCAAACGTTCGTGAAATAATGCAGCTTAATTTATTTCCTTATAAAGTGCAAGTATTCCAAGAAATACAAGCCGCAGATTTTGAAAGACGCAGGAATTACTCTCAATGCTTTACCCAAAATTTATTGGAAATAAATGATTTATTAGACCTGACATTTTTTTCGGATGAAGCCTGGTTTCACCTCTCCGGTAATGTAAATTCTCAAAATACACGCATGTGGAGTAGTGAAAGTCCCTATTTTTTTGTAGAGTCTACATTGCACCCTCAAAAAATTGGTGTCTGATTAGCTGTTTCCCGAAGAAGAATTGTTGGTCCTATTTTTTTCATGACACAGTTACAGCACAGCGGTATAGAGACAATATTTTGAATCCATTTGTGGAGCAATTACTTGACGACGAGCCACTTTTTGGATATTTTCAACAGGACGGTGCAACCGCCCATACAGCCGCCGAAACTATTAACTACTTACGCAATTTTTTCGACGACAGATTGATCAGTTTTCGATCAGACATTGAATTCCCACCTAGATCACCTTGTTTAACGGTTATGGATTACCTTGTTTTTCCTCGTTTAAAGAACACTTTTTTTAAACACCAGTTGCAAATTTAGAACAATTACAAGAAAGGATTATCCAAGAATGTGGCAACATTTATCCAGAGATGCTGGTCAACACTTTCGAAAATATGAAGAGACGTGTGAATTTATGCTTGGAGCATGATGGTGGCCAATTTCAGCAATTTATGTAATTATTTTTTTTTTCTGTATATTCTTACTATGTTAATTTTGTAAAAAACAAAAATATATTTGTATTTGTCTACTTATTTTATTACTCATTAGTTTGGCATATCATGTTATAATATGAATTCGACAAAATTTTAACCCATATTTGGTTAGATATATCGTCCATATACACACATACATACACATATCATTATGATAAACCAAGCCCCACGTTTTTTAATCCAAGCCCTCTTTGATGCAAATAATTTTTGCTCGCACGGTACAATAAATGTTAATGGTAATAATAAAAGATAAAAATATCCTTGTATGTATTTTTAACGTTAGTGTTAAAAATGGGTTACTGGAGTGTCATTAAATGATATTTTAGACACTGATCTGTAGAAAGTAAGCAACTTCCTAGTTTATTAACAGTAGTGGCTGGTTTATAAATAGGACCTGTCAAGAATCTGCGTTTACGTCGCGTTACAACGGTCCTAATAGGACTATGTGAGACTGTTTGGACGATGCCAGAAGTCTGCCACTCTAACCTAACCTAACTTAGGCACTGACAAGAAGCGTTCAAAAATCTAGTTTTATTAGTAGTATTACCTATATACATAAATCGTATTTTTGTGAAATTTGTTTTCACACTAGGATTTGCTGTTGTAAATGGCTCTTTCTACAGATTAAGGACAATTTTGATGTACGACTTATTTAAAATAAAAGTCCACTAAAAAATATTTACATTCTTGAATATGGTAAGTCACATCTAAGTTACTCTAACGTTATACTCAGCAGAAAGAAAAAAGAACATTTTATTTGACTACTTTTTGTTAAATTACAAATTATTGTAGCCGGTTAAAATGAGAAAACATATAATTAGGTATATGTAAAATACAAAAAAGAAAATTTAACATAACAAATAATACACAATAAAAAAATAATACATAACACAAAAAAACAACGTAAATAACTACATATACAGAGTGTCTCAAAAGAATGGAATATCGCAAATATCTCCTTAATCAATGCATTGTCATAAAAACGCTCGGACACGTCGAATTTATTTTTATTTTTTACATATTTCAAAAATATTTGTCTCTATACAGGTTGTCCCACAAAAGCTTAGGACACGACAACTTCCTTTTTTCAAATGAAACACCACAATTTTTTTTAACATTTTTGTGTTTTACGGGAAATTCTACACAGATTCCATGTAACATAGTATGATGGCAAATATAATACAAGGTGTAAAAAATTACTTTAAACAAAATTGAAGATACGTATTTTTAGTATAATTCCTCGCTAAAAGTTACACCTGTTCAAGTACCAGTAAATCAAGATGAGTTTTAATTATTTCTATTTTCGTGTCTCACGCTTGCCAATCAATTGACAGAAGTTTGAATTGTAATAGTTACAAAAAGTAGTGATATTACTGCACATTATGGGTTATTTAACCGATAATGAGCGAACCGAAATATTAATATTAAGGGGCAGCGGCGACCGAAAACGATGTCAAGAAGAAGTTTGTTATTTGTTTAATGAGAAATATCCGAACCGGCAGATTACTCAGTCGACGATAAGCAAAATTGTACACAAATTTTCAACATATGAAAATGTTAAGAATCTACCAAATTCCGGAGAAGAAATTCCTTAACTGATGATAAAAAACTAGATTTGTCTTTATCCATCTATGAAAATCCTCACTCCTCACTTAATTTATTATCAAGAAACGATAAATCGCATAGAAGTTCAATCCCCAGATTTTTTAAAAGAGAAAAATTTCACCTGTATAAAGTGAATTACGTGCAAAAGCTTTTCGATAATGATGGAATTGTGTGATCAAAATCCAAATCTCTTAGAAGGCATCCTATTTACCGATAAAGCAACTTTTTGTCTTAATGGAAACGTTAATAGGCAAAATTATCGTTATTGGGCTCAGACTAATCCACATTGGATCTTAGAAAATATCACACAATATCGGCAGAAAGTAAATGTTTGGATGGGGATCATTAACAACAAGATGTTGGGACCTTATTTTGTTCAACAAACACTAACGGCCGAGAGATATTTGGATTTTCTAACATTTGAATTAATTCCTTCTCTGGCAGTTATTTTCCCAAATGATCACGATCCAGATATTCCTGGACAATATATATGGCTACAGCAAGACGGGGCCCCGCCTCATTATGGGCATGCAGTTCGGGAATATCTGAACACAATCTTTCCAAACAGGTGGATTGGAAGGAGCGGGGCGGTGGAGTGGCCGCCTAGGTCACCCGACCTTACCTCACTAGACTATTTTGCTTGAGGATACTTAAAAGAAAGGGTATATCAACACCAACTGCAGAATATCGACGATCGAATTCGCCAAGTAACGAGGAACATATCGCCAGAAATCGTACAACATACCGTACAACATTTCTATGAGAGATTAGGATATTGCCAAATAGTCCACGGCGGCCATTTCGAACATCTGCTAAAGCCGAATGCTTTGTTTCACTAGTTTAAATATAATTTTCAAACTTATTTTTTGAATTTTGTTTAAAGTAATTTTTTACACCTTGTATTTTATTTGCCATCATACTATGTTACATGGAATCTGTGTAGAATTTTCCGTAAAACACAAAAATAAAATCGACTTGTCCGAGCGTTTTTATGACAATGCATTGATTAAGGAGATATTTGCGATATTTTATTCTTTTGAGATACCCTGTATTTACAGGTTGGGGAGTTTAAATGGAACGCTGCTTATAGCAGCTATAAGAATAAGATTTCTCTAAAATCCAAAAATACGTCCTCAAAGATTTTTTATGTCATATGCTTTTGTCATGTAAAAAAAATGGGGACCCCAAAGGAGGGGCGCAGCCTTAACCAACTTTCTTTTTTTAAATTAGACGATACCACTTGTGGCACCTTTTTGGGAAGCTTATTGAAGAACGAATTTGTCCATATTCTTTTTTTTACATCTGTCAAACCATGTGTCTAAAATTTAATAAAAACTACTTTTTAACGAATAATTACTTAAAACAACTTAAAAACTGTAAGGCCACTTTTTTAGCGTAACAATTGTTGAAAATGTGCCCCATTTGAGACAGACCCATCCGTATGCCAATTACCTTGTTTCCATGGTTATACTTGTTACATTTGACAAGTTGTTTAATATTTATCGATTTAATTTAGAAATTTTAAAAATGTATTTAACTGAAACGCTAAAAATTGAAATGTTGATGATGATCGGGTTTGGAGAAAGAAAACGGAGTCAAGAAGAAGTTGCTACGTTGTTTCATGAAAGTCATCCGGATTTGCCACCTCTGTCGCGAAGTACAGTCAATAAAATTGAAAAGCAATTTCGAGAATTGGGTCATGTTAGACATGTTCTTCGAAGAAGACCCCCAAGAGTATCAGATGAAACTAAATTGGATATCATATTGACCTATCAAGAAAACCCAATTACACCAGCAAGGCAATTATCTCGTGATCACAATATCGATCATAAAACGGTGTTAAAGATCACAAAGTCTACTGGGATAAAACCATTCAAAATGCAGCCAGTACAAGAGTTATTGGAGGAAGACTTAGATAGAAGGGTAGAATTTTGCGAAGTTATGATGGCCGCATTGGACAACCGACAAATTGATTTAGCATGGATACTTTTACTGATGAAGCAACATTTACTTTAAATGGCCAAGTAAGTTCGAAAGTTAATCAAAAAATTATGTTTTAAAGGCAATTAACGGTTATACAATCGCTGGGCAAAATCAAAACATATTATTAATTAATTTCCATTTTAGGTTAATCGACAAAATTGCTGATATTATTCCGATGAAAATCCTCATTGGATAGTTGAATATCATTCTCAACGCCAAGGGAAAGTGAATGTTTGGGCTGGAATAATAGGCGACAGAATCATTGGTCCATTCTTTTTTGAAGGCAATTTAAATGCATAACTGTATTTAAATTTTCTTCAAACATTTTTAATACCAGAACTCCAAAGAATATTTCCTAATTATGGAAATCTAGATCAAAGGATTTTTTTCCAGCAGGATGGAGCCCCTCCGCACTTTGCAAGAAATGTAAGAGAATTCTTGAATATGACATTTCCAAATAGGTGGATAGGACGCCGAGGATTTATAGAATGGCCACCCAGATCCCCGGATATTACTACACCCTTAGATTTTTATTTATGGGGCGATTTAAAAAGCAGAGTCTATGTCACCAGACCTAGAAATCTGGAAGAGTTAAAAGTAAGGATTCGAGCAGAGATAAGATTGATCACTCCAGAAGTTTTGGAAAGAGTAAGGGAAGAGTTCTACCATCGGTTGGGTCTGTGCCAACAGGTTTATGGGGCACATTTTCAACTCCCCCCCTTTAGGGTCCCCATTTTGTTTTACATGACAAAGAGAGATTTTAGAGAAATCTTATTCTCAGAGCCGCTATAAGCAGCGTTCCATTTAAAATCCCCACCCTGTATACAGAAATAGTTACGATATGGCGTCGTTATTTAGTTTTAAAAATGATCTGTATTCATCCACTGTATAAAATGCATGTTTGACTAAAAATTATTTTATTTTAATTTTGGAATACTTACTATTTAATAATTTAATATTATTAGGTAAAATATTATATAATTCAACATCCAGTGAATTTTCTTTTGAAAGTTCAAGTCTAAATTTGGGCGGCCTAATTAACTCAGCCGATCTTGTGCAATATTCATGAAATTTTGAATTAATCTGAAAAAAAAATTTTTTGTATGAATCTCTAAAAGTTGATTTAAAATGTAAAGACTCGTCAGTGTTAGTATTTTTAGTTCTTTAAAAATTGGTCTACAGTGCTCTCTATAATGCGCTTGAACAATATTTCTTAATGCTTTTTTTTGTAAAATAAATACTTTGACCGACCTTGGCGAATTACCCCAAATATGAACTCCGTACGCTACATGAGAGTCAAAAACAGAATAGTATACCGTTAAAAGGGTAGCTTTATCCAGAATTGATCTTAATCTTCTAAGTGTAAAAATTGCAGAGGCTAATTTTGCAGAAATGGAGTCAATATAAGGCCCCCAATTTATTCCACCATCCAAGTTTATTCCTAACAGTTTTACCATTTTATCATTTTTAAGTTCAGGTTTAGTGGAGAACAAAATTTCTTGCGTTTTATCTTGATCAGAGATCGATATGCGTTATTGTCCGATTTTCTTTAAATTAAAAAAAAAACTCCTTGCTTCGGTGTTGACCACTGATCTGATTTGATTGTGAAATGACCTTTGATTTTTCTTTTAGGAAATAGAACTACCTGAATTTTTAGATTAAATATAATTTTGGTTAAATTTAATCACTTATTAAATTATAATATTTATTGACTATGTTTTTGCATCGGAGTTGATAATTATAACTGTTTTACGGGTAAACAAAATAAAATAGTAAATATTGATATGTGTAATAACCATGTTACCGTCATTTTAGTTTTAATCTCAGATAATTTGCTTTATTAATTTTATTGGAAAAACTATTCATATATATAAATGGTAGTAACTTACAAAAAAGGAAGCAGCTGATGGGACAATTATTGTTAATCATTATACTTTATGTAAAGATTTTAAAAACCTGTTAGGAAGTAATTTTTCTTTCTTAACACGTTAACCCCCATGTGTATAAAAATGATACACATTTCAGCCCGTGTGTATATATCTGATACCCAGAAACAAGGCGCATTCAAACGGTTGTGTATATCACACGAACGCACTTATCATACAGTTGTATGGGCTTTTCTGTACCTACGGGCTGGAGAAACAAAAAAAAAATCATAGTTTGAGTTAAAGTCATAACAATTGGCAACAATGCTAAGAATTGTGTGAGTACGGCAGAAGCCACGCTTCTAAGCATTCGAAGCAATGTAATACCAGATGTCCAGGTTGCATTGATAAAAGTTCATATGTTTATTTGGTTTTTTTAAGACACATAATGTAAGATTAAAATAAAGAAATTAAGCTTGTTTACGTCGTAAAAATAAAAAATTTGTTAATTATGTGTATTAATTTTAATACACTCGGGCTATATGAACCAATTTTGGTCTTTGTGGCCCATGTGTATCAATGGTAAACACGCTCTCTACCCAAATTATAAAAATCTTCGGGTCATACGGTCGAGTTAGGCAATATAGGTCCGGGGATTAAAGTGTTAATACTGCGTCTAGTAATTATATCATTGTTCCCAGGGCATTGATGATTTGATGTATCGCATCCCAGAATCGTTCTTACTTTTTTTACTAATCTTCCTCTCCTCTCGCTTGAACTTGCTCATGTGCAGCCAGCTCATTCTTCATTTTTATTCTGCGTAAACACTGCAACTCAGTCCGTTTTTTATTTTTCTCCTGCTTACGTTTCGTTTTTATTCGCCATTGTTTTAACTAGCAATAAAATTACAAATTAGTTTGTTCTTTAAGCAATATAGTGCTTTAAGTAACCTTTGCATCAACTTCGACGCTCTTTATCAACTCTAAACTATCATTGGGACTCGGAGTTAATTAGCTAGGAATTATTTTTTTGTCATAAAGCATATAATAAAATTAAATTCAAGATAATCGTTGGGTAAACTCCTAGACACGCAAACAGTTATCTTGGAAGGTTTAAAATGTAATAATAAAAAGAACTTACAATTTAAAGGAGAACTCTATGTTGATACTATAAAATTATACGCTTACCTTTAGAGACACACATTCCCTTCTGAGAGCACCGCAAGACAACGCACATATTCCTTATTGCTAAATTTATATTAACTGACGGAAAGCTTGCTCTGCGTCACAATGACAAAAATGGGGGAAATATATGCGTCACAAAATTGTCGAATTTTATTGATTCTTTGGAGTTGACGTGATAGTGCGGTTAAAGAATTTAAGAATATATTTCCCATCTACTTTTATATTTCTTAAATGAAAGACGTACTATAAATAAATATCAAACTTTTTAAATGTTTGTGTCCATGGAAAAAAATTGATTCACTACTTGCCTTTTTGATCTGTATAGAAATAAACTGGTAAAAAGATAGCTGGTTACAGCCTCGGAGTTCATATTTTACCTACAAAATCCATAGAAATATGGATAAACCTAAAATTAATTTCAAAATAATTTTAAGGAAACTTGCATTTGACTTACACACAAGTAGCACGTCTCACAAATTGTCCCCAATCTGTAAAACGAGCCAAATATAATAAGTCATTTCACAGGGTCACAGCGCTCTAAAGAAATTTGTTAGTGACGTCACGCTCCGTAGTCATATTACGTTTTGGCATCACTATTTCTCTTTAATCTAGTCGGCCTTGCTCTCCGTCCATTATCAGGTGATCGTGGCAACATGGTCAGATCATCCATATTTCCTGATTTGCTTTGAAATAGGTTTTCTTTATGTAATATGTTTATTCAAAAAAAAGGTTTCTGTCGCACCGGGTTCTATAATTCCCGTCGATAATATGTTTATGTTTATAATTATGTCAACTTTGTTATTACCACATGTCTAACATAATTTTACAGAAGTAGGTAGTTTATCGGGAGTATTTTAGTTAAGTAAAAAAATAACTAGTAATTATTGTTAGTAATCGTATGGTAGACATGCGAAACGCTTCTGCGCGATTTGGCAACGTTGCAACAGCTGTAGTGTGTTTCGCGTTTGCTAATTATCGCGCCGGTTGTTTAATTTTCGTGTATTTAGTAAAAAATATAGTGTTTTCCGGTTCAAATAGTGTTTGAAATAGTTTTAAAATGCCGTATCGATGTTGTGTAGTCGGTTGTAAGGGTAATTATCCCACCGGTCCAACAGTGCGGGTGTTTCGGTTTCCCAAAAATGAGGAAAACAGCCTACAAAGGCGAAGTGCAATTTATCGTGAACATTTTATTCCTAATGAAAATAGTAGAATATGTTAGTGCCATTTTACAGAAGAGGGTTTTAATAAATTAAATATGTAAATAACGATAGTTTCTAGTGTATAGGTAAATTTAAAAGTCACACAAAAATATAAATCCTTGTATAAATCCCGAAAAACATATAATAGGTATAGCGTATTCTTTTATTTATATGACTCCGGGTAATGAAGTCACAAATAAGTGCTGTGTCCTTGTTTATAGGAGTTGTTGGTTTTTATCTTGCTTTCGTTAATAGAAGAAAGTCAACCAAAATCGTATAAAGTTTTTTATTCGTGAGCAAGATAAACGTCTACCTTTTATCGGCACCTGTATAATATATACATACATTGCAAAATCTCTTCGACATTGTTCCTGGTAGTTTATTAATATTTTATAATATTGATTGTGTCCTATTGTCTGAGAAATGCATAATTATAACGTAGTAAAACTGTTAAGTAGGAAAACCGTTTTTGTTTCGTGCCTGCCCTCGGGATAAATAAAATGATTCTTTGCTTGCTAAGATTGATTTCAGCAAGTTTAACGTTTAATTAGTTTTGATTAAAGCTGGGAAAATATTATTTATTACGAATATAATTATATATTATTAAATTACGCTGATTAATACGGACTCGAAAAACAACAGATGGGAATAGAAAATTTAAAACCTTAAATATACCATTTTATGTTCTGTTTTACACAACCAATAAAGTTTACAGCGCTTATGGGACATGACTTTCGGCTAATTTTTCTGAATTTTTAGTATTTTGTAGATCTGATGTAAAGCGTTAATTTTATTTATAATTGAACACTCGAACTCAACGTGCAACAGATCAAAAGTTATTACATAATTCGTTAGTAAAACATAGAAATACATTTGACATGCACTAAACTTACCAATGGAAAGCGCTATGAACAACTGTGATAACATAATTATACAAGAGTTTCGCCGCTCAAGTATTGTAGCTACGAGCCAATTAAGTAGCGAGCGTTGTGCGGGTGCACCTGCGCATGTTTTGCGTTCAATGATTGCTGAGTTGCCATATTATAATTTACGTTCGCGGCGTAGTACAAAGCCGCCAAAAACAGCTGGATTAATTCTCAGTGAGCGCAACTTTTGGTAACCCATTGTATCGTATTTAAAAAGGATAAACTAATAATATTAAATTTATAATAGCAATTGGTGATAAATAAAATGTTTGATATTGAAAATAGGGTAACATAAACTGGTTTATTTTACTCACAGTTCAACTTAAACAATAAACACCAAAAAATTTAGTCCCTCAAACCTGACGCGTGAGCTTACTACGGCCCACTACAGAACTGGGAACTTTTAGGAAGAAACCAGTATCAGCTGTTAATGTCACACGCGGGTGTCAATGGTCGCCACACTTTGTTTTTTGGAAAAATTTACTTTATTACAGAATACAGATTCCGGTATTAGTAAGTTAATTACCAAATATTTTCAAAATTTTTTACCATGATTATTTTGCAAAATAAACAAAATTATTATTATTGTTATTATTAATATTGTCAAAGATTTTTGAAAGAATAGTAAAGGATAGTCTTAATTTACATTTCAATTCAATAATTTTTTTATCTAAATGACAATATGGCTTTCGAGAATCAAGTGATACATATTCTGCAGCTGTTGATTTAATTTCAGAAATTCAAATGGCTTATGATAGAGGCCAAAAATGTACACTCTGTTTCTCTAGATCTTTGCAAAGCTTTTAATACAGTAAATTTTTCTATTATTTTAAGAAAACTTGATATGATTCGTATTTCGGGTGTAGTTTTTGACTTCTTTAGAGACTATTTGAATCAGCGGAAACAAAAAGTTCGTATCAAAAATAAATATAGCAAATTTCTTAATATTAATAATTGTGGTGTTCCGCAAGGTTCGATTTTGGACCATTTATTTTTCCTTATTTATATTAATTCTATATTTAAATTAAATTGTTTGCTGATGATACAACTATTTTATACATCGCTGATTCATATGAAATTATACAAAATTTTATAAATCATGATATGAAAATCATTGAATTATGGATGTGTAGTCGTAAATTAACATTAAATTTAGAAAAATCCTCTTTTTATGTATAGGAAAGAAATTTATACAGAAGTAATTTAAAATTAAAAGTCGGACATTTAAAACAATCTAATAAAATTAAATTTTTGGGGTTGATAATATGAAGGTATTCATTATATTGAATATATTAAACAGAAAATAATTGCACCAGTGGGGATTTTAAAAAAACTCAGTTTTTTTACTCCAAATTATATGTTGCGTCCTATTTATTTTGCTATTATTCACTCTCATTTATAATATTTAACTTTAATATGGTGATCAGCTTTTCAAAATTTGCTTAACCCTTTACAAGTTTTACAAAATAAAACGATTAAAAATATATATTGTTTGGATAGACAATATTCAACGAAACTCTTATATAAAAATTTTAATATTATGTCAATTAAGGACATTCACTTAATGCAAAATATTGTTTTTATTCACCAAATTATATCAAAAAATAAACATTCAAATATAAAGTTTAATTACAGACGTGACGTACATGATCATTTCACTAGAACTGTTTTCAATATTGATTTACCTCAAAAATACACACTAGGGCAGGTCAGAACTCCATTTATTATCAAGGTATGAAATTTTATAACGAAATACTACAGGAATTAACATTTTTAAATATAAAACGTTTTAAAATGATAAGTAAGAAAATACTTAAAAAACGGAAGCTAAATTTTAAACTAAAAAATATTTAAACGTGCACTTATTTTATGATTAATTATTCTTTTCAAAATTAATTATGAATGATATCTAAACGATATTATTAATTATATTATTTTATTATAAGAAATAATATTTGAATAATTTTATACATATTTAAATATTTTTATTTTTTTATTGATTATTAACATTTTAAGTATTATTTTGACATACCTTGTATTTTAATTAGTTATATTTAACAATTATATTTTTGATGTTGTTATTAGTAGAGAAGCCCGCATGAACAGATGTTTTTGGGATTTTATTTGGAATAAATAAAATAATAAATAAAATAAATTATTGAACGGGGTTTTGAGTTTTAAAACAATCATTACTAACCGGACAAGTAATAATCAATTAGTATTACAGACAAAAACTACAACTGCTATTATGAAACCATTTATTTTGTACCTAGTTTAGATATAAGAGCCTTTAATAGTAATTTTTTATGAGATAATAAATACAAAGTTGAATTTTATTTACGTTGAATTTTAAATTGAACACATATATTATAAAATCAATTACCTTTAAAATTAGTTTGAAATAGAGATTAGAATTATAGATAGTAAGATTCAACCTTCCTCCGTAATAAACTTTTTAATTGCATTTAAACCAATAGGAAGCGCTATTTACATAACGAGAAGCAAGAAGACTAATGCAATGATTTATTTTGAAAAAAGTTGGAAGTAAATTATTGATGTTCATTACTTTATGTAAAATCATTAACTATAATTAATTTAATTTTGTTTAGGGTAATCCATTAGTTCCCGCATCTCTACTGCATCTTCTAGTTGTCCATCTTAAAGATAAGAAAACCCTTTTTTGAAGCCCGTCTAAAAAAATTTGGCCTTATGTTAAAGAAACTGATTAACCTAAAAATAAAATGATTTATTTTTTGGCAAAATTTATTTGAAAACCGTACGCTGAAAACTTATCATTAATAAAATATTTTACACTAGAAAACGGTTACAGATACTAACTAACCGAAACGTTGTGTTAAGTAACAAAATAAAGACAGTGGAAGTCCGACAAGATATTTTTTTGAAGATCGTGTCTACTGTGTTATCTAAATTGTCTATCATTCTTTATTGTTAGTTACTTACTTACTTTATTCCTACTTCATACAAATGTTTTATATATACATATGTTGTATATATTTATTTTATATTTTCTGTGGTTTAAAGGTCGATAATCCCACAAGAGGCTAATTTAAAATCAATAAAATTAATTAAAAAGTTGCACATTTTAAGAACTTAGAGGTCAAAGTCCACGTGCTGGGACCAAAGTCTCTCCAACTTTGGTACCCCACAAAACACTTTTGCTGAATGTAATTTCATTGTAATACCTTGATAATTACGACTAATTTTATCCTCACAATATCTTTTAGATACTAAATATGTATACTTAAAAATGTTTTATGAACAAATTCAAATAATCTTCGACACCTTCTTTTTCGAAAGGTTTTTTCTTCTACCCCAGTTTATTTGGTTTGTTTAGACCCCATTTACTGACTTCTCACATACTCAGTGTATTTTAACTTTTATCAATTTCTCCATATTATGTCTCTTTTACACATCATTTTTTAGTTCCATAAAAGCTCCATTAAGGTTCTTCACCATTTTCTCTTCTGCTTAAACCATCAGCACTTAATATATTTTCTGTCCCCTGATGATGAACGTTTCTACGTTCGAAACATGTAGAGACCCTTGAGGAATTTTATTCTATTAAATTTTGTGGAGGAAGACTTTTAGTTTTTTCTTTCTTTCTCATACTTTTAACTCCACTTTAAGCATGTACTACTTCATCAAATTAAAAGTATTTTAGTGGGATCAGTGAAGCTCTTTTCAAAGTAAATCGTTACTTTATTAACCTTCGTATGTCAGTTATTTGATTCTGACCCTTACGCATGTATGGTTTACATTAATTTGTAACTGGCTATACAAGGTGTTTTAATAAAAACTCACAGGCCAATTATTTCGAAAACTAAAAGCGACATGTAAATTCTGTAAACGCCAGTTTTTAGCTCCTATGATTGGCTTCATATCTGTGCAAAAAATGTGTTTGAATAATACAAGATGTAGGTGGCGCCACGATGCCAAGAAATTTTTCGATGACAGGAACCTTTAAATGTTGTCGCTCTTAAAGATAATTAATTTTTGATCAAATTATGTTCCATAGCAAATTTTGATAAATCCAACATGAAAGGAGATATTTTGGGTTAAGTATTTTTTTAAAATAATTTTAGTTATAAAGTATTATGGAGTATTTTAATTATAAATATTTTTAATATCCTTTAGCAATTTTTAATTTAATTTTGATAATGATAATTTTAGTGATAAAACGATCGTGTAGCGCTAAATTATTACGTCCAGTGACATCTCAGAGGGCGCCTTAACAAATAATATTGGCAGAAAACAGTGGCGCAGCGAGGGGGGGGGGGGGTTTAGGGGTTAACCCCCCCCCCAGACTAAGATGGTTTTTTACGGTTTAGACCAGGGCTGAAGCCTTTGAAAATGGTAAAAAGTGAAAAAAAATAATAATAGTAGGATGAAACCCATTGGAAAAGGAAGAGAATATAACAAAAATGAAAGGAAAAATAATTTACGGGCGATCCGAGGTCTAGAAGTGGAAGGGGGTGAGTTTTTTAGGGTAGAAAACGATTTATCTCGATTTCCGGCAAAACTACAAGTTCTATGGAAAAACGTTAAATGGCAAAGTTGTAGGTAATAAAAAGATCTAAGTACAACTTTTGTATTTACACTTTTTTCACATAACCTCAAAATTTATGTGAAAAATTCAAATAACCAAGTTTTTTTATTTTTATCTTTTAAAAGAAAATTTTTTTTTCACGAAATTTGGTGAAAACTTACCTTTTTATGTCCCAAACACACTGTAATTTTTTTGATTTAAAATATTTATTTTTTCACCTTATTTTGACTTAATACCGAAAACGCACCTTAATTTTCAATCGAAAATTCTGACGTCAAAATATCTGCTTTTTTAAAAAAGTCGGTGGGCTTTTGGTTCGTTGAAATCTCTACTTTCTGATGGTGTAAAAAAAAATATACATTACTATGGTAAATGTGATGAAATCCCCTTTAAATCCTACCTTTAATTATATTTAGAACAACTATTTTCGCATATTTTTTGCGATCTTTATGTTTTATGGATTTGTAATTTTTTTGTTTATCAATGTAACATGGAATGTTACGTTTTTCGAGTAATTAAAGTATAAATTTTAATAAATAGCTCAAAATTGTACATAATAATTTAAAAAAAAAATTCGGATTCGAGTTTTTTTCGTTTCTTTGCATTTTTTGAGAACATTTACCATATTAATGTATATTTTTTTTTACACCATCAGAAAGTAGAGATTTCAACGAACAAAAACCCACCACCTTTTTTAAAAAAGCAGATATTTTGACGTGAGAATTTTCGATTGAAAATCATATTTTTCTTGTAAAAGATAAAAATAAAAAACCGAAAACGGTTATTTGAATTTTTCACATAAATTTTGAGGTTATGTGAAAAAAGTGTAAATACCAAATTTGTAGATCTTTTTATTACCCACAACTTGCCATTTAACGTTTTTCCACAGGACTTGTAGTTTTGCCGGAAATCGAGATAAATCGTTTTATACCCTAAAACTCACCTCCTTCCACTTCCCGACCTCGGATCGCCCGTAAATTATTTTTCCTTTCATTTTTGTAATATTCTCTTCCTTTTCCAATAGGTTTCATTCTACTATTATTTTTTTTGATTTCAAAAATTATCGACCCTGGTGTAAAGCCTTTAAACAGGTATTAATTTAAAAAATACAGAATTTCTATTCATACAAATTTTCCTACAGTATTAAAATTAGCGACCAAAAAAAAAATAGCGCTTTTTAAAATTTTTAAATCTTGTTCTTTTTTTTGAAAACCCCCCCAAATACAACATTCTGGCTGCGCCACTGGCAGAAAATAAGACGCCACTGAGTTTTTTGTAATTTTTATATTTTTTTCGGATTAAGCAACTAATAATTTCATTTTCTTGTCAAATAAATTGTTTCCATATTTTGCTTCGTTTTCGAGAAATAAAAATAAAACAATTTTATTGCATATCTCTGGAAAACTTTTTGTTGTTTAAAAAAGCATTAAAACATTAAGCATTATAAAATAAAATTAAAAGATGTTTTAAATTTTATGAAAGAACTGATAAGAAATTATACAAAATTATTAATGAAAATTAGAACAATAAACAATTTATGAGACAATTATTACAATATTTTTAGTTGCTTAATCCGAAAAAAATATAAAAATTACTAAAAACTCAGTGGCGTCTTATTTTGCCAATATTATTTGTTAAGGCGCCCCGCCCCCTGAGACGTCACTGGACCAAATAATTTAGCGCAACACGAGCGTTTTATCACTAAAATTATCATTACCAAAATTAAATTAAAATCTGCTAAAGGATATTACAAATATTTATAATTAAAATACTCTTAAAGATTATTAAAAAAAAAAACTTAACCCCAAATATCTCCTTTCATGTTGGATTTATCAAAATTTTTTATGGAACATAATTTAACCAAAAATTAATTATCTTTAAGAACGACAACATTTAAAAGTTCCTGTCATTGAAAAATTTCTTTGCACCGTGGCGCCACCTACATTTTGTATTATTAAAACACATTTTTTACACAGTTGTGAAGCCAATCATAGACGCTAAAAACTGGCGTTTACAGAATTTACATGCCGTTTTTAGTTTTCGAAATAATTGGTCTGGGAGTTTTTATTGAAACACCCTGTATAAACCATAACAAAATTACTTTTTCTAGAATAATTATTAGCAATGACTATTTATTGAGATTATGTATGCCTGTCATAACGTTTATTTATGTTTAAGTAATTAACCAATGATTTGAGAGATATATCGCGACCGGTAACATATTCAAATGCAGAGTTATTAATGCACTCTGCCATTTAATATGTTACAAATTGTTTAAAAAAAAATAGCAAGAAATAAATTTAATAACATTACCATTATCCAAAAAAAATACGCTTACAAAATAATCAAAAAAACTTTAATTTTAACTAGTGTGGCCGCGAGACGAGATAAAATGGGTCTTTCGTCTCGTCGAGAGAGGGCGAGACGAGACGAGAGACGGACGACCTTCTCTCGTCTCGTCTCGCTTCTCTCGTGATTTAAACCAAATATAGTAAAAACCAAGCAAAATTTTAACGCGTTTAGGTTAGGTTCTATCATATTTGACATAAAATGTGTGCAATATATTTTTGCTTGGTATTTACTACAGGGTGGCCCATTAGTGCGACAAAGGTCAATATCTTCTGTACCACTAAGAAAGCGGAAAACTTTTGACGAAGCTTATTAAGGTTTAAGAGGTGCCTCTTATAAAATTATTTTTGTCTATACAGGGTGCTCCAAAACACCAGCACATTTTTTTTTGGGACACCCTGTCCATTATGAGATTTTTAAAATCTTCTTAAATTCTTCTTATCAAAAATATATAATGTCCATATTTGAACCGACGGGTTTCGAGTTATTTGACTGCAAATTATTTTATCCAGCGATAAAACGTCATAATAATATGTTATTCAGAATGGCCAGGCACGGCTAACTAGATAAAACTATTTGCAGTTAAATAACTCGAAAACCGCTGGTCCAGATATAGACATTATGTATATTTTTGCAAAGAGGAAGAATAAGAAGTTTTAAAAAGCTCAAAAAAGTAACGTTTTTTGCTCGAGAGAGATCGAGAAAGACGAGAATTTCTCGACGAGAGAGGGTACTTCTCTCGTCTCGTCTCGGAGTTTAATTCGACAGAAAATATCTCTCTCGTCTCGTCGAGAGAGGGCCAGACGAGACGAGAGACGAGAATCTCTCGTCTCGGCGGCAACACTAATTTTAACATTTAATAAAAATTGCTAGCTATAAATTAATAATACAGGGTGTTATTTAAGTATGTGGCCAAACTCCAAGGGGTGCTTCTTTAAGTGATTTTAAGAAGACAAGTTCATATATAAACATGGGTCCTAAAATGCATACTTTTTACGATACAGGGTGTCAAACTTTAAAAAAAAAATAGGATGTTCGTAAATATAGTAAAATCAAAACAATTTCCGTTGCACATCATCAATCAGCTGATAATTGAAAATCGGTCAGGAAACATAAGAAAATTAAATTTTGGCAAAAAATATATAAATTTCATGCGATATTGAATGTAAAAGAAACTTAATGTATTCTTCTTTGATAATAATAATAATAATAAAAAGTTTATTCAATATATAGGTACATATAATAAAATATTTGCAAATTTTAAATTATAACTTTGAATAAACTAAAATGAAATATAATGAAACTCACGAAGTCTTACTTGTAGTGAGTAATAATTATGGTATTATAATTTCATATCCATGAATATAATGAATTTTGTACATATTATGTATCACAATAATATAATATAATATAATATATCACAACAATATACGCAATCATGTATAATATATTTTATATTTTAAAATATTTATCGATAATATTATTGAAAAAATATCTTCGATTTTTTATTATCCATAGTTTAATTTCTTGTTTGTATTTAATCATAGATTTAATTGCTTTAATCGATTTTGGGAAAATATCAAAAATATAAGGAATTATGTTTAAAAAATGTTTTTGACCTATAACTTTGTTGATTTTATTTTTTAACGTTATATTATTTATATTTCTAGTGTTATATTTATGAATATTAAAATTTAATTTATTTTTATTTTAAAAAATATAGATTAATATGTTATAAAAAAATAATTGTCGGGTATCCATTTTTTTGCTTTCTTTATAAAGCATATCAGAAGAGTATAAATATTCTTTATTATAAATTATTTTTAAAATCCATTTTTGAATAATTTAAATATTACGGAGATTATTTTTATTTATTCCACCCCAACCTGATATTCCATAATTTATTTGCGTTTGTACCAATGAATAATATATGGGTTTTAAATGTTTAATATCTAAAAATTATTTAAGATGTTTAAATTTTGGTATAAGTATTCTCAATTTTTTAGTAATATATTCACTATGTAAATTCCATTTTAAATGTTTGTCAATAATTATTCCTAAATATTTAATATTTTCAGCTTGTTCTATTTTTATATTATCATTAATATTTATAGTATTTATATTATTTGGTAAATTACTAAAATTATTGATATTAAGCCGCTTTAAGGAAATGCTTTTTAAATTTAACCTTTTAAAAATTAATATCATTTGAATTTTTGGGCTAACAGTTGGCAACAGAAGTGTCAACGCATCGGTGATGCAAGTTTATTAAATTGGCGATTTCTTGACGTTTATTGTTTTCATTTCGTGTTTTCGTGAGTTTATTTAAGTCGTTTTTCCTTTTTGCAAATCCTTTTATAAATAGGATTAAAAACTGTTCTTTTAAGAACAACAAAGGGATACGTACACATTTCTGTTGATTACGTTGTTTACCTTTATTGAAAAATGCCGAAGCATTTAAATAGCCGGTGCAAAGAGCTAATAGCTTCTCTAATAAGCTATTTTGATGAAGAACGTAAAAACAACGTTTGTTTAGGTAAATTTGGCTTGTTTTTATTTAAAAAAAATACTTTGCAATTCCCTTACTGTGGTATTTTGATTACAAACTGGCAACACTGCTGATACTCGAAGGTATGACGTGCAACGGAAATTGTTTTGGATTTTACTATATCTCAATACTCTTTTATTTGATTTTGTTGAAATTTGTGAACTCTGAACAAGAAGATAATTTAGCCTCAATTAGATAAAAATTAAGGAAACAGAAAAACCTTTTCGAAAAAATTATTAAGTCCAGTCACGTCCCAGAAGACAGTCCAAAATATTTTTGACAAAAAAATGACGCGCCACTGACTTTTCTTTAAATTATGTATTTTTTTCGAATTAAGCAACTACAAGTACAACTATTTTATCTTCTGAGTTTTTTTCATATCTTGCTTTGTTTTCGAGTAAAAAAATAAAAACCACTTTATTGCATATCCAAGAGACAATAAGAGTAAAAAAATTAAACTACTTATACCAAACTATTAAGCAATTAAAATTACACGAAAGTCCTGTTTTGAATTTTAATATTTTAAAATTTATGCGAAAAAATTGAAAAGAGGACTTTTGTGTAATTTTAATTACTTAATAGTTTGGTAAGTAGTTGACATTTTTTACTCTTATTGACCCGGTGACATGCAATAAAGTGGTTTTTATTTGTTTTTCTCGAAAACAAAGCAAGATATGAAAAAAACTCAAGAGATAAAATAGTTGTATTTGTAGTTGCTTAATTCGAAAAAAATACATAATTTTTAAAAAAGTCAGTGGCGCGCAATTTTTTTGTCAAAAATATTAGTTAGACTGTCTTCCGGGACGTCACTGGACTTAATAATTTTATTCTAATTGAGGCTAAATTATCCGCTTGTTATTACAAACAGAATTGCCCAATTTTAACAAAATCGAATTAAAGAGTATTGAGATATTTATGAACATCCGTTTTTTTTTTTAAAGTTTGACACATATTCGGACCCATGTTTATATGAACTTTTCTTCTTAAAATCACTTAAAGAAGTACTCCTTGGAGTTTGGCCACATACTTAAAAAACACCCTGTATCATAAAAGTGCCTTCTAACATTCTGTAATAATTGGCGATGGGTAATATTCTAAAATGCTTCTATAATTCGGTTTTTAAATCTTCTGAATTTTGTGGCACATCCATAATATTGTCAAAAACGTTTGAGACTATGTATCATCAGACGAAAAAGCCAAGGGTGATAAGTCAGAGCTTTGTGCAGGCCATTTACATGGATCAAACGCCCTATCAAACCAGTCATCTTCAGGTGATACTAAATAAGTAAAGTAACTACACCTCTATATACAGAGTGATCTGCGGCGGGTGGCGAGCATCAGATGCTTCTCCAAAACGACTTTGGGGTAAAAAATTCATTATGAGATATGAGCAAAAAAAACACTTGAAATAATTTTTAAGGTCCTAATATGTAAATGTAACCATGGAACCATTTTAACTCTATTCTATAGCTAACTTGTTGAAAGTAACCCTAAAATTAGTGATCTTAATTGGATCTTCGTTGAAATAGAAAATTTATGTGAAAATTACAAAGAAACTAGAAATGTGACCTTTATTGACTATAACAAATTACGTTTGGAACTTATTTTATGTTTTTGGAATTTAATAAATTCTTGTTTAAAATATGGAAATATGCCTGATGAGTTAAAATGTTCTTACATTACACCAGTGCCAAAAGTAAAAAACACTAAAAGATGGGATGAGATGAGGCCAGTAAATGTTTTATGGGATATTAAGAAATTATTGGAAGAAGTCGTATATGAACAGTTATTGGAATTCATTGATTCCAACAAAATTTTCGTTCAAGCTGGTTTTCGACAAGGGTACTCGACAGAGACAGCCATTCAATGTGTGATTGAGACGTGGAAGAGAACCATTGATCAAGGGGAAAATGTTATAGCTGTATTTTTGGATTTTAAGCGGGCATTCGAAACAATTGACAGGGCTAGATTATCAGTATGGTATTCGCGGAAACGTTTATGAATGGTTTAAAAATTATTTAAGTAACAGGTCACAAAAAACAAAAATTTCAAAAACATATTCAAATAAAAAAATAAATAATATAGGAGTTCCTCAAGGAAGTATACTAGGTCCAATATTATTTATTTTATACATCAACGATATGTCTTTAGTTTTAAAAATGTGTAAGTTACAAATGTTTGCTGATGACACCTTAATTTACATTAATGTTTTAAATATTTTTGATGGTCTAAATACTTTAAATTCTGAGATAAATATATTATTAAATTGGCTAAAAGTAAATAAATTAAAATTAAATATTTCAAAAATTAAATGTATGGTTATGGGTAATAATTTAAATTATCAAAATATAAATGTTGTAATTGATGGTGAAAAATTGGAATTAGTAAACAGTTTTAAATAATTAGGGATAATCATTGATTCAAAATTAAAATTTCTAAATTATTTTGAAAGTATTATATCGAAGATTGCGGGAAAAATAGGTTATTTTAAAAGAATTAGTTCTAATTTAAGTTTGTTTTCTAGAAAAACTGTATTTAATACTATTATATTACCACATTTTCTTTATTGCTCTTCCATTTTATATTGTGCTAGTGAGGAAATATTTGATAAATTACAAATTTTACATAATAAGGCAATGCGGATTATTTTTAATTGTGACAAATATACAAAAATTAATTTTATGTTGAAAAATTTAGATTGGTTGAATGTAAGAAATTTAATTTTTTATTTAGTATGTATCTTTATACATAAAATTAAAAATAATTTATTGCCTGATTGTTTAAAAAAATTTTGTCTTTTCTGTCTGTTTTTGTTAAAAGAAGGTTGCGTTTTAAAATTTAAAAATACGTCTATAAAAATGTGTTAAAAAAAATGTATTAAAAATATTTAATTGTAGCCTCTTGCTAAATAAATCATCTTACTACTACTACTACTACTAATAAGTTATTAAAAAGAACTGTAAAATCCGCAAGTCGTTTCCTCTTGTCTATTAAAAGTTATCGCCAAAATAGTGGAAGAGTGTAATAATTATTGGGCTTTTAGCAATGTTTTGCAGTTTTCCTGTTGTTAAAACATTGAAATCCTACAGAAATGGCTTTTTGGCTATATTTATTAATCTTTGAAGTTTAAAAAAAATTAATTATGATATTTTGTTATTGATTTTGGTTATTTATCAAAAAAATGCAATTATAATCCAAATGTTACATTTGTTGTCAACAGCAGTGGACAATTACGAAATGAAGCATAGCTTTAGGCGATTGATAAAACAAGAATCATTGGTTTTTACTCTATTTTTTAAGTCATTACATAGTAAAAGGAATAAATAAATAATTTATGTAATAAAAATCATAAAAAACTTTTCTGGAATGATGAACTCTATGAGGATGAGGGCAATTAAAAATATCGTCAATCGTTCGTAAAAAAGCCTTTTTTTAATATTACTTATTTCACAAAATGAGACTTAATGATCACGACAGTACCAGTAACTGTCACATATTATTATAGGTGAAACTACAATAAGGTTATTCTTTTGTTTTATTTCGTAATTATCCACGACCGCCATGGTAATAAATGTAACACTTGAATTATTATTAGATAAATCATTAACAAAATATCATAATTTATTTTTGAAAAAGCCTAAAATTAATAAATATAGTTAAGAAAGGTATTCCTGTAGGATTACAACTTTTTAATAAAAGGAAAATGGCAAAACTTTGCTAAAAGCCATAATATAATTACATTCTTCCACCATTTTTGCGATAACTTGTACGAGAAAAAAGGAAACGACTTGTGGTTTTTGCAGTTCTTTTTACTAACTAGTTAGCTATAGAATATAATTAAAATAGTTGGATGGTGGCATTCAAATTTATTAAGAAATCGAAGCTAGAAATATATTTTTTTAAAAGTGCCCTCTATTATCAACCTTACGCATTAATTTTAATAATATTTATATCAACCTTCAATCGGGATAAATAGTTCTTTAAAATAAGCCATAGTTTGTTAAATTCGGTTAACGCAGACCGAACTTATTCTTTAAAGTACGTTTAATCGTTACCCTTTTCCACGCTGTTACCATGCTAACTACGAAAAAATTGGTATTACAAAATTTATAGAGGATATTACAGAGCATGTTATAGAAACTTAATTTTTGACCTGCATTATGTTACAGTTATTAGAAGAAATTAAAGACTTGTTGAAATGTTACCAAAAAGTTATAGCTTGTATGGTTTTGAATGTACAGTCGCTCGCCATCCGTCGTGGATCACCGTGTATAGCTGCGTGCATGATTGAGATTAATGCAATCGAGCATTTAATTTTGTGCCCAGAATTATTCTAAGATAACATCTATTTAACAAAGGTTTCCAGATATTTCTTATATCTAATGATGGCTTACTAAAATAACCTGGAATCTGGTGTATATAGTCCACAACACAGTACTACCACAGCCTTACTTAAGGTGACTGATGATTTTCTAAGGGCGTCAGATGAAGGAATGAATGGTTGTTTGCTCCTTCTTGACTACAGTAAGGCTTCGATACTCTTGATCATGCCATTCTTTGTGATAAACTCAGTCACTTCGGTCTAGGTCCTGAGTCGGTTGAATTGATTAGAAGCTACTTGAGTGGTAGGTGTAAGAGGACTTCACTGGGTGGAGTTACTTCGTCGTTTATGGAGGTTAGGCGTGGTGTTCCTCAGGGTAGTATTCTGAGGCCTTTGTTATTTTCTGTTTACACTGCTGATTTTAGTACCTACATACTTAAAATACCTTAACTCGCACCAATTTGCTGATGATATTCAACTTTATTGCTTTTTTAAAAGCTGCGAAGCACTGGTAGCGCAGGAACGTATAAATAATGATCTTGGCACAATTTGTAACATTTCCAAGGCTCATGGTCTTATACATAATGAAGCTAAAACGCAACTGCTCGTGTTTGGACAGAGGAGTCTTGACGATGCTCTTAATATTAAGATAAATAATGTAAGGATTAATGATGTTGATTCTGCTAAAAACTTGGGAGTATATTTTGATAGGAAACTTAGATTTGATGGTCACGTCTCTTATTTTTACAATACAGAAAAGCTATGGTTAATTAAAAACCTTATACCTATATAAAGACATTTTAGGTCGAAACATTAAATTGAAACTTTGTGAATCTCTCATTTTGTCTCTTGTTTCTTATTGTGATGTATTATTTTGGCCTGCTTTGACAGCCAGGGATAGGGGTAGTTTGCAAAAGTTGCAAAATGGTTGTCTTCGATTTTCCTGCGGAGTTAGGAAGTTCGACCATATCTCCCCTAGTTACCTGGAGTCAGGTTGGTTGAGATTAGACTCTAGATATTTTCTGCATATGTGTACCTTGGTTTTTAAGGTCGGTATGTTTCAGCAGCCTGAGTACCTCTTACAGAAGCTTAAACGGGGATTAGACAAACATCAACTAACTACACGTTATAATTTTCTATATACTGTTCCAATGCACAGAACTGCTTTATTTCAGCGTTCCTTTTCTTATAATGCTACCAAATGTTATAATTCTTTACCTCTGGAAGTAAACAGTGGCGTAGCGTACAGGGGGCCAGGGGGGGCGACCGTCCCCCCCCGCTCTTTGAGCCCTTTTCCAAACGGCGCCCCCTTCCCACTCTCCCAGTAGTTTCCAGTTCCAGGTTTTAATTAGGTTATTATTTGTTTACAACTTTAAGAGTAAAGAAACATAAAATAAACCTGCTACCTATTTCGAGATTCTATTTTATTTTCAATACTTGATTTAATTTATAATAAAAACATTTTGCCACGACCAATAATTTGTATTCTTTCAGTTATTTTGCTGTAACAATTCAAAATTTCTTGAAATCTCTAATTTACTAGAGACTAAATTTTATCTTTTTAAAAGTGTGTTATTGTCGCCAATGAGAATACCTATATGCTCATATTATTATGTAATATGCATAAAAAATTTTATAGTTTTAACAAAATTCCCCTTGCCGTGTTCATGTGACCATTTTAGACATGACGAAACAAAAACTTTTTACAAAATTTACTAAACAAACGAAATTATGCATTAGCAGTGAGGCGCCCTTTCAACAAGGGCGTAGATAAGGGGGTAATTACCCCCCCCCCCCCCCAGGACCCATAATGAGCCATGAAAACGAAGCACTATTTTTTTACTTGATTAATTTTCTTGTGATTTTCTTGAGGATCTTGTGAATTTTATATTTTTCCTACTTGAAAATCAGGCAACTTCATTAAAAAAAGGGCGTGACACCCAAAAAATTTTCGCCTGCGGCGCGTTTTTTTTTTTCATCCCCATGAAAGAATCTACGCCCTTACTTTTGAAGTTTCCGCCCCCTCCGCCCCTTCAACCATGCTACGCCACTGGAAGTAAAGGCAAGTTCGAGCGTTCCGGTGTTCAAGAGGCGCATCAAAGAGTACATCAAAAGTAAATAAATATTTTAGGTTTGGTAAAAATTCTATTGCACTTACTATTTAGAATCTTATTTCCGTATATTTTGATGTTAGGCTAAGCAATGTTGTTGTTTTTTCCCCTTTTTATAAAACTATTTAAAAAATCGTCTTATATACTGTTTTCTCTGAATTGTCTTTTTCTTTTATTATAGGTTAATTTACTCTATCGATAATACTCTACTTTTCTGTAATTATTAAGTTCATTATATGTGTTATATTAATATTTTATTACTATGTAGTACCTAGTAGTTACCTATATTTTAAGTTTTTTTCTTGTAATGGGTAGGTGGTTAGATGAGTAGCGATTACGCTAGATCTCGCCACCTTTTAAGAACATTTTATAAACTGTTTACTTTCAAGCTATAAATAAAGACATTTATTATTATTATTATTATTATAGCAGAAAGTTCCTTGAACTTCTATTTCCTCCATTGTGGTTCTTTATTTACCACCAAACATAAGGAAATTTGAAAAAACTGTAACTTAGTGCTTTTTATTAAATCTCAGTAAGCATTAAATTAAGATATTTATTCGTTAACTTTAATTATTATTTAATTTAATCATTTATTCGAAACTTTACATGCAAATTACGTTGTTTTTAATTCAACTTGTAAAAAATTTGGTAAACCACAGGTATTTGCATAAAAATTAATATTATAGAATTTACAAGGCAGATATCTTCCGATATATGCAACGATGCCCCATTAAATCGAAAAGACCTGCCGCTCGATGCGGCCATCAAAACCCGCTGAAAATAAAGATCGCGGGTTTATTAAGTCATACAGGTCACTTTTACTGCCGATACGGGATTAGCAAACCGAGAAAATCGTTCTTGTTACATTTATTAATATTATTTTCTGGTATTATACGACCAGGCTTGCTTTTAAATGACTTAAGATGTCTAATACTTATTCTTTTATCGAATTGAGAGTACAGTGACGGAAATAACATTTCGTACACTGAGGTTAAGATTTTATGCTATTTTTGAATATTTTGGTAAACTGGGCTTTTTACAATTATCTCACTACAATGCCTCAGAACTAAATGCGAAAATACAGGATCATTGAATAGAAGGGCTGGAAGTGGCAGAAGAAAAATTTCAAACGAAAATTAAGATAATAATATACAATACATGACTTCGAAATTAAATATAAAACAGATTATTCAAATATTTAAAAAAAACATTGATTTAATATTTTAAAGCGGCACCATTTTTTCCACTAAAGTAAAAAGTAAAGTTCGTGTAACTTGTGGTGCTCAAGTCTGGTGCTAGAGTTTTCAGGTCGCGCAAGCGCCTCTAGCGTGACTTAACGACCAGAGATGGCCGGGACCGACAGCTTTACGTCTCCTCCGAAAGACGATCTTACACCAACCAACTAAAATTCGGTCATACTTTTTTTATTATGCGTATGCCCACTCCGGAAATCGAACCCGGACCGCAACGGCCGTAAGCGGTATCACTACCACTGAGCTACGACCGGGCTAATAAGGTCTGGGCATTGATGCCACCAGCATTTGGGCGTGATGAAGATTGTAGGTATTCCAGGTTTCTTCAATTTTATTCCACAACTCGTCACTGTTTTAAGGAAGGCAATCATTGTTCTTGTTCATTTCTTTCACGATATAACCCCAAACGTTTTCGATTGGATTGATATCAGGGCTTCTTGAGGGCCGAGGTAATAATGAAATGCATGTTATTTTCCCGTATCCAGTCCGAAACTCTCCTTGCTGTATGGACGGGGCAGTTGTCATGCTGGTATATAAAATTTTCTTGTTGAAATATATTGTTTACCGATGGCAACATAACATTTTGAAGGATGTGTATATAAGCTTCAGTATTAAATCTTCCTCGAATTCGGTGGCATATTCCTAGCCGTCTGCAAGTTATATAGCCCCATACATTAACTGAAAATCTTCCACTTGTTTTAACATGTTGGGTATATTTCTCTTCGTACCGTGTATTTGGCGGCCTATACACTTTTAACTGTCCGTTATAATAGGACTGAAAAGTCTTCTCGTCGGTAAATACTACCTTTTCCCAAAAAATGCATACCTTGCGGTAAATATTCCAGCGCAAACCCCAATCTTTGCTCTTTATTCATATCGGTCAAATACGGTTTTTTAGCAGCTACCTTATTTCTTAATTCCGAATTTTTCTTTATACGATTTCTCGCCGTTCTTACTGTCCCAGGAAAATTAGTTTGGTTGTGTGCTGCTACAGCCGTCTGAAATTGATTGTTTCGCAAAAAATCTATCAGACCATTATCTTGATTTTCGTTTGAAATTTATTTCTGCCACTTCCAGCCCTTCTTTCCAATGATCCTGTATTTTCCCATTTAGTTCTGAGGCTTTGTATAGTGCTTCTTGGTTTCCCAAATTGCTCAGCCATTCTTTGTAGAGAAACACCGTCTTCGAATAAAGCAATTATTCTAGCCTTTTTAAGTTCATTCATGTTCACAAAACTGATGTCAGTTTGACGTTGTTTTTTGAGAATATTTATGGTGACTTTAGTTTCGTCAATAACGTGAACATTAGGAAACATAATCACATCTCAACCAACTACTGGAATGTTGATATGCGTGGTTGAACTATCAACTAGTTGTATCGGAAATATATTGCCTAGTCTATATTGTCAAGACCTTTTGGCATTTAAGGAGGAGTAAGTGAAACAGAATACAGGTCTGTTCACTAGAAAAAGCAGGTGAAATTTTGCGTTTAATGCGTGGACTACGTAGATCACAGTCTTCTACTACTAGGCTAGTAAAGATTCAAACCAATAGACCAGATTAGTGTGACGTTACGCCGCCATCTTTGTTGACAAAGGTTATGTGCCATTATCCAAACAAACCTTACTTTCTTTGCGTGTATCTGATATATTTTTTAGTACCATTTTTGTTGAAAGTAGTGTAGTGAAATAATTATTAATTGGGTGTGTATGTAAGTGTGTAATTTTATGTGATTTTTGTATAAATAGGTGCCTAACCATGCTATTATTCGTTAAAATACATTCATCGGTCATATTGACCTAAAGGTATTTTGTTGTAGTGTTTACACATACGGTGGGCACTTACTGTTATTCTCTTTAAAACCGTTGTTAAATTAAATATCCACAAAACTTAAACTGCTTATACAGGAATTAGGCAAAACAACAGTTTGTTTGGATAATGCATGTGACATAACCCAACAAATTTGATGGCTGTGACGTCAGCACTAATCTGGTCTATTGTATAGCCGAGAAGCAAACCCAACTGTAGTTAATTTTTGGATATTATGACGTCTTTTCACGATTTGATCAACAAATTAACCTGAACATATACCGATGTCAACGTCCTGTCATAAAACCAAATTGAAAATATTAAATAAATAAACAATCGAATATCAACGTACTTGCGTCTTGTCATAATTTGACAAGAAAAACTAAGCTCCCATTATTTAGTTGAACTTCGTGCCGCTAATGTAAAGAAGCCGCCTGTGGTGGATCTCGATCCGTAAAAGTGCTTTTATGAAGAAGGTAGTTAATACTGTTTCAGTAACTTCTTTAAAATCGGGACGACTATGGTCTAATCAAACTGAAAATGTAACCACGTATATCAAAAAATCACTAAGTAGTTTACGGTTATGATGTGAATTTGGAGGTCAGAAATTGCAATTGTGAATAAGCACCAACGGGGATCAAACAAAGATAGACCACGCATCTCATCATCAACGTATTTGTGCGCCCAGTCGACTGGCCTAAGTCTCTGTTTATAAAAGACATTCTCTCATATGACATGTTTACGCATACTTACTTGTAAAATAAAAAAACCTGGCACTAAATCATTTACCTTACAGACTTGTAATATTCTTTTGTTACCTATATTGTTCACTCATCACACATCATTCAATCTAATGTCAAAATTGTCATTTAATTTTCGCTTGCCACCGTTAGGAGGTAGACGTTGTCACGGAATATTCCGAATAATCCTATATACCTACTAGTTTGACTATAAAGTTAGATTCGAAACCCAAATGGGATGAATCTTTGGATTCTTCGGCAAGAGCGTAGTATTCTGGAGTTAAAATTGGGGTAGTTTCATTGTGGAACTTGTGAGGAACATGGTAGACCTTTGGAATTGACGTCTTATTGTGGATTTGCTATGATAAAGAGAATAAGATGTCTATGTTGCTCTGTGGTCGTTGATAAATACCACTTCCTAACATACATTCTTAATATGAAGACTTTGGGAATACATATATAAAAAAAATAAAAACGTTTGTTAATTTTTGTTTAAAATTATTAGGTAGAAGTAAAAAACAAACAAAATTATACATTATTACATTAACACTATCATAGGGGAATAACATATATTTTACAACAATGTATTCTAATTATAAGTATGTTTTAAGTGCAGATAAGGCCGAGACACAATTATTATTAGTAGTAGTAATTGAGGGGAGGTTCCGAAACCTGGCAAGTAGACCAACAGCGATCCTTTTTGCCTACCCCAGAGTTTTCCCCCAGTCACACTAACCACCTTGGCCCCCGACAAAGCGTCCCGACCTCTTTATGAAGTTAAGTTGTCGCTCCAGGCCAGGGCCGTGATTTATTCCTTTTGTAGAGCCGCCGATCCCATCACCCGATGCTTGAGTCTTCCCAGGGCCTCACAGATGCCCAGAAGATGCAGCAGGGTATCTTCCTCCTCCAGGCATCTGGCACAGATTGAGTCCTCTTTGACACCAAGCAGTGTTAGGTGCTTCCTCAGTTTGCAGTGTCCTGTCAGCAACCCAATCAAAGGATTTAGGACACATCGTCTTTTGTTTAAAATCCATTCTAGCTTAGCCTTGCTCGGCCAAGCTATAAAGTCCTTAGCTTGTCTGCATCCTTGAACCGTCCGCCATTGCTTCTTATAGCGGCGTTCAGTCCACTCGTTTAGTGCAGATCCTACCTGCTTTTTAGTTATTCCTATAGCCGGCTTTGGTCCTAGGAATGGGATCTCAGCTTCACGTCTGTCAAGATCGTCCGCCGTCTTATTGCCCTGAACCCCTTGGTGTCCGGGGACCCAGACTAAGTTTACCAATTAAAAAAGGCGATAAGCGATAAGCAACATATGTATTTTTTATTTCTTATTACCTATTTTTTTTTGCATATTGCTAATTTTTTTAATTGCGTCTCGTCCTTAAAGATACATATAGGTAATCTATACCATAATCTGTCTAATAGGTAAGCAATCCATTAACCTGCTCCCTCTTTTTTGTTTAATCCTTTAAATATATACTGACATGTACTGTTCTGGCAACAAATTAACTACTCTTTTACTGTGGGAGTCACTGGGAGTTAAAGAAAAACAGTTGGTAAACACAAATATTTGATAGATTCTCATTAATCATAATATAAAAATAACCAAAACAGAAGAAACACCAACGCCATTATACGCGCGGGAACTTTAAAATGGAGATAGAGGTTTTCCATAAACCCTATTAAAGTGCGGTCACAAGATAAGCACTCAACAAGTCATACCGAGTTGAAAGAAAACTTAAATGTGGTTAATAGACATTATTATGATGATAATATGAAGTATATAGGTCATCATACGTACGTCGTACGTCATTATAATTTCCTATCATGGACGTATTGTGGACGTCATTTTCCTGTCGAATGACGTTTAATGTCCCACGTCCCAATGTCTCCACGTCAATAAGACGTCAGTCTGCTAGCAGGGAACTGTCACTGTTAAAAGTGTAACCCATTTGATATTTTCGATAACTGTGAAATTTACAAAAGAAAGAGTTTATGTAGATAATAATATGTTCCATAACAAAATTTCTTCATTTAATAAATATATTCACCTGACTGATGATTTTGGACTAGGAGTCTTAAGGCCTAGCCATTTTATGAAACAAAAACGTGCCATCGCAGAGTATCATTGTAGGAAGAGCGCGTCCTGCGTTTGAAAGGTTTTGTACCGAGTCCATCCGATCACGGGTTTATTGGAGAAGATTTGCAGTAAATTGAAGAAGAAATGTGTCATAAATTGAAGCAGGATGGTCGATTAAGAGGCCTGAACCTTACTCAATGAACGTGAATGAAGAATAAAAATGAAGTTTTACGAGATCTTTATTGGTAGTGTCTCCGATTGAAGAGATGTGTTGTTTTCCAAGATTGTGTCGACTCCCGAGCAGCTATTACTACCTACTGCTAGCATATTATATAAGTTATTATGGGATACAGTAAAACAAAGTTGAACCGGTAATTTCCACTATATCCATAAAACTGCCTTGTTTGAAAGTAGTTTTCCTTATAACTTAATATATTAAAGCATATTATTGGGTGTCTAAAGTTTTCTGCCTTCAGGTCGTGCTTTTATTTTTTTCCTTCATCCGTCACCTGCACTATCTTTACTTATTAATATTTTGGTATTATTACAAAATTTTCTATATACAGGGTGTCCCACTAAGGTTGAAGAGGTAGGGTATTATGGAAGCCACAAATCCAATGTCTTTGAAAAAAAAAATTATTGACTAAATCGACCAAGAAAAATTGACGGAAAATATTTTTAAGTTTCCAGAATTATCACTAGGGGGCGCAATTACTATGATATAACTAATAATTCAATTTTTGTCGGAATAATCGCAATTATGGTTCTTATTTAATAACGGAAATAAAAAGATTATTCATTTCTCCGATACTTTGTTTTATTAGACTTTTTTGTATCGTCGATAATAAGGGCGGGGGAAGTTTGCGAAAAAATCATGTTTAAAACTGCTGTAACTTCCATACCCCCTATCCAAATTTAATCAACTTAGTTTTGTTTTAAAACAAATTTTACATTTATTAAATATCCAAATGTTGTGGTGATGGTTAGTTCACCCTGCATCTTCTAGAAGGCGTTGATTAGCCAAGATTCGGTTTTTTAGAGTTTTCTTAACAAAAGTAAATGGCATGCTATATTTTTATACGACTGTGCTTAAGCAGCATAAAAATAGCTACATTTTGGCGCAAACCGTAATTCGATATCTTTATAATTTCTCGAGCTATTTGCAAATATCCAGTTTTTAAAAAAAAATAGCGTAACATTACTTTAATCATGATATCTATGGAAACACATTTTTGCCAACCATTGCTTGTTGCTAGGCAACGTTGACATTAAGTTAATTTTTACATATCTTCTGTATTTACAATTTTGTTTAATATTTAATATTAAAAAGTAAAAAAGTTGATTTGATTATCTTTTGAGATTTTAAATTTAATTTTAAATCTGTTAAAAATGCCTTACTCTACAGCAGAAGCCTATCTCATGTTGGCGGTTTATTTTCAATGTTATGGAAATGCTGCTATGGCAGAACGAGTATACGCAGCTAACTATCCTGGTAGAAGACATTTTGGTAGAGGAGTATTTGGCCGATTAGCTAGACGATTTCGTGAAACATGTCAGGTGCATAATATTTCAGCACCTAGTAGAAATAGGCACATTAGAAATGAAAATAATATTATTAATATTCTCGCCTATATTCAGGTTAATCCTCATTTAGGTACAAGAACAATAGCATCTGACTTAGGCATAAGCAAAACGTCGGTGCATAGAATTTTAAAGAACCAATCTCTTTATGCTTATCACATGCAATTACATCAGGCTATGTCGGAAACAGACTAAACTACTGCCACTGGCTAAGAAATATGTTTCGTGAAGATCAGAATTTTTTGTCTCGCATACTATGGACTGACGAAGCTACCTTTTCAAATGCCGGAGGAGTCAATTTGCAAAACATGCACTACTAGTCAGTGAATAATCCTCACTGGATGCGTGAAGTAGACCATCAAAATCGATGGAGTGTAAATGTGTGGTGTGGCATTTTGGATACTAAAAGACATTGTTTTTCAAACTCGTCCGACTATTGCGGAAAACATGATGCAACGGATACAAGATGCCATTGCAAACATTTCAAGAGCTGAAATTGAGGCAGCAGTATTAAGTACAAAACGCAGATGAAATCGTTGCATTGAAAATAATGGAATGCATTTTGAACACTTGTAAAGACAATTTTATCGATTTAATTTTTTCGTTTCGTTTTCCTTATTTAAACATAATATTTCATCGTTACTATTGTCTTATTAGTTTATAATTTTTTATTTTGTTTTATTGGCGTTGTTAAAGTACATTAGATCTTAAGAGTTTTTAAAATAAAAGGTATTTTTCGTTTTCGTAGTTTAGTTGTTAAATAAACTTTACGATTTTGCTTTTGATGGTGCCTTTCATAATAAAGCAATGGTTGGCAAAATTTGTTTCCATAGATATCATGATTAAAGTAATATTACGCTCCAGCGAGGATTCGTTCTCGGACCATCGTTGGATTCTATTTGATATCAGTGAGTCCACGTACTTGCCTACACCATTTCGTAACCCTAAAAGAACAGATTGGGAAAAATTTTGCGGAATCATCTCTGGAGAACTGGCAAATCCTCCCAATAATCTCTTACCAAATAAGGCTTCAATTGATGAAGCAGTTAATAAACTAACAAATACCCTGGTAGCAGCATTTTTCAAAAGCTGTCCGATAAGCAGACCAGCGAAAAAGCCATACCCACCATGGTGGAACGCAGAGCTGGGTCAGCTAAGAAGGGACATGCGAAGGCTATTTAACAAAGCAAAGAGCAAACGTACTGAAGATGAGAGCTCTTATAGAGAGGCTCTAAAGACGTACAAGAAAGCGATTAGAAAATCTCAAAGAAGCGCTTGGCACAATTACAGCGAGCGGATTGAGAGTACAAACGAAGCCGCTAGACTTAGAAAAGTTCTATCAAAGGAGCCTAGTGCTCCCTCTTTTCTAAAAAAAGATGATGGGACATACACAGAGAGTAGTGGGGAAACCCTTGAACTGCTGATGGATTCCCACTTTCCTGGTAATACATCGGCCATAGAGCCCCTTATCGATCAAGGAGACGTTCCGGATTTGAATAGCATCAAATCAGTAGTCACTTACGATAAACTAGAATGGGCGATTGACTCATTTGAACCTTACAAATCACCAGGATTAGACGGGATAATGCCCGCCATGCTACAAAGAGGGAAGAGAATCCTGATCCCTTGGCTCTTGGTGATATACAGAAGCAGCTTGCATTTTACTTACATGCCGGCTGACTGGAATAAGATAAAAATAGTCTTCATCCCTAAGGCTGGTAAGAGCAGTCATGTAACCGTCAAAAACTTCAGACCAATAAGCCTGTCTTCGTTCCTTGTCAAAACATTGGAGAGGTTACTGGATCTGCATATCAAGAACTCGGTGAGAGAGCGAGAATTAAGCTCGTCTCAACACGCTTATACCAAAGGGAAATCAGTGGAAACGGCGCTACACGAAGTAGTAGGCAATATTGAGAAGTCCCTTAACAATAAAGAGTACACCCTAGGTACCTTCTTGGATATTGAAGGAGCCTTTAATAACGTCACGACCGAGGCAGTGTGCGACGCTCTAATAGAAACAGGGGTCGACAACTACATCTGCCGTTGGATTAGGAGGATGTTGAAAGGCCGTCAAATCTGCTCCAGTTTGGGAAGTAGCGAGATGGTCAGATTTGCTGGAAGAGGAACTCCGCAAGGCGGGGTTCTGTCACCAACACTCTGGCTGAGAGTTTTAAATAAAGTTCTCATAGCGTTGGAGAAGGCTGGAATAAAAGTGATTGCATACGCTGACGATATAGTTATACTAGTGTCAGGTAAATTTGTAAACACAATCAGCGACCTAACAGGAATGGCGCTACGAATACTACAACAGTGGGCCATGAAATGCGGGTTAAAAATCAACCCCGAAAAAACGGAGGTAGTTCTATTCACACGCAGAAGGGTGATCGAGAACTTTAGACTCCCAGTACTCGACAATAATGCTTTAGTGCTTAAGGAAAAAGCAAAGTATTTAGGATTGGTACTTGACTCCAAGCTAAACTGGGGCATAAACTTGCAAGAACGAGTTAAAAAAGCGTCGGTAGCATTATATGCCTGCAAAAAAGCAATTGGAAAAAAATGGGGACTAAAACCCCACATAGTACACTGGATCTATACAGCTATTATAAGACCTATATTAATATACGGGGTCCTGGTTTGGTGGACCGCTTTGGAAAAGGCAGTGCACACTAAGTCAATAACAAAGATACAAAGGGCAGCTTGTTTAGGAATAACCGGAGCCCTTAAGTCAACCCCGACAGCGGCGCTAGAGGTCATGTTATATATACCCCCCTTGGATATCTATGGAAAAAGTATAGCTGCAAAAAGTGCCCTGCGACTAAAAGAGTCGAAATTCTGGAAGGAAACTAACTACGGGCACAGCAGTATACTAAAGATTCACCCGGGGAATAATCTACGAGACCCGACTGATTACTCTGTCCCAATAACATGCTTCGATAGAAGGTATTCTATACTCATTCCGAGTAGGGAAGATTGGGAAAGCAATCAGAACATAACGAAAACAGATCACGCAATCTTCACAGACGGTTCAAAGATGGACGTTGGTGTGGGAGCCGGGGTCTTTTCCGAAAGTTTACAAATACAGAAATCGTATAGACTCCCCAACTATTGTAGTATTTTTCAAGCGGAAGTACTGGCAGTAGAGAAGGCGGTCAATATCCTGCAGGAACACCTTGGCTTGGGAGTAGCCTCGTCAATCACCATCTTCAGTGATAGTCAGGCGGCGATTAAGGCAATCTGTTCCAGCAGCGTCAAATCAAAGCTCGTAAAGCGATGCCGCAACAATCTATGCACACTTGGCAACCAACATCGGGTTATTCTGTGCTGGGTTCCTGGACACTCCAAAATAGATGGCAACGAAGCTGCCGATGCGCTCGCAAGAGAGGGCGCAGGCATGCCAGCTGATCTAGCAGACAATACAGTGAACAAACCACTGGGATTGGTCAAAGAGGAGATTGACTACACGGCCAAGCAGCTTGCACAGAACAGATGGACAGGGTTGACAACCTGTAGTACATCCAGGCAACTGTGGCCCACATTCGAAAAAAAGAGAACCGCAGAGCTATTGAGACACAGTCGAAAAGACGTGAGAAATATTACTGCGGTTGTTACCGGACATTGCCTCTTCGGTAGACATGCCGAACTTATGCAAATACCCACTAACGACTTCTGCAGAAGCTGCAGAGATGAGGAAGAGGAAGAAAGTATTCAACATTTTCTGTGTGAATGCCCTGGCCTCGCAAGAAGGAGGTTCACTACTCTGGGTGAATCATCTTTCGATAGCCTGGAGGAACTAAACAACTTACAACTTGGACGGCTGAGCAGATTTCTGAACAGTAGTGGCTGGTTTGAATGAGTTGTTAAAATCCTTCCGCGGTTACGTCGCATAAACCATCAGTGATCTGATGAAGGTGGGTTCTACGGAACACGTGTGGTATCACAACGGACCTAATCAGGACTACGTGAGACCGTTTGGTCAGAACCAAGGGTCTGCCACTCTTACCTAACCTAACCTAACCTAATATTACGCTAATTTTTAAAAAAAAACTGGATATTTGCAAATAGCTCGAGAAGGAATAAAGATATCGAATTACGGTTTGCGCCAAAATGTAGCTATTTTTATGCTGCTTAAGCACAGTCATATGAAAATATAGCATGCCATTTACTTTTGTTAAGAAAACTCTAAAAAACCGAATCTTGGCTAATCAACGCCTTCTAGAAGATGCAGGGTGAACTAACCATCACCACAACATTTGGATATTTAATAAATGTAAAATTAGCTTTAAAACAAAACTAAGTTGATTAAATTTGGATAGAGGGTATGGAAGTTACAGCAGTTTTAAACATGATTTTTTCGCAAACTTCCACCGCCCTTATTATCGACGATACAAAAAAGTCTAATGAAACAAAGTATCGGAGAAATTAATAATCTTTTTATTTCCGTTATTAAATAAGAACCTTAATTGCGATTATTCCGAGAAAAATTGAATTTTTAGTTATATCATAGTAATTATTGTGCCCCCTAGCGATCATTCTGGAAACTTAAAAATATTTTCCGTCAATTTTTCTTGGTCGATTTAGTCAATAATTTTTTTTTTCAAGGACATAGGATTTGTGGCTTCCATAATATCCTACCTCTTCAACCTTAGTGGGACACCCTGTATATACAGTGTGACCAGTAAAGTCCGCATCATATAGGATTTTTTTTTTAATAGCTTTATTCGAAATTTGACTTTGTCATCAAGTTTTGCATCGATCAAGATAAAAATTAAGCAAAAAAATAGTAATCACGTGATCCGCATTATCTGTCAAATTTTAATGTTTTCCATAAAATAATTCAAAAGTGGGGTTATTTCTGAAAATATCGAAAAAAGTTATTAGAAAAAGTTTTTTTTAATGCAGTTTCTAGCCCACATGCAAACTTTCAGCTGCATAAGATAATTTTGATTTATACCACTAAAATTTATTTTCCCCTTAATGAACACTTTACTGATGGCACTGTGTTCTTTTTTGTCTTAATATTAAGGTGTATTACTTTCAAATAAAAACTACGTTTTCAAAAATACTTATTTAATGAACTTACCTTATACAGGGTCGAAAACAAATTAACTTTGCATCACATGCGACCCAATTTTGATTTTGTAGAAAAACACACATTTAATATGGCGCTACTTTAAAGAAAATACCTATATCTGAAATAAAGCCTTGTCAAAACTAAGAAGTTTTATACAGGTTGCGTTGAGTCTTATTTTGCAAAAGTGGTGCAGTTTACAAAAGATGGGTGAAAAATCAAAATTATCTTATGCAGCTAAAATTTTGCACGTGGGCTAGAAACTGCATTTAAAAAAACTGTTTCCGATAACTTTTTTCGATACTTTTAGAAATAACACCACTTTTGAATTCTTTTTTGGAAAAAATTAAAATTTGACAGATAATGCGAATCACGTGACTATTATTTTTTTGCTTAATTTTCATCTCGATCGAAGCAGAACTTGATTCCAAAGTCAAATTTTAAATGAAGTTATAAAAAAAATCCTATATGATGCGGAGTTTACTGGTCACACTGTAGACATTTAATTATATAGTTCGACTAAACTAAGGTTAAGTGGAAGACCAACCCTTGTTACTAGCAAGGGATGAATTACACCCTTTTAGATTTCATTTCATAAGAGGTTTATAATTTTCTTTTTGTTTCTCCCTAAAATGTTCACTGTAATGGTTATCTGAATAAAATATTGTTCAATATTATAAATATTATATGAAAAAACAAATTGAGATATCTCGTTAGCGCTGTAGCTTCGTTAAATGACAATGATATAATAAAGACTGAAAATAAATAGGGTGCAACAAAATTAGATTATTGAAGATGCAAATAAAAACAGTGAAAGAGTTACAATAGCGGGGAAATCCAACAGCGGGTTTAAAATACCTAAATTAGGTACAATATGCGTATTTTACAAAATGTTAAGTATATGGTCAACAGAATAAATTTATCAAAGGCGAATTATTTAAATCTAATTGATTATTAAGTACCAGGTCCGTATTTTTAAATGTCTTTATTTCCATAGATTCTAACAAGTTTAGTTTTAAGCCTCTCTTTTCTGTTTGTACGAATTCAAAAGACGGATCTAAATTATGTTGATTATCAAATAAATGGTTGGCTTAGTTTGAGTTTGTTTTTAAACCAAGTAAAACCAAATAAGATCAGTTCTCATTTATTATAAAGTATTTTAATAACAACAGAGGATCAAGTTTATGGTTAAGGGGAAAATAAGCACAAATAAACCTTGAATGTAAGGACACATCTACATCTACACAACACTTATGCCACGGAACACAAAATTAGGTTTGCAATCTTGCACTTCCCACTTGCACTAGAAGTACACCATACCATCAATCAGCCACCAACAACGGCAATCAACAAATGATATATTTTTGAATTACTTCGTTCAACTTAAACTACTCTCTATTACGTTGTAGTAAAGGATAGACTATATAGCGCTCGCTGAAAGTTACTTAAAAGATTTCTCCATATTTCAAAAAATGAACTAGGTATTTAGTTCCTAAAACGTAATATTTTAGTTTGTGATAATTAGATAATCTTGTAGGAATTAAAAAATCATCTATTAAAAATATTTTATCGTGCGAGAACAGAAGTTGGCAACGTCGAGTCTGGATCGATCACTTTATAACTTGATCCATTTTGTATTCGTTTCTTTACAAAGGTTGGTTTAACGACGACATTTTCTATCGTCGATTCGATTTGCCTAACTATAGACGATTCGCATGCGCACTGCAGTGCTGTATTGATCAGAGTAGTTATTTTTATGCTTTTGGCATACGAGGAAGAAAGACAGACATATTCTAGAGCGGGCAGAGCAAGGTAGATGTTAGTCAGGCGGTCATAGTTTTGTTTACTTTTGTGTTTTGTGCAATTATGACCCCTTTCATGTTAAAACAAACACATATTCTCTAGAATTCTTATGATAGATGATATCTAGATAGACTAAAAATTATCGTGTTACCAGTAAAAATTGTTGTTTTTACTTCAGTTCTGAAAATCGATGTGTTTACTTTCAAGGATTTTAAGGTAAATTGTGGCAATTTTAGTGGTTTCAATGAACCGCTTTTTTAAATTTTTCTTTGCACTTATTTAAGAAAAAACACCGGCATACTATTCGTTAATGCCTCCCTGAACAGCCCTTTTAAAATTGGATACTAATTATCTTTTTTTAATAATTGCAAGGTTCCGGAATTTACCACTGCATTCAAGCCATTTATTGGTCTCTTTTATACATGATTGATCTTAAGAACTGTGCCCTTAAAAGTTCAGGCTTATCAGTACTGTATGTAGTACCCAGATAGCAAAAGTACGTCCTATGGACGTTTTTCGTACCAGTCTCCGGACGTATGTACGTCCATGGGACGTACATAAAATCCATTTTAGGAACGAAGGACGTAAAAAGGACGTCCAAATTCCGACCAGGTGGACGTCCGATGTACGTCCATTTTAGGTCCAAAAGTACGTACAATGGACATAAAATGGACGAAAAATATGTACGTACTATGAATGTACGGTATTGAACGAACAGTGAACATACTATGAACATAAAGTACGTACAATGGACATAAAATGGACGCAAATTATGTACGTACTATGCATGTATGGTATTGAACAAAAAGTGAAGATACTGTGGACATAGCAGGTGACAGTATCGGTAAAAAAGATAGCTTTTTTATCGAATGATACTGGCGGGAATATTTAAAAAGGTTAGTTTGTAATATCATAATTATTGCATTTTGAAAAATATTTCTTTAAGTAGGTAATTGTTTCAAAATAAGAAATAGGCACGCCGCAAAATTAAATGTTATTCTAATTTTTTTCTTCTTTAAAACACGTATAGGCGTGCCTATTTCTTATTTTGAAACAATTACCTACTTGGAAGAAATATTTTCTAAAATGCAATAATTAAGATATTACAAACAAAACCTATTTTACCCATTATTATGACTATAAATTACTTAAATATATTTAGAAACATCCTAAACGACACAATGATTATATAGAAAAAACATTTATTAAAATTTTAAAAACAACTACTATGTACAATATTATAAGTTCCATTCGTAAAGTCTAATCTGAGATCAAAAATTATGTAAGTATGCAAAATCATGCAGTTCTGTTGACTGCAACAGCCACCAGACACCAAATGGTCCCCTGGCCAGCAGCAGCGGCACTCAGGGCAGTGAAAGTATCCTGAAAAAAAGGGGCAACAAAAGCAGTATCTATTCTGATCGAGCTGTAAAAATCAGATGGCAAAAAGTGGTATTCGCAAACATAAAACTTTGCACAGTTTACATCATAATTAATTTTACAGATATCTTTCCAGGCTTTACACAGGTGTTTATTTTTTTTCGGGAAAAAAAAATGTTTATGAACGTAGTTTTCAATAAAAATTGGACAATAACTTAAATAATTACTCAGACAATTTGGGAATTTGCACGAATACCTGGCTCTACCTACCTTCGCCATAATTTTAAAACTTTTTTGATTTTAAATTTGTGTGCCTCTTATGCAAAATGTAAGTTAACATAGCCCGAAAGTAGAGGTATACCGTATATATACCTGTGATGTATTTTGAAATTTTGACCCACTGACCTTGAAGGTTTAATAAGCCATTTTGTGGAAGATTAGTGAAAAAAACCCTTAAAAATTAATAAATACAAGGTATACTTACATTACCTGTATAAAAGAAAATATCCAAACTACCAAAAACTAGACCCAGGATGGCGTGGCGGCGTGGCGTAGCGTCTCCCATAAAGATGCCATTAAACATTTAACAGATTGAACTACAACAGATAAACTTCAATTATCAAAAAGTAATTTTAAAAAAATTGTCAGCTTAACTTACGTAAAAACATAACACTTCCTTCCATTTCAAACAGTCTACTTATTCCAACAAAACTTGAAAATTCCGCGATGAGAAAAAGCGATCAGCGGCCATAAACACACCATAAACAAACTAGCAAAATGGCTGAATAGCATTGGCAAGGCGATGCTAAAAACAGTGTGACCAACCAATACCTTTGTCACTAAGAAGTTGAGATTTTAATAAAATTTACAACAGAAATCTTGTAAATTCGCTAAAAAGAATTAATTATAATTTCTAATAACGTGAATAATAATTATTTTACAAAAATTTGCATAAACAACGAGAATTATTAATAAAACTAAACTTTTAGTGTAAAACACAAGTCCCTAGTTGATACGTATGCACCCCTGCCTCGCTTCGTCGATCCTGCTGGTATGCCGGGTAAGCCCAAGGTCTCTATACTATAGGTTGCCTGCTAACTTTGGGCCAATCAGATGTTCGCATTTCATGCGCGGGAATACGTCATCCAGACGACACATTTAAAATATTTTCATGGTCAGCATATAAAGAATGGCAATTAAATAGTTTTCACACAGAATTCCTGTGGTTTTGATATGTAAATTCAATTGCTTTTGTTAAAATATCATTTTTTGACAAACTTTAAATGATTTTAGCCCTTAAGAAAGGAATATTTCTTATATATTTTCCTAATTATGGCTTGGGTGGAAGAACAGGCACTTTTACTCTATTATCAATATTCTGATTATTAATTAGGCCTATCAGAAAATAGACAGTATTGTATTACTAATAGGTAGGTAAGTGCTAAAAGCATTTAAAATTTTGCATATAATGTTAAATATTATATTTTGGAAAACCACGTTTTATCTATTATTAAAAAATATTGGGAATTGTGAGAAATAATAACAATAATAATTTCTTTATTTCAAATTATACTTTACAATGGGGAATAAAATGAAATGATGTCACAAAATAAAATAGGTTTACCATTCATTACCTAAGAAGTTTAATAACGATTAGGGTTAATGTCTATTAACACTTTTTTTAATGTTTTTGCTATTCCCATAATGTGCAAAATATCATCTATAATTCCATTTCTTAAATTGATATTAATTTGCAGCCCACTGTTGTTAAGTGGATATTCCAGGCAGCGGATAATGCAAAGTTTGTCTTAAATATAGGTATATGACCGTTTACCAAAATATTTTAACGTAAGCTTTTAAGAGTTCATCCTGTGTCCAGCGAGCTTTAGATTTAAGTTTTAAGGCAATGTCCACTTGGTTTGGAGACAAAACATCTTGTTCATCTAAGTTGGAGCCACTTTGTTTTAAAATCGTTTCTTTATTTTCATGATCTGCAATTTTTTTTTGAGCTTCTCATTTTCTTGTCTCAATAATGAAAATTTTCTTTCCCAAATAATATCATAATCTGTTTTTTTGCTTGTTGATGTAACCTCCGAAATATCCACGGAAATGTTATCAATGGCTTTTAGCTTTTCTGTTTCTAACTGTAATAAACCTTCCACAGTTGCTTTGTTTTCTTTTCGATTTATCCGACAAGCTCTTTTCGCTAACACAGTAGGTATCTTTATTTTCTATCAAAGGTAAAAATAATGTCGGGACAGCTATAAAAAATAAATAAAATAAGGGTTCACTAAACCTAGCAACTTCTGTCTTAATAATAATAATTATTATGATAATCATTAGATGATACTTCAAGAGCCCTCACAAATATTAATATTATTATTGTTATAAATACATTAACTCAACCCTTACTTTGGAATCTTTCACCCCTAAATAATATAAGTTTATTTACTTTGGGCTTGGTTGTCACTTTATTAATAGAGAACTGTCTATTTATTTACTCTTTTTCACTTACCATCTTTGTTTAAAACCATTGGTTGGAAATTCATTAAGCGAGCTTGCAGTTCATCTTTGTAGTCAGTAAACAGAAAATGCTTGCTGCATATCCTCTTATTTTTGGGCGTCCAATTATCCTTTCAGCAACATTTTCGTTCCCATTCTTTTGAAACGATGGGTTTTTTTGGGAATGTAAAAAACATGATCTTTTTTCGCCTGGATCTGGCTTCTTTTTTGAATTACTGTTACATCTAGCTATGCTATAAATATTGCCACCACTCATATCTAAATAAATATTCAAACAATAATTTGTTTTAAAATTAGAACATAGAGAAGAATCAAGTTTAATAAACTAACCTTGAAATTTACACAATGAAAATCGCTGAAAATTTACAATTTGTGATAGTTTTCTCACAAAATAATATTGTGAGTTCGCAAAAATATGTCCACACTTCACAATTGTTTAAAATTTAACCACCTAAATAACAAAATAACACTACAAAAGCAATAATTCAGTGAAAACCGCTATGTACACCATGTAAACAAATCAACTTTGTCGTCTCGATGACGTAGACACCCCGCTCACGTCGCTTCGGCCATAGAGTTACCAGGCAACCTACCCTTTAGAGACCTTGGGGTAAGCCGCAGTCCCATGCATACGATTTCCGACGATACGATGATACGTCGGCGCTGTCATTGGTCGAAAATTTTGGCGTCAAATTTTATCCGAATAATTTTAACAATTTACGACGCGTCGTACGAGTTGAATTTAGTTTAACTTTTGTCCGATGTCGGAAGTTTTTTAACCTCAATTTACTACATATTTGACTTTTATTTGGTTTCGCTCTGTGGTTTCGGTGCTTTTTGGATATTTAACATAATAATGATTAAACAACGTCGAAAATACATTTGTACTGCCAATAACGTACTGCTTAATGTTTGAATTTTGAAGGTTATGTTTAAATGTCAGACTTCTTCGTCTTCTTTTTAACGTACTATTTACAGAAATTCGGATCCGAAAGTCGTGTCCATGGAATATGAAAAACATTTTCGTACGAAAACCAAATTATTTTCGGATATCGGACGTCGGAAATCGTATGCATGGGACTCCAGCTTAAGTCGTCTGTTGTCGACAGTGACACCCCCCACCCCCTGGAGTTATATGATAACAAAGGACGAAAATTTCAAAATACTTAGAAAAGTGAGGTTGTGAATGTCCCACATGGACTATTCAACCGCTTTATTAGGTACTGTTTATTCATGATTTGGGCCGTTCATTTTAATATTGGATATTGGATCATGTTGATCACAAATGATATTTTCTTGTTAAATAAGATAATCAAGAAAGTTGGACCGTGTTGGGTTTTACGTCCAAAATACGTTCTATTTAATAAGCACAATGGACGTCCGACATATGTCCCATAAAATGAACGTAAAATGTACGAACAAAAATGTAGGTTCTTTGAACGTACGCGTTGAACGTACACAGTACGTTCAAAATACGCCACAGGACGTAAAAACGTAAAATGGACATAAAATGTACGTCCTTTGGACGAGGTATGCTATCTGGGTGGGAAGCGATAGGTTGCAGTTGGCAACAGCCGTTTAGACAATATGATCCTAATGAATAAAAAGTAAGCACTTACTTAAATCAATTACTTTTTAGTAAAAGCAATTGCTTGACTAGTAAATGCTATAAGTGAAAGCAATTGCTAGATCTGGATATGAATAAAATTTTGAAGCAGTTGCTGTTTTTCTTACACCTCTGTAGCAAATGCTTATTCAACACATGTTCAGACGTGGCCCATCCACTTGTTCAGATTATAAATTTCATGTTCAGTTTGGTGCCTAATTTGCAAAAGAGTTGACGTAAATACAACAATGTTGGTCTATTTATTTAGTACAATAGTACCTAATCTGTTACGTTTTTGTGGAAAATAGGAAACTTATATTTGTGAAATTATGGCAGATTTCAGTGAAAATGAGGAAAGTGATAGTAGTGATGAAGAAATTAAAGAGAAGCAAATGATATTCGTTCACAAATTGAAGGAACATAAATAAATCTCTCTGACCATAACCGTTTAGCTTCCATAACAGCTTCAGCACTTGTAGGAAATTTAATAAAAATATTAGCCTTCTCCAAAACTGCATCCATTACAGAACTGTATGTCTTACAGACAGTAGTTTGGTGAACACCGAGTTCTTCACCTACAGAATTTTGAATTTTATTTAAAGGCGACAGTGCACCCCCTCGCCTTTTACCAGTATGAGTCAAAAAATAATTTGCCAACCACTTAACATTTTCGCAGTGAAATCGAACTTTCTGAAATCATCATATCTGCAATTTTTACGTACACTGTAGATTTTTCTTTTAAGGTCGTTCATATAAGTATTCAGCCATAATTGTGTGTGATACTTTAGTTTTTATTCATTGGCTTTCAAGATATTACTTCGATTTTATAAGAAAAAACAATTGCTACATTTTTATTCATTAGGCTCATAACACAATTAATTTTATAGAATAAATTATTTGTCGGGTCAACAACAAAGCTTATCTGAAAAACCCTCTATTCCAATTTATTTTAAAATGACATAAACCAATAAATTTATTTTATTTTAACCATATTTTCACGGTTGTTTACAATGTCTTATTTTATTAAAAGATTACTATCTTTCTTCCCAATCGTCACATTCTGGTGGGTTTATTAAGACTTTAGAAATGGGCCATAAAATTTTTATCCGAGCAAAGTGACATTTTTAAGATTCCGCCTTTTTTATTGGGTGCTTATGATCTTTTATTTTATAATTAATCTTTATATGCTGAGTTGGATTTCAATAACCATAAATAATGTCTGCTATGATATATACATATGTAACGTTTAAAATATTAAAAAAGTATTAGTGATACACGAATTTGATGGATTTATGGTGAGAATTATATCTAGTTTTAAAGTTAAATAAAAAGCACCGTTAAAAATATAAAACATTATTAAATGGACCATGTTCTGCATAAGTGAAGTAAAACGAACAGACCCGAATAAACGCGAACAAACCCCACGGCCACGGAAGGTTAGTTTTGAGTAATAAACCTCGAAGCTTTCAAGCTTATCAGATTGTATTTAGGTTATAATAAATATAGTTTAAAAAAACTAAAAAACACGCTTTAATAATAATTAATCAGACTAAAAAGCGGAAAAAGATTGTATTTAGGTTATAATAGATATAGTTTAAAAAAACTAAAAAACACGCTTTAATAATTTAATCAGACTAAAAAGCGGAAAACATTAGTATTATTGTGAAAAAAGCATGGGGCGCTTTATGCTATATTTTTTGTATATCGAGCACCCCTTGCTTTTTTCACAATAATACTAATGTTAATCGTTCATTATTATTTTCTTCCTATATTAAAAATATCAAGAATTATTTTAAACTATATTTATTTTTCGCTTTTTAGTCTGATTAATTATTAAAGCGTGTTTTTTAGTTTTTTAAACTATATTTATTATTAATTTTTTAGTTTGAGTTATTGTTAAGAAAAATTTTTTTTTGAGTAGATTGAGCTAGATTAGTAGATTATTGTATTGTCAGCGGTTCTTGATAAGTCTACAAAATTTAAATTAAATCTGACCGTTTAAAGTGGATCAAAATAGGGTACAAAGAAGTCGGTTACAAAAAAACAAACATACAAACCCGAACAAACCCGATCGTTTATGCCGAATTATAAGAAAAGAACGATATTTGCAAATTTTTGAAAATTCTGACCTATTGACAGGTGTCAAATGTTGACAAGAGAATTTTTGGCGTATTTTTTTTTAACTTTCCACCGTCAGTATACATACGACCTTATAGGTTTTTCATTAATAGACAGTTTTCGTTGTATTTTAAAAGCGATTCCGATAGCCGCTATTTGACAACTTTGACATTTGAGCTGTCATTTATCGTTATCGTTACGGATAAGTGGCGGGAGCTAACGGACGGAAGACAAAGCCATAGCGAAAACGAAACGCATGCGTAATGACCATTTTTAATGACCAAATCGGAAATAAAGTTTGCATTCAGCATTATTATAGTTTTCTAAATTGAAATTTCCATACAACTGTGCTCGATACTGAATGTCCTGGCGATCAAGCATCTCCAAGAGAAGGGCATCATCCAAATCCGAATCACTGGATGAGTCCAATAAAAGCAACCTTTCGTCTATCATGATGTTTTAGAATTTTGGGTACTAGGAAATTAAAACCAAGCATAAAAGATAGCACAAAACGCATATGAAAATATGAACACAAACCATTAAAGATAGGTTATGTTATATTTGTTATGTTTACTGTCGAATTCGACTTAACGGTAAGAGAATTAAACGAAAACTATTTTTACGATCTGTCAAATAGCGGCTTCGTATTCGTATTCGTTATGGTTAACCGTTTGAATTTGCCAATACAACGAAAACTCTCTAATATCATTTTTTTAAAACGATTTGACATATTGACAGCTGTCAAATTTTGACAGGAGAATTTTTTCCTTATTTTTCCCGAAGTCTTCGCATTGAATACTATACGACCCCATAATTTGTTAGGTTATACAACCGGAAACTCAACATCACGAAACGAACCTTGTGCACAGAGCCAAGAAAGCAGACTGGAAAACTGCAGTTACAACAGTCAGCTACGAAAGAATCAAGTGGGCCATAGAGACATTCGAACAAGAAGGACTCGAGTATTTATTACCCCACCTATGCAGAATCTACCAAGCTTGCATAGCCATGGGCTATGTTCCCAAGGCATGGAGATCAGCAAATGTCACCTTCATTCCCAAGCCCGGACGTGTAACATATACCGAAGCCAAGGCATATCGAGCTATAAGTCTCTCCTCATTTTTACTAAAAGCGCTAGAGAAACTTATAGACAGGCATATTAGAGACGGAGCGCTCATAAAGGAACCCCTTCACGAACATCAACATGCTTATTAACCAGGCAAATCTTGTGAAACTGCCTTACACAACCTAATAACAAGGGTCGAAACAGCGCTATATCACAAAGAAATTGCCCTAGGCGTTTTCATTGACATACAGGGGAATTTTGATAACGCCTCCTGTTTCGCAATGATGTCTGCCGCAAAAAGACATGGAGTCGACGATACCACACGAAGATGGATCCACAACATGCTACAATACCGGCAAGTCAAAACTAGCTTACAGGGAGATTCTATAAGGGCCGATGTAAAGCAAGGTCGTCCTCAGGGAGGGGTATTGTCACCTCTCCTATAGAACTTGGTGGTAGATGAGTTACTAGCATGTCTTAACGCGGAAGGCTTTTACGCCCAAGACTACGCAGACGATGTGGTAATACTCATCATCGGTACACATGCCACTATACTAGCAGAGCTTATGCAAAGAACACTAAACATCGTGCAACGTTGGTGCGAAAAGGTAAACCTCAAAGTCAACGCTGCTAAGACTGCAACATTGCCATTCACCAAACGAAGACAGGCAGGGAACTATAACAACCTAAAAATCTTTGGTGAACAGATAAAAACAGTCAGCGAAGTCAAATATCTAGGACTAACCCTGGATTCGAAACTGACATAGAACCAACATATTAACAATAACCTAAACAAGGCAAAAATGTGTCTAATGAGATGCAGAAGATTGTTTGGGAAAACCTGGGGACTCAAACCGCAGATGGTGCTGTGGTTATACGTCACAGTTATCAGACCCCTGAGGACATATGGGTCTGTAGTTTGGTGGACAAAGTCACAGCAAATCACGACAGCAACAAAACTCAACAGCGTACAGAGGCTGGCCTGCTTGTGCATCAGCGGTGCAATGAGAAGCACCCCCACCGCAGCAATGGAAGTCATACTAGGACTAACACCACTAGATATACACATCAAAATGGAGGCCAACTCCAGCGCCTCTAGGATGAAAGCAAACGGGGAATGGAAACAACGCCCCGAGAAAATAGGGCACACAAGAGCCCTTATCAACCTTATCAACGACGAGCTCCTGGAGATGCAAACCGATCGCATGAAAGCGATATACAACTTTACAAAACCATTTAATGTCAGGTGCGACCCTGATATGTGGTCCAAACGAAAATCTCCGTCGCTAGACAATGGCCTAGTTTGGTACACTGATGGATCCAAAACGACCAACGGAGTAGGCGCAAGTATATTTGGGGAAAGACCCAGGATGGAAATCAGCATCCCCCTGGAAAACTACGCCACAGTATACCAACCAGAATTTCATGCGATACAAGCATGTGTACAAAAGAATCTTGAAAAGAGCTACCACGACCAGAAGATACATATCCTGTCGGACAGTCAAGCTGCTCTGAAGGCTCTGAACTCCTTCCGATTTACATAAAAAATCACAATGAAGTGCCTTAACGACCTAAAAGACCTGTCAGCTAGAAACAACAAGGTTGAACTACTATGGGTTCCTGGTCACTCAGGGATAAAAGGCAACGAAAAAGCAGATGAACTGGCAAGAACCGGATCTGCCCAAAATTTCAGGGGCCCAGAACCCGCCCTTGGAATATCAAAAAAGGTAACCAAAACAACATTAGACAGATGGGCGCAAAAACAACATCTATCTCGATGGAACGGTATACCTGGCCAGGCACACGCACGGGCCACGGCCCTCGAAGAAGCTATCAGCAGGAATGCTGCTCTTGACGCGCACTCAGTTAAAGCAAGTGACCGGCCTACTAACAGGCCATTGTCACTTGAGAAAACACCTTCAACGAATGGGAGTCTATAATGGACCCATTGAATGCAGACTTTGCGGTGAAGAGGACGAAACCGCCTCTCATATCATATACAGCTGCGAAGCACTTGCTACGCTAATAATCGCCTTTAAGAGGATTTAAATTTATTTAAGTATTTTTTTTTAAAAGTTAAAAATTATTTAAAAATCATTATGAAATATTAAATACTATGAAAAGTCAAAAATTTAAATAACTGAAGTTAAATGAACAAACCAATCGTACTTATCCGAGTTAGAGAGGCCTACAGCAAGCGAGCAATATGCCCTAGCTCAAATGCCGGAGATTAGGGGGGTTTAGAAACGCTAAAAATTGAAATATTGATGATGGTTGGGTTTGAAAAGAAAAACGAAGTGAAGAAGAGTTGCTGCGTTGTTTCATGAGAGTTATCCCGATTTGCCCAGGGCTGGCCGCTGCTCCGTATTGAGGTTGGGTAGGTTAGAGTGGCAGATTACTGGTAATTTCAAAGGGTCGTAGATCTCTAGGGACCATTGGGATACCACACGTGCTCCGCATAATCCATCCGCATCAGCTCATTCAATCCAGCCACTATGGTTGGTAAACTTAAAAAGTCGACCTAGTTATAAGTTGCTTATTTCCTCCAAATTATTAAAGAAGGGCATTAAACCGTCTTCTTACTTGGTCAGAACATGCATTCACAAAATAAATGTTGAATATTTTCTTCATCTTCTTTATCGTGTCTACTGAAAAGGCAATATCCGATGTGCAGTGATATTGCTTAGGTCTTTACGACTGTAATGCAATAACTCTGCAGTTTTTCTGTAATCAAGTAGGGGGCCACAATTGCTTAAAGATTCTACAGACTGTTAGCTTTGTCCATCTGATTTGTGCAAGTTGTTCGGCTATGCGATCTATCTCCAACTTTACTGATCTCAATTGTTTAGCCAGAGCTAGATCGGTAAACAGCCTGTACGACTGTAATGTAATAACGCAGCAGTTTTCCTGTTATTAAGTAGGGGGCCACAATTGCTTAAAGATACTACAGACTATTAGCTCTGTCCATCTGATTTGTGCAAGTTGTTCGGCTATGCGATCTATCTCCAACTTTACTGATCTCAATTGTTTAGCCAGAGCTAGATCGGTAAACAGCCTGTACGACTGTAATGTAATAACGCTACAGTTTTCCTGTTATTAAGTAGGGGGCCACAATCGCTTAAAGATACTACAGACTGTTAGCTCTGTCCATCTGATTTGTGCAAGTTGTTCGGCTATGCAATCTATCTCCAACTTTACTGATCTCAATTGTTTAGCCAGAGCTAGATCGGTAGACAGCCTGTACGACTGTAATGTAATAACGCTGCAGTTTCCTGTTATTAAGTAGGGGGCCACAATTGCTTAAAGATACTACAGACTGTTAGCTCTGTCCATCTTATTTGTGCAAGTGGTTCGGCTATGCGATCTATCTCCAACTTTACTGATCTCAATTGTTTAGCCAGAGCTAGATCGGTAGACAGCCTGTACGACTGTAATGTAATAACGCTGCAGTTTCCTGTTATTAAGTAGGGGGCCACAATTGCTTGAAGATACTACAGACTGTTAGCTCTGTCCATCTTATTTGTGCAAGTGGTTCGGCTATGCGATCTATCTCCAACTTTACTGATCTCAATTGTTTAGCCAGAGCTAGATCGGTAGACAGCCTGTACGACTGTAATGTAATAACGCTGCAGTTTCCTGTTATTAAGTAGGGGGCCACAATTGCTTAAAGATACTACAGACTGTTAGCTCTGTCCATCTGATTTGTGCAAGTTGTTCGGCTATGCAATCTATCTCCAACTTTACTGATCTCAATTGTTTAGCCAGAGCTAGATCGGTAGACAGCATGTACGACTGTAATGTAATAACGCTGCAGTTTCCTGTTATTAAGTAGGGGGCCACAATTGCTTAAAGATACTACAGACTGTTAGCTCTGTCCATCTTATTTGTGCAAGTGGTTCGGCTATGGGATCTATCTCCAACTTTACTGATCTCAATTGTTTAGCCAGAGCTAGATCGGTAAACATCCTGTACGACTGTACTGTAATAACGCTGCAGTTTTCCTGTTATTAAGTAGGGGGCCACAATTGCTTAAAGATACTACAGACTGTTAGCTCTGTCCATCTGATTTGTGCAAGTGGTTCGGCTATGCGATCTATCTCCAACTTTACTGATCTCAATTGTTTAGCCAGAGCTAGATCGGTAGACAGCATGTACGACTGTAATGTAATAACGCTGCAGTTTCCTGTTATTAAGTAGGGGGCCACAATTGCTTAAAGATACTACAGACTGTTAGCTCTGTCCATCTGATTTGTGCAAGTTGTTCGGCTATGCAATCTATCTCCAACTTTACTGATCTCAATTGTTTAGCCAGAGCTAGATCGGTAGACAGCATGTACGACTGTAATGTAATAACGCTGCAGTTTCCTGTTATTAAGTAGGGGGCCACAATTGCTTAAAGATACTACAGACTGTTAGCTCTGTCCATCTTATTTGTGCAAGTGGTTCGGCTATGGGATCTATCTCCAACTTTACTGATCTCAATTGTTTAGCCAGAGCTAGATCGGTAAACATCCTGTACGACTGTACTGTAATAACGCTGCAGTTTTCCTGTTATTAAGTAGGGGGCCACAATTGCTTAAAGATACTACAGACTGTTAGCTCTGTCCATCTGATTTGTGCAAGTGGTTCGGCTATGCGATCTATCTCCAACTTTACTGATCTCAATTGTTTAGCCAGAGCTAGATCGGTAGACAGCATGTACGACTGTAATGTAATAACGCTGCAGTTTCCTGTTATTAAGTAGGGGGCCACAATTGCTTAAAGATACTACAGACTGTTAGCTCTGTCCATCTTATTTGTGCAAGTGGTTCGGCTATGGGATCTATCTCCAACTTTACTGATCTCAATTGTTTAGCCAGAGCTAGATCGGTAAACATCCTGTACGACTGTACTGTAATAACGCTGCAGTTTTCCTGTTATTAAGTAGGGGGCCACAATTGCTTAAAGATACTACAGACTGTTAGCTCTGTCCATCTGATTTGTGCAAGTGGTTCGGCTATGCGATCTATCTCCAACTTTACTGATCTCAATTGTTTAGCCAGAGCTAGATCGGTAGACAGAATGTACCTTCTCTGGCAAACGCATCAATAGCTTCATTACCATCTATATTGTAATGACCAAGAACCCACAGAATAGCTCGATGCTGAGCATCAAGTATGCAGAGATTGTTGCTACAGCGCATTAACCGTTTTGATTTAAAGCCGCTGGAACAAATTACCTTTATCGTTGACTGACTGTGGATATAGATAGCTAATAACATAGCTCTCTCAGGCCAAGATGTTTCTGAAGAGTATTGACATCATGGTAGATTAGCATCGATAAGACGACCTAGTTAGTTTATAGATCTTGTAATAAATCAACCGATATTCCAATAATGAGCAACAAATTTGAGACACACTGTAAATATTATGCTCTTAAAGTAGATGAACTAATAACAAATAAATATTTATTTGCATCATTAAAACCAGGGGCCGAACCAGTGGGGAAGGCCGAGGCCGTTTGGAAGCAGCCGCGGCTTCAATAAACTAGATGCGTTATTTGTTGGTAGAATTTCAGATCGCTATCGAAATTAATTTTAAATCGGAATTGCATCGGTAGCCGGTTAATTTCCTGCGGCGGATTTTTAAAGTTATGATCTGCAGGAGCGGAATAAATGTAGTTGTTGTTAGTTATGTAACTTATGGCAATTTGAAAAATTGAATGACTGCATGTCGATTAACTGTAAGCGTCTTAGTGATAAGTATGTTATTTATATTCTTCCTGTAATTATTTAAGTGGGAAGTAATCATGTTTTTTGCTAGTTAAGAAAGTAAAATACATTTTTTGCTAAATGGAACAACCACTTTCTGCAGTCAAATGAATGCAGATAGTAAATAAGTACTCAAATAATTTTGTTTACGATTAATTTTGAATTAAGTATGTAAAATAAACCCAATTTTTGCCCTCCGCTGCATGTACGCAAATACAATTTACTTCCATTTAAAAATATTGAAAGACCTATCTTTAAGCTCGGTTTCTAGTGTAGCAGATTTTCCGACTACCCTCTCGTTTTTAAAATACTACATACTTTAACTTGTGTTAGCCCAACTTTAAAAATTATTTTCTCCAAAAGAAAGGCCCAAATAAAAAATCTGTTACAAGACAAACAATGTTTGACTACCCAGTGATTCGAAATTTATACCTGTAAAATTAAATTTTAGTGGTTATATTTGGTGACAGCATACCTGCAACTATTATTGAAATATGCTAAATGTACCCAAATTGCTTTATTATTTCTGAATAAACAAATATATTATATTGAAATAATTTTGATAGGTTTAACGATTTAACTCTCGTTTTCGAAATAAACAGTAATTTTTTATACAATTTTATTATAAATGATGCAGGTATATATGGTGACATAGGAAATCAAATGTAAAATTTGAGGGCGTCAAATAATGTTGACTCTTTTGGTTTTTTCAGACCGATAATAATAATAAATTTTTAATTTGAAGAAATAGTCCATACTTAAAGTGGAGTTGAAAGTATGAAAATGAAAGAAAAACACAAAGTCTTCCTCCACAAAATTTAATAGAAAGGAGACAGAAAAATTTATTTTATGCTGATGGTGTTAGCAAAAGAGAAAATTAGAACCTTAATGGAGCTTTTATGGACTTAAAAAATTGAAGTGTAGAAGAAACATGATATGAAGAAAATTGATAATTTTAAACCATACTGAGTATTGGAAAACGTTATTAAAGGGGGTCTAAACCAACCAAATAAAATGAGGAAGAAGAAAAAACCTTTCTAAGAAGGTGTCAAAGATTATTTAAATTTTAAAAAACTTATCAAACATATGCAGTGGCGGATTCAGAAAAAATTGACAGGGGGGGCACTTACTTGTTATCTTGGGGTGCACGAAAAGCCCGCTGCGGACAAAATGCGCCGCAGGCGAAAATTTTTTAAGACCACGCCCAAATTTGGTCAATAATTTTTAGTAAATATTTTAAAAATGTATGATTACCTACTTATTTTATTGAAAATGAAATAAGATAAAAAAAATAAAAAAAAGGCCAATTTATTTTTCATTAGCGGGTACATTGTTTAAAAGTAAAGTTCAATCTTCTGGTTTTATTTCCAGCAAACTTATTAATAACAATAAAGTCCCTGGATCTACACTTTGTGATCTGTGTCAAGTTAATTTCGGGTTTAGGTCTTCCCTCAATTTTAATTTCAATTTTTTGCTCAATACTTAATGAGCTAAAATTGTTTCTCAAATATTCCACATTCATAGCCGTTTTGGCATGTTTATTTTTATTAAAATAAGTCCTTACTACCCTAAAATAATACACTTTCTTTGTAAAAAAAACCACAGATTACAGTTTTCTGTAACAAAACACAAATTCTAAAATCCTAAAATTATGGAGGACTTGAGGTCCCAAATTAGAATCGGTAATTCAGCTTTACGAGTTGCCATAAGATGGCGCTCGTGTTCGAAGTGGGCTATCAAATAAATGGTTTCTTATGGACGCGATAACCATTTTTATTTAAATTAGTTCTTTAAGGAACAAATAAGGACTTTTATATGAATTTACACTTACTTTGTTATACTTCTTAGTAAACTCGGCCTGTATAAAGTTCCAACGATGCTTGGTTTTTAAAATAGAGGGTATTAAACATTCTAGCTACAGAGGTTTTTTTTTAAAGTGAGCTTACCTTTGGAGCTAGAAAGAGACCTATTTGGCTTCGTTTCCTCTTTGAAGAAGATCCTGTCTTACACCCCGACACAAAGCAAACTCTACTTTTATAAATTGTACCATTATTCATTATAAATATGGAAATTAATTACAATACAACGTTATTTGTCTTGTCTTGTCTTGCCTTCAAACGTTATTTGTTATTTCGAAAAATAAAATGTCAATTGTCAAAAGTAAAAGCACAGAAAAATAAATGGTTTAAGTAAAAGTTAAAAACTATGGAGGATCTAGTTTTCCATATTAAAAACGAAGAAGAAGAAGACAACATCAGCCCACTTCGGACGCGAGAGCCATCTATCGGCCAATAGCGAACTAACCAAAAAACCGGGACAGAAATTGAAAATGCTGCCATTGTCGATCGGCCTCCTACCCTCTAGTTCTCCATACCTAAAATGTATGCTTTTTATCTAACGTGCTTTTACGCCATCTTTTCGCTAATTATCAAACCACGTTAAAAACCTGATTTTTAATATCCATTTCTAAATGCTGTAAAGTTTTGGCATCAAAAAAATATTTGGTTGTTACAGTACAATGCTTTGTCACTGTGTTTGAAATTTTGGGTGTTGCGCTTAGGTTGGTTCGTGCGAAATTATTATGACAGGGGGGGGCACGTGCCCCTGTGCCCCCCCTCTAAATCCGCCACTGAACATATGTCTGTAAGACATTATGAGGATAAAATTGTAGTATCACAATATTATTACGTGGTAATATTAATATATATAATATTGGTATATTATTGTATAATCCCCAGTACCCCAAAAACGCTTTTTACCACGTAATATTATTGTGATACCTACTACAATTTTATCCTCATAATGTCTTACATACATATTATTATGTTTGATAAGTTTTTTAAAATTTAAATAAACTTCGACGCCTTCTTAGAAAGGTTTTCCTTCTTCCCCATTTTATTTGGTTGGTTTAGACTCCCTTTAATAATGTTTTCAAATACTCAGTACACTTCAATTTTTTTTTAAGTCCATAAAAGCTTCATTAAGGTTCTAATTTTCTCTTTTGCTAACACCATCAGCATAAAATAATTTTTTTTCTGTTTCCTGATGATGAACGTTTCTGAGACCTTCAAACTAAGAATTTTTTATTCTATTAAATTTTGTGGATGAAGACTTTATGTTTTTCTTTCCTTTTCAATAAATTTTTAGTTATATAATAGAATTAGTTTAAAACATAAAGAAGGATAAACCCGCTTTAATATACTATATTTAGAGCCGTTTAAAGGTAATATTGTAATATTTAATAAGAAAGTCTGTTAACGAAGTAGAAACCTGCCCCGATACACCTTTTACAGCCGATTAGCTAAATTTTGAAATTGACCTGACAACGCTGTCATTTATAAACAGGCCGATAATGTTTGGCGTATGTCAATTTTGTCGCTGTCATTGTGTGTGAATATAAAAATTCCTTTTTGAAATATCCGATTTATGATAAAATATAAAAATTTACAAGTTTTTCGTGTTTTTCTGCATCTAAAATAGTTATTCAATGCTAATAAAAGATAATGGATAATAAAAATATGAGTAAAAACGGTGAAATCTTGTGTTTCTTAGATGTTATTAAATCCAAAAATATCACTAATATGCGATTTGAATCGGGCCAATAAAGTTTGCACACGATACCGTGCGAGCAAAAATTATTTGCATCAAAGAGGGCTTGGATTAAAAAACGTAGGGCTTGGTTTAGATCACAATGATATGGGGACGATATGTCTAACCAAATCTAGGTTAAAATTTTGTCAAATTCATATTTTGACATGATATGCCAAACTAATGAGTAATATAAAATAAGTAGACAAATACAAATTTATTTTTGTTGTTTACAAAATTAACAAAGTAAGAATATACAGCAAGAAAAAGAAAAATAATTACATAAATTGCTAAAATTGCTCCAAGCATAAACTCACACGTCTCTTCATATTTTGGAAAGTTTTGACCAGCATCTCTGGAGGAAGTTTACCACATTCTTGGATAATACTGTCTTGTAATTGTTCTAAATTTGCAACTGGTGTTTTAAAAATAGTGTTCTTTAAATGAGGAAAGACGAAGTAGGTAATAAATAACCGTTAAACAAGGTGATCTAGGTGGGAATTCAATGTCTGATCGAAAACTGATCAATCTGTCGTCGAAAAAATTGCGTAAGTAGTTAATAGTTTCGGCGGCTGTATGGGCGGTTGCACCGTCCTGTTGAAAATATCTGATCGTCGTCAAGTAATTGATCCACAAATGGATTCAAAATATTGTCTCTATACCGCTGTGCTGTAACTGTGCCATGGAAAAAAATAGGACTAACAATTCTTCTTCGGGAAACAGCTAACCAGATACCAATTTTTGAGGGTGCAATGTGGACTCTACAAAAAAAAGGGGATTTTCACTACTCCACATGCGTGTATTCTGAGAATTCACATAACCGGAGAGGTGGAACCAGGCTTTATCCGAAAAAAAGTCAGGTCTAATAAATCATTTCTTTCCAATAAATTTTGGGTAAACCATTGAGAGTAATTCCTGCGTCTTCCAAAATCTGCGGCTTGTATTTCTTGGAATACTTGCACTTTATAAGGAAATAAATTTAGCTGCTTCTTAAGAATATTCCTGCATGTTCCATAAGATATTCCCACTTCTTGGGACAGGCGTCTTATACAATTTATTGGCGTATTTTGCATTATTTCACGAACGTTTGCAACAAGTTCTTTTGTTCTTACACATGCTTTTCCTGCTCCTTTTTTGTGTTGTATAGAACCTTTTTTCCTAAACACAGCCACGGTTCTTTTTAGGCAATGATAAAAATCCCCAGCAATAAAAGCAACGTTAGGAAAATATTCGTGAAAATCGTCCATGCACAAACCCGGATTGTATTGCCACTCACCATTTACTCTAACCCCGTTTCGAAAATACGCTTTAACCATGAATGTTTTGTGCTGTTCCGTAAAACCCATTGTGTGAATTGTTCAAGAAATTGGAAAAATTAGCGATTAATCAAATTACTTGTAACGACTGTCAAAGATGACGGAATAACTGATTAATTGTAAATTCAGGTAGATACTCTCACCCAACAGATATTAAGTTCTACGGCTAAGCATTACGTCCTTAGATGCAAGGCCCTCTTTGATGCAAATAATTTTTGCTCGCACGGTAAAATAAACTATCTGACAGAAAAATAAAATCGATTAAAAGCCAGCTTCGATTATATCGCTTCCATAAAAATTAAATTAACACCTCGTACGTCCTATTAATTATATAAGGTCCAGCCCTGTAAACAATTCGAAATATTGGTTCAGCTTAACTACCACTTATTGCTTCTTAATCGGTAGCCTTTGAGAACAATTAATATTATCTCTCGATTAATATCTATCTGCAAGTGTATCTTACTTGCCTTTAATAGTTTTAATACACCGGCATACTTAACTGTTGTGTATTTAGATACAAGATCAATCTGACGTTATTAAAAAAATCCAACAAGGGGCTCATTTTATGTTCATCTAAAATCTTTTCTAGTTTTGAAGACAAGTGTAAATTTGACGAAGCCAAACCTGATAATAGGGTGGATAAGAAACGATTTGAAAATAACATACAAGGTGTCCGCAAAATAAGTGTACAAAACCTCAACACAAATTCCTGAGGCTAAAATAGGATCTAGACCAATTTACATTAGTCCAAATGTTCTCAGTTTTCAAAATACAGGATGCCAAAGTTATAATTTTTTTAAATAAACTTTACTTTAAAATAGGGTTTTGTCAAGAAAAAAATGTACAACGTTTCCAACGATTTTTACAATAAAACAAATTGCGTCTACATTACCGAAATGCAAAAGAAAATAGTGGGCTATACAGACCTTCATATTTAAATAAAAAAGGTTGGGGCGACTTTTACCCCCAAAAGAAGAAAAAATTTTATGAAGACACGAAAAAATTATGCCAAACTAAAAATTAACGCAGCTGTAGATCTGTATTTTTTCAGCAAATTAAGAGGCTTCCTACTACTCAATTTATTCCAGTTAAATATTCAACTCTGTATATTAGCTCAAAAGAGTATTTGCTTTTATTTTGTCAGACCATGGCTCACCACTTCATCAGTGAGGCTAGAATTCGAAGAAAGATAGGAAATGCACAGCTCAAATTCAACCAGTATATGGGGATACCGTCAAGAGGATGTAGCGATTATAGTGCCGACCAAAGGTATTTGCCAATTTTTATTATAAAACCTTGCAAAGTCGCTAATAAGAAAAGAAAATATTTTCTCGAATTTTTGATGCTGTGCGATAATTTTCCCAATGGCGCGACATAATAAAACACAGGCTTTCTCAAGACTGATTATATATCCTAATGGAACCAGACCCAGCCCTGGGGTCAGTTAACAACCTAAAAATAACAATTGCGAACGCTATAAACTTATAAAATACGGGGTAAACCTACCTGCTCTTAATGACAAGAACAACATTTCTATGCAAAAGAATGATAAATAAGTGACATTATAAAAATTGTAACTATGACACCCTGTAGACGTTTCAGGTATACAACAATGAGGTTTTACTAAAATAAACGACAAGTAGCAAAAGCCAAGACGATATACCGTGCGGGAAAAAATTATTTGCATCCAAGGAGCCTTGCATTTAAGGACGTAATGCTTAGCCGTAGAGCTTAATACCTGTTGGGTGTCAGTAACTACCTGAATTAACAATCAATCAGTTATTCCGTCATCTTTGACAGTCGTTACAAGTAATTTGATTCATCGCTAATTTTTCCAATTTCTTGAACAATTCACACAATGGGCTTTACGGAATGGCACAGAACATTCATGGTTGAAGCGTGTTTTCGAAACGGGGTTAGAGTAAATTGTGAGTGGCAATACAATCCGGGTTTGTGCATGGACGATTTTCACGAACATTTTCCTAAAGTTGCTTTCATTGCTGAAAATTTTTATCATTGCCTGAAAAGAACCGTGGCTGCGTTTAGGGAAACATGTTCTATACAACACAAAAAAGGAGCAGGAAGACCATCTGTAAGAACAGAAAAATTTGTTGCAAATTTTGAATAATTACAAGAAAGGATTATCCAAGAATGTGGTAACATTTCTCCAGAGATGCTGGTCAACACTTTCGAAAATATGAAGAGACGTATGAATTTATGCTTGGCCAATTTCAGAAATTTATGTAATTATTTTCCTTTTTCTTTCTGTATATTCTTACTTTGTTAATTTTGTAAACAACAAAAATTAATTTGTATTTGTCTACTTATTTTATTACTTATTAGTTTGGCATATCATGTCATAATATGAATTTGACAAAATTTTAACCTAGATTTGGTTAGATATATCGTCCCCATATCATTGTGATCTAAACCAAGCCCTACGTTTTTTAATCCAAGCCCTCTTTGATGCAAATAATTCTTGCTCGCGCGGTACTTTAAGTTTTCGAAAAGTCGCCCTGTATAGACATATTATTATGTGCGTAGGTTTATATACGCCCTTTCTTAACCAAATGACATCTTAAGCTAAAAGCAAATCCCATTTTATATATATTTGATTCATAGTAGCAGTTTTAATAAAATAACCATTAAACAATAATGGTACACTTTACAGCCCCAGGCATCCAAACCGCGGTTTCTATGCCCCGTGGAGCGTGCTATGGAACCGTTAAATACCCTGGAGGCCATTGTATATACTCTAAGTAGTACCCATTAGAACACATGGGCAATTATTCGGAATAAGAACTATTAGGCCATCAGATCTATTATTTTATATATATTTTGTGCTGGGAAGGAATGTTAAATAGATAAATATGCGTTAATTTGAGCGTATGGGCTTGTAAAATCAGAGTCGGAAGTTGTTTATGGGTGCAGGTGCGGTTAAGATAGTCTAAATGCTAAAGAGTAATTTTTCTGATGTATGATTTCTTTGCACAGCTACCAGTTCCTGCTTTATCTGATTTTAACATACTTATTCATAAAGTCTTAAAAATTTAATTTCATGTCACTTGTCACCTATGCCACCCTGTTGAAGTATGTTATAATAAAAAATTGCTCAAAGAGATAGGACGGGAGTGTGAAGTTTGAGCTATTTGTTTTGAACAAGGAGAGGCTTGATTTACTAAATATGAGGAGATTTTGGTTAATAAAAGCTGTTTCTTTAAATTTGCGTTTTCGCCAGTGCTGACCAACGAATATACATACATTACCGTGCGAGCAAAAATTATTTGCATCAAAGAGAGCCTTGCATCTAAGGACGTAATACTTAGCCGTAGAGCTTAATACCTGTTGGGTGTCAGTAACTACCTGAATTAACAATCAATCAGTTATTCCGTCATCTTTGACAGTCGTTACAAGTAATTTGATTCATCGCTAATTTTTCCAATTTCTTGAACAATTCACACAATGAGCTTTACGGAACAGCACAAAATATTCATGGTTGAAGCGTATTTTTGAAACGGGGTTAGAGTAAATAGTGAGCGGCAATACAATCCGGGTTTGTGCATGGACGATTTTCACGAACATTTTCCTAACGTTGCTTTTATTGCTGGGGATTTTTATCATTGCCTGAAAAGAACCGTGGCTGTGTTTAGGGAAACAGGTTCTATACAACACAAAAAAGGAGCAGGAAAACCATCTGTAAGAACAGAAGAACTTGTTGCAAACGTTCGTGAAATAATGCAAAATACGCCAACAAATTGTTTAAGACGCCTGTCCCAAGAAGTGGTCTTCTGCAACATGCAGGAATATTCATAAGAAGCAGCTAAATTTATTTCCTTATAAAGTGCAAGTATACTTTGTTAATTTTGTAAACAACAAAAATAAATTTGTATTTGTCTACTTATTTTATTACTCATTAGTTTGGCATATCATGTCATAATATGAATTTGACAAAATTTTAACCTAGATTTGGTTAGATATATCGTCCCCATATCATTGTGATCTAAACTAAGCCGTACGTTTTTTAATCCAAGCCCACTTTGATGCAAATAATTTTTGCTCGCACGGTAGGGTAAAGTTGGTAGAGATGCCCCAGTGGTAGAGATGGCCTACCTTTATAACTCGAAAACATTTACATATACGATCGTTTGGTTTGTGCAAACCCAATCAGTTGTTTATGCTAAAGCCTGAAAAGTGGTGTAGCTGTTCACAATTGTCTGGTTTTGACAAAGTTTTGTGATCGTTTTTTTGAGGTAGGTGCAAATTTTTATACATGATTACGCTATAGGTTGTAAAATCATTAATATGTTTTTATTTAATTTGCAATTTGGTCAAACAATTGTGGAATGCATGTGCTACAATATTCTAACCTCAAAACACATGTACCTGTATATTTATACAAAATACATGGTGAGGCATCTTATACCATCTTTTGGTATAGATGCCCCAGTCAAAGTGGGTAGAGATGGCCTGTTAATATTGCGGGATGTGGAGAGAAATATTCCTAAACCACCAGAAAAGATGACTGGGTAAAATGTATACACTGCGAGCAATGGTATCACGATGGATGCAGCAAATTTGTTATTTTTTGCTATCCCTGTGGAAGAGTAGCTAGAGTCGATTCACTCAGTAAACCTGCAAGATGGCCGACATGTCATATGACAAAAGTCATATTCCAGCTAAATAAAGTGAATTTTTGCATTTTCAATGACTTTTGTCATATGACATGTCGGCCATCTTGCAGGTTTACTGAGCGAATCGACTTTACTAAAAAGAAGACCTAACTTATTTTGTATCCGCGTACATAGGCCATCACTACCACCCTGCGTGGGGCATCTTACCCAACCCCTAAGGGAGAGATGGCCAATTACAAAAATTTTTCTTTATGCATTATTGTGAAATAAAACTTGTTTTTTTTTCATCTTATTATAAATATCGTAACTGAATAAAGTTTCAATTACTGAAAAGCATGCTCATTTTTTTTATTATTTATTTTTATAAAATTTAGGCCAGGTTAAGAAAAAGTGGGGCATCTCTACCAACTTTACCCTATATTGGTTGGTCCATCCATCTTCCGTTATAGCTAATATCGAAGTTTCAGTTTTCACCTGCACTCTCAATATGTTTCCGATGTTCTTAATTCGTACGAGAAGGCGTCTTTATTGTTTCTCCAATGTATGATTCGCCACATTTGCAAGGGATTCGATAGATGCATTTTTTTTTTTGTTTTTATTACTTGGGAGTTTTATTTTTATATGAGAGCTTTTAAACGTAGTTCCGGCTTTGAAAACTGTTTGGATGTTACAGTTTTTGGTTATCCTTCTGATATTCAACAGTTGTTATTGTTTGTATATTATTTAAAAAATTAGTGTTACCATTGATTACTTAAATAGTAGCGTAGAATCGTTGTTAATACCGAGTTAATATTGGGAGCCGTTTATAAAAAGAATTAGATAAGTTCATTAAATGTATTTAACAGCAAAAGGTAACAGATACAGATAAACGAGTTGTGCTTGCCAACCTTCAGAGAATGTCAAAGAAGTACAAGGCGTCGACAATGTGGGCTATCCGTTCGAAATTGCAAAACATGTTGAGGATAAATAAAGGGCCCGATGTAAAATCATTTGCGAAAGTTCATCCATTGATGAAGGCAATTAGAAAAAATGACGTAGCCAAGAAGTCACATGTATACAAAGACAATTTGCGGAAGTTCTTCACAGATGCACAGAACACTACGTATTTATTTTTGAAGGTAGTAACTATTTGCAATATCTTTGGCTCTTGTAGAATATGTGAATTGTGCGATTTACGCTTATATGGCACCAAGGAAGAAGGAAGCGTATTGCTTCTTACTATTCCGACTATCTAATACAATCATGGTTCGACGTTTTACTATTGCCGACAATTATGGAACTAGTTGTGTGAATTTCATAAGGTATTTAGCATTGCGCCTTCAAAATGTAAGTACAGACAGAGTATTCGTATGGTATGATAAGGGAAAGTGCACCAATCAAGTAGTTGGTATTAATACATTTGGATCACGTCCATTGCAAATTGAACGATATCTTAAATTGGACGATTCTGAGAAATACACGGAACATACGTTTCGACGTACGTCCGCTATCATTATGGCGAATAGTGGCATGACAATAGATCAAATCCAAGGACAAGTCGGATGGAAATCGGCAGCTGTGGCGACTGGTTACGTTGTAGAGTATTAGCAATAAAAATAATGTTTTAAACATTAGGTATTGGAAGTGCCATTAATGGAAATGCAACCTCATTGACTTCCAGGAATATTAGCAGCATTAAGTTGAACAACATTTCCTCTTATTTAAAAAACCGAAGTATTCATATTTCAAATAATGCAAACTGCTCTTTCACATTTATTTAAAAAAAAAAATTGTATATATTTGATTATTTCGTTCCTATCAATTTTGACCAATCACTGACAAGAATTCGTATGTCATATTAAATTTTCAAGTGGAAAAATTGCATGACAGCTCCTGTCAGTAATTTTTCCGGAAAGATGTTTGATAGGTACTGTCAAAATAAAAAATTATTACTAGTAAATAGGCTTTTTTATTCAATCAGGAACAGTAATTTACGTTACAAGTCCGGAAAATACTGTTTTTTTGGACGAGTCGACAAAATTCTAGGACGAGCCGTAGGCGAGTCCTGGAAGTCTGCGTGTCCAAAAAAACTGTTTTCGGACGTGTTGCGTACACTATTTTTTCGGCAACCGTGTAGAATAACAAATCAATAAGACACATTTCTTTATTAAATTTCTTTGTAGAACAAAATTTCGAACATTTTAATTCTTATTTGTATTAAATATTGAAATTCGAACAGAAGATAGGTACTAACAGAAACATTCTAATTCTTATTTATATTAATATTTATATTAAAATTCAAGGAATTATTGTTAATATTGATGTGATTCTTCCCGGCCTAGTCCGGGAAGTACGTACTTCCCGGACTAGGCCGGAGAAATGCTACTTTCTCAAAGGAAAAGCGTCCAAGAAGTGGGTAATTCCCGGACGGTTGCCGAAAAATAATCTTGCCAAACATCATTCGTGCATCTAATTTTTCCTATGAAAAAATTCAAATAACTCGTTGACAAGTAATTTGTTTGAAACAAAACATTCAACATACAATGCTCGTGTTTTGACAAATTACTTGTCAACTCGTTTTTCCTTCCAAATTTTTTCGGAAAAATTAGATGCACTTATGCATGATATTACCATCGAATAAAGCTTTTCAAACATCTGTAACAATTTACTTGACGTTAAAAGGTACTTCTGTCAGATCAATAATTGAAAAGTGGACATTTAAGCCATATTTGTGCGAGTAAGACGCGATAAGCCGCTTCAAGCGGGGTCATTTGAGCGAATAAGTGATGACGTCACGCTTAAAGACGCTTTAAGGGATACTTGGCGGTGTCTGGAGACCGCCAGAAAGATAATAAGCGTGTGGTGGGGGTAAATAACAAACTTTTGTTGATGTTTGTTGGGGTTTAAAGGTTAGGTGAAATTTGACATATATATTGGCGGTACTGGCAGTCTACGTTTTCCGTTTTATATATTTTTAAACTGTTACAATGTCCGAGGAAATGTCGGGTATGGTCACAGTCAATTTAAAAAAAAGTCTTGGTTTAAATACCTGTATATCCAATAATCCTCATAAATGGATCGAATATGTTGTTCCCTTGCCATAAATGAAATTAACAACTTGAGAACCATAGGAAACCCTTTAAAAATAAATAAACACGAATATATACAGAAAATTTATCTTTCTCTATAAAGGAGAATAGTTCTGCTGCACCTGCAAATATATTTTCCATTTCAAACACGTTTACACCAACATCAAATCGTAAAACTGGACGAAAAATTATAAAAATATTTTTTAAGGTTAAAAAAGGAAAAAAGTCAAAACTCAGAGACATGTGACATTTCAGCGGTAAGCGGTTTTGTGCGAATCAAAAATTTGATGACGTCAGGCTTAAAGAAGCTTAAAAATCCATCTTGAAGATGCCAGTTCGCACAAATATGGCTATAAGACTTTACGATTTCCGGGTTGTTGATGTTGCTATGGTAGCATTAGAACACACGCGGTTTTTAAAGTTGAGTTTAAACACGCGGAGGCGTACCTACTTTAAATAAACAAAATAATGTTCCAATAAAAAAAATGTTAATGTTTATCTTTTTATTTCAAAAAAAAAATAAATATTATTGATAATATTGTAATTTATTTACCAACCTCTTGTTGCTTAATCAAATATTTTTCCAACGGTTTCTTAAAGTGATCGGGTAAATCTTGATACTCCCGAGGGTGCCCTGCAGGTGCCCGGGCACCTGTTCGTAAAGCACATGTTGCAACGGACATGGCAGGTAGAAGTATGTGCCCGCCAAGAGAACGATGGTTTAAGGGAAAGGAAGAACGTCCATGGTTGCCACCTATTTTAAATTAAAATATATTGTTCAAACGAATTTAACCTAAATTTTGATTTGAAGTTTAAAAAATTACATACATGCCAATATAGTGGAGAGTACCGACATATAGTAGAGATCGTTTTAAGGCAGTACTGTTAATATTTTAAGGTTTTGCCAAAATCATAATAATAATTTTTAAATGTCACAACCCAATAAGCAAACCTCCTTCCAAAGAATGTACATTTTATGTATATTTTACGTTGTTATGTCCAGGGACATATTTTGGACGTACTTTGTACATATTAAATGGAACCTATTTTAGAAGTAAAACCGAACACGGCCATCTATCGTATTTTTAATTTTGTTTTAAATTTGTATATTAACATGATTCAATTTTAAAATAAACTTTTTTACGGAAATAGTCCATTATCTCAAAGTGGAGCTGTTGAGATATAGGGAAAAAAACCCACACTCGTCTTCACAAATACAGTGTCACCAGTAAAGTCCGCATCATATGGGGATTTCTTTTTATTAATAGCTTTATTTGAAATTTGACTTTGGCATCAAGTTTTGCTTCGATCGAGATGAAAATTAAGCAAAAAAATAGTATTAAGGGTAATGAAACACTCAGTCTGCTCCACTAGTTATATTTGATTAAAATTACTTCGGACATGTTTCGAAAGCAAAGGCTTTCATCTTCAGCGAAAATTGTGTTGTTAATTGGCGAAAGTTGAAGGAAAACTTACATTTTCAACTCTTACGTTGGGCCCAAACTTGAATAACAAATGGATAGAAAATTAATTATATTAAAATTTAAAAAATTAACCTTCAAAATTTTTAGGTTAAGTAAGTTTTTTAATTCAATAATGTACTTACTTAACCTAAAAATTTTAAAGGTTAATTTTTTAAATTTTAAAGATTTTAATATAATTAATTTTCTATCCATTAGTTATTCAAGTTTGGGCCCAACGTAAGAGTTGAAAATGTAAGTTTTTCTTCAACTTTCGCCAATTAACAACACAATTTTCGCTGAAGATGAAAGCCTTTGCTTTCGAAACATTTCCGAAGTAATTTTAATCAAATATAACTAGTGGAGCGGACTGAGTGTTTCATTACCCTTAATAAAAATTCACCCCACTGTGAGATGGACTACTTCCATAAAAAAAATAGTAGTCACGTGATTCGCATTATCTGTCAAATTTAAATTTTTTCCAAAAAATAATTCAAAAGTGGGGTTATTTCTGAAAATATTAAAAAAAGTTATTGGAAAAAGTTTTTTTAAATGTAGTTTCTAGCCGACATGCAAAATTTTAGCTGGATAAGATAATTTTGATTTTTTACCTATATTTTGCAAATTGCACCACTATTGCAAAATAAGACTCAACGCAACCTACATAAAACTTCTTAGTTTTGACAAGGCTTTATTTCAGATACATTTTCTTTAAAGTAGCGCCATATTAAATGTGTGTTTTTCTACAAAATCAAAATTGGGCTTTTAAAATTTAGTCGCATGTGATGCAAAGTTTATTTGTTTTTGACCCTGCATAAAGTAACTTTATAAAATAAGTATTTTTGAAAACTTAGTTTGTGTCTGAAAGTAAAAAATAAAAAATATAATAAAGGGGTTTTAAATTAAATCGTTGAAAATAGATAAACTTTACGTTAAGTTAAACTAAAATTTATTTTCCACTTAATGAACACTTTACTGATGACACTGTGTTCTTTTTTGTCTTAACATTAAGGTGTATTACTTTCAGACACAAACTACGTTTTCAAAAATACCTATTTTATGAAGTTACCTTATACAGGGTCAAAAACAAATAAACTTTGCATCACATGCGACCAAATTTTAATAGCCCAATTTTGATTTTGTAGAAAAATACACCTTTAATATGGCGCTACTTTAAAGAAAATGTATCTGAAATAAAAAAGCTAATAAGTTTTATGTAGGTTGCGTTGAGTCTTTTTTTGAAAAAGATGGTGCAATTTACAAAATATAGGTAAAAAATCAAAATTTTCTTATCCAGCTGAAATTTTGCATGTGGGCTAGAAACTACATTTAAAAAAACTTTTTCCAATAACTTTTTTCGATATTTTTAGAAATAACCCCACTCTTAAATAATTTTTTGAAAAAAATTAAAATTTGACAGATAATGCGAATCACGTGACTACTATTTTTTTTGCTTAATTTTCATCTCAATCGAAGCAGAACTTGATGCCAAAGTCGAATTTTGAATAAAATTATTAATAAAAAAAATCCCATATGATGCGGACTTTACTGGTGACACTGTATATTAAATAGTTAAATTAATGGGGTGTACATGTTTCTGTACTAGACAGTACCATCATCAGCACCGAAGGGATAAAATAAATTTAGAACGAATAGAAAAAGGAAGGAGAAATTAATTATAATGCCACTTTTAAGAGTCACTTGACGTAAGTACGTTAATCTAATTTGTCCTTCCTTTTTCCATTCGTTCTAAATTTATTTTAGCCCTTCGGCGCTGATGATGGTACTTTCTAGTACCGAAACATGTACACCCCCAATAATTTGACTTTTTAATATATTTGTGGAGACGACTGTGGGTTTTTTTCCCTATATTAAAATAAACGACCATTCTTTTAACATTTGACTTGATAAAGTTTATGGTTTAAAGAACTGATATGTTTTAAAGGTTTCTAGAATTGACGATAAATGTCGCCATGCATTGCATCCTCTCAGCTATTGACGTTCTATAGTGCTTTTAAGTGGTACACACTTTCCTGTATTTGTATTATTATTTCGGCGTATACAGACAATCGGATCATAGCCTTTGTTTATTGATGAGTAGTAATATATGGAGGATGGATCTGATGAAATAAAAGAAACTTTTTTTTGTAACATAAAATAAAGTTTTTGTGTCCATTTTTTTCGTCAATATGTTAACGTAGGTACCTAGTACGTATATGATGTACGTCCAATGTACATATGGACATAAAATGGACGTACATAAGACGTCCACCAGGTCAGAATTTGGACATGGATTTTACGTACGTCCTAAGGACGTACATACAGTGTGACCAGTAAAGTCCGCATCATACGGGATTTTTTTTATTAATAGCTTTATTCGAAAGCTCTGCTTCGATCAAGATAAAATTTAACCAAAAAAAAAATAGTAGTCAAATTTTAATTTTCTCCAAAAAATAATTCAAAAGTGAGGTTATTTCCGAAAATATCGAAAAAAGTTATTAGAAAAAGTTTTTCTAAATGGGGTTTCTAACCTACATTCAAAATTTCAGCTGCATAAGATAATTTTGATTTTTTACCCACCAATAAATTAATTTTCCACTTATATTAATGAACACTTTACTGGTGACACTATGTTCTTTTTTGTCTTAATATTAAGGTGTATTTCTTTCAGACACAAACTATGTTTTCAAAAATACTTACTTTATGAAGTTACCTTATACGCAGGGACTACAGGGTCGAAAACAAATAAACTTTCCATCACATGCGTCCAAATTTTAAGAGCCCAATTTTGATTTAGTAGAAAAACACATATTTAATATGGCGCTACTTTAAAGAACATGTATCTGAAATAAAGCTTTGGCCAAACTAAGAAGTTTTATGTAGGTTGCGTTGCAGGTCTTATTTTGCAAAAGTGGTGCTATTTACAAAATAGGTATGGGTAAAAAATCAAAATTATCTTATGCAGCTAAAATTTTGCACGTGTGCTAGAAAGTGCCTTTAAAAAAACCTTTTCTAATAACTTTTTTCGATATTTTCAGAAATAACCCTACTTTTGAATTATTTTTTGGAAAAAATTTAAATTTGACAGCTAATGCGTATTGCGTGACTACTATTTTTTTTCTTAATTTTTACCTCGATCGAAGCAGAACTTGATGCCAAAGTCAAATTTCGAATAAGGTTAATAATAAAAAAATAACATATGATGCGTACTTTACTGGTCACACTGTATATTCGGAGATTTTGGTACAAGTACACATACGAAGCTACATTAAAAAATATTTTTCTATACATTTTTTATTTTACAGAATGTACAGATTTAAATTAAATAAGTAATTTCCCTAATACCGTGTATATTATACTCCTCCCTCAGTCCCTCTGCAGAACCACTCGCAGAATATGCTCAACTTTATCCCACTCACCCAAGCGTAAAAACTAATCCTTATAGCACTACTGTGGAATTTCCTAACTTTATTTATTTTTCTATGTGGAAAAAGAGATTTTTAATAATTTCCGTTTTTTTTGTAAAAATGGCAACATCGTTGTAATAGCAACTAATAGCACCGGACACCATGAACTGATTAGGATACTTATTGTATCTTTAAAAGGACGCTATGGCATGACATGGGGTGGAAAGGTATCAGGTGTTTGTTAGTGTATTCTTCGATACTTGACCCTCTCATGTTGTTTTTTAGTTGTTTTTTTTATTAGAAACCAGTGGTGTGTGAACTATTTAGATTTCTCGTAAAATGTCGCAGGATTTTAATTTTAACTAGGTACTAGTTTAGTGTGGATTAAATTAGACTTTTGATGGACTCGGAACAAATTTTATTATTTTCTAATAAGATAATTAAAAATAATTTAGAAACTCTTTTTTATTAGTTTCTACATGTTTTACAGTATTCAAGTAAAAATAACAACAATTAAGTGGCTATACATGGAAAATAATTCTGGGAGAGTATCCGAAATATTATCTGCGTTGTTTCTTAACAGACCCATTTCAAGTAAAACAACAGTCCTGAATATGGTTCGTAATTTTGAGAGTCAAGGTACTGTAATTAATAAATAAAACTACTCATAGCAAAATAATTATGTGCTCGATGGCAGAGCATAGGAAACTAACGCAATATCAAAAAAAAAATATACGGATTCGATGTGATGAAATACGCAGCGCAAACTTTGCAATCGAATCTTTTCGTATCAAATGTAAGAACTGCACTTTATAACTGTTTAAGACCTAGAATATTGCTTGACAGTCAACGGATAACTGTTTAAAATATATTAAGTTTCCCTTTAAATTAGTTGTTGCTTTAATAGATATTTTTTTAAAAAGTGTTGTTTTTCTACTTGTCACCAAATAATGTTGAAATAAACGAAGTTCTAATTATTTCGCTTTAAGCACTTGCGTTTATTAAATTAATACAATCATTATTTTTTCTTGAATACTGTAAAATGTATTAAAAAATAATAAAAATAAAACGCTTAGTAACATTTGGCATTATCATAATTTTCCCTGGTGGTTTTATTCATTGATATTTGGTATCAGAGCTGTATTTATAAGAAATTAACGAATAAATAACTCTTAATAATTTTCATTCACTCTCCGCTACACGTGGACGTTAACTTAAAAATTTTTATTTTAATTTTCTAAAATGTGTGATTACAATACTAATTTCACCATATTTAAATTACCCCCCCCCCCCCTCCAGTACCCCAAAACCATTCTTTAATAACTTTAACATTATGACTTCTACAAATGACAATTATTATCTTTATACTGTCTTATAGCCAGTGCACACTACCGGTTACGATCCGATTACGGTTCACGATTGCGATTCTGTTGGACCTATCGACCAATCAGAGCGAACCAGTCCACGATTACGATTCGGTTGGGACGTTTAGGTTGATTTCTATTTTTAATCGGATCGTAGGCAACCGTAGCCAATAACAATGCCGCTTGCAATCACGTGATCACGCGATCAGCTGTTCCTGCTCCTCATCTTCATGTTCGAATTAAACCCTTTATTTTTCTGTGGTTCGAATCATAACATTTCAGTTTTCAGTCAGACATTCGCGTACAGTTACGTGTATAATAATAATAAAGCAGCACCAAAAATGCCACCCCAGTCCAAAAACTGGACTATTGATGCGGAATTAGCATTTATACACGAGGTATGAGGCAGGACTCTGTAATTTTATAGGTTATATTTAGTGCAATCGTAAAACGAACCGTAACGATTGTCACTGTAGTGTGAGTTCACGAACGCGCAATCGTAACCATAATCGTGAATCGGGATCGGATCGTAACCGGTAGTGTGCGTTGGCCCTAATGGCCAGTGCTCACTACCGGTTACGATACGATCCGATCACGGTTCACGATTGCGATTCTGTTGGACCCATCGACCAATCAGAGCGAACCAGTCCACGATTACGATTCGGTTGGGATGTTTAGGTTGAGTTCTATTTTCAATCGGATCGTAGGCAACCGTAGCCAATAGCAATGCCGCGTGCAATCACGTGATCACGCGATCATCTGTTGCTGTTCCTGATCTTCATGTTCGCATTAAACCTTTTATTTTTCTGTGGTTCGAATCATAACATTTCAGTTTTCAGTCAAATAGTCGTGTGCAGTTGCGTGTATAATAATAATAAAGCAGCACCAAAAATGCCACCCAAGTCTAAAAACTGGACTATTGATGCGGATTAGTATTTCCACACGAGGTACAAGGCAGGCCTCTGTAATTTTATAGGTTATATTTAGTGCAATCGTGAAACGAACCGTAACGATTGTCACTGTAGTGTGAGTTCACGAACGCGCAATCGTAACAATAATCGTGAATAGGGATCGGATCGTAACCGGTAGTGTGCGTTGGCCCTAATGGCCGGTGCTCACTACCGGTTACGATACGATCCGATCACGGTTCACGATTGCGATTCTGTTGGACCCATCGACCAATCAGAGCGAACCAGTCCACGATTACGATTCGGTTGGGATGTTTAGGTTGAGTTCTATTTTTAATCGGATCGTAGGCAACCGTAGCCAATAGCAATGCCGCGTGCAATCACGTGATCACGCGATCATCTGTTGCTGCTACTCATCTTCATGTTCAAATTAAACTTTTTATTTTTCTGTGGTTCGAATCATAACATTTCAGGTTTCAGACAAAAAGTCGTGTGCAGTTGCGTGTATAATAATAATAAAGCAGCACCAAAAATGCCACCCAAGTCCAAAAACTGGACTATTGATGCGGATTAGTATTTCCACACGAGGTACGAGGCAGGCCTCTGTAATTTTATAGGTTATATTTAGTGCAATCGTGAAACGAACCGTAACGATTGTCACTGTAGTGTGAGTTCACGAACGTGCAATCGTAACCGTAATCGTGAATCGGGATCGGATCGTAACCGGTAGTGTGCATTGGCCATATCAATAATTTTACAAAAAATTTAAAAAATCTTTGACACCTTCTCTTTAATAGGCCTTTTTCTTCTTCCTCATTTTATTTCATTGTTTAGATTTTCTATACTAACTTTCTTCACATGCTCGGCATGTTTTAACTCTCCTCAACCTTTTTTATATATGTCACTACATTCCAATTTTTCAACGTCATAAAAGCTCCATTAAGGTTTCATACCATTTTCTCTTCTGCTAATACCATCAGCATTATATAAATTTTCTGTCTCCTGATGATGAACGTTTCAACGTTCGAAACATGTAGAGACCCCCAAAGAATGTTCTATATTCTATTAAATTTTGTGGAGGAAGACTTTTAGTTTTTTCTTTCTTCCCTATACTTTCAACTCCACTTTAAGCATGGACTATTTCTTCAAATCTTAATAATTTGCTGATTAGAAAATAATATAAATAATATTTGGTACGCGGGTCCATTATTCAAGAACCGATATTTGAGGGTACCAAATTTACATGATACAAAAATACGGATTCGTTCAAGATTCGGTTAAGGTGTGAAGGGTGAGCTAGGCGACATAGCACTTGGGCCACAGTTAACCCATTGTGCATCCTTCAGAAAATAAAGATCAAGGGGATGTTTTTAACTCGTTAGCCAACCTACAGGTTAAAGTAGTCGCCTAGCAGCATCTCATTTATATCGGCTATGGTAGGCCAGTACTAGCCGAGCTTGGATTTTTGGCTGGATGAGAGAGCACGGTAGTCACAAAGGATAATATTTATCTTCCTGTTCACACCCTTTACCCTACACAAAGGTGTGTACTTCGCCATTTCAGAAGCTTCCTGCGCTACATTTTTTCAAATTTTAAATAAATAACTTCTTAATAAAATTTTTATTTATTTATTTAAATACTGTATGGGTAACCGGAAAATCTGCTACATGAAAAACAGAGTTTAGGAATAGTCTTTCAATATTTTTTAATTAAGGTTAATCGTCTGCGCTTTTCGGAGAAAACAGCGAAAGTAACAATTTAGTTTATTCTACATGCACTGATGAACTCTTAAAGCTGCATCGTCTACAACTGTAGATCGCACAACTAACCCTGGGTGGTTAATCAAAAAATGTGTAATACTTTTCATCTCTAAAATAAAAAGATTTAAATGGAAAGAAATAAGTCACTTTAAGTCTTCCTCCACTGGTATATTAAAATAAGTTTCAAGGTTTAATACACGGTAATTCTCTACATGTTTCGAACGCATAAGCATTCATCATCAGGAGAATAGAATAAGGAATTTGGAAATATAATAGGTGCAAACAGTCCTAACGGAGTTACGAGATGATGGGAAAAACAAGCAAAGTGCTTGGAAAATCTTTCAACGTAATGGTAAACCTACCGAGAGGCCATTCGTGAAATATTGGCAGAGAATAAGTTATGAAGGTAGCATAGCAGTAACTAAGTGTCATTAATGAGACAACACCATAAGTGTGAGAGGAGAAGCATAGTAGTAGATGCTATGCTACAACTTATTCTCTCCAATATTTCACGATTGGCCTCTCGGTAGGTTTACTATTACGTTGAAAGATTTTCCAAGTAATTTGCTTATTTTTTCCATCACCTCGTAGCTCCGTTAGAACTGTTTGCACCTATTATATTTCCAAATTCGTTATTATATTCTCTTGATGATGAATGCTTATGCGTTCGAAATATGTAGAGAATTACCCTGTATTAAACCTTGAACATTATTTTAATATACCAGTGGAGGAAGACTTGAAGTGTCTTATTTCTTTCCCTTTAAACATACATTCCACTTAAAGTATGGACTATTTCTTCAAGCTAAAAAAATTTATTGTAGGTAGTGTGGAGAAAACTTCTTACGGCAAAAATAGTATTTTCACTGATTGTTTATCAATAGAATTTGCACATATTATGTTATCCAGTGTGATCTATGTTGTTTCTTTGTCGTTAGAGTTTACAAACTTGTGTAATGTAGTACACAATTTTTGAAATATATTTTATTATATATGTTACGCCTATGCCTCAATGTCATGTCACCTAGAATTAGCTGCTAAAAAGGCTAAAAAGTAAAAATTTTTATTGCGTGTGTTTGGGGTGAGACAGTATTGTGTTTCTTAAGGCCTTCGGCGCGGGAATCCATTGTGAAATACACCTGCCCAAGTTATTTCGGTTGAAAATCGATCCTTCTGTCGGTTTTACGAAAAACCATCCTTCTAATTAGTACACTTACAAACATAGGAAAATAAATTTTCGTTATTTGCCCATGTTAAGAGAATGATTAGTTTCCAAAATTTGATTTTTTTTTTCACCCCGTTTTAAAGGTTAAAGTTTGCCAAATACCAACATTGTAATAATAAGCTTTTTCCACTACTAACCTATAACATCGCCATTATTGACCGATTAATTAACGCCAGAAATCGTTTTTCTCTCCCTTCTCAGTTGCTATTGACAACGGTCAATAATAAAGCATTGAAATCCATTATTGACCGATCTATTTAAAACCAGGTAACTTGATTTGTTAATTCCCCAACAAATAACATGAAAGGTGACGCCAAGCCAACTGACAAGAAAACAAATTATCTTGCCAATATGCCAAAGCAGGTAACTTGATTAAAATATATATTTATACCTACCTAATAGGATTTTTTATAATTTATTAATACTGTACAAAATAAAAGTGTTAGTAGTGGAAAAAAAATTATATTAACCACGGTTTAGACAGCCTATAGCCCTCGCGCCCTAAATCCCTCGTCGCTCCGCTCCTCGTGATTTAAACTTGACGCTCGGGCAATAATGATGGCTGTCTAAACCTTGGTTAATAATATACTATTATTTAAATATGTATTTTAATAGTTATTTATTTACAACCATACATGTAATGTTGACATAACAACATTTTTAAAAGTTTGGAAGTGTCACATTTCCTACGTCTACTTCCCTCTTCCACTTTCCTCATCCACTTCCCTCAGCCATTTCCCTCACTCATTTTCCTCATTCTCGTCATTCAACCAGTATATTTTTGTTTGGCGTCAAAACAATAAATGTCATATTTTGACATTTTTACTACATCTTTCTTTTTTCAAAATAAAATTTATCTAATTTTCAATTAACGGTGTGGTTGTAAATAAAATAGTATACAAACCTCAGAGGAAAGTTTTCATTACTGTCACGCGATTAAAGTTAACCTCGACGCTTCGCGTCTCGGATAACTAACTAATCTCTCGAGAGTAATGAAACACTTTCCTCTTCGGTATGTAATATACTATTATATATCAAGGCAGTAAAATGATTACTTACCGGACGAGTTTGAAATTATGAGATGAGCGAGCGAAGCGAGCGAGGCGAATAACAAGCGAGTTCGATAAAGACACTTTACTGACGTGGTGCATACAAAATTTTATCGCCAACCGTTCAGAATTTATAATATAAAAAATCGAGGTATAGGTGACTCATCGCATTTTATTATAACAAAGTAAACAGCAAATATAGAATAAATCTACTTATTATTTGTTATATTAAAAGTGAAAGTACACCCTAAGGTATTATAAAAATTAATTCCTGAAGTCGAAGGAGTTCCAACTGAAAACGTTTGAGGATCACTATCTATGTTAAAAATTTGCGGAGGGTAAAATACTTTACCTGCCTGCAAATGCGGCAGAAAAGTATTTTATTTTACAATAAAATAAAGTGCTCGTTTACTTCCGGAAATCACTCTGATAATGTACGGCTTTACTGACGGTTGACGATAAAATCTATTTATTAGATAAAAATTCTTTCAGAGTTCAACAAAGTCTATTATCGTGGACATATCTATTTTAGCAATATTTCTTTTAAACAATGGTAAAGTCAAAATATACAGTGTGTATCAGCCAAATGAAATAAATGCACATAATAACAATTCTACAGATGATTGGTTATGGAGATAAAACACGGACACAAATGGAAGTTGCTCGTTTATTTCATTAAAAATTTCCAAATTTCTGTTAAATACACCATTTATTTGATATGCAGTTAACGATGTTCAAACGACTGTAACACTGACAACTACTGTCATGCAGACAGACACAATTTGCTAAGGTCAGGAGTTTTAAACAAAAGTAAACAAAACTATTTATACCTTTTTTTAAATTTCATATCAGTTAAAAGAAACGTTGAAATGCAATAAATCTGATAACACTTAATATTTCCGAAACAGTTGAAGATAGGTATGGGATATTGTACAGGGTGTCCAGTTTTCGACACTTTTGACGGGTATCTCAGTTATTAGTACAGATAGAATGATGCGGTTTTCGCAAACCTATATCACTTTTTTGTGAAACAAACGATGCCCTTAACGGATTTATCATGGCCATCTTGGTTTTTGAGATACAGGGCGAAATTGAAAACGGTGCATTTTCAGAGACCCCTTGTATTTTAGTTATCTTATACCTTATCGAAAATATAAGAACGGAGTGTTATACAGTTTTTTACGTAGAATCCAGTGGCGTAGTTAGTATTTTTCCAGGTGTCTCCATTTTTGAGAAATATACCAAAGTTATGTTTTTTAAATGGAACGCCCTGTATATTTTTTCATATTTGCATTCTGCTTACTGAGAGCTTTCCAAAAATGTATAATAGTTAGTTGAATTGATTCTGCCTTTACTTGGTGGAACTCCATTTTAATATACAAAGAAAACACTATATTGTGTTAAATTCCACTATATTCAGAAAACAAACAAAAACATTTGTCGACTCGACATGTTTCGCTACACTGTAGCTTTATCAAGAGTGATTGATAAGCTTACAATAAGGTATAAGATAATTAAAATACAAGGGGTGTCTGAAAATGCACCGTTTTCAATTTCTCCCTGTATCTCAAAAACCAAGATGGCCATGATAAATCCATTAAGGGCATCGTTTGTTTCACAAAAAAGTGACAAAGGTTTGCGAAAACCGCATCATTCTATCTGTACTAATAACTGAGATACCCGTCAAAAGTGTCGAAAACTGGACACCTTGTACATAAAATATGTCTAAAATTTTCTGCAGAATCCAAAAATTGAATAATATACAGGGTGTTGCATTTAAAATAAGAAAGTTGGTATTGGCCACTGCTACAATATAAAAAGTTTTTGTTAAAAAAATGCGCAACTAGAAATACCGATCGACGTGTCCGAGCGTTTTTTCGGACACGCCGCCTTGTATTTATTATAGAATTTATTCTATTTGGCTGATACACACTGTATTTAAATGTCAAAAAGAAATACTTTTATCGACAAAGCGAAGTGTGTAAAATATTAATTAACAATAAAATAATATAATATACTAACATTTCGCATCTTTAAAATTAAAGTGACACAATCCAAAAAATAGAGTTTTGCAGAAAACAGGTAAAACTGTAAAATATATTGGACCCCTCTAACTTTTTTGTCTCCTAAGCCCAAGTAATAAATTAAATTAGATGTTAAGTTTGGGGAAACATTTAGCTAAATGGTTTTACTAGAAGGCAATTATTTAAATTTGATATTAAAACCTACCCTTAATAGTAAAAAAAATAAAAATAAAAAATAAGTTAGGTCTTTTTACTGCCAATTTTTTTTAACAACGAACGAATTATTTGGAGTTATGCCATTTTAAAATTTAAATTGTCGTTGTACTCAGCGAGTCATTTTAGAAAAAGCCCTTTTTTTTATTAAATACCAGTTACTTTTTTGTAAAATGTTTGGAATCAAGTCAGTTTAAACTTAAAGCAGTGTCAATTTTCCGACGCATGGGACAACATACTGAAATGATACTCTTTAGTATTAAAAAGACGCGCGAATACCGATAATATGAAAAAGGCATAAATAGGTTCCTCTAATTGGGGAGAAGCCATTTGGTATTAGGTCCAGTGGCAGCTGATAGAGGGCGGTATTTAGTGCCATTTTATGATTAAACCTAGAAATATACAATTTTCGAGTTGTGTCACTTTACTTTTAAAGGTGCGATTTGTAAAAAAGTATTGGAATAAAAATAAAAACAATAATTATGGCATCTAAATAATATTTTGGTAGAAATTTTCTATAATATTTCTCTAATAATTATCTCTATATTATTATAAATCGAATAAATAGGCTACAAAATATTTAAATCAGTTGATTTTTAACTCGGATACAGCTTGTCAGACATCTTTTACTACAAGCACGCACCACAGATTTTAATGCGACCCGTTTTTAATGATTGTGCGTAATAATTAACACTATTTATTATTATTAGTTTGCATAAATATTATCGACTTATTAAATCGTTTTTTATAGCAGGAAACGCCGGTAGAATAAACCAAATATATCGCCTATCTTATGAACGGATTAATAATTCCATAATTATTTTTCTGAACATGATTTATTAATATAGTGCATTAAATTAAAAATAATTTTGATAGCGATTTTTGATGAATCAACGATATTCCCAGATTTTAAAAGTTTATACAAAGCTAAGGTTATATTTTTAACATAATAATAAATTAAAATTACAATGTAACACGTTAAAAAATTAAAGAAAATAAGAAGTATGCAAATAATTCTTTTGTATCACTTGAAATTATTATCCTAAAACAAATTGGCCGAAACCGAAAAATAATCTTATATTTCTGCAATATTTGGGCACTTTGCATATAAGTGTCATAGGCAGAAAGACACCGTGACAATGAAACCACCAATGGCCAATTTAACCGAAATTTTAACTTGTTTTTCGGCTTTCTAGTTGGTTTAATTCAAATTCAAACGTTTATTTTCCCATAAGACAATATAAAATTATTATAGTCAGATCTGGTCTTAACGTGCGGGTCCAAAGGTCACTGATCAAATGCGTCAAATCAGACAACACAGAGGCTATCAAAATGTTGTGAGATTATTTGCAAATATACCGAAGGAAGGAAAAATAGTTTCATTATTTTAGCTATCGCGAAGATAGCCACATATACCTAATATTATTATTTTGTAAAAATTATGTACAGGGGAGTTGAAAAAGTTACAAAAAAATTATATAATCGTTAATTATATACCTACTGTACCCTTTAATTAAAAACGACAATAATAAGCAGTGCAATTTATTTTAACAATTTTACTACTAAAACCTAAAAATACAATGGGATTTAGTCTGATAAACTATTTCGATAATGAAAGAAAAACTGGAAATTCGCAAACCAATATGCAGGAAACCGTAATGAAAACACTGGGAATTATTTTAAGGACTATGCAGAATAATGTGCATGAAAAAAAAGCATAATATAATAGCCAAGAATACTAAAAAATGTAAACGAAAAACACCGTTTATAATTATAGCCTAAAAACTCTCATCGTCACTTATAAAATCTGAAAAAGTCCTCGTCGTCTGAGTCGTCTTCGAATGGAGCAATTATCATTGGCGCTACTTCGACATCTAGTACTTGTTCTCGATCCCACCAATCCCTTATTAATATTTCTGTATGTTCCACCGATTTCTTCCAGTACTCTTGTGTAATATGATCTAACGAATCTTGCCAAACTATTTGTACTTGGTCGGATTTAAGACCATCACCTACATGTTTTTCATAATAAGACTTTGCACCAGCCCATATTAATTCTATTGCGTTAAACTGGCAATGATATGGCGGCAGTCGTAGAACCTCATGACTATATTCACGCAGTATTTCATCTAGCGCGTATATTTTGGGTTTTTTAAGAGACTTTGCTATTGATAGGAGATCCGATTTAAGCATATTTGGTAAAGGATTTTGGTTGTGTTTTTCCAGCCACTCATAAATATCACTTTTCCTCCAAGATGAAGTAGGCTGTTTATTTAAAATTCTTTGATATGATGCATTATCTAATACAATTAAAGACGGAGCATCCAAATTTGGTATCAATTGAACTTTTAACCATTTTTCAAACATTTCGCAATTCATATTATCATGATAGTCAGCACTTTTTGATGTTGAAGAAAAAATTAAACTCGCACCTGCAACATATCCTGTTGCAGAACCGGCATGCAAAATAATCAAACGCTTTCCCGTACCGCACCCCTTTTTCCTTTTAACACTTTTTACAGACTCATCTTGCCAAGATTTTGAACCACTTCCATTCGAAAATATCCACGTTTCGTCTAAAAATACCACTTTTCTAAATTTCGATTTGTAATTGTCCGTATATTTTTTTTAAAACTGAACACGATGACTCACTATCTGTGGCTGCTCACATAAAAATCTTCGGTTACAGTCTTTTTTATAGCGAAAACCTAAATTTTTTATTAATTTTGATAACGCTTCAAGTCCAATTTCCAAAATACCCCGAATTTTTAATGTTTTTTGTAAAACTGGAAGAGTTACATTGGTTTTTGATTTGTATAAATCGTAAATTACATTTCGAACTCCCATTTTAATATTTTCGCTTAAATCCTCAGTCTTTGGCTTTCTTCGTTTACACTTTTTAGTATTCTTGGGTATTATGTTATGTTTTGTTTCATGCACAATTTTCTGCACAGTCCTTAAACTAATTCCCAGTGCTTTGGCTACTGTTTCCTGAATATTGGTTGGCGAATTTCCACTTTTTCTTTCATTTTCGAAATAGTTTATCAGATTAAGTACAATTTTTTTTGATTGGGGATGCAAAAACCCAGAAAATTGTTTCATTTTGTCACAAACTGTCAAAGTCACAAAACTGGCATATTTAAAATAAAACGTAGCTGGTGCTATTATAAGCTTTTTTAGAATGGCTGGAAAGTAAATACATATCTCTTTTTTTTCATGTCAAAATGGAATAAGTCTGTCTCATTTATCTTACGTATTTAATTTAGAGGGTAAAATTAAACGCAAGTAAAAAAAAAAAAAACTGAGAGTATGTCTTTCTTGAATCGTATGACCCGCACGATAAGACCAGATCCGACTATATAGGGATTTTTTCAATAATTGAGTGTTGGAAACAAAGAAATTGGTCGAAATTTAGAAGCAGATTCATACCTAATCATTTTCTTTAGGAATTAGAATAACAATTGCTGATTTGAAACATTTTGTAAATACTATAAAATAACATGTCGTCGTTAAGGCATTTCTGGCTGCTCCATTGGTTCTATTATAAATAGAAAGTAGTTTACTATTTTTTGGGTTACAGACTTTATCGCCTGTTGGTGTCCTATTAAACAGATCTTTAAAATAGGAATTAAACAAACTAGAAAGCGCAAAAAAACTTTAATTCGAGTGAATTGCAATGTGGTTTCATTGCCTCTATGTCTGTATGTCTTTCTGGGACAAGACGGCCACCAAGGAGATGGTCCGACAACTTTAAAAGAATTGAGTCCAACTGGATAAACGCAGCACAGGATAGAAAACGATGTATTAGATTACGGGAGACCTATGTCCCGCAGTGGACGCAACCAGGTTGATTGATGATAATGATGATGATGATGATGATGTCTTTCATACTCATATACAGAGTGTCCAAATATCGCAGCAAGGAAAAATAACCCGATATCGTTTGAGACGCCCAATAAGGTTGATAGACATTAACAGAGCTTTTTCTTAATTATTTTAAATGGAAGGTTAAAATATAAAATCAATTAAAATCAACATTTAGCTTGGGGTTGTCATTTAAAAAAAATATCGGTATTGTCTTGTTTCTAATTTGGGACACACTGTATCAATATTTTTTATAAAAAAGACCCCAACTTTAAATGTTGATACCCGTGCCGCAGCATTTTTCCGAAGAAGAAAAACTGTACCTACTGGATTAATTCCATTTTTTTTTTATTAACAAATTCCTTACGAACTTTTAAAGTCCATTACGGGAAATATAAATTATAACCAATAACAAACTTAGAATTAACAATTTTTATAAAAATACATAAATTTATGTCTATACATATTTAACGAAATTAATAAAAAAGTCAAATATGTATTATTCAATTAAAAAAAAAAATTAAATCATTTATTTTGTTAAAAAATACAATTTAGTTTGATTTTTTAATAATAATAATTTTTTAATGTTTTTATATATATTTGGTAGGTTATTATGGATCATAATCCCATTGTATAATAATGATCGTTTACCGAAATTACTTCTAATATTTACTGCCAAAAGAGTTTTAGTTTGCCGGGTATGATGATTATGTAAAGTATTAATTTTTTTAAATAATATGATTTTTGATTTTTTTGAGGAATGGTTATTGAAAGCATAATAACACACATTATTAATTTATATAAATTTTCTAAGTTTAAATAACCCAGTGGTTTGTATAAAGTTATTGTGGGTTCCAAAAAGGGAAGCTTGTATATACATTTAATAAGTTTATTTTGTAACTTTTTAAAGGTTTTATTATTGTAGAGGTAGCAGATCCCCATATTGAAAATAAATATTGCAATTTAGAATAAAACTACGGTATCCCTAAAGAAATGACCTTTAATGACAAAAAATGTTCGGGCGAATAAAATGTAATAAACGCCTTTGCCTCATATTTTCAATCAGTTTACGAGCAGGCTATTATACGGGGTGATATATTTTATAATGAGGATCAACACACAGGGTTTGACTTATTGCCGATTTCAGAGGATAAGTTTATAAAAGCAATCTCTAGTTTTTTTTTTTGGCTTTGGCAGGTCTGCCATTCAGCTAGCCGCTAAGTTTTTACAATCTCTAGTTTAAAAAATAAAAAAACCATAGGTCCTGACAATTTACCCAGATTTATTCTAAAGGCGTGCAAAGACTTAATAATTAGACCCCTATTATACAGTGATGGGCTAAAATATGGAACAAATTCATTTAAAAATCAGGTATTCATTTCTTGAAAAAACGCTCGGACACGTCGATTATAATTCTTTCTTCCGGATTTTTTGCCTCAAAAAGAAATTATACCGGGTGTGTCAAAAAGTAGATGTAGCAAAATTTTTTTGTTTTTTAAATAGAACCCCCCTATTTTTACTTATTACCCTAATTCTACGTTAAATTCTGCGCATAATTCATGTAGCATACTCTATCCTTATCTCTAACGGTTTTAGAGAAAAATTACATCATAAAAAAATTCTTTAAAAAAAGGTTAAAAAATTAGTTTATTAGGTGTTGAAAATGCAAACCATTAACTTCTTGACAACATGCTAATCTACTTAAAAACCCTTCTAAAACATTATTTACAGTATTTTCATTAATTTGCCTAATTTCATATCTAATTTTAAATTTTAAGTCTTCCAAATTTTGTGGTTCATCCTTACATCCATACACTTTTGATTTCAAATAATCCCAAAGAAAGAAATCCATGGGTGTAATATCGGGAGATCTTGCAGGCCATTCTATGGGTCCTCTTTTACCTATCCATCGTTCGGGAAATACAGTATTTAAATACTCTCGTACTTGTCGAGCAAAATGAGGCGGAGCACCATCCTGCTGAAACTAAATAGACGCTTCTGGAAGATGAGGCTGATTCGGATTTGGAAAATCCGCTGCTAGTGTGGGAATTAATTAATTTTGAAGAAATTGTAAATACCGGTCTCCTGTAAGATTTCCATCGAAGAAAAATGGTCCAAAAATTCTATCATTTAATATCCCTGCCCAAACATTTACTTTTTGTGGGTATTGCGTGTGCTGTTCTCTCATCCAACGGCGATTATTTGTACTCCAATACCGAAAATTTTGTCTGTTTACCGAACCATTCAAACAAAACGTGGCTTCATCGCTAAAAAGTATGTTGCGATGGAAAAATAGATTTAAGTTGCAAATTTCCATCATAGTTTCACAAAACTGTAGTCGGCGGTCGGGATCATCTTCGTGTAGCTCGTGCAGCAACCTAATTTTGTACGGATGGTACTTTTCTTGTTTCAATACCCGCAACACAGATCGTCGGCTAACATCATTATTAAGGGCTACTTCAGTGGATGCACTATGAGCATTATCTTCAACCTCTAACAAAATGTTCAATTGTGAGTTTTCACTAATTTTTGGACGACCTGGCCGTAGACGATCCTTTACATTCCCTGTTTCCCTGAATTTCTTCTTAATTTTACTTACTGTAGATCTTGTAATCGGCCGTTCTGGATACTTAGCATTAAACAAGTTACAAACTTCTTCTTGACTTCTTGTTTTGTCTCCACATCCAATTAAAATTAAAATTTCGATTCTTTGTGTTTCATTTAAATGCACCATGATCACCGTTTTTCAAAATTATACCTAAACTAATTTTTGATTGACACATGACTTGCTATCGTAGTAACAATTCATTTAAATTTACCTGTTTACCTTTAAGTAGGTACATGTACCTTTTTTTAAAGAATTTTTTTTTATGATGTAATTTTTCTCTAAAACCGTTAGAGATAAGGATAGAGTATGCTACATGAATTATGCGCGGAATTTGACGTAGAATTAGGGTAATAAGTAAAGATAGAGGGGTTCTATTTAAAAAACAAAAAAATTTTGCTACATCTACTTTTTGACACACCCGGTATAATTTATTTTTGAGGCAAAAAATCCGGAAGAAAGAATTATAATCGACGTGTCCGAGCGTTTTTTCAAAAAATGAATACCTGATTTTTAAATGAATTTGTTCCATATTTTAGACCATCACTGTATATCTTTAACTTATCAATAAAAACTAAACTGTTCCCTGATAAACTTAAGGTTGGTCGTATAACCCCCATTTTTAAATGTGGCAGCAAGACAGATGTAAAAAACTATCGACCAATTGCAATTCTCTCAAACATAGCTATAATATTTGAACATATAATAACTAATAGATTAAACTTTTATGTAAAAGAAAAACTATCTAAATATCAGTATGGTTTCCGTGAAGGTCGCTCAACGGTTGGCAATCTTATAGATTTTATAGAATATACTACAGATGCTTTGGCGGAGGGTGCTCAAGTCGACACGGTATATATAGACTTCGCCAAGGCATTTGATAAAGTGGACCATAGTCTGTTAATAGCTAAACTGAGGAGATTTTCATTATCATTAAACTAGTGTTCATTTATAAAATCCTACCTAACGGATAGAACAAACTATGTATCAATTCAATTAGAGGTTGCGGTTCACCCAACTTTCTCGCGACATCTGGCATTCCTCAAGGTTCCAACTTGGGTCCTCTTTTGTTTTTGATTTTCATTAACGATTCGGTGAATGTCGTCAGGAATTCGAAGGTTCTTCTTTTTGCTGATGGTATAAAATTATTTTAAAAAATTGGGGATATTACTGCTTGTAGTCAAGCACGTAGCCAGGGGGGGGGGGGACCAGGGGGTCCGGACCCCCCCCCGAATTTCTCAGAAAATTTATTTTTTTTCAGCAAAATAGGAAAATAACACATAATATTATACATAACTTAAAGAAAATAATTTTTAAAATAAAAATTTAAAATTTTCTATATATAATATCTACGTTTTTTCGGGTTAGGCTATCGAAACTAAGAATTTCCAAGTTTCGAGAGTCAAAAAAGGGCGTGGCACCTAAAAAAAATTTGCCTGCGGCGCATTTTTTAAGATAGAAAGGCCACCCTCATCAAAATCCGAAATACGCCACTGCCGGACCCCCCCCCCCCCCCCCCGAATACATTTCCTGGCTACGTGCTTACTTGTAGTGCTCTACAGAGAGATTTAGATTCATTGTATGATTAGTCCGTGGCAAATCAACTGCCTTTTAATATTGATAGACGTAAACATATCAGGTTCTCCTACTCTAAAAAAACGACTGATTTTGCCTATGCAATCAATGATAATAAAGTAAATTCAGTATCCGAAAAATATGAGCTAGGAGTTTTATTTGACGATAAATTATCATTTAATTCACACATTGAATCAATAGTAAAGCTATCTTATAAAAACCTCGCATTTGTCTTGCGAAATGCTTAACTCTTTACTTCTACAAAAAATTTAAAGGTTCTATTTAATAGCTTAGTTAGAACAAATCTTGAATACGCCAGTATTATTTGGTCTCCACTTTATGCCAAATACATTCAAATGATTGAAAAAATCCAAAAGAAATTTATTCGCATCTCGGACATCTTACTAAAAAAAAATCATGACAGTAGCTATCTTAGTAATCTAAAGCGCTACAACTTAATGACATTACACAATGGGAGAATCTTCAGTAGTAGGTACTGTTTATATATATAAAATATTTAATAACTTTATATATAAATAAGGTGGGTATTTCTATACCTAATAGAACTAGACAACTAGGTTATAGAACTTTTTATTATAAATCAATTAGAACTAATTATCAAAAAAAATCTCCCGTTAGATGTATGATTGTTAATTACAATGAAAATCAAAGATACTGTGACATATTTGGCGATTCTAAAACTTTATTTATAAATAAACTTAAAAAACGAATCTCTAACATAACAGATTCTGTAGATATCTAGAGACTCTCTCTAAAACTCTATCATATTCATTATAAGTATATTGTGCATATATAAGTTAAGTGTGCTCTATTGTATGATATTGATTGTTACTATTAGTTTTACTATTGGATACTATATGTGTAAATGGGTTAATATTAAATTATAAGTATACTACGTGTGTAAGTTAGTGTGCTCTATTGTAGGAAATTGATTGTTACTATTAGGTTCACTAATTAAATACTACATGTACAATTGGGTCAATGATATGTCCTGTATCAACCTGTATTGTGTAGTTTTCAATAAATAAATAAATTAAAGAAAAATAAATATTTTTAATTTACAAACTTACGCTGTATTACTTTGGCTTTCTAACAAAGTTGAAAATCACGAAAAGTATTAATATCGTTTTCAAAATCGTTTTTAATTTAATGTAGTTCTAATACAATTCATTAATAAAAAAAATACTTTTTAAATTATCCTTCACTCTCTCTTTCTCTCTCTCATATCAGTCACTGGCATATAGGAGATATTTGGTATATTCTACTGGCGTTTCCTGTTATAAAAAACGATTTAATGAATCGTTGATAATACGTATGTAAGCTAATTATAATAATAATAAATAGTGTTAATTATTACGCACAATCATTAAAAACGAGTGGCAATAAAATCTATGGTGCGTGCTTGTCGTAAAAGATGTGAGACACGCCGTATCCGAGCTAAAAATCAACTGATTTAAATACTTTGTAGCATATTTGCTTTTTAATAATATAGAATTACCGGTTCTGATGCCTGAGGATTTGTATTTTTCTTTAACTTTTTGGGTACATTGGCAGTACACGCATGCAATATTAGCTTCGTTCGTACGCAGCGGTCAGAAACCGTCAGCAAATTACCAATTAATAAACGTGTTTTAAAAGCGTTCGCACACGACAAATCCCAAACCGCTGACAGAAAATCCGTCGTTCGCAGAAGACAATTTGTAATGTAAACGCAAAGCCAAAAATTTCCAACCACAACTTAACAAACCACGCATGCACAGAGAAAAATTGGAAATTGGTTGATAATTGCTTCTACGAACAAAGCTAATGTGTGTAGGTACCTGGTTTTATATAAAGTGAGACAGCTGAAGTTTCAATGTGCCATGCAGAGCCACTACATCATTTTATAGTTGCCATGGCAATGGTGTAATAAAATTCCTATAAAAAAGGCTCTATACAGTGTGACCACTGTAGGTTGGGCCGTTTTTAATATTTTTTATTTTTCCGGGGGGCTTATCGCGAAAAAGGTGCAAAACGATTTAAAACTAACGTGTGCAAAATAGTATTCCATTCTGATAAGTCCTTCTGCCTCCGGATTGTAGGCAAAGTTTCGAAATTTTTGCGTACCCACTAAACCACTAAACCACCTAATGTTTATGAATTCTGAAATTATGTTTTGTCTTTTTTATTTTTCTAGTACATAAAGAAAACTAATAAAATTGTGTGTTTTATTTTATAAATATATATTGTTTGTCCGTGGTTGCCTTGCTGTTATGTTTTAAAAAAAATCGACTTTTTTTATTAAATTCGCTATTTTCAAAGCCAATCCGGAGGCATAAGTTGAAATCCAACCTCAACCATATTTTACGTGTGCTCTAAATATATCATGAGGCACTCTTTTCGCGATGAGCCCAAAGGAAATCGGCCAATTTTTTTTTTTTACATATAAAACGGCCCAGCCTAGTGACCAGTAAAGTCCGCATCATATGGGATTTTTTTTTATTAGTAACTTTATTCGAAATTTGACTTTGGCATCACGTTCTGCTTCGATCGAGATGAAAATTAAGCAAAAAAATAGTATTCACGTGTTTCGCATTATCTGTCAAATTTTAATTTTTTCCAAAAAAGAATTCAAAAGTGGGGTTATTTCTGAAAATATCGAAAAAACTTATAAAAAAAAGTTTTTTTAAATGCAGTTTCTAGCCCACATTCATAATTTCAGCTGCATAAGATAATTTTGATTTTTTACCCGCCACTAAAATTTATTTTTCACTTAATGACACTGTGTTCTTTTTTGTCTTAATATTAAGGTCTATTACTTTCAGACACAAACTACGTTTTCAAAAATACTTATTTTATGAAGTTACCTTATACAGGGTCAAAAACAAATAAACTTTGCATCACATGCGACCAAATTTTAATAGCCCAATTTTGAATTTGTAGAAAAACACTCATTTTTTATGGCGCTACTTTAAAGAAAATGTATCTGAAATAAAACATTGTCAAAACTAAGAAGTTTTATGTAGGTTGCGTTGAGTCTTATTTTGCAAAAGTGGTGCAATTACAAAATATGGGTAAAAAATCAAAATTATCTTATGCAGCTAAAATTTTTGCATGTGGGCTAGAAACTGCATTTAAAAAAGCTTTTTCTTATAACTTTTTTCGATACATTCAGAAATAACCCCACCTTTGAATTATTTTTGGAAAAAATTAAAACTTGACAGATACCTAATGCGAATTACGTGACTATTATTTTTTTGCTTAATTTTCATCTCGATTGAAGAAGAACTTGATGTCAAAGTCATTTTGGATATGTTTTTTTCTTGTTTATAAGCTGGTTTATGCGTCTGGTAATGTCATTTCTTAACAATTTTAAAGGACATAACTGTTATCTCTAATCTAGAACTTTTAAATGCAACCAAACAAATATCATTTTATATTGCCATATTCGTTTTATTCTTTTTGTTGACCTAATTTGACCCAACTGATCTGACTTCCCTCTGACACTTTGTTTTGTTTTATTATTTAAGCCAAATATAGAGTGGAATTTTTGATTTTAGAACCGCAAGCTACGGGATTTTAATTGTTTAGTTAATAATGTACCTACTAAGTTAGGTTTTTTATTTTAGGTCTGATGATGCCCGAAAGGGCAAAACACGTGTAATTTCAATTAACTTAGGACTTTTAAGAATTTTATAGAGTTTTTGCTAAGTAACTTTCAATTGGCATATTAAAAAATAAATATAGTTTAAAAAAACTAAAAAACACGCTTTAATAATTAATCAAACTAAAAAGCGGAAAATAAATATAGTTTAAAATAATTCTTGAAATTCTTAATATAGGCAGAAAATAATAATGAACGATAAACATTAGTATTATTATGAAAAAAGCGTGGGGTGCTCGATATACGAAAAATATAGCACAAATCGCCCCACGCTTTTTTTTCACTGCAATGCAAATGTTTATGGTTCATTATTATTTTCTGTCTATATTAAGAATTTCAAAAATTATTTTAAACTATATATATTTTCCTATTTTTAGTTTGATTAATTATTAAAGCTGTTTTTTTAGTTTTTTTAAACTTTATTTATTTTTCATTTTTTAGTTTAAGTTATTGTTAAAAAAAAATTGTTTGAGTAAATTGAGCTAGATTAGTAGATTATTGTATTGTCAGAGGTTCTTGATAAGTCTCCAATATTTAAATTAAATCTGACCGTTTAAAGTGGGTCAAAATCGGGTTCAAAGAAGTCGGTTACAATTAAATATACAGTGTGTGTATAAAGTCTGGAAACGGCTTAATAACATCACAATTTACTGGCCGATTTAAACCAAATTTGGTACAGTTGTGTAAGAGGATCTAACGCACCGAATGACGATATTGGCATTGTTGCCAGCTTTTTAGTTTGTCTGGAATTCGAACGAATTTTATATTTTTAAATATAATACCCAGTATATTTTTACATTTTTAAATTCCACATAAAATTATAATTATTTTTTATTAAATGCATTATTAGTCTATACTTCACATTTTCCGAGATATTGACTCTCGAAAAGTGACATTTTTGAATTTTGACAGCTTATAACTTTCTAACAGTACGTCTTAGAGCAAAACGGCTTAGATGTCCCTATCTTCAATTTTTATTATCTTCCCAAAAAAATCAACTTCCGGTTAAACCGGATGCATCTCGAAAGCAGGAAATATAGTTGTTCCGGTTTAACTGGAAGATAATTTTTTGGGAAGATAATAAAAATTGAAGATAGGGACATGTAAGCCGTTTTGCTCTAAGACGTACTGTTAGAAAGTTATAAGCTGTCAAAGTTTAAAAATGTCATTTTTCGAGAGTCAATATCTCGGAAACTATGAAGTATAGACTAATAATGCATTTATTAAGAAATAATTATAATTTTATGTGGAATTTAAAAATGTAAAAATATACTGGGTGTTATATTTAAAAATATAAAATTCGTTCGAATTCCAGACAAACTAAAAAGCTGGCAACAACGCCAATATCGTCATTCGGTGCGTTAGATCCTCTTACACAACTGTACCAAATTTGGTTTAAATCGGCCAGTAAATTGTGATGTTATTAAGCCGTTTCCAGACATACTGTACAGGTGAAGCTAATAAAAGCGCGTTAATAATAAAATTCAGTGTACAAGTCCAATATACAAGGTTCTTTAAAAAAACACTTAATACAATTTTAATGTAAAATTACTAGGTGAGCCAATATTTGAAGGTTGCCAAATTTACATAGGATTTCCTATGGCCAGTCTGACGGTACACTATATTATGAAAAAATTTTCTATAGAAATAAACAAATTTCCTATGGCCAGTCTGACGGTACGGTATATTATGAAAGATTTTTCTATAGAAATAAACAAAAACTATTGTCACATCGGTAGTATATTAAAATGCTCCGAAAATAAAAATTAATAATAAATTTTAAACAGTCACTACCTCAGTTATAAAAGACCATAATCCCAGTCCTGCAACAGAAAGATGGGACCACCTCGAAATCGATTTCAGAGATAGTGGTCGTCAGATAGTGCGCTGCTATTAACAAGCTCCTGTCTTGCCTGCTACTGCTGCAGCGTATATGCCAAGTCGGCATCAGATCAATCAGTCTTGCCAGCAGTATATTTTCCTGAAACTTATCTCTCATTGGACGCATTACGGTTTAATTAAAACGCCGAAAAAGGAAATAATAAAATTTTGCAAACGTGCGTTTTTAATATTCTTAAAGATAATTAAGATTTATTGATAATACCTTACATAATCTGAATTTTTACATAAATAAGGTTTATATAATACAATATACATGGTGGAATTTTTAACTGAAATAAATTCAGTATTAGGAAGTCTCTTTCTTTACTAAAAAATGCAGAACTACTGCTGCGTTTGGTTTGGCATACTTTTCGTGTCTTCATGAAATTTACTCCTCTTTCTGGGGTAGAAACAGCCCCCAACTTTTTTTTTTCAAATGAATAATGATATAATATCGTCGTTCATTTGACTAAGTGGCGTATATCATTTTAGTTAACTTTCCAGGAGAGCCTTTTAAAGATTTTAGTATATTTGACTTGCTCGTTATTCTGGAACTAAAACGCATATAATAATCAGCTTAGATATATCGATGAGTCCTTAGAACACTTTGGCAAAGGTATCTATGAAAATGTAATATTACTATCTACAGAAGAGATATGGCTAAAAAACATATATACGCTACTCTGTAAAATTATTTTTATTGCATTTTGATATACGCCTATTGCATTTACCAATATACATACGCCTATTAGTAAAATAATTTATTGCTCAATTTTTATATAAGCCGGTATATTTCTTAAGCATGTATCATACATTATTATACATTAAGACTACTGGTTTTAGTATTTATAAACCATTTAAATCCTTGCCACTTGAAAGACCGATTTCTTCTTTAATGTCCTTACTTATTATCTCTTTCAAATGAATTAGCGGTAACTCATCTTCCGAATCGTAATCATTTATATTTTTGACTGCCACAGCTGTTCCATAGTACCATTTTTTTATATAACATTTTAACCTGGCTCCCTTCTTGTAAAGTCTTATCTAACACTACCAACTCATTGAAATTGACTACATTTTGTCCCATTCCTCCAGTTAACGAGTACATCAATTTTTTTACCAATAAAGTCAATAATGTATACTATGCAATAGAACACCAAAACAGTGAAACTTTGTCACGCTAATTTAAAACAACGGCTAATTTTGAGGTTGAAATCTTATTGGCATACGTCCTCAAACAGGCGGATATAGGCATATACTTCTCATAAAGTACAATGTTGCCATTTGACATAGGTTTACTGATAGACGTACCTATATAATATATGCCCGTTAGCGAAAGCGATCCTAGCGCTTATTAGTCGTACGCATAAACGAAAAAACGGAATAACTTTTAAACCGTTGAGAATTGAAATACGCCACTTAGCGAGCGCATGCCCCATGTCAATTCACATATACCACCGTAAAAATCGAAATATCGCATTTTTGCATATACGCCACTTAGTTAAATTAACGACGATATGTATGTATTGTGATTTCTGGTGGGAAAGGGATAACGACCCACTATTTAATTTTACATTTCAGTACCTAATCTAGAAAGCCAGAAAATAGTATTATATTAAAGTACACGTTTCATAAGAAGCGGTTTTAGCGCACTCGTCTATTTAAAAAACGAGCCATAAAGTGGCGAGTTTTTTTATTGACACGCGCGCTAAAACGCCTTATGAAACATGTGCTTTATACATTTTTTTCTATTTCACCTTTTATAATTAAGAAAAATACATTTTAAAAAGAAAATAAATCCTTCAAATTTTGTAAATTTGTATGTCTAAATTTTATGTTGGTAATACTATTTTTTATCATAGTAGCCTCTGGACAACACAAATTATTTTGCAAACTGTCATTTTTTGATTTATTGACCCATTTTCACCACGAGATTCTAAAGTTATTTTAGCGATTTGAAATTGGACGGAATACGTTGTGTGATCCTTGTACATTCGGTACATATACAGAGCGTTCGGAAATTCGGGAGATTTTGCTACTTTTTTTCGAATTTCAAGAGACGTGATTTTACGTCACGGCATTGCAATTTAGTATAAAGAAGATGGAAAATTCAAATAAAGTTGAATTTAAAATCGACATTGGAAGGTTAGTAGATTGAATTTTGGATAGGATTTGGCAGAAAATGATAGCTTGAAGCATCTACAAAAGTTTGATTTATAGATTTATACAACCAACATACGTGACTGTTATCCACACAGAATAAAAAAGTAAGTTATCACGCTATTTTTCCTCTGCGAAAAATGGGTTTTCTCGTAAATCACAAAGGCTGCGCAAGTCAATGAAATAAAACATTTAAATGTTACCAACATCAAATAACGAAAAAACGCGTATCGAAATAGCTTCATTACGATACGCAAATGCGTATCGTACTGAGCTTATTATGAACGTGAAATAGAAAAAAGAAAATAATATGTTATTGATAGAGGGAAGTCGGTGAATTGTGCGCACCTAAGAAAAAAAATTGATATTTTTTAAATAAAATTTTTTTACAATGGTTCATGGAATTCTGAAATTTGGCATAGATGTTCTTCTTTGTATAGGTTACGGTCCAAATTAACAAAATATTACAAAAGAAGATATTCTGGGCCTAGGGACAAATAAGATAAAAAAAAACTGCCACCGCGCACGATTGTCCACCCTAGGCGGTTAATTATTGTGCGCACTAATGAGGGCAATTATGCGCAAGCAGAAAACGCTTAAAAACTATACGATGTAAAGGGTAGAATGAAAACAAGTGATACAAAATACATTATATATTTATTGCAAACTTAAAAACCATAAATTTTTCGTAAATCTTCTTCAGATTAGCAAATAATTTAGTGACCTGTACTTCGTTGAATGCTGATTGTAGGGTAAAGATAAGGGTTTTCACACCTATTTTACCTTAACCCTATAATGTATACTTAAGATTCGTAATTAGTATTTATTATTCTTAAAATCACATATTTCATTGCACAGGGTATAAACCCATACCGCATGGTAATTATTATTAAACATTAGACTATAACAATAATAAACACTATCGGGTTCAAGTTTAAGTTCGAATTAGGTTTAGTATTTATAAAGACTGATTAGATATAGGAAACGAATAGAAGAAGAGTAGAATAAGAAATAGTCATAGACTGTATATAATACAAAATGTAGTGTTAAGTCAATATACATTTTTATACAGATCCTCTAAGTTCTTAATTCACAAGTAAACCCGATAGTTCCAGTACAGGATATTCGGTTTATGCTTGTTGGTTCTGGTTTTCTTAGAGAAATTTGGTTGTTCCTTTTTAAGAACTGATAGTACCAGTCTTTTCCTGCCATTTTCGTTGTAGCATTGAAGTTATTTTGGATAGCTAATGCATAGGAATACGCTAATCGTCGGAGTTAAATTCTTGATATACCATAAAAGAGTTTAGTCATTTTTAATACATGACTAGCCATATTTATCCTGTTCCTGCTTCTGTGAAAAAATAGGATGCCGTCCCATTTGAGATTTCTCAATATCATGTCTTTCATCATGCTTTCTTCCTTTTGCGAATTGTGGATTCAGGTATTCCAAACCTTCTTCCAGCATCTCTAATTGCCTCACCGTTTGCAACAAATAATAGAGCTTTTTTCATTTTATCTGCGTCCCAGGTAGCTTTATTTGTTTTGCGGGTATACTTTGGCATCTAAAACAATAAAAGGAACATGTATTTTCATACTAAATTCTACTAGAAGTTCTTAGGTTTAAAAAGGCGGCTAATTGTGCGCATCGCGCACCATTAACCGACAGGGACAAAATGGTAACAAAAATTCATAAAAATAAAATTGTACGTTATTTACCTTAAATAAATTGCTACAATAACAATCTTAACCACACTGATTATTTTAGGATACTTTCCGAAACAAAAATGTTCTTATTTACAAACTTATGGCTTATTTTCACACGCACAAATAATAATGTAAACAACCCGATAAACCGCCAAACACGAGCCACGTATACGGATTTGAACGAACAAGAGGCGTTTTCGATTGGTATTACGGTGCGCACCGTTAGCCGCCGCGCACGATTATTCGACTTTCCCCAAAGGTTGTTTATTTACCGTATTCTAATGGTCATGTTATTTTTGGTTTAGAAAAAGTGAATACTTATCTGTTCGGTAATACCTTAATCCCTAGATTATTTCCTTTCGGGTTACCTAAAACCTAAGCTTATGTAACAAAGTTAGAAAATTTAAAGGAACTTAGGCAACGACTTATACACGAAATTTACCAAATAACCCCCGATAAGGCACATATTATAATGACAAGGATGAATTTTAGAATTTTACTTACTTTACCAAGGTTTGTTTAGACACTATTGTTGCCCAAGAGTCGAGATCCGCTCCTCGTGATTTAAGACGCGAGGGCTATTCTGCCGCAACGCGGCATAATTTCAATAGCTGCTTTTTAAAGGGAAAATGTTTAAAAGTTTTAAGCTTATACTTATACGTATACTAGGTTAAAAGGCGGTAAAGGCAAATTACTTATCAAAAAGACAGTAAGTTTAATATTACTACATGGGTAATACAAAATAATAGCGCAATATCAAAGGATACTAGCCAAAAAGGCGGTATTTCTTACCTATTTTGTCATATACCGTCTTTTTCGTAATTATCGGTTTATTACTTTCTGATGATTTACTAGGACAAAATACATATCGGGATTATTTTAAAGTAAAAAAATAAAATATACGTTTATATGTATCTTAAAACGCAATTAAAAAAATATATCAATATAAAATATTAATAAATAAATAAAAAGGTGTTCCAACCTATCGGGGATAAACGAAAATGTTTTTGGCGTTTTTCTCGAAACTATGATATTGACGTTTGCCGCCTTCTTTATTAGGACGGCAGTATTAGCTGTCTAAACCGTGGTTAAGTTAATTTCTTTTCACTACTCACATATTTACAGAATTTGTAGAATCTTGAGAAGGGCTACTACGACCAAAAGATATATACCGGGTGTTTCTCAAAAGACGTTCAACCCTATAACTTTTTTATATTTATAGATATTATGAAATTTTGTTTTCTTGACGTTTACTCCATTTTTCCAAACAATTTGATACATACACTCCTATATGCTATTTTAAAATTGACAATGAAAAATTGGCCTTAAATCCCAATTGCAAATTTAAAAGCGTTATATGCATTATTGTCGCCCGCTCTTTTCTAAAGAAATATAAAGGCGGCTTTGAAAAACAATGGAATGGTTTTGAAAAGCAATATGGTTTTAATGTAAAGTTGTAATGCCATTAGTTTATAAAACATTCAATCTTGCGGCTTCAAAAGATTTTTTCTGGTCACTCCAAAAATTAGGATCATATCAATTTGTTCATTTCTAGTAAAACTAACCATTTTATCTGATTTACAATGTAAGTTTAGTAAATGACATTACAATTTTAATTTAAACCCATATTGGTTTTCAAAACCATTCCATTGTTTTTCAAAGCCGCCTTTACATTTTCTTTGTAATTGGGACTTTTTTCGTGTCAATTTTAAAATCGCATAGGAGTGTATCGTATCAAATTATTGGAAAAAAAATGCTCGTTTTAAACATATTCTAGTGAACTACTATCGTTCCATTTGGAAAAATGGAGTAAACGTCAAGAAAACAAAATTTCATTTTTTAAACGTTTGTGAAACTTAGAAAGTCAATTATTATGACATAATTTTATATTATTTACTTGACTATAAATTAACAGATTTAATTAATTTAAAAATGTTAAAACACGTCAAAAAATTACAAGTGATTTGCATGTCATTTTACTTAGAATGTTATGCTGAATCTTAATAAGTAAAAATATACAAGATGTCCCATTTAAAATACTAAAGTCAAGGTCACTTCCGGTCAAACCGGAAGTGCTAACAAATTGAAAATTATGCCAATAGATAAAGACTCGTCTCTTATGCATAATCTCAAAATTTCATTTTTATACCTATAAAATATAGAAAAGTTATAGGGGTGAACATCTTTTGAGAAACACCCGGTATATCCTATTAGACTGTAATAACTCCAGGATTTGATGGCTAGCTTCCAGGAGGGTTCAAATAAAAGCGTTGGTTCATCTTCTAGTTATAATGTATTCTGTCTATAGTAATTAGTGTCTACATACAAAAAGGCTGTTCCCTTTAGGAACTGCTTAGTACACACAATTAATGATGACATTATGGTTACGAAATATATTAATGAGTATCCTAACTAATAACAATATAATATGCTAATACAGGGTATTTTACCTCCATATTACACCCCTCCCCCGGGATAATTAAGGAATTTACGTTTGTTTTGAAATAATGGAAATTCCTGTTATTGGTAATATGCAAGTAATTGTCCCGTCTAAAATAATAATTACACTTAAAACAACCTATAACTTATTCATAAACAATTCAACATATAGGAAAAGAAAAGGAAAAGGAGGAAAATAGAGTAGTTGAAACAAGAATAGTCAAGAATAGAATACGAAAGTAGGGCCCTTTTTAATACTAATTTATTCTATAGAAATTACTTAATTATGTTACTTACCTATAATATAACTTAGTTCTATTTTTATGGATTAGAATCTCCTTATTATCTTTTAACAGTTTTACATTTGGAGATTTGTCCTTGATAACTACATACGGACCCAGAAAACAAGGACTTTCAATTTTGTTTCCAATTTCATTTTTTACAAGTATTAAATCGCCTTTTTTATATTGAATAGGATTAATTTTTTCGTCATAACTTTGCTTTCTCTTAATTTTTGAATTTATTAAGTTAGCTCTTGCATCCTCATGAGCCTTTTGTAACCGATATTTTAACTCTCTAGGGTAATTTTCAAAATTATTGTAGATGGGTTTCAAGATATTACTTAGATTACTAGGAATCTGACATTTTTTACCAAATACTAGTTCAAAAGGAGTATATTTAGTTTCAGTGTGGACTGTACTATTATAAGAAAAACACCAATAAGGAATCCATGTGCTCCACGCAGCATCATTATTTTCGGATTGAATTCTTAAATAGGCACCCAATACTTTATGTGAATTTTCTAACGAATCATCAATGCTTTCATGATGGTATGCCGTAAAATGAATTTTATTTATTTTTAAAAGTTTACAAACCTCACTCATAGTGGAAGATACAAATTCAGAACCCCGATCCGTTGCAATTTCCTGTGGAATTCCATATCGTAAGACAAAGTTTTCCACAAACGATTTTGCCACAGATACAGCGTCTTTATTTTTCATAGGATATGCCTCCACAAATTTTGTTAACTCACACTGTAAAGTAAGGATGTATGTAAATTCATTAACATCTGTTGGTAGTGCTCCTACAATGTCTAAATATACTTTTTGAAAAGAATCATTGGCTGTTATTGTAATAACCATGGGCTGTCTAGTATAACGATTGCAACGCTTTTGTTTTTGACAGTCGTCGCCTCTTTTTACAAAGTCTGCAACGTCGATAACTAGACCTGGCCAAAAGTAATACTTTTTTATATTATTTGTGATTCTGTTTATGCCCGCGTGTCCACTTGTGAGAAGTAAATGAAAACCATTCAATAATTCGTTTCTCATCCTTATCTATCACGTCATTAACTCCTTGTACAATATTTATAGGGGGCCCCCCAATTAGGTTCATTATTTATTTCTTTACCTATCCATTTAATAAACCTTTCACTACTCTTATTTTTTTAAATATATAATTTTTTATCTTTGCCCTCTTAGTTATTTCGGCCAAATCTCTCAACATTCCGTCTCGCGTCAATGCCGATCGAGTATTTTGACTGAAGTACAAACTAAGTTGCAATGGAACATAATAAAAACTCCCCAAGTGGTCAGTTATATCTTTTGACAATGTTTTAATTTTTGATGATGTCGTTAAAACTAATTCGGTGCAATTTTTAGGTTGTTTAAGAACTTCCACAATATTTGGTTGATCAGGCCAAATACTAGGATTATCCTTTTCCAACACACAATCTTGCTCTTTCAAACTCTTACACTGTCCTCGGGTCATAACAGCAATCATGTCATTGTTCATGCTTTTTAATTCGTCAGATGTCAATAGAATTCTTGACAGCGCATCAGCCGTAACATTTTCACTTCCTTTCACATATTCAACATAAAAATCATACCCCTCAAGGCCTAACCTAAATTTTGTTAACCGGCTAGATGGGTCAGTAAGGCTAAATAAGTACAATAAAGGCTTATGGTCAGTTACTATTTTAAATCGGCGTCCATATAGGTATGGTCGAAAATGCTTTACAGCTCAGTAGATGGCCAGAAGTTCTTTGTGAATAATAGGGTAATTTAATTCCGCTTTATTTAAACTTCTACTGGCGTACGCCACTGGTCTGTTATTTTTATTCGACAGCACTGCTCCAATAGCCGCCTTCGACGCATCAGTTTGAAGTATAAATTCATTTTTTCCTGTGAAATCAGGGTATTGCAACACTGGATAATGACTTAACGCGTTTTTCAGAATTTTAAAACCGTTCTCACATTCATCCCTCCATTCAAACCTTTCTACATAATTTATTTAGGGGAACGGATAATTCCGCAAATTTTGGAATAAACTTTCTGTAGTAATTGGCAAAAGCCACAAAACGTTTAACTTGGTCCGAGTTTTTTGGAACCGGATATTCATCTAAAGCTTTAATTTTGTCAGGATCAGGAAATATTCCTTTATCACTAATAACACTGGCCGACAAGATTTTTCTAACACAGGTCAGCTCTTTATTTTTAAAATAGAAATACCCTTCTAATAATAGAAAAAATATTGGAAAAGCCCCAATACATACCATTTTTCAATAGCTTAATAAGGCCATTTTACATTAGCTGGTAGTCAATTTAAATAGGGGGGTTAAAAATGCATGCATTTTATAACAGAAAAATTACCTGAACTGTAGGAATTTTAGTAGGACTTTAGGGAGGATTTACAAAATATTGCTGTTTTCATTGTTTGTGGGACAGTCGTGCAGTAGATCAGCATTATGTAATAAAAGATTGGCCAGAAAGAAGTGAATTTCAGCCGGGATCTCAAAATGTTAAGTTTGCACCTCTTGTAGACCCCAAAAAAGTCCTTCTGCCTCCTCTTCACATTAAACTTGGGCTGATGAAAAACTTTGTGAAAGCTATGAATAAAGACGGTGATGGATTCAAATATACCTAATACAAGTCTTTCCCCAGTTAAGTGATGCCAAATTAAAGGAAGGCATTTTTATTGGGCCACAAATCAGAAAATTGCTGGACGATGTTAACTATACAGAGAAGCTTACTAGGCAGGAACTCAGAGCATGGAACTCATTTGTTAGTATAGTAAGGGGATTTTTGGGCAACAATATGGATGCAAACTATCAACAGTTAGTTGATGAACTTTTAGATTCCTACAAATCGCTTGGTGCCCGAATGTCATTAAAAATTCACATCCTCCATTCCCATCTGTCATTTTTTCCTGAAAATTTGGGAGCTGTCAGTGACGAGCAGGGTGAAAGGTTCCACCAGGATATCAGGACAATGGAAATTCGCTATCAAGGACGATGGGATCCAGCCATGATGGGTGATTCCTGTTGGTTTTTGAAAAGAGAAGATATGACCCCTCATAAAAGGAAAAAATAAAATTTAATTACTGTGTTCAGTTAATATTTTTAATGTTTGTGTTTTTCTTAGATGTAAGGTATGTTTAGTAGGTATAAAAATTTAAATATAGTCGATATACACAGTTAGAAAATTCTTAAATTATTATTTCATTAGATATTAAATATTGTAACATTAAATGTGGTACTATAAATGTAACAAGAAAACGTTACGTGTTACAACTTTTTTTTCTCATTATCGTATTTGGATAGGTCCATTCTACTACAATATGCTATTTAGCTTTGTGTTACAACAAAAAAAAAAAAATTTTGTCGGCCAGTGTAATGTGACCTAAATAAAGAATTTCTTGTCTTAAAAATTCGCATTTTAAAGGGTTTAATTTAAAATTTACTTTTCGAAGCCTATTAAAAAGGTTTTTGTTATGTTCCTGAAGGTTTCTTCCAAATACTATTAGATCGTCAAGATAAACAAAGCATTTCTCGTAGTTTAAACCCGCCATTGCAACTATCATTAATCGACTAAAGGAACTCGGGCTTACTTTTAGGCCCATTGGAAGTCTTTTCATTTGCATCTTAAAAAAATTTTTACCAATTATACCATTGGTATGACATTCCAACGAATCAAATACATAAAACTTTTCTCTAAATTCTACATTTTCAATAATAAGCTGTAAATATACATAACCTATGGAATACACTCTACCACCTATGCCTTTAATTTCTAGCCTTTCCTTATGTAAAGGTATTCTAGAATCCAAATGTTTTAACTTAAGCGCACACAATGATGCTCCCGTATCTATTAAAAATCCTAATATTTTGTTTATAAAAAGAAACTAAATTTGAGTAATTTTCGGAATAAGTAAAAATATTATCATGAATGTATTTATCTTTGGGCACCAAAAAACGTTTGCTCTGTAGAATCATTATACGGTAACGTTTCCTGACCTGCATTAATGTTCGGATCAGCAAAATGTATTTGTCTTCAAACGTTTCCACGATAACCTCGCGTGAACGACCGTCCTCGGCGTCCCCCTTGAAAATGCTAACTTTGCGGATTCCTATTACCGTTACTTGATAGCGAATTATTTTGCTGAAAATTTGAATAACTATTATTTCTATAAGTGAAATTTCTATTAAAATTATTATTTAAAAATCTTCCGGAGCTTCTTGCTCTGTTAAAACCTGTAGCCAAATTTCTGTTATTTCCTCTTCCTCTAAACACATTAAAAATTTGTTGATTATTGTTTTGAAAAGAAATTTCCTCATCTTGTGCCGCTCTAATGGCATCTTTTAGGAACTCAAAGTTTCTAGCAGAGATAATTGTGCTAAGTTTTTGATTTCTAAGGCCATCTGCAAATCTTTTTACAGCTACTTTTTCATTTATGGGTCTTAGAATGTCAAAAGCTCCTGAATCACCGCCTGCTTGGGAAATTGTTAAGTTCACAAGAATATTCTCGAGATTCTTCCCAAATTCAGAAATCGATTTATCGCCTTGTTTTGCAGAAAACAATTTTGCCTGAAGGGCCTGTAGGGATTTTTTAGTTAAAAGATGTTTCTTTATATCGCCCAATAAGGAATCCATAGCATGGTAACTAGGTTTTAATCGCAATTTTGCATTATTTTAAATTCGTGTTTTTAAAATAAACTTAATTAAAACACGCTTGCCTGCCTCGTTAAGCATAGAATCATAAAATTCAGCAGCTTCGATTAATTTAAGGGTAATAGTTTCCGAGTCATCCATTACAGGTAAGAGGCTCGTGGCCACTTTCAGATCAAACGCCGACATATCCGAACCTATACTTTCCGCGATTTGCTTATTAAAGCTTTTAATTCAGTACTTGTTAAGTAGGTCCCTATTTCAAATTCCTATTATAATACAATTTACTAAATTCTAAAACTTACAAGTAAAAATTTATAATTGCTTATTTGCTAATTTTACATTTCCCTGTTTCATAAAATATGTCCATTTCCATTATTTCTATTTCCATAATTTATACTACTGTAAGGTAATATTTCCATTCCATCTTTTATAATTACCCTAAAAAACCTAAAAAATATTATTTTTTTTATACTTCTTGCTCCGCCGTCAATTCGTCCCTTGATCTTCTTAACTCATTTTTGTTAATTTCTCGACGAATTGTTTTTAGGAATTCTTTTCGATAACGTAGAACCATATTATATATTTTATGCAAAAAAGGATAACTGCCACTACAAGTGTTATCAAAAGGTACTCTGATAGCGAGAATCCGCTATTTGACATCTCACTTTTTGCATCTCCATTTGAGGTCTGGTTACTACTATTTCCTCTTTCGACTTCTACCCATTTTATTCCATCTCACTTAACCCTTAAAGTTTAGGGGCTGGCAGGATCGCCATGTAATAACTCCAGGATTTGATGACTAGCTTTCAGGAGGGTTTAAATAAAAGCGTAGGTTCATCTTCTAGTTATAATGTATTCTGTCTATAGTAATTAGTGTCTACATACAAAAAGGTTGTTCCCCTTGGGAACTGCTTAGTACACACAATAATTAATGATGACATTATGGTTACGAAATATATTAATGAGTATCCTAACTAATAACAATATAATATGCTAATACAGAATGTTTTACCTCTATATTACAAGACAGCCAAGCTGCCCCCAAGGCATGTAGAACTGTGAAGCACTAACCCGTAAAAGATTCAAAATCTATATTCAACGCGGTGACAACCTCCCGCATGACAAACTTGGAAGAAAACCACTGGACCGTGTAGAAGGATCAAACCAGACTGTTGTAGCCAGAGAGTAGACAATAAGCCAGAAGGCTGCAGTGTTAGAAGCTGGGGCCACATATCCGACCCCCGCCTTTAACCAACTAACCAACAAATTTATTCTTACAGTAGGTATTAATAAAAATGCATTTATTCAAAAATCATTTATAAATATTTCATTGCGTTCCAAACATATATAAGACACATTATATAGAGCGTTAGAACCTTGTATATGGTTTCAGTACAACCATCTCTAAAGCGAAGAGACGTCGGTCGCGACTATGATTTGGATGGGTGACCGCTTGGAAACTCGGGTTGTTGAATAGAACAGATGTGGCGTTCCCAGGAATAATAGTGAAAAAATAAATATTCATGCTGTTTTCGCAGAATCAAAAAATCAAGTTACCTCTTTTCAAATAGATTGTTTTCATTAGTAAAACTATGGTCAATAAATTGGAAAGGTATTGAAAAAGGATTTCTTAGGTTAATAATCGGTCAATAATGGCCGTTTTATAGGCTAGTAGTGAAAAAATAATAACCTCCAACCTCCTTTAATTGGTAGGTATGTATTTTAAAAGTAAAATTAATTAATAGATCTATGTGTTAAACGATGTTTTATTATCGTAAAAACTGTTAGGAACATTTGCATGTTTCGCATATTTTTTAAATGTACTATTAATAATTAAGGTCCCCGAAAAGGCTTATGCTAGTTCCACCGCTGCCAGCTTAGACTGAAAAATAGAGGTTTACTTACAAAAATACAATATATGTTGTACTGTAGAGAAAGACTTTATGCTTTTCTTTTCCCTATATCATTCAACTCCACTTTGAGTATGGACTACTTCTTCAAAACAATATTTTGATTTTTAAAAGTTACAAATATCACAATTTAAATGTAATAAATCAATGGAAATAAGTTAAATTATCTAAAAATATGTACCGATACAAGCTGTATAAAACACCCACGCTTCTAAATTAATACATTTTATGTAAAATCATACAACAGGAGTGCTACTCCTGCACACATATTATAATTTAATTACCATGTAACACTTGTAAAAATCGCAAGCCATATAAATCACCACTTGTTTCTAAAGCAATTAAAGTTAAATATCATTCAGTTGCTGAAGTAGTAAAGCACCTGTACCAAGCGGTAACACTTTATTCTCATTATAGACCTTCACCGCAAAGGAAATGCAGAAGAAAAATATACTTTTTTAAATTTATAATATAATAAATTTGCGACTGTAATACTGTAAAGGGCAGTTTTTTGTTAATTTTTGGTCTCTAAATGCGAAAATGATCATAAAAACGTCCTAAAAACTAAGGTTTTTTTTTTTATTAGCTTAATATGTTTGTTTGTGTTAATCAAAATAGTTTTATGGAAAAATTAGGATTTGCAGATAACCCGGACGAATGACTTTTATTTATAGATTCGTTTAAAATAAGTTTAAAAGCAGTTCTGCTTTATAATTGCAACAAAAGACCCTCTATTCCTCTTGTACATGCAGTTGATCTGACGGAAGCATACGAAAGTATGTCACTTATTCTACCGTGCGAGCAAAAATAGTTTGCATCAAAGAGGGCATGAATTAAAAAACGCAGGGCTTGGTTTAGATCACAATGATATGGGGACGATATATCTAACCAAATCTAAGTAAAAATTTTGTCAAATTCATATTATGACATAATATGCCAAACTAATGAGTAATAAAATAAGTAGACAAATACAAATTTATTTTTGTTGTTTACAAAATTAGCAAAGTAAGAAGAATATACAGAAAGAAAAATAATTACATAAATTGCTGAAATTGGCCACCGCCATGCTCCAGGCATAAATTCACACGTCTCTTCATATTTTCGAAAGTGTTGACCAGCATCTCTGGAGAAATGTTACCACATTCTTGGATAATCCTCTCTTGTAATTGTTCTAAATTTGCAACTGGTGTTTTAAAAATAGTGTTCTTTAAATGAGGAAAAACGAAGTAATTCATAACCGTTAAACTTTAACGTTAAATTCAATGTCTGATCGAAAACTGATCAATTTGTCGTCGAAAATATTGCGTAAGTAGTTAATAGTTTCGGCGGCTGTACGGGCGGTTGCACCGTCCTGTTGAAAATATCCAAAACGTAGTTCGTCGTCAAGTAATTGCTTCACAAATGAATTTAAAATATTGTCTCTATACCGCTGTGCTGTAACTGTGTCATGGAAAAAAATAGGACCAACAATTCTTCTTCGGAAAACAGCTAACCAGACACCAACTTTTGAGGGTGCAATGTGGACTCTACAAAAAATGGGGATTTTCACTACTCCACATGCGTGTATTCTGAGAATTCACATAACCGGAGAGGTGGAACCAGGCTTTATCCAAAAAAATGTCAGGTCTAATAAATCATTTATTTCCAATAAATTTTGGGTAAACCATTGAGAGTAATTCCTGCGTCTTTTAAAATCTGCGGCTTGTATTTCATGAAATACTTGCACTTTATAAGGAAATAAATATAGCGGCTTCTTAAGAATAGTCCTGCATGTTCCATAAGATCTTCCCACTTCTTGGGACAGGCGTCTAATACAATTTGTTGACGTATTTTGCAATATTTCACGAACGTTTGCAACAAGTTCTTCTGTCCTTACAGATGGTCTTCCTGCTCCTTTTTTGTGTTGTATAGAACCTGTTTCCCTAAACAATGCCACGGTTCTTTTCAGGCAATGATAAAAAAACAATGATGTTCGGGGTTTAGTAAGTTGAACCACATAGGGATGGGCGGCAGTGGTTCGTCGTGTGTTTCTGCTATGCATTACTCTAGGTGGAATCGAGCGGGCAATATCTGTCGAACATTTGCCATGGAAATATCTGTAGAAGAGAGTCAAATCACCAACCTGTCTTCGATGTTCTAAGCTGTCGAGGTTCTTAGTCAGCTCGTGGTCGCCGATTAGACGAACGGCTCTCCTTTGGATGGAATCCAACAACCGAAGGGTATGCTTCGGTGCAGAACTCCAGATATGAGAGCAGTATTCCCTTGATGGTCGAATCTGGGCTTTATAGAGTGTCAAAAGTTGTTGAGGTGTATACAACTTTTTGGTACGGAAAAGTATACCGAGCTTCTGAGAAGCTGCCCTGGCGATTGCCACAACGTGATTATGCCAAGACATATTTCCTCCCAGGTTGACACCCAGCAAATTAATAGACAAAGTCAGTGGAATTGCGTGTCCTGCCATAACGATATCGGGTTCTGCAATGTTAACCTTCTTAGAGAAAACTGCTGCCTGGGTTTTTGGAGCGTTAAATTCGACTTGGTTACTGTCACCCCAAGACAAAATTTCTTCCAGGTCTTTATTGAGGCGTGATACCTCATGTTGTCTGCGAAGATGTGCGTCAGCAGCCGTTTGAGATTTCAAAGTAAAAGATGAGATAAGTGTGCTGTCGTCAGCAAAGCTATATATTGGATTTTCTGTTTTCGCTAGAAGGTCGTTAATGTACAGTAAAAAGAGAGTGGGGGATAATATGGACCCTTGAAGAACACCAGCATCGATGGTGAAGGTGTCTGAGAGAAACCCGTCAATCGCCACTTGCAGAGAACGGTCCTTGAGGAAGCTAGACAACCATGAACAAAATCGACCGGGCATACCATAAGAACCCAGTTTACTTAGGAGCCCCTCGTGCCAGACACGGTCAAAAGCTTTAGAGATGTCCAGTGCAATAGCCCGGGACTCCCCATGATGTTCGATTGCGTTGCTCCAAAGATGAGTGACATAGGCTAGAAGGTCTCCTGTTGATCTGGACTTACGAAAACCATACCGATGGTCGCTGATAATTTTAAGGCCTTCTAGGTATTTTAGAAGTTGGTGGTTAATAGCTTTCTCCATCACCTTTGATATAACTGAAAGCAATGCGACTGGTCGATAGTTATTTGGCAGGACTGGACTCGCGCCTTTTTCCAGCAAGATGGAAATATTCCTTTTTTGTAGGATAGGTTAAAAAGTCTACAAAATACTGGTGTGAGTTCTTCGGCGCATTTCTTGAGCACTATAATAGGAATTTCATTTGGACCAGAAGCTTTTTTGGCATCGAGCCCCTTCAGAATTCGTTTGAAAGAACGTTGACGGAATACGATATCAGTCATTTCCGATCTAACTGCTGGAATGTTCGGGGGTGTTTTTCCCTGAAAGTCTACCGTGGAGTGTGAAGCAAATAGTTCAGCGAGTAAGTTCACTTTATCTTCAGCCGTGGTTGCTATTGTACCGTCAGAACGTGTTAGCGGTGGAATATTTGATTTGGTAAAATTTTGACTGACGGCCTTAGCGACTGACCAAAAGGACCTAGATCCGTTAGGACTGGCGAGAAGTTTATTTTTGATCCTCATGTTATGAGCCTCTTTGTTTTGATCTATCGTTTGCTTACACTGGTTTCGAGCGGTAACTAAGATGGTGCGATTCACATCGGTAGGATTTTTACGCCATTGTCGGTAAGCTAGATTTTTAGCTCTGACAGCACGCTCGCAGTTCTTGCTAAACCAGGGCTTGCCATTAGAAGGGCGCTTCTTGGAGAAAGGAATAAAGGCTTCCATGCCAGTAAGAATGACATCGGAGACCTCTTGAGCACAAGCGGATGGATCATCTGAAGAGAAGCATACTTCCAGCCAAGGAAAAGTGCGAAAATGGTCCTTTAGGTTTTCCCAACTAGCTGATGTGTAGTGCTAAATTTTACGAGGTTTAGGAGGTTGTTCAGAACAAATTGGCAGCTCGCTTAGAGTTGAAATAAGTTTGTGATCGGAAGATCCTAATGGAGGATGAACGGTGACTGTGTAGTTGATTGTTAATTCAGGTAGTTACTGACACCCAACAGGTATTAAGCTCTACGGCTAAGCATTACGTCCTTAGATGCAAGGCCCTCTTTGATGCAAATAATTTTTGCTCGCACGGTATCTCTTGTTGATCCCAAAAAAGTTCTGTTATCCCCATTACACATTAAACTGAAATTATTAAAAAAAAAATTTTCAAATCGTTGGAACGTGCTTAAAAAATTGAATACGACCAACTATTTATTTTTGCATTTCGGTAATGTAGATGCAATTGGTTTTATTGTAAAAATTTGTTGGAAATGTTGCCAATTTTTTTTTGACAAGCCCCTAATCTAAAGTAAAATTTATTCTTGACATTATTTACCATATCCGTGGTTATTTGGCGAATTTGGAGTATAAGTCGTTGCTAAGTTTCTCTTAATTTTCTGGTTTTGTAACGTAAACTTTGTGTTTTAGATGACCCCAAAGGAAATAATCTAGAGGATTAAGATCCAGCGATCGTGGCCGCCATCTAATGGCATCTTCCTATCCAGCTGTTTGTAAAAACTTCACTTTAGTATTGTCGAATACTTATGGCGTAATGAGGCGGAGCACCATCCTGATGTAACCATATTCGATCATCATGAAGATCTGCTTATGTATGGTGAGGAACTAAAGCAGTTAAAGCTGGAATAAGTTCACATTTCAAAGAATCCGGATATGTATGGCCATCTAAGTTACTTTAAGGAATATTGGATTAATGAAGCGGTCACTAGTTATGTCTGCCCAAACATTAAGTTTTTGCGGAAGCTGGGTGTGTGTTTCTCGCATCCAGTGAGGATTTTCTGCAGACCAATATCGACAGTTCCGTTTATTGACTTTAACATTTAGTACAAAAGTACACGCATCTGTAAAAAGGATCCAGTCAAAATCTATTAAATGTTGATTAAGTGTCATTATCATCACTTCCCAAATCCCGCTATCCTTTTGATTTCGTCGATCCAGCACGTTGGAGTCCTTCCTCTGCTTCTTTTATCAGAACGGGGTCTCCAATTCACAAGTCTGATGGTCCATCTATCATATCTGAACCTCGCAACATGTCCTGCCCATTTCCACTTAAGTGTGGCAATTCGGCCGATTATGTCCTCGACTTTTGTTCTTCGGCGAATTTCCGTATTTCTTACACGATCCTGCAGCCTGATACCTAGTATTGCTCTTTCCATTTTTCTTTGGGCGACTCTGAGTTTGGATACGATATTTTTAGTTAGGGTAAGTGTTTCTGCTCCATATGTGATGACCGGTAATACACACTGATTGTAGACCTTACTTTTTAGGCTTATTGGTATGCTGCTATTAAAAACATCCTTCATCCTACCATACGCTGCCTAGCCCAATCCTATTCTTCTAGCAAGTTCATTCGTCTGGTTATCTCTACTAATTTTTATTTCGTGGCCCAAATATTTATACTCACTAACTTCCTCTACAACATGGTTATCCAGTATGATAGAGCCTCCAAGCACCATGTTCGTCATAAAGTTCATTTTTTGTTGGTTTATTTTTAGTCCAACCTTCTCCGTGGCCTGTTTTAGTTGTTCAATCATTAATGCAGCTTCTTTAAAATTGTCTGTGACTAACACAATATCGTCGGCAAAACGCAGGTTATTTAGCCTTTTCCCATTTATCTTAATGCCAATGTTCTCCCAGTCTAGTGTCTTAAAGGCATATTCTAAAGTGGCGGTGAATAACTTTGGGGACATTGTATCGCCTTGTCTAACTCCTCTTTCAATGGGAAATGTGTCGCTATTTTTATGGAGTCTAATACTAGCCTGCGAATTTCTGTAGATACTGTGGACTAGAGGAGTATATCTATAGTCGATACAGCATTGACTAAAGGCTGCCATTATTGCATTCATTTCAATCATCGAATGCTTTTTGGAAAGCCACAAAAACAAGTATTAATGGTCTATTACAAGTTTAGCTAATTGAAAAGGAGTAAAAGAATAAATCTTTGACAATTTACAGTTTTTGTTTGTTTTTTCTCGCACTTCAGTTTCACAAATTTTTCTTTATAAAAATTAAATACAATATTTATTTGTTTGTGAGCCACCCACTAAGTTCTACAATAGTACAAAACCTTAAGATAAAACACTGACTTTGGATTTTTCTGCAACGAGTTATAACTTTTTATTTCCGCACGTACTAACAGTTAACTTTTTAATTAGAAACTGGCTTCTTTGACTTTATGACTTTTGACACAAATTCTTACTTTGACTTAATAAGACTTAATGAATGACTGAACTTAATATGTTATATGCTCTCCTCGCATAATATGTTGTGTTCCAAAAAATATAAATTTAATTCTCCAAAACTTTTTGGGCGAACACGTATATTCCAATTCATTACAGATAATGTGGATTTTTTTAAGCCTTTCAACTGTACCCAACTACTTGTATCTTTTAAAATAATCGACCGTTCTAGTAATTTCTCTTAACCCTGTATATATTTAAAACCCTAAATTAAAAATTAATTGAGCGTACGGTAGAGTAACAGTTTTAAACCGGCTAAATATATTTTGCTCCTTTAATGTGTATACGTTAATTTGAAATGGATATTTATACAATAATAATAATATAGCAAGAAAAATCCTATTAGTTACGTTAACGGTAACGTAACAATCGTATGCGATCATATCCAACAATGCATATTATCTCTTAATTGTTCTTTTCATTATAATTAAGCAGCGATAGCGTTTAATTTAGTAATTATCGTTTAAAATTAATTTTCATCCAGCTAAGTGAGTCACTGCGTTGTTGCGTAACCCGCAATGCATTTGTTACCATTTGTTGAAGGTGTTAAGAAAAACGTGTAGGTACGCCATTTCGAGCGTATCAAAGCGTTAACGCGAAATTATGTATTTGAATTAATTGCATAAATAGTTCTTTACCTAAATTATATCATCAGGATTAGACTAACTAAAAATAAATTAACTCTTTTATGGAACATGTTTTTAATTTAGGATTTATGATTTTGGTTGATGAAAGTCATATTATGGCCAATGTCAAGTAGTAGTAGTTTGGGGGAGGTATTAGGCCAAGCAACTAGGCCAGCACGACCCTCTGAAACAAAGCCGTGAAGCCGAGAAGGATGTCATCACGGGTGGACTGATGCCGATAACAACGTAGCGCGGCGCGGTTTAAAACTTAAAATAAACTAAACTGTTTTTTTATATAAAAAACATTTAAATTTAAATGAGTTTTTAAAGTATACATAGAATACCAATTACCACATTAAGTTAACCATTTGTGGGGGTTATGTAATTTAAAATGTTATGTTTGATTGGTACATTGAATATCAAACTATATAAGAATGACGGATGTCCGAGAAAAGTTAACAACCTATTTTTTGACGTATTGAAGCTGGTTTGGCCGCCATTGTGGAGTTGATCGTAACTCTAACCTTAAATCTGTCGCCTGTCTGTCGTTATAATGCAGCGCATCGGCAACAGATGTCTCAAATTCACTGATTTGATGTCGTGGTGTTGCCGCATATCGTATTTTATTGGAATTTTTAAGAATTCAAGCATTTTTAATAGACAATAAAATAGGAGGTTCTCAATTCCAGCCGATTGTATGTTTTTGATAATAATATGTACGCTGATTACTCCGGGGTAATTGGACCGACTTTCATAATGATTTTACCGTTGCATTAGAAATGTTAAACAAATAAAAGTAGATAAAAAGCGATAGCAAGCATAACTAAAATAGGTTTTATTTCGTCGAAAAATAGCAAAATACATAATACACTAATACAAACAAACTGGATGTTTCTTAAATAAGAAAGTAAAACCTACTTATTTTAACCATTTTGAAAAGTAGTAATAATTGCAAATTAAAACCAAGTTATACAAACAAACCCCACATCATTCATATTTTACCCAACATAGGTATACGTTGTAGCCTAGGTAGGTATTGAATAGTGAGAGTCGTCATTTAATTCTGTTAGAAATAGAATACATGGCGGTCAATATGTTTTCATGTAATTAACGTTGGGACGTAAAAAGGTTGAAAATATTATAAGCTACAAAGCAATTAAAAATAGGGACATTTTTAGGTCTAGACTATACCGACTATAGGTAGGAAAATAAATGTAAGCTACTTAAATCTAGGATAGGTGTAGGTACTTATGTGAAATCAAGTTGTACGATAAGCTATAAATAAAAATAAATGTAAAAAACTCATGCAGCAAGTCAAACAGACAGGCGGCAACAATGTTTTAATTTAGCAGTGAATAGGTTAGTCGCTTTCTTGTTGGTGAACTCTTTGTGCCATCTATGAATTTGACGTAGCAGATTTAGGAAATCGGCTCATATGGCCTTCTTATAGTTTGATATTCAATGATTGGTATTACAAAATATCAGCAACTGGATTAATAAAAATACATTTAGGTACTTATCCAGGTATAGGTAAACACCTAGATTTTGCGAAAATACTTAGTACTGACGTATGGAATACCTAAGCAGTTATGGTATTTTATGGTGAAGAATGGAATCAGAAAGAAAAAATAAGTTAATTACTGGTTTCTTTTACGTAAAAACAAACTATGTTTTAAAAAATAAACATTTTATACTTTATAATTTTAATTACGCTGTTAAAAGGGAAAGAAATAACAAATTTATAATAGTGCAGTATTATCCTATAATACCTATCATAATCCTATGGCAAATGATTCGCATCTAACAACAAACACAACCAACACTTCTAATAGCTTACTACTGCTGTAGATCAGCACTGCAAGTACTCTTCCTAAAATAGTGGAGTCCTCATAGCCGTGAAGCATGGGCACATGTTATCTCTTCTGAAGCACAAACACGTACACTGCACCAAAAGCCTTACACCTACACAAACACCTTCACAGTAAGTTGCAAATGAATAAAAGGATACTACGACAAAATCGAAATCTAGTAACACACATGTGAAGTACGAAGCAAAGCATGCACTAGGCGTGCAGAGCAGAAATACTAAGCGAGTGGCCTGAAGGTTTATACGCCTATGGCGCGGAAACCGCAGGAACACGGGGAGTTTAGTCGGTAGGCAGCCCCATCAGGGTTGAATCCGACACTACTTTGTCTCACAGGGTGTCAGTCTTAAGAAGATTCTTCTCGAAAAAAAAAACATTTTATTAATTGTATTTTACCCAAACTATAATAATAATAATAATAATAATAATAATAATAATAATAATAGTACGAAGCATAATTACAATATACCGATTATTCTTATTTCCTTTCTAACATAAGGAAATTTAAACAATAAACTAAATTTACAGCCGTAACAAAGGTGTCAAACATATTATTTTTTTTCACCGCTTCAGCATAATTTTTGTAGTCGCATAGGCAACCACAATGTTCCCAGCCTGGTAGTCTACATTAGCTCTAAGATAGAGGATATATCTCGTCCATCATCAAAAAAATTGTTTTGTCAAAATTATTCAATAATTTAAACGTATTGAAGGCACATTTTAAAAACTTACATCAGTTTGCTTCGGGGATCTGTGTTAAAGCTTGCACAGAGTGTCTTATACATGGAGTTATAAGTCTATTTGTACTTCTTAAAAATATATATGCTGGAGAGGAATTGTGTACAATAAACAAGCCAACAGCGACAATTCACAAGAATACCTTAGGCAGTTATCACTAGTCACTACTAACTATTAACAAATTGAGCTGTTTTTGAATAAACTTTAAAATTAATTTTCTTTCTTCGGGAAACTCCTCCGACGTGGACTGTATTCCAAAATAAACTGGAATTTTTGTATATCCGAACTTTTCTTTTGCAAATCATCTAACAAAGACTTTTTCACTCTCCGATAACACGTTTTTAAAGGAATAAATGTAAGGGGAAATTTAATAACAGTTATGTCATTACACAGATTTTTTTTCACTTCAATATTAGCACACCCTTTAACATTAGGCTCTTGATTTAAAAACACTGATAATTTAGGGCCAAAATTATCCTGTTACTTATCTATCAATAAAAAACAAATACTTTTATTTTCCTTTTCCCTTAACCCATCTACTGTCTGGTTCTGGCAAGTTGTCAAAAGCTTCTGCTAAATTTAAAAACTAATCGAGGTCATTATAACCCAGGTAGCAAGGTGACGTATTTAAGACGTCGATTATTGATCATCAGCGACGTCATAAATTACGTAAATGAAACGTTAAAAAGACGTGCTTAAGTCACAGACTAATAACGTCTTTTTTGACGTAAAAAATACGTCATCTTAGGACGTCTTTTTAGGTGTAGAAAACGTCAATAAACGTCATAATTTACGAAAAACGAACATTTACTAAAAACTTCCTAAAATAATACATAATAGGGGTAAAAAAATACATATAAATATTTTATGTAAAAAATCCTTTTAATGATAATAAAGTAACTATTACAACTTTCATGTGTACGCAGAATTGGAAAAATGCTAAGGAATCCTTTAATGGCGGCAAAAATACTTCTTTTTTTCGGGACGTCACCCAGTTTGAGGGCACAACGGCTACTCCCCCGCCGTCAATTGCCTCGAACTCGATAACCTGGTACATTTATATTCGTTTATAACACAAAATATATAGAAACCATGATAGAAACTAAATCAAAATTACCACAAACTTTTCACTTTCACTTTTGCCGAACTGTCGACTGCCTGACTGCTAGCGCCAACAACAGAATACCAATGCGTTCTGCGTTCTGTCAGACTGCCAATGTCATAAAACGGAGCGCGGGTAATTTAAATTTGATATTCGCAGACTTTTAATGACAAAATAGGTTTTCGCTTTTGCAAATTTTACATACATGAATGGTTCATTTGAAATGGTAATATTTTAAAAGTTTTATGATACGTACGTGCCTTTAACTATAAGAAAAAGCTATTCTCAGGCGTTTTACTTATTTAAAAGTCTGTCTCACTATATTTTCAAAAAACTTGGTCACTTAGATACTTTTTAATGATACGTATAATTCAATAAAATTACTAAAAATGGACGTTTTTATTACGTAAAATTATGACGTATAATACACGTGTTCAAAACTACGTTATTTTGACGTCAACTTGCGACCAAAAGACGTCAAGTGACTAAAAATCCCCAATATTCGACGTCATAAAGACGTCATCCTGCTACCTGGGAACTTGTTACAGTCTCTACACTTTCCGCAATATGATTATTTCCATCAGAACCTTATTTGCTGCCGTTTAGACTTTGGAGAAATTCGTGTAGGAATGTTATGTTTTGATATATGAGATGTACATTTAGGCATCTTGGTAGGGAGAGCTCCTAAAATGGATAAGAATACGGTATAATTAATCTGTGTTGGGCTACATGCTTGATGAAACTGTTGTTCCATTGCACAGGAAGAAAAAATAATAACTACATGTTATGTTTCACAAATTTATTCAGTTTCCTGACACGTGTTTCAGCCCTTGCGAGCCATTGTCAAAGGAGTACAAGGAGATACTAAATTCTACATGACATTACAAAGGTATTTGTATAGGAATGATCATTCCTATACAAGTCAATAAAAACAACTTACACAAACACATATCCAATGCTAAAATAGAAACTAAAAACAAACTTTTACAAAGTGTGGTCTACCAAATAGAATGCGACAACTGCGAGGCTATCTACATTGGGCAAACAGGTAGACATTTTGACACAAGGCTTAAAGAACACAAAACATCTATTTAAAAAAAAATAATAAAACAGGTTTAGCTGATCACTGCATATTACACAATCACTCAATCTCTAACAACATAAAATATACATACACAATAAATGCATAAAACTAAATTTACTAGAAACAATAGCTATCAAAAAACACATAAAAAATAAATGTAATGTTGTTAATAATCAAACCGAAATACCTTCAGGCGCTTCCCTAATTCTTAATAGCATACTAATTTAGGACTAAATATGCATCTATACCTTTAAAAGATAGGAAAACCCACAGTTGACCATTCAATCTTCTAATTATAATTTTAATTTTATGACATGTTTATAACTACTATCATAATATTATATAATAGCTATTTATGCCATCAGTTACGAAATGCCTAATTTTGTGTAACGCGTGAGATTTTTGAGGAACGAACGAAGTGAGTTTCGCAAAAACTCACAAGTTACACAAAATTTCATTTCGTAACGTCTTGCATACAAGATTTTTTCTAATTTTGAAGAAAGTAATAAAAAAAATAAAATTTAATATAATAAAATTGATAAAAATTTGGAAAACATAAATTTAGTTTTTCTAATTTTGACATATAACTGATGGCATAAATAGCTATTGTTGCTGTTACTTTATGTTAGTTGTCAGTTTGACATTTTGTAAAAAAGTCTAGAGGGAAGGTTTTTAGCGAGATTGATATATTTTTAGTTTTATTTTTAAAAAATGAGTCATTCAAGTTCTGAAGAGCTACCAAGCGATATTGAAGAGGCAGCAGGTAATGCTCTATTATCAGCAATTCCCAAAAAGTCAAAGGCAGTTTATGATTTGGCATACGAAAAATTTGTTACGTGGTGTGATGAGAAGAAAATTAAACATGTTAATGATAAAGTTTTACTTGCATATTTCGAGGGTAAGAAAGATCTAAAAGTTTCCACATTATGGACACTTTACTCAATGTTAAGGTCTGAACTAAATCTGAAAAGGAATATTGATATTAAAAAATATACAAATTTGGTAGCATATATTAAAAGGCAAGCGGACGGGTACAGTGCTAAAAAGTCAAAAGTTTTTATTAAAAAAGATTTTGCCAAATTTTTATTGGAAGCTGATGACAAAGAATACTTAATGGCTAAGGTTAATAAGTTTAATAAATAGAATAATTCTTTTTGTCACTAATTTTGAAATACATTTTTCGTCACCAATTGCATAAAATTTTACTTTATGCAACTAGTTACAAAAAGTAAGACGTTTCATCATGTCAATCAGTTTTAAAAAGTGTCACTTTATATGTCAAAATTAGAAAAAAACCTTTGTAATGTCACGTAGAATTTAGTATATTCTTGTACTCCTTTGACAATGGCTCGCAAGGCCGAGACACGTGTCAGGAAACTGATTAAATTTGTGAAACATAATAGTATAAAGTATAAAGTAATAAACAAGTAGTTATTATTTTTTCTTCCTTTAAAAAAATATGGTAAGTATACAGAGAAAAAGCACTGTGCAAAACACATACTTATAGACATTCATTTGGAAAAAACTTAAAATGCTCTCAGTAATTTACCCAGATTATAGCTGCAACTGTACTTCTTACCTTGAACTATTTGTAGAAGTAGAAGTTTGGTGGATCAAACTGTAATTCACATACCTATAAATAATATCTTCGTTAATTAAAAGTTATAAAAAATCAACAGACACCACCTACCTTGCTAGCCTTAGTAGCATCAAAATATTTCCTTTTGATTACAAATAACCATTGTTTTGGCCATTGTGACTCTTGCGGAAAAAAAATCTGCGACTTTTGGCTCACTGGTATCATATTTTCCCTGCACAACAACAATGGGTCATGATTTAAAAAAAAAGTTCTGAGGAGGCAATAAATATAATAGAACCTATATGTACGTTCACTGGTAGTGCTTCTTTAGTCCTAAAAAAGGTCAATTTCGGTACGAATGGTATCAATGACTTAAAGAATATTGCCGCAGAGCTCCTCCGACCCCAATTCATGGGGATCAGTATCAAAAGTGTCACTCCACGGGACACTGTCCGGATTACCAAATCCCTCTATCCATCCGGATTATAGTACTAAACATGCATCTGGGTCACTGTCCGCATTACGTCCTTCGTTTCTCGACAACATGCTGAAGGAACACCCGAATAATATCGGAGAAACCCGAGGGCCCCACAGCCGTATCGCAGCGAGGTCGCCTTTCAACTGCGTTTTTTGCCATTTAGAATGCCAGTGAGTGTTGCATATGCAACACTACATGGAAGGGTGGCCTGATGGTTAAGCGAACTAAATAAGTCCACCAAACCTGCCCGGAATCGAATTGTCAACGTCAAAATTCTAATTTAAACTGCTGGCTTATCTAAGTCGAGTCCAATTAAGTGAAGAGCATTGCAAATGAAACAATAGTATATTACGTACCGAGGTGGAAAGTGTTTCATTACTGTCGAGAGATTAGATAGTTTACCGAGACGCGAATCGTCGAGGTAAACTATATCTCGGAGACAGTAATGAAACTTTTCACCGAGGTTTGTATACTATTTTATTTACAACCACATCCTACATCCACTTCTTATAATTTTTAACTAAAAATATTATTAAAAAAAAAATGTCATTTTGACGTAGTATTATAGAAAATATATATTAAAAAAATCAAATAAGTAGGCATATTTTCAAATTAGGCGACGGTTGTCAAGGAAACGTTTGTTTGAAATTAAAACAATAAACGTCAGTTCAAGTCTTGTCTTCGGTTGCTTCTTCAAGTAGCTCACAGATCTCTGCAGCCATTGAGCAACAAAGTACCTTATCAACCAAAAACATCGCCATTGGGGAAGCAGGTGGTGCTGGCTAAAAAATTTGTATAAAAACCTGCAATAAGTCTAATTTAACAATTAATTTTAATAAATAGTTCTCTGTGAGCCTTTATTCTTGTTATTGATGTTTCTTAAGGTTTTCATTAAATATGAAATTGACAAAAAGTCTTTATTTAAAAAAAAATCTACTTACGTTTAGTAATAGGGATAATATTTTAGTTAAAATATCACATTTTAGTGGACTGAAAATGAGGGCGGGGAATCAGGGTGGGAAGTCAGGGCGGGAAGTAGAGGTAGATAATGTGACACTTCCCAACCTGCAATAAAGTCAATAATGTCAACATTACATGTATGGTTGTAAATAAAATACATTCCTCACCCCTGCTTAGAGGATGGGGATCACGATGCCGCCAATAAAAATTTTTTAAGCTCTCTCGAACTACCCCCAAAAGGACTAAAACCACCCATTTTTCCAATTTTTCTGTTTTGTACTCGATTGGAATAATTGCAGAAGCGTTTGTTTTTAAAACATAATAATGAATCGAGTTATCGAGGTGGAAACCAACCTCAAAGGGGCGAAAAAATTATTTTTAATATTAGTTTCAAAGTGTCTTATTGTTCTCCTATATTAATATGCGCATTGTTATATAAAAAATGATGAATTGCTAAGTATTATTCCATTATTAACTAAATAAAACTATTTGATTAAAACGGCAAAAAGTCGAACAGTGAACCCCTATAAAACACCTATTGAATTGGCTAATCGTTTTTTAATTCTATGGACTCCAACCGATTCGTAGATAATTATCTACATGTGATATCAATTCGAGAATCTCTTTTTTTCGGATTTAATGCGATCCAAATGGCTATAGAATTAAAAGGTTTCTAAATTTTTAACAGATGGAGGCCCGATTTGATTGTTTGGCTTAAAAAAATGATCAAGAACAGCTATACATATGTATTGAATTTAAATTGAAAAGCTGCTGTTTTCTAAAGTGCAATTGAAATTACCATTTCATTTTTATTATTGGATTAATTATGTAAATTTTTGTTCTTTATGAAGAGATTTCTGTAAGATGCCGCCGAGCAAGAAAATCTATACTCTTTTCTTTCTTTTTAAAAGGGCAGATTATATGTACTTAAATTCAGCCAAAATATGCGCAGATATATGCCTTGTTTGTCTTTAAAATATGCAGTTATTTGAATTTTTTTACCAAATATACATACTGGTATTCAATATTTCTTAATTTATTATAGTAAAATGAGGTAACTGGGTTCTAAAAAATATGTTTATTGTGAAAAAATGCAAAAGAAAAATAAAAGTAAACAATTTTTTAACCTAAAATTGTATAAAAGGCATTTGATACTAAATATTTTTCAAAATTTTTAACTAATTTTTTCTATTAGTAAAAATATCCAAAGAGAAGCTGCTTTCAACATCTACTGATATGTAATCGAATAATACTGCAACTTAGGTAGCAAAATATAATGACAAGATACAACTTCGTTGGATGGTTTACCCTCATAAATGCTTTTAACTGCAGTTAAGTATTTAAATCCTTCATTATTTTTTACAGTTACATCCAATTTGTTCCTTACTTGATCTCCTACTTTACCGAAAATGTGGTTACATTTAGCGGAATAAGATTCAACTATACTAATTGAGTCTCTGAAACTTAAATTTCTACAGAAATATCTATTACAAATCCAAATAAATACAGTTAGTTAAGCAGCATTATTAAGTGACAATAAACAACCCCTAACAATATACCTGGAAACCATGGAAATCCCCAATTAAATTAAATATAATTAATATAATCCCAAGATGGAAAAATTCCTGAAATAAGTACTGCATTTGATATTAAACCTTTAACGTTGTAGGTAAATTTTTTGATAAAGCCGAAAACATAAAAATATTCTTTTTATAATAATAATTTTTTAATTTAAACAAAAATTTAATTTTGAAAAATATGCATTTTATTATAAAATTGACAAAATCTGCAAAAAATGCATACCGTGCGAGCAAAAATTATTTGCATCAAAGAGGGCTCGGATTAAAAAATGTAGGGCTTGGTTTAGATCACAATGATATGGGGACGATATATCGAACCAAATCTAGGTTAAAATTTTGTCAAATTCATATTACGACATGATATACCAAACTAATGAGTAATAAAATAAGTAGACAAATTTATTTTTGTTGTTTACAAAATTAACAAAGTAAGAATATACAGACAGGAAGAGAAAAATAAATACATAAATTGCTGAAATTGGCCACCGCCATGCTCCAAGCATAATTTCATGCAGTAAATCCTACGTCTTTTAAAATCTGCAGCTTTTATTTTTTGGACTACTTGCACTTTATAAGGAAATAAATTTAGCTGCTTCTTAAGAATAGTCCTGCATGTTCCATAAGATCTCCCCACTTGGGACAGGCGTCTACAATTTGTTGGTGTGTTTTGCATTATTTCACGAACGCTTGCAACAAGCTCTTCTGTTCTTACAGATGGCCTCCCTGCTCCATTTTTGTGTTGAATTGAACCTGTTTCCCTAAACACAGTTACGGTTCTTTTCAGGCGATGATAAAAATCCCCAGCAATAAAAGCAACGTTAGAAAAATGTTCGTGAAAATCGTCCAAGCACAAACCCGGATTGTATTGCCACTCACCCTTTACCGTTTCGAAAATACGCTTCAACCATGAATGTTTTGTGCTGTTCCGTAAAGAACATTGTGTGAATTGTTCAAGAAATTGGAAAAATTAGCGATGAATCAAATTACTTGTAACGACTGTCAAAGATGACGGAATAACTGATTGGTTGTTAATTTAGGTTGTTACTGACACCCAACAGGTATTAAGCTCTACGGCTAAGCATTACGTCCTTAGATGCAAGGTCCTCTTTGATGCAAATGATTTTGGCTCGCACGGTATGAAGAGATTTCTGTAAGACCACACCGAGCAAGAAAATCTATACTCTTCTCTTTCTTGACTTCTTAACATTGAACGATTTCTTAAATTAGGTATTTTTTACTTGCTACCATCATAGAACCAGGAAAGGTTTTCTATAATACGCTTCCATGGCTGTTTGGAATGTATAGTTCTCTAAAATATTTGACAAGTTATTTTCTTGTCCATTTGATATATTCTTCCTTTAACTTACAAGCATTTTAAAGAGCCGGTATTTTTCCACTTCTGCTTCAATTCCTAAACTGTACCTTTTGGTAAATCGATTTCTTCGGGTATACCCCGTGACCATGTTCAAATAAGATCTTGAAACTTGTTCTTTGTTGTTGGTTTAATTAGGTAAAATTCAGGTGCAGTGAGTTATAATATAATGTTGAATTACATCAAAAAAATATTGTGTCCGGGATTTTTCGCGCAGCTCTACCATTGTAGTAAAAAAAAGAAGCAAAGAAATTTTCTTTAAACTCCTGGACTATTAACATATTAGCTTCGTTCGTACAGGCAGCGGTCAGAAACCGTCAGCAAATTAACGACGCATGCAAACGTGTTTTAAAAGCGTTCACACAGGACAAATCCCAAATCCCAAACCGCTGATAGAAAATCCGGCGTTCGCAGAAGCCAAATTGTAACGTAAACGCAAAGTCAAAAAATTCCTATCAGTTCGCAACCAGTTAAAAAACACTCATGCGCAGAGAAAAATTGGAAATCGGTTGACAATTACTTGTACAAACAAAGCTAATACCTATGTAAATAAGTTGCAGGTAGGTATAAACTGTTGTCAGCAACTTGTCCTATATTATGTTATATTGTCAGCAATACTGGAACATCTGCTACATAAAAACCGATAATGAATTAACAGAATTAACAGAAGAACAATTTACACTAAATTGAGGGACAGGCTATCTGAAAGAGATATTGCTGCGGAATTGAAACTAAGCAAGCATACAGTAATATCATGCAAGAAAAATAATTGAATATTACGGGGAATTTAAGAGATAACCAGGTTCCGATGGGAGAAATATCTCGATCGAAGATGAAAATACCGATCTTGGCAACTTTCTAAGAGATCACCCTTTTCAAACAGCCTTCAATACGAAAGAGGAAACCGATTTCCGTTAATCCTCCGGAACAGCAAGACGGTGACTAGGAGCATTCGATATAAATAACCAATAATATGCCGCTAAAAGATATATTTGCCTGATGAAAACAAACAGAGAAGATAAAATTTGATACGGAATTTATCTACCAGATTAATTTATGGAAGCAGTAATATTTTCCGACGAAAAACATTCTAATCGTGTAACAACGGCAAAATGCATATATAATATAGACCTAGAAACATAAAGTATGACTATGGAGAACTATAGGGTAGGAGGCCGATCGACAATGGCAGCATTTTCAAATTCTGTCCCGGTTTTTTGGTTAGTTCGCTATTGGCCGATAGATGGCTCTCGCGTCCGAAGTGGGCTGATGTTGTCTTCTTCTTCTTCGTTTTTAATATGGAAAACTAGATCCTCCATAGTTTTTAGCTTTTACTTTAACCCTTTATTTTTCTGTGCTTTTACTTTTGACAATTGACATTTTATTTTTCGAAATAACAAATCATGTTTGAAGGCAAGACAAGACAAATAAAGTTGTATTGTAATTAATTTCCATATTTATAATGAATAATGGTACAATTTATAAAAGTAGAGTTTGCTTTGTGTCGGAGTGGTAAGACAGGATCTTCTTCAGAGATGAAACGCAGCCAAATAAGTCTCTTTCTAGCTCCAAGGGTAAAACCCTCTAGCTAGAATGTTCCTGTATTTTAAAAACGAAGCATCGTTGGAACTTTATACAGGCAGAATTTACTAATAAGTATAACAAAGTAAGTGTAAATTCATATAAAAGTCCTTATTTGTTCCTTAAAGAACTAATTTAAATAAAAATAGTTATCGCGTCCATAAGAAACCATTTTATTTAATAGCCCACTTCGAACACGAGCGCCATCTTATGGCAACTCGTAAAGCTGAATTACCGATGCTAATTTGGGACCGAATCCAATGCATTGCGATCGGCCTCCTACCTCAAGTCCTCCATAAGTATGACTAAATATATATCCATAGAATAAGAAGAGAAGAAAGACGCTTTTGGATTAAAGTTTAGGACTGGATCAGTGCTAAGGGTTCTGGAGTTTTGCAAATTATTTATAGAAGACCGACGACTGCTGTTTATCGCAATATTCTTCTTCGAGTCATGATTCTAACGGTTAGAGTGATAAAATTGAAGTGACAAAATATATGTGTAGGCATGATTTTACATTGAGAAACCCAGAAGACCCCCTACAGAAGCCTTGAACCATCGAATAAGACAACTCCAGATTTTACCAGAAATTTGGTGTTAAGCATGCCAGGTCATCTACAAACCGTTATCGACAGCGACGGTGCAATAATGAAATATTAATTAATATATTAAATTATTCTTTTTAGGTAATTTTCCCAAATGGGGTTTAATATAATATTTGACAAGAGATGTTATCATAATTGAATGGACCGCAGTTTTAAATAAACTGTCACTAATATTTACAACAGCACTACACAGACCCAAAAAGAATACTATACCATGTCTAGGATTTGGTCATAAATTGATACTGTTACCATTCTAAACCTAATATGTATATGAAGTTAAAAACTTAGACCCAAAAATTATGTCTTACGGCCCTAGCATTTATTTTTAGTTTGAAGAAGTAGTCCATAAATACGAGTGGAGTTGAAAATGTAAGATAGAAAGAAAAAACTAAAAGTCTTCCTCCACAAAATTTAATACAATATAGAAATTCTTTAGGGGTCTACATGTTTCGAACGTACAAACGTTTGTCGTCAGGAGACAGAAAAAATTTATATAGTGCTGATGGTATAAGCAGAAGAGAAAATGGTATAAAACCTTAATGGAGCTTTAATGGCATTGAAAAATTGAAATTTAGAAGTAACGCATATAAAAAAGTTGAGGAGAGTTAAAACATGCTGAGCATGTGAAGAAAGTTGGTAAAGGAAGTATAAACAACCAAACTAAAAGAGGAAGACGAAAAAAGGCCTTCTAAAGAGAAGGTGTCGAAAATTTTGAAATCATTTATATAAAAAATTTTGGTAAAATCATTAATCATTATTATGTCTATAACACAGTATAAAGATAAGAATCTACAGTCGAACTCATAATATCAGAATAGTTGAAAATGGTTTTTGGGGATGAAATATCTTTCATTCACTCTCCGCTACACGTGGACCGAGGACGTGAATATGAAAGAAGTTTTACTTAATTTTCTAAAATGTTTGATTGCATTACTACTTTCAATATAATATCCAAATTAACCTCTCGAGGGGCTATTAGGCTTTAACCCTCAGTACCCCAAAAACCATTTTCAACTATTCTGACATTATGACTTCTACTGTACATTCTTATCTTTATACCGTCTTATAGACATAATAATGATTTTACAAAAAAAAATTATATAAATGATTTCAAAATCTTCGACACCTTCTCTTTAGAAGGCCTTTTTTCGTCTTCCTTTTTTAGTTTGGTTTTCCTTTACCAACTTTCTTTACATGCTCAGCATGTTTTAACTCTCCTCAACTTTTTTATATGCGGCACTTCTAAATTTCAATTTTTCAATGCCATAAAAGCTCCATTAAGGTTTTATACCATTTTCTCTTCTGCTAATACCATCAGCAATATATAAATTTTGTCTGTCTCCTGAAGATGAACGTTTCTACGTTCGAAACATGTAGAGACCCCTAAAGAATTTCTATATTCTATTAAATTTTGTGAAGGAAGACTTTTAGTTTTTTCTTTCTTTCCTACTTATTTTTAGGATTAATTTTAAAATTACATTACAAATACTTGAAATCTTTTTTTCAATTTATTTTTTTAATTTATTCAATAAAAATCTAATCAATAATCAGATTTACCATAGCCATACTTAAGGCATGGGCAAATGAGACCAGAGCCAGGAAGTTTTTATATCATGTGAATACGGAGGAATCAGACGCGTTGATATTTACCGAACGATCTTGATGGCAATGCTATTTATTTATTCGGTTTTAATATTATTTATTTATTGATTATTTAATATTTATTTATTATATTTATTTATATTTCGGGTGTAGTTTTTAACTTGTTTAGAAGGTATTTGAATCAGCCGAAACAAAAAGTTCGTATCAAAAATAAACATAGCAAATTATATATATATTAATTCTATATTTAAATTAAAATTGAAAGGGAAAATTAGATTGTTTGCTGATGATACAACTATTTTATACATCGCTGATTCATATGAAATTTTACAAAATTTTAAAAATCATTGAATTATGGATGTGTAGTCATAAATTAACATTAAATTTGAAAAAATCCTCTTTTTTATATGTAGGGAAGAAACCCAATTTATACAGAAGTGATTTAAAATTAAAAGTCGGGCATTTTAAACAATAAAATAAAATAGAATTTTTGGGGTCGATAATAGATAAAGCTATTAATTGGAGTGAACACATTGAACATAATAAACAGAAAATAGTTGCACCAGTGGGGATTTTAAAAAAACTCAGTTTTTTTACTCCAAATTATATGTTACTTCCTATTTATTTTGCTATTATTTACTCTCATTTACAATATGTAACTTTAATATGGTGATCAACTTTTCAAAATTTGCTTAACCCCCCACAAGTTTTACAAAATAAAGCAATTAAAAATATATATTGCTTGGATAGACAATATTCAACTAAACTTTTATAGGTATAAAAATTTTAATATTATGTTAATTAAGGATATTCACTTAATGCAAAATATTGTTTTTGTTCACCAAATTATATTAAAAAATAAACATTCAAATATAAAGTTCAATTACAGACGTGACGTACATGATCATTTAACTAGAACTGTTTTCAATATTGATTTACCTTTAATACACACTAGGGCAGGTCAGAACTCCACTTATTATCAAGGTATGAAATTTTACAACGAAATACCCCAAGAATTAAAATTTTTAAATATAAAACGTTTTAAAATGATAACTAAGAAAATAGTTAAAAAAGGGAAGCTAAATTTTAAACTAAAAAATATGTAAATGTGCACTTATTTTATGATTAATTATTATTTTCAAAATTATTTATAAATGATATCTAAACTAGAGTTATTACTTATATTATTTTTGAAGAAGTAGTCCATACTCAAAGTGGAGTAAAATGATACAGAAAAAGAAAAGCACGAAGTCTTTCTCCACAATATTTATTTATTTAAAAACTAGGCGAACCTAGGATCACATCGACGACATGTTTCGAGTGTAGAAACATCATCATCAGAAAACAAAGTGAAAAGTAAAATGCTGATGTTTTTAGCAAAAGAGAAAATAATGGTGAGATTGAGCCCTAATGGAGCTTTTAATGGTGTACAAGAGGTGTAAAATTGAATAGTCAGAAGGTCGACAATCAAGACTCCAGCATACTGAAGAGTCGAGGGTTAAGTGCAGAAGCACACTGTGCCGTGCAGAAAAATGTAGGGTAGTAAAAATTAGGGAGTTTTGGAAAACTTATCTGTAAAAAGCATTATTAAATTACTGAAACATCTTGAGTTTTATTAAGCCTAGTCAGAAACATGTAAAAGGGCCGTAAAAAGCCTGGTACCCCAACAGTTTTTACTTTTTAACCAAAAGATTCGTTGACCCCTAAAAAAACAACTTTTTTCTTTTCTTTACATCTCACCCCAACATTTTTACATGTTTCTGACTAGGCTTAATAAAACTCAAGATGTTTCAGTAATTTAATAATGCTTTTTACAGATAAGTTTTCCAAAACTCCCTAATTTTTACTACCCTATATTTTTATGCACGGCACAGTGTGCTTCTGCACTTAACCCTCGACTCTTCAGTATGCTGGAGTCTTGATTGTCGACCTTCTGACTATTCAATTTTACACCTCTTGTACACCATTAAAAGCTCCATTACGGCTCAATCTCACCATTATTTTCTCTTTTGCTAAAAAATCAGCATTTTACTTTTCACTTTGTTTCCTGATGATGAGTGTTTCTACACTCGAAACATGTCGTCGATGTGATCCTCGGTTCGCCTAGTTTTTCGATTAATAAATATTGTGGAGAAAGACTTCGTGCTTTTCTTTTTCTGTTATATTATTTTATTAAAAGAAATAATAATTGAATCATCTTATAGGTACATATTATTTAAATTTTAACATTGGAAATGTTTATGTTCGTATATGGGGACCAAGTTACGAGTTTCTCGTTCAAGGTTGTAAGACAATTTCGTTCAAGGTTGTAAGGCAAAATGTCGCGTGCTTTGTTGCCGTCTGTTGGTTTTGTTGAAATTTCTATTTTTCGGTGTTGCGATTGCGATGGGACAAGGTACATATTTTCCAAGGATACGTGCATCGCGATTTAGAAAAAGTACCTACATATTTTAGGATATTTTTTTTAAAATGTTATTTCATAATTGATTTTATAATTTATGAAAGGTAAATATATTTTTTTAAGAAATCATCCGCTTCGGGCAAGCCGGCAACATTGCGCCAATTGCTTCTCATTGGTAATATAATATGTGGTTGCATAAGACGTAGTATTCATTTAATTCAATTTCTTAAAAAAATGTTGGAAAATAAAAAAAATAAGGTAGGTATTTAAAAAAAATTAAGGTATCTTGTTTTAGCTATTTATCCTACATTTATGAATTCTGAAAGACATTCTTAGTAGTAATTTTGTAAAATGCTTGACATCGAACCCTAACACATTTTTCCGTGTGGATCATTGATGTGGCGTTTCATTGTTTCTAGTTTAAGAGTCAGACCGGTCGGTGGTGTATGTGTATGTGGTATAGTTCCATCTGGCAGTTGTAATGAAACTTAACATTAATCATAATAATATTTGCTTGCTACAGTTAATAATGCATATACTTACTGCTAAAACTCAGTACTGTAGTTCTCAAAAGTTTTTGTTTCTAGTTTAAGAGTCAGACCGGTCGGTGGTATTCTTGGTTTGTTTATTAGGTGTACTTTTTGGAGATTGGGGCGCTTATTTTTTGTAATAATGGATTATAAACGTTCGACAAACAGTGAACGATGTAAGCGATCTTGTTTTATATACTGTAATAGTTCCATCTGGCAGTTGTAATGAAACTTAACATTAATCATAATAATATTTGCTTGCTACGTTAATAATGCATGGTATATACCACTAAAAATCAGTGCTGTAGTTCTCAAAAGTTTATTTTTCTAGTTTAAGAGTCAGACCGGTCGGTGGTATTCTTGGTTTGTTTGTTAGGTGGGCACTTACAAAAATTTGGGCACAATTGAGTCCCTATGGTTCTTTAAATAACATTAATTCTTTTAGCAACTTAAAAGTGATTGATTTTTGATTACAAAGTATAGCTGGTCCTTAAATTGCAACTATTTTGATAGTAATGTACGAACATTATTTAATGAGACCTTTAAGAGGTATTAAATGTCCGTTCCGCAACGTGTCCCAGGCACCGTTTTCTTCATAGTTCTGTCTGTCAATCGTATAAATATTATTCTTTCTGGCAGGGATTTTTTAGTGGGTTTATAGAAGCAACAAAGATTTATTTTTAAACGATGCTGTAGTATTATCTCTTTAAATCTATTATTATAAGAAATTAAAAGTTCGTCCTTTTATTTTCGGTCAGTTCCGGGACCCTTAGTGTTTACGTATTGTGAGCTGCCTAAATTTGTGCCAAGACAATATAAGTCGCCCACAATCAATCCTTAGTATCACACAGTAACAGGTGTCGGTGTATTTTTTGTGTAAGAAACGTTGGTTTTTGTATAAAAATACCTATTAAAGTGAAAAAGGGTCTGTGTTTTTTGTAATGGTCACGTCTGCGACGTACAGTAAGTAAAAATTGTGCATTTTTTAAATGATTTATTAATAATTTCACGTTACCTATATGAACATAACTAACTTAACCTCAAAAAAAGAAATCTTGTTAAGCTGTATTTACACGTGTAAGCTAAAATGTCTGAAATTGTCAAGTCCGCAACGGTCAAGTCTGCAACACTAATTTTGTTGCGGAATTGACCCTTGAGTTGCCGACATGACATTTTTATAAGAGAACCGCAGCATAATAGTATTGACGTTACTGGAGTTATCATTATTTTAAAAACTATTCCATACGTTTGTTTCTTTTACTGAAAATTGGTTTTGTTTTTTTTTATAGGTATTGGACATAAAATTACTACACATTATTTAACCAAGCGTTATCATTAGTAGTTTTTGCAGGAACATTCGATAATCACGGACGAGCAGAAAAAGTTTCTTTTAATTGAAAAATTAAGGAAAGCAAAAGAATTGGCACAACAACGCAGAGAGAATGAAAAGGAAGTAGTAAAACAAAAAAAGAATAGTGCTCGCCTAGAGAAAAAACGTAAGGATCATGAGGTGTCCAATGAAGCTACCAAGGAAAAAATTGAAGAAGTTACCAAAGAAAAAATTCAGGAAGTTACCCAAGAAAAGAGCATAAAACTAAGTGTTAGCAAGGAGACAAATATTTTAAGTGAATTTACCAAAAATACAGAGAATTTAATGAGCGCCGATCCTAAAGCATCTTTAAAACAATGCTCAAATCAAAAATTTACAATTAAAATTAAACCAAGTAAGGCCATAATATCAAGAAAGGTAAACAACAAACCAAAGACAAAATCTACTGAAAGGTCAAGAAAATATAGATCTAAACTTTCGGAGGAAGAAAAGAAAGTTATTCGACAAAAAGATAGGGAAAGGAAAAGAAAGCTAAGAGAAGCCAAGATCATACAACCAATAGCAGGCATGAGTGAAAGAGAAAAGCGCATTCAAAGAAAAAAATGGAAACTGTCAAAGAGGGAATCTAGAAAGAAACAAAAGTCTTTAGAAAACGTTATTTTTCAAACACCTCCTAACTCTGATGATGAAGCTCATGATATAAATATTAGCAACAGAGGATCGGCATCAAGAAAAAAGAAGTTGACCAGAACTAAAATATATAGAAAGTTGCAAGAAGCAAAGAATATCATTAAGAAACTAAAATCACAAAAAGAAAAGTATAAAAAGAGATGGCACAGATCTAGGGTTCCAAAGAAAAACGCCACTTTGCCCTCTCCTAACACAAAAGTTACTACCTTAATTAACAAACGAGTAGTTCCAGCAGATATACGAAAACAACTTTTAATTGGCGAAACCATAAAATCGCAACTCTTAGAAAATATGAAACAAGACGGTAATAGCTATAAAAGCAAGCAGTGCTATAAGAAAGTATTAAGTGGTCCCCTGTATAAGAAATACCGCATACAAAATGAATTAAGGCCTCTTATTTCATGCAAACAAAACACAAAATGGCAAGCGAGTAAAAGGAACGTTACGCTTTACCAAAGAAAATCTGGAAAGCCTGTCTTGTCTATGTTGGGAAGAGAGAAAATTAGAATATTTTTCGAAAGAGACGATATTAGTAGAATGTGCCCAGGGAAGAAAGAATTTAAAAGGAGGGGTACAATAAGAAAACAGAAGCGTTTGTTGATGCTCTCATTAAAGGAATGTTACAAAAAATTTATTCAAAATTCAACGGATAAGATGTCGTACACATCCTTTATAAAAGCTAAACCATTTTGGGTGGTTTCTCCTACAAAATCCGATCGAGAAACATGTTTGTGCGTGAAGCATGAAAATTTTTCGCTCATTTGCAAGAAGCTAAAAACTCTTAAGATGAAAGATGATACAAGAATATCGGAAGTATTAAAAGAAGAAAAAGTCGAGTTACATATTACAGAAACTACAAATATTACTAGCTATCATCAGTGGCAGAGTCGAATAGATGAAAGAATAATTAATGATACAAAAAAGAAGATAAGAATAACATCAGAAGTACTTGTTGCAGCAACCGTAAAGGACCTGGCGGATACCTTTTTTCAGCAACTTCCATTGATGAAACAACACGTCAGAAAGATAACCCATCAGTTTAATGAAATGAAGCATTTGAAAGAAAATTTGGCTATAAATGAGGTAGTCTTGCAAGTTGACTTTTCGGAAAACTATTATTGTAAAATGCACACGGAAATTCAGTCCATGCACTTTGGAGCTAGCAAGCGACATCAGCTTTCCTTACATACAGGGGTCATGTACTTTAACGAAAATGGTAGCTTAACCACTAAAAGCTTTTGTACAGTATCGGAAAATTTGGATCATCAATGCCACGGCATATGGGGACATTTAACGCCAATTTTAAAAGATTTTGTGAAACATCACCCCGATGTTGATACAGTTCACTTTTTTTCGGATGGACCGACCAGTCAGTACAAAAATCGGTATAATATTTGTTTGTTGGTTGCTGTCTTGCCTGAAATTTTTAAGAATCTTAAATACACAACATGGAATTATAGTGAAGCCGGACATGGTAAAGGTCCAATGGACGGCGTTGGTGGCTCATTAAAACGACAGGCCGATAACTTTGTTTTAAGAGGCGGTGATATCATGACTGCTTCTGATTTTGTTACGCTATTTATTGATAGCAAGATTAAAGTTTCCTTGGTAGATAGTGAAGAAATTGAACAAGTTAAGAATTATGCAGTTCTTCAACGAAATGTTCCAAAAATACCCAACATTACGAAACTCTATCAAATTGTTTGGCTTAATAATTCAACTTATTTATATACCAGAGAATTATCTTGTTTCAACTGTCAAGAAATATGCGATCACTTTTCCTCCGGTACAGGAAAAGTAAAGTTTAACAATTTTGGTGATGATGATGTCCCTGAACAACCTAACAAAGAACCAAATGAAGGGGATTGGATTGCTGTTGTATATGGAGAAAAGTGGTTTCCAGGTAAAGTTTGGCGTAGTTTAAAAACTAAAAAAAATTAACCCAACATTTTTTTTGTTGCAGGCTTGGTTCAAACCTCAGATAATGGTCAGTTAACGGTAAAATTCATGAACCGCTATGGAAATAACGCTGTTAATTGGCCAAAGTTTGACGATATACAACAAGTAGCATTTAAAGATATTTTGTGCAAGTTGACTTTTGCACCACAGCAGTTATCATCTACGCGTCCTAACATATACCATGTTATAAACTCCAAAGATTTAGATGACCTTCTAGAGTAACAAATACTATTAAAATATTTTCTAAGTGTGTTAGCATTCCAAATAAAGTTTTTGTCCTATAAATATACATTTTAGTATAATACCTTTCGTACTTTAGTCAAGTCTGCGACAACTTGTCAGTTCCGAAACACACAGGTCCCCTGTCCGCAACATAAAAAAAGCTAAATAAAAACAACTGTTACATAATTATTCTAGGTTTTTGCCTTCTAAAACATTTGCCACTATCTTATAGGGTTCCTACAAACTGTAACACTTCTTTCTATCTACAGAGTTTCACCAACGAAAATTGAGTATTAACTGTTATATCACAATTTTTCCTTGCTATTTTTTTTTATACTTTCATAAGAGAACTAACTTTTTGTGTCTAATTAAAGTATATAGTCATAAGTTCATATGGGGAAATTAAAAAACATGTACGTTTCACGTACTTAAAAAAAATACGTGACTTGTGAGTGTTGCGGACTTGACTGGATTGATGTGATTTTACTCAAACAATCACTTGTATAATCACTTGTAGGCAATTTGTTTCGTGGCCAGCTGTGGAATTTGGTATGTGATATATTGCTTAACTATAAAAAAAATGTTTGCCCCAACATTTCAAAGTCGAATTTTTCAAAGTCCAATATTTCGTTTTTTCCCAAATCTTTGTAATTACCCAGGTATACTTTTGGGAGATTGGGCCGCTTATTTTTTGTAATAATGGATTATAAACGTTCGACAAACAGTGAAGTTTTTGTTTCTAGTTTAAGAGTCAGACCGGTCGGTGGTATTCTTGGTTTGTTTATTAGGTGTACTTTTGGGAGATTGGGGCGCTTATTTTTTGTAATAATGGATTATAAACGTTCGACAAACAGTGAACGATGTAAGCGATCTGGTTTTATATACTGTAATAGTTCCATCTGGCATGTGGTTGAATAAGATGTAGTATTCATTTAATTCAATTTCTTAAAAAAATTTTGGAAAATAAAAAAAATAAGGTATGTATGTACTTACCTATTTTAAAAAAAATCTTGTTTTAGCTATTTATTCTATATTTATGAATTCTGAAAGACATTCTTGGTAGTAATTTTGTAAAATGCTTGACATCGAACCCTAACAAATTTTTCCGTGTGGTTCATTAATGTGGGGCGTTTCATTGTTTCTGGTTTAAGAGTCAGACCGGTCGGTGGTATTCTAGGTTTGTTTATTATACTTTTGGGAGATTGGGGCGCTTATTTTTTGTAATAATGGATTACGTTCGACAAACAGAGTGAACGAGGTAAGCGATCTGGTTTTATACTGTAATAGTTCCATCTGGCAGTTGTAATGAAACTTATCATTAATCATAATAATATTTGCTTACCACAGTTAATAATGCATATACTTACCACTAAAAATCAGTACTGTAGTTCTCAAAAGTTTTTGTTTCTAGTTTAAGAGTCAGACCGGTCGGTGGTATTCTTGGTTTGTTTATTAGGTATACTTTTGGGAGATTGGGGCGCTTATTTTTTGTAATAATGGATTATAAACGTTCGACAAACAGCGATCTGGTTTTATATGCTGTAATAGTTCCATCTTGCAGTTGTAATGAAACTTGACATTAATCATAATAATATATTTGCTTGCTACAGTTGAGGCATATACCACTAAAAATCAGTAATGTAGTTCTTAAAAGTTTAAGTAGCTTCCAGTGTGATATTGTTATTGTTTAACATTGCATATTATGTATTATGATTATCTATTATACAACATGGTTTACTGAGATGGTAAAATTCGTACATAGATTAGAAAGTTCAATACTAATGATGGGTTGTGCGAAATAATAATCTTCTATTGCTTTATCTGACATGCAAAATTTAAAAAAACTTAAATACAAAGTAAAAATTTATTGGTGCGATCAATAAAATTCAGCTAGGACAGCTAGAGACTCCGAACAACGATGTGACCTGGGCAACAAATAGGTTAAAACTAATACTAAGGCGCGCGGCGATTGCCGATCGCTACGAACCACCAACAACGTCTTGTGGATTATGGGTTCTAACCAACGAAATAAGAATACAAAGGAAGTAGGATTTTGCATAAACCGCCTAACAAATCGACCGACGGAAGTCGGCCATTTTGAGACACCACAATATGACTCCATGTTTGTTTTGGTGTTTGACCGTGGTTGACAGGTCGAGTTGTGATTTCTGCTTTCTTGGCCGTTTTTGAGTTATTTTGCATTTTAATTAGTTAACAACCATATTTAACGAATACTAGTAAACGTATAATTACTTTAGTGTGACAGTGGAGTATACTTTTAGCGCTGGACAGCGATTAAAACATTTTAATTAGTTGTTATTCTGGGTTAATTAATAAGCTTTAAATATGGTTAGTTGTGCTGCTTGTTGGTGCTCCCAAACGCTATGAAGTAAAGAACTGGGCATTACATTTCATCGGTAAGTTTATGTTTAGATATATAAACTTTTTTAATCTGTATAGAAAAAAAAAATATTTTAATTTAATATCAAAATACACATAACCTCCGAACCTCGCATGTCATTCATGGGCGTTCGTCTTATAAAACCAGAAAAATATTATTTATTTATTAATCGACTGGGTTACCCCATTTCTACAAAAAAGCAAATTAAAAATACTTATTGGTTTTTAGTTTTCCAAATAATTACCTAAGAAAAAAGGCGTGGTTGAAAATTGTAAACCGAAGTGATTGGGATCCTACACGAAATACAGTTCTTTGCTAGAAGCATTTTCCTGAAGATTGCTTTGACGGAACTTCAAGATTGAAAGTTAGATTGGTCCCAAGTGCAGTAGTGCCTACTTTTGAAGTAGCCAGGTTAAAAAATGTAAGTTTTGAAACTATTGTATCGGGTCATTACATAATATATTGGAAAATATGTAGGTAGGTAGGTACTTAAGAATATGAATACAAATAACTCTGCATTATTTATGCTTCTGAGGAAGCTGCTTTGTCACTTTTTCATAAATTATGTATCGATAAAAGTTTTTAGATGTTTTATTGGTTTAATCTACTTTTAAAATTTTAAACCCATGGGTAAAGAATGTAATAAAATATGGGAGTGTAGGTACGATAAACAAAGAAATTCATATTTAAAGACTGAAGACAATGATGTTTCTAGAATGATAAAAACGTTTTCTCAATATTCACCTGAGGACGACTGGAGATACCATTGATTAAAAAAATAAATTCAAAGCAAGTCCCAAACCTTCTATCATTTAAAGAAATTCATATCAAAATATAAAAAAAAAATTTTACAAAGAGAGTAGTATCACTTTATAGTTACTTTTGTGTCATTTGGTAAAGGTGCCAAACAAATAATTAAAAAACTTATATTTTTTTGGCAGGTACGTTCCTATACAATATCTTATAAGACACCCTGTCAAAACCTGCCTGAAGATAATTATCCTACTGTGAATCTAACTGGAACACCTTCTGGTTACAACATATATTGGACATGGCTCTTCCAGGATATGGCTCTTCCAGGACATGGCTCTTCCAGGACATTTTACTATCCAACAACACACCTAAGATTTTAGTATATTCCTTTAATCTTATATAACAATCATTAATGGTTACTGTTTCCGGATTCTCCAAAGTGTATGGGTTAGTCTTAAACAAGGTGATAACGGTCTTTGATTTATTTAATATCAGTTTATCTTTAGAAAACCAATAATTATTTACTTCAATCATAAATTGTTAAATATGTTGCTCGAGAAGCTCATGGTCTTTATAGGCTAGGATTTATTATAAGAACTTGTAAATACTTTAAAAATGTTAACGCCATAATAAGTTTATATAAATCCCTGGTAGTTACAAAACTTTAGTATGCATGCACTATTTGGGATCCTCAGTATGCCAATAAGATTGCTCTTTCAAAATCTATTCAGCGTAAATTTTAAAAATTTTTGTACTACAAGTCATTTTCAGTTTATCCGCCAAGAGGTACAGATCAAGGGCTTTTGTGTAATTTGTTTAATATCCCTTCTTTAAGACTATTGTGTATAGAAGCAAGAATTATTTTCTTATATAAAATAATTAGAGACAAAATAGGTAATAAAGAGTTCTTAGGACTGCTTCCGTTTAGAATAGGCTAAGTCAATACTAGATCCGCACATGTATTTTATATTCCTACACCGAGGACAAATCTATACAAAAACTCACCACTTATAAGACTGTGCTCTATTTTAATAAATATTCTGGAGACATTGACATATATAATTTAAACTATCAAAAATTAAAATTAAGGAATGAACTGCTTGGGCAAATGCTAATTGAATATTTATTATAGCTTAGGATAGCTTTTAGAAATGGGGTTTATGTATCTATAATTAACTTGTTAAGTTGTTGATACTACAAATAAATAAAATGTTTGTATTATCTGCATAGTTTGTCATTTGACAATTTTCTTGTATACTAGAAATCTCATTAATATTATTTAGGTACATATTATAATAAACAGGACTATATTATATTATATTTTATTATTTTCTTGTGATTTGGTTCATGAAGAAAGAGTAAGGTTTTTTTTAAATTTTATTTTTTAACGTAGACGTTTTGGCAATAATTTTGCCGATTATCTACAACAATTTGTTTTCTGCAATTTTTTTTAATGTATAATAACAGGTGTTTTTTAGTTATTTAACCAGATATTTACATTAAGGACCCTTTCACCTCCGTTACCTTCTTTAAATAAATAATTAAAAGAAATAGTTGTATTGTTTTATTACACCAACCTTAACGTATCTTATAGCTATATCTGTGGCTTGGTACAAGAAGTGTCTAAGTCAATTTTTATCGATATTGACCTTTTTGGCCTATGAGTACAATCACAACCTAATACTTTTAATGTAAGAAGCACCTAAGTCGGTGACCTTCAGAACACATGTTTATGAAAATAGAAACTCTTATGTCGCTGCTTAACGTCCCTAAAACTTCGTGCTAGATATGCCTAAAAAGACATAAGCTCTTGGTAATTAAAGATGTTTGTGCTAAAATTGTCTATGTAGACTTGGGCAGTTCTCTCTTTTACTTTTCTATGTAAAAACTGCTTATGTCATGACATAGGCACTTATTGTTAGAAATTACAATAATTTGTATGACATATGGCAACACAGCTGTCTGCATTTGGCGGTTTGATAAATTATCAAATAGCTAGGTTAAGTAGTTATAAAATGTCAAAGTTTGATTTGTGAACTTTGGCATTTGTAAAACTAGTGTTTTTAACAATTCTTAATATTATTTTAAGAATAGAATAGTGAAATTCGACGAAAGAAAGTAAAATTAACAATTATTTGCAATGTCTTCGCGTGGAAAAGTTTTGGTCGAGATGTGTTTGAAGAATTCTAATTAAGGTAAGTCGTAACGACATTTACAATTATTATTCTTCTATAATCAAATAATTATTGTAAATCATTATACTTATTACATTCTTTCCATACCAGCAAGTGTTACTGAAATCAACATGTTTAGCGACTGTTGCTCAGGACAGACTAGAAATATATATTTTACTGTAATGTCTCTTTTAATGGAAGATTTTAACAAAAATGGAAGAAATATTATAATCAACCATAAATTTTTAGAACCGGGACATACCCACCAAGAAGCTGATACTATACATGGAGCTATTGAGAAGGTAAAAAAACATACTACTGCCAGAATTGAAATTCCCAGAGATTGGGCCAACCTAATTAGAATGGTTCCAAGGAATCCTCCAATTGAGGTCGTAGAAATACAACAAAAAGATTTCTTCGACTTTAAAATTTTTTTGAAAAGTCATTATCTGCATCGTAAAGTTAACACTGATAAAGAAGCTATTACCTGGTTACAGATACGATGGATACAATATCGCACTGATTCACTTTTAAAAGTGTTGTATAAAACGTCTTTTACTTCTGAACATTTTAAGGTCATGGACTTATCCCCTAGGCAAAGGAGTACTAATAAAACCACTTATGCTACCCGTTCAGCTGCAGTTTGTCAGACAACCAGTAAGGAGACAGAAGTAATATTGACCCCTATAAGTACAAGTCGCCTATTCCACTACCAGAAAAAAAAGTTAAAGATCTGAAGGATTTAATGCCTTACGTGTCTGAAGCAAGCAGATACTTCTTTGAGTGCCTTTTTGCGCAACCAACTGTACCAAATAAGGAAGAATATCTACCCGATGAGCGTTTATATGAGTAATGAAAATTCCAATAATAGTATAAGCATTTGCTGACCAATGTTTGTTGTTAAAATTAAAATCTTATAATACCTACATTATGTGTTTTAGTTACCTAAATCAATAAATTTTATCATATTTTTTTTTAAGAAATGACCATGTCAATCAAAAAAATTAAAAAACATAACTTTTATAATATTTTACACAATCAATGTAATAAGTCAATGATAAACACCTGCTATTTTTTTTCCCCTAAAAATATGTAATTTATAACAGGTGTACAACCAAGAAAAAAGTTTGCTCATAATAAATTCTCTCTGGTGAAAATAAGCAATATTTTACTTGGTCGCTTCTTGTACCAAGCCACAGATATATGAATCTAAATATTTTTTCGTCCAAATAAAATTTCATTAATCATTTTGTTATTACCATTTTAATGATACGCCACAGGTAAACCGGAAACGCGCATGCGTCAAATGTTGCCGCCATCAGACCCCATCCCGGACAACTGTCAATCTACCATACCCTACTTCCTTTGTATTCTTATTTCGTTGGTTCTAACGGATACAATTCATTTTTTGGGGACACTTTTCTGCTTTCTTAATTGTAGAGATAGCGCTTCATAGGGAACAAAATGCGTCGCATTAAGAATATATAGTACCTATAATTTATTTTTTAATAAAATTGCTGTGTTAAAAGTAGTTAATTTTTCAATAAAACTGTGCTGCTAATGGAACTGATTACTACCAATAAAAACACTGTTCTAGCAAATCGGGAATTAATATAACACTAAAGCAGGTTTGATCTAAGAGTTATTGGTTTGATACACTAGCAATGTATTTAGTATGTGTTAATAAATAATAAGCTATTAATACAAACTATGTCTTAGCAAACCTGCGTTGTATTAGATCATTCTCCTCAGTGTATGTTATTTACATATTATAACCTTATTATTTAGTTGTTGAGAATAATAATAAAATTATGTTTTAAATATAATTTAATCATTTCCAATGTCTCCGCTGGTTGCAAGCATTGCGAAATCTGTGAATTTTTTTTTATGAATATTAACATTTTAAGTATTATTTTGACACACCTTGTATATTAATTAGTTATATTTAATAATTTTATTATATTTTTAGATGTTGTTACTAGTAGAGAATCCCGCATAAACAAATGTTTTTGACATTTTATTACCATATTATAAGTGTTCCTCCACAAAATTTAATGGAACAAAAATTTTTTTGCTCAGAGGTGTCTACATGTTTCGAACGCAGAAACGTTCATCATCAGGAGACAGAAAAATGTATTGCTAATGGTTTTAGCAGAAGAAAAAAAGATAAGTGGTAAAACCTTGATGGAGCCTTTATGGAATTAAAAATTGGTGTGTCGAAATGACATAATGTGAAGAAAAATAGAAATAGATTAAAACATAGGTACAGAGTATGGTGAACAGGCAATTAAAAGGGTCCAAAACGACCAAATAAACTCGGAGAAGAAGAAAAAATCACTTCTAGACCGAAGATGTTAAAATGGTATTTTTAAGAGTATGTCTGTAAGACATTGGTAAAACTTAAAATTTGCCATGTATATAAAACATGAATTCACGGTACTTTCTTAATACATGTTTTATATACATGGCAAATTTTAAATTTTAACAATGTCTTACAGACATACTCTTAAAAATACCATTTTAACATTTTCGTTCTAGAAGTGATTCCCCGGGTTTATTTGGTTGTTTTGGACCCTTTTAATTGCCTTTTCCACATACTCTGTATGTTTAAATCTATTTCTATTTTTCTTCACATTATGTCATTTCGACACACCAATTTTTTTAATTCCATAAAAGCTCCATTAAGGTTTTGTACCACTTATCTTTTTCTCATCTGCTAAAACCATCAGCAATACATTTTTCTGTCTCCTGATGATGAACGTTTCTGCGTTCGAAACATGTAGAGACCTCTGAGCAACATTTTTTTGTTTGAAGTAAAGTATGGGAAAGAAAGAAAAACTAAAAGTCTTCCTACACAATATTTAATAGAATAAAATTCTTCAAGTGTCTCTACATGTTTCGAACGTAGAACGTTCATCATCAGGAGACAGAAAAAATTTTGGTGCTGATGGTTTTAGCAGAAGAGAAAGTGTTGTAGAACCCTTTCTAAAAAGAAGGTGTCGAAGATTACTTAAAATTTTTTAAAAAACTTTTTATAAAACATCTTTAGGTGTATGTCAAAATGATAAAGATATCACAATATAATTGCATTCCAACAAAAGTGTTTTGTGGGGTACTGAGGGTTAAAGCTCAGTAGCCCCGCAAGAGGTTAATTTAAAAACCATAAAATTAACCAAGAAGTTGCACATTTTATTATCAAATCAAATCAAATCGTTTATTTTCCCAGAGACAATTTACAATTGTAGGGGAATAGTCAGGTAGTAAATCTAAACATGAACAACAAACAAAACATTTCAATACGCAATATAAACAAAACATGTACAAGCGTTAAGACAGACAATTAAAAAACTCATCCAAACTGTAGAAACATTTAGATATTAAAAATGATTTTAACGACTTTTTAAAACATTGTATACTATTACAATCTTTAATTATTTCGGGCAAAACATAGTAGACCCTAACACCTAGACATTTAGGAGAATTATAGGCTACTAATCCTCTAGAGTGCGGAGCACGAAAACTATTTTTATGCCTTGTATCAAAACCGTGCACATCCCTGTTTTGTACAAATTGACCTTTATTACAGAAGACAAACACTGCTAATTCTAATATGTATAAGCTAGGAAGAGGTAGTATATTAAAATTTTTAAAAATCTCTCTACAACTATACCGATTAGGAACACCTGCTATACACCTTAAGATTTTTTTTTGTTTTACAAAAATATTTTTAAATAGGGTCGAAGTACCCCAGAAAGTCAGACCATATCTTAAGTACGATTCTACATATGCGTAGTACAACATAATTAGGTGTTCTTTATCTAACATAGATCTTAAATTTATAAACAGATAAAAGGATGAATTAAGTTTAGACATAACATGTTCACAATGTACCTTCCATGTCAAACATTCGCAAGATGAATACCAAGAAACTTGGTGCTCTGAACTTGGCACAAGGATTTATTATCAATAAATAAATTAATACTATCATCCGTTTTTTGTCTATTATGGAATCTAACAAACTGGGTCTTGTCTACATTTAGTAACATCGAATTCTCCCCAAACCAGGCACAAAGTTCAGACAGAACACCATTTGACATCTGCTCCAAGATATTCGAGAACCTGTTTGAAACCAGGAATGACACATCATCGGCAAAAGCCGTACGATGAGCCCCCTGTCCCACAAGATCAATGTCATTTAGGTATAATAAAAATAACACAGGGCCCAGAACGGAGCCCTGTGGAACGCCAATATTAGTTTTGGAAGGGCGGCGAGTCTGTCATTCGTTTGGACTTACCATCAAAGTTGCTTAAACTAACATACTGTTGGCGATCAATTACAAACGACCGTATCCACTCAAGTGCACAACCATTATTGTCAAAATTAATCAGCTTTTGGAAAAGAATTTTATGATTGACACAATCGAAAGCCTTGCTTAGGTCGCAAAAGATCCCAACGGGGCTCTCGTTCGCGTCAATAAATTTAGTTAGTTCATCATAAAAATCATGCATTGCAGTATTGGTAGATCTTCCTCCCTGAAAACCGTGCTGGCTCGGGGATATTATTTTCGATTTATTAAGATAATCAACTAGACGGTCCAAGAAACAGTACTCAAAAATCTTAGAGAATACTGAAGTCAATGTGATGGGCCTATAATTTTCAACACAGCCTTCATCGCCCTTTTTGTGGATTGGTATTATTTTACCCGTTTTTAATGTCCGTGGAAATTTTCCGTTACAAAACGAAAGATTCACAAGGAAAACAAGTGGTCCTGTAATAAGATGTAGAACTTTCTTTACCAAAAAAGCAGGTATACCATCAGGTCCCGCTGACGGCTTATTTCGCTACGATCCACCAACAACGTCTTGTGGATTATAGGTTCTAACGGATACAATTCATTTTTTGGGGACACTTTTCTGCTTTCTTAATTGTAGAGATAGCGCTTCATAGGGAACAAAATGCGTCGCATTAAGAATATATAGTACCTATAATTTATTTCTTAATAAAATTGCTGTGTTAAAAGTAGTTAATTTTTCAATAAAACTGTGCTGCTAATGGAACTGATTACTACCAATAAAAACACTGTTCTAGCAAATCGGGAATTAATATAACACTAAAGCAGGTTTGATCTAAGAGTTATTGGTTTGATACACTAGCAATGTATTTAGTATGTGTTAATAAATAATAAGCTATTAATACAAACTATGTCTTAGCAAACCTGCGTTGTATTAGATCATTCTCCTCAGTGTATGTTATTTACATATTATAACCTTATTATTTAGTTGTTGAGAATAATAATAAAATTATGTTTTATAGCTATTTATGTATCAAGGGCGTTACGGGGACTATAATGCCCTGAAGGTAGAAATAGCCCGAGGGCCTCTGGCCCGAGGGATAGGTTTCTGCCTGATGGGCATTATAGTCCAGTAAAGCCCGTGGTGCATACAATGCTTTATGTTTTACCTAAAAAAGAGTTTTTCAATGACTAATTACATTATTTATTCGCAATATAAAAAATAAGTTGCACCTGTACCTGTATACGTAAGTAGATAATGACTGGTGTTAAGTTTGACTTTGATGTTTCTGTCAGTTAGTCAGTTGGCATTTTTTATTTAACGATTTGCTCAAAATGGAAGAAATTCCACAAAATATAAGAGAAAAGGTCATAAAAGCGACCGAAAATCTTTTGCCAGTTAAATCAAGGCAACAGTATGATCGGGAGTATGGCATATTTGGTATTTGGAAAGATACGAACACAATTCTTCAAATAACCGAAAATGTTTTAATGGCATATTTCCAGGAACTGGTAAGTTATTGATTTTATTTTAATACATATGTTTAACAAACTTTATTATTTTTAGTCGGAAAAATACAGTCCGAACTCTCTCTGGACCAAGTATTCTACAAGCGGGCATTATCATAATGCCCGCTTATAATGCCCTAGGTGTGATAGCAGGTATTATTGCTATCATAACATATTCCGTTTCTAAGGTATTATAGATCAATAATAGATAGGTAAAACATAAAATATAATTTAATCATTTCCAATGTCTCCGCTGGTTGCAAGCATTGCGAAATCTGTGAATTTTTTTTTATGAATATTAACATTTTAAGTATTATTTTGACACACCTTGTATATTAATTAGTTATATTTAATAATTTTATTATATTTTTAGATGTTGTTACTAGTAGAGAATCCCGCATAAACAAATGTTTTTGACATTTTATTACCATATTATAAGTGTTCCTCCACAAAATTTAATGGAACAAAAATTTTTTTGCTCAGAGGTGTCTACATGTTTCGAACGCAGAAACGTTCATCATCAGGAGACAGAAAAATGTATTGCTAATGGTTTTAGCAGAAGAAAAAAAGATAAGTGGTAAAACCTTGATGGAGCCTTTATGGAATTAAAAATTGGTGTGTCGAAATGACATAATGTGAAGAAAAATAGAAATAGATTAAAACATAGGTACAGAGTATGGTGAACAGGCAATTAAAAGGGTCCAAAACGACCAAATAAACTCGGAGAAGAAGAAAAAATCACTTCTAGACCGAAGATGTTAAAATGGTATTTTTAAGAGTATGTCTGTAAGACATTGGTAAAACTTAAAATTTGCCATGTATATAAAACATGAATTCACGGTACTTTCTTAATACATGTTTTATATACATGGCAAATTTTAAATTTTAACAATGTCTTACAGACATACTCTTAAAAATACCATTTTAACATTTTCGTTCTAGAAGTGATTCCCCGGGTTTATTTGGTTGTTTTGGACCCTTTTAATTGCCTTTTCCACATACTCTGTATGTTTAAATCTATTTCTATTTTTCTTCACATTATGTCATTTCGACACACCAATTTTTTTAATTCCATAAAAGCTCCATTAAGGTTTTGTACCACTTATCTTTTTCTCATCTGCTAAAACCATCAGCAATACATTTTTCTGTCTCCTGATGATGAACGTTTCTGCGTTCGAAACATGTAGAGACCTCTGAGCAACATTTTTTTGTTTGAAGTAAAGTATGGGAAAGAAAGAAAAACTAAAAGTCTTCCTACACAATATTTAATAGAATAAAATTCTTCAAGTGTCTCTACATGTTTCGAACGTAGAACGTTCATCATCAGGAGACAGAAAAAATTTTGGTGCTGATGGTTTTAGCAGAAGAGAAAGTGTTGTAGAACCCTTTCTAAAAAGAAGGTGTCGAAGATTACTTAAAATTTTTTAAAAAACTTTTTATAAAACATCTTTAGGTGTATGTCAAAATGATAAAGATATCACAATATAATTGCATTCCAACAAAAGTGTTTTGTGGGGTACTGAGGGTTAAAGCTCAGTAGCCCCGCAAGAGGTTAATTTAAAAACCATAAAATTAACCAAGAAGTTGCACATTTTATTATCAAATCAAATCAAATCGTTTATTTTCCCAGAGACAATTTACAATTGTAGGGGAATAGTCAGGTAGTAAATCTAAACATGAACAACAAACAAAACATTTCAATACGCAATATAAACAAAACATGTACAAGCGTTAAGACAGACAATTAAAAAACTCATCCAAACTGTAGAAACATTTAGATATTAAAAATGATTTTAACGACTTTTTAAAACATTGTATACTATTACAATCTTTAATTGTTTCGGGCAAAACATAGTAGACCCTAACACCTAGACATTTAGGAGAATTATAGGCTACTAATCCTCTAGAGTGCGGAGCACGAAAACTATTTTTATGCCTTGTATCAAAACCGTGCACATCCCTGTTTTGTACAAATTGACCTTTATTACAGAAGACAAACACTGCTAATTCTAATATGTATAAGCTAGGAAGAGGTAGTATATTAAAATTTTTAAAAATCTCTCTACAACTATACCGATTAGGAACACCTGCTATACACCTTAAGATTTTTTTTTGTTTTACAAAAATATTTTTAAATAGGGTCGAAGTACCCCAGAAAGTCAGACCATATCTTAAGTACGATTCTACATATGCGTAGTACAACATAATTAGGTGTTCTTTATCTAACATAGATCTTAAATTTATAAACAGATAAAAGGATGAATTAAGTTTAGACATAACATGTTCACAATGTACCTTCCATGTCAAACATTCGTCAAGATGAATACCAAGAAACTTGGTGCTCTGAACTTGGCACAAGGATTTATTATCAATAAATAAATTAATACTATCATCCGTTTTTTGTCTATTATGGAATCTAACAAACTGGGTCTTGTCTACATTTAGTAACATCGAATTCTCCCCAAACCAGGCACAAAGTTCAGACAGAACACCATTTGACATCTGCTCCAAGATATTCGAGAACCTGTTTGAAACCAGGAATGACACATCATCGGCAAAAGCCGTACGATGAGCCCCCTGTCCCACAAGATCAATGTCATTTAGGTATAATAAAAATAACACAGGGCCCAGAACGGAGCCCTGTGGAACGCCAATATTAGTTTTGGAAGGGCGGCGAGTCTGTCATTCGTTTGGACTTACCATCAAAGTTGCTTAAACTAACATACTGTTGGCGATCAATTACAAACGACCGTATCCACTCAAGTGCACAACCATTATTGTCAAAATTAATCAGCTTTTGGAAAAGAATTTTATGATTGACACAATCGAAAGCCTTGCTTAGGTCGCAAAAGATCCCAACGGGGCTCTCGTTCGCGTCAATAAATTTAGTTAGTTCATCATAAAAATCATGCATTGCAGTATTGGTAGATCTTCCTCCCTGAAAACCGTGCTGGCTCGGGGATATTATTTTCGATTTATTAAGATAATCAACTAGACGGTCCAAGAAACAGTACTCAAAAATCTTAGAGAATACTGAAGTCAATGTGATGGGCCTATAATTTTCAACACAGCCTTCATCGCCCTTTTTGTGGATTGGTATTATTTTACCCGTTTTTAATGTCCGTGGAAATTTTCCGTTACAAAACGAAAGATTCACAAGGAAAACAAGTGGTCCTGTAATAAGATGTAGAACTTTCTTTACCAAAAAAGCAGGTATACCATCAGGTCCCGCTGACGGCTTATTTTTTAGTTTTTTATTTAAAAGAACAATAAATTCGTCATCCGTAAAAGGACAAAGCAAACATTTATTTTTACTAACATCACTATCAATGTTGATATTATTTTTATTGTTATTATTTGAAATTTGTGCTATAGTATTCAAAGGAGATTCCCTAAAAAAAGTGTTAAACTTATCAGCAACGGCTGATGAACATTCAACACAGAGATTATTAAAATTTAGAGGTCAAAAAAGGTTGTTCACGTCCACACTTTGGTCCTAGCACATTAAGGTTCTACACAACTTTCTCCTCTGCTAAAACCATCAGCACCAAATATATTTTCTGTATCCTAATGATGAACGTTTCTACGTTCGAAACATGTAGAGACCCTTGAAGAATTTCATTGTATTAAATATTGTGGAGGAAGACTTTTAGTTTTTCTTTCTTTCCAAAAAAATATATGTATCAAGTAAAAAAACAGAAAAACATCTTGAAAATAAAATGCCGCAAAGCATTTTGAAAATCTTTATCCTTACCCCGTATAGTAACAGAGAACAAGGTTGAATCATAGATTCCATTTACCTTTTCAAAAGGGTTTCATAATATTCTGGTAGCAACATTTTTTTTATTTTTCTTTATAGGTACCAGTATTTCTCGTCCTCAGCTATACACAACGTCAATATCAACATACAGTACAGCCAACCTAGATCCATTATGTCCATCCTGCTGCCGCATGTCGGTACCGCTGCCGCCATGATCCCTCTGCATTAATGAGATTGTTTTTCCCAGAGCATCCTCTTATCGCGGTTTCAATCTGGATCTCATCAGCTGTCTCGCTCGGGCCTGTGAGTGAATTAATCTTTTAGATTCATGTATACAAACCGTGTACAATGTATTCAATCCGGTATCGTATGAGTGTTTCTCGAAACTAAATCATAATCGTTATTTAAAGGTAAGTGTAAGAATAGCAGATTCCGCTGGTCTCTGCTAAACTTCGCCTTGCTCTATCTAACTATAGATTTTGTATCACTTTGTTTTATCAAATAAAAGTCGCTAATTATTATTATTATTATTATTATTATTATTATTAGTACATATTATTATGCCATTAGAGCCTAAAGTACTGTTTAGAAAAAGGAATTTTATAGGTTAATATAGGGTGGCGCATCGAAAACGAAACAGAGGTATTTATACTGGCAGCTCAGTTCTTTTTTGAAAAACGCTCAGACCAGTCGATTTTGTTTTCGAGGGGGACACAAAATTGGCAAAAAATCACGTTAATACGTGCAGCCCCTGGGCGGGGGTGGCACTACCCCTAAAATCTTAAATGGAACGGAGGGTCGAGTGATACCTTATTTTAAAGGCATTTCAATTTCCTTTATAATGATGTAAAATGCATGTACTTCAGTTCAGTAGTTTTGGAGATTTATTGATTTAAAGCTTAAAGTAGATTTTAATAGGTATCTACATCAGATTAGTTTGTACTACTTTCAGAGGAAATTTAAGTAAAATTATTTACTTAATAAGTAAATGCTTTTCCTCACTACGCCCATGGTTTGTTTATCATTTTGGTGTTGAAAATAGCGATTGGGGCGTTTTTTGTGGCAAAAAAGTTGTTTCTTGAAGAAATATAAGAAGGGAATGTCTCGTACTTATTTTAAATAGGAACTTAGAACATAGTTTGCGATTGATTCGACCAAACTTTGTTGTTAAAATACCTTTTAACGCTTTAAACATAAATTAACCATGATCCACGGCAGAAAGGGTTGAAATTATCGAAATATTTTTCGGAAATAATCGGTAATCAGTGCGCTAATATGCACAAATATTAATGAGCTACATGAGAACAGTAACGTGCATCGAAAATATATTCTAGAACTTGTACCTACCTAAATTTCGGGAAACTGGATCAGTCCCCAATAAAAAACGCAAAATTAACAATCCCATAAAGAACGAAGCAATAGAAGTGGGGGTTTTAGGGCAAGTTTATGTAGATCCTACGTTAAGTACCCGCAAATTGGATACTGTGTGTGGTGTTAGTCGACGTAGTATCCAACGGATTCTAAAGGCCCATAGTTTTCATCCGTATAAAATTCACCTTGTACAAGAACTTAATGAAGACGGTTTTGAACGGCGATTACAATTTTGTGAAGATATGAGTGAACGAATTATAAACGATGAACATTTTCTATTCAACACTTGGTTTTCCGACGAATGTTTCTTTTTCTTATATGGCGTATTAAATCGTCATAACTGCCGATATTGGTCCGATTCTAATCCCAGAATTTCTCATGAGGTACACACACAGCAGCCACAAAAATTAAATGTTTGGGCTGGCATTTTTGGCGATTATTTAGTTGGTCCTTTTTTCTTACCTGGAAATTTGACGGGTGAAATGTATTTGGAATTACTGCAAGACGCCATAAATCCTGCGTTAACAGCCATAATTGAAAGTCAGAATGATCGGCCGTATATTGCGAATAGGTTGATGTTCCAACAGAATATGGCCCCACCACCTTACGCATTACATGTTCGACAATATTTAGATCAGACGTTTCCAGGTCGATGGATTGGTAGAAGAGGTGCCATGGAATGGCCCCCAAGATCCCCAGATTTATCACCTTTGGATTTCTTTCTGTGGGGTCACTTAAAAAGCCAAATCTATGCTACTCAGCCTGCATTGTTAGAAAATTTGCGACAAAGAATTGACAAATTACTCCTCAAATATTGCAAAATGGGCGACAACGTTTTGAGCAAAATCTTTATTACTGCATGGAGAGCCATGGTGGTCATTTTCAACATTTACTTGGCTGACGGGTCAGTTTATTCTTCATTTTTAAACTACTTTGCTGCTAAGTGTATTGATCTTCACTAATGATGATGTATTAAAGTTTTATTTAAGCTTTAAATCATTAAATCTCCAAAACTACTGAACTGAAGTACCTACATGAATTTTACATCCTTATAAAGGGAATTGAAAGACCTTTAAAATAAGGTATCACTCGACCTCCCTTTCCATTTAAGATTTTAGGGGTGGTGCCACCCCTGCACGTGTTAACGTGATTTTTTGACAATTTTGTGCGAAAACAAATTCGACGGGTCTGAGCGTTTTTCCAAAAAAATAACTGAGCTGCCAGTAAATGTCTCTGTTTCGTTTTCGATGTGCCACCCTATATTTTGCTCGTCGATCTGTGCGCTGTATTGTTGGCAAGAGGCGTAACCAATTACGGTCATACTTAACTATTGAAAAAATTAGGAATTAAGGTAAATAATATGATTATTGTAAATAAATAAGAATATTAATAAAAACAAAAATTACTTCCCATGCCTTAAGTATGGCTATGGTTAATCTGACTATTGAAATACGAAATGGCGAATAATAATAATAATAAACTTTTTTTATTACGATGAACAAAGAAAATAATTACAGACTAATAATAATAGGCAGACAAGCAAAAGCGGGGCGCAGTCTAGCCACAAAGGCTAATCTACTGAGCCCCACACGGCTAGCTAAAAAAATAATAAAATAAAAATATAAAGAACTATGAATATACAGATATTATATAAATATCGTAGAAAGGAGAAATAAAGAAAAATTGGTTCAAATAGTTAACATTTAAGAAAAAAGAAATAAAAATACGCTACATTCTAACCTGATGGAGACGACGACAAATACACGATTTAAAGAATAACCAGCAAAACATTAATAAAAATAATAATTTACCTAACAAAAATTATTAACGAAGTTGTTCATTTTGAAAGCTAAGTAGATATTTTTTATGTTGCAATTTAAATTTGTTTCTGTCCACGAAAACCATTTCATTAGGTAAGGAGTTGTATAATTTAACAGAGTTATAGGTAAATGATCTCTGAAATATGGCACTCTGATGCCGAGGCACCGTCAACCTATTAGGAAATCTCATGTCAAGGGAATGTATCTATATTTTCACGAAATACAAACCTACTTTTTAAAGAAAGAGGCAGAGCCTCATTATTTAGAGTTTTAACCAAAAAATTCTCCAAATGTAAAGTTCTACGGTTGTTCATTACTAGCCACTTGACATTTTAAAACGTATAAGCAATATGATCAAATTTTCGAAAAATATGGCGGGAGCATGTATTTTGTACCCATTGTGTCGTGTTCCTATCTGTTACATCAAGGCATAACCCATAAATCAAATCACAGTAGTTAATGCTGGACAAAATGAGACTCTCACAAACCCTTTTACGCAATTTAAACATTAGGGTACATGACGGTTGTTGTATAATACTCTTAAAGACATATTATATGACTTTTAAATTAGTTTCTTGACATACTCCCTAACCCTTTGTTCAGTATCCAGGATTATACCCAGATTTTTAGCTGTTTTAACTACGGGGAGCCTAACACCATCGATAACTATATTGATATTATGATCCAAAAAGCCAATTTTATTCTTATTCCCAACCAGCATTAAGGATGACTTCAATGAATTCAACCTTAGGTTGTGATCTAGAGAAAGTTGATTTAATATGCTTAAATCTTCGTTAAGCAAATTCGATGCGTTTATATAGTCTTGGCAGTCTAAATGAAGGTAAATCATCTGCATATGCCTGAACCTTACAGTGCTTAAAATCTTTTAAAATATCTGAGGTATAGATAATAAATAAAAGTCGAAGGATAGATCCTTGAGGTACACCAGACAAAACTTGAATGTGTTCTGAATAATTGTTTTTATTGAAAATTTTTTGGCATCTGTTGTTGAATTATGATCTAATAAGATTTAAGGATGATTCTTCAAAGCCATAATATTTTAATTTTGCCAGCAAAAGTGAATGATTTAGGATGTCAAAGGTTTTGGAAAAATCTAGAAGAACTAACGCGCTATTTAATTTCTTATCAATTGCTGCCATTATATCATGTGTAATCTTAACAAGTGCGACAGCCGTACTAAAATCCTTTCTAAAGCCAAATTGACTATCCGTAAATATTTTGTTAATGACACGGTATTGAAATAGGTAATGATCATACAAGACTTTTTCAAAAATTTTGGAAAGTAGCGGCAATACAATTATGATTTGAAGACCATCAAAAGTAAGAGGATTATTAATGTTGGGCAATGGTTTACCAACAGAATACATCATAGGTTTCAAGTATTTCAAATGTAATTTTAAAATTTAATCCTAAAAATAAATGCTAGGGCCGTAAGACAACATTTTGGGTCTAAGTACCTAGTTATGTCGTTTTGGGATTTCTTGAGATCAGAAAAGCCCATTTCGTAAAATGCGTTTTTTTATAATATTATTTGTGTTTTCACGGTATTGATACTATAAATTCGATTTACAAAATTGGCATATAATTTTAAATCTACACACAAGTTATAGTTAAAAGATGTTTAAAAATAAATTTAATGTTTACCAGAAGTAGTAGTTAATCTACTGTTAGGACATAAAAATAAATCCTTATTATTAATGGTACTTAATTTTTAACTTACTAATTACTAAGCTAAGCTGCTAAGCTCTTTAATGTTGGCTCCAATCATTACTTTCTTAATTAATTAAGTATTAACTGACAATGCTTATTGTTACCAACAAAAACCTCAGCATAGTACACTATTACGAAATAAGTAGGTAAAGTCTATTCAATGACCACTGACCGTTACGTCATGTTCTTCATATTTGCGGTCCGTCGTAAATTAATTCAGTCAGTTTGACTTACCGGTGGTAAAGGTTATGATTTTTCTTAGGCTTGATCTACCTAAAGACGGGTGCATGAATGTGAAAAAGTAAAATACAAGCGTGTTTTTTCAAATTTTTCTTATTTTTATACTGTTAATGAAGTCAGAAATTATTATTTTCAGAAATTATTTAGGGTAATAGGTATCATGAGATATTCTTAATTACTTTAAATTTTTTGATAAATAAATAAAACTTATTTATTAAATTTAAAATAAAATCGTATAATTTTTGTCTAGTGCACCAGTCTATAAATTTTATTTTAAATATTTTCAACTTATTTATAAAAGAAAATATAATAAAAAATTACAACACAACAAAACACAGCTTTTTAATAATTAAAATAAATCATCTCCTAAGGATCATCTTCATCAGATTTGTCCAAGTTATTAATAAAGGGAAGAGTATCTAAAACATCGATAAATCTTTCCACACATCATTAACAATTTTATTAGGGTGTGTTACATCATTTTTCCATTTTTCCGCTATAACATTTTCTATGACATGGGAAAATGTGAGAAATCTCCCGAATATGAAAAAAACAGGTGAAAAGAATACTACAAGTTCATATAAACTTCTCTCGTATCGGCCTCCTCTTCGGAGATATGGGCTCCCAAATAGCTTTCATGGAATTAAGTTTTTGACACATAATTATTAAACCAACAGGTATATTTCAATTTTTTTTTCATATGATGTATACCAGGTAAGACCCTTCAAATTACTATTCCATAAAGTGTTAACATTTTCTATGACATGGGAAAATGTGAGAAATCTCCCGAATATGAAAAAAACACGTGAAAAGAATACTACAAGTTCATATAAACTTCTCTCGTATCGGCCTCCTCTTCGGAGATATGGGCTCCCAAAGAGCTTTCATGGAATTAAGTTTTTAACACATAATTATTAAACCAACAGGTATATTTAAATTTTTTTTTCATATGATGTATACCAGGTAAGACCCTTCAAATTACTATTCCATAAAGTGTTAACATTTTCTATGACATGGGAAAATGTGAGGAATCTCCCGAATATGAAAAAAACACGTGAAAAGAATACTACAAGTTCATATAAACTTCTCTCGTATCGGCCTCCTCTTCGGATATATGGGCTCCCAAAGAGCTTTCATGGAATTAAGTTTTTGACACATAATTATTAAACCAACAGGTATATTTCAATTTTTTTTCATATGATGTATACCAGGTAAGACCCTTCAAATTACTATTCCATAAAGTGTTAACATTTTCTATGACATGGGAAAATGTGAGAAATCTCCCGAATATGAAAAAAACACGTGAAAAGAATATTACAAGTTCATATAAACTTCTCTCGTATCGGCCTCCTCTTCGGAGATATGGGCTCCCAAAGAGCTTTCATGGAATTAAGTTTTTAACACATAATTATTAAACCAACAGGTATATTTCAATTTTTTTTTCATATGATGTATACCAGGTAAGACCCTTCAAATTACTATTCCATAAAGTGTTAACATTTTCTATGACATGGGAAAATGTGAGAAATCCCGAATATGAAAAAAACACGTGAAAAGAATACTACAAGTTCATATAAACTTCTCTCGTATCGGCCTCCTCTTCGGAGATATGGGCTCCCAAAGAGCTTTCATGGAATTAAGTTTTTGACACATAATTATTAAACCAACAGGTATATTTCAATTTTTTTTTCATATGATGTATACCAGGTAAGACCCTTCAAATTACAATTCCATAAAGTGTTAACATTTTCTATGACATGGGAAAATGTGAGAAATCTTCCGAATATGAAAAAAACACGTGAAAAGAATACTACAAGTTCATATAAACTTCTTTCGTATCGGCCTCCTCTTCGGAGATATGGGCTCCCAAAGAGCTTTCATGGAATTAAGTTTTTAACACATAATTATTAATCCAACAGGTATATTTAAATTTTTTTTTTCATATGATGTATACCAGGTAAGACCCTTCAAATTACTATTCCATAAAGTGTTAACATTTTCTATGACATGGGAAAATGTGAGAAATCTCCCGAATATGAAAAAAACACGTGAAAAGAATACTACAAGTTCATATAAACTTCTCTCGTATCGGCCTCCTCTTCGGATATATGGGCTCCCAAAGAGCTTTCATGGAATTAAGTTTTTAACACATAATTATTAAACCAACAGGTATATTTCAATTTTTTTTTCATATGATGTATACCAGGTAAGGCCCTTCAAATTACTATTCCATAAAGTATAAAGTGTTGCGTATTACTAACAGCTGCAGGGACGGACTAACTGTGACACTAATGTGCCCATTTTTTTACGCCCTGTATGATAAAAACTTTGGACAACGTTTTTTACATACCTTTAACTATTGACTAAAAAGTAAGTACTCTTCATTCATCTCACCGTTTTCGGAAAAACGTCATTTTATTTACATCATATATTTAGCGTATTTTAATAAAAGGTTTGCTCCTATCAAATGTTCAACCTTCAACCTTATGATAAAAAAACTTTGATCTTAAAGTAGCGTTTAACTTTTCTGTTCTATGTAGTTCTGTGAATGGCCAAAAATGTGCGTTTTATATTATCGGCTCTAAAAAAAACGTATTGTTGTTGCAAACGTTGCTAGGTACGAAATAAATAAGTATTCTGCATGTTAGTAGTTGTCAACAATATAATATATAATCCCATAATAAAATCTTTAGTAGAGTCGATTCACTCAGTAAACCTGCAAGATGGCCGACATGTAATATGACAAAAGTCATATTCCAGCTAAATATAATAAATTTTTGTATTTTCAATGACTTTTGTGATATGACATGTCGGCCATCTTGCAAGTTTACTGAGTGAATCGACTTTATGAATCTTATTATCATAAACAATTTTTTATACAAAACCCAGTGCGACATCTTGCGTCCCAGTACGGTACCTTAGAAAAGGTTACCGTACTGGGACGCAAGATGTCGCACTGGGTTTTATAAATCCCGTTGATGATCGATCCTGACAAGTGATTTGTCTTTGAGTCCTGTTTCCTTCTGCCAAACCGAGCCTCACTGATGAGCCGTAATAACGGCGAAACGCGTCTGGGGATGGGTTTGGCGGAAGGAAACAGAAAAACCTTTTTCGAATTAATTTTTTATACTTTTTATAGCTTTTTTGAAGTTTGATCTTTCTTATATGAAAAAAAAATACAAAAACATATTACAAACTCAATGCTTAGTGTGCTATTTTATTGTTTTTTAAATAAAATACCGTGCGAGCAAAAATTATTTGCATCAAAGAGGGCTTGGAATAAAAAACGTAGGGCTTGGTTTAGATCACAATGATATTGGGACGATATATCTAACCAAATCTAGGTTAAAATTTTGTCAAATTCATATTATGACATGATATGCCAAACTAATGAGTAATAAAATAAGTAGATAAATACAAATTTATTTTTGTTGTTTACAAAATTAACAAAGTAAGAATATACAGAAAGAAAAAGAAAACTAATTAAATATATTGCTGAAACTGGCCACCGCCATGCTCCAAGCATAAATTCACACGTCTCTTCATATTTTCGAAGAGGTTGACCAGCATTTCTGGAGAAATGTTACCACATTCTTGGATAATCCTTTCTTGTAATTGTTCTAAATTAGCAACGGGTGTTTTAAAAATAGTGTTATTTAAATAAAGAAAAACGAAGTAATCCATAACCGTTAAACAAGGGAATAGGTGGGAATTCAATGTCTGATCGAAAACTGATCAATCTGTCGTCAAAATAATTCGTAAGTAGTTAATAGTTTCGGCGGCTGTATGGGCGGTTGCACCGTCCTGTTGAAAATATCCAAAACGTAGTTCGTCGTCAAGTAATTGCTCCAAAAATGGATTCAAAATATTGTCTCTATACCGCTGTGCTGTAACTGTGTCATGGAAAAAAATAGGACCAACAATTCTTCTTCGGGAAACAGCTAACCAGACACCAATTTTTTGAGGGTGCAATGTTGACTCTACAAAAAAAATGGGGATTTTTACTACTCCACATGCATGTATTCTGAGAATTCACATAACCGGAGAGGCGGAACCAGGCTTTATCCGAAAAAAATGTCAGGTCTAATAAATCATTTATTTCCAATAAATTTTGGGTAAACCATTGAGAGTAATTCCTGCGTCTTTAAAAATCTGCGGCTTGTATTTCTTGGAATACTTGCACTTTACAAGGAAATAAATTTAGCTGCTTCTTAAGAATAGTCCTGCATGTTCCATAAGATCTTCCCACTTTTTGGGACATACTGGCGTCTTATACAATTTGTTGGCGTATTTTGCATTATTTCACGAACGATTGCAACAAGTTCTTCTGTTCTTACAGATGGTCTTCCTGCTACTTTTTTGTGTTGTATAGAACCTGTTTCCCTAAACACAGCCACGGTTCTTTTCAGGCAATGATAAAAATCCCCAGCAATAAAAGCAACGTTAGGAATATGTTCGTGAAAATCGTCCATGCACAAACCCGGATTGTATTGCCACTCACCAGTTACTCTAACCCCGTTTCGAAAATACGCTTCAACCATGAATGTTTTGTGCTGTTCCGTAAAGCCCATTGTGTGAATTGTTCAAGAAATTGGAAAAATTAGCGATGAATCAAATTACTTGTAAAGACTGTCAAAGATGGCGGAATAACTGATTGATTGTTAATTCAGGTAGGTACTGACACCGAATAGGTATTAGGATCTACGGCTAAGCATTACGTCCTTAGATGCAAGGCCCTCTTTGATGCAAATAATTTTTACTCGCACGGTACAACTTTATTTACTTGATTCTTCAACAATTTAAATATTTTTTAACTCACAACACTGGGTCATAATAAGCTTACATTGTAACGACGAGGCAAATTAAAACATGATCAAAAATTGGAAACTTTCAAACTAGAATATTTAAACGTCATCCCCACGACTTTAATGCCTGAATATGCATAAAACTAATTAATTCCAAAGTATCCCATAAACGTCCCAAGGATAAAATCATTTCGAAAAGTTAAACCCCATAAAGTCACCCATAACCATAATGACCCATCTTTTCATAACTTTTTATAACCTCCTAAAACGTTTAAGTCGACAAGTTCAATAAAAACGTTTAATATTTTACCACCGATTTGGCAAATTGTTAAATTTCTACTTACACTTTAAAATTCGCCATGTGATACGTTTATGATGGGTTAATATTTTGCTGAAAATGATTTTATGTCTCGGTGATAAAATCTTCATGGATATTTGGTAAATAAAAACGATGTCATAACAATCAGGCATTCAGCCCCGTTTGATAGCATGTATAAGCTGCAATCGACATTAGTTTTAAATAAGACACCTCTATTCTTTGACATTACTAAGCAACTAACGTGTTGTAGAAGAATATTGGCAGAGATATAAAAAATTATGTAATGATATATTAGTTTTTAATAGCATTTAGTCTGGTTTGATAGGATGTAAGTAATCCCGTAGCGGATTGATTACCATGTTTACACGAGATACCACTATTCCTTGATGTTACTGAGATACCACTAAGGCATCCTTAAGGGTACTTCACCTACAGCGTTATGATAAAGAAACTGTTCAGCCTTTTATAAGGAGTACCGCCCACCACCCAGGGAGTGATGGAGCTCGCCATGTTGGGATGTAGCCTGAGAGATCACCTAAGGAATAATGAGATCCGAAGAAGAACAGGGGTTACGAACGTTTTTAGAAGAGTAGCGGAACTCAAATGGAGATGGGCGAGTCATGTTGCCAGGCAGGACCCATCCAAATGGACAAATAAAATAATACAGTGGCAACCCAGAACCACAAAAAGAAAAACGGGAAGACCACAAAAGCGTTGGCGAGATGGCCTCCAGAAGACAGCAGGGAGAAATTAAATTCAAACACCTCAAAACAGAAAAAACATGGAAATTATTGAAAGAGGCCTTCATTCAGGAGTGGATAAACATAGGCAAAAGAAGAAGAAGACCGCCTACTTAATCAAGAATCGCTCGGATCCGTCAAATAAATTTTTTTGAAATGCCTTTTTTTAGAAAAAATATATTATACAGAGTGAATCATAAAAATTATGTGTGTATCAATTCCAATTGTTTTAATGAAACGTATTGTAGATTTTTACATTCTACAATCAATTCTAGATATTTTTTATAAATCATGTCCTATACCTATCTTCAACCGTTTACGAAATATTACCTTTTAAAATAAAATAGAGTAACAACAAGGTATGAAAAGAATCTGTTTTATTAGATTTTGTACAAATCCTCCACCAACTACTACTAATACTACCTTTCATGAGTAGCATAATGCGCGAGAGCAGCATCCTGTTAAAAACCTAATGTTAAACTTGGTAAATCGAATTGTTATCATCTGGAAATAGAGTGGCAAGAGCTAGAACCACATAATTTCGAAGGAAATTTAGATATACTTCCCCAGTGTGGTTCTCATCAGAGGAAAATGGTCCGATTACCCTCTTTTCTACAATGCCCATCCAAACATTAACCTTTTTTATTATTCTGGGTGTTATTTTCTATGAAACAGTGAGGATTTTCCTGTGCCTAGTATATGTAGTATTGTCTATTAACCTAACCAATTAAACTAAACTTAGTTTCATCTGAAATACAAATTCTTTGGATAATTCGTGCCTAATTATCTGTTTCCTCAATCAATATTTCACAAAATTGCTCTCGACTATCAGGATTGTCGTCCAATAAATTAAGTTAGGTTAGAGCAGCAGACTTCTGGCACTGTAAAAACAGTCCCACGTATGAAGACCATTGGGATACCACACGTGTTCCGCGGAACACATCCGAATCAGCTTCTTGATGGTGAACGTGTGACGTAGAACATAGAAAAATCTTGGTAGCTCATTTAAACCAGCCACTACTGTTGATAAACTTAGTGAGTCGACCCAGGTGTAAGTTGCTTACTTCCTCCAGATAATTAAAGAATGGTTTGCCCACGGCATTAAACCTTATTCTCGCGAAGCCTGGTCATTCATACAAGAAATGCTGAAAACTTTCCTCCTCTTCTTCATCTCTGCAACTTCTACCGAAGTCGTTAGTTGGTATTTGCATACGTTCGGCGTGTGTACCGAAATGGCAATGTGTGATGACTATGGCAATAATATCTCTAAGGTCTTTCCGACTGTGCTGTACTAACGCAGTAGTTTTCTTGTTATCAAGTAGGGGCCACAATTGCTTGGAGATGCTACAGGTTACTAGTTCTGTCCACCTGCTTTGCGCAAGTCGTTTAACTATCCGATCAATCTCCTCTTGAAGTAATCCCAGTGATCTAGTCACAGTATTCTCTGCTCGTTTGATAAACATGCCGGCGCCCTCCCTGGCGAGCGCACCAGCAGCCTTGTTGCAATCTAAATTGCAATGGCCAGGAATCCAACACAAGATGACTTGATGCTGGGCACCAAGTGGGCAGAGATTGTGGCAACAGCGTCTTTGATTTAATACTGTTGCAACAAATTGCCATTATCCCTGCTTGACAGTCTATATAGATATAGCTATAGATGTAGCTCCTCTCAGATCAGGATGATCCTGCTTTATCTACTGGCCAAAATTTCTGCTTGAAAGATGATGCAATAGTCTGAGAGTCTATACGACGTCTGTATTTGTATGCTCTCGGAGAAAATATCAGCTCCCACTCCAACGTTTATTTTTGTACCGTCTGTGAAGATCGAGTGATTTGTCTCCATTGTTACGTGATTACCTTTCCACTCTTCCCTATCCGGAATGAGCATAGAAAAGCCCCTTCCAAAGTCTAGCAACGAAACAATGTCATCGGTCGGCTCTCTTAGATTTTGGTCTGGATATATCCCTAGTATGCTGCTGTGTCCGTAGTTGGGATCGGTCCAGCATTCTGAATCTTTCAGTCGCAGAGCAATTTTTGCAACCACACTGTTTCCATAAGTATCACTTTCAGTGGGCACCAGTTCATTCTTACCTTTCTTGCAGGCATAGAACGCAAGCCTTTTGACTCATTCTTGTAAGTTCATGCACCAGTTAAGCTTGGAGTCGAGTATCGATACTATGTACTTTTCTTTTTCCTTCATTAGCACTAAAGAACTGTTTTCCAGGACTGGGAGTATGAAGTTTTCAATTACCCTTCTACATGTGAATAGAACTAACTCCGTTTTCTCTTGGTTAATCAAACCACATTTTGAAACCTAGTGTTCAAGTTTGCGCAGCACTGTTCCTGTTAGATCGCTGATGGTATTTAAAAATTTGCCTGACACAAGTATAACTAAATCGTCGACATATGCAATCACCTTAAATCTAGCCCTTACCAACGCTATAAAAATGTTATTCATAACTCTTAGCCAGAGTGTTGATGACAAAACCCCACCTTGGGCGGTTCCTCTTCCGGCGATTCTGACCATCTCACTGCTACCTAAACTAGGGCAGATTTGATGGCCTTTTAACAACAGCATATTATACTTATCAACCCCTGCGCTAGGGCATACCTAACTGCTTCGATCGTGACGTTATTAAAGGCCCCTTTAATCGTCCAATAAGTCTTGTACATTATTTGCTGGTAGGGATACAACTTTTCCTTTTTTAAAAAAAATAGTGGTTTGGTGAGTATCGTAGTCACGCCCAAGTTGTGTGCTTGAGCTATGAGACTCTTTCTGTAGTGATAATAACATGTTTTTTTTCCCCTCAGGTATGCCAGCAGGACCACTTTTAACATTACCTTTAACAGTACGGGATGTTCTCCACCTAGACACTGTCGATTGGCAAATAGGCGGGCGATTTGGATATATTTTATGGATCATATCACGGACTTCCCTACGACTTCTACTTTTATCAACACAACCCAACATACGTTAATCTTCAGTGAGGCGCATTTTGAATGTATATTAGCAGCGCAAACGTCACTGAAATTTTTTAACGTCTCAAACTTAAATGGCAAATTGTCATTGTCAGTGCCATTAAGATTGTGGTTAAAGTTTAGAATATTGCTAAGTAGAGAAACGTATCAATGGTGCAGACGAGCATTAAAGTATTATATTTCGTAAACGGTTAAAGATAGGCATAGGACATGATTTATGGAAAACTTCCAGTGGCGTAGCGTGGTTAAAGGGGCGGAGGGGGCGAAAGCTTCTAAGGTAGGCGTAGATATTTTTTTTAATGGGGAGTAAAAGAAAAAAAATAGCGCCGTAGGCGAAATTTTTTTGGTACCACGCCCTTAAAATTTAAAATACACAAGATCCTCAAGAAAATCCCAAAAAAATTGATCAAGGAAAAAAAGTGCTTCGTTTTCATGGCTCACTATGGGTCCTGCGGGATGGGGGGTAATTACCCCCTTATCTACGCCCTTGTTCAAAGATCGCCTCACTGCTAATGTATAATTTGGTTGATTTAGTAAATTTTGGCCTGAGAAATATAGTTTTTGTTTCGTCATGTCTAAAATGGTCACATGAAAACAGAATATGAACACGACAAGGGGAATTTTGTTAAAACTCTATAAAATATTTTATGCATATTACTTAATAATATAAGCATATATTCTCATTGGCGACAATAACACGTTTAAAAAGATAAAATTTAGTCTCTAGTGAATTAGAGATTTCAAGCAATTTTTAATTGTTAAAGCAAAATAACTGAAAGAATACAAATTATTGATCGTGGCAAAATATTTTTATTATAAATTAAATCAAGTAAGTAGTGAAAATAAAATAGAATCTTGAAATAGGTAACAGGTTTATTTTATCTGTTTCTTTACTCTAAAAGTTATAAACAAATAATAACCTAATTAAAACTCATAAAAATACTTTAAAAACAAAGAGAAAGAGAGGTTCACAAAATATCATATTTGCCAATATTCTTCTGATAATGGTCATCTTATAATATAAACAGAAACAAAGAACTAAATTATAATAATAGTAACAAATAATGATGGTTTTGTTATATAATTATTATTTATATTCATAAACATAGTAAATTTCCTCTTGCTGCGATAGGTAAACAATATTATCAATTATCATGTGAAGTGAAATTGAACTGCGAAACTGGGAGAGTGAGAAGGGGGCGCTGTTTGGAAAAGGGCTCAAAGGGCGGGGGGGGGGCGGTCGCCCCCCCCTGGCCCCCTGCACGCTACGCCACTGAAAACTTCTAGAATTGATTGTAGAATGTAAAAATATACAATGTGTTTTATAATAAAAAATTAAAGTTTATATACCGTGCGAGCAAAAATTATTTGCATCAAAGAGGACCTTGCATCTAAGGACGTAATGCTTAGCCGTAGAGCTTAATACCTGTTATGGGTCAGTAACTACCTGAATTAACAATCAATCAGTTATTCCGTCATCTTTGACAATTCACACAATGGGCTTTACGGAACAGCACAAAACATTCATGGTTGAAGCGTATTTTCGGAACGGGGTTAGAGTAAATGGTGAGTGGCAATACAATCCGGGTTTCTGCATGGACGATTTTCACGAACATTTTCCTAACGTTGCTTTTATTGCTGGGGATTTTTATCATTGCCTGAAAAGAACCGTGGCTGTGTTTAGGGTAACAGGTTCTATAAAACGCAAAAAAGGAGCAGGAAGACCATCTGTAAGAACAGAAGAACTTGTTGCAAACGTTCGTGAAATACTGCAAAATACGCCAACAAATTGTATAAGACGCCTGTCCCAAGAAGTGGGAAGATCTTATCGAACATGCAGAACTATTCTTAAGAAGCAGCTAAATTTATTTCCTTAAGTGCCAAGTATTTCAAGAAATACAAGCCGCAGATTTTGAAAGGCTCAGGAATTCCTCTCAATGGTTTACCCAAAATTTATTGGAAAGAAATGATTTATTAGACCTGACTTTTTTTTCGGATGAAGCCTGGTTCCACCTCTCCAGTTATGTAAATTCTCAGAATACACGCTTGTGGAGTAGTGAAAATCCCGATTTTTTTGTAGAGTCCACATTGCACCCTCAAAAAATTGGTGTCTGGTTAGCTGTTTCCCGAAGAAGAATTGTTGTTCCTATTTTTTTCCATGATACAGTTACAGCACAGCTCTATAGAGACAATATTTTGAATCCATTTGTGGAGCAATTACTTGACGACAAACTACGTATTTTCAACAGGACAGTGCAACCGCCCATACAGCCGCCGAAACTATTAACTACTTACGCAATTTTTTCGACGACAGACTGATCAGTTTTCGATTAGACATTGAATTCTCACCTAGATCTCCTTGTTTAACGGTTATGGATTACTTCGTTTTTACTCATTTAAAGAACCCTATTTTTAAAAAACCATTTTCAAATGTAGAAAAATTACAAGAAAGGATTATCCAAGAATGTGGCAACATTTCTCCAGAGATGCTGGTCAACACTTTCGAAAATATGAAGAGACGTGTGAATTTATGCTTGGAGTATGGCGGTGGCCAATTTCAGCAATTAATGTAATTATTTTTCTTTTTCTTTCTGTATATTCTTACTTTTTTAATTTTTTAAACAACAAAAATAAATTTGTATTTGTCTTCCTATTTTATTAGTCATTCGTTTGGCATATCATGTCATAATATGAATTTGACAACATTTTAACCTAGATTTGGTTAGATATATCGTCCCCATATCATTGTGATCTAAACCAATCCTTATATACGTTTTTTAATCCAAGCCATATTTGATGCAAATAATTTTTCCTCGCACGGTACAAAGCATTTTTATGATCCACCATGTATAATATATTTTTTAATGCATTAAAAAACAATTTGTCTGATACGAGTCACTCCTGATTAAGTTGGCGGCATTGTATTTAAAAGGTTGATCCGTTTCTTTATCATAATGCTGCATTATGCCCTCAATATAGGTGATAGAACACTCATAACTTTAAATAATGCGATTTAGTTCGCATGTTTTTCGTTCGACGACTTTCAGTAATAATAAATCTTCAGATTTTAAGTCACTCTCGTAACTATATTATGTTCATGCTAATCTCGATACCGCATCGATTCACGAGATGATCTCCTTAGGCACCGAACCCGTTGTTATACTCGGTCAAAAGCCTTAAGGCTACGCACTGGTCTCTCATTTCTATGAAGTGGACCTTAACACCAGGAGCAGTAAAATACAACATGCAATGCAGGTTAATATCGGTGTTTTTTTTTTCTTTTGCTTTTATTAGGTTTGCTCGCATTACATCGTGCAGATGCCGTTTAAAATTGGCGTCGTAGCGATTCAGGCAGCAGATTTTTTTGTTAAAAATAAATAAATGTTCGACGGAAACTAAGAAAAATGACGGAAAGGTCAAATAAAAAAATCGTTTTGTAATTTACTGTAAAATTGAATTTTAAATTTTCATTAAATTAAACTTCATTGCCATTATCCGGCTTTTAAACTAAATTTTCTAAATTATCTGTAGTATGACCTATGTGCAGTTGACGACATATAAATTCGTACACTCCACCCATACATAACTTTTGCAACAAAATTGGGTGAACCAGGTTTCTCACCTTGCTGCCTATACCTGGATAGAACACTAGCTATATACATAGCTGTAAATTATGGTATGTCCGATTTTTTACCATAAGTAATAATGGTTATTTCTAAATATTTTTGTGCTTAAATTACAGCCACGGAATAAGAAAATTATAAAATAATACCACGAAAACTACAAAAGTATAAAGCCAAAAAGGGTAAATTTATTAACAAACAACACACTAATATTTAATTGCTGCGCCATGGGATTCTAACACGAATTCGTAATCTTCTTGGCATTGACAAAATAATACTTCTGGTGTAATCCGGAGTTAGTCCTTCCCAAATTTCTTCTATTTTATCAGATAACTCAATTTCATTCTGTGGTTTAAAATTTATTTTGTACATTTTTTTTTACCATCGATCCCCAACCATTTCCAATTGGATTTAAATCAGGACTTTTTCAGCACCAAGGCCGACATGTTACGTTGTTTTGTCTAAACCAGTTTCCTATATTTCTGGCAGTGCGCACACTCACAGGGCAGTTATCCTGCTGAAATATAAAGTTATTTCCTTCAAAAACTATCGCGGCAGAAGGAAGAAAAACATTTTCCAAAATCTGAAGATATATAAATATTACTGTTTAGTGTTCCACCAATATTTCAGCATACACCTGCATTGTAAATACTTATCCATGCCCACACATTAACGGATAAATGTCCACTGGTTTGCTTTTTTTGAGTATACTTCTCATCATATCGGGAATTTGGTTGTCTATATACTCGAATCCTTCCATTATAAATGTATGTAGACTGAAAAGTTTTCTCCTCGGAAAAGATAACATTTAGCCAAAAAAATCATTTTCTGGTAACTATTGCATAGCAAACACAATTCTTTGCTCCTCATCACTATTTTTTAAAAACGGTTTGGATGCAGCTGCTCGATTTCCTAATTCGGAATATTGCCTTACTCGGCGTTGCGCAGTTCTAGATGAAGCATGGATTCCTGTTATGTGCATAGCGGATACTGCAGTTTCAAATGGATTTAACCAGACCCAACAGACCTTTCAAGTACTTGATGATAGCGCCCTTTTTTTACAATTCCTTAAACAGTACTTCTAGGTACTATAAAATGATCAGCTATTTTTCCATAAGACCACCCTATTTCTACTAAACATATTATTCTTGCTTTTTCAATAATCCTTAAATGAGGCATTTTTAAATCAAATAAGATAATGACAATACTTTGACAGATATCATGATAACAATTAACACGTTACAAAGGTAATAAAGGTAAAAAAGTTGCATTTACGGTATCACAGTTCAGTGTACGAAATTATCGGTCGTCAACTGTACATGTACAAATACCTACCCTATTATTACGTGTTTTTGAAAATATTCATCCTCCTCCTCTCAGGTGCCGTCTCTGTTGAGGTTGGCGACCACTATGGCAAATTCTTCTCTATGTTGGGCTCGATGGATCAGGGTATTACCATCCATATTTGTTCAGTCTCTTATGTTTCTTAGCCAGGATTTTTTCTTTCTCCCTATGCCTCGTTTACCTTCAATTTTTCCTTACAGTATTACTTGCAGTTGTTTAAACTCCTTGTGCCGCATTAGATGTCCCAGATAGGCTGTTTTTCTTATCTTCATGATATTTGTAAGCTGAGGGCGGGTTCTCATTCTATCTAAAACTTCTGCATTTGTTGTTCTGGTGGTCCAGGCTATACGGAGCATTCTATATCCACATTTCAAATGCGTCCATCCTCCGGAGTTCTTCCTGCTTCACCGTCTATGTCTCGCAGCCGTATAAGAGCAAGGACCACACATAGCACTTTACTGTTCTAAGTCTCATAATAACAGCAAAACATGCATAAATCTTATTACCAAAGCGTGGAAATTTATTGACAATGACGTTTTTCCAGGACCCGAGTGGGCACTTTGCTCATTTATAGCAGGAAATGAAGACGACAAATTTTAAGGGATGATGGCATAAAGTAATATGAAAAAAGTTCATATTTAAATAGGTCCGCAAATGCTTCCATACGCTAGCTAGCTATTTATAGGAAAAATCTTTTTTTAAAAACCGACCAGAAAATATACACTTTCTGGACAATTTTTCGTCTAGAAAATAACCTTTTTCCGATCGCAAGACCGGAAAACTGACGTTAGAGACCGGAAAAGATTTTTCCGGTTCCTGTTTTTTGTTTTTCCAATCGCTCTTTGATAATACAAGCTACCTTGATTTCGTTACTATGACAACAACATTTCGATGTATTGTCGAGTGACAGTTCGTTGATTTTTAATTTGTTGTTTATGTCAAACTTGTTTCGCGAGTTGGCAAATTTAACAATATGAATTCAGATTTTGAATTATCCGACACGGAAATTGAGATTTCAGAAGAAATTTTGGAAGCAGCAAGGAAAGCGACTTACGATATATTGCCAGTAAAATCAAAAGCCCGTTACGAGAAGTCATACTACGCATTTAAAAGAAATATAAAATAATTTAATGTAAGTATATCGAAGTGTCGGTCTTAAAAAAAAATATTGTACCTCACGCAACCGAAAATTAGTGTTTTCCAGGTCTCTCCAAGCTTCCAGGACTCGCCTACGGCTCGCCCTGAAAATGCTTGTCTCGGCCTAAAAAACACTACTTTCCGGTCTTGTAACGTAAATTACTATTGCCGGTCCGTCACGTCCATTTTCCGGTCTTGATCGACAAAACGTTATTTTCTGGACGAAAAATTGTCCAGAAAGTGTATATTTTCTGGTCGGTCTTAAAAAAAATATACCTATTAATTACAATAATTGTTAAAAGTGTTCAGCAGTAAAATAATAACATCTGTCGAAATACATCCATTTTAATTCCGATAAAAACTTTTCTACATCAACCAAAGTTGCGGCTGCGTAAATTTCTTTTTTATTTAACATATAAATTTAATAATTATAATAAAATAATATTCCGTATACAGGGTGATTCAAAAGTACTTTGACAAACTTCGGGAGGTAATTGCTGGCAATATTTTAAGATGAAAAGTTCTTATAAACAGTGGTCCTCGGCGACTTCGTTACGGAGATACAGGGTGTTGAAATGTTAAAAGGAATAGTAATAATTTTTAAATAACTTCTTAACGAGTTATTTTATTTTTATGAAATTTAGTAAATTAAATAAGCATCTAAGGACACTTATTTTCAAAGTACAACACGTTCGTTAATTTAACCAGTGGCGTCGGTACAAAATGTTACTATCATATTTTTTGTGAAAACTATGCTGCACAACTGACTTTTTTTATTTTAACTTTGTTCATATGTTTTGTTCATTTACAACAAAAAAAAAACGTGTGTTTTTTTGATACGAGGGACGGTTTAAGGGTAAATGATTATTTTATTTGACTATACACAAAGATTAAAAAATGTGTTTTAAACTGATCAACCACTCAAATATTTATTAAAGTATTTTAACGAATACCTACATACATACTTACTAATAAACAAATATGTATATGCCTAAGAAAGGCATCTGAGGATGCCTATTTTCTAAGTATAACACGTTCTCAGTGGCATACATATTTATTTATTAGTATGTTATTTTTTAATACTCTGTGTTTTGACAAGGCGGCTTTGGAAATGCTTTTTTTTAATATTATTGTATTTTGACAAGGCGGCTTTGGAAATGCATTTGTCGATAAATTAAAACATATTTGACAGTTAGTTACCATTGAGTTTTATTTCTTCAGTTTTGTTATTTTCATTGGATATTATTAGTATTGTTTATAAGGTATGGATTATTTAAGAAATAATGCGCATTTAGCCGACATGCATTTTGTATATGGCCTTGCTGATGGAAATACACGAGAAACTAGACTAATTTATCAGGAGCGATATCCTAACCGAGTACTGCCTGCTGCTGCAACATTTACGAATCTTCACCGCCGTTTGGCTGAAACAGGGAGTTGTACGCCACTAATATCCAATGAATATAACAAAACTGAAGAAATAAAACTTAATGGTATCTACCTAACTGTCAAATATGTTTTAATTTATTGACAAATGCATTTCCAAAGCCGCTTTGTCAAAATACAATAATATTAAAAAAAGCATTTCCAAAGCCGCCTAGTCAAACACAGAGTATTTAAAAATAACATACTAATAAATAAAAATGTATGCCACTGAGAACGTGTTATACTTAGAAAATAGGCATCCTCAGATGCCTTCCTTAGGCATATACATATTTGTTTATTAGTAAGTATGTATGTAGGTATTCGTTAAAATACTTTAATAAATATTTGAGTGGTTGATCAGTTTAAAACACATTTTTTAATCTTTGTGTATAGTCAAATAACATAATCATTTACCCTTAAACCGTCCCTCGTATCAAAAAAACACGCGTAATCTTTTTTGTTGTAAATGAAGGGGGATTCATATGAAGAAAGTTAAAATAAAAAAAGTCAGTGGTGTAGCATAGTTTTCACAAAAAATATGATAGTAACATTTTGTACCGACGCCACTGGTTAAATTAACGAACGTGTTGTACTATAAAAATGTGTCCTTAGATGCTTATTTAATTGACTAAATTTCATAAAAAGAAAATAACCCGTTAAGGAGTTGTTTAAAAATTATTACTATTCCTTTTAACATTTCAACACCCTGTATCTCCGTAACGAAGTCGCCAAGGACCACTGTTTATAAGAACTTTTCATCTTAAAATATTGCCGGCAATTACCTCCCGAAGTTTGTCAAAGTACTTTTGAATCACCCTGTATAGCGACTCAGTATTTTTAAAATGCTATTTACCATTATCTATGGGTGGGGATATATTCCATATATCCCTCGTTGCTACGCCTCTGACACAAATCTCCCAGAAATGTAACATCGAAAAAGAGCATGACGCGTTTTTGGAATTTGTGGTAAACATAAGGCCGACCCGTCGCATCGTCGGCGCACCTTTCATCTGTTTTTAACACGCTTATATTAGCTTCACCTGTAGGTGTGTTTGCTTGTATGTTTGTATGTAACCGACTTCTTTGAACCCGATTTTGTCCCACTTTAAACGGTCAGATTTAATTTATATTTTGTAGACTTATCAAGAACCGCTGACAATACAATATTTTGATAAAAAAACCATATGTCAATCTGTCAAAATTTCACAGCTGTCATATGTAACTTTCTTATTTGAAGAGATAAAAAAAATTTGAATTCGGATGCTTGCAGTTACTATCCTCGGTAAAAAAATAGTCGATAAAAATTTGACATTGACAGCTGTCAAAATTTGACAGGAGTGATTTAAACTTCTTTTTCTCCAAATGACATTAAAAGCGGTCTTTTAATGACACCTGACAGGCTCAAAAGGTGTCATTAAAAATTAAAATTTAAAATGACAAGTAAACACAATTCAATAAATGTCATAAATAACATACATAAATATAAAAAATACGATTTTGCGTGAAATTGGAACAAATTTGGAAAAAAAAGTATATGTTTTACTAGGCAGAAAAGCAGATTTAATGCCTTGGCTGGTTTCCTAGCCTCCGCTGCGCCTCCTCTATGAAACACCAGCCGCGGCATTAAATCTTGTGCTTTTCTGCCTAGTGAAACAAATAACTATTTTATTGAAATTTTTCATTTGGCAATATTGTAGCTACGATCCTGGACAAAAAAAAAAATTTAAAAAATTTGACGTTTACCTGTCAAAATTTGACAGCTCAAGTATACATTTTTTTTCTTCCTATTTTCGATATCGGATTCTTGCAGCTACGATCCTGGACAAAAAAAAATTTAAAAAAATTTGACATATTCGACCTGCCAAAATTTGACAGCAGTGATATAAAATCTTTTTATTAACACGCTTATATTAGCTTCGCACCTGTATATTTGTTTGTATGTTTGTAACTGACTTCTTTGAACCCGATTTTGACCAACTTTAAACGGTCAGATTTAATTTAAATTTGGTAGACTTATCAAGAACCGCTGACAATACAGTAATTTGATAAGATTATCTCATTATTATTACACCGTATGCGCATGCGTACTATCTACCTACTTTCCGGCTCGAGCACTCGGCTTAATAGGGTTGGTACATTCTTTCGCTATCAGTGTGTCCGTTGGCCGAGCGAGTTTGTTCGGATTTGTTCGAGTTTGATAGGGTTTGTTCGGGTTTGCTCGGGTTTGTTTGGGTTTGTTCGGGTTTGATCGGGTTTGTTTATCCAGTGCGTTGAATCTAGCCATTTAAAAAAATGGATCCACTGCTTTAAATCTAGCCATTTCAAAAAGTCATTGTTAAATTAGTGACAGTATTCCATCTCTACTTTGGGCCTCTCTATGACTATCTCTACTCTAAATCTCCCCTACTAAATTTTTTTCTTAATAATAACTCAAACTAAAAAAATTAAAAATAAATATAGTTTAAAAAAACTAAAAAACAAGCTTTAATAATTAATCAAACTAAAAAGCGAAAAATAAATAAAGTTTAAAATAATTCTCGAAATTCTTAATATAGGCAGAAAATAATAATGAACGATAAACATTAGAATTATTGTGAAATTAAAAAGCGTGGGGTGCTCGATATACCAAAAATATAGCACAAAGCGTCCCACGCTTTATAATTTCACAATAATACTAATGTTTATCGTTCATTATTATTTTCTGCCTATATTAAGAATTTCAAGAATTATTTTAAACTTTATTTATTTTCCGCTTTTTAGTTTGATTAATTATTAAAGCGTGTTTTTTAGTTTTTTTAAACTATATTTATTAGTTCCATTTTATTTGGAAATTGTTGACACATGTTTTTGATTATTATTATTATTTTGTAGGTAATATACCATGCTGTTTTATTTTTCTCGATTCATACGTTCATTGATATATAAATATGTCCTTGCAATTATAATCGTGATACACAAATACATCTCTGGAACGTCATGAACGCGGTCTACTGATCACTAAAAAGGTTGAATCAATCCCTTAATATTTACGTCCAGTTTAACGTAGTCATTGGTTAAATTTTTGTCCTAAAGGCCAACGTTTTGATAGGGTTCTATCATCCTCGGAGATACAAAAAGTATTAAAGATAACTTCGTGAGTAAAAATGAATAGGAACACAAATCAAAAATGAAAATTGTACATTTGTCGTCAGATTAATTTTAACATAAATACATTTCGATTTTGGCCCCTTTATTTTTCCTTATTTATAGATATTATTTCTATATTTAAATTAAAATTGAAAGGGAAAATTAGATTGTTTGCTGATGATACAAGTATTTTGTGCATCGCTGATTCATTATGAAATTATACAAAATTGTATAAATCATGATATGAAAATCATTGAATTATGGATGTGTAGTCATAAATTAACATTAAATTTGGAAAAATCCTCTTTTTTATGTATCGAAAAGAAATCCAATTTATACAGAAGTGATTTAAAATTAAAAGTCGGGCATTTAAAACTATCAAATAATTTTTTGGGGTTGATAATAGATGAAGCTATTAATTGGAGTGAACACATTGAATATATTAAACAGAAAATAGTTGCACCAGTGGGGATTTAAAAAAAAACTCAGTTTTTTGACTCCAAATTATATGTTACGTCCTATTTATTTTGCTATTATTCACTCTTATTTACAATATTTAACTTTAATATGGGGATCAACTTTTCAAAATTTGCTTAACCCTTTACAAGTTTTACAAAATAAAGCAATTAAAAATATATATTGCTTGGATAGACAATATTCAACTAAACATTTATATTAAAATTTTAATATTATGTCAATAAAGGATAGTCACTTACTGCAAAATATTGTTTTTGTTTACCAAATTATATCAAAAAATAAACATTCAAATATAAAGTTCAATTACAGACGTGACGTACATGATTATTTAATTAGAACTGTTTTTAATATTGATTTACCTTTATACACACTAGGGCAAGTCAGAACTCAATTTATTATCTAGGTATGAAATTTTACAACCAAATACCTCAAGACTTAAAATTTTTAAATATAAAACGTTTTAAATTGATAACTAAGAAAATAATTAAAAAAGGGGAAGCTCAATTTTAAAATAAAAAATATTTAAACCTGCACTTATTTTGTGATTAATTATTCTTTTCAGAATTATTTATAAATGATATCTACACGATATTATTAGTTTTATTATTTTTTCGCATTTTACACAGTAATGCACTAGATTAATGAGCTCAAAATCGTACAGTAGTGGGTCACTTTACAGCATAGCAACCATTACTGCATAAAACATCAATGTCATTGAAAACACAATTTTTCATATTATATGCTTTCTCGTATCTTTCCTTGGATTTTACTGGAAGCAAACTTGAAGAAGCTTCGCGGGCCGCATTCAGGAGTTGTTTTCATTAGCCATTTCAAATATGATTTTATTTGGTAAAAGCGGCAATTTTATTTTACCAATAAATAAATTATACTTCTTTATTACACCTTATATTTTTATAAAATAACTTGTTTCTGCGAGTTGGTGGAGCGAATCACAATACAGCTTCTATCTAGCCCGGGGGCTAATAACATATGCTCCGCTCCATATAGATGGCTATTTTACATACTAGTAGCAATCTCCGGGCGAACCAATATATCATTATGGGCTGAAAGATTCATTTCTGAAGGAGTTAACAGAACGGCTACCTACGTTCAACTGTTGAAGGAATATCGTTTGAGCTTTGGGAGGATTATAAAGTGGAAATTGTTAATATCTTTTAACGTTCTATTTTCGCTGTAAGGTATTTGTCATTCGCCCCCTTGTATTTATATAGTTTTACCCAAAAAAATACTAAAGCCATCGATTTTTTTGATTGAGAAATTTTAAAGCAAGTTTTGTGCTTTGTGCTGCCGAAAGAAACTATAATTATTTCATTGCATAGAAGGTAAAAATAATAGCTACTTAAATAAATAAATAAATAAATAAATAATGCCTTTATTTTACCAAGAGAAGAAAAAGATAATTACACAACAATAAGAAAAATAAGAATTATTATAATTTTTTATGCTATTTGCTGCAGAATGGCGCAGTCTAGCTGTAAATAGCTACTCTCCTGAACCACGCTTGACAGCAACTTTAAACAAAAAATATTATCACCAACTACTAATTTAAAACTATCAATTATAAGTAGAACAATACCAAAGTAACATCAAGCGCGGATTTCGGGGAGGGGTAGGGGGGGTAATTACCCCCCCCCCCTGGATCCTAAACCCAACCAAACTTGAGTGTCCTCTTATACTTATAAATATTAAAAAATCGTTTAATAGATTTAATTTTATAAATGTGTTTTTACTAAGTATTTGATTAATATTATGTTTCTTTTATTCCCTTTATAAGTTTCTGTAAATTTTGTTGTAGGTTGTAGGTTGGTACCTATAGTACCTAATATGATAAATAGTTATTTATGCAACTAGTGCAAAAAGTGTAAGTTTATTGCACACGGCATAGAAGTTATTCACCGAGACGTAGTCAAGGTGAATAATATGCCATGTGCAATAAGCACACTTTTTGCACATGTTACATACACTATTTTTTCTACGATCGTTTTTTTATTTAACAAAAAAGTTTAAAACCGCTCTGTGTTACCTCTTCTTTGCGTGCAAAAGTTGTAATTCAAATTTGACAATGGATCATAGATACCTTTGACTTCAACATAATAAAATTATGACGCCCTGTCAACGTGAATTCTATTTCGATAGGGTATCGACGGTGTGCAATGCACAATACACATACTATAAACAAATTGTTCGTTTCCTAGGTAATTTACTTTATTGCACTAGGACAAAAAGTACTTTTTCTAATTTTGTATCATAACAAATCTATTACGCATTTGCGTATCGTAATGAAGCTATTTCGATACGCGTTTTTTCTTTATTTGATGTTGGTAACATTTAAATGTTTTATTTCATTGACTTGCGCGGCCTTTGTGATTTACGAGAAAACCCATTTTTCGCAGAGGAAAAATAGCTTGATAACCTACTTTTTTATTCTGTGTGAATAAAAGTCATGTATGTTGGTTGCATAAATCTATAAATCAATCTTTTGTAGATGCTTCAAGCTATCATTTTCTGCCAAATCCTATCCAAAATTCAATCTACTAACCTTCCAATGTCGATTTTAACTTCAACTTTATTTGAATTTTCCATCTTCCCTATACTAAATTGCAATGCCGTGACGTAAAATCACGTCTTTTGAAATTCGAAAAAAAGTAGCAAAATCGCCCGAATTTCCGAACGCTCTGTATATGTACCGAATGTACAAGAATCACACAACGTATTTCGTCCAATTTCAAATCTCATATCGCTAAAATAACTTTAGAATCTCGTGGTGAAAATGGGTCAATAAATCAAAAAATGACAGTTCGCAAAATAATTTTTGTTGTCCAGAGGCTACTATGATAAAAAATAGTATTACCAACATAAAATTTAGACATAAAAATTTACAAAATTTGAAGGATTTATTTTCTTTTTAAATATGTGTTTTTTATTGAAAAATCTACAAATTAGAAAAAATAGTATAACGTACGTGTTATATAAAGCAGTTTTAAGCACTTGTCCCGTTATAAAACTCGCCTCTCGTTTTTTAACATGGACGCTTGCTATAAAATGATGCTTTATAAAACGTGTATGTTAATATACTATTATTGCATAGTATGCAATAAAGACCTACTTTTGTCATTAGAAATTCATACACTAAATGACATTTTTTGAACGATCGTAGAAAAATAATATTTCGTTAATGTAATGGTTTGTTTATTTTTCAATAATTATTAGACAATTTGACACTAAAAATATAGGTACTTAAAAGATATGGGTTAACTATAACTATATTAAAAAATATATCTTTGAGATTCAATTACCCCCCTCTAGATTTTGACCCAGATCCGCGCCTGAGTAACATAAATGCTAATAAGAAAACTTTTGACTAAATTATGTTAAAAAGAAACATTGTTCATTGACTGCCTGTCAATGACCACATAAAAGTTAAACAACAAAACACTTTATGGACATTTTCGTAAAATAGTTTTCAAAGAACCCAGCAAATTAAAATGCAAAATTACTTACTTTGTACTCCCAAAAGAAATTGTTTATATCTTTTTTTAAATAGTGCACCATTAGAGACAGTAGTTAATTCTCCAGGCAAAGAATTATAAGAAACGACAGCATTATAAGTAAAAGACCTCTGAAACAAGGCAATCTGATGGTGAGGTAAAGTTAACTTATCCCCATAGCGAATGTTAATATTATGAATATTAGAGCGAGGAGTTAGGCGTTCACGAAGAGTGGTGGGAGAGTCAGGTTCATTTAAGATTTTATACAGTGAGGGCAAAAAGTATGGAATAAATTCATTATCTAAAAGACGATTTATTTTATGAACAATCGCTCGGACACATCAACTTTCTTTTTATTTTCTACATATTTTGAAAATATTTTTCTTTATACAGGGTTGCCCAAAAAAGTAGGACACAAGTCAACTTAATTTTTTAAAATAGAACATCCTATATATTATTACATTTTCGAATTCTACGTAAAATTCTAAACAATTTTCGTGTAGCATGTGATATACCTATGTCGAATAGTTTCAGAATTACACATCGATCGCCTGATTTGACACCTTTGGACTTTTTCCTATGGGGTTATTTGAAGAGTAAAGTATTCAAAACAAAACCTATAGATCTTGAGGACTTGAAAATTTGCATTCGAAATGAAATTCGTCTAATACCTCCTAATGTAGTGCATAACAATCAAATTGAGTTTGTAAATAGACTTGGATATTGCCAAGTAGCAAATGGTGAACATTTTGAACATCTAATTAAATTCCATTAAATTACCTTCAGAGTATCCAATATTATGCATTACTTACTATTAGTGTTAATACTGTTAATTTTTCTGAAATTTAGCATTGTGATTATTAAAAAAAGTTTCTCAATATCTATTTTTTGAGCGACCCTGTTTTATTAAAAAAAATCATATCTCGAAATCCATTTAGATAACTTTCAGATGTTCATAATTTCCGTCATGTTGGAAAAGATTTTGCAGTAATTAATAACTTCGTTTTTTTTTGCTGCTACACCACAGAAAATAAGAATACAAATTAATTTTCAACCTGTGTAATTCTGAAACTATTCGACATAGGTATATCACATGCTACACAAAAATTGTTTAGAATTTTACGTAGAATTCGAAAATGTAATAATATATAGGGTGTTCTATTTAAAAAAATTAAGTTGACTTGTGTCGTACTTTTTTGGGCAACCCTGTATAAGGAAAAATATTTTCAAAATATGTAGAAAATAAAAAGAAAGTTGACGTGTCCGAGCGATTGTTCATAAAATAAATCGTCTTTTAGATAATGAATTTATTCCATACTTTTTGTCCTCACTGTATATAAAACTATTAAAATGCAGAAGCCTACGGTTATCCATCTTTAGCCAATTTAGTTCCGAGAATGTATGCGAAATATGGTCATATTTCCTAAGACCATAAATAAACCTTGCGCAAGCGTTCTGCACTTTTTAAATACGAGACTTACCAATATTGTCTATACAATAACCATAAACAAAATCGCAATAGTTAAAGTTTGAAAGTACTAGCGATTCGCAAAGCATCTTTTTTAATTTAACGTTTAGAATATGTCTGTTATTATATAAAATTTTTAAAGCGAGATAAGATCTCTGAAACAGTTTTTTTAAATGATCTCGAAACCATAATTCACTATCTAAAACTATTCCCAAATTTCTTGTAGAATCAATAACCTTAAGCCTAATTTCATTTATTTTCAGAGTAATATTATCCCTAAGATAAGCAACCTTATTTTTATTGCCAAATAACATCAAATATGATTTAGCGGGGTTTCATTTTAAATTATGATTAGACGCCAGACTAGTTAGAGTTTGCAAGTCATCATTTATGAGCTGCTCAGACTCCAAATATTCATCAAAATCAAAACAAAAATAAATCTGAGTGTCATGAGCATAGGCTTGTACTTTACAGTATTTTAAAGATTTAAAAATATCGGACGTGTAGATGAGAAAAAGTAACGGTCCTAATATGGAGCCTTGTGGCACGCCAGATAATATGCTAACCTGGTCTGAATACTTACCATCAGAAAATATTTTTTGGTAGCGATTTGAAAGGTATGACTCGATAATTGAACATGATTCCTTTTGAAAGCCATAAAACTTTAATTTTGATACGAGGAGTTTGTGATTAATGGTGTCAAACGCTTTGGAAAAGTCTAATAAAATTAAAGCACTATTTAATTTTTTATCAGATGCTCGAATTATATCATCAATAACATTAGTTAAAGCAACAGAAGTACTAAAACCCTTTCGAAAACCGCACTGACTCTCGGGGATGATCTTATTTTTAACACAATAATTATACATTTGGTTGTATAATAGTATTTCATAAATTTTAGACAGCGCAGGTAAAATACTAATATTGAAGAAGTAGTCCATACTCAAAGTGGAGTTAAATGATACAGAAAAAGAAAAGCACGAAGTTTTTCTCCACAATCTTTATTAATCAAAAAACTAGGCGAACCTAGTATCACATCGACATGTTTCGAGTGTAGAAACACTCATCATCAGGAAACAAAGTGAAAATTAAAATGCTGATGTTTTTAGCAAGAGAAAATAATGGTGAGATTGAGCCGTAATGGAGCTTTTAATGGTGTACAAGAGATGTAAAATTGAAAAATCAGAAGGTCAAAAATCAAGACTCCAGCATACTGAAGAGTCGAGGGTTAAGTGTAGAAGCACACTGTCGTGCAGAAAAAGATAGGGTAGTAAAAATTAGGGAGTTTTGAAAAACATATCTGTTAAAAGTATTAATAAATTACTGAAACATCCTGAGTTTTATTGAGCCCAGTCAGAAACATTTGAAAATGTTGGGGTGAGATGTAAAGAAAAGAAGAGAAAAAGAAAAAATTTGTTTTTTGGTCAAAGCATCTTTTATTGTAAAAGTAAAAACAGTTGGGGTACCAAGCTTTTTACGGCCCAGTTACCCCGCCAGAGTCAAAGCAGACACATTGTGTGGAAAAAGTTTTAAGAAATTTTTTAGAAAAAAATTATTGTGTTCCCGTTATAGAGGTGCTACTGTAGCCAACACGTGTAGGATGGGAAATGACTAGGCCGTAAAAAGCCTGGTACCCCAACTGTTTTTACTTTTACAATAAAAGATGCTTTGACCAAAAAACAAATTTTTTCTTTTTCTCTTCTTTTCTTTACATCTCACCCCAACATTTTTAAATGTTTCTGACTGGGCTCAATAAAACTCAGGATGTTTCAGTAATTTATTAATACTTTTAACAGATATGTTTTTCAAAACTCCCTAATTTTTACTACCCTATCTTTTTCTGCACGACAGTGTGCTTCTACACTTAACCCTCGACTCTTCAGTATGCTGGAGTCTTGATTTTTGACCTTCTGATTTTTCAATTTTACATCTCTTGTACACCATTAAAAGCTCCATTACGGCTCAATCTCACCATTATTTTCTCTTGCTAAAAACATCAGCATTTTAATTTTCACTTTGTTTCCTGATGATGAGTGTTTCTACACTCGAAACATGTCGATGTGATACTAGGTTCGCCTAGTTTTTTGATTAATAAAGATTGTGGAGAAAGACTTCGTGCTTTTCTTTTTCTGTAAAATACTAATAATTCTGAGGTCATTAAAACTGTCGGGGTTTGATACTTTAGACAGTGGCTTTCCAATCGATATTTTCCATATATCCGGAAAGTAACTTAATTCTATGCAACAATTTATAATATGAGTAATATATTTATCGATAAATGGACTGCAGTATTTCAGCATTAAAGGTGATATCTCATCAACTCCCGTGGCGTTGGTTTGAATTCCGTTCAAAATTTTGTGTACATCTGATATATCAGCTAAATTAAAAGAAAATGCAACATTATTACCAATGTAGAAATTACTGCTATAAAAATTTATTTCATCGCTACAATCAGATACATTTTGAAGAAATGTTCCAAAAAAATTGTTTATATCATTAGGATCAGATAAAGTTTTTGGAATAGAAACATTCTTATTAGAGGTTATATTAAAGTTTTTTAATGCGGCCCAAGTTTTACGACTATTTTTTTCCAAACATAATGAATCTAAGTATTCTTTTTTTGCCCTTCTAACCATTGTAAGCGTAAAATTTCTTAACTGTTTATATCTAAGCCAATCGGCGTTGTTCCTTGTTTTTTTAAATTTATGTAAAGCCGTATCCCTTTGTTTCATAAAAATTTGAAGATTCGCTGTTAACCAAGGCGCTCTGGATTTTGTAATACGCGATTCTTTAATAGGAGCGTGAACATTAAATAATAACAGAATCAAGTCATTGAGGATTTTAATTTTGTTATCTAAATTATTTTCATAGATAATATTATTCCATGGTAAGCCATGCAAATCTCGCAAAAAATTGTTAACATTAAAATTTTTAAAACAACGATAACGAATAATCTTAGGTTGAACTGTTTTTTTATTTATGTTTAAGGAACAATAAATCATTTTATGATCAGAAATATCGTCAGTAGACATAATACCTGATTCACTAACCAATGAGCTATCACTAACAAAAATCACATCCAACAAGGTACTAGCATTTGCAGTAATCCTAGTTGGTTCATTTATTATTTGATGACAGTTATAATTTTCGAACAAAGATGTTAAAGGGTTGTCAAGGTTCATTACGTTAAATTTCATCGACTGCGGGATATAAGTTAGAAAAGATGTTGTCTAAATCTGAAACGAAATGATTAAAATTTGATTTAGGAGGCCTATAAAACACAGTAAAAGCAAAATTTTTGTTTCCTATCATAACCTTTAAAATTATAAATTCTAGCTCTTCATTTACAGAAAAATCAAAGTTAACTTCTTCAGCCATTAAATCATCTCTTACATAGGATGCTACTCCCCCTCCTCTCCCAACTCTATCCCTTCTATGAAACTGGTACCCTGGTATATGAAAGCGTGTAGAGTCATCTCCAGCAGAGAGCCATGTCTCGCACAGAAACATAATATCAAAATTATGGTGCTCAACCAAATGTTTAAACTCACGAAACCCCGTAAAAATAGAACGTATGTTTAAATGTCCGACCTTAAACATATTGTTCGAACCCGGCAGGCAATCAAAAACAGAAATTACTTATAAATTGGGTCTTAAAAGTATTTTGTTTTGTTATGTTTCACAATTTTAATCAGTTTTCTGACACGTGTTTCGGCCCTTGCGGGTCATTGTCAAAGGAGTACAAGAAGATTCTAAATTCTACGTGACATTACAAAGGTATTTATATCATATTATGGTAATTATAAACATGTCATAAAATTTAAATTATAGAATTAGAAGATTGAATGGTCAACTGATGACAGATATATTAGTCCTAAATAAGGGGCTATTAAGAATTAGGGAAGCACCTGAAGGTAATTCGGTTTGATTATGAACAACATTACGTTTGTTTTTTATGACTTTTTTGATACACTGAGAAAATTATTTAGCTATGATGGCTTTATATAAAGCAACTATGGCTAAATATTAGAGTAAATATAGCGCCAACCCTAACGTCGTGTTGTGACTGCCAAATATATTAAGCAGAGTCTATTTAGTAATCATTACTAACAATATGATCCATGAAAACCTGCTCTTACTAGAAAATTTGGCTGCTTCAGCATAATTGAATATTAGTAAGGAACACATATTGAATAGTCCTAGCCAGTTTATTTAGTAACTGTTGCATGATCGTGTATTATCAATGTACTCGTGTGGTAATTATTGTATTGTTGTTTAGTAAAGGAGCATACTTGTTTAGTAATCACAGCATGATTGTTTAGTAATCACAGCATAATTGTTTATTTATCGCAGCATGATTGTTTAGTAATCACTCCTTCTTTGTTTAGCAAGTTATACAGGGCATTCCATAAATATGTGCTGTTCAAACGAAAGTTTTATATACGCTAAGTTTCTTTAAACGCGGGTCATAAGGATTTACATAATTAATTTTGCACCCCCCGTTAACTTGTATTGTAATAAAAAGTTTTAAAAAAAGTTGGTGTGCATGTTATAAACTAAGGACATTTTATACTTAACGTTATCATATTTTTAGCGACAAACTTCAATGAAATTAAAGAAATTATTCAGTTTTTTATTCTAATAAATTGTATTTATTACAAAAAAGACATATATTTTTTAAAACTGATTATAGTTTATAGCTAAAAAAAATTTACTGTTAAATTATGCCCCATCTAATTTTTTTTTTTAATTTTTTATTAGAACAAAAGTTAACAGGACGTACAAAATTAGTCATGTATATAATAATATATGATCACAATAATCACATAAAAAAACAACGAATACTTTAGGTATACAGCATGCACAGGCATACAGAACTGAAAAATAATGCGCGTAATGGGTATCGCGTCACACAACTATCTCGCGGAAGATGTACGATCACAGATTGGAATTTTGATTTTTCTAATGTCCGAATGGCAGAGCAAGCTCTTTCTTATTGGCTGACGTTCAACCGAATTTACCCTTTCCTACATCCAAATAACGAATCTTAAAAAACCGTTTTACTCTAGTAGAACCGCGATCGAGCTATCCTGGCTTTAAGTACCTGGCAAAGTGCATTAGGGTTATACGATTAAAAATTGTAACGCTAGGATCGCTAATTCAGATAGCAATAATTACTTAACCGTTTAAGTTTATTTCTTTATAAAATTATTTAGCTGGTATAGACATAATAATATAGCAACAGTTAACAAATATGTTGTAATAACAACACTATAAGATTTGTAAATCCCAGCAAAATATATACTGCAACGACTACAAGATCATCATGTCACCTTTAAACAATATTTTAACTAATATAGCGGTTTATTTAGTAACAGCTGCTAAATTTGTCCAGCCCGATAACTTAGGAAACTTAATTTTCTCAGTGTAGCTATTGTTTCTAGTAGATTTAGTTTTCTGCTTTTATTGTGTATGTATATGGGTTTCATGTTCTTGAAGATTGAGTGATTGTCTTTTATGCAGTGATCAGCTAACCCTGTTTTATATTGTTTTTTTAAATAGATGTTTTTTGTTCTTTAAGCCTGATGTCAAAATTTCTACCTGTTTGTCCAATGTAGATAGCATCGCAGTTGTCGCATTCTATTTGGTAGACCCCACTTTGTAAAAGTTTATTTTTAGTTTCTATTTTAGCATTGGATACGTGTTTGTGTAAGTTGCTTTTATTGATTTGTATAGGAATAATATTAAGGTTTTTAAGTTTTTTGGAGATTTTTTGTCTTGTGTTCCCTGTATATCTCATTGAGCAGTATTTGTCCTTAATTGGAGTGGGATGTTCTTTTTAAAGAAGTTTTTGTACATAAAAACGTAAAATATTGGTTTGGTTTTGAGTACTTACAATAAAATGTTTATTACTTATTTATTTTGCTCTTGACGACTCTTCTCCCGACCAGCAGACACATGTCGTACGTCATTTACTCATGACGCTTTTGCTATTCAATGGTCCATGCTACATCTTAGGTCAGCACAATTTGGCTCACTCGGGAAGTTAAACAAATTATATTGACTACTAATTATAATGCAAGTTCACTGAACAACAAAGTATATATTCATCGCTTTTATTTTAACGCGAGTTTTCCGGTTTATAGAAATATGATTTTATAACGAACTAAATAAAAAACACAAAATTTATCAAATAAGTAAATTGCCAAATTTTGCATCGTGACAAAATTCTGTTTCTTCTCTTACTTCTCCTTAAATTCTAGAAAGCCTTGATTTTAACATATTATACAGTAGGTACTCCAGAAAAATAGCAATGGTTAGGTCTGAATGTTTCCTGATAGACTCCTTCCTAAGCAAACAACAGTCCTGAATACTGTTAGTAATTTTGAGAGTAAACGTACTCTAATTAATAAATGCAACTGTTTAGAGCAAAATATTTGTACTCGATGGTCAAGCATACTTTTATTCCATGTAATCCATAATTCCATATAATGAAATTATCAGGCTTATTTGCAAAACTGTAGGAAAGCATCACTCCACGATATAGCACAAATTACATAAGCATAAATCATAATCCGTATAAATATCAAAAACATAAGAAATTGAGGCAAAGTGATGAAATACGAAGAGCAAACTTTCATTTTCGATCTTCCCTTCCTTTGATTTAAGATGGGAGTATCAACATGCTTGCCAACCTATAACCTATTTCGCGTAGATTTATTTAGGTTGTCTAGCTTTTATACAAAATTTAAAGAAAATCAGTATCGATTTGATATTTTATAGGTAATAATTGACATATTTAATTAAGATCAAGGAATTTCATAACTTATTTTAGGAGAATTGTATAGCAAAAAATATCGGGTAAGATTTTTTTTAACATTATTATGTTATTGTCACTCATTGTTCTTTCACTATACAATTCTCCCAAAATTAGCAATGAAATAAATTGATATTTTTGTAATATATCAGATATTACTTAAGTAAAGTGCCGACGATAATGATTTTATTTAAATGTTAGTTTAAAAAATAATAAACTTGAAAAAACAAAGCGAAATAGGTCATAGGTTGGCAATAAATTATACGACGCGACGTTAAGAATTCAACCTTTAGGATATTTCCTTTTAACTATACAAAACCCATAATATTATTAATACACTTTTGACAGTTTTCCATAAAGAGATAACGTAATGTATAATATGATATCATTGTGTTTAATTATTTATACAGTTTACCTGTATTTCATTAACCAACAGCACATCGCTAAAGCATGTCTTGTTCAAACTATATATGATGTCGATATCTAAAGCTTACAACTATGAGTCATATGCCACTGATCATCCTGTATATGTAAATCTTAAGGAAAGGTCATTAACAACAAAAAAATGATTTCCCTAATTTTGCTACCATGTTTATTCGTTAACTTAATATGTAGATGTTGCGTTCGCTTGTTTACGAGAATTTATTTCCTGTGTGTCATTATATTATAAAATTAAATAAAATTTTGAAAGCTGTATAATGTGTGTATCATGTTAAGAATATTATAAATAAATACTGGATGTAAGTACAACAAATTGTTTTTTTATGTACTGATATATAGTATAATAGTAAGTAGTGTTGTTCCAACCAACCCAGCAAGAATTCATTTCTGAACGGTTATTTTCAGCCGTTCAAGTAATTTGCCATTGCAACAATCGATTGCTAAGTTCCAAATTTAATTGACATACTAGATGAAGATGCAAAATTTCAGCTGCATAAGATAATTTTGATTTTTTACCCATATTTTGTAAATTGCACCACTTTTGGAAAATAAGACTCAACGCAACATACATAAAACTTCTTAGTTTTGACAATGCTTTATTTCTGATACATTTTTATTAAAGTAGCGCCATACTAAATGTGCATTTTTCTACAAAATCAAAATTGTGCTATTAAAATTTGGTCGCATGTGATGCAAAGTTTATTTGTTTTTGACCCTGTATAAGGTAACTTCATAAAATAAGTATTTTTAAAAACCTAGTTTGTGTCTGAAAGTAATGCATCTTAATATTAAGGCAAAAAAGAACACAGTATCATCAGTGTTCATTAAGTGGAAAATAAATTTGAGTTTAACTCAACGTAAAGTTTATCTATTTTCATCGATTTAATTTAAAACCCCTTTATTAAAATTTGTTATTATGCTATGTCATAAAAAAAGTAGTCTTTTATTATTCAGGTGCAGTTTTCAAAAAATTAATCACAATGATGCACCAAAAACATGTTTACAATGACAAAATATGGGTAAAAAATCAAAATTATCTTATGCAGCTGAAATTTTATATGTGGGCTAGAAACTGCATTTTAAAAAACTTTTTCTAATAACTGGTATCGATATTTTCAGAAATAACCCCAGTTTTGAATTATTTTTTGAAAAAAATTAAAATTTGACAGATAATGCGAATCACGTGACTACTATTTTTTGCTTAATTTTCATCTCGATCGAAGCAGAACTTGATGCCAAAGTCAAATTTCAAATAAAGCTATTAATAAAAAAAATTTCATATGATGCGGACTTTACTGGCCACACTGTATAATTTACTATCGGATAGAAGTTTGTAGTCTAAAACGATTACATAAGCTCCAAAATTATAAGCGTGAAATATTATTACACCCTGTACATAATTAGTGATATTCCCCTTTAAAGTCCCTTTATAAATTTTATTTCTAAATTCGTCAGAGCTTAGCGCAGACCCCAGATTCAAATGAACGCCAATAACTTGACCACATCGTCAATGAATATAATATTTTATTGACTTTTGTCAACACCTCCGCTTTACAATGATACCAAATTCGACTTCAAGATGAGATGAGAAGCCACATACTGCGAACAGCAGGACGTGTGTTACACATATTTCTCCGTTTCCTTTTGTATTGTCGCCTTTAGAATCAGATAAATCCCTTTGACTGTGTAGGGGTGCTGCTGGGAACACCTGATGCAAAAAGGATATACATCTATTAGTGAATTGTGGGAATTACATAATTATCCTTTTGTGATTTCTAACGGTTTTTTAAAAAATTTTATTTTACTTCAAAAGAATTAGTAATACAGGGGCGTCTCTAAAAGGTGCTACCACAAATTCGTGAGGCTTAAATACGACGATCTAATTAAATTTACCTCACTCCAAAAGTGGATGCTTTCGGACATACAGAGTGTCATCACGCGTCAGATTTCAGAGACTAAATTTTCTTGGTGTTTATTATTTAAGTTGAATGGTGAGTAGAATAAACCAGTTTAGGCCAATTAACTTTCCTATTTCCAATAACAAACATTTCATTTATCATTGCTATTATAAATTTAATATTATTCCCAACAAACAAATTTGGTGAACTAGACCAAAGAGGCAGTGAAAATAACCTAAACAAGTTTTAAATTTGTAATTTATGTCAAAGTATTTTCCTTTTATGTAAAAATATCTTTTAGCTACGAAAGTTACGTCCAAAATTAGTATTTATCAACCTACAAAACTGCCTTTAAAGTACAAGTTATTTTCAGTTAAATTATTTTGTTATAAATAACCAATATTACACCTAAAAGTATGTGATTATGGTCAAAGAAATTTTAAGTTATGTATTTAAGTTAATTATATATAGCAATTTTTATCCAAAAAAATGTTTTAACCGTCCAAGGAAACTTTAGGTAATTATTTAAAGTCAAAACAGCTATATTTTACCTTCCTAAATAACCAATAGGTTAAACAACAATTAAGTCATTATGTTAGGTTATAAATTACCATTTTGGACCCCCAAAATCAGTCATAGGGGACAAGGATTTATTTGGTAAAAATTTAACCCAATTATTTACCAAACATATTATAACCTTTTAGAAAATACAACCAATATGGACTTAATGAAGTTTAAATTTACCAAGAAAATTAACCTTAAAGTAAAATTGTGTTGTTAAGACACTGGTTACCTAACCTAACATTTTCATCTTCATGTTGTAGCTATTCGTTGTTTACTCTTGTGCTTTTTTTGTTTTGTGTAATGTTTTAATGAGGAATAATTTAAACAAGTTTAAAGCCGTATCGTCATTCGACAAATTACTATAGAATAGTAAAAGAACTATAGCAGGAAATACAACGCAAACACCAACTTCTGTTGTTAGTAACGAAAGGGACGAGATAAATAATATAAGCACATATGAATATTCCACCGTGGAACTGGTACCCCACCTTTTTAAAACCGCCACGATTTTAAAGGTGTCCTCTCCATCAATCATTATATTTAGATTTAATTTTATGGTTGCCAAACAGGTAAAAATTAACAAATTGCAAACAAACAGCTTGTCACTAAATGCCCTAATTTGAACTTTAAGGTTAGAAGTCTTATTCTAGAATATTTTAACCTACCTCTAAATAAATCCTCATCTTTTGGCCTTTAGTCGTAAGATGTTTACCGTTTTAACTCGTGGGGAGAAAATTCAACAATATATTTTATAAATATATTACAATAAATACATAAATAGATTAAATCGCCTGTTCCAGGTTTTCGTGTAGCCTATTTTGAAACGGTTTAGGCATTTTAAAACAAAAAAATAAATATTTTTATTAAATAAATACCAAAAACTTGGAAGGCGGATCATTTTTGTGTGATTATTTTCATTAAGTTATACGAAAAAAAATTCTTGCCAGTAGAATCGCTTGCCAAGGAACGCCACAAAGTGCATTTGTAAGTCACTCATTATTAATAATTTACTGTCTTCGCCATTCTAAAAATAACAAAGTTAATACATTTTCCTTAGTTATGTTGTTCTCTGTTTAATATATTATTTTTATTGTTTGTTTTCTTTTTCTAGTAGAATGACAGATGAAGACAGAAGTCGAATTTAAGGCGAAATTTAGACGAATATTCCACTATTCAACCTGTTTTTAACTTAATATAGGCTTATATAGGGACTATCCAACCTGCAACCTAATTGTCGCTTTTTACCTGATTACTTCTATTATCCTTCCCAATTACCTTAGTTTTTTTCCCCGCATTGGAAAAAGGTCGACGAATATAAGTAAATTATCCCTCTTAGAAATTGGTAACGAAAGTTTTTCGACCTATCGGTGGGCTAAATCAAGTATTATTCGACTAAAAATGTTTGTTGGGTTAGCTTATCCATTTTATTTACTGTACAATAGGTTGCCAAATCTTACGCTCACTGAGAATTAATCCAGCTGTTTGCATTTAAAAACACATGGCATTTTGGCGGGTTTGTACTACCCCGCGGACGTAATTATAATATGGCCACGCAGCATTAAACGCGAAACATGCGCAGGCGCATCGCTTGCTGCTTGATTAGCTCCTCTACAATATTCGGGCGGCGAAACTCTTGTATGTTATCAGGGTTGTTCATAGCGTTTTCCATTGGTAAGTTTAGTACATATCGAATATACAGGGTTGGGCAAATGTTCCGGAACGGCTTAATTACAGGCGAACGAAAAGTGATATCGGACCCGGGTTTTGGGCAATCTATAGGACTAAAATTTTACTATTTGACTATTATACCATATGTCAGTAATGTCACCAACTGTCAAGTGTTGACGTATTTTTTTTAAATGGAGCGATATCAGATATTCTAAATCTTCAATACATTTAAAATATATTTCGTATAAGCATACCATATGACTAAACTCAACTGTTTCGGAAATACGGGCAAATGAATCTAGAAAGCCCATCATACATCTTGTTTAAAAATCAAGCAACATATTTCTTTTATTATGGCATTCCACATAAAATTCTTAGTTTCCATGACGCCCAAGTGTCACTCTGACATATTTCGTATTGATAATAGTTTAAGTGAGTTGTGCAAGTTTTTTATTTATCGAGTAAACCTCTGATATAACTGATAAAATTTATGGTTCAGCTAACTGAACAAGAACGGATTACTCTGCTTATGATGATAGGATATGGGGATAGACGAAGATATTTTTAAGAAGCAACCTACCTTTTTAATCAAAGTTTTCCTATTCTAGATCCCATTTCTAAATCAACTGTTAATAGAATATTTCATAACTTTGAGCATACGGGTACGGTAAAAAACTTGCCAAACACAGGTCGTCCGAAAACTGATACAAATGAGGAGAAATCCCTGGATGTTTTAATTGCCGTGCCAGAAGAACCACATACCTCAGTTCCAAAACTTGCTCTTGTACAAGATAACAGCGAAAAATATATTAGAAAAGTCCTCAAAAAAAATAAAATGTTTCCATATAAAGTAAGCTTGCTTCAAGAGCTATCAGAGGACGATCCTGATAGGCGTATGCAATTTTGTCAAGAAATAATGGACAACTTTATATTATGATCAGGATAACGATCAAATACTAGCAAATGTCATTTGGTTTCAGCAAGATGGGCGCCAGCTCATTTTGGTATACATGTCACATGTCAGAAACTATTTGGATCAAACTTTTCCTGGAAAGTGGATAGTTAGGAGAGGGTCCATTGAATGGCCTCCTAGATCTCCAGATTTAACACCTCTAGATTTCTACCTCTGAGGTCATTTAAAGACTGTCGTGTATCGTGCACAACCTAAGTCTTTGGAGGATCTTAAAAACATTTTAGATGTTGTGCATGTTATTTCTCGTGAACATTTGGAAAACGTGCTTTCCCAATTTTCCGAGAGGATTGGACACTTCAATACTTCTTCAATCTTCTGGTCATATGTTTGTTGACCAAAGGAGAATACAGGATACTAGCCAAGGAACCAACAGCAACTATTGAGGGAAGGATATACCGAACGTTAAAGAAATACTCAGCCTACCTTCCAGATGCCCTCCGAACAAAACTAACACCACACCATAGCAAACCTCCCCATCTCTACGGTCTTCCTAAAATTTATAAGAACAACATGCCACTAAGACCAATCACCAGCTCCAGGGATTCTCCTACAAGCGCATTATCAAAATTTCTTCTTGAGATAATTAAACCGTTACAGGGTAAGTCATTTTCTTTTGTACAGAACTCTAACCATTTTGTAAATATTCTGAAAACCGTCAATCTAGAACCACAAGACATATTTGTCAGTTTCGATGTAGAAAGCTTATACACCAACGTCCCAATAGGGGAATCACTGCATATCATCAAGCAAAAGTTACAAGACGATCCAACCATTTCAGATCGCACCAGTTTGCCGCTAGATGGAGTGATAAAGCTATTTGAATGCTGTCTACGTAGTTCCTACTTTCAAGTAAAAGATAGGTTCTACGGCCAGGATGACGGTCTTCCAATGGGTTCATCTCTCTATCCGGTAGTGGCTAACCTATGCATGGAATGGTTCGAGTCACACGCTATTAACACTGCCATGATTAAACCTAAACTTTGGCTTAGATATGTTGATGATAACTTTATTATCTAGACAGACAGCAACGAAGAGCTGATACGGTTTTTGGAACAATCCATTAAATTTACCATGGAAACAGAAAAACATTCCACTCTACCTTTTCTCGATGTTCTCGTCAAACGAAGTGCTGATAACATAAAAACTTTAGTATACAGGAAACCCACTCACACCGGGCAATACCTTAATCAAGGTTCGAATCATTCAAACTCCATAAAACAGGGCATAATTCAAACTCTTTATCACAGAGCATCTAACGTTTGCAACAATCCGGAAGACCTAAATATTGAAATTTCAAACATCAAAAAAGATTTAAAAGAAAATGGTTAACCTGAATCTTTTGTAACTAATACCATCTCAAAACTTAAAAATCGCGAAGTAAAAACTAATACAGAAGCGAGAGAGGAGCAAGTATTTCTTATAATACCGTATGTCAAGGAGATTTCAGAAAAGATTAGAAGGATAACCAAAAACTATAATATTAAAACAGCCTTTAAATCCGGAAATACGCTTAGAAGCTTTCTTACAAAAATAAAACCCCCCAGTCATGAAAACACAAAAAATTATATCTATCAAATCCCCTGCGAGTGTGGCAAATCGTACATTGGAGAAACAAAAAGACCTCTTCCCGTACGAGTAAAAGAACATCTGAAACATACTCAAAGAGGTGAAACTTCGAGATCAGGTATAGTGGAACATGTATGGACCAACCAACATAATATACAGTGGTCAGAAGCCAAGGTTTTGGACACGAAACAGCACTGGAGAAAACGAAAATTTAAGGAAGCAGCTTTTATGAATCAAAATACACATATATTCAGTAAACCAAGTATAGATATCCCCAATATCTGGAAGCCTTTTCTTGTCCAAAACCAACAGCTCAAACTTCACACTCCAATAAGCACGTAGGCGGAATCATCAAGCTTCATTGCTCATAAATAGTATTTAAGACAGTAGCCTTAAAATTATAATTTAGTTTACACTTGAAAACGGTTAGAGATACTAACTAACCGAAACGTTGTGTTAAGTAACAAAATAAAGACAATGGAAGTCCGACAAGGTAATTTTTTTGATATTACTTCATTGTCTACCACCTTCAAACAAACAAACTTTTAATCTATTGCACGTTCAGTTCGATAGTTTAATTGTCAATAAAATTAACGATGTATTTTTGCAAGCCATTATGCTACCAAACCATTAAGACCCCCGTACAAGTTTAAAATATAGGAAATGCGATGGTAAAAGAACTCAGCCCGGTCTCTGTCACCAACATCTTAACGTAAAATAGAGCTGACTTCAACAGGATGCCATAAATGACAGGTGACTTAGCCACGATGCGGCGTGTTCTTAGAAAAATTTTACTTTATCAAAATGCAGGTAGGAAAGGAATTTTTTTTTTTAATATAAAATAATCAGACATTGAAGAAAAAAATCATTTTAGATAAAGAATTCATCGGTAGTACAAAGACAAAAAGTTTCTATGTCATTATGGAGGTTAGAAACTTTTTAAAAGTCCTTAATTTTCTTGGGATGGAATACACTTGGATGTTTAGTACCGTTTAGAGATACATGTTGGATGCGGTGAATTGGGTCTAATTTTAGGGGTCCGTACCCCGTTTAAAATTTAAAAAAGTATATGTAGATACCTTTTTATAAGAACAAACCCCAACAAGTTACAACATTATTACCGAATGTTCTGTAATAAAGACACACTCCATACTTTCCTTTTATTTTACCGACTATGTAAAAAATTGGGTAAGGACTCCAAAGATCATATCGAGTACGCAGCACGCCAGCCAATATTTACCTTTACACATAATATTATGTATGTATTTCATCCCTTGTTTCCATTTTATAATCCACCAGTATTACAGCTAAGCGACATTTTCATAATACCCCGTATGTTATAGTACCGGGATCTCAATAAGAGTAACAATAAAAACAACCATTTACACAATAGTATAACTTTATTAATATAAAAATATATTTACAATTTATACATATGACATAGTACGTATGCGTTACAAAATAAACCATCTATGTAAAAATATAAATAAGTAAAAATTTCGATAACAAAAATAATATAAATTAAACTTAACTAGATAAAAAATGACTAATCAGTACTTGCACTGTCAAATTCAGGATATATTTAAAATGTATGCGTTCCGTGAGTTGTACACATTATTGATGTATTAATCGCAATTATTAATTTAAATTCCACAACAGTACTTTTTAACCAATCAAGATGGTTGGGATGGTGGGCTGCAGATAACAAACAGCGAATTATAGTGGAATTTTTTGACATTATCACAGAATAATTTTGATTGACTTAAACTTAGTGTTAATTTTTTTTTTCCAACGAGTTTACACTTAGCAAAAACGGAGTTGAGGAAAATTAGGTCTTACATAATTAAGACCGTTTTGGTATTCTTTTGCCAACTCAAAGTGAATAGAATAAATTTTAAGAAAACGGTCAAGTGTGCACACGAAACGCGTGCACACTTGACAGTTTGTTATGAGTTTATTTTGACTTGACAGCGTAGTAATACACGTCAGTCTGCAAATATGATGGACTTTTCGTCAGGTGTTTTTGTAAGCGGTGTTTGCGACGTGCAATATTTAAAACAATTTGTTTTTTCATTATTTTTGGAAAGAAGTTAAAAATATAAAAAATATAACAGGTTGCGCCATGATGATAAATCCTCATATGAAAATTCAGGAATTTATATGGGCTTAATTAAGAATTATTATACAGGGTGTTACTTAAGTATGTGGCCAAACTCCAAGGAGTGCTTCTTTAAGCGATTTTAAGAAGAAAAGTTCATATAAACATGGGTCCGAAAATGCATAGTTTTTACGATACAGGGTGTCAAACTTTTAATAGTATTTTATTCGATTTTGTTAAAATTTGGCAATTCCGTTTGTAATAACAAAAGGATAATTTTAAGCATTAATTAGATTAAAATTCCAAGTCCAGTGGCGTCCCGGAAGAGAGTCCAACTAATATTTTTGACAAAAAACTTGCGCGCCACTGACTTTTTTTAAAATTATGAAGTTTTTTCGAATTAAGCAACTACAAATACAACTGTTCTATCTCATGAGTTTTTTTCATATCTTGCTTTATTTTCGAGAAAAAAAATAAAAACCACTTTATAGCATATCCCCGGGACAATAACAGTAAAAAATTTAAACTACTTACCAAACTATTAAGCAATTAAAATTACACGAAAGTCCTCTTTTTAATTTTATTATTTTAAAATCTATTCGAAAAAATTCAAGAGGACTTTCGTGTTGCTTAATAGTTTGGTAAGTAATTTAAATTTTTTACTCTTATTGTCCCGGGGACATGCTATAAAGTGGTTTTTATTTTTTTTCTCGAAAATAAAGCAAGATATGAAAAAAACTCAGCAGATAGAATAGTTGTATTTGTAGTAGCTTAATTCGAAATTTTTTAAAAAAAGTCAGTGGCGCGCAATTTTTTTTGTCAAAAATATTAGTTGGACTCTCTTCCGGGATGCCACTGGACTTAATAATTTTAATTTAATTGAGGCTAATTTGTCCTGTTGTTATTACAAACAGAATTGCCAAATTTCAACAAAATCGAATAAGGGAGTATTTACGAACATCCGATTTTTCTTTAAAAGTTTGACACCCTGTATCGTAAAAACTATGCATTTTCGGACCCATGTTTATATGAACTTTTCTCCTTAGAATCACTTAAAGAAACACCACTTGGAGTTTGGCCACATACTTAAACAACATCCTGTATTGTTTTATTATTAGTTAAATTATGAAATATGGAAGCGATTGAAGTACCAATTTTCCTGCTTTTCATGAGGACCTTTTTTTGACAGAACGACTATTAGTAGTCGCCCATTCCCGCCAGCTAGAAAACTATGAGCCGCCACTGTCATTCTTACTTGTACATAAGAGAATGCTCACTCAAAGTATCGTTTGCCAGATCTATGAGAAGGATATAACTATAATCCTGAATTCGTCACTGCAAGCGTACCTTAAAACATCCATTTTTTATTTGCAAAATTTGAACATCTCTAAAAGTAAGCCTCTATCACTTGCTTAACGTTGAAAGGATATAATATAATCTACATAGTAAATTGTACAACTAAAAAATGGATCAAATAACATTTTCGTTTTAGTTTTGAGATACAAAATTTGTTGACTTTTCTTGCTACATTTATTCTTATCCTTTCTTTGTTGATCCATTTGGTTTGCCTGAAAATAAAGAAAAATAATCATTAGAATGATTAAACATGGTTGAACGGGTAGAACAATTTGTATTTTTCAAAAATCGACAAATATCCCTGTCCTAGCTTATACGGTGTAGTCAATAGTGTACAACAAAAGGGAAACTTCTTTATTAGTTCCATAACTGAAATTTAAATATCGTCAAAAGTTTGTGCATATTATCTGATAACCATTGCATGTGTACTTAAAATGGCTTTAAGTTAAACAGCATACAGCCAAAGTCAAAAAGTTATGAAATGGCACATACTATTCAAAAATCCAATTAAATATTGAATGTCTCATTTATAATAATTAAACGTTGTGACCCCTAATTTTTTGGGCGCACCCTGTATAATTCAAAATATTTTTAAATTGTGCAGAATATCCAACGATACCATGACACAACAGCTTATTATCGATGAATGTTCAATTTATAAAACTACTACACGCCATCGTTGACTCAATCTGTACATTGGCCATCTCTGGCTTAAAGATCTATCATCGCTTTTTGGTATAGATAGATATTTTAAAAACGGGTTTCAGCTGTCAAAAAATATCAACAGTAAAATCTAATTAAACCATTATAATTTAACTCAATGAAAGACATATTTTGTCAAATTTCTACTTTTATTGAAAAACTTTTTCTTTACACGATGCGGCTCGCTACATTGTAGCTTCTTTGGGTGTATGGTGTTAACTAATTTTATTTCAGTACAATAACAAAATGGTCTGGATACTTAATTACTCAATTCAGGGTATACACATTACAAGCTTAATTATTTAATTATATGTTCTTAACACTGTTTAGGTATTGTAAACTAAAATATTATTGTCGGTATAATGTATCTTAATCTTATGGGAAATCCAAAGAACCCTATTTAGATAATTGACACAGATTTAGCAAAGGGGAACTATTTAGTTCTAATTGGTCGTTTAATAATGCACCGGAATTTTTCAATCGATTCATTTCTAAACTTTCCAAAATATTAAGTTTTTGACCCTTGTTTTCAATCTGTAAAATTTTAAATTTGTTATCAAAATTATGTTGATCCTGTAAAAGATGATTAGAATAAGTTGAGTTGGTTTTATGGCTGAGAAAACTTCTTCTATGTTCCAAAAGTCTCGTTTTAAATGATCGACCTGTTTGGCCTATATAAGTTTTGGGACAAGAGCCACGATTTAATTGGTAAACCCCCGATTTATTATCCTTGTTGCTTTTTGATTTATAGTTTTTTAAAAATTTTCCCAAAGATTTGTTAGTTTTATAAGCCACGTTGATATTCCTTTGATTAAGGTGTTTTTTAATTTTATCCGATGGGTTTCGAAAATAAGTGATGGTTTTAAAGAGGCCTGGTTTTTCCTTTATAAAAGGGTAGGTTTCAGTAATAGCCTTCTTTTTTACCGTTTTTTTTAATACTATGGTATCAATCATAGATGATGAATACCCGGTATTAATTGCCGTTTGTTTAATTAAATCTAATTCGTGGTTGAAGTTGTTAGCAGATAAAGAAACACTAGTCAATCTATGAATCATGCCGTAATATGAAGCTAGCTTGTGCTGTATTGGGTGAGAGGAGCTTTTGTGAATTGTTGTATCAGGATGTGATATTTTGTGGTAAATGGAAAAATTATGTTTATTTGCGACTTTGGTAATTCAGAGAGCTATTTTCTTCCATTTCCTTTGTGAATTTATTATTCTTATGAATAGAGTTTAAATATTCCAAAACACTATCAAGCTGTCTACCTGTACCTACAAAACAAGCAAAAATATCATCCACATATCGATACCAGTAAGTAAATTTGTTTGCCATTTAACTATTGTGTATTATTTGTTTCATGTTGTTCATGAAAATTTCTGCCAAAAGAGGGCTTAGTAGACTACCCTATGTAGCGAAACGCGTCGTGTAAAGAAAAAGTTTTCAATAAAAGTGGAAATTTGACAAAATAAATTGTCTTTGATTGAGTTAAAATGAATTTCCATCAAGTAAAGGCCTCAACGATTCAAAGCACTATAATTTATTTAATATTATTACTGGATACTTGCCAGTAAGCCCTGAATTAAACTGCTGCGAAGTAAACCCTTTAGTGAATATGAGGGAACATATTTCCAAAAACGCGTTATAACTGACACATAATAATTAATACCGTGTTCTTGGTCTTACATCAAAGTCAAGTAAGCATCGCCAAAGCCTCGCCTTTAAAAAAAAGTTCGTTGTGTTTTATTTAAGGTTATATTAAGCCTGATGGGCAAAACTTCGCGTGCAGACCAACCCAAATTAAGTACCAACTAATCTAGTACCGTACGTTATAGCCTTCTGCGAACATTAGTTAACACACATCGGGTTAGGTTAACTTCTAGTTAAGAGTAATTTATATTAATTAAAAGGCTGCTCCTTCGAGTCCAATCAAGGAGGCTAGGCATGCAAAACTACAATTACCGATTAGGCGAGTAACCCACGGCAGTCCAGGCCAACTCAGATAAGAAGATCGCTGCTGCTGCGGCAGCAACTTATTATTTTAGAAATTCCTGCTCGTCCGGGCTCTTCAGGAGTTACTTTTAATCAGCAGTGGCGTAGGCAAATGTTTTATTTTCATTTATTTATTTACACTGTTCTTATAAAATTACAAATTGATGGAAATATTGATTTTTGAAAACCTTAAGGTTTAGTTCTTGGTCCTTTACTATTTTTAGTCTATATCAAATCAAATCAAATCAAATCAAATCATCTATTGGTGTAAAATATACATATAGTACTTACACAGGTCAATACATCAAATACATTATGCAATACTCAATAATTTGGTGTAAATCTGTAGAGTTTGTATCAAATAAATAAATAAATTAGTTCAATTATTATCGATAAGATTCTAATAATTATTTCACAGAACATACAATTTTAAAATAAGGCCGGTGGCCACAGGACAAGTTAAAAGAATATCAATAAATATATAACAGTTAAATAAAATAGGGTGATTGAGCGTCAAACAAATTAAAAAACAGACTTATACAATAATATAAAACATACAATAGCATAAAATGCACCTATTTTGACAATACACTCCACAGCACATCTAAGTCTACCATTCAGAGTTCAGAAAATCATCCACTGAATAGAATGCTCCGTTTAGCAAAAAGGATCTTATACTATTTTTGAATTTAGGAAGTGGCAATTCTTTTATATTACGTGGTACTTTGTTCATAAAATGGATGCCCAGATGGCCTGGACCATTCTGGCAGCGTTTCAACCTCCAGCACTCAGGAACAAGGTTTTGTTTGTTTCTTGTATTGTAAGTGTGTATAGAGTCGTGACTTGTATATTCGTTCAGATGAGTCTTTACATGACAAAGCGTTTCAAAAATGAAAAGTGATGGAAGTGTTAAGATCTTGTTCGCTATAAATGCGTCTCTACAGCCATCCCTGTAACCCAGACCAGCAACCAACCTAACAGCCCTTCTCTGTAGACGAAATATTCTCCCGGCACCGGGTGCATGACCCCATGCTACTATGGCATAACTTATATGTGAGTGACAGAGGGAGAAGTATATAAAATACCTTACGTCAATTTTATAAACGGTTAAGTTACCATGTTTGCTGATGATTTGACAATACTATTTAATATTGTAATAAAGTAATTAATGAAGATTTAATAAAAAATAAATATAGTTTAAAAAAACTAAAAAACACGCTTTAACAATTAATCAAACTAAAAAGTGGAAAATAAATATAGTTTAAAATAATTCTTGAAACTCTTAATATAGGCAGAAAATAATAATGAACGATAAACATTGGTATTACTGTGAAAAAAGCTAATGTTTATCGTTCATTATTATTTTCTGCCTTAGTAAGAATTTCAAGAATTATTTTAAACTATATTTATTTTCCGCTTTTTAGTCTGATTAATTATTAAAGCGTGTTTTTTAGTTTTTTTTTTAACTATATTTATTTTTTTATTAAATCTTCATTAATTACTTTATTACAATATTAAATAGTAGAAAGTGCCTGGAATGAAATATTTTTGGAGGTCAATCCTGATTTTGATTGTAACAGCCAACATTTCCATAGGCTGTATGTATGCCATCTCTCATATATGTATCTTGACGTTGAAGCGAATTTTTTAATCGTTCGTGTAGCGCATCAAAGCTGGATATGAACTTAAATAGTTAAAAGTTTTTTCGTCTTCCTTCAACTGACCTACTAGTACAAAGAATGCACCGAATTGTTTCCTTCCCATTTTGATAGGATGAACCCACAAAATTATGTTTTGTGCCTCTCTTCGTAAGACATTAAAATCGCCACAGCACATCTATGATCCATATTCGAATCAAAATAGAATCGAACTGACGAAAACCGTGCATGTGTGCAAGGATAACACGAACGCGGTAAATCGCGTAAACGGTGCCGTTAGGACGGTCGCAGTGAGTGTGTGCAAAAGGCCTTACGGTATGTTATACAGTGACCGGCAGAAAGTGTGCAGCATATGGGAAAGTTTTTTATCTTTAAGTTTAGAAAATTAATTTAATTTTAGATAGGTTCTGCATGTTCTCAAACCAAAATAACAGCTACTAAATCCAGTAAAAGTTTTATGGTATACGAGGTAGGATCAAAAATTTGAAATTCCGCTAAGAGTAAAGTACCTCCATCTTTCATTGTAGAATATGTTTTTACTAAGAATTATTGTTTTAATTTCAAAGTTATACCCAAATTCCAAATTTCGCTTATTTTGGACAAAAAAATGGATTTAATCGTGTTTTCTGAATAACCCTGTATAAAAAATGAATGGCAACCGAACAGTACGAAAATAAGATTTTCTGCAGACTTTGTTAGAGATAACCGTCGATCATAAGTCCGATTAGTTTGTTTTCATAATATTATGGCTTTTTAAAATCAAAACATAAAAATATTAAATATTTTTGCTGCACACCGTATTTTATTTTCTGAGGGAACAAGTTAATTTCATCTAACTCATATTATTTGATTTACTTTAACTTAAAGCATCTCCTAAATACATTTTTATACATTGAAGTGTGCATAGAAAGTTTCCTTTTAATATATAAAGAAAAATATTTAAATTAAAAATATATTTTGAACGGATTTATTGTTAATGTAGTCTTAATTAGCATTTTTTGTTTCCTATTCTTGAGTTAAAAATGTATAACCTAATAGTGGGATTATCCTAAAAGTGTATTTGATAAATGAAAATAACCTATATTAATCCTTATTTTGCGTGACGAATAAAATCCGTTCAAAATATATTTTTAATTTAAATTTTTTTCTTTATAAATCAAAAGGAAACTTTCTATGCATACTTCAATGTATAAAAATTTATTTAGGAGTTGCTTTAGGTCAATGTTAATCAAAAAATATCAGTTAGATGAAATTAACTTGTTCCCTCAGAAAATAAAATACGGTGTGCAGCAAAAATATTTAATATTTTTATGTTTTTATTTTAAAAAGCCATAATATTATAAAAACAAACTAATCGGACTTATGATCGACGGTTATCTCTAACAAAGTCTGCAGAAAATCTTATTTTCGTACTGTTCGGTTGCCATTTATTTTTTATACAGGGTTATTCAGAAAACACTATTAAATCAATTTTTTTGTCCAAAATAAGCGAAATTTGGAATTTGGGTATAACTTTGAAATTAAAACAATAATTCTTTGCAAAAAAATATTCTACAAGGAAAGATGGAGGTACTTTACTCTTAGCGGAATTTCAAATTTTTGATCCTACCTCGTATACCATAAAACTTTTACCGGATTTAGTGGCTGTTATTTTGGTTTGAGAACATGCAGAACCTATCCAAAATTAAATTAATTTTCTAAACTTAAAGATAAAAAACTTTCCCATATGCTGCACACTTTCGGCCGGTCACTGTATAATAGCCGCTGGATTTTTGCACGGTGGATTTTAATGCATCGTGCCGTTTTCTGTGGAGTTGCTTTGGGGTATGGCTGCCCATAGAGTCCTAATAACTACCCGCCCCCAAGGTATCCATTATGCTTGGATCCCTGCGTATTCCAATACAAAAGACAGTTGCACACTGGTCCGATACGCAACTACTTTGTTGCTTTTAATAAGAAATAATATTTCTGACCTTCCCCACGCCACTGGCTTTCAAATAACACCCTACATCATACCATCCTCGGCACATCCTGATGGCCTGATGGGCCAATTAATGAGCTCCTGCCCGCGGCCGCAGGACGGTAGCAGCCTGATTGCACGGCCAACTACTGTCCGCAAATAATTATACGTTGTCCTGCTGCAGCCCGCTCTTCTTTTGTTTCGGGGATTTAATTTGAGAGAAAATTGCGGCGGTCTTGCACGAGAGATGCATTTCGAACGACTTTCGGCAAAAATTTTAATTTGTAATTTAAAAGGGGAAATTAAAAAAATTAAAATAGTAGGCAGAGAATGCTGGAGAGCGGTTATGGGAATTTGAGGCTTGGGGGCGGATTGCTGTTCAAATTTGAATTAATTTTGAAATAGAAAAAAAAAGATCCGTATATAGTAAGTTATCTACATTGCAGCCAATGGATTTTTCCAAAGATTTTTCAAAGTAGAACCCATTTCAATTTACAGGGTGATTCACGGTGGATGGTAGATTAGACATACCTACAGTGTGACCAGTAAAGTCCGCATCATATGGGATTTTTTTTATTAATAGCTTTATTAATAGCTTTATTCGAAATTTGACTTTAACATCAAGTTCTGCTTCAATCGAGATGAAAATTATGCAAAAAAAAATAGTAGTCACGTGATTCGCATTATCTGTCAAATTTTAATTTTTTCCAAAAAATAATTCAAAAGTGGGGTTATTTCTGAAAATATCGAAAAAAGTTATTAGAAAAAGTTTTTTTAAATGCAGTTTCTAGCCCACGTGCAAAATTTCAAATGCATAATATAATTTTGATTTTTTACCCACCACTAAAATTTATTTTTCCTACAGACGTGTGGAAAAATTTTTCGGCACGTTTATGTCAAAAATCCGTGCGGAAAATTGGTTTTTCCACACTTGTGCGGAAATTTTTTTTGCACGATTATGTCAAAATCAATAATATATCAATTATAACTTGTAGTTATTACTTTTTTACTGAGAATTAGTTACTGTTACATATGTATGTGATTGGTATAGTTAATTAAAAATTATTAAATTTCTTTGAAATATGTGTTACTTATTTCCACACGTCTGTAGAAAAACTATTGTACCTGACACGAGCGAAAAATGTTTTCCCTGCACTCGGCTGCTTCACCGAACTCCGCTACGCGTCGTTCAGTGAACGGCAGACTCGTGCGGAAAAATTCATTTTCCGCACTTGTTAGGTAAATAGCTATTCCACTTAATGAACACTTTACTGATGTGACTGTGTTCTTTTTTGTCTTATTATTAAGGTTTATTACTTTCAGACACAAACTACGTTTTTAAAAATACTTATTTTATGAAGTTACCTTATACAGGGTCAAAAAGAAATAAACTTTGCATCACATGCGACCACATTTTAATAGCCCAATTTTGATTTTGTAGAAAAACACACATTTAAAATGGCTCTACTTTAAAGAAAATGTATCTGAAATAAGGCGTTGTCAAAACTAAGAAGTTTTATGTAGGTTGCGTTGAGTCTTATTTTGCAAAATTGGTGCAATTTACAAAATATGAGTAAAAAATCAAAATTATCTTATGAAGCTGAAATTTTGCATAATATGGGCTAGAAACTGCATTTAAAAAAAACTTTTTCCAATAACTTTTTTCGATATTTTCAGAAATAATCCTACTTTTCAAATATTTTTTAGGCAATAGTTTAATTTTTTAAACTTAATATTATGCAAATATATAAGCAATAATATTAAGTTACGTATTATTATCAATAAATGGTTTAAAGGGTAATTTCTTATAATACAGGTTGTCCGGAGAAAGGAGGTCTATTGTTAACCATAATTCATTATTCCAGCAAAAACAAAATAATGTCATATTTACTTTCAAGATCCCCTGGTTCGATAGACAGGTAGTCAAACTTTAAAATTAAATACTGATGTTTGAATTATTAAAATAATTTTTATGATTTTTTACAAAGTGTATTAGGTATCATTAACCGTTTTTTTTAATGTTTACTTTTCAAACTCCTTTGTCATTATCCGGCATTTTCAAAAAAAATTCCGAATTTTCTGCATTATAATATAAAACATATTTTGTGGACCACTAACTTCCTTCTTTTTTTTTAATATTTAAAATGGAAGCAAAACAGAAATAAGTTTAATAAATGTATCGAAAAACGTAGTCGGTAATCTTAGGAATTCATAAAACCATGTGAAAGGAACGCTCCCTCCCCCATCTTAGTTAGCCGAAGACACTATACAGGGTGTTCATTTGAAAACTTCCCACCTCGATTTTCCTGCTTTAAAATGAAAATGTGGAAAATCGCTCGGACCCGTCGATTTTTATTTCGAGGGGGACATCTTTCGCGTATATTGTCAATCTTGTTACTTCAAGCCCCTAGGAGGGAGGGGGTAAGATCTAAATCTTAAATGGATACCTACCCATATTTTATATAATTTTTTGGATTCTGCATAAAATTCTGAAAATTTTTTAATAAAAGCATTATTAGTCTATACCGAGATATTGACTCTTGAAAAATTACATTTTTGAACTTTGGCAGCGTCTAACTTTCTAACTGTACGTCTTAGAGCAAAACGGCTTACATGTCCCTATCTTCGATTTTTATTATCTTTCCAATAGTGTCAACTTCCGGTCAAACCAGAAGTACTATATTTCTTACATCCGGCTCCTAGGGACTTGAAGTAACAAGATTGACAATATACGCAAAAGATGTCCCCCTCGAAATAAAAATCGACTGGTCCGAGCGATTTTCCACATTTTCATTTTAAAGCAGGAAAATCGAGGTGGAAAGTTTTCAAATGAATTATGTATATATTATTAAACCGATTGATTTGATTAAAACTAAGAAAATATTTTATGTTATATTAAGTGGTTTTTTGTATCTTTGCGATTTTTGTATTAATACAAATTTTGAATCTATAGGTAATTTTTTTCCCGATGATTGAGCCAGCAATCCATCACCTACTAAACCCTCTTAACGTTTTTCAGTTTTGCTGATGTGCCTTGTAAAATTAGTGGTAGATCAGGGTGTGTTTCGTGAAATAAAGAAAGATACTTCTTCTGCTTGAGTACGTGAAATTTCGATTTTATGTGATTCAGTTGATTAACCCATTTTAGTATAACAAAACTACAACAGATCAGTATTTACTTCTTCTAAAAATAAAATAAAATGACCACTGGAAAGTGGCATCAAGTAAACAAACAACCTTATTAATTACATTTTCTTTATTATACCGTGATAACATGTTTCCTTTTTTTTTAAACAGTCTGCGCTGACAAAATTCAAATTGTAGTATCAATAAAATTGTTGCTAGAATGGACTGTTTTTTTCTGGCTTTCTAGATTACCAAAATGCAAAAGTAAATAGTGGGTCGTATTCCCTTTTTTTGCCCTTTCCAACGCATTATCAACATAATATATCACAATCACAATATACCTTTTTGTGAAAGCGTATCGAAATAGACATATTTCGATATTGATTAGAATTTCGAAATGACACTCTTTTAGGCACTAGTGTCTAAATGTGAGACTTTTAGGCACTAGTGCCTAAAAGTAAAAATGAAACATTAAAATCAATGAAAATATATATTTATTATATATTATGTAAAATGTACAATTATGTAAACTGTTGAACTGAAATCTAGAGGCATCTAGCTTCTCTTCTTTAAGAGCAATGTAATTATTAGTAGTCGGAATGGATTAAACTGCTATAGTACTGACAATGCTAACTTCTGCTTCTGAGTGAACTTCTTTTATTTTTGTATTTTGCGTATCTTTCTGCCCTATGATTCTTTTTGCAATTTCGTTTTTCTGTTCAATGGAATTTTCTATATAACTCTCGGCAACTGAGCTTAATCGCCAACCTCCATGACGCTTTAAAAGTGTCATGTCCGCTCCAGAATCTGCCAACATTGTTGCAGAACTGCGCCGGAAGCAGTGGCCAGTGTATTCATTGGTGTTGGGGAGTCCAAGGAATTCTGCTATTTTTTTTGGCATACCTCCAATTGTATTAATTCCAACTGGCAGGGTACAGCATTTACCACTTCGATATGTCAAGAAAAATCGCTGATGTGTCGTATTCAGTGGACGAAGTTTTTCGTACTTACGAAATAGATCTAAAAAATTGATGCCATCTATTGATCCCTCAGTAATAGTAAACATTCTTGGAACATGAGTTTTTGTGTTCGGAATTTTGTTACTGATAAACGACTGACAATCTTTGATGGCATCTAATTTCAAAAATGTGATTTCTTCCCTCCTACATGCTCTAAATACTCCAACGATTAAAACAACTTTGGCTAGCAGGAATTCTTTATCATCAGCTTGTTTTATAAAGCGTTCTATTTCCAGCTTTGTAAATATTTTTGATTTCTTTGGCTGATATCCGGTAGCTTTCCTTTTTAAAAATGCAATAAGGTTTGTAAATTTGCAATTATCTATGTTTTTGTTCAGATAAATCATGGTGCGGAGCATCGAATATTTGCTCCACAAAGTTGACGGCCTTAAGGTGGTGGATAGCTTGAGAAAATAGGCTAGTAATACCTTTTCTGTAAAGTTCTCAATATGTTTTCCTTTGGCCCAGGTTTCAAAGTTGTCGTAGGTTTTTTCGTATAAATGTTTCGATTTTTCGGGTACTAACGTGGATAGCGCAGCTTCAGCAGCTTCTTCAATATCCAAAGACTCGTCAATATCACTCATTTGAAGTAATTTTTTCGAAAAACTTTGCGGGAAAAAAGGCAAAACGCGACGTTCGAACTTGACAACACACTTGACATTAAATAATGCATAAACAGTGCCTTAGAAACAGATTGCCTGCCTACTTTTCAAAATGTTTAAAAATACTAATAAAAGCTTAAATTATCAAATTCTCCGCCTTCACAAAAAATCTTGTATATAATTCGTTACGAAACGATGTCTTTTAGCCACTAGACGTGTTGTCCAACTCGGCTTTGCCTTGTTGGACAATTTTCACGTCGCGTGTCTAAAAGACACTCATTTCGCAACTTATTGTATAAATAGCTATTACATTATTGGTTTTGTTTGCCGAACTAAAATAAACCAAACCGTAGTTCTGAAGTTTTTCAAAAAATAAAGTGGCTTTCTAATACTGAATTTATTCCAGTTAAAAATTCCATCCTCATAACTTCGATAACTTCAGTAGTATTCGAGTAATCCTTATGAACACTTAATAACATAATTATTGAAAAGAAATGTATGCTCACCAGCAGTACTGTTGTGTTTCCTTCTTCACATCAAAAGCGTGCATGCGTTTTTTACTAAATATACCGGTATATCAATACAATGTTAAGGTGATCTGCCAGTCATCTGGTCGTTTGTTTTTCACCTTTATTTATCACCAGTTTTTCATTCAAAGCTTTAAATTTCCAGTCACTACTCAATCAGGCTACAGTTTTATTAAACCTCATAACGAATTCATCAAAATCAACTTCGCACTGAAGTATTTTTATTACTTTTCCAAGGTCCATTAGGTTTACCAAGAATCATCCCATGCATTAAATCATTTTAATAACATATTACTTTTTTATGAGGCGTTACATTATTAATTTAATCAAAAAACAAATACTTTTAAATTGCCTTAAAGTTGTTATTTACTTGGCATGAGAAGTATATTATGCGTATTACGGAATTCAATCAGGATTTTTTTAGTCCTTGTGATTGTCAGTACCACTAGAAGATGCTATCTATTTCTAATTATTTTCCTTTTCCGGGATCACATAAAATTGTTAAATTTTCTAGAGAGTGTAAAGTATGTTCAATGACCGCTGACCGTTATTATACCGGGTGTAACAAGATCATGGTACACCCCCCGTATCTCCGTTAGTTTTAAAGGTAATTGATTGAAATTTGGAATATCCCATATACATAATAAGCGGCACTTTTTGACCTACAAATGATTTTTTTTCACTTCCGGTTTCGCCGGAACTGACATCAACTTTCTCTTTTTAAATGGAACACCCTTATATTATTACATTTTTGAATTCTGCTTAATTTTTTGAATCAAATGATACCACAAAAGTGACATTTCAAGCGTAAAAAATATTTATTATTTAATTTTTAATTTTCCATTTAGGTGTGCCATGACGGTTCCGATTTATTCCAATTGATTCGTCTAATGCTAGAAAAATCGAAGCCCCATCAAAAATACTAAATTGCGTTTTTTAGAAGCAAATAAAATTCATCGTAATCGTTTTTGGGGTAAAACTCAATTTTTCCAAATGGAACCATATTGGTACCGTGGTACCATTTCATAGTACTATTAATAAGGAATTTAATCATACCCAGCAATAACATGTGCGATAAATACAATCAAAGTTACACCTAAAAGAAACTACAATTATTTTGTTCTAATTTAATGCTAAGAAGTTACTAAAAGGTGGCTACAAATGTAAAGACTTTTTCAATACACAATAAAAACACCGATAAACCACCGAATACTTATTTGACAATCTGAATAATTTCATTGTTTTCAAAGCCACCTCAGTAACTTCTTAGCATTAAATTAGAACAAAATAATTGTATTTTCTTTTCGCTGTAATTTTGGAATATATGCAACTTGCGTACGTGCAACTTGCGTACACGGATTATTTCTTCCAAGTTGCGTACACGGGTAGGTAGGTCCCGCAAACCAGGTAAAACAGCAAGAGTACATTATTCCAACTTGCGTACATACACAAATATTAGAAGCTTATAAACAAACTAAGGACATCAAAAAATGCTCTGATAACAACGAACAAACCGGTTGCCAATACACCTTTTAGAGTCGATTGGAGAGGGCGTATTATTACGGTCCGTTTAAAACTCTGTGTATGTGAAGACATAAAAAAATATGCTCTGATAACAACGAACAAACCGGTTGCCAATACACCTTTTAGAACAGATTGGAGATTATTACGGTCCGTTTAAAACCCTGTGTATGTACGCAAGTTGGAATAATGTACTCTTGCAGTTTTACCTGATTCGCGGGACCTACCTACCCATGTACGCATGTTGGAAGAAATTATCCTTGTACGCAAATTGGACGTACGCAAGTTGGAGGATACCGTAATTTTGATTGTATTTATCGCACATGTTATTACCAGGTATGAATAAATTCCTTATTAAAATTACTAAGAAATGGTACCATGGTACCAATATGGTTCCATTTGAAAAAATTGAGTTTTAACCCAAAAACGATTACGATGAATTTTATTTGCTTATAAAAAAAACGCAATTTAGTATTTTTGACGGGACTTCGATTTTTCTAGTAGACGGATCAATTGGAATAAATCGGAACCGTCATGGCACACTTAAATGGAAAATTAGAAATTAAATAATAAATATTTTTTACGATTGAAATGTCACTTTTGTGGTATCATTGGATTCAGAAAATTATGCAGAATTCAAAAATGTAATAATATACACAAAAAGTGCCGCTTATTATGTATATGAGATATCCCAAATTTCAATCAATTACCTTTAAAACTAACGGAGATACGGGGGGTGTACCATGATCCTGTTACGCCCGGTATATATATATTCTCCATTGTGGTACGTCGTAAATTAATTCAGTCAGTTTGACTTATCGATGGTAAAGGTTATGATTTTTCTTAGGCTTGATCTACATAAAGACGTATGCATGTGAACAAGTAAAATACAAGGGCGTTATTTCAAATTTTTAATTAATATTTTTATACTATTAATGACGTCAGAAACAAGTAGTTTATTTAAAGTAAAAGGTATTATGGGATGAAACATTTTGGTTTTGAAAATCAGTACAATGTTAATTAATTTAAATTTACTAAAAATAAAAACTCATTTATAAAATTTAAAATTCAATCATATATTTTTTGTCCAGTGCATCTCTAGTGCACCAGTCTATAAATTTTGTTTTGAATATTTTTACCTTATTTATAACATCATATAGAAGAAAATATAATAAAAAATGACCACACAACAAAATACAGTTTTTTAATAATTAAAATAAATCATCTCCGCAAGGATCATCATCATCAGATTCGTCCAAGTTTATAATAAGGGGAAAAGTATCTGAGGCATCGATAAATCTTTCTCGTTCTTTTTTCATATTTCCACTATTACGTTTCTATGGCTTTATTCCACAGACCCAAAAATACGTCATTTGTTACAGGATGCATAGAACTTATTTTTGCATCATAATAGTGCTTACATTCCTACTAAACCATTTTAATAGGAATAAAGTGGCAATGATATCGAGGAAGTCTTAAAATTTCATGTCTATGTTGCAATCTTAGTTTGTTTAACCTATTATTGGTATAAATAAAATAAAAATAATTAGAAAATAAAATAAATAGCGCTTTCCAGATTACTTGTAACATTTGGGTGGGATATGCTGCTTCACTATTATCCAAATCTGATCCTTCATTGCAAATTGTGAAACCGGAATTTGTCTTTGTTCTAACCCTGCAATAAGTAATCTTTTTGACCAACTTGTATTTGGAATTTTTTCAATTAGCCCAAAATGATAGTTGGAGTTATCCATGATATTTAGCGACGGTTCTTTCAAGTTAAGTAACAATTTCTCTTTAAACCATTTCTCAAAGTTTTCATTCGTCATTGAATCATGATAATCACCAGCTTTCAGGCCAGACTTAAATATCAAACTTGCATTATTCACAAATCCATTTTCTGAACCAGCATGAAGAATAATATACCGTAGATCCTTTGACGCCTTTTTACCTGTATGAAGAGTATCATCTTGCCAATTTCTCCTTAAAGCCCCTTTATTGTATATCCAGGTTTAATCCAGAAAAACAGGTTTTAAGAGAAATTGAGAGTTTCCTGTATCATTAAATTCACTTAAAAATTCTACTCGTTCTACAGGGGTTGCTTTATTTAAAAAATGCCTATTTGATGCAGTACTTATACGCAATTTAAATTTTATTTTTTTAAACAGTTCGCTAATGAACCAGTGGATATTTCAACAACATCAATGATTTTAAGGTTTAGTTAATATAACTAAATATATATAAAGCGAATGTCACTTGTTCACGTGCTCTATACATCCCATAACTCTCCTATGGTATGTTCATGAATTTCGTCAAGTTGACGACCACTGGAGATAAAATAGCTACAATATTGCGATCCTTCAAATCTTCATCCTTCTATATCCCCTTTGCCCTAATTCGTTGAATTATTGAACACGAAACTCTCAAAGCATCAGAAACTCTCTAATACCGATAGGTATTTATAAAAACATTGTATACAGTGACCGGCAGAAAGTACGCACCAAAGGGATTTTTTTTTTTATTTCAGAACTTACCAAATTTTTTTGGCGGTGGAAAAGTTCTGCATGTTCTTAAACAAAAAAGGGCGTAGATAAAACTAGTAAGTATTGCGCTGTATACGGGGGAGAGGTAGAAACGGTAAATTTACTCAAGAATAAAGTGCCCTTATTTTTTACCGTAGAAAATTTTTTAACAGCTCTTGGGCAATTAGACACATCACTTACTTAAATTTGTTTAAATACGCGAGAACTGGACGTTTAATAAAATAACGTCAAAAATAATCTAACTTTTCTGGTGCACACCGTACATTATTCTATGGATAAGCGGAATAACTTTATGCAAAACAAATTAGGGTTTCTTCATACATTTAACAATATTTTGCCGTTCCCAATTTTTCAAAAATTCTTAAACCCATTGGTTCATGAATTAAAGTTTAAACCCTTACAATAAAATTCGTTTTCATTTAAATCCAGTTGCCATGAAAAATATTTATATTTGCGCTACCGAGCTGAAATTTGGTATTTATGGATAACTTTTAAGCGCATACAACATTTCCTAATAAAAAATTTTCCACAGTGAAAAATAAGGGCAATTTATTCTTGAGTGAATTTAACGTTTTCACCTCTCCCTCGTATACGGCGCAATATTTACTAGTTTTGTCTATGCTCTTTTTTGTTTAGGGACATGCAGAACTTTTCCACCGCCAAAAAAAGTTGGTAAGTTTTGAAATAAAAAAAATCCCCTTTGGTGCGTACTTTCTTCCGGTCACTGTATATATTTTTCATGTTTGTTATTTATGTTTTCACAATTCCTGCTTTATTCTATCTACTTACCTCGTAAACTGCGTTAAAGGGTAAAAGAGTCTTTCCGGCATCACTTTATCTTTGAAAAAAATCAAGTAATTTTTAAACTAATGCTTGTTCTTTTTCACAATACCGTGACATTTTAAAAATATTGTTGATTAAAAATGTTACTGCCAAAAATGACAATAAAACTTTTTTGACTGATAAAATTATACGAAATTTATTATTGACACAATGACGCAAATTTACTATCTCACCTAGTTCACGAAGGTTAGAAAGATAAGCACTAGTCGCACCGTAATGGTCAGCGGTCATTTAGAAGGATAATGTACAAAAATAACTTTACTACTTCTAAATAAACGAATATTTCTTGAAATAAATTCGATAAGTTTAGAGGGTTTCGAGTAAATGGTATAAATGCATGTCGCAAGTAAAAGCGATGGTACACTCTTAATCGACCACACTGTATAAAGGCCAGAAAATTAACCCATAGTGGTATACAGTGTGCGTATAAAGTCTGGAAACGGCTTAATAACATCACAATTTACTGGCCGATTTAAACCAAATTTGGTACAGTTGTGTAAGAGGATCTAACGCACCGAATGACGATATTGGCGTTGTTGCCAGCTTTTTAGTTTGTCTGGAATTCGAACGAATTTTATATTTTTAAATATAACACCCAGTATATTTTTTCATTTGTAGTTTTTACATTAAATTTGTTACACTTTTGGTATAACATACTTTGTTCATAATATCAGTAGTTTTCGAAATAACGACGTGTTTTAAAAATATCAACAAATTGTGTTTTATTTATTAATAAATAAAACACCAGTTCAGTTTTGATGTTAAGTCATAAAAGCTGTCATTTTTACATGCAAAAATGTCCTTAACTAAAAGTGAAAGAATTAAAATTCTTATGATGAGAGGATATGGCGATAGGGTCAGATCTTACGAAGAGGTTAAAAATCTATTTAATGACGCATTTCCAAACCGAAATCCAATTTCAAAAGCAACTGTTCTAAAAACTGTCCGACGGTTCGAAGAAACTGGAAATTGTAGAGATAGGCGACGATTAGGACGACCAGTAGTAGTAGATGAAGAGAAAAGTTTAGAAATTTTACAACATGTTATTGAAACCCCTGTTTCTTTATTAAGAAAAATTTCTCAAGTAAGTGACGTCTGCTTCAAATCCGTCCATAATGTTTTAATAAAACATAAATATCACCCTTTCAAAATACATGTAGTTCAAGAGTTATCAGAAGATGATTATGAGCGAAGAATTGAATTTTGTGATATTTTGATGTCAAGGTTTGACCAAAATAACCAGTTTTTCAAATTTATAGTATTTTCGGATGAAGCAACATTTATGTTAAATGGTAAAGCCAATAGACACAACTGTAGGTTTTCGGCAAATGAAAATCCCCACTGGATGATAGAAGGTCATACACAACGCCCTGGAAAATTGAATGTGTGGGCTGGGCTTCTGGGTAACCACAAGATCGGTCCATTTTTTATTGATGGAAATTTGACATCACAACTTTACCTTGAGCTCTTGGAAACGCAAATAGTGCCTACTATACGAAATGTGATGGGTCCAAATTATGCAAGTACATTCTTCCAACAGGACGGAGCTCCTCCCCATTTTGATCGAAACATGCGCGAATTTTTGAACAACACTTTTCCGAATAGGTGGATCGGTAAAGGGGGTACAATCGAGTGGCCACCTAGGTCCCCTGATTTGTCGCCTAACGACTATTTTTTATGGGGACACTTGAAGAACAGAGTTTATACCACAAAACCTCAAGATTTGGCCGATTTGCAGCGTCGAATTTTGGACGAATTTGAATTAATAACGCCAGAAATGATTTACAACACAATTGAAAAATTTTATTTTCAATTAGCAAACTGTCAAGCTGTACAGGGAAAACAGTTTGAACATTTAATATAAAAAATATATTTTTTCTAAATTGTACTAGTTATTTCGAAAACTACTGATATTATGAACAAAGTATGTTCTACCAAAAGTGTTACAAATTTAATGTAAAAACTACAAATGAAAAAATATACTGGGTGTTATATTTAAAAATATAAAATTCGTTCGAATTCCAGGCAAACTAAAAAGCTGGCAACAACGTCAATATCGTCATTCGGTGCGTTAGATCCTCTTACACAACTGTAAAAAATTTGGTTTAAATCGGCCAGTAAATTGTGATGTTATTAAGCCGTTTCCAGACTTTATACACACGCTGTATATTTAATGTACAATTATTGAAATATGCCATATGTAAAAAACCAATATAAAGTTGCCACAGTGGATCTTTGCCCGTGCGTCATCAATCAACGATCAGGACTCGACGTGGTTAATAACTCTGCATCCTTGTTTATTACAGTAACAAGTTTGAATAAAAGCATAAAAGAACGTCTCCAAAATTCCGCAATAATATAACGTGCTAGACAAGGATAAAACTATAAACGTCAGTTAATTACTTTCTTTATTTGTTTAGTTGACAACCGTTGTATTTTAGAACGTCATTGTCAACCTTATTTTGATCTGCCAATCTAATTCGTATTTTGTAAATCTGTGTGCCTTAGAACTGTTCCTGTTTCTAAAAATAGTTCTTTTTAGAGGTAATTATACCCACCATCTGTTTTGGCGGTAAGTATTTATGGATTTTTATAATAACTAATTTATTTATTTTAAATATTCTAACCGTGAAAGTTCTTTGAAACGTTTACGGCAGTGGCTAAATTCCCTTAAATGAAAGGATGTTAAAAATTTGACTTTTGCGATTTTAATAGTCAATAAAACACCAAACTTTTGTAGATTTTAAGCTTTAAAAATAGTATTAAATGTATAAACATTTGTTTGTCAATTTTTTTTAGATAATAGAGAATGCCGGGCAAAACTTAAAATAAATAATAATTTTTCGGGATATTATGTAGGTACGTCAAACGGTAGGCAGGCACGTCCATTTTATGAACTTAACTTAGTTTTGACTTTTTTCGTCTCGTAATTTTGATTTGATTCATACGATTTTGATGACGTAAAAGTGATGACGCACGGGAAAAGAACCACTGTGGCGACTTATCTAATAACTCAAGCAGTATACAGAAAACTACCAGGAAAAATTTGATAGATAATTTAATGATTCTTATTGTTAGGCTCATCCCACGTTGGTCGTTATTCCATTGTTGCATGTCTCAGCTGCCAATTTGACTTTTAAAAGCAGTCAAAACATCGAAGCGACTATGAGTTTTTGTACTATTTAATCTCACGCGAACTTATGAAGCTTTCAAAACACGCCAAATGCAAATTACTATAAAACCCTAGAATTCCCACTATTCCAAAATCAAAGCTCTACCTATTAAATGTTTATAGTTTATAACGAATTTTAAATATTCGGATACCAATATAAATAATATTTAAATAATTCCGGCCAAAGGCTGATCATAATAGGCTACGTCTAACGTTTTGAATATTTTTCGTGTAATTATGCTATTATGGTCAGAAGGGCACTGTTGTTAATGGTCAAATTCAGTTTTACAAAAGAATTAGGTAATTTGCTTTTGAATATCGTCTGATGGAAGAACTGATGAAGGTAAAAGTTGGTATTCCCGTAACATTAGGTCTGTGCTACACTAACGTGGCCAGGACTACACAGGGTTGTCATAAAGAACGTGGCCAGCCTTTATACAGAAGTTACACGTTTTTGGACACGTCAATTTTATTTTTTTGTACTACTTTTTTAGAAATAGTTATTTATGCAACAAGTGTGTAAAGTAGGTCTTATCTTATGAATGTAAATTTTTACGAACGAGCCGTAGGCGACGAGAGCACGGTAAGTCCAAATAGTAGAATTTCAATCTTCTCCACTAGAAAAATTAAAATTCGTTTTCAAACGCCTGTAGGCGGAATTGACACGTACCCCAAAAATAATTTTGTTGCTGCATAAACGTTGCTAACTTCACACATATGATTGCTGTTTTCTTTTACCATTGTGGATTGTGGGTATAATAAAATCAAAACAATTTCCGTTGCACGTCATCAATCAGCTGATAATTGAAAATCGGTCAGGAAACATAAGAAAATTAAATTTGGGCAAAAATATATATAAATTTCATGCGATATTAGACAGTTTTTGTTGTCTTTTAAAAGCGATTCCGATAGCCGCTATTTGACAACTTTGACATTTGAGCTGTCATTTATCGTTATCGTTACGGATAAGTGGCGGGAGCTAACGGACGGAAGACAAAGCCATAGCGAAAACGGAACGCATGCGTAATGCCAATTTTCAATGACCAAATCGGAAATAAAGTTTGCATTCAGCATTATTATAGTTTTCTAAATTGAAATTTCCATACAACTGTGCTCGATAGTGAATGTCCTGGCAATCAAGCACCTCCAAGAGAAGGGCATCATCCAAATCCGAATCACTGGATGAGTCCAATAAAAGCAACCTTTCGTCTATCATAATGTTTTAGAATTTTGGGTACTAGGAAATTAAAACCAAGCAAAAAAGATAGCACAAAACGTATATGAAAATATGAACACAAACCATTATTTATGTTATATTTATTTGTTATGTTTACTATCGAATTCGACTTAACGTTAACGTTAAGCGAATTGAACGAAAACTATTTTTACGATCTGTCAAATAGCGGCTTCGTATTCGTATTCGTTATGGTTAACCGTTTGAATTTGCCAATACAACGAAAACTGTCTATTGAATGTAAAAGAAACTTAATGTATTCTTCTTTGATACTAAGCCGCTTAAAGGAAATGTTTTTCAATTTAACCTTTAAAAATTAATATCATTTGAATTTTTTGGGCTAACAGTTGGCAACAGAAGTGTCAACGCATGCCAGTTTAGTTCTTGGCGAATTTGGATTGACGTTTATTGTTTTCATTTCGTATTTTCGTGAGTTTATTTAAGTCGTTTTTAACTAAAACTGCAAATCCTTTTATAAATAGGATTAAAAACTGTTCTTTTAAGAACAACAAAGGGATACATGCACATTTCTGTTGATTACGTTGTTTACCTTTATTGAAAAATGCCGAAGCATTTAAATAGCCGGTTCAAAGAGCTAATAGCTTCTCTAATAGGCTATTTTGATGAAGAACGTAAAAACAATGGTCCATTATTACCCTTAACAGCAGTTAGAGAAGTAAGTTTAGAGTTAAATGTTAAGGTCTAATAATAATAGATATAATAATATATAATATTCTAATAAAATGTGTTTATATTGTCATGGAAGATAAAATAAAATAAATAAATCTGCGTTTGTTTAGGTAAATTTGGCTTGTTTTTATTTAAAAAAAAATACTTTGCAATTCCCTTAATGGGGTATTTTGATTACAAACTGGCAACACTGCTGATTCTCGAAGGTATGACCTGCAACGGAAATTGTTTTGATTTTACTTTATTTAATATTTACGGATTTCTAATTTTTGTGTAGTTTAGTGAATTGTGTTTGTGGTTTTAGTGACTCGGATACAATGACTAGTAAATACTATTGTATGATTTTATTATGCCCAAATAGGGGTAAAACACCAGGTATTTCGTATTTTCAGTAAGTGTGAAGTAGCGGTAGTTCTTGATATGTAATTTTATTTTATTATGATCAATTTAAACACATCTAACTAGGCCTAGGCTACACAAACTAGATGTTGAAGTCCGGACCTGCCTATTTTCCCCATTCGTTAAATGATTATTTTACAGTACGCATGCCTATTACTGTGTGGTTTTGTTTACATGTGCAAGGCCATAAATTTGCCATGATTTGTGTTTGCTTATCTAATAGTAAAATGTCTATGGTCCGAGCAAATCAAGCTAGCGGTGCAAAATTTTGAGTGGTCGATAAAGGGTTTTAATGACATTAACACCTGCATTTTATAGTAATTAGTTATACCACCAAGTAGAGGTAAATATTTTTAATTATAATTAACCATTTTTGTAGGAATAATTTTTAATAATATTGTCTTCAATATCTTTACAAAATTCAGTAAAACAATGTCGAAATATTCTAAATAGAATATTTACCCGAAGTGATAATAATATAGTATGTCAAGATTACGAGAAAACTTTCGTAACGATGATCAAAACGCTGTATTAGACATTTCGTGTCAAATTTAGAATTTCCTAATTAATGCCGATCGTAATAAATAAACGTACCAGTATGAAGGAACAGGTGGTTCTTTAAATTTGTATGTTTCGAAAATCCCCTGGAGCAAATGTGACATTTAAAGGGCCACGATCCTGAATGGACGTACATGTGTGACCTTAGATCTCCTGGAGTGGGGAAGGACTTACTGCATAGGCTGCACTTATGAGGTTTATCCTGCAACAAAAAATAAATATTTTATAAATAAACTAGCGAGTACTCGCGCAATTCAATTACCTATCATAGATTCGCTATCAAAACAAAGCTGTGGGTACGATACATATAACCCAATAGAACATTTAATAGCCCAACTAGCAAAATTATATTTATAATGATTGTATAAACCACTACACAAGGAAAGTTGATAGAACCAAATTATTTTTAAAGGGGTTTTTAGACCGCAATACGATAGCTATACAACCAAAAAAGGCCCATTTTTATAAAATATTTTAATTCTATAGTGTCTGTATTGTAAGGCTATACAGTCATTATACAATTCATATAGGTATATTTAAATAACACTAATAAAACTGTTATATAGATATCCTCTTGGACTGCCTTATAAATTGCATTTATTTTAAACAACAATTTAATTTTATAATGTTGAAGAACTACACCAAAATATCGCAAAATTGCTGTATAACCCAGGTCTTGCAAAATAATATGAATAACATTTATAAGTTAAAATGGCGATGGAATATTTGTAATAAAAAATATTTTGTAATAATAGAATCTTTGACAAACGGCATTAAATGACGAATTTTATGTGCCCGGCAACTTTTTCTGACAAAATATATATACTTTTACAGTAAAAGATGCAAGCGCCTTCTCTTTGGCGTAAATTTGGGTTTATTACGATAACAAGTATTTAACAAAAAAAAGTAAAATTTAATCTGCAGTATATTTTACACCAGATTTAATAAGTGAATGATAGAATACTTATGTAATTATGGTCTTTGTCTAAAAAAAAATGATAATTTTCGTGTATTTTTTGTTTAAGAAAATAACATTTGCATAATGGCGTCAGTCGAAATAGCGAAAGGAAGTGAAAAATATGGAGGATTTTTAATACAATGTTTTTGTTCTGTTTTCGTCATTATACGACACTTTGGTTGAATAATGTTGTCTAATTATACGCTAAAAAGTCGTTTAATTCTTTTTGGGTCATTATAGGAGACTTTAGTGGTGTAATGTTGCCTATGCAGGCGCTAAAGAAGCCTTACATGAACGCCATCTATACCGTTTTTGAAAGGTTGTTAACTCTTGATTAGGTAGGTACCTAGGTGTATTATAATACTAGACAAAAGTCGAAACCCGTTCTTAAATTTTGGGACCATTATGAGCCAACCATGTCCAAAGTAATTAAGTAAGAGGATTTATTTTATTTTATAGTTTGTTGACTTAACTACTTGTGAATCTTAAGGACGTGTTTGTCCCCTTCTATATTTTCACCTCTATTTTTAGGTAGGATCAAGAATATATTATTTTATTATATACACTTTGTCAATGAAATTGTATGTTCTTTAACAATAAAGCATGTTTTGATTTAATTTAAACTTGTTTATGGCCATTTTTGTTCTATAAACGGAAATGAGGTTAAGTTGTATAACGCGGTGTTAGTAAACATTTTATTCTAATAAGATACATTTTAATGTTATAAGAATTTTATAATAGTGACAATTTCTAAGATTATGAACGTCTGTAAAATAGTTTTAAAGTAGTTCTGTAAGAGTTGTATTGTCTTAATATTATACTAATTTTAATAATTTTTTTTAAAATAAGCTACACAACTTTTTATTCAATGTGTATAAAACTATTTTAGTATTGACAAATACTATACAGTTTATATATACATCTTTTAGAACTATTTTAAAAAGGCTGTGTAAAATGTGATATAAATAATTATGCAATACTAATAAAACACAGATACTCCTGATTGCCGTTTCTACTATAATATTTGTTGTATATTCATTCTTACAACTATATTATGGGATAATTTGGTTCGTTCGCTAGAATGGTTTTAACTATCAGCATTATAGAACTGAAGTATTCTTTAAATAGCACAAACGAACACCTATATAATACTTTGTCGTTTTGGATATCCATATTGCTACTTGGGAGGTACCTATATTATTTTTAAAAAGAAATTTTATTGGTGCTTTCTTGCATACATTCTTTCTTTTTCCATAAAAATGTCATTTATCCTCTTATAAAAATAATACCAAAAATATAGATTTGTCAAGAAGGTACAGTCCCTTTTGGGCAGGTGAAAAAATTTAACAGGTTTTTAAGCAGAGGGAGCTTACGACATTTCTCTCGTTCAACCTCATATTTCTATGGCATTGTAGTCTGGGGTGGACCCACTAACAACCATATTTATGTACTAGAAAAAGTACAGAAATGGATTTTAAAAGTTATTTATAACAAGGGTTATACCTATTTAACTGATTTACAGAGGCGTAACTAGCCCTCTGACCTGGGGGTGGCCTGGGGTGGGCCTGTTATTGTGACTTGCAGTGGCGGCTCGTGTAGATGCGGGCCGACGGAGAGCCCGCCGCAGGCGAACTGCGCCGCGGGCGAAATTTTTGTTGGACCACGCCCAAATTTTAACAAATTTGGTCAATAATCAACAGTAATATCACAAGACTTCGTTTTTTAATAGGTTAGATTTTTCAGCTGTCACGAAAACTTTTTTTTGGAAGTTTTTCGAGTTAAATTTGGACATGTTCATTCTGATTAGATCCCGAGAGCGAAGCTCGAGGGATTTAATTTTTTAATTTTTGAATAAACAAGCCCAAATTTCAACGAGTATTGCCAAAAAAGTTTGAGTTAAAAATGAAAAATTTAACCAATAAAAAAATGATGGTCGAGTGATATTTGGCAAGATTATTTCGTACATCGTTGAATAAACATGCCCAAAGTTCAACGAGTAAAATTGCCAAATAACTTTGAGGCTGACAACCACTTTTTGCGAGGCGAGTAGAGAGCTAACAAAGTCAGCCTTTTTTTTTGGGAGGGGGGCGGCCTTTCTGTAGTTACGCGCCTGCAGTGATTTACTATTTCTGGAAACTAAAAAGTTTGATGTACGATAGCTTTTTTGTTCTGCAGTAAACGCTACAATTTTTAAACAAATATGAGTTGGTCAACATGGATCACAAATACCCAACTCGTCAAAAGGATAAGTTGGTGCGTGTTCCTAAGGGAAATAAAATAGTCACACAACGGGCCAAAATTATTTAACCGTCTTCCCGATGAAATAAAAACTCTAAATTCCCCAGCATTATTTTAGAAAAAGTTAAACTCTGAAAGAAAACTATATAGACTCGAAATGCATAGCTTAGTATAACATATCTAAAAAATACATATAACAATAAAGCCTTAATAATAAAATAAATAGGTACTAAAATTAATATCTACACTAAGAAAAAAAAACTTCTATTCTTTATAGAAATTCACATACCCTTTATACAACTGTTTAACAGCAACGCGCGTTCCTACAGACAACGAAAATTGCTAGACCGTTGTGTAGTGATAATATCACGGCAATTTAGCCAATAGGAAAAGTTAAATACAAAGTAAAAATAAATTAATTAAAATAGGCATTGGTACGATCAATAAAATTCAAATTCAGACAGGATAGCTAGATGACTCCGAACAAAAATGTGACCTGCGCAACTAATACGTTAAAATTAATACTATTGGCGCGCTGCGATTGTCGAGCGCTACGAACCCGCACCAACGTCTTCGTGTATTACAGGTTCTAACTGATACAATTCGTTTTTGGGGACGCTGTTCTGCTTTTTTAATTGTAAGGAAAACGCTTTACTGGGAACAAAATGCGTTGCATTGAAAAGATACAATTTATTTCTTAACAAAATCGCTGTATTAAAAGTAGTTCATTATTCAACAAGAATGTGCTGGTAATGGAACTGATACCTACCAATAAAAACACTTTGATATAACACTAAAGCGGGTTTTATACACTAGCAATTTATTTAATATGGGTTAATAAAACATAAGCTATCAATACAAACTATATCTTAGCAAACCTGTTGTATTAGATCATTTTCCTTGGTGTAATATATAAAATATATCTAAAGATAGTCGAACTAAAAGCTGAAACTATTCTAAGCTTTTAAATAACCTGTCGCTATACTAGAGATAGTTAGGGATCCTGTGGAAATCAAGAACACTAAATTTTACAAATATAATTTGAATAATTTTATATCTATATAACTATACAGTGTCCGCAAGAAAGTTCGCATCATCAAATGGGATTTTTTTTTATTATTAGGTATAGGTAAAAATTGAAAAAGCAGTTAGTTTTTGCTTATCTAAAAACCAAAAATGACGTACACTGAAGCAGCTGCACGACTTGCGTTACCTGTCAAATTTGACATTTTTAATAAAATAGGTTCAAAAATGCCATTATTTATCAAAATATCGAAAAACTTTATTTGAGAAAGTTGTTTATTTAGGCATTTTTAGCCTCTGCACGAAATTTTGACAGTCTAATTTTTATTTTTTGCCAGATTTTCGAAAATTTTGATCAACCCTCGTAGATTAACTTCTATACATCAATGTAAAACCATTTGCCTTTACTTCATTTGTAATCTTAATGCAATTTTGTATAAAATTTTTGTTTCCAATTATTTATTTTGCTTTAAAAAACTGAAATTGTTATTGATCAGTATGTAATGTTTGATGCAAAGTTTATCTAATTACATCAGTTTTGCCAAAACCGACGTTTCTCATTTTTCTTAAGTTAGTAAACAGATGTACAAAAAGAAATTATTAGGATGCTTTCGTTGAAATTTTACTTAATTAATATTAAATTAAATTAATTATATTAAACTATATTTTTGTTGAATAAAATGTTTCCAGCGATAAATATATATTCTTTTTGATCCAATATTAATTAAGTAAAATTTCAACGAAAGCTTCCTAATATTTTCTTTTTATACATCTGTTTACTAACTTAAGAAAAATGAGAAACGTCGGTTTTGGCGAAACTCATGTAATTAGATAAACTTTGCATCAAACATTACATACTGATCAATAACAATTTCAGTTTTTGAAGCAAAATAAATAATTGGAAACAAAAATTTTACACAAAATTGCATTAAGATTACAAATGAAGTAAAGGCAAATGGTTTTACATCGATGTATAAAAGTTAATCTACGAGGGTTGATCTAAATTTTTGAAAATCTGACAAAAAATAAAAATTGTATTAGAGTGTAAAAATTCCGTACAGAGGCTAAAAATGCCTAAATAAACAACTTTCTCGAATAAAGTTTTTTGGTATTTTGATAAATAAGGACATTTTTAAACCTATTTTATTAATAATGTCAAATTTGACAGGTAACGCAAGTCGTGCAGCTGCTTCAGTATACGTCATTTTTGGTTTTTAGGTAAGCAAAAACTAACTGCTTTATCAATTTTTACCTATACCTAAAAAAAAATCCCATTTGATGCGGACTTTCTTGCGGACACTGTATAATAATTATTGTGGAATCAAAACCTTATTGCCATACACCATAGAGTTAAAATTGTAGTATAACTACTTTTAGAATTAGTGCAGTTATGTATTAAATTTTGGCACACTTCTATTTATATTACTTACTATCCATAGGACATAATTATTTATATGTTTTTTAGTTTTTATACTAATAAGAAAATTAGAAAACTTAATTTGGTTTAAGTATACTTTTTGGTGATAAGTATTTTTGTTTTTCCTTATTTGTTCTCTTTAAAATTTTGCTTAAAGTTGTACTTGTCCTTATATAAATCAGTCTGAACTTCGTACAAGTCCTAGGAACTTAGATACTTCTACTTTATTTTTAAGGGCAAGTAATACTCTTTTTATTTTCAGGTAAGTACATGTTACAAAAGTTTTTGCTTTTGTGCTAATAAATTATATTATCCTAATTATTAAAAATGTATCTATTTCATTTCAAATCGTTAATAACGGGCAACTTTGACACCCTGTATAGCAAAAATGAAGCCTTTTTGACGGCATGTTTATTAGTTATTTTTTTATTAAGTTCGCAAAATAGGTGTTTTTTAATGGCACATGAGATTGTCAATTTTTAACGAGGCCGTTAAAAATTCAATCAAATCTGCCATAAAAACACTTTTGGGCACGAAATAAAAACAATATTTTTTGTACAACTGTTTGTTATTAACTTTTTAATTAATTATTTTGATATTAGACTATTTATCGTGTTTAGAATAAAAGTTTAAAATTAAAATTCATAATTCAATTTTAAGTTATTTTTTCATAACGTCTAATAGAGAAGAGATAACGGATGCGGCGAGGATCGTTGTATTTTTTTTTACCTTAAGCTTGTCAACTTGCCCCACTTAACACTATACCTGAAAGCCCTACAGTATAACATATTTTCAATTTTAATAATGCCACTTGTTTATAATTATTTTGCACATAAATGTTGTCCTTGTTATCGAGAGCAGGTAGGCCCACCCCGTATTCAATAAGTTTATGGCGTTGCAATTGTTATTTAGGTTAGGCACCCTCGTTAATTAATCCCAGGGTGCTAGGCCTGTTGCAATTAGGATATATAATCAGTCTAAGAAAGCCTGTAATTGTGCGTTTGAGAAATTTGTGGAAGTGTCGGTACACAGGTACATGAATGGCGTAACATAAAGAAGGTAAAAACCGTAACAGAAAATGTATTGCTGGGTAATTTGGACGAAAAATCTAAAATATTAATTGTCCTAATTTCACAGTTAATTTATTATGCTAATATTTGTTACTTGATTATCAAAAATATTAATAAAAAATGTTTTGGAAATTAATTTTTGAAGTTATACGACAACATCAATTAATTTTTTGGTGAAAAAACAAGGCGTTTAGTGCATCCATAGCAATAAAAAAATGTCAGTTTTTTTTTACAGTTTTACAAAAAAAGTATTTTTTTCCAATCTTAAGGGGCACTATGCATCCGTTAAATAATAGATGTGACATTCATTGACACCCTGTATAGTTGCCAATATATCGACGATTTCGTTCTTCCGTAGGTGCGATTTTTTCTCACATTTTTCTTTCCGACAAACCCGACCGACGAAGATAACGTTTCTCTTCGTTTTATTAATTTATTTATAAAGGATCAAGGATATTGCACCACAAAAACCCAAGTAGCTCAAGAATAATATACATATAAAGTGACCATTACTTATTTCATAAATTAAAATATGACGTCTTTCTGTGGGAACTAAGAGAAGAAAATGTTAATATTTCACGGGTGTGTAGAGCAATAGACCATATGAATTTCCGGCGGCTTACCTTCTTTGTTTGTGAGACTTTTTGTTCGCGATTAATAAAATATAGAATAAGGCAAAAGTCAAATTACAATTTTATTTTATTTAAATAGTCGTGGACCAATTATTGTACCGGGTGTTCAACTAAAATGGGTCACCGGCTGTTTCTTGGAAACAAAAACAAAAGTTACTAAGAGAAATTGCTGGAAATTATTTTTAAGTTTCTAGGTTGGCCGCTAGGAGGCGAAACTATAGTGGTCAATCAAAAAAGGGATTTTCTCAAAAACTCTTAAAGTAAAGGTATATCAATGGTAGCATTTTTTTTAATATAATGAAAATTCTTTATAACTTTTGAATTTATGTTCTTACTCTACCTATTTGTTTAAGGGGGCAGGAGGGGACAAATGTTGCTATGAAAAATGTTAACAACTGTGGTTTGGCTTATTTGATCTTGGGGGGAGAAAGGGTTTCTTTTGTTTTATCAATTTAATAAAAAAATTAAATCGTTCTGAATTCCGTTGTGGTAGCTAGAGAGCGCTATGTTGCAGAATCAATTCATTTTTTATTTTCCTCGAATATTTTAAAGGCAACGATAAAGTATTATATTTTTTAACTTAAGTAAAAAGAAGAATAAATGAGAAGAATATCTGTAAAAACCGCTAGCCAATATGTTTTTTTCAGCTTGACGTATGGAAAATTTATTATAATAAATATAGTTTAAAAAAACTAAAAAACTCGCTTTAATAATTAATTAACCAAATTAAAAAGCGGAAAATAAATATAGTTTAAAATAATTCTTGAAATTCTTAATACAGGCAGAAAATAATAATAAACGATAATCATTAGTATTATTGTAAAAAAAGCGTGGGGTGCTTGATATACGAAAAATATAGCACAAATTAACAAAGTAAGAATACCTATACAGAAAGAAAAAGAAAAATAATTACATAAATTGCTGAAATCGGCCACCGCCATGATCCAAGCATAAATTCACACGTCTCTTCATATTTTCGAAAGCGTTGACCAGCATCTCTGGAGTAATGTTACCACATTATTGGATAATCCTTTTTTGTAATAGTTCTAAATTTGCAACTGGTGTTTTAAAAATAGTGTTCTTTAAATGAGGAAAAACGAGGTAATCCATAACCGTTAAACAAGGTGATCTAGGTGGAAATTCAATGTCTGATCGAAAACTGATCAATCTGTCGTCGAAAAAATTGCGTAAGTAGTTAATGGATTCGGCGGCTGTATGGGCGGTTGGACCGTCCTGTTGAAAATATCCAAAACGTAGTTCGTCGTCATGTAATTGCTCCACAAATGGATTCAAACTATTGTCTCTATACCGCTGTGCTGTAACTGTGTCATGGAAAAAATAGGACCAACAATTCTTCTTCGGGAAACAGCTAACCAGACACCAATTTTTTGAGGGTGCAATGTGGACCCTACAAAAAAATAGGGATTTTCACTACTCAACATGCGTGTATTCTGCATGAGAATTCACGTAACCAGAGACATGGAACCAGGCTTCATCCGAAAAAATGTCAGGTCTAATAAATCAGTTCTTTCTAATAAATTTTGGGTAAACCATTGAGAGTAATTCCCGCGTCTTTCAAAATCTGCGGCTTGTATTTCTTGGAATACTTGCACTTTATAAGGAAATAAATTTAGCTGCTTCTTAAGAATAATCCTGCATGTTCCATAAGATCTTCCCACTTCTTGGGACAGGCGTCTTATACAATTTGTTGGCGTATTTTCCATTATTTCACGACCGTTTGCAACAAGTTCTTCTGTTCTTACAGATGTTCTTCCTGCTTCTTTTTTGTGTTGTATAGAACCTGTTTTCCTAAACATAGGCGCGGTTCTTTTCAGGCAATGATAAAAATCCCCAGCAATAAAAGCAACGTTAGAAAAATTTTCGTGAAAATCGTCCATGCACAAACCCAGATTATATTGCCACTCACCCCGTTTCGAAAATACGCTTCAACCATTAATGTTTTGTGCTGTTCCGTTAAGCCCATTGTATGAATTGTTCAAGAAATTGGAAAAATTAGCGATGAATCAAATTACTTGTAACAACTGTCAAAGATGACGGAATAACTGATTGCTTGTTAATTCAGGTAGTTACTGACACCCAACAGGTATTAAGCTCTACGGCTAAGCATTACTTCCTTAGATGCAAGGCCCTCTTTGATGCAAATAATTTTTGCTCGCATGGTATATTAAGAATATAAAAACGATTCTCAAGATTTTCAAAATAATAGAATTATCATATTTTTAATAAACTTAATAATCTACCATTTTTACCGAACCTGTAATTCAAGCTCGCACGGTACGAACTATACAATACACAAGTACACAAAAACGAAAGAAAAGAAATCCTAAATATTAAACACCCAAAATCAATAATAACCGCGTTCCTTATAATTGCTTTTAAATACCAAAGCTAACGGCCAAGTCGAGCAACCCTTTTAAAAATTGAACTCAGCTCGGCAAAGAAAATTTCCTTCTCCCTTGCTGCGGTTAAGTATGCCCTCTATCTCTATTTCTCATACAATTATACGATTTGGTCGCGAAGCATTCTTATAACAACTTAGCTAAGCAAAGACTTTTACTTTGCTATGCTGTTTAACAGAAGCAAAAGGAAAGTACCTAATAGCAAAGAATAAATGAAATCCACAGAGAAAACGTTACAACAAAAAAGGCGCCAAGCCGGGTCTGCAGTGTATTTATGTGATGTCGATAAAGAAAGAAAACCTAATAATAAGAGGGTTGTGCGCATGACCATATCGTTAAGTGATCTGACCGGTGAGTTGTGCGTAGAAACGATTTTTTTTACTAATAAAACTTAACTTTTTTTCCGCACTAGATTAGCTGTACGAATATAATGTCTATGATCTAGCATAGTTTGGGAGTAGTTGTTTTGGCTTTATTACCTCTGAATAGACTTATGACTAGTTATGCTCTGACACACGACATGACACATGACTTTTTTAAAAAACGGGAATTATATTTAAAAATAAAATAATCGAAATATAATGATAACCCCTTTGTTTCTTTGTAACAAAGTAAACTTTTCTAGTTCCCTGGGTACGTGCAGAGGCTGATCCCCAATTTTGGGTTAATTAAAAGCTCTCTAGTATCTGATGGAAACTGAATCATGCTGAGATTCACTGATGCTGAGGAAGCTTCCAATTATCAAATTATTTACGATACTTTTTATTATTTATTTTCCAGATGGCTAACTAAAGAAAAAATGTTTATAGATGTGTCTACCAATTAAGAATAATAATTACATAAATAATACATTGTGAAAACGTGAAAATAGAAAAGGTAAATTTAAATATTAATGTAGATCGGAAAATATAAATTTTAGTTAATTTAGAACAATATTTTTATAGTTTTGTGCTTCCAACATACCACTAATTTATTAATATTCTTTACTTACTAGCTTTAAAGATTTTTTTTTTTGTTTTAGGAACTGCATAAAATAAAATAAATTACATAAAATATCGAAATAAAAAGTTTGAGATATAGGGAAAAAAAACACAGTTGTCTCCACAAATATATTAAAAAGATCAAATTAATGTGGTGTACATGTTTCGGTACTAGAGAGTACCATCATCAGCACCGAAGGGCCCAAGTGCCACTTATAGGTACTAGGAATGTAAAATGTTTTTAAAAGTTAATAACTAAAAACCATGAATGAGACGAGGACATTTTGGGTGCTTGGACAAATACAGATTAAAAACTGGTAATACAAATTTGCACAGATTAACGTTGATACACGTAGAATTTTTATAATTCACCCTGTATAATATTTTTTTTCAAAATGCATTTCAAAAAATTAATTTGACGGGTTTGAGCGATTTCTGATTTTTTATTCGATATTCCATATAAAAAGGCTGAATAATAGAATTGATTCGGCTTTTACTTGGTGGAAATCCATTATTAATTGTGTTAAAAAGGCTGAGCTATTTCTGTATCATAACCCTGTTTAAATAAATATTTTAATTCCATTTGAATATTTTGACTATGTTTCAACTATCGACCATCAAGGATCTGGCAACGCCTATGTGGTTGGTGTTTTCCCTTGGTAATTCCATTGACGCAGCGATTGATGCAGTTCGGCCAGTTCCAGTAATCCTTTACTGCCATCATTGCAATACCATCGACCGTCGTCCGTCGACCAACCGCTGAACTATTTTTACGGTGGCTGCGGAGTGCTGCGGCTAATAACCCGACCCGCGCTAATAATTCCACATTGCCTAAACGTTCGGCTACCGTTCGGTCGCTGTGAATTCTTCGGGTATTTCCGACTAGCTCTAAAACAACGAGGACAATTCCGGATGCCAGTCAAATGCCCGGGTTTGATGACGAAAAACGGTTAAAATATTATAAGGTGTACTTTTAAGTAAAATTAATTATAGTTACGAGTAAAATAATGTAATAGACCACATAATATTTCCTGATATATTTTCAAATATTTTTGGGATGTCAATGATCAACATGACAATTTCAGTACATATTTTTTAATAAATTATTTTAGCACATTTAATTTGAAAAAATTACTCATTTAATCAGGACTACCCAGCTATTTAAATTTAACTTAACGCCCCCTTAACATTAATTCATAGTTTCCTTTTACAGAAACCAAAGTTAATTAAATTGTATCTTAACTAAACCAGTTAATGAACATTACAACTAAAAAAAAAACACCTGTAACACTATTAGTTCAGGTATTTTTTCTCACTATAAATTAGAAACGCCTACTTGACCAAAAAATAATTAAAAAAGACACCCTGTAAATTAATCATGTGTTGGTTTTTGTTCTTGTCTGCCGAAATTAAATTTGTTTCACCTCTGAAATAGTTCGTTAAAAAAATAAATACTACATTTTTCTTTCATTATGGTTTTGGGAACGACCATATTGCGGTGTTGCCACAATGCTCGCAATGAATAGGCTATTTTATTATTTCTATAAATTTTCAAAATTTTAAATTAGAAAACAAAGAACACGTGTGTTAGTTTTTGCGACTTTAATTTCTCAAACTTTCGGATTTCCATTATTTAACAAATTAAATTCCTATACATATTTCAGAAATTGGGCTTTTCTAATTGAAGCTCTTGTAGCACAAGGAGGTTTTTCACCAAATTTTGATTTTTACCCTTCCGCATAGAGGTAGAAAAAATAAAATATTTTACGGTTCAATTTTGAATTAATATTTACTGATATATTAATAATTTAAAATTATAAATTTTAAGAAGAACAACACCAAACTAATATGAATGCTAATAGGAACATTAATTAAATATCTTAAAAAGCAAACAGCTTATTGACTGCCTATCAATAAATAAATAAAAATTAAACATAGACACTTTAAGAACATTTTAGTATTATAGTTTTGAATGAAGCCAGCGAATCAAAATGCGAAATAATTTATTTTGTACTTCTAAAAGAAATCTTTTATGTCTTATTTTAAATTAGGCAACATTTGAGATAGTAATTATTTTACCATCAAAGAATTATAAGAAACGCAACATTATAAGTAAAGGATCTTTGAAACAGTACACTTTTACTTGACTCATCCTCTAACTTATCCTAAAACTATTACAATGCAGAAACCTACGGTTATCCATCCTAAGCCAAAAAGTGTACGAACGATATTATTCTTAAACCCCACTCTATCTTATAAAACTTTTCTTGTTTGGCAACATTGTAGAACAAAAACTCAGGTATGTAACAAAACAGGTGCATTAAAAATCGAAATATATTGTCCGTTTAAATGAGGATCATTGTGGAAGCTGAAGAGGAGACGGATAATGAATGGCATTGCCTAATTCCTGTTGCGGTCTGTTTTGTAAACATTTTGTCATATTTTTTTGCATGGGTATTAGAGTTGATTGCCTTCGTGTCATTTAATTTATTTATTTCAGATCAGGATTTAGGGATACTACCCTGTACATTAGTTCTTTTAGCTTTTCAAATTTAATTTTGAAGAAGTAGTAGATACTCAAAGTGGAGTTAAATGTATATAGAAAAAAGAAACGCACAAAGTCTTTCTCCGCAAGTTTATTAGAATAACTATAGGCAAACCTACAATAATTCATAATAATTCGACATGTTTCAAGTGTAGAAACACTCATCATCAGGAAAACAAAGTAAATAGTACGATGCCGATGTTGTTAGCAATAGAGAAAATAATAAGTGGGATTGAGCCGTTATGGAGCTTTCAATGGTGTACACGAGGTGTAAAAAATGAATAGTCAGAAGACCGATAAGACTTCAGCATACTGGAAAGTCAAGGGCAAGTGCAAGGGTCCTGTCTTGGGCAGAAAAATGAAGAGATCGAAAGAAAAGTTAGAGCGTTTTAACAGACTTTGTGAAAATCATTTAGGTATAAAAGTAGTGAAAAAGTTTCATTAAACTTTGTCGGAGACATGTAAAAGTGGTGAAATGGGAGGGAAAAAAATAAAAAAATGGTTTTTGTAAAACTCAAAGCATCATTTAGCTTAAAGTAAAATGCTGTTGGGGTACCAGGCTTGTTAAGGCCCAGTTACCCCGTCAGGAGTCAAAGCATAAACATTGTGTGCAAAATTAAAAGATTTAAGAGATTTAAAAGATTTTTAAAATTTTTTGGTGTTACTAGAACATCTTAGAAAAGTAACCTTTTATTTGTTAAATAAGTTCAACTGCAAGCAGCACGTGTCAGAAGGGACTCTCTTAATTTTTCTGCCCAAGACAGGGCCTTTGCACTATACAGGGTGTTTCAGAATAAGATGCTGATCCTTAACGGTGTGAATCCTTAGGTGATTTTAAGAAGAAAAGTTCATATTAATATATATCCTTAACCTTTCAACTTTCGAACTATAGGGCGTTAAAGTTTAAAGAAAAAAAATAGTTTTTCTATCATAACTTTAAAAACTTTCTAGCTATTTTTACGAATTTTTCACACATGCCCTCTAAGCATCAATAGCCATTTTTTGGTGTAGAAAAATTTTTAACCAGTGGCGTCCTGAAAGGGTTTGGACTAGACATTTTGGAAAAATATTATGTACGTCACTGCTTTTTCTCAAGATAAAAATTATTTTTAAAATACTCATTCATTTTAGGTCAAATTTAATATCTTGCCTTTTTATCGTCCGATAAACAGTTTCCGACAAAAAAAAAGCATTAAATGCGCATTCGCTATGTGCCTATGGTTTATTTTTTAACAATAAATTAAAACAGCTAACTTTAAATAACGGGTGAACAAAAACGAAAATAATTTAGATTAGCTATTGAAAGTGGCCACCACTTGCAAAAATGCATGCTTCAGCTCTTCTCTTCATTGAGTCTCGTACCCTTTGAAAAATTCCTGGAATATTCCTGATAGTTTCAAAACAAACCATAGGCACATAGCGAATGCGCATTTAATGTATTTATTTTTTTTGTCGGAAACTGTTTGTCGAACGATAAAAAGGCAAGATATTAAATTTGGCCTAAAATGAATGAGTATTTTAAAAATAATTGTTATCTTGAGAAAAAGCAGTGGCGTACATAGTATTTTTCCAAAATGTATACCCTTTCAGGACGCCACTGGTTAAAAAATTTTAAAAATTTTCTACACCAAAAAATGGCTATTGATGCTTAGAGGGCATGTGTGAAAAATTCCTAAAAATAGCTAGAAAGTTTTTAAAGTTATGACAGAAAGACGATTTTTTTCTTAAAACTTTAACGCCCTGTAGTTCGAAAGTTGATAGGTTAAGGATATATATTAATATGAACTTTTCTTCTTAAAATCACCTAAGGATTCACATCGTTAAGGATCAGCATCTTATTCTGAAACACCCTGTATAGCCCTTTACTTTCCAGTCTTGTTGGTTTTCTGACTATTCATTTTTTACACCTCGTGTACACCATTGAAAGCTCCATTACGGCTCAATCCCACTTATTATTTTCTCTATTTCTAACAACATCGTCATTGTACTATTTACTTTGTTTTCCTGATGATGAGTGTTTCTACACTCGAAACAAGTCGAATTATTATAAATTATTCTAGGTTCGCCTAGCTATTACAATAAAATTGTGGAAAAAGACTTTGTGCTTTTCTTTTTTCTTTTTAAGTTTACTTATACACAAAAAGACCAACAATAAAAAAATCACGAAAAAATCTAACGCTTTCAGGTTAACTAAAAAATTTTTTTTTAAGTTTCTTAAGTTTAGTTCTTATAGTTTCATTTCTGCACCTCCACCTCATAAACTTGTTTTTTAAAATAATATATCAAATTGGTTTCCGCGACCTCAATGACACATAATATGACATATTGCCAGACATTTTGATAAAAAATTTATTTCATCCCTCTCTTACCCACACCCCTTAATTTATTATTAAATTTATAACCTAAAAGTGACATAAACTCATTATGTTTAACAAAAAAATTAAATGGTATCATCCTGATAATAATGATCCAAGAATTATTAAAATCGGTCAAGCCATTTCCGAATAACCGGAAAGACAACTTTTCAGCTTTTCGTCGTTAATATATAAATAAAAAAAGATTTGAATATAAAACCAAAAATAGTAATGCTCCGGCACTGGTTGTGACTACTTACAGCTACTGTATCGTTCTTAGAATCTTAAAATCCAATCTTGCACGGAGAATGAATGTGATTGATCATAAATAGCCACTGGCACCCAGTCTCGTCCATTTAAAACGTCCATCAGGTGTCAATCCGCGTCCGCACAATCTGTTTAATGCCGCTACTATGCTTCTTCCTTCGCCTTTTTCACGTGTTCATCTTTTTTTCTTGATTTTACGTCACTCATTCCGTCACCTGTCACTCTAGTTTGAAAATCCGAGACAAATGCAGCGCGTTTTGACTTTTCTAAGGAACGATGTTCAGATGTTTGTACGTTATCATGGATACGGTCTGCGAGGATCCTTCTTGTTCTTTTAGACTTCGTTGCTTCACGTTGTCCATTGAAAACGAAAAATGAGAGTGGACTTTTACTTTTCGAATAAAAAAAAATGTTAGTTGTATATGTCACTCATGCAGTTACCTGAAGTAGTAGTAGTTATTCTAGGTTGGAAATTTGAGACCATGACCATTTGGACTTGGCTCAAAAGCGATGTTGAAATATTTGCACATTATCATGGATACTGTAGGTAGATAATCTTTATTTACGACTATTTAATAATAGAAGCATAATGTGTTTGTTAGTACATATGTAATGTGGTGCATATTACCATAGTTACCCATAATCTACAACCGTGGATTATGAGATTTCATAATCCACGGTCCCAACAAAACATAGTTACCGGAATTACGGTAAAAATAGACCAGATCTAGCTTAAGCAGGCGTGTATGTTATTAATACCATAGCAACCGAAGCCATTGACAAGTAAACAAATCATTTTTTTCCTCAATTTTTTAAGTTTTGCTGTCACAGTTTGCTGTTGCTTTCAAAGCAAATTATTATGATTTCGGATGGCGAAAACGAAATCCAAAGTACCCCTCCAGAAATTCGGATTGCAGCACATACAGCTTCCCTGGAATTACTACCAGGAAAATTACTCAAGAACTATACGCTAGCATACGATAATTTTATAGACTGGCGACGAAAAAACAACACAAATTCTTTTTCTGAAGATATTTTAAAGAATTGTCAAAAAAATACAAGTCAAGCACTTTGTGGACATATTATTCCATGATAAACAGTACCCTTATTTGAAAACATAAGGTAAATATTGAATCTTATGGAAAAGTACGCGCTTTACTGAAAAGGCATTCTGAAGGTTACCAGCCGAAAAAAGCAAAGGCTTTTACTGGGGAAGAAATTTAAAAAATTATTGGATGTTAAATATCTAGCTACAAAGGTAATAAAGCATTTGATTTAACACCTTTAACTAAAATAACTAAATATAATATTTTTTAATGGTTGCATTGATAATGGGGGTAATGGGAGCTTGCCGTTCCAGCGAGCTGTGTAACATGAAAGTAAAACACATACAATATTATGACGGCTGTGTGCAAGTTCTTGTTCCAACGACGAAAACAAAAATTCCCAGGAATTTTACGATTACCGGAAACTATTATTGTCAGAAAATATGCGGATCTTAGACCATCAAACGTGCCAAATTTCTTCTTTCTAAACTATCAAAACGGCAAATGCACAAAGCAAATAATTGGCATAAATAAATTTGGACAGATGGGTAAGACGATAGCGGATTACTTGCAACTAATAAACCGTGAAAAATATACCGGCCATTGTCTTCGCCGATCTTCAGCTACATTATATGCTGACGGAGGAGTAACTATGACAGTCCTTAAGCGTCATGGAGGTTGGAAATCGGCCTCCGTAGCTGAAGGTTATATTGCTGATTCAAAAAAAAAACTAAAATAGACGCTGCTTATAAAATTTTAAAACAAATAAACTCAAATTTATGCACTGAGGAAAATCACTCAATACAAGTATTTTTTTGAATATATGTGTATTACCACAAGAAAAAATCCATTTATCCCTAAAATATTTTGTTTAGTCGCAATCAGGGACGTTTTTTTGACAACAATATTGTTACGTGTGCTCATTGCTTTTTTATGGTAACAGAATATCATATAACCATAACAATATGTATCCAATAAAGTGTTTTTAAAAAGTATTTTTTTAATTCCTATAAGGTTATCTTATTACCACAAAAATAAAAATAAAAACTAACCAATCTTTTATACCTATCTAAAATATACCTTTTAGGAACTAAACAGTTGCTTTTTTAAAACATGGTGAAATCGTTTTGCTTCATTTTATTGCCATTTGCAGTGTTGTTAGTTTGTTTAGTGGTTGGTGGATTATAGTTTATAGTGGATGTTTGATGGCCATTGATTTGATAAATTTTATTTCATATAGGGTGGAGTACTTTTACTAGGCGTTGTGGCGGTGTGTCCCCAAATTCAGGTAGGTACAATTATTTTACCAATAATTATATTTATTACTTAATAAGTAACTCATGTTTATCGTTTACTCTACTTAGGTACCTACAAAAAATCGTTGACTTAGGTAAGTCTTTAAATTTTGTTAGGCGAGAAATTAATTTTTTCAGAAATACAATACAAATTTAGGGGATAGAATCGGAAAACAATCTGAGTTTTTGAGATATTTCTTCCCCGTTCTAAATTTTACAATGCAAAATCGCAATTATTAGGTTTTCTGATACCTATTAATAAAAGAAATGCCTAAAAAGGCTCATGTTCCTAGCAGTTTGTTACTTTCAGATCAGTCAGATCCCCCCGTTATTAAACAAAGTTTAACATACAATTTTTATCAAAAATACTGCCCTAATAAGTGCAGAACGGAAACTTAATGGCGGCCATGATCGGAATGAATTAAAAAATATAAGTAATAAATATAATTATTGGTAAAATAATTGTACCTACCTGAATTTGGAGACACACCGTCACAACACTTATTGTATAACGTTGCACTAAAAGTACACCACCCTATATAGAATTATTAAAATATAAAAATTTTGCCAAAAACATCCACTATAAACTAATATATTAACAACAGCCATTTTGGCGAAGGAGCTAAAAAAAGGAATTTAGTAGTAGCTAGGTGGACTAGCTACAATAAAAATAAAATTATTTTATAACTGGCTGATTATTTTTAGGAGTAAAAACCGATACTTTTCTAACTACACGACCTCAATTAATCACAAAATAATTTTTGTTTACCACTGCATTATATATTTTTTATGGCAATAGAGTTGCTATTTAACAGCAAAAGAATAATATTTAAAAAGCGACCATGTTGAGGTTAAAAAGTCATTTCAAAAAAAAGAACCTTGTAGCGACAACAGAGTTGTTCTTTTGGCGCCTATTTAATGCAGATTTCTTGCTACTGCGAATGGATTTCTAGCTACGTCTAATAGAGTTTTCTCTCAGTGTGCCCATCTACATCTACCACTGTAAATAGTGTTAGCTATACGAAACTTTTTCAATTACCAATAAAAACGATATGAATATAAGTAATATTCCTGCTCCCATTCATTTTCATAATTGCTCTAATGTTACAATCAATTTCATGAAAAATTAGAAATAAGTAATGGTATTTTATATATTTTATAGTAAAACACTTATAGCTTTTTAATGTTTCATTTAATATAGAATTGCTCTACATATGTTTCGCCTTTCTAGGGCTTTTTCAAGAGTACTTATGATACTAAAGTTAAATTCTAAATTTACAAATTTATAGTTTTCTACCACTATTGTAAAATATTGAAAAGAATAATTTAAGTTATCTGGGAGCTATTCTTATTGTTTATTGGGCCTATCATTGGGAATTCCGGGGTTAGTCGACAAAATACACCTATCTAGAATTGGGGTATTTTGGAACATTTGTTAAGAGTACTTATGATACTAAAGTTAAATTCTAAATTTACAAATTTATAGTTTCTACCACTATTGTAAAATATTGAAAAGAATAATTTAAGTTACCTGGGAGCTATTCTTATTGTTTATTGGGCCTATCATTGGGAATTCCGGGGTTAGTCGACAAAATACACCTATCTAGAATTGGGGTATTTTGGAACATTTGTTGAGAGAGTACTTATGATACTAAAGTTAAATTCTAAATTTACAAATTTATAGTTTTCTACCACTATTGTAAAATATTGAAAAGAATAATTTAAGTTACCTGGGAGCTATTCTTATTGTTTATTGGACCTATCATTGGGAATTCCGGGGAAATTTCTAGAAATAAAGAAATCCTTACATAATAATAAAACCCTGACCACTAATGAACAACAAATGTTTCAAAATACCCCAATTTTAGATAGGTGTATTTTGTCGACTAACCCCGGAATTCCCAATGATAGGCCCAATAAACAATAAGAATAGCTCCCAGGTAACTTAAATTATTCTTTTCAATATTTTACAATAGTGGTAGAAAACTATAAATTTGTAAATTTAGAATTTAACTTTAGTATCATAAGTACTCTTGAAAGGCGAAACATATGTAGAGCAATTCTATATTAAATAAAACATTAAAAAGCTATAAGTGTTTTACTATAAAAATATATATATATTAAAAATGTTTCACAAGGAACCAACTGCTGAATCAGTACAGTGTAATTGTATTTGGTTTAATTATTGTTAACATTGTTAATTTGTATTTTTTAGTTAAGAAATACCATTAATAATATTACCTTGTTATGTAAAAATATCCTATTGTAATAAAATTTGTTGCTCTGAATGCATTTTCTAATTTTTTGAATACTGAATAGTTGTAGATAAAGTATAGTAGGATTTGACTCGCATATAATGGCCATATTACGCTCTGATTCTTAAAACACGAGCCTTCGGCTCCTATAATGTAGCCTACATTATACGCTCGTTAAATAATATACTATTATACAGGGTTGGATGAACCCACCGGGACACCGGGAAATTCCCGGTGGGCCGATCGGCCCGTTGGTTGGTAGGCCGATTCCGACCTACCGATTTCGATACGATTTTTTTTTTGCGTCTGTACGATACTTCAAAAAATTCTAAAATATTCCTGCTTATTTAATACTGAAAATAGTTGTCTAGAGAATAAAACTGTTAAGTTTAATATTTTCATTTAATATTTTTATTAAAATTCTTTGTTTCTGAAATTTGGTTCTTTTTCAAGCGGCATATCTATGTAAAATAGTGTTTAAACTTAACTTTATGGATATATTTTTAAATGATTTTTAGTCTCAGTGTGTGCATGGTAAAAAACAACCAATCCAGCGCCAAAAACCTAATTACTTTTAATACCTAAATAGTAATTTTTCATAATTAGAACCCGAAAAGCGACAAATAATCCGATTATGACATAAAATAGTTATTTTCTATAACTAAATAAAACCCGATTTACGACAAATTACCCTCTGTATTGTGACATAATAGGAGTCTCCCCAAACACTTAACCTCCTAACTAAGGTACAAGGAAGGTACGAATTAACGCACGCGCCAAACGTACGGAGCAGAAATTGCAAAATAAGATGTCTGAAGGTTTTATAGGCCAAAGGCGTAGAAACTGAAGAAACACGGGAGTTTAGTCGGTGGGCAGCCCCTTCGGGGTTGAATCCGACACTATCCCGCTCGTCTCTTTGTTGGTAGGTAGGTATTTGAGTTTTTAGTTTAACTTGTTTTTAACAGTTTTTTTTATACTTAGTAAATTTTTGAGAAATTTTGGGCGTGGTCCCGAAAATTTTTCTCCCGACACTATCCTGCTCGTCTCTTTGTAGGTAGGTAGATATTTCAGTTTTTAGTTTAACTTATTTTTAGTATTTTTTTTCAGAGTGAATTTTTGATTTTGTGCGAAAATTTTTCGCCTGCGGCGCTTTATTTCTGCCACTTAGCCTCCCCATCTAAATCAGTCACGAGCCGCCACTGCATGTGGGGGGGGGCTACAGCCCCTTATAAATCCATCAATGTGTGGGCCGCTAGACTGGAATTTCCCGGGCCACTTCAAAAAGTTCGTCCAACCCTGCTATTATACCTGTTAGACTTCAATAGTTAGTGTGTTGATTATTACCAATATTAATAAATATGGCTGGGGACGCGCGGCGAGCCAGTAACGAAACTTTTTTCTAGACTTTACACTACAGTTAAACAGTTGATTTGTTATAATCAAAGAATTATTATTTTCGGGTGAACCTTCTTGTATATTGTCATGAAAATAGGGCATTTTCCAAATTTATTATTTATTTCTTAAATTATTATTATTTCTAATTTAAATCTAGTCCAAGCTTATTTTGCAAACTGCACATAAACATCGGCTTGTTTTATTTATACTGATCTAATTAAACAAGAGGACGATCAGTATAAATAGCAATCCGACAAGCTTGGGTCACAGAACTCATCTTGGGTCAGACACACTCCGAGTCCGGGGTCACGTACACTCACTTAGTGAGGTCCCATCACGACACTCCTCGACGCGTCTCGACTGCCTGTCACGGCACCTGCCATTCACCGCCCTAGCCAGTAAAGCAGCCCCTGGATCATAGGTATTATAATGTATGTATAACTGGTTTGTTTGTCTACAATAATAGATTATAGTTGTTTTTATAAAGCCTGTCTACCTTTATTAACCTCTCGCAAAACCTAGCTACACCCCCTATATACATGACAATATTTAGCTACATAAATATACCTGAACATACCCTTATACCTATGATAGTTTTTGAATTTTTTATTTAAGACAACTGGCTGAGCAATCGGCTAGTTGCAGGAGCAGTTGCTACATGACCCTGAAACAGAAATATCGTTCCTATAAAGTAAAAAACGCAGAACAACTGTTGAAGAACGATTGTTTTCAACGCATGCAGTTTTGCCATCTGTGGATGAAAAAAATTAACCGCAATCCAAATCTTTTAAACTACATTTTTCTTAACTATGTAAAATGAAAACGCATATATACTTTGTTATTTTTTACTATATTTTAAAAATGTTTTGGCGTTACGGCCGTTCCGTAGTACAAAACTACGGTGCGAGCAAAAATTATTTGCATCAAAGAAGGCCTTGCATCTAAGGACGTAATGCTTAACCGTAGAGCTTAATACCTGTTGGGTGTCAGTAACACTCAAAAAAATTTCGTTCGTAATATTCATAAACAGTGATTATTAGTTACTTTTTTATTGTGATCACGACCATGTTTATTGCCAACACAAAATATTTGTCATTGCTTAATGTATACGTTTGTTGTTACAATAAATCGACGTTTATTGTGAGCAAAACCAAAAAACATAGATTAATGACAAAATATTAATGTATACAATAATTTGTTTTATATATATCACAAAAGCTTTTATTGTTTTCAAAAAAAGCTTTATTAATTATAGAAAATAATAAATTATAAATCAGTTTACTGTTACAACAACTGGTTTATGCTGATAGTTAATACGTTTATTAACAACACAAACTGCATTTATAAATATAATAAAATTATTGTATTAAAGCGCCCAATAACAGCAACATTATTAGTTTGTTACCATAATTAACGCGTTTGTGGTATTAATAACTGCCGTTGTAAATACAATAACCACCTTTGCTGATACAACGAATGGTTGTTGAATTTACCTTCGTCATCAGCGCCCTCTGAGTAGGGTGGAAGTGGAACGCGGAATAGTCTCTTCTCGTTAGCGACGGTTGCATGGTGATTGAAGTGCAGTGTTTATCTATTTGTGAAGGATTGTTTTCAGAAGAGCCCCTCTGTGCAGTGTAATCGAGCAACCAAAGGTAAGTTTTTACTAGTTCTTGATTTTAAATTAACAATAATAAACTAACCAGGCAGCTGTGACTGTGACAGTAATGACATTGATAAACATAATTTACTCACAATCAAAGTGGCTCGGTTAGCTTTTATCCAATTTTTGTTTTAATCATCATAATTTCCTGACCGATACCGACAGATATAGCTTTTTTAAAATTAGAATAATTACGGCAGTATACTTACTAACGTTTAATAATTATACTGATGCAATACCGTACCTATAATACACGTTCAAATTTGTCCCGCGATCAAACGCCGGTATTTCCCCTGTGTTTGGCGATCGAACGCCGGTATTTCCCCCAGTTGGGCGGCATAAAAATTTACCTGTTATTTCAAGGAAATCATCCATCGATTTTACAAGTATTTATTAAATTTAACTTTTTATTTTAAGGAGTTTTACCGTATTGGAAAAAGAGGGAAAATCTACAATAAATATTGCAATTCAAAATGTTTACTTTTAAATCGGCCATATCTGGACGCGAACCTGGACTATTAAAGAAGGAAACGGAAGAAAAATTTTCTAGACACGAGAAAAATTATGGTACGAGCATGTTCACAATACAGATTGGCTCAAATCAAGGAGCTTGCGTCCACTGGTTCTATTATGGAGACATGGCCATTTTACAAAAATCCTTCAGGTTGCCGCCTGGTATGTTGTAATGAATAATTTTAGATAATTAATAAACACCTTATTGTTTTTTTTGTAGTAGTTTGACATGGACTTTAAAATGTCTTTTGATGAAGGAGATGGTCTAATTCTCAACTGGAACATGTATTTTGATAAACTTCTCAATTTCCTGTCAAATGGCTGTATCAAATAAAAGGAAGTCAAAGTCATTCTGAAAACTGTTAAGGATACCCCTAATTTATCGGACAGTGAGTATATTATCTTATCTACTTTTATTTAATAATCGTGGTTATTAACAAAAATTATATTTAAAATTTTTAAAGTACTTTCCATAATAAGTACCTATTTTTGTTACCTTTCCAATTTTTTTTTATAATTACTTCTTCATCTTTCTTAAAACTGATTTACAAAAATATATTTTGACAAAATTTAAACAGGAATTGCTTTATTTTATCACAATTTTTAACAAAAGTCAAAAAAGACATGCGACATAGGTACATATTATACGTTTTACATGTACTTCTTATTTAATAATTTATTTTAGATGGAAAAAATGCAGCCATTTTTTGGGCTTTACTTAGTTAGTACTAACTAAGTTCATTGTGACAAAACCAACGAGAAGAAGACCTGCAACCGATTTACAATAAGGGACACTCAAAGAACCTAAGCAACCTACAAAGTGGAAAGGCAACGTCGCAATAAAATGCATTTAATAATCTAATAAATGAATGACGCTGAGACAATAAACATTTATAATAAATATAATAAATGAGTTTGTTGTTACAATAAAGGATATTTTTTAGTATTATAAAATATGTTTATTTTATCAATAAATGAATGTTGGCATTATCCACAAATGGTGTTTCTAAAATACATAAACCTATGTTTGTAAATATAATAAACATGTTTTATTAAATTTTACCAACGGAGGTTATAAGATACATAAATTATTTTTGTGAATACAATAAACGGTGAACATTAGTTTATTAATAAATAATGAATTAATAAACACTGGTTTATTGGCTACATAAAACCGTTCATTGGACCGATTTTCAAAATCACATTTATTAATAACATGAACGTTTTTATTGTACCTATATACGTACCTTTTTGGTTGAGTGAACTACCTGAATTAACAATCAATCAGTTCCTAATGATACAAACATCTAAATGAAATACAATCAGAAAATCTCCAAATACACATACCTGGCAATGGAAATAAAAAGGCTTTGGAAGCAAGAAAAAGTCACTATTATCCCTCTTATATTATGTCAGTGCCAGGCCTCACTCAAATCACAACTGAAACAACTAGGAATCAACACGAACATACATCGAAACTTTCAGAAAACAGTCAATCTAAAAACATGCCATATTGTCAGATCATTCCTCAATTCAGAATAGTAATAATAGAATATACACTAACTTGGCAATCTTGGCATAGCCCGTCAGTTCAAAATAAAACCACAATTATGTGAGAAAAAGAAAGAATAGTAATAATGATAATAATAATAATACCAATATTGGACGCGTAAGCATGGAATATTGTCAGGTATAATATAGTCAGTTACAAATATTAAAAAATATTTCAAAATATATAATTCAAATGTTTACACATCATGAACTAAAAACATAATAATATTTCTTTTGGTTCTTTTTACTTTGTTTCTCGGCAAAGTGTCCCGATTTTTCCCTGGCCACTTTGCAATATCAGTAATAAAGGAAGCTTTTTATCGAGTGATACTAACTGGATTATTATTAAAGTTTATCGCAAATCCTATAATCCTAATCAAAATCTTAAGATTTTTCGAAATTTCTCGTTCTCGCATATTTTTGTCTCTTCTCATGAGATTCTCGCAGAAAAACTCTCATCTCGTCTCGCAGGAGACCGGACCACTCGTCTCGTCTCTTCTCGCGAGCACGAGACAAGACGAGAAAAAGCGGGACGATAGTGAAACACTAATTTTACTAATATACGCCAACTTCTATCACGATAAAAATATCAGTTTCCAATTTTCCCATAAAGGCGCTTGTTGCACTGCACTTGTTCTGCTTCAGAACCGTAATTAGTGATTTAAATTCAGAAAAGCGATTATATGGGGCACTGGGTGCTCCACGCCGGGTGAACTCCGTGTGAACCTCTTGCTAGGTTCATGGTTCAAAGCTCAAAGTACCTTCTTATTGTGTCTGCTAAGGTTCCCTCTTGGCATGTCATCGGGCGTGACCTTGTGAAGACCCTTTAGGAACACATTATACGAGGTAGAGTTCAATAATATAAACATGTCATTGAATATTCAATCCAAACAAAATGTTGCGGTGGAACTGGAGGTTTTTGGAGTAACCCCCCCCCCCCTAAACTTCTTGGTATTTTATTACGTTTAATGGTAATACTTTTAGAATGGTCTTTGAGGGTTTGAGCGTGGACGATTTTCACGAACATTTTCCTAACGTTGCTTTTATTGCTAGGGATTTTTATCATTGCCTGAAAAGAACCGTGGCTGTGTTTAGGAAAACAAGTTCTATACAACACAAAAAAGGAGCAGGAAGACCATCTGTAAGAACAGAAGAACTTGTTGCAAACGTTTACGCAAAATTTATTGGAAATAATTGATTTATTAGACTTTACATTTTTTTCGGATGAAGCCTGGTTCCACCTCTCCGGTTAAGTGAATTCTTAGAATACACGCATGTAGAGTAGTGAAAATCCCCATTTTTTTGTAGAATCCACATTGCACTCTTAAAAAAATGGTGTCTGGTTAGTTGTTTCCCGAAGAAGAATTGTTGGTCCTATTTTTTTCAATGACAAAGTTACAGCACAGCGGTATGGAGACAATATTTTGAATCCATTTGTGGACGACGAACTACGTTTTGGATATTTTCAACAGGACGGTGCAACCGCCCATACAGCCGCCGAAACTATTAACTACTTACGCAATTTTTTTGACAATAGATTGATCAGTTTTCGATCAGACATTGAATTCCCACCTAGATCACCTTATTTAACGGTTATGGATTACTTCGTTTTTCCTCATTTAAAGAACACCATTTTTAAAACACCAGTTGCAAATTTAGAACAATTGCAAGAAAGGATTATCCCATAATGGGGTAACATTTCTCCACAGATGCTGGTCAACACATACGAAAATATGAAGAGAAGTGTGAATTTATGCTTGGAGCATGGCGGTGGCGGTGGCCAATTTCAGCAATTTATGTAATTATTTTTCTTTTTCTTTCTGTATATTCTTGAGATTTGGTTAGATATATCGTCCCCATATCATTGTGATCTAATCCAAGCCCTGCGTTTTTTAATCCAAGCCCTCTTTGATGCAAATAATTTTTGCTCGCACGGTATTTGTAAAAAACCTAATCTGTAAAATCCTGCGCCAACAAGCAATTGGTACCAATAAATCAAATCATTAAAAGTGCTGTTCTAATTTTCTTCTGGAAGATCGTCGCTTCGTTCTGACCAGATAAAAGCCAGATATCTTTAGAAAATGTTTCTTCGTTCTTTTAACTGATCTGTTATGCATGGTAGGAAACCAAAGTCTCATATAGCACGATCAGGCGTGTGTGGGGGAATCATCTAAGACTATAATTGCATTGCAAGATGTGTCTACGTACAATTATTCCAATAAGCATTTAGTTTTTAAAGGTAAAATACCCCTGTTATACCGGATATGGATATACAAAAAGAAAAAATACGGATGAAATTGTTCTTACCCTGGTATAGGTACACTTTTAGGCGGTTAAACATAAAACGTTCAAGTTGAGTGATTTCCCTGTGTTTGGATAAGGAAAATTTCACGTCTTTGTGTGGTTTTGTTACAGTTAATGCGTAAATCTAAATTATATACGACCTTTGGTCGTTTAATTTTTTTTCCCATTAAAAGTGATAACAGACAGAAAACGTTGGAAATAGACAGAAATTACCAGAAACGTATAACAGTGTGGTATAGGATACAGTTGAGATATTATTACGATAAAGTAACCCCACAATGCTATACAGGGTGGTCCAATATAAACGAAAAATAATCTAATTTCTTTTAAAACTAGATGTATACTTTTTGTATCTTGTTAACTTCAGCTACAGTACCGTAGTTGGGGCGGAGCCCCAGGCCTAAAAGGGCTAGTTGAAGCTGTTGCTCTTGACAGGCAGTGTAATAGTTAATAGTCCTATTCTATTTATGATCAAACTCAGCCTTTTGACAATTGACAACTTAGATGCCATCAACAGCTGATACTGGTTCCTCCAAAAAGTTTCCAGTTAAGTAGGGGGCTGTAAGTACTGCCGTAGCAAGCTCACACGTCCTTGCGTCATATTATTTTCTTTTGGTTTTGGTGTTTTTTAAGCGTTTTGGTGACTGATTTTGTATAGTGTGTTTAAAACATTATGCTTTTGGACACTGATTTTCAGAGATTAGATTTTCTTGAGGTTTTTCTATTTAAATGTAACAGGTATAATAGACCATGTTAGGTTTACTCCAATTAATCATTCTAGAAAACATAACATTGAAAGGTCGGCTATGTTGTTACGTTTAACCATTGTGTTTTCGATGGGTCTTGTTATAAATAGTAATTTTTGTGTTGTTATTTAACTGAACATCAATTAAAAATATCTAGAAGTGAATATTACTTAACACTTAGTGACGATATTAGATAAGTGCGGGTAGGACCAAAAACGTAAGATAACAGAAAATATTGATTCATGTGTGTTATCATATCTTGATCCTGGCATGTTATCCAATGTAACTACGATTGACCTGGGGAATTATCTTTTTTGAGTCACAGTTTTATACTGGACAACAGCTCAACGCTTATAAAAGCTTCCAAGCTTGCAGATAATAATTTATTATTTATTTAATTGCTGACGTTTTAGAAAACGACGGAAAAGCACCCGTCCATATCTAAGTTGACTTTCAGTTGAGGGGCCCTGAAGAACGATAAATAATTTTCTCGTAATGCCCTATAAACGTAAATATTTTCAATGTCATTGCAATCACTAGATTTGGTTTCAATAACATGTTGCTACCATTCACCCCACTTTTCCGCATTTTGTAATCAATTAGCATTCAAAATTTATAGATTCGCAGCATTTAACTTGCAGTGTGCCCAATGGAAAAATTATAACTAGGTTTATCAGATAAAGATTTTTCAGGCACGAAAACTTAAAATATCCCTATTTAAATATTATAACCTCAACCTTTTTTCTTCAGAAATTTGGTTTTTGTACTTTAAGTATTAGGTAAAGATTCCAAGCGCCTATTAAAAAAGTTTTGAGCTTCTGACCAGCAAATGAGTGGGTAAAAAAAATAAAACTTTTTTTCCTGAAAATTGTCGCGATTGGTAAAGCATTAAGTTATATTTTATGTATGGAGTATCCATGATGTGGTGATGCAGTACATCCGTTAAGCAAGCAGGATGTTGGAAGTTCGATTCTCAAAATTTTATTTTGAAGAAGTAGTCCATGCTTAAAATGAAGTTGAAAGTATAAAAAGGAAGGAAATAACTAAAAGTCTACCTCCACAAAATTTAGTAGAATAAAAAATTATCAAGGGTCTTTACTTATTTCGAACGTAGAAACGTTCATCAGGAGACCGAAAAATGTATTTTATGCTGATGGTGTCAGCAAAAGAGAAAATTAGAACCTTAATGGAGCTTTTATGGACTTAAAAAATTGAAGTGTAGAAGAGACATGATATGAAGAAAAATGATAGAGGTTAAACCATACTGAGTATGAGAAAAAGTTATTAATGGGGGTCTAAGCCAAACAAATAAACTGGGGAAGAAGAAAAAAACTCTTTCTGAGAAGGTGTCGAAGATTATTTAAAAACTTTTAAAAAACTTTCCAAACATATGTCTGTATGACATTATGAGGAAAAAATTGAAGGAATCACAATAAGATTACGTTCTAAATTAACCACTCGCGGGGTTACTGAGGTTTAATCCTCAGTACCCCAAAAACTCTTTTTAGAACGTAATCTTATTGTGATTCCTACAATTTTTTCCTCATAATGTCATACAGACATATGTTTGGAAAGTTTTTAAAAGTTTTTAAATAATCTTCGACACCTTCTTAGAAAGGGTTTTTTCTTCTTCCCCAGTTTATTTGATTGGCCTAGACCCCCATTAATAACTTTTCCACATACTTATTATGGTTTAACCTTTATCATTTTTCTTCATATCATGTCTCTTCTACACTTTGATTTTTTAAGTCCATAAAAGCTCCATTACGGTTCTTATTTTCTCTTTTGCTAACACCATCAGCATAAAATACATTTTTCTGTCTCCTGATGATGAACGTTTCTACGTTATTCTGTTAAATTTTGTGGAGGAAGACTTTTAGTTTTTTCTTTCTTTCCCATAAAATTGTATGTTAAAGAAACCTTGCCTGTATGCTAATAAACCTTTATAATTTTATTAAATAGTAAAAAAAATAAGTTATTAACGATATGAAATGTCCAACATATTAAAATTACCATTCATGAATACAATTCTATAAGAAAAAAAGGCATCATCTGGCTTTGGCTTACGTCCTTTACACTGATAATAACCAATGCAGTATTAAAATTATACGTGACAGGTGTGTGACGTTTATCCCTGATGAGCATAATCCTTTAAATGAAGGAATTAACTTAATAAATCCCTTAAGGCGATACAATCATGGGAAAACATCTTTTTCTTGGGGTGGGATCTACTTAAGACGTCAACGAATTATGTAGTTAATACGATTTTATTTATAATTTTTTTTATTTTTGAAAAGAAGTACTTACGAGCTTATATAAAATAACCTTGCCCACCGCTGTCGTTGAATTTCTCCAAATTAGTCCATACAATTTACTTCAGTCTAAAGATATTGAAAGGAGCATATTTGCGTTTCTTATTTGTAGAATTCGGATATTAGGTAGTGAAAGGACCGTAAACCAGAGTCGACATGACGACTCTCTAAAAATCAAACATTTTAAACATTACACTGAGGAAAACAATTTGTAGCCATTACTAAAAATTTAGTTACCACAGCAAAATGTTTCATTAAAATAGGGGACAGCATGGTGGATTACTTATAACAACTAAATCAAGTTTGCTTGAATAGATTAGTAGCTACAACTATATGATTTAGTAGATAACGAACTTATGTTGTTGGGTTTACTAAATGGTTTTAGTTACAGTTACTAAAAAAACTGAGTTAGCACAGCTAATATATATATTCGTTACAAGTAGGTGGTTTGTTAAAGCTATTATATCATTTAGTTGCAGGAACTAAACGTAGATGTTAACGTTACTAATAAATTATATAATAGTAACTAAATTATGTAGTTAACCCAAATTGGGTGTTTAGTGAATACAAATAAAAATATTAGTTAAAAAGTAACCAAAAAGTTTTTTTTTATTTGGCAACGATTGCACGCACCTTCAGTCCCCTAAGGCCTTATTATATAAGGGCATCTTAACAGTAGCTCAAGTGAACCTTTAACTTGAACCTTCCCATAAAAATCACATTGTCGTCAAATACGGTTTTTTGTTTGGAACTGGCAGCAACGAAAAGCTTACTCTAGTCACCACAGCAAAAAGCATTTCGCTGTCCCTTATTTAACAAGAGTTCTATGCTGCATTAGAAAAATATTTGTTACGGCTGCACATACAACTTGTAGATAAAATCCACTATAATTGCATGTGTGTATCGCAACCGAAAAGCTCGGTATACTGTGTATCCAGCAGAAAAAACTCTAAGCAGCCAAGAGTAATTTGCTGGAGCTTTTCTGTAACCACCAATATAACCATTTTACTGATGTTGAAGCTTTTCGTCTAAAATATATTGCTGCCAGTTTCAAACAGAAACAATATTTAATTTAACTGCAATGTGATTTTTATAACAAAAACTTTAAGTACCAATAAAGGTTCAGTTGAGCTGATGTTAAAAAGCCCTTTTATACGGCCTAAGGAAACTGAAGATGTGTGCAACAGTAGATACCAAATAAAACACTTTAACTTGGCTGTTTAACTAGTTGATCAAAATTTGTCTTTGTTTCTGGGAGTAACTTATTCAATATATCTACACGTCAGAATATTTAAATTCAACTATCCCACGATGCTACACACAGATTTATGGTTGTTAATATAATATTAATTAAAAATATTTCAATCCATAAGACATAAATCAGAGCCCAACTTTAAATTCTCGAGGGATGATTACAATAACTGATCTCACTCGTGAAGCCTTCTGTGATAGCTTGTAGATGAAATTTCATTTTAGATAGATTGAATTATTTTTAAGGCTTTCTAGTTGAGGTAGGTAATTACTTCCCTAAAGTAAAAAGTTTGTTTTCTCTTCAACTTAAAATACAAAAAATAATTTTTTCAGTTTTTAAAATTTTTATTAAATAAATAACATGGATAAATCCTATAACACAACACAACATTACCTTCAAATGCATCCAGATGGGTTTGAAGCCCCCATTCTAACAATAAAAGTCTGTAATACATCACTATAAACTATAATAAATAAATAACACTAACAGATATACACACACACCGCGGCAAGAAGCACCTGATTCACCTAAACCATGCACACGTATCGAAGCACGGAGACGAAATGCATTTTACCGCGTGGATGACCAATGATCGCGTGCGCGATCGGGTAAATTAACTAAATATTTAGTAATAGCTACCATATTTTTCGTGACGACAACTTAAGGCATTATTTAAAATATATATTTTTTTTTAGTTGTCACAAGTATAACAAAATCTTACGCCCTTGTTAGTTATCACAACAAAGGATGTATTTACCGCAAGTCTACCAAATAAATTTTCGGCGTACAGCCTACTAAATCGATTAGTAATTGTAAGTGGAGGGCAAAAAATATATTTGTTAGTCCCTGTAAATAGGTTTGCGGTATTATGATAACTAAGTCTGCGGACATTTTTAGTAGCTACAACTAAAAAAAAATCAACTAAGTAATTTAGTTGGCGGGTTTTTCTCAGTGTAGTTTTAACATTAGTTGAAAAGACACAAATAGTTGCAAAAATTGAAGAAGGGTGGTCATTTCGTGCCCTAGCACAATTTTATGGCCGAAATAAGAGCACAATCCGAGATATTAAAAAGCGTTGGGAGCAAGAAGGGTCCTTGAAAAGAAAGGAGGGTTCCGGTCGTCCTAGAATTTCCAGTCCCGAAAAGGATGCTATGCTTCTGGAGCACTTAAGAGATCACCCCTTTGAAATCGCGAGGGAAGCTATCAATATTACAGGATTCCTGGCTCTCGACCTACCGCCAGTAGAAGAATTAATGGATCAGAATTAATAAATCGCGTTGCGGCGAAAAAAAACAAATTAACGGAAGAACGAAGGCAGTCGCGGTTACTTTTTGCATTAAATTACATATATCGCAAACCTAAATATTGTAACAGGGTAGTTTTCACGGATGAAAAAACTTTCCAATCTACTTATAATGGACAAATTCGGGTGTATCGACCAGGCGGAACAAGATTTAAAGAGCGTTATGCAACCTTGCTTTTAGATCTGGGCGTTTTTCTGTCAATATATGGGGTTGCATAAGTGCCCATGGGCTTGGTACCTATATCTATAGGTAAATGTCTATAGCCTTCATACCGACTCTGGTTTAAAGGATCTTTCGCTGCCTGATATTCGGACTTATATAACGTTTTTTGAAATTTAAATCCTTTTTATTTTTTGTTTTTCAAATTTAAAACCAAATATATTTGTCGCTCTGTATATTCCATAATATATGCTTTTCGGTTGACCGGAGCAGGTGCTTCCTATCGCATACCATCAACCCGTCCGTCCTTCTTCAAATAAAAAATCCCGCCACAACCACCTTGTACCATATATACCTAAAACGGGCGCAAGCCATGTGTTACATCATAATTACAATAATTCCGTTTTTTCAACTCGATCAAAACGGGCATATGGAAGCCCCATTTGGGACAATAAGACGTCATTGGGGCAAGTGGCACGGTGAAAAGGTTGAATTGGATTTATAATGATCGGATTTGTCATTTCGGGGTGATGTGGGTACGGGCGGAACAGGTACCGTATTGGATAAAAATTTAAAATTAATTTAAAAATAACAGTTTTTTTTTATTTGTTACAAGACTTTTTATCGATACTACACCAAGATACCCTTTTCTGTTTAACAATTTTAAGAATTGAGAGAAATACTACAGGTTTCGCTCTTGGGATTTAATCAAAATAAACGTGCTTAAATTTTAACCATTAAAATAGTATCCTACTAAGAATATTTCCAAAACCAGTTAATATTTCCCCAGTTAATAATAACTTGTTAAATATGGAAAATATTGAATGTCATCACTTTATTGTTTTTGCTACAATTAATTTCAAGAAAAAATCTGTGTTGCTTGCTTGATAGAACTAATCATGGACCTGTTCCCAACATCGATGTATTTAGTTTCGATAATCGATCGTTTATTCTAAACATCACAGCATCGAAATAAGTCTTACACCACCAAAATGTGTAGTATGAAATGAATATTGTGGCACTTGAAGACAATATTGTGAACTCGATCAGGGAGTGTATTCGTTATCGTATTATTGTAATGCATTTGACCTTGTTATGTATAGATCTTTTGCGACACAATCATCGATGTTTTTCCTACAATAACCGATGTTTTTCAACACTTGTTATTACAGTATTTATGCTGAATTTTAAGAAATTCGGACCAAAAATCTTTTTCCAAAATAATCTTTTATAGCCCTCTTTCACCCAAGGGGCAAAATTTTCGTAAAGTATTTTTCACAATAAATGGTTGACTCCGTTTAACTACCTGGGACATTTTGCAAGAGCTCGGCCATAAAAATGCAAATAAACTGTCGGTCAGGGTCGGATTATAATTTGTAATTATAGCAGGTAATATTTAACTATCTTTTTGGGATATTTCATGTCATTAAATAATATATTATTAATAACGAATTAAATATCTAAAGTACCTACTACCCTATAGTGTATTTGCTTGTTGATTGTGTATAACAATGGGATTAAACCGGTAGTTTTATTGCAGTCGATAAGTCGATACCATTTAGGGTGAAAATACTTTACCTAAATGCTTAAACACATGTTTATTTGTTTCAAGAGAGAAATTTGTCTAAAAAATACTTATATATTTTTCTCTAGAGTGGAAAACTTACACCCCCCCCCCCCTCCCAAAAGGTGTTACTCAGGAAAATTTTTATTTAAATTGACTGTTAAAAACATTCTATATCATGTGAACAGTATAGATGTAATACATCTATACAGTTCACATAGAGACATGCCATGTCTCCTAATATTTTAACTGGCCAGTTATTAAAATCTCTCCAAACTATATTTGTTTGTTTAAATTACATTTTTAAACACATCACATGAGAAGCAACGAGTTGCCACTGATTTTTAAACATACAATTCAAAATTATTGATTTTAATTCATTTGTACTTACGTTTAAAAGCACCGGCAGGTTTTACTACATAAAACACTTTTTTACATTTCTTTCATCTGCCATTCCAGTGAAATATTTAACATAACAATAGCAAATCAATTAAGGAATTTTAACGCTAATTACGTTATGAATCATGATCATCCATCGCTATTAAAAAGTGCTACACTACACTAAAACTTTACGCTTTTTTTTTTGGTTATGCAGCATCAGTATTCGGCATCTTGTAAAGGAGTATGAGCGTAAGTGTTTGTATTGAAGATTTTTGTTGGTAAAGACATACTCTTACTTAAATGATATACCTTTGAATTTTATACGCGGGAACATTTTGTTATTGAAATAAATCTTACCATTTAGGTTGTGGAAGACAAATAATTATTTTGTTGAAAAGAAATGGGAAATTGTAATATGTCTTCATTTTCTTCGTAAAATAATTATTTTGCCGTTGCCTCTCGATCTTAATTATACCTTAAACCTTTGGTTTTAGTTAAGGTATGAGCTTAGAATCATTTTATTTGTGAATTGTTTTGTTATTCCAATTCTATTAAAAAAATGTTTCGATGCTTCGCAAACTTCCGCGATACACTTTTATGGACATTCCTAAGCGGGAATAAATGAAACAACGTCATCATGACCTCAGACCAATGTCGTGGCGGTCACTTTTATGGGGAAGGATCTTTTACTGACAACTGTAACCTTCTCAACTTGTAACTTCGCAGGGTTTTAAAATAAAATAACAACAACCCGTGGTCTGTGGGAACTAAGAAATCATATGGCATCTGCTTAAACATGCGATGTTCTTTGCAAGACATCCGGTGTTTCTGATATTGATCTTTACGGTGAATTTTCGACTTATTGATATTAAATGATATAAGGCCTTTGTGCACATAATATGACTAAAAATTTGGGCAGATGCAGCTGAACTAACTACATTTTTACCACACCATACAATTTTTTTAAATTCTAGCTGCAGTTTGTTTTCATTGCGTTTCTTTGATTACCTAACATACATATTATTATAACTACATTTCTTCTTTGTTAATTGATACTTCTAGATATCAATTTTTAGTCCCTTCCCCTTAATAACCCCTCCCCAGTTTTAAATCGCAACTTCATACGAATGACAACAAAATTGAATGGTCGCCTAGCTAAAATGTTAGTATGGTTAGCGACATTTATGTTTTTTGATAAATATTTTGAAAACTGTTTGGAATTTTAAATAACTTGCAAATACAAACTATGTTTGTTTTGAAATTATTTATTTATTAATTAAATTGTCTCAAAAAGTTTTAATATTATTTACACCGATCCTTCAAACCCTCATATTTACGTGCTACAATTAGAGGCAAAATTTCATGAAACAGTGCTAAACAAAAAAAGGATTGTTGAAAATCCTGTAAGAAATGAAGCTGTAGAAGTTGCAGTTTTCGGTCATATTGCCATCGATCCCATACTTAGCACGAGGTAAGTGTCAGATGTATCGGGTGTTTCGCATAGAACGATTCAGCGTACTTTAAAACGCATAAGTTACCTCCTTATAAAATAAAAGTGGTTCATGAACTTAATCGCCGTTTGCAATTTTGCGAGTTAATTAGTGAAATGATCAGTCGCAATCCACAATTTATTTTTAACATTTGTTTCTCCGATGAATGCACTTTTTTTCTTCATGGTACTGTCAATCGACAGAATTGCAGGTATTGGTCGGGTTCCAACCGTAGAATTTCTATAGAAGTGCATACTCAACATCCCGAAAAATTAAATGTGTGGGCTGGAATTTTTGTGGACCGTATTATTGGGCCGTATTTTATACCTGGAAATTTATCAGGTGAAATTTACCTGAACTTGTTGGAAACCACTATTATCCCTGCTTTAACGAATGCCATGGAAGAAAATGACCGTTATGGGCCAGAAAATATTTACTTTCAGCAAGACGGATCACCCCCGCATTATGCGTTCCCTGTTAGACAGTTTCTGAATGAAAATTTTCCAGGAAAATGGATTGAAAGAAGAGGTCCTATTAAATGACCTGCAAGATCTCCCGATTTGACGCCACTGAACTTTTTTTGTGAGGACATTTTAAAGTCTAAAATTTATGCAACCCAACCCAATTCTTTGGAAGACTAGCGACAACGAATAGTGTACGAGTGCCGACAAATAACTCTCGCAATGCTCCATAATGTTCGAGAACATTTTGAACAGTGCCTTTACAATTGCATGGACGTTGGAGGTGGACAGTTTCAACATTTACTTGATTGATTCACGCGGTAATAAATTTTATTACTTTTAAATTTTCTTTTCTTTTTAGCCCTATTTCTCAGGAACTATTCACTCGATTTAAACCAGCAAAGTCGCGTTTGGAAGGCAATTCAATTCCCTTTAAAACAAGGTATCAGTCGACCCCTCTTTCTATTTAAGATATTAAGGGTGGAAGCCACCCCGTCGTAGGGATTCCAACAGGGGGTGTGAAAATAGCAAAAAAAGATGTCCCGCTGAGAACTAAGGTTCTCGTATTCAAGCGAAATTTGATTTATTTATTAACAAGAAAGTAAACCTGGGTGGAAACTTTTCGGAGCGCTACCCTGTATAGTAAAATAACAAACGGACCGGGGTGTTTGATTGGAAAAACTTGAACAAAATAAAATTTTCTGTTGAACACACTGTATTAGCTATTTAATTTATAGTATCTTTTGACCTTTTGCCACTAATCTTACACAATACCGTAATTAAAAACATGATTTCAGATTATTTTTTTGATTTTTTTAATTTATTACTCTATTAAATTATTAAATATAGCTTGTCTTATTTAAAAAAAAATCAATAATTTTATGTTATCGACTTTTTTGGGCCATCCTGTATATGCGAAAGTATTTTCCTGAAATACATTCTGTATTACAGTATAAGTTAGCAGGTGAATGAGATTCCTAACGTAATTCATCGCTATGGAAGAAAACCTGACGCACTATTGCAAGATCCTGTATACTCTGCTAATCGCCATTGTTGGTATCGCTTAACCTCATGACTATATATCGCCACGAGTATTTATTTAAGATAGTATTAGCCTCTCCTGCTTGCGTAAGCAAGCGTTATTTTCGTGTTAGAAATGTACTATATCTAAATGGTTAATCGTACCCTTGCATGTTGTGTTGAAATGAGAAAAAATTAATATAACAAATCGTGTTTGCAGAAATATTTTTTTTTGCAGATTTAAATATATTATATTTTTTTACTAACCTAATATATCGATAATGCCTTATAATATAAAAATAATTTTCAAATTAATCATAGGATTTGAAAACGGATTTATTTAAATAATTGCTCCAACAACAAGTAATATTTTATTCTAATTATATAAGATTTATGTCAGTAATCTAGTTTATCTAGCAATAATAAATTTTGGTATTTTTGTGCTTACTTTAAATAGATAACAGACTTATAACTGTTCATTACGTACATTCAGCAACATATTAAGTAATATAATATATTTTATTTTTAGTGTTTCCTAAATAAATAACAAGCGCAACAACAGTTATGTTTATTAAAAAAGCGAACACCTAATTTGTCTTGGTGGAAGGTCTTTCTGTTTTATTTTTGGCATATAATTTTTAAAACGATACGTATAATTTTTAAAACTTGTACGTCTTTTTTATGAACCGAACTGTGCATGTAAATACCTACCACAAATACCACAATATAGTAAAAATTTTGAATACTCTCGCAAGATGGAGACAAAATCACTTGACACTGTCAATTCTGGTCTATTACATTTTTATAAGTTGGCATAAATTTTATGACCGGACTTGAAAATTATACATGTGATACCTTCTAAAACAATTGATGCAATAGTCTCATCGGTTCTACCGGTTTAGTATTGCCAAAAAATAATAATAATTTCTTTTGAAAGATTTGTTTTATAAATATTATTATTTAAGGTGGGTAATATTAAACATGAATTTTTATATGGTTCAGGTAAAGATAAAGTGTCAAAATAGATTTAAAAACTTTATAATATTATAATTATCCAAACCTTAAAAATACTAAATTAACTGAAACGCAACTTTAAATTGGATTCTGTCACTCATATTTACAACAGAATTTTCTTTGTTTTATTTGTTCAGATTATACCTATAGATAAAATACCATAGCGCACAAATAATGTAAAACGATCTTAGCAAACAAATTTATTTAAAAAAGGATACCTCTTTATAAAAAATAGATATGAAAACGAGGAGCTCGTTAATCGTTTTCAAAAAAAATTGTTTTTTAAATGTTGATAAAACCAACCATTATTAATTTCGTATATCTTCAGTAATGTATCCGTACAAATAGATATTTAATTACGCTAAGAATCTGGTAAAAAAACAACTAAGAACAATAAAATTATAGGTTACCAAGTTTAGACAATCCAAATTTATAATGGTTCAGTAAATTTAACCTTAACATTGTTAGCAATATGGTATTTGTTGACCCGTATCAAAGCAGCTTAAAAACACTCTCACATACATTAAGCACGTTCGGTGGTCTATGCCTGAAAACTCGTTAAAAATTATAATTTTCGATGTATTATTTAGCATGAACTTTAATTAATATTTATTTAAAAAAAAACTTTTGTATATCTATCACTGCTACAAAACAAGTTAGCATTGCGGGAGACCTTTTGCAATGGGTACGTGAGTTCGAGAACTCTTTGTTAAAATTAGCTATTCGCTTGATTAGCCTTAGTGCCCAAGAGTTCGGTTCTAAAGTCGATTCAGCCAGTAAACCTGCAAGATGGTGGCGGATAATCCATGTCAGCGCTCTCCAATCACAAATAAATTAAGGCAAAAAGTTACTAGACAGAAAAAGAAAAGCACGAAGTCTTTCCCCACAATATTTATTATACGAATGACTAGGCGAACCTAGAATCACATCGACATGTTTCGAGTGTAGAAACACTCATCATCAGGAAACAAAGTTAAAAGTAAAATGCTCATGTTTTTAGCAAAAGAGAAAATAATAGTGAGATTGAGCCGTAATGGAGCTTTTAATAGTCAAGAGGTGAAAAATTGAATAGTCAGAAGGTCGACAATCAAGACTCCAGCATACTAAAGAGTCGAGGGTTAAGTGCAGAAGCATACTGTGCCGTGCAGAAAAATAGGGTAGTAAGAGAAAAAACATTAGGGAGTTTTGAAAAACTTATCTGTAAAAATTATTATTAAAGTATTGAAACATCTTGAGTTTTATTAAGCCTAGTCAGAAACATGTAAAAATGTTGGGGTGAGATGTAAAGAAAAGAAAAAAAAAAGAAAAAAGTTATTTTTTTAGGGGTCAACGCATCTTTTGGTTAAAAAGTAAAAACTGTTGGGGTATCAGGCTTTTTACGGCCCTTTTACATGTTTCTGACTAGGCTTAATAAAACTCAAGATGTTTCAGTAATTTAATATTGCTTTTTACAGATAAGTTTTCCAAAACTCCCTAATTTTTACTACCCTGCATTTTTCTGCACGGCACAGTGTGCTTCTGCACTTAACCCTCGACTCTTCAGTATGCTGGAGTCTTGATTGTCGACCTTCTGACTATTCAATTTTACACCTCTTGTACACTATTAAAAGCTCCATTACGGCTCAATCTCACCATTATTTTCTCTTTTGCTAAAAACAACAGCATATTACTTTTAACTTTGTTTCCTGATGATGAGTGTTTCTACACTCGAAACATGTCGATGTGATTCTAGGTTCGCCTAGTCATTCGTATAATAAATATTGTGGAGAAAGACTTCGTGCTTTTCTTTTTCTGTATCATTTAACTCCACTTTGAGTATGGACTACTTCTTCAAAAAGTTACTAGGATTTCACACCAGAAATTATTAAAATTCAATTCCAAACATAAGTAAAAGCAACTATTATTAAGTCCCTAAATTATATATCTTTTTTGTTTTTTCGTATCGAGTTAAATGCATGATAGAGAGAGACACATACCGGTGCTAACCAACACGAACCGTTATATGATCACAGGGCAGGCCAGGCATCGCTGTTCTAAAGCGCAACGCAGAGACCGTTTCCGGGGTTTCCAGGAGTAGCAACGCGCAATACCTCTTGAACGGAATATAACGTGTTAGACAGAGATATAATTATAAAGTAATATTCGAGTTAATGTTTAAGGTTTTAGGTGACATTGTTCAATTTTGTTGTTTTGATTTGTCGTTTTAATTCGTTTTTATCCATTTTTGTGCCTTGAAACTTTATTTAATTCTAAAAACAGTTATTTTTAAAGCTATTCCATTGTGCTATTGTGTTACCAGTAAGTATTTTTAGATATTTGTAATTAATTCCCATTTCTGACCTATTGCTGCCAATATTATTCTTACTAAAAATGAAATAGCTGGAATATGACTTTTGTCATATGACATGTCGGCCATCTTGCAGGTTTACTGGCTGAATCGACTTTAGTAGGGCATCTGATTTTCACTGTGTAGGTCGCTGATTTTTCCCCACAGCTTTATATCCAAGGGTTCTATTTACGCTTATAATATTAAGGTGTATCGCGCAGCTGTTCTTCAGCGGGATTAAGGACAACATTAGCAATTTAAGCGTGACAAATGACACCCACTTCTTATTCTTGAAATGGATTTTTAAGCGCAAGATCTACTATAATATTGCAAACCTATTTAGAATAGATTTTAGTGGCAATGAGTTGTCAGCAATTTTATGCAGTGTTTATATGCACTTTAACTCTTAAATCTATATTACAACAAAAAAAACTTCATTGTCTTACGGAATGATAACATTTTTTAAACCAAAACCAAATACATTGTTTATACTGTTCGTCTTACCTTGATGTGAGTCATGCGATGGTAGTAGAGGTTACTCGACGCAGTGAACCTCTTCAGACAGACAGGACACTGATGTGGCTTCTCGCCGCTGTGAATTCTTCGATGTGTGTTGAGTGACGATGAGGTGCTGAATCCTTTACCGCAAACCATACATACGTGGGGTTTTTCTCCTGAAATTTAGATAATTACAAAATATGTTAAAATGCATTTTTATGTAACCATAAAACTTCTATATTAACATATTATCGCTTTCTGCGATATGTTATACATCTCTTTCGCACGAAATCACGACAACCCCTAATCGCCTCTTAAAAATTTTCGTCTATATAAGCGCCTTCGTGAAAATAATGTTGTCGTGTCTGTTGTCGTCGTCGTCTCTTTTGACATTTTCACATTTGCGATTGTTTTTTCAGAAACGGTTGGAGTGAGACGAATGAAACTTGATTTTAGAGAGGAATAATGGGGGTACGTTGTGTGAAAATTTCGAATATACAGGGTACCAGTAAAAAGTTTTTAAACGTCAAAGTCGAAAAATATTGTTTTTTTGTTGTTGCTCGATACAGGTCGAAAAAATTATTTTAATCTTTTTAAACTATTTCGACGTGTAGACGACGTTAGGCTACAGAACACTGTTGTTTGCGAACGCGATCGGGATTTGGGAAGTCAATTTTTTGATTCTTTTAAAATCAATATAGGGTCATGTTGGATCGTTAATAAATCGAATTGGGTGTGTCCGACCAACTTTTCGTTTGGATATTCGTTAAGGCCATCTGAAATACTACTTTTTTTAAATATATTGTTCTATACCTAACGGTAATAGAAATGATCAAAAATTGTAAAGAAGTGAAATAAACTATTTTTGACCAGATTTTTTTGCGGTTTTTATTTATTTTCGTACGGAAAACAACTTTTGATTAAAATGTTATACAGGGTGGTCCTTAAGTACATCAAGAAAATCTTGGATATGATTCGTGGCATCAATATAAGTTGAAAAGTTCATATGGACCTATGCCCTAAAATACTTACCCTCTAAGATACAGGGTGTTAAAATATTTTCCATTTTCCTTTAAAACTACAATTTTTTTCAAAAACATAGTAGAGACAACTTTTGTTCCGCTTATATCAGTAATGCATAAAAATGCATCAGACTTTAAAAACAACAGTGGCGTATCACATATTTTCACAAAAAAAATATTGATGGTATCTTCATGCACGCCACTGGTGGAAGTAGGCAAACCCTTTTTTAACCAAAAAGTGCAGTTTAATACAAAATCAATCGACATCAATTTTTAATACCGTATCTTCAAGGAGTTTCGAAATTTTAAAAAAACAATTATTTTTTAAAAATATTTTAACACCCTGTATCTTAGAGGGTAAGCATTTTAGGGCATAAGTCCATATAAACTTTTCAACTTAAATTGATGCCAGGAATCATATCCTAGATTTTCTTGATGTACTACAATAAAAAGTAATTTTTTCGTTTCTTTATCTTTAATACGAATAAATCGGGAATCTTTTGAATTTTGATTTGACATTTTTGTCGCTCCGCATTGGTTCACTAAATTACATCTCTAAATGTTTGTATTGAACTTTCTGAAATTTTTAATTTATAATATTTAATTTAACATTTTCACCAATTTATCAGCTATCAATGTAAGAATAGTTTCTTCCTTATGTTTAAATTGATTGAATACGTATTTTTATAGGACAAACTTGGAAAGTATATCCCACATTGCACACCTTTGCTGTACGACTTTAAAGAGCCGGTGCTGACAGGTCTAATGTCAATATCAATGTCATAATATTAAATATCATATATTTCAGTAACGAAAAATCGTAGCAAATCGAGCGAGACGGCATTGGAAATAGGACGTCGAGCACTATACGATGCCGTCTCCGACAACTACTTATCTATACGAGAAAAGGGAAATTTTGCACCATTTCTTTTTATTTTCTAGTTTTGGTCAGTTGTTATAATGACAATTTGGCGATATGTTTCCCCTTCACGTTCCGCAGGAATGTGAGGCAAAAAAAAGCAATAGTAAAAATAAAAAACAAGAAAATAAAAAAAAAATTTTATACAAATTTTTAGTACTAATATTAGATGCACCCTCGGCTGATGATTAGCGATATGTACCCAGTCTAGTTAATATATTTAAACTGCCTCCGTCGACGTTGAAACTGGTTCGATAATAAATGCCAATTTATATTTCCTAGTTTGTCTTTGACATCTTATCGTCTATTTCCTTACCTGTATGCGTCCTCATATGCCTTTTCAATAACGACGGCCTATCGAAAGCTTTACTACACACTCCGCAGGGAAGCAAAGTCCGCTCCCTCGGTCGCGCCCTTGGTGTGGGTACCGTCGTCTCTGGGAGATCACCCTGTGAAGATGCTGCGGAAGAATCACCCGAAACCGACTTTCTTTCATCTTGTTCCGAAGGGGGAGAACTTGAGAGGGCTCTTGACAGGAGGGACATTGAGAGATCAAGAGGGGAATCTGAAACAAATAATAAATGTCGATTTAAGCAACGTATGTTTTAACTTCATTACACCATAAAAACAAGAAGTAAAAAGTTAAATTTTATCAATTATCATAAGTTGTTACAGAACACAATAATGATCTGTACTATTATCCGTAACATATTACTGTATACCTATGTATTTCTCCTAATATAATGAAAAGTTTAAATGTTTTACACATAGAACATACACTGCAGAATACCATTTTTTTCTCTGTGACATGTATACAGAACCATTTAATCTTTTCATTTACAGATGCTACAACACACAAAGAAATTTTAGGACACCTACCCTTCATCCACCTAAATGATTTTTCTCCCACATTAAAAACATATTTCCTTTCACTTCCTAGTTCTTAAGTTATATTGTTTATTTTAGGTAATTGGTAAGTAGTATTATATCTACCTAACCTTAATTGAGCTTTTCCTCTATGAACAATTTTTCTTTTACTTAATTTTAAATTTTACCGCCATACTACCTGTCAGTAGATCTGTCAATCAACTTATCTCTCTTACACTTTTGCCCCAGCACGTGGACGTGAATAACCTTTTGACTTTTACTTAAAAAAATGTGCAACTTTTTAATTGTTTTTCTTGGTTTTAAATTAACCTCTCGCTGGGTTACTGAGGTTTAATCCTCAGTACCCCAAAAACTCTTTCTAGAACGTAATCTTGTAAGTACTTACCTTTTTTATTAAAAAAAAATATTTCTAAAGTATTTCAAAAACTTTTGTACTCCTTCACTCTTTGATTTTAATTTCAATTTCTATTTTTTACAGATTGTGATTCCTTCAATTTTATCCTCATAATGTCATACAGATATGCCTATGTTTAGAAAGTTTTTTTAAAAGTTTTTAGATAATCTTCGACACCTTCTTAGAAAGGGGTTCTTCTTCCCCAGTTATTTGGTTGGCTTAGACCCCCATTAATAACTTTTTCACATACTCAGTATTTTTTAACCTCTATCATTTTTCTTCATATCATGTCTCTTCTACACTTCAATTTTTTAAGTCCATAAAAGCTCCATTAAGGTTCTAATTTTCTCTTTTGCTAACACCATCAGCATAAAATAAATTTTGCTGTCTCCTGATGATGAACGTTTCTACGTTCGAAACATGTAGTGACCCTTGAATAATTTTTTATTCTATTAAATTTTGTGGAGGAAGACTTTTAGTTTTTTCTTTCTTTCCCATACTTTAACTCCACTTTAAGTATGGACTATTTCTTCAAATTAAATTTTTTACTTTTGGTCTCTTATTGGTTGTCTAATTAGTACACTGTGTCAACAAATAAAATGTTAAATACAGAAGTTTAGTTAAAATACATCCTTGTTGACTCTCTTCGAGTTCTTAACAATATGTAGGGCTAGATAAAATTAACTTTAAAAGTTGTAAAGGAATTTAGTGAAACATTTTATCTAGCCCCTCCTCCATAACATATAAGTAGATAATAGTTAAATCTAAAAGTAAAGAATGGATTTATGCCATTATTTTTATTTTTGCCCCAATAACTATCTTATCAATTCGATATTTTTTTAATGCGTTTATATTGACGAGGCACAACAACTTCAATAATAGAACTCCCGTTATCAATTAAAGCCAATCAAAATGCTAACTTGTGCAAAACGCCCAATAAATCTGTCAAGGCGACCAATCAAATTATCCTTTGTTCTTTTAAGCTCTCAGCAATTGTCCGACTGTCGACTGTTTTTGTGTTTTAAATGGTTCGTTATTTATGGTCTAGCGACTCCTTGGGATTTTTAAATAGAATCATTACCATGTAACACAGAAGATATTATTGGATGAGCTCTGCGTCATTTTATTGTTGTTTTTAGTTAAATAACGTACATACACAATGATTTTTGCTTTTAAAAATAGTTGTGATATAACCGACACAATCTTCGAGCCCCTGAAACAGTTATAGGGAGTAGGACGTCTGCTAATATTGGTTGGTTGATTAGTTAAAGGCAGGGGTCAGGTGTGTGGCTCAAGTTTCTTCTCTTCTGGCTTATTATGCAGCCCAGTTCTGTTAGAACATGTTTGCCCCCTTCACCGCAAACCCTGCATTCAATGGGTCCATTATACAGTGTGTAAATAATGTATGGAATAAATTCAATTACAATTCAGGTAAGACGGTTTGAGAAAAACGCTGAAACACGTCAACTAACTTATAAAAATGCGCTTTCTTTGACCCTTACAACATTTATACGGGGTGTCGCGTTTAGAAGATATGATTGTATGGATGTTTTTTTTCTAAATGGAATGCCCTGTATATTACTTCAAATTTCGATTCCTCGAAAGAAGCCGCTTTCAAAAACCTAACACACATAAGGTCCAAAATTTGTTGTTTAGAAACCAGAGCAACTAGAAGAAAAATCATCAATTTATATTTATTAATAAATTTATAATTAATATCGTCTTTTTAGTCAGGTTACCTGTTTGTTTACTTTCCAGGTATAAACTTATTGTGATGCTTTGACAGTGACATTTCTTTTCCTGTTCTGTTTAAAGTTCATAGAATTAAAAGAAAATGTGTTACAAAGAATTGAAATACTCATGATGATTGGGTATGGTGATAGAGTTCGGATACAACATGAAGTATGTACGTTGTTTAATGGTAAATGTCCAGAAAGGCCCATAACTCAATCAGTTGTGAGCAAAATAGAAATAAAGTTTCGAGAAACTGAATCTGCAGAAGATCGACCAAAAGCAGGACGCCCAGCGCTTGACGAGGAAACCAAATTAAATATTTTATTAACCTTCGAAGAAAATCCTCATAATAGCACACGTCACGTTGGTCTTGAACAAGAAACCTCTTTTAGGTCAGTGCATAATTTACTGAGGATAGAAAAATGGCACCCTTTTAAAGTAAATCTTGTTCAAGAGTTGTCGGATGACGATTCTGATAGAAGAATGGAATTGTGTCAAAAATTAATGGACATGTGCAATGGTAACCTATTTTTGATCAAAAATTTAATATTTTCGGATAAGCCTACTTTTAAATTAAACGGTAAGGTAAACAAACAAAATTGCAGATACTAGGCAAAAGAAAATCCTAGGTGGATGCGAGAGCATCATACACAATATCCACATAAATTAAATGTGTGGGCGGGTATTGTAAGAAATACAATTTTTGGACCATATTTTTTTGACGGTAACGTAAATGCGCAGAAATATCTTCAGTTTTTGCAAGAATTTCCTGTACCTAAATTGGTTAATTTATTTCCAAGTAGAAATGAACCTGGGGTTCACTGTGAAAATTTATGGTATCAACAAGATGGCGCAAGTCCACATTATGCGGTAAGTTTTTCCCAACAAGTGGATTGGACGGCGTGGTACCATTGAATGGCCACCCAGGTCCCCGGATCTTACTCCCATGGACTATTTTCTGTGGGGTCATTTGAAAAATGTTGTATACAGAAGTAGACCGGATAGTATTGATAATTTAAAAAGTAGGATAAAAATCGTATATGCCAAAATAAGTGAAGAGGCTATAAGTAATGTGCGATGAAAATTTATTCATCGATTAGGATATTGTCAGGCGCAAGAGGGAAGACAATTTCAACATCTAATAAATTAGTTGTTTGGTTTAACTTTTGTTAGATTTCATGAAAATAAATTCATGATTTTTCTTCTAGTTGCTCTGGTTTCTAAACAACGCATTTTGGACCTTATGTGTGTTAGGTTTTTCAAAGCGGCTTCTTTCGAGGAATCGAAATTTGAAGTAATATACAGGGCATTCCATTTAAAAAAAACATCCATACAATCATATCTTCTAAACGCGACACCCCGTATAAATGTTATAAGGGTCAAAGAAAGCGCATTTTTATAAGTTAGTAGACGTGTTTCAGCGTTTTTCTCAAACCGTCCTACCTGAATTGTAATTGAATTTATTCCATACATTATTTACACACTATAGATTCCCATTCGTTGAAGGTGTTTTCTTAAGTGACAATGGCAAGCTAGTCACTTGTTTTAACTGGGTACCTACGCTTCAAGAGTAGCATTTCAGTCGATAGTTTCTTTGAGGGTTTACCAATAACGGCCCGTGCGTAACGTTGACTAGGTATACCGTTCCATCGAGGTAAATGTTACTGTTATTGCTTGCTAATGTTACTAGAAGTAATAATTTCTTTCCTGCGTTTTTTCGAAGTTATGGAAAGGGTAAATAATAATAGGGAATTCTCGCACAATAATTGTTTTACAGATGAATCCATCTTCGCATTAAACAATGAATCAAATGTTGAAATTTGTGGTATTGAAGTATTGTTGTTGTAACCAGTTTTTGTGTTGTAAAATAAACTTTCACAAAGGGTATATAATAATAGCTTTAATAGATGCTAATTAAAATAATTATTATTCTATAGTAAATTGTTATCATAAAAATTATACCCACTTCAAATGAGCTAATATAATTTACACCATGAAATTAAATTATGAATTTAAAGAATATGCATACCTACATAAAAAGGTTAGCATAAAAGAAGTTGTATAACGGTCCAATTTCATCACGTATTAATACAACGGAAACTAGACAACTTATTTACCTAGCCATAATACAAACAACTAGCTGCGGTTTGCCCAGTAACGATTTATTAGTAGCAATCTTAATTTTGACTGTGTCAAGTTTGAAAGTGAAAACATGGATTCTCGAGGATGGTCGTTTAGAAAAATCTATTACGGTTAGACTAAGCAACGACACAGGATCTGTACCTACTGACCGAGTGGACTGAATGCCGCTCCATAGAGCAGTCAATAGCAGATGGCTCAAGGATGGAGACAAGCTAAGGACTTTATAACCTGGTCAAATATGACTAGGCTAGAGTGGATCCTTAACAGAAGCCGATGTGTCCTGAATCCATTATTATAGATTCTAAAGGGACACTGCAAGCTGAGGAAGCATCTACCTCTGATAGGCGTCAAAAAAGATCCAATCTGCGCTAGATGTTTGGAGGAGAATGTGACTCCGCTACACGTTTTTAGTGCCTGTGGGGTCGTGGGGAGACCCAGGCATCACCTGCTAGGATCGGCGTTTCTCCAAAGGGAATAAATTACTATAGCCTGGCCTAGAGCGATATACTTGTCTTCATAAGAAGGGTGAACGTTTCGGCGAGGGCCAAAGTAGTGGTTAGAGGGATTACGGGAAGACTCTGGGGTGAGCAAAAAGATTCGTGTTGGTCTACTTGCTATATTTTTTAAACTCCTATCATCTACTACAAAACCCAGCATGTTGAGTAGTTTAACTGTTTTACAATTCTACGTCATAAATAAAGCATGAGTAAAGTTTCAGCAAGGGGATTTCACAGATTTTTGACTGTAGAACAAAAACGCCTTGGTCAATAATTATTTTTAAACCATTTGGAATCTTTGGAGACCGATCCTGATCTGCTCTGTGAGACAGCAATAGGAGATGAGACTAGAGTTCGTTACTGAGGTTCATTAGGGTTTTCTCTCCAAAAAAAGGGAGAATGATTGGAAAATTAAATGATAAAAAAAATTGTGAAGAAGACAACTTTTCTAATAAGACCGTGTTTTATATTCACTTAATAATAGAAATAAGTTATTAATAAAAATACCTACTTCTATACACTAAACGAACAATTTGGTTGGGGCAAAGAATAATGTATTGTGATGATCAATGAACATAAAAATTGATATTTTTCTTAGGAGTCAAATAACGTAATATCATAATTCTTACCTTCTAAAATTGAATCCATTGTCTGCCTATACAAGCTAGCTCTCATTCTAACAAAAAACAATTCTTCAGGTCGCTCAGGCAGGTAATATACTGACAGTTCAGTATCAGGAGGTATAGGTTTGACAGCTTCATAGACAGGTTCCCCTCTAACTTTAGTTGCAACGAAATTTACAGATGGGTTGAATGCTGTCGCCACCCTTACGAATCTGACCCAGTTACAGTGCCGGACTTTGTGTCCATTGTTTGAGGATATTTCGTCGTAACAGCCGAATCTGTGTCGAATCTGAAAATAAAATTTTAAATTATATATAACGGTATTAATTTGTTAATAATATTAACTTCATGTAAAAAATGGTAGCAATTTTAAGAAATTTATTTGCGACTAAATTGTGACAATAGAAAAACTTAAAATTTATATATTATTATAATATACATTGACAAAATGACTAATGAACAAAGAAGTCTAGCATGACCTCAATATTCATATGAAAAGGGACATTTTCGTTGATTTGAAGAGTTTAATTCAATATGAAGAAAGGAGAATAAGATATAAATATCATAATGCTATTAAGATAAACACAATTTAAAGTTTGAAGATTTATACAAATAATAAGAAAAGTAACAATGAATTAGGTATAATAGTTCTAATTTATAGAAAGTTCTGGAACATGTTCAATGGTGTCTACTTTGAAATTGAATTATCGGCAGGGCTCGGTAGAAAATACTTATCAAGCGAATTTTCTACCAGGCCGTTAGTTTTTCTCAACTGAAATTTATAAAAACTATATAAGCTAAGTAAACGCATTCGAATCTACGAAAACTCCCTCCATATTCTCCCCATGTCTTTAATATGGAGTGCCCAGACATCCCATAACGCAAAAACCTATTTGCAATCTCCTTTTTTGACGCTTTCAATTTATAACCGGCCCGTTTTTAATATTTTAATAATAATCGCATGCAGCAGCCGCGCCGTATCGCGTCATATATCTGAAGAGATAGAGGCATGCAATTCGTAAATACATTGGCGGAGATAAAAGTAAGTCAATAAGTTTTATACAATAAAACAACTTCAAAGTAAGGCCATTGACTTTCATCCAAGAACATGGTGACTTTGGTATGTATAAAAGAAATATTTTGAAATAATATTATATTAAACTGAGAAATGACTTTAGTCTAAGGTAAAAATATTTACGGTTCTCCAGTTTATTTTTCTAAAATATTTGTTATCTTAAAATGCTTGTGTCATTAGAACTCTTGCTGTAATCAGCTGTCTTAGCCTCATTTAGGACCGTTGATGTATTTTATAATGCGCGGAGCAGACGATAGCAACGATCATCTTTAAATTTTTGGCTAAACTGTTCTTTGCTTGTTTACCGTCGCAACAAAGAAGGTATTTTAGTTTTAGTGTACCGATTTTCCAAATAAGGTAAGAGCTATATTTTTAAGAGTTTCTATTAAGTACGTACTCGTACTGAATCATTAAATTATAATTATCGCAATCAATACACGGTTTTCTACGATTTGATTAAAGCAAAATTATTTTCTCCGCAAATACTTAACGATGTTCTATCACATTCATAACTTATTTGAAGAAAATAATAAGTTTTCTCAAATCTTCTCCGCAAAATCCTCAGGGTCCCGAGAAAAATAAAGAAATTCCCTTGGATCTTTAAATTTATGGACTCTTTAGGGGTAAAATGTTAGTCAATTCGTGGTATTTACCCACATTTATCGAATTGATTTTTACTCTCGAAATAATTATAAGAATTACGGCTAGTAAACGACTAATTCATTAGAAAATCGATATGAAATTTGGTAGCCTCCTTTAATCGACTAATGCAAGTTCAAATAAATTTTTTCCTAAATGGTGACACTTCCGAAAATATCAAAAATCGACGACATCTTGTTTTTTTTAATGAATATACCCCCTATGGATTTTATATTTAGATTCTGCATTGAATTGTGAGTACAGAAGTCCCCACTTGTCATTATTTACCTGTCATCGTTTTTAACATATTTATGACACATTCTTTAAAAAAAAATGGTTACAGGAGTCCATCAAGAAATTGGTAACTCCTGTTCCAATGGAAAAAAAAAGGAAATTTTTAATTTAATTTCTAAAGATTAGGCCGCCGTTTTCAACCTTACTGACACTCTTCTTATGTTTCATGCTTCTACTGGAATTTTTCAAAGCTGATAAAATATGTGTATGAAACAAGAGTCAAAGACTTGACTTTTTGAAATGATTTACCATTTTCGACATGAAAATCAATGGAAATTGAGTTTTAAGGTCACTTTTAAAAAATGCTATTAAATTAAAAACGACTAAAGATTACACAATAAAGACACCTTAAAATTCAATTTCATATTAATTAAAAAAGATAGATGTTATTTGAACAATTAAGTTGTTTACATTAATTTGTGGTTTATCAACTTTAAAAAAATTACAGCGGATGCATGAAATATTACCAAAGCTAATATTCGAATGGAATTAACAAAATATTTTTTTTATTTCTATTGGAACAGGGGTTATGTATTTTTAATGGATCCATACAACCATGAATTTTGTCAAAAAATGTAACATAATATGTAAAAAACGATAACACATAAGTAAAGGCAGGTGGGGCTTTGTGAATTCACAATTCAATACAGGATCTGTATATGTATGAATAATAAGGATATAAATATTTAAGATTTTTTCTGTTTATTCATTATTTAAACCAAATTTTCGTAAAAAAATTTTAAGAAGCAGCCAAACTGTACCGTAGCGGTACGCCACTGGTAACAAATTCTTATAACGTAACCCTGGCGAGCACCTTGTTGCACTCTTATAACAAATAATTTGCTTAATCGATTTGCTACTGAATAATGCATCTTTCGATCGGCCCGTATCGGCACGAAGATCGCCCTAAAAGGAAAACATTTCCTGCTGTTGCAAAAATCCAAAGCAGCAGAAATAATGATATAGTGGCGAGCTGTCTGCAATATCGTTATTACCCAGTAGCTTATTTCAAGTTCGATTTCCTATAATTACGAAACTATCTGTCCTCGCGTATCTGATTATAAGACCCATATCTAATCAAGCAAATATCACTAGTTATCAGCAAATCCTGCTCTAGGTTGCGCTCATTCCATATTATTTGCAGGTTCCATTAACTACTGCTGTTGGATTTATCGCTAGCTGATTTGAATACAATTTAATTTGCGTCTGCCTTCATAGACTGAGAAGTGCCTGCAAAAGCTATAAAAGTATTTTTTCACACATAGGAAACTAAGAAAGAATTCGAATTTCAGATTTTGTATATCAAACCAATTTAAAAAATAGGATGTAAAATTTTTAAATCTGATTATAATATTAGTACCTAAAAGTAATAGAGGAAGTATTTATTGACGTACCTATTACGCACAACCCATCATTAGTATTGGACTTTATAATTTATGGACGAATTTCATTAGTAAACCATGTTGAACAATAGATAATCATATTATGCAATGTTAAACGACAAGAACAATATCACACTAGAAGCTATTTAAATTTACAATATATAAAACCAGATTACACCCTCAATAAAACTTGATAATTACTGTGAGTATTCAGAGCCATAATGGCTATAAACCATTCAATGGTAGCATTAATTCCTACTTCTGTTGGCTAAATTACCGTGATATTATCACTATACAACGGTCTAGCAATTTTCGTTGCCTTACATTAGAAAAGAGCGTTGCTGTCACCTATAGTATTAAATAGTTGCATAAAAAGTATGTGAATCCTTATAATAAATAGAATTTGTTTTTCTCACTGCAGGGGAACAGGCGAACCTTAAGCTTGTTCTTGGATCCTAGCTTCTCCCCGCAATTCCAGCGAAAAGTCGCTTGCAAGTCTATTCGATATTATCCTGTACCACAGGTTTTTTGAAAAATGCTTGGACACAGTATTAACATGTTAAGTTGTGGTATTTTTTAAAAATATTGCTACAGCGTGTCCCAAATTAGGGATTATATGACAATATCGATAATTTTTTTAAATGGCAAGCCTAGTTTTTTGTTGACTATTTTTGAAGTGCATATTAAGTTAAACTATATTTATAAGGTATTAAGCAAACAAAAAGTTATTTTATTTGAAAAATAAAAATCTTTTATCCATCTTTAATAATTTTTCGTCAATTAATGCTCAAAATGTTGTCCGTTCCGTATTTGGCAATATTTTAAACACAAGTAGAACTTGTTTTGAACATTTCTAATTACTTTTAACCTACACTCATGTCTTATTCGTGCTTTGAACTCCTCAACAATTGCCGGTTTTGTACTAGGAATAAAAATTTACTTATGTATAAATTAATAGGCACTTTAAAAATAGTCAATAAAAAACTTTCCATATTTAAAAAATTATTGATATCGTCATATCTCTAACTTGGGAGACAGTGTAGCAATATTTTTTTTTATAAAAAATTCCACTACTTAAAATGTAAAAACCCGTGCCCAAGCATTTTTCCTAAAAACAAAGTGTATTGGATTTACCGAATTTATTCCAAGTTACAAACTCACACAGTAAAGAAAGTGCAGGACAGGCGCGGCTTGTCCATAAGGTCATTTGGTCCCCACCACCTAATTAATTAATTTTTCAAACAAATATGCTGATGCATTTGCATAAACACTTTTGTTTCATTAGATCATTAGGTATGCCGATGCCAAATAGCCCGTATGCAGTTAACCCTTTATGTGGTTCGTTTATGTTTGTGTTTTTGACTTGTACTTGTGACTTGAATTAAAGAACAATGACCTTAACAGTCCAAGAAATATTACAGCTTAAAATAAGCGATGCACTAGGGGCTAGACCCAATACCCAGTAAGTACTCCTAGTTAAACCCATGAAATAGTTATACCGTGCGAGCAAAAAGTATTTGCATCAAAGAGGGCTTGGATTAAAAAACGTAGGGCTTGGTTTAGATCATAATGATATAGGGACGATATATCTAACCAAATCTAAATTTTGTCAAATTCATATTATGACATGATATGCCAAACTAATGAGTAATAAAATAAGTAGACAAATACAAATTTATTTTTGTTCTTTACAAAATTAATACAGTAAGACTATACAGAAAGAAAAAGAAAAATAATTACATAAATTTTGGGTGAACCATTGAGAGTAATTCCTGCGTCTTTCAAATCTGCGGCTTGTATTTTTTGGAATACTTGCACTTTATAAGGAAATAAATTTAGCTGCTTCTTAAGAATAGTCCTGCATGTTTCATAAGACCTTCCCACTTCTTGGGACAGGCGTCTTATACAATTTGCTGGCGTATTTTGCATTATTTCACGAACGTTTGCAACAAGTTCTTCTGTTCTTACAGATGGTCTTCCTGCTCCTTTTTTGTGTTGTATATTGTGTAAATTAGCGATGAATCAAATTACTTGTAACGACTCTCAAAGATGACGGAATAACTGATTGATTGTTAATTCAGGTAGTTACTGACACCCAACAGGTATTAAGCTCCACGGCTAAGCATTACGTCCTTAGATGCAAGGCCCTCTTTGATGCAAATAATTTTTGCTTGCACCGTAATAATTAAACCTGCTCTTAGCCTTAACATTAACATAATAATTATAGGTCAATAGGCGTTTAGGTAAACGGGCCAAAATAATCCTATGTCAACTCATGGCCCTCTAGAATGATTAGAAGTAAAGTAAGGCAGATATCCGGTTACTCCAAAATAATAATGATAATTTTTAATTGTTCAAATGAAGCGGTAAACTCTTTTTTTCCATCTTCAATACATACATAAGTAATTAAAAAATTCGCAAAGATAAAATATAACTATTAGGACCAGAATAAACGCTGCTACCAAGCCCAGAGATACGATCAAGCAATATGCATAACTAATCGTTATATCGTATCTTTTTGCGTCACGCCGGTAAAGGATTATAATTTTGCATGCATGCTTACACCGCTATTTTCGCCTTTTTTCCCTAGCGAGAGCTAAAGCTTTGAAATAACCGCTATTTACCACATTCTTGGCTAAAGTGTATTTACATAGTGGAACACTCTATAATTTATCGTAATTTTAGGTGCAAAAATTGGCTTTGCTACTGGTGTAATACGAAATATGCAGTCAAGCCTAAAATTTCTCTGAGATTGATAACTTTGTTTTATAAAAGTTCATCGTATTTATAGTATAGACCTTTGCGTAATTAGGGGGGGAGGGGGCAGATGGTCCGTGCCCACCCTAGACTGTCTAGTGTCTTTGTTCTACTAAGGTTTTATAAAAATACTAGCGTGTATACCCGGCATGCGTTGCAACCCGCTGGTATACAAACCCGAACAAACCCGATATATTAGTACCCGGCATGCCACTTTCTGAAATTGCACCCGTGCGAAGCCGGGGCGGGTCACTAGTTATACATAAAAACCTTCCCCTTGAATCACTCTATCTATTGAAAAAAAACCGCTTCAAAATCCGTTGCGTAGTTTTAAAGATTTACGCACATTAGGGGACAGACGGGCGACAGCGACTTTGTTTTATACTATGTTAAGATTAAGAAGTAAACTTTCTAAAAATTGGAATTCCCCAAAATTAATTAGGATCTGTTACAAATTCGTGTGAGTACATGAGGTTCTCTAAACAGGTAAGCGGAACGAAATTGTGGAAAATTTGCCTATTTTGGGGGTTACTAATTTGGTGAAAAAATATTGTAAATATTCCAAATACCCACTGAGAAAATACAGAAATTTCCATTTATGGAAGAAGGATGCAATAAAATTATAACACAAACTGCTTTCACCGTGTCAGCACGGATTCACTAAAAATCTCAGTACCGAAACAGCCCTCTCTTCTTATGTCAAGTTTATTGTGGATAACCTGGATCAGGGCTTGTTTGTGGATTTTTCGCAGGCTTTTGATTGTGTTAACCATGCTCTATTATTAGAGAAAATGCATCGTTATGGTATTAGGGGTGTTCCCCTTAATCTAATAAAATCTTACATGAATAACCGGTACCAATTTGTAAAGGTTAATGAGGCTAAAGTAGCCACTAAGCTGATTTCACGGGGTGTTCCCCAAGGAGCAAACTTGGGACCTTTTTTCTATATTGCATATGCGAATGATTTAAGTCCTTATATCACCACAGAAAAAGTTAAAGATGTCTGCTATGCAGACGATACTAACATCCTAATAATTGCAGACCATCGGTCGATACTGAGAGATGAATGTGAGAATATTTACAGTCAAGTACAGCTGTGGACTGATAAGAATTTCTTTTAAAACCGACCAGAAAATTTACACTTTCTGGACAATTTTTCGTCTAGAAAATAACGTTTTTCCGATCGCAAGACCGGAAAAGTGACATTAGAGACCGGAAAAATCTTTTCCGGACGTTAATGTCACTTCTCCGGTCTCTAATGTCACTGTCACCCTGTTTTTTGTTTTTCCAATCGCTTTTTGATAATACAAGATACCTTGATTGTTGATTGACAGTTCGTTGATTTTTAATTTTGTTCTTTATGTCAAACTTGTTTCGCGTAGATTATAAAATATATCGAACCGAAAATTAGTGTTTTCCGGTCTTGTAACGTAAATTACTATTCTAAAAATCAATAAAGAAAAAACGGTATTGCTTTGCTTTACATTAGCAAGATGAAACACCGAAAGTGATTTTAAGTTGTTTGAGGGATATCTGGACGAATTTTGGTGTCAGGAATGTACGAAGATGTTAGGGGTGGGGATTGATTATACTCTTAATTCTGGATTCCATGTTGACAACTTATGCTCAAGATTACGCAGCACCTGCTATGGACTACACTTTTTGTCTGGGCAGTGTGGCTTGCCTACTCTTATGTCACTATGTTTTTCTAATTTTCATAGCCACCTTAGATACGGTATATTCTGCTGGGGTAATAGTAGTCAGATATTGTGTGCGCTTCAACGTCGGGAAACCTGTAAACTGGCTTTTAGGCAGAATAAAATTGTTACAGTTTTCGACATATATATATACTTGAAGTTTGCTCGTATGTTTATAGGGATAGGCACACGTTTGAGGGCTGCCGACTTAATCATAATTATAATAATAATAATAATAATAATAATAATAATAATAATAATAATAATAATAATAATAATAATAATAATAATAATAAAACTTTTATTTCCAAAAAGACATTACAATGTATGGAATCCGTCAAAAAAAAAGAACCTACTGTACCTACATACATAATTACATTAAGGGTATATTACACTATCAAAAACAAACAACAATAAAAAAATACAAATTTAATTACACTACTTTACCATGCCTGTGTCCAATATTCATTCATATCATAAAACTCATGATTTAGTAAAAAACTCTTTAGTTGTTTTTTAAACGCATTAAAATTGTTTACATTCTTAATGTTCTGAGGAAGTTTGTTGAAGAAAACTGGCCCTAAATTATGTGGCGAACATTTACTAACATTTAATCTACTCACTGTAGTTTGCAAATTTTCTCTACCACGGGTAGGGTATTGATATATATCACGATTTTAAAAAAAATTGGATTTATTCAAAAACACAAATTTACATAGTTCATAAATAAAAACTCCTGTAAGGGTAAGGATTCCCAATGTCGCAAAATGCGACCTACAAGTCGTACCGGGTGGAAAACCAAGAATACCCTTTAACACCCTTTTCTGCACTACAAAGACATTTCTTGATGCAGAAGAAACCCCCCAAAAACAAACCCCATAATGCAGATGTGATCCTACATAAGCATTATAAACAGAAATAAGTTCCCCAAGAGGAAGAACGGTTTTTAGATTTCTGATCCTATAACAAAGACCACTCAGCCTACAACACAACAAAGAACAATGTTCCTTCCAATTAAGATTCTGATCAATTGTTAGGCCCAAAAACCTTGAAAAATCTGAGCGGACAATACCCTCGTTACAAACCCTTATATCAAGGTCAATATTAAGATTTCGTCTACTCCGAGCAGTATGAAACCTTATGTAAGTCGTTTTTGAACTATTAAGATACAAGGAGTTCTTATTAAACCATTCCAAAAGCAATTTCATATCAAAATTGCATACATTTTCGAGTTCTTCATGGTTTGAGCATGAAACTATAAATGAAGAGTCGTCCGCAAACAGTGCCACCGCCCATTCAGGATGTATATTCATTAAAAGACCATCGATGTAACTGATTAACAATATTGGTCACAACACAGATCCCTGTGGGACTCCTAGATCAACGCCAGTCATGCATGATGCAAACAACTTTCTTCCTGTAATCGGATCGACATGTGATATAGGAAAAATACTGCCTTCTGCTCACCAAAAAACTCCTCAACCACTGAAGAGAGGCTCCCCTTACGCCATACGCTTCCATTTTGCTCAACAACAACTGATGGTTTACACAGTCGAATGCTCTACTGAGGTCGCAAAACACTCCAGCAGGACACTCTCCATGCTCCATATGCTCAATCATTCGCTCATAAAAATGTTGGATTGCATTCATAGTCGAGCGCCCCTGACGAAAACCAAATTGATGCCGAGACAAAACGTTATACTTCTCCAGAAAAGGGTCCAATCTACTCAAATAGCAATACTCAAATATTTTTAAGAATACAGGAAAAGTGCCACAGGACGATAATTCTCGACTAGACTGTCATCTCCTTTTTTAAGAATAGGGACAATTTTATTTATTTTCAAGATTTCTGGAAATTGACCTTTTAATACTAGAGGTTAGTAAAGATTGATGCCACCACCTCATCGCACAGCTACTTACCAGAAGAGTTTTTATTTTAACCGTTTCAGATTTTATAATGTCCTAGATAATAGCATAAAAGTGGCTCCTAATATCAATGTTGTTAAGAGTAGACTTAAAAAGCTGCTGTTTCAAAAAAACTGTTATAGTCAAAGTGAATTTTTCTTGTAGTTACTTGATTTGTCTGACGTTTTTTCCAATTATTGTAGTGCCCTGTATTACCTTTCAATTGGAGAAATAAAGAATATTATTAATATTATTATTAATATTATTATTATTATTATTATTACTGGTAATGGTAATAATAAAAACCTATATAAAGTTGGAGCTTTTGCAGAATTTTTGTTATGGCGTCATATTGCAAAAACGGGAATTACGAGACTTTCGCGAGACAAGATTTTAAAAAATCTCGTCTCGAGACGAGAGTTTTTTAGAAAATGAGAGATTGCTCGTCACGTAAAAACACTAGATGACACTGTCAACTCGTTTATTTATACACTAGTCACAAATTTAACTGGTACTTGCAATAAATTGTGACATTATCAGCTGTTTTTATATTTATACCTAAGTACATATTACCTAATTTTAGTTCCATCCACGAGAGTATACATAAATCTCATTTATAAAAACCTTTCACATGCATTTTGATTAGGTACCCTTGAAAACTAATTATTATAAACAATTACCGAAACGGTTAAAAGTAAAACTTCGTTTTTTACATAGCCACTTGCAATTTTAAATCCAATGAATCGCCTATTCTCGCATAAAGAGAACATAAATTCGCGGCAAAAAAAGACGACAAAATAAAAGGCCTGGAATCAAAGAAAAAAGGCAAAGAATACGAAAAAATGCTAAAGAGCTGGTCTTTGCTGGTCTTTGAGGATAAACAGTAGCAATTGAAGATAAGCGCGTTAGCGGCAAGTTCAAAGAAAAACGCCGCCAACAATGGGGCCGCCAGCAGGGCCTTATTTGCCTGCCCGAAGCAGGAATCTTGTGGGATTGCTGCTTGAGAAGAGACAAAAGAAGTGATGCAAATAAATACATATTAGAGATATTAAATGATACACTGTGATAGAGATAAAATATTACATTGTTAAATAGGAGTGAGGAACTAAACTGAACTGAACTGATTATATTTTTATTATAAAAGTCGATTTGTGGGAAAAAACTTAAATGGCACTTTCTATTATGGACGCCTCATTATTGAGGTAGGTACAAGAAACTTTAGCTTGAATTGCAGGTTCGGTAAAAATGGTAGATTATTAAGTTTATTAAAAATATGATAATTCTATTATTTTGAAAATCTTGAGAATCGTTTTTATATTCTTAATATACCGTGCGAGCAAAAATTATGTGCATCAAAGAGGGCCTTGCATCTAAAGGAAGTAATGCTTAGTCGTAGAGCTTAATACCTGTTGGGTGTCAGTAACTACCTGAATGAACAATCAATCAGTTATTCCGTCATCTTTGACAGTCGTTACAAGTAATTTGATTCATCGCCAATTTTTCCAATTTCTTGAACAATTCACACAATGGGCTTTACGGAACAGCAAGTGTGTGACAATACAATCCGGGCTTGTGCATGGACGGATTTCACGAACATTTTCCTAACAGTGCTTTTATTGTTGGGGATTTTTATCATTGCCTGAAAAGAACCGTCGCTGTGTTTAGGGTGTATACAACATAAAGAAGGAGCAGGAAAGCCATCTGTAAGAACAGAAGAACTTGTTGCAAACGTTCGTGAAATAATGCAAAATACGCCAACACATTATTGTATAAGACGCCTGTCCCAAGAAGTGGGAAGATCTTATGGAACATGCAGGACTATTCTTAAGAAGAAGCTAAATTTATTTCCTTTTAAAGTGCTAGTGTTCCAAGAAATACAAGCTGCAGATTTTGAAAGACGCAGGAATTACTCTCCCCGGTTTACCCAAAATTTATTGGAAAAAAAAGATTTTTAGACCTGACATTTTTTTTTCGGATGAAGCTTGGTTCCACCTCTCCGGTTATTTGAATTCTCAGAATACACGCGTGTGGAGTAGTGAAAATCCCCATTTTTTTGTAGAGTCCACATTGCACCCTCATAAAATTGGTGTCTGGTTAGCTGTTTCCCGAAGAATAATTGTTGGTCCTTTTTTTTTTGCATGACACAGTTACAGCACAGCGGTATAGAGACAATATTTCGAATCCATTTGTGGAGCAATTACTTGACGACGAACTACGTTTTGGATATTTTCAACAGGACGGTGCAACCGCCCATACAGCCGCCGAAACTATTAACAACTTACTCAATTTTTTCGACGACAGATTGATCAGTTTTCGATCAGACATTGAATTCCCACCTAGATCACCTTGTTTAACGCTTATGGATTACTTCGTTTTTCCTCATTTAAAGAACACTATTTTTAAAACACCAGTTGCAAATTTAGAACAATTACAAGAAAGGATTATCCAAGAATGTGGTAACATTTCTCCATGCAGAGATGTTGGTCAACACTTTCGAAAATATGAAGAGAAGTGTCAATTTATGCTTGGAGCATGGCGGTGGCCAATTTCAGCAATTTATGTAATTATTTTTCTTTCTGTATATTCTTACTTTGTTAATTTTGTAAACAACAAAAATAAATTTGTATTTGTCTACTTATTTTATTACTCATTAGTTTGGCATAGCATGTCATAATATGAATTTGACAAAATTTTAACCTAGATTTGGTTAGATATATCGTCCCCATATCATTGTGATTTAAACCAAGCCCTACGTTTTTTAATCCAAGCCCTCTTTGATGCAAATAATTTTTGCTCGCGCTGTACTATAAAGATTTTTGGGGAAAATCCTGCTTTATGTTTGGCCACTACAAATACTCCCTCTGACGGTCAACCTAGAAACTTAAAAATAATTTCCAGCAATTTATTTTAGTCACTTTTGTAATAAATTTTTTTTTACCCAAGCCGTACGGTAAACGATTTTCGAGATACAGCCTTTTTAGTTGTACTATATTTTTAAATATATTTTATTATTCCCGAGGGGTGTCTCACTGTGGCAGTAGGTGTACAAATGTTAAGGCAGGACTTGGCAGGACCGTGGCAGGACTGTAGAAGGACCTGGCAAGACCGTGGCAGGACTCTGGCAGGATCGAAGCAAGACGGGCAGTACCTTTCAGATCCAATCAGATTTCTCCGATAACTTTAGGAGTAGGGATAAATAGCGGGAAGCAAAAAAAATTTGTGTTTGCTTTTGTTTATTAATTGAAAGTGAAATGGAAGTGCGTGTAACAGACGTCGCAGTTTTTAAAGTTTTCGGCGCGCGTCGCCGCATAATATTCCTGTTTGAGTTCTGTTGTAAACACCGGTGAATCATAACAGTCGACTAGTCGAGTTTGCAGTCTCATTTATTATGTTCATGCAAGTTATTGATAAAACATATTGTTTATTTCTGAGTTTATTTCTTTGTTAAGAAAGAATATAAATATTTAGAAGTTGTGTATCCGTGGTAGGACAGTAACAGGACCGTGGCAGGACAAGCAGGACCCTGGCAGGACAAGCAGGACCGTGGCAGGACAAGGGCAAAAACGACAAGTCCTGCCAAATTTGGCAGTAGGTGTACAAATTTTGACTAGTGAGACACCCCTCGATTATTCCCTTTATAAATTTTTACAATATATTATTTTTTCATGACTAACTATCTATTTACTAAAAATAATTTGAAATTAATTTATAGAAAGAATAAAGTTATCCCGGAAACAATAATTTATTAAAATTTGTAATGTAAGTATACATTTAATTTTTATATATCAATATTATATCATAATTTCGAGCGCTCCTATCCAGCATATGTTTGATGCCATAATTATCAAATTTTAAAACCAGTTTAGAGCCTGTGCTAAGCTTAAGGTAAATGACGAATTAATTAGTATCAATTAAATGAAAAACTACAAACTGTCCACAAAAATTCCGTTTCTACACCCAACCTACACCTATCAGACCTACAATGCCCTATTTAAAAAAAATTATTGTAGAAAATATTGCAAGAAATATAAACCTAATATTTTCTCAATATCATTTTCCTGCTTTATTATTAAAATTTCCCTATTATCTATTAAGTTGGCCAGTAATATATTTTCTATACAAATCATTACCGATATAGCCAACATTCGACATGTAACATTCGACATATAACAGCACAATATACAATAAGCTGATACATAAACAGAAATTGCACCTATACTTCTAAATCAACTTTATTTCTAAAGCTAGTAAATGAGGTATGGACCCCGTTATTTTATCCATAAATTTAATAAAGACTATTCAGAAGTTGTTCTGTTGTTCATTAACGTTAACGTATAAATATTAATAAACTTATAAATATTTTTTATTACAAAAATCCGACATTAATAACGACTAATATCCTTTCCACCGTTTTCGAACTAAAAATCACTGCGGATGACTATTTCCTCTAAATCATAATTTTTTCCTAAAAAACATCCTGCTTCTATAAAACCCAACGTAATAGTCGCCTCGGGTCTGCATACCAGATTCAGGTAAATCACTTAAAATGAATTTAATATGAAGGGAAATAAAAGGAACACCGACATAATCAAAGAGATATTAATGAAGATCTAGTGAATGAAGGCGCCTAAGAGAGAGATACAGGATCATCTAGCACAGTGGCGGAAGCAATAAACTAAGTCCCATAAAAGTACCGAATTAATAAATGAAGTTTGTATGTTAATGTTAATAGCGATGTTTTGTACAACATTCAACACTGTCAATGATAAATAAAACTACCTCATTTAAACCGTATGTCAACGCGCTTCATCACGAATATATAACTTGAATGTTTAAAGATTTGTACCCATGATTTCGTTTTTAAAAGAAACAGTGTTACAGAATAATGGTGTAAATATCAGACATTGTTAAGTATTCATCTATGCTAGCTTTAAGTTTGATACACATCCCAATAACCAGTGCAATGATACCCAGCAAGAATGCAAGGCACAGTTGACATCAATAGCCTATACCATATTCCTTGAATGGATTCCATTTGTCTATAAAACAACAATATTTTAATAGTATTCACCTGAAGACGACTGGAGATACTTACCAGTTGAAACGTTGTGATATGAAAAACTAAAGGCAATGGAAGTCCAAAACACATCTATTACTCAACAATATTTTTATTCTGCGTTATTGATGTTCTAAATTACTACAGTGTTTAGTAGTACAAAAAAAACGTATCGTTCCACTGTAATGGGGAATTTTACGTTTTGGAAATTCTAGTATTAATTTGATCTGAACAGTAGTTGTTTGTAAAGGTGTAATTAATATTAAGTTTCTAGCAGGAAGCTCTAAATTACTTAAAAACTCTTATAAAGAAAGACGACAGTTATTGACTTTTATGACAATCATTTATTCTATCAATATATCCACCAACTGCACGTTTAAAAAATATATACGGGCAAACTTAAAATGCTGATATTCCTTAACACCTTCCCTTATTTGAAAGTTTGACTAAACCCATTGAACTGCAAAGCCCATGTAACCTGGGCTTGGACAATGGCTTTGTCAATACATCGGCTACCTGGAGCGTAGTTGATATATTCTTAATATCGATAAGCCCTTCTGAGACCAGCTCTCTCACAAAAAAATGTCTTGTGCGTATATGCTTTGTTCGACGATGAAACTCTGGATTCTGCGCTAATTTTATAGCAGCTTCATTATCAACCATAAGATTAGGCACTTCTTTTAATTTAAGAATTTTCTCAATAAAGAAGGCGTCATACTCACATATATCACCATAACATCTCTCGTGCAGCTTCACTTTCTGCCTCAGTAGTTGATATGACTACAGAAGTTTGCCTTTCACTTAACCATGATATTGCACCAGGGGCATACATACAAATCACTCCAGTAGTGGATCGTCCTGACGATAACTAAATGCTTCCAAGTACCCTCCAGTTCCAGCGACATATCTTAATCCATAATGTAGTGTCCCTCTTAAATATCTAAATATTATTATACGTTTAACTTCAATCCAATCTTCTTTGCTAGGATAGGATATCACGGTAAAGTTTCCTGTAACTAATCAACATTCCATATACGAGCGAAGATGTATATTGCTATTACTCCTTGGGACGTCACTGTCGAAAAATATTACTTTCAAATCATCAGACAATAAAGTCGGATTCTCGAGACGCTTTTTTAACGACCATCGGGTTCAGCAGGTATATTACCCAACCTCCGATTCCTTAATAATCATTTCTTTCTCACGTCATAAAACACACATAATATAACACACACTAGCTCTATTCCACTCTAATCAGATCGATATCCATGGGGTTGTCTTTGTCGGGCCACATCCATATTGTCTTTAGTGGTTTAATGATGCACCTGTAGGGGTTTTGTTCGGGTCAGGTAACGTTGTTATGAAAATTGTATTTCCTTTTGAGTCATTTTTTGTTTGAAATGGGAATTAATAATAGTTAATAAAATTAGTTTTTGGCACAATAGGAATTTCTAGTTTCGTTTAAAAAAATATTAAGGTATGAAGTATGTATACAGGGTGTCCCGAAATAAGCTGACAATATTTTAAGGGGATAAAGTACATTCAAAAATAAGACTAATATCTTCATTAAGGGGCTAGAGCCCCCCCCAATTTGGAGCTATGACAAGCAGTTTTCTTACAATATCTCAGAAACCGATTAGGGTATCAAAACAAAATTTGATACATGTTTTACCCATAGCTAGACGCAATAAATGGTTTAATTAGTTTAACTGTTTTTCTTCCAGTGGCGTCCCACTGGGTAGGTAGTTGAGAAAATATTGCCCTAAGTTTTTTATTGGTAGGATTTTTTAACTTTAGGTGAAATTTTTAGAAGCCTTGAAGTCTTTTGTTGAAAAAAGGTACTCTTGTTTCATTGAGGTAGGATTCACCATTTTCCAGTAAAATCGATTTTAAAATTTTCGGTTTTTTGAAATCCGGTGAAAAGGCTAAGGTTTTTTTTTTGCATATCTCAGCAAACACTTAATATTAAAACATGAAATTTATTAGAAGTTCTACTAGCGAAAAATAATAATAATCCATAATCAACTTGGGGATTTATTAGATAATGTGCCACTGGATTTACGTTTAGGGCACTTCTTTCAACATGATGGGGCACCAGCTCACTACGGACGTCAAGTGAGGAATTGACTTGAAGAAAATTACCATGTGGATTGGTTGGTAGCCATAGCCTGGCCACCAAGATCACTTAATTTAAATCCCCTTGATTATTATTTTTGGGGACACATGACTGGTACTTGCTTAAGAATTAGTTTCCCGTGTGGTTCACAATCAAATTTGATTTGCAATTTGTTATTATTTTTTGTTTTATTTTAAAACTCTCTTAAAATCTTCATGAAAATAAATATTTAAAAAAACAAGGGAATCTAAAAATATGTTTAATTTAAAAGCGTTACATTCTGTCAAATTACAATAATGGAGGGTTTTATTAACAAAAAATTTAAAATTAAAAAAATAATAGTAATATTTACTTAAGGCTCCACCCCGTGCGACGTCACTGGAAAAATATTTTAAAGTAACATCCTTTAATACATATGCCTTGTCGCTAGTAGAAGTTCTAATAAATTTCATGTTTAATATTAAGTGTTTACTGAGATATGCAAAAAAAAACCTTAGCCTTTTCACCGGATTTCAAAAAACCGAAAAGTTTAAAATCGATTTTACTGGAAAATGGTGAATCCTACCGCAATGAAACAAGAGTACCTTTTTTCAACAAAAGACTTCAAGGCTTCTAAAAATTGCACCTAAAGGTAAAAAATCCTAAAAATAAAAAACTAAGGGGAATATTCTCCCAACTACCTCCCCATTGGGACGCCACTGGAAGAAATAAAGTTAAGCTAATTAAATCGTTTATTGCGTCTTGTCATGGGTAAAACATGTATTAAATTTTGTTTCGATACCCTAATCAGTTTTTGAGATATTGTGAAAAAACTGCTTTTCATGGTTCCAATTCGGGGGGCTCTAGCCCCATAACGAAGCGTTTTTGAAGGTATGTTATTAGATGATTTTAGTCTTATTTTTGAATGTACTTTATCCCCTTAAAATATTGTCAGCTAATTTCGGGACACCCTGTATACATAATATATTCTAAAATACTAAAAAATACACTGAAAAATTTGGCACATGGGTGAGAAAAGGGGTATAAGTCGAAAATTGAGTAGATAGAGTTGAGTCGACCCCCAGCATCTTCTGGTAATTTTATTATGTATATTTGTGAAAAGGGATATAACTGAAAATTCCTTACAAAGTGCGCATAATTTATTTGTGAAGAGAGGTATATCTACAAAACATCCTAAGTTTGTAGTATAAAGGGTTGTATGTCTCGTTAAGTTCACTTGCGAACACAATCCAGATTATTTTAACTGTGAAAAGGGGTATAATAGCACTTGTGCTTTTTGGTATGTTGTCAATGGGTTAGCAAATGGGTATAAGTTGATATAGTCCCATATTCACGTTAAAAAATATTTAGATGAATAGAAGAAACAGAGGTAATATGTATATTTTTCACCCTTTACACAAATAATCCTATCCTGTGAAAAGAGGTATAAGAGTTATAAGTCTTTTTACACAACACTTCTTACCACCTATAATATGCAATATAAGTATACTTACACCCCTTTTCACAGACTAGTAATTCCAACTCAGTATGTAAACAATATGACGTACGCCCATGCGACACAGATAATTGAAAAAAAGAAAAAAAATATGAATCTGCCATCGAACATCCGCGAGACTGGATGCAACTGGTGCGCATATGTGACAAAACCATTTAAGGTGATTGAGACGGAAAGAAAGGGTTTTTTTGACTTTTCGGCACTACTTAAAACTTACTTTATAAACAAAAACACCAACAAACCGGGCGAACAGGTAGTATGGAGGAAAATAAAATGGATCCGATATTCTCCTAATCATTTTGCAATAGTCCAATACAGAAATACTTTAGTGCTGGAAGACGTCTTCAAGAAAATTTATTTTAGGCGTAAGGCAAAGACCTCAATCCCAACTAACGTAAAGCCTACTCTAAGCTACAAGGGATCCTTCCCAATAAATACTAAAAAGAAAGAGAATTTACTTGAACTATTGCAGTATATCAATAAAAATTTCACACTATACCATTAAGCGACGATGAATGTGAGTAAGCAGCAGTTTTTTTCTTTAAAAATATTGGTATAAGTTATTTTGTTTTATTTAAGCCATGTGAGGTACAGTAAAACTTTTGAATCCTTAAATATAATAAACATTTTTGATGAAAAGTACAAAATATGCAGTTTTATTAAATTTCTTGCAGTGAGAAAAGGGACATAAGTTCCTTTTTTCTTTATTTTTCTTGGGTAAAAAGATTCAAGTCCATGTTTTTTTTCTTAGCTCTGGGTAATGCTATCTTTGTAGAAAGTTATAGATTAATCTTATAAAAATATGCCGAATTGACGAAAAATATTTTTGGAATTTTAATTTGAATTTAATTGCTATCAAATGACTATTTTCCTTGTTTTCCCAAAACTTTTAAGTTTCGACTTATCCTCCTTTTCCCACCCATGTGCTAGTTACTTTTTATAATGAGCTACTAAAATTCAAATACGAAAATGTAATGCTTAATTATATCTATTTTTTCACTGAACCTCATTAAATATCATTAATGCACTGTTTGTTAAGTGTAAAAATATGTACAAAGCATGTTTATCAAGCATTAAACCTATTCACGACGCCTTTATTCTATTTAGAAACATATGAATCATGTTTTAATACTGCTTAAAATCATGGTGTAGCTAAAGACCATTTGTTAAGCCCTACTTACAGGCGTTTTATGGGTATTGTAATTTTATTGTATAGGTGATTTATGGGGAATATTCTTGTGATGTTCATGTAAATGTAAAACAGCGATTTAATAATGAAATATTTTTTGAAATTAATTCTCACACCAACTCTACTGCTCAAACCAAGTAAAGAATTTGAGGTTTAAACAAGGACTCACGTTTACATGTCTGGATTGTAGGACACCCTCATATCCCAAACCAAAGGTTTTGGTGATGTATATACGGTTTCGTAAAGAAACTGATCCCAATGGGCTCTGGGTTAAAGTGACCCATCGGAGATTTATAGGTATATGGACAGAAAGTGTTTTAAATCTGATTTCAGATCCATATACGTCAGGACTTTCCCATTAATACTTCTGCTATTAAAATTAATTATATTTTCTCACGATAATTGTAACATAGGTAGTGCACCTCAGAAAATTTTTAATTTTAAGTAACTACCGTGCGAGCAAAAATTATTTGCAACAAAGAGGGCTTGGATTAAAAACGTAGGGCTTGGTTTAGATTACAATGATATGGGGACGATATATCTAACCAAATCTAGGTTAAATTTTGTAAAATCCATATTATGACATGATATGCCAAACTAATGAGTAATAAAATAAGTTGACAAACACAAATTTATTTCTGTTGTTTAAAAAATTAACAAAGTAAACATATACAGAAAGAAAAATAATAACATGTATTCTGAGAATTCACATAACCGGAGAGGTGGAACCAGGCTTCATCCTAAAAAAATGTTAGGTCTAATAAATCATTTCTTTCCAATAAATTTTGGGTAAACCATTGAGAGTAATTCCGCGTCTTTCAAAATCTGCGGCTTGTATTTCTTGGAATACTTGCACTTTATAAGGAAATAAATTTAGCTGCTTCTTAAGAATAGTCCTGCATGTTCCATAAGATCTTCCCACTTCTTGGGACAGGCGTCTTATACAATTTGTTGGCGTATTTTGCATTATTTCACGAACGTTTGCAACAAGTTCTTTTGTTCTTACAGATGGCCTTCCTGCTCCTTTTTTTTGTTGTATAGAACCTGTTTCTCTAAACACAGCCACGGTTCTTTTCAGGCAATGATAAAAATCCCCAGCAATAAAAGCAACGTTGGGAAAAGGTTCGTGAAAATCGTCCATGCACAAACCCGGATTGTATTGCCACTTACCATTTACTCTAACCCCGTTTCGAAAATATGCTTCAACCATGAATGTTTTGTGCTGTTCCGTAATCCCATTGTGTGAGTTGTTCAAGAAATTAGAAAAATTAGCGATGAATCAAATTACTTATAACGACTGTCAAAAATTACGGAATAACTAATTGATTGTTAATTCAGGTAGTTACTGACACCCAACAGGTATTAAGCTCTACGGCTAAGCATTACGTCCTTAGATGCAAGGCCCTCTTTGATGCAAATAATTTTTGCTCGCACGTCGCACGGTACAACCGAAATTACTAAAAAGTACCGCCATTGTGTTGTGGGACCTTGTCCACGTCCAGATAAGAAACAAATTAAAATAATTCTAGTATGACTCCAAACAATAAACCAATATTAGTTAAAGTCAACCAACAATTATAAAGATAGTTGCATCTAAAATTTAAAAAGTTGTCGCCTGTCGTGGAACGTAAGTACATATGATAAACTTCATAACTTCATAGTTCTCTTCTTTTAGCCTTATTAAAAACAGGACACGAGACATGACTAAGATATATGGCTTGAAGGTTTCATGTTCAATTAAGAAATAAGTGCTTCCACAATCCACATCCTGCAAAAATTAAAAACTGGTCGGGAGAAGAGAACGTTATTAGTTGTCAACTAACATTGACTTGGAATTTATTGGCTACGTTCGAGATTTTAAAAACTTGTTCTTGGTTACCTACTCGTTGTTGTTGATCCCTAGACAAACTTTCTTACGTTAGGGTAATTTGGGGGGAGATGGTGAATAAAACTTCAAATAATCGTATTTTTTTTAATAACATATATAGAAAAAAGGAAAGAGTTGCAAGGCATTGCATATAATAAACTTAAACATAATATAGGTAAACTAAATGCTATAAGGTTTAGGAAAATAAATAATTCAAAATAAAAAAAAACAGTTCGTTCACCATCTTACCCATAGATGTATGGGTTAGTTGGTGAATGATATATGGGTGTGATGGTGATTCTAAAAATAACAATTGTAACGTCGCTATATTAGTTTTGTTTGTGCTTGGATACAAATTTTCCACATGTATCACAACTATTTCCATATTTGGTGCAATTCTCGTGCATCCAGCGCTCACACCGCACACACTTAATCCAATCAACATTCTTCCTGGTAGTTTTATATTCTTCACCACCTCCTACGCAGTAATCATTACTATTATCGCTTATTTCGTCTTCATCATCTAGTTCGGGTTCACTTTCCTCTGATGTGTCATGAATTTCTAATTTTCTTTTTTTTACAGTTGGTTTGGTTTCTTTCGCCTTGATCTTTTTTACTATTTTATTGCTCTTTACCAGCATCTTTTCCTTTAAAACTTTTATATTGCTTTCTGTATTTAAAACTGACGCTAAATTTCTGGCCCTTTTGCGAACAGTTTCAATTCTAGGTAAGTTGGGAACGGGAGAATTTCAGTTCCTAATACTGATGATGGACCCAAAGACTTTTTTGTAAGCAATTGTTTGTAATTCTTCGTTTCAGTGTGGACCATGGCACACCAAATGACTTGAATGCCAAATTTAAATTCATTCCGTCATGTTCACCGGCACTCACAATATTTCTCAATGCTTCTTCCGTCCATTGGCCTCGTGTGGAGCTTTGTTTTCTTTTATAAAATGTAGGCCTGGTAAGAATTCTGAAAATACCAGAATATCTACCATTAATATGTTTATTACCGATTTTATAAAGGTTCACCATCTGTCCCGTTTCCACGGGAGAGATGGTAAATTCCTTTACGGATAAACTGATAGATGTTTACTTTAATTTTGAGGTTAAAACACAAATATGAACTTTAAACCATAAGTATTTGCAATTATAATATCTTACCTGATATTTTAACCAATAATTTTGAACATGAACTATTAATTTTAAATAAATTATATGTACAACGAAATAATTTGCTATAATTTGCTCACAAACTGATTAACAAGTTAACACAGGTGATTTAGGGTACTAACAAATCGGATCAACAGAGCACAATGCGGCACTACCAGCGTCATCTGTCGAGCAGTAGATGAAAAAATGCCGTTCACCGTCTCACCCGGTTCACCATCTCCCCCCAAGTTACCCTATAAGAAAATGCAAGATTAACAAGTCAGTGGTCAGAGTTTTAACCTATCCTCGAATGCTTTATCAACAATTTTAATTAAAATTCGCATTCAAATCTGTTTTTTTTTTCTTTTGACAAATCGCCGATCGAAAATCTTGACGTCAAGCAAAATCCAAGGCAGGCAGGTAACGAGACTGCTGATGCGCTCGCCAGGGAGGGCGCAAGCGAGAACTAGCAGAGAATAACGTGGCTAGACCACTGGGATCAGTCAAAGGGGAAATAGATCGAACAGCTAAACAACTTGCGCAAAGCAGATGGACAGGGCTTACAACTTGTAGCATCTCCAGGCAATTGTGGCCCCTACTTAATAACAGGAAAACCGCAGCGCTATTACAGCACAGTCGCAAGGACCTAAGAAACATCACTGCCGTAGTCACCGGACATTGCATGTTCGGTAGACACGCTGGGCGTATGCAAATACCAACTAACGACTTCTGTAGAAGTTGCAGAGATGAAGAAGAGGAGGAAAGTATTCAGTATTTCTTGTGTGGCTTCGCGAGAAGAAGGTTTAATGCCCTGGGCGAACCATTCTCTAATGATCTGGAGAAAGTGAGCAGCGAGCAGCCTGCAACTGGGTCGACTCACTAAGTTTATTAACAGCAGTAGCGGGTTTGACTGAGCTGTCAAGATTTTTCTACGATCGCGTTAACCATCAGGAAGCTGATGCGGATACGTTTCGCGGAAACCTAACCTAAGGCAGGTTGAGTCTTCATCTACAGAACTCAAGACATGTGCTTCATCAACTAGACGTATTACCCGATAAGAATCACATAGACCGATTAGGACTGGAATTCGCTTAACTCTCCTCTGAAATCATTTCAATTAATGGTGTCCTCTGCATGGAAGTACAAACAGGCAGGTTTAGGTCCCAGACGCTATAATCCTCTTTGAAAATCCCATTTTATATCATAACTAGATGCATCTTGCCAGCACCAGGGAGGCAGCTCTAAATTCATCGAATCAGTATCAGAAATGCGTTCCCAATTAGGAAGAAAGGTTGCCATCCAATAAGTTTTTTAAAGACAGTAGACTAATAGTTAAACCTTCAGCAAAATATTTTAGATCGTAGCTGCTTTCAAGCATCACATTATTAAGTCTTGTCAACATTCGAAGTATCAGAAATTGTTAGTACCTGTAGGCCAATTGGATATGTGCATATAGTTTTGCTTATAAATGATTAGATATCCGACGATCTGTCTAGTCTTTAATGAGCACTTTGGCTGTAGTTTTTCTCCAATGGTCGCGAATTAAATTGGCGAAAAAATTTGAATTATTCGTGATAGATTACAGGAAATTCGTGATCTTCTTGTTTAATCATCTGAGAGTTTGATAATTCAATTTTTTGTAGTGATTATGTAAACATTATGTCTTATACAGTATGGAATAAAAACTAATCAATAATAGAGTGTCACCAGTAAAGCCGCGTCATATGGGATTTTTTTTTATTAATAACTTTATTCCAAATTTGACTTTGGCATCAAGATTTGCTTCGATCGAGATGAAAATTAAGCAAAAAATAGTAGTCACGTGATTCGCATTATCTGTCAAATTTTAATTTTTTCCAAAATATAATTTAAAGTGGGGTTATTTCTGAAAATATCGAAAAAAGGTATTAGAAAAAGTTTTTTTAAATGCAGTTTCTAGCCCTCATGCAAAATTTTAGCTTCATAGGATAATTTTCTTATTTGTTTTTGACCCTGTATAAGGTAACTTTATAAAATAAGTATTTTTGAAAACGTAGTTTGTGTCTGAAAGTAATACACTTTAATATTAAGACAAAAAAAAACACAGTGTCTTTGGTAACGTGTTTTAAATGGAAAATAAATTTTAGTTTAACAACGTAAAGTTTATCTATTTTCAACGATTTAATTTAAAACCCCTATATTATAATTTATTATTAAGCAATGTCATAATAACCTTAACGTGTATTACTTTCAGACACAAACTAGGTTTTCAAAAATACTTATTTTATGAAGTTACCTTATACAGGGTCAAAAACAAATAAACTTTGCATCACATGCGACCAAATTTTGATAGCCCAATTTTGATTTTGTAGAAAAACACACATTTAATATGGCGCTACTTTAAAGAAAATGTATCTGAAATAAAGCATTGTCAAAACTAAAAACTTTTATGTAGGTTGCTTGAGTCTTATTTTGCAAAAGTGGTGTAATTTAGAAAATATAGGTAAAAAATCAAAATTATCTTATGCAGCTGAAAGTTTTGCATGTGGGCTAGAAACTGCATTTAAAAAACTTTTTCTAATAACTTTTTCAATATTTTCAGAAATAACCCCACTTTTGATTTATTTTCAATAAAATTTGACAGATAATGCGAATCACGTGACTACTATTTTTTTGTTTATTTTCATTTCGATCGAAGCAGAACTTGATGCCAAAGTCAAATTTTGAATAAAAAACATCCCATATTATGCGGACTTTACTGGTGACACTGTATATTAAAATTCAACTTACTTTCGAGGGAGAATGTAAAATTGAAATTTTGTATATTTCATCACAGATCTTACGTATCAATCAACCATTAGAAAATTGGTAGTAAATATTTAACCCATCTCGAAACGATTTAACTTTTAAATGCTGATAACTCTACAAGAAGCAAATAAACACTACCTTTAACAAAACACACCGAGAAACTAAAGGAAAGGCAATAACCGAGATCAGATTAAATAGAACATTGGAATGGTACACAAAACAGAAATCCATAGAATACCAGTGCGAGATATGGACTGTAAGATATGGGAAAGATAAGGTGCTTTGTATGAGACCGGTACCGCCTGAAACGTCGCTTCGAATCACGCGTTTTGATCAAAAGCCGGTAAAGCGGTAAATCTTGATATTAAGAAAGGATGAAAACGCTATAAGTATATCGTCTTTGGGTACGATATCGGGTGAAAATAATTTTATATCTTGCTCTAACTTTGGTTACAGAGTTAATAATTTATTAACAAACTAGATATTTTTAATCAGAAAACCTAACTAATTAGTTATAACCTATTCCTCAAGTTCTATGTTAAACAAGGGCGATCGCTACTGCATTGCAAAATACGTTGCACCGTTGTATTGGGAAAATGTTGTTTTCGCGAATGAAAATACATTTTTCAGTGAGCGGGTACGAATTTACCGACTGGAAATACCGTATATAAGGAAAAATACAAACTAAGGTTTAAAGCAAGTGGTAAATTTCCAATTAATATATATAGGGCTTCGAATTTGTCATCACATTAATGGTAGATTCACATAGGAAGTGTATATTATAAAGTCTGTTCAATGACCACGGACCGTTACGTCAGGACTAGTGCTTATCTCCAACTAGATGAGATAGTAAATTTGCATCAATAATGAATGTCGTATAATTGTACCAGCCAAAAGTTTTTTGGCAGTGACATTTTTAATCCACAGTATTTCAAAAATGTCACGGTATTGTAAAAAAGAACAAGTATTAATTTTAAAATTATTTGATTATTTTTAAAGAGAAAGTGATGCTGGAAAGACACTTTTACCCTTTAACGCAGTTTACGAGGTAAGTAGATATAATAAAGCAGGAATTGTAAAAACGTAAATAATAAACATGAAAAATATATGGCAATGTTTTTATAAATACCTATCTGTTTTAGAGAGTTTCTGATGCTTTAGGAGTTTCGCGGTCATAAATCCAACGAATTAAGGCAAAGAGGATAGAGAAGGATGTAGATTTTAAGAATCGCAATAATGTAGCTATTTTGTCATTCCATAATCGACAACTTCATGAACATACCATAAGAGGGCGTAGTTATGGAATGTATAGAGTAGGTAAACATGTTACCATTTGCTCAATACAACATAACCTTAAAATCATTGATGGTGTTTCACTGGCTCATTAGCGAATTCAATTTTCCTTAAAACCTGTTTTTCTGGATGAAATCTGGATGAATAGTGAAAACTTTAAGAAATGGCTTTGAAGAAAAATTGTTAACAAACTTGGAAAAACCGTCGGTAATTATCATGGACAACGCCACCTATTATTCTGGGCTAACTGAAAAATCTCTAAATATAAGTTGATCAAAAAGATTACTTGCATGGTTAGAAAACCAAGCAAACCAACTTCAGCTTTAAACATTTTATGAAATATAGAATATATAGGCTGTACAACAAGACATGTTTTTATTAAGAAAACGTTTTTGACATCTTCTTTTTAGAAGTGTTTTTCTACCTCCACGTTCCCTTTTTTTGATTGTTCTATACCCTTTCAACTGAATTTTCTACATATACTTACGTATGTTTTAACTTATCTTTATTTCTAATGTCTTCACATAATGTAATTTCAATAATCCAATTTTTGATGCCATAAAAGCTCCATTAAGGTTTTATGCTTACCATTTATAATTTTCTCTTTTGCTTAAACCATCAGCAACATATTTTTCTGTCTCCTGGTAATAAACGTTTCTACGTTAGAAACATGTATAGACCTTTAAACAAAGAATTTTTTATTCTATTCAATTTTGTGAAGGAAGACTTTGTGTTTTTCTTTCCTTTTTATATTTTAATGTTATTTCTTTTGTTTGTAATTAATTAAAAGTAGATACTAAATAATTATTTTTTAATGAATAAAAGTTAAAAACGGATGGATTTTTATATATTACCAATTTATTTACGTTGGTAGCCAAAAAGGTAAAAAAGTCAGATTTACCAAATTTTAAAAATATTACCGAAGCTGTTAATCTAAGTGACTAAGTGACCTGTATTTTTCATCCGCAACGATATGATTTTAAAGAGTATAGGCATGATGTATTTGATGTGACGTTCATCAACAGTAAAAATACTCTCTCGTATTAAGAAGTTAGTGGACATACATTTTTCCTCCCTGTACATTTTCCCAAAAATAATCGATCCATTATTCAGTATACTTCAGATTGTTGCCCATCACTATTCCTAACCGGGCTGATTTATTGGGCAGAGTGCGCCCATTGTCTGGGGCCAATAATGGGCCGATTCCCATGTGATCAAAGGGACCGCACTGAGTCGCGCATTGATGGGACAATGGTGAATCGGTGATGTGCCGCGCGAGTTTGTATACTTATTGGTCAATGTTTTGCTACTGAAATGGTTTTTGGAAGGTATACAGGGGAGTCATGATTTCGAGCTGAACCATGCACTGTTCAATTAATAAAAATATTCGAAATTTAAGTGTGTAATAACTTTGGTATTAATATTATTATCCTAGATCTTAACGTGGGCTCCAAACCACGATCCTCAGTCAAATTCAAATTCAAATGTTTATTTTCCCATAAGACATACAGTGTGGTTGTTTAAGTGTGCAACATATGGGCATATTTTTTATTACCGATTTCTCAAAAATATTATTCTTGATAAAAGTTGGTACATGTTCGATAATCATATTAGGTGCACTTGGAATGGTTGCATGTCAAACGGCGTACAGGGTAGGCCAAAAAATATAAAACTTGTACAAGAATAAAGTACCTCTATTTTAGAAAATTCAGCAAAATGTTATTTCAGGCACTGATAAACATCCCCAGCAATAAAAGCAACGTTAGGAAAATGTTCGTGAAAATCGTCCATGCACAAACCCGGATTGTATTGCCGCTCACCATTTACTCTAGCCCCGTTTGGAAAATACGCTTTAACCATGAATGTTTTGTGTTGTTACGTAAAGTCCATTGTGTGAATTGTTCAAGAAATTGGAAAAATTAGCGATGAATCAAATTACTTGTAACGACTGTCAAAGATGACGGAATAACTAATTGATTGTTAATTCAGGTAGTTACTGACACCCAACAGGTATTAAGCTCTACGGCTAAGCATTACGTCATTAGACACAAGGCCTTTTTGATGCAAATTATTTTTTGCTCGCACGGTATAACCATCCTTTTTGTACCCTTCAAGCAAATATTTTCCTGTTGGGAAAAATGGATTGCAAATACCAATAAATCGACAGAATCAAATAAAAAAACAATAATTACGATTTGAGGTTTGGCGGTATTCCATAGAAAAATACACCGAAGCCTGTCATCGCTCTTAATTGATTAACTCATTTAAAGATACGGTGAATTTAATGTCTTTTCCTGCAGTGAATCAACAGATACGGGTATCTTAATCTTCAGCAAAAAGCAAGCGAAGAAGCGTTTAAAAATGACAGGCTGATTGCAATTTAATTGAAGTTATATCTTAGGTTTGTTATATATGTATACTTTTTGTATATCTATACGGTCGTAGAAAAAATAAGGTTTCTAACTCATGCGTAAAGTGTCTTTCTCGCCCTTGACCGCTTGCCCGTACGGGAGAGTATCCCTTTCCGCACTTGTTAGGAAAATAACTATACCGACTTATGATTACCAGTTTGTATCTTTAAATACATTTAAAAGCTCGTAAAGTTTTTGGGTAAACGTTAGAAAAGCAGAGGGCGAGAAAAGCAAAGCGCAAGTGAAAATATCAAGCAGAGATATCGGGGCTTTAAAGAAAATAATATTGTTGATTTAAACTTAACCAGAACTAAGCTGTACAGCATATGAAAAATACTAATCCGATATTTTCCCACATTTTTTATACTTATAAACTTTTTACAAGAATCGCCTTTCTACTCTTCAATAACTACAATACAACTTCAATTATTTTTTTGGGTCTTAATTAAAATCTTCAAATATCTAACTACGTCACTCAATCACGGCTGGTATTTTGTTACGGTGTTTTTTTTTCATTCGGTAATTTAAGAAACCATAAGATTACCGATCTACCACGTTGAATTTATGAAATCGCACAGATAGCTGTATTTTTCTCAATTTCAAACGGAAACCGAATCGAATCCTTTGTTTTACGCTATAAACGAAAGGAAGATTACTGATTTATTGCAGGGCCGAAATGGGAAATAAATAGAATATTTTAAGATTTAAAAAAAAAGTTGCCTAGAACTAAATATCCTTAGGCCACAGTGAGCAATAATACGAAAAAATCATCTAATAATAATTAATATTTCGTCATTGCACCGTTGCTGTAGATGACTGCTTATAGACGATTATTGTATGCTTATTCCTGTAAATTCTGTAAATTGTTATTTCATTCCCTGCTTCAAGTATCTTCTGTCGTAGTTCTTCTTGGCTTCACGGTTACAAATCATGCTTATGCATATACCGTGCGAGCAAAAATTATTTGCATCAAAGAGGGCCTTGCATCTAAGGACGTATTGCTTAGCCGTAGAGCTTAATACCTATTGGGTGTCAGTAACTACCTGAATTAACAATCAATCAGTTATTCCGTCATCTTTGACAGTCGTTACATTATATGTCATAATATGAATTTGACAAAATTTTCGTGAAATAATGCAAAATACGCCAACAAATTTTATAAGACGCCTGTCTCAAGAAGTGGGAAGATCTTATGGAACATGCAGGACTATTCTTAAGAAGCAGCTAAATTTATTTCCTTATAAAGTGCAAGTTTTCCAAGAAATACAAGCCGCAGATTTTGAAAGAGAATGACTCTCAATGGTTTACCCAAAATTTATGTAATTATTTTTCTTTCTGTATATTCTTAATTTGTTAATTTTGTAAACAACAAAAATAAATTTGTATTTGTCTACTTATTTTATTACTCATTAGTTTGGCATAATATCATGTCATAATATGAATTTGACAAAATTTTAACCTATATTTGGTTAGAGGTTAGATAATATATTGTCCCTATATCATTGTGATCTAAACCAAGCTCTACGTTTTTTAATCCAAGCCCTCTTTAATGCAAATAATTTTTGCTCGCACGTTATTTTATCATTTTACCCCAAACGTTTTCAACACGATTGAGGTCTGGACTCTTTGAACTCCACGTTAAGACGTAAGCGTTGTTTTCTCGCGGGTGAACACTTCTTGTCATTAGAATTGGCGTATTGTCTTGTTGGAAGATGTAATTCTCTCCATATACCACTTCAATCGATGGAATCATGACTCGAAAAAAAATATCTCATTAAACAGTAGTGGTCAGTTTTCCTAAATAATTTACAAATTTCCTGGGTCCTGAAGCTCAAATTACCCCAATAATTATGAATCGAAATGCGTCGACTCTGATTACTTTATGGGCTCACCCCTCGTCGTATCTTATGTTTCTGGCTATACACGAATATTGCAGTTGTTGCTTGATTGCATTCTGTATGTATTTTCTTCAGAAAATATTTCCATTTCACTGTTTTCCTTAGTCAAAAATTTTTGCTCTTCCGCCTTTAAAGCTGTCTTGAAACGATTTTCTCGTAGAAAGTTGACTGGACCGATATCTTTCGGCGAAACCTTTCTTCTATCGGAAGCTAGTTTTCCCAGTATTATTCATTTTTTTTTGCATGAAAGTACTGTATTTTTGCTTACTCTCAATTCTGCACCAATATCTCTCACAGGGGTCTCACCCTGTCCCTTAATCTTGCGTGAATTATAACTTTGTGTTCTTCTGTTTGTTGTTTATTTTATAGCAAATATTGTGTTAATGACAATATATCTAATATATTATTGGACAAATTAATGACCACAAAATGATAACTAAAGCAAATTTATTTGTTTCAGTAATTTTTGGCCGCAATGGTACCATCTACTCGTATCGTATAGCAAGTTTCCGATTATATTTTTCATTGCAGCCGGAAATTTTTATATTAAAATTTTTACAAAAGAATCCAAACCTGCCTAAAATTAAAATCATTTTCTTCAGCATTCAATCAATATGCATTACATCTTCTTCTAATCGACGTAAAAGGAAAAAGACCACACGATATGGCGATCCGATAAAAGAACTGTCTGGGAGGTACTTTTTATCAGCTATTCAATTCTTCAATTCGACAGAGTGTTTGTTTTAGAACGCGTAGCAAAAAAATTCACCTCGGTTTTGATTGAAATTGTCGTTTATTTGGATGATGAGCAAAAAATTTGTTGATGGTTTCAAATCGACGTACAAGTAGTATTAAAAAAAAAAAATTTGATGAAATTGGTTTGTTATGATGTTTGATGATTATTTTCGTGAGAAACGAGAATTTGTGTCAAATTAGAATTACTGACGATTATAGGAAATCATTTTGAATGGACATACAAAAGATTGAAAGTAGATCGATCCTGGAAAATACCAATTTTAAATTTTAATTTAAAGGCAAGTTTTTATTTAACAAATAGTTATTTATAAAACTAGGGTATGACAATGTAATAATGTGTGAATGTTTTATGTCATACCTTGGTGAGCATACACCATAAATTGATCATTGATTGTTTTTAATGGTTATTAAAGCCATTGGTCCAATTTTAACCTTACTCGCAGAGGAAGTTAATCGGGAAAAATAAAATTGAAATACTATTAGATGTTAACCTTTTAGGGTCCCTAGATCACGAAAAACATGTTGCTTATGTCCGTCGGTCCGTCTGTCGGCTCGAAAGCTTAGAAGCTACTTAACGGGGAAAGACGAAATTTAGTATGTGCCTAATGAATAAAAATTTAGCAATTGCTTTTTCTTATAAAATCGAAGTAATTTCTTGAAAGCCAATGAATAAAAACTAAAGTAATTGTTTTGCGTCCAGCAATTGCTTAAAAGTGCAGGAATTGCTTCTAGTCAATGCTTTTTCTTAAAAACTAGAAGCAATTGCTATCGTTTGCTTAAAATGTGATGAATAAATTAAGGAATTGTAGATCGACCCCTGCATCATTTGCTTGGTAGCAGTCAACTTTAGTTCTCCGGCATACACGTACGTTGCTCTTAATTTGTGTCTTCCATTATGGCTGGATATGAACGTCCGTAAAAGAAAAATCTACAGTGTACGTAAAAATTGCAGATATAATGATTTCAGAAAGTTATGGGGATTTTGGCTCTGAAACTGTTGAGTGGTGGGCAAATTATTTTTTGACTGATACTGGTGACAGGCGAGGGGATGCACTGTCGCCTTTAAATAAGATTAAAGTCTTTCTGCGTCAATTGTCGGATCCCGGCTTTCAAAATTCTGTAGGTGAAGAACTCGGTGTTCACCAAACTACTGTCTGTAAGACATACACTTCTGTAATGGATGCAGTTTTGGAGAAGGCCAATATTTTTATTAAATTTCCTACAAGTGCTGAAGCTGTTGTGGAAGCTAAACGGTTGTGGTCAGAGAGATACCGGATTTTATGTTTCTTCAATTTGTGAACGAATATCAATTGCTTGTCTTAAATTTCTTCATCACTACTATCACTTTCCATATTTTCACTGAAATCTGCCATATCACAAATATAAGTTTCCTATTTTCTACAAAAACGATTACTATTGTACTCAATACATAGACCAACGTTGTTGTGTTTACGTCAACTCTTTTGCAAATTAGGCACCAAACTGAACATGAAATCTTTAATCTGAACAAGTGGATGAGACACGTCTGAACTTGTGTTGAATAAGCATTTGCTACAGAGGTGTAAAAAAAGCAGCTATTGCTTTAAAATTTTATTCATATCCAGATCTAGCAATCGCGTTTACTTATAGCATTTGCTAGTCAAGCAATTGCTTTTACTAAAAAGTAATTACTTCAAGTAATTGCTTAATTTTTATTCATTAAGTACAATAACCCTGCACAAAACCAGGTATAGTTTGCGGTATATTGTGCAGTTGTGCACATAGCTTAGAATTTTAATGGTCTATTGCTGATAACCACTGTATATTATTTAATTTTAAAAAGATATATAATTGAATTAGTACTATAGCCATTAACAAGTTAACAATAACAACACAGTCATAGTCAATTTAATTAGCTTATCCAGGGTGTTCCGGTATGTTGAGTGCAATCTTTCACTCTTGGGGTAGCACTTAACTTACCATGACGAAATTATGGTGTAGATAGATAATACCATTTATAAACGTGTTAAAGTATTTAGCAGTATATTAAGTTGTTGACCAGTAATTTAATTTAACAGAGCTATGCACGCTATATGCAAAGTATTCCCTAAGAAATTTGAAAATACTGCGTATTTACTGTATTATAATTAATTAAAATCCAATTTGCCAATTTCTAAATAACAGATAATTTTAACAGAATAAGGATATTATTAAGGTGCGAACAAATCCTTCTATTCCTTATAAGACTCTCTACTCTTTACGCAACTGTTTTATACTATATGTAACAGCAACGCGCTTTTTTACTGTAAGACAGCGAAAATTGTTAGGCCGTTGTGTAGTGATAATATCACGGTAATTTAGCCAATAGGAATTAGGAGTTAATGCTACCATAGAATGGTTTATAGCCATTATTGCTCTGAATACTCACAGTAATTATCAAGTTATATAGGGAGTGTAATCTGGTTTTATATACTGTATTAGTTCCGACTGGCAGTTGTAATGAAACTTGACATTAATCATAATAATATTTGCTTGCTACAGTTAATAATGCATAGTGTAGTTTTCAAAAATTTAAATAACTTCTAGTGTGATATTGTTCTTGTTGTTTAACATTGCATATGATTATCTATTATGCAACATGGTTTACTAAGATGGTAAAATTCGTCCATTATAAAGTCCAATACTAATGATGGTATGTGTGAAATAAAAATATTCTATTGTTTTATCTGACATGCAAAGTTTAAAAAACTTAAATACGAAGTGAAAATAAATTAATTGAAATAGGTAATGATCAATAAAGTTTAAATTCAGACAGGACAGATAGAAGACTTCGAACAACTATGTGACCCGAGCAAAAAATACGTTGAAATTAATACTACGGCGCGCGGTGATTGCCGATCGCTACGAACTCTCACTAACGTCTTGTGGATTATGGGTTCTAACGGATACAATTTGTTTTTGGGGAAGCTGTTCTGCTTTCTTAATTGTAGAGAAAGCGCTTTACTGGGAACAAAATGCGTCTCATTGAGAAGATACAATTTATTTCCTAACAAAATTGTTGTATCAAAAGTAGTTCATTATTCCACAAGACTGTGCTGCTAATGGAACTGATTACTAGATTACTACCAATAAAAACACTGCACTAGGAAATCTGGAATGGATATAATAATAATAATAATAATAATAATAATAAACGTCTTTTATTAGGATGAACAAAAAAAATAATTACAAAGACTAACAATAATAGGTAGACAAGCAAAAGCGGGGCGCAGTCTAGCCACAAAGGCTACTCTACTGAACCCTACACTGCTTGCTAAAATAATATTAACCCTTTATAGGGCAGACAATCAAACATCAAAATTGCAAAACCTGTTGTTTGAAATAGCTTTATTTAACATCAAGGACCCTATCTACAAAATTTTAGAAAAAAATAAAACACGCAACCCATTTTTTTGAGGAGGTCGATATTTTAACCAGTATCCATTTAGACAAATTTTAATTGGTTGTTATAACAGGCGATTGTAGTCCAGAACGCGCAGTGAATTGGTTACAAACCCTTGTAATAATTAGTCCCTTGTGCCGCAATGGCATTACGTTGTATATTATGTGTTACATGTATGTTACATACTTAAAATAATATCATAAGAATGCAAAACGTAAAATTAAGTTATAAATTTAAAAATTTTGAGTTTTAAAGCAAAATATTATCTTGCCGATAAGTTTTATCCATATAATAATTAGTGTATCGAAAGCTACGTATTTTAATGTACTTATCAACAAATTTTCACAAAATTATTAGCAATATTAACACAAAAACAACAATTTTTTCCCAGACAGTACGTAAACATGTGACTTTTTGATCACTATCCTAATCGGACGCTGGTTGAAATTTCGACCACTTTGTCAGTAATTCAGACTACGTAAGTATATGGTCGAATATTTTACCATTATTCGTTTGCGCAGTTAAATATAAACAAACTGGCCGAATATCAAACCGGTGTGCGAACAGGAAATAATTATTTTGACGCTGGTTGAAATATGAACCAGTATCCTATAAAGGGTTAAAAAAAAAAATATATATATATAAAGAATTACGAATTTACAGATATTATATAAATATCGTAGAGAGAAGAAACAAAAAATAAAAAATTGGTTTAAATAGTTAACATTCAAGGAAAAAGAAAAGTGGGTACGTTACATTCTGATCTGATGGAGAAGACGACAAGACATAATTTGAAGAATTACCTGCAAAACATTGATAAAAATAATAATTCAACAAGAATAATTAACGAAGTTGTTCATTTTGAATACTGAGTAGATATTTTTTATATTGCGATTTAAATTTGTTACTGTCAAGGGAAACCATTTCATTAGGTAAGGAGTTGTATAATTTAACAGAGTTGTAGGTAAATGATCTCTGAAACATGGCACTCTGATGTTGAGGCACCGTCAACCTATTAGGAAATCTTATGTCACGGGAATGTATATTTTCACGAAATACAAACCGACTTTTTAAAGACAGAGGCAGAGCCGGATTATTTAGAGTTTTAACCAAAAAATTCCCCAAATGTAAAGTTCTACGGTTGTTCATTACTAGCCACTTAAGATTGTTAAACGTATGAGAAATATGATCAAATTTTCGAAGTCCAAAAATAAGGCGGGAGCATGTATTCTGCACCTTTTGTATCCTATTCCTATCTGCTACATCACGGCATGGCGCATAAATGAAATCACAGTAATTAAAGCTGGATAAAACGAGACTCTATATAGCACTAAAGCGGGTTTGATACACTCGGAATTTATCTAATATGGGTTAATAAAAAATAAGCTGCCCAGAAGGACCCCTGTGGCGTGAAGCGTGTGTCCCTGTTTATTTATGTATCGCATAGGGTTAATATTTGTCTCTTAGAAATGTCGATTTAATTATTAGTGAGAATGGGGTAGTATGAATGTTTTAAAAATAAAAAAAAAATTAGGTTACGGTAGTGGCTGTATGCATTATGTGCAAAGCCAAAAAATCCAAAAAAAAAATAAAAAAATAAGCTATCAATACAAACTATGTCTTAGCAAACCTGTTGTATTAGATCATTTTCCTCAGTATATAAACCCTAATGTAACTATATTCGTCCAGAAATTAAAAGATATATCGGTGGCTGATCATAGTGTTCTCTTTGTTTCGATGACATAAATAGAAAAGGACAGCTTGGAACTAGAAAACAAGACTCGCCGAGGTAATGTATCGCGCTGACAATGAACAAGAACAATAATTATAATTGATTTAATAATAATTTTAATAACCAACAACCAGTAATTAAATATCGAATCGGTTCAGCAATATTTGTAAATTATGTTTATATATTCATAAAATCAAGTTTTGAGATAAAATTATTTACCGGAAATATTACAATTTTACTAAAATAACTTATGAGCGCGTTGCGACACTTCCTCTTGTCAAGCAACTTTAATGAACTGTTATAGCTTTTATAGCTTGGTAAAATCAAATTTAATGCATCAAAAAATTATAAAGATTTGACGTTAAGTCCATCTGGGTCGTTCTTTAAAATAAGGATAAAACGCGAAACCTTTAGTATAGTTATATTTTTCGATTCCAATTTGGTTATCTTAACATAGTATAAAACAAAGTCGCCCGTCTGTCCCTATTCATATGTGCTTAAATCTTTAAAACTACGCAATGGATTTGAAGCGCTTTTCTTTAATAGATAGAGTGATTCAAGAGGAAGGTTTTTATGTATAACTAGCGACCCGCCCCGGCTTCGCCCGGGTGCAATTTCCGAAAGTGGCATGCCGGGTACTAATATATCGAGTTTGTTCGGGTTTGTATTTATACCAGCGGGTTGCAACGCATGCCGAGTACACGCTAGTTTTATTATAATTGTATTAAAGTAATTATTGAAGAAAGTTTTACACGAAATTATTATTTTTTTAAACTTTTAAACCACGGTCACGGTTTTACAACGATTAACAGGAAGCTTTTAGCAATGTGGGAAAACTGTTCTGTGTTAATCTGAACCTTTCCGCCATTTTTCTCATTCGGTAAAAGTGACTTTGATGGGTTTAAGGAAAATTTTTGTATTTACAATAATATCTCTCAAGTTTCTCTAAGAACACCCCTGTTGAAGTCTGGTCTATTTCACGTTAAGATGTTGGCGACAGAGACGGGATAGTTAGGTCTTAATAGTCTATAGGCATAATGGCTTGCCAAAATACAACGGCAGCGTTAAAAACAACAGTGACAACATACAAGGGTTTTGCCGTCCAAATATTGTAGTTACGTGCCAATCAAGCGCCTGTGCATTTTTCGCGTTCAATGCTGCGTTACTGGCGTAGTACAAAGCCGCCAAAATGCCGTGTGCTTTTAACTACAAACAGCTGGTTTAGTTCTCAGTGAGCGCAAGGTTTGGCAACTTTTTGTACTGTAGTTAAAATGGATAATATACTAATAATATTAAATTAATTAATTAATTAATTTCAAAAGGCTTTTATTGTTCTAGGTAATTTACATGTCAGTTAATTAACATAGTACATTTAGTAACACATAAATATATAAAAACATAAATATATCACACATGTATATAATGTTGTCTGTAGGAAGAGTCAGTTTTTTGTAACTGTCTCTACCTAGGACAGGCACTGGCAGCGCCGGCGGGGTTGGTGTTAACCCTTTGGTTAATTAATTTGACGCATAGTTGCTCTTGGTTCGGTCGGTTCCGTCATCTCCTTACCGCCATGAGAGAATATTTTGTTTATAGAAAACTTAAAATGATTCTACTGCTGTTTGAATGTTAAAAATTTCTGAATGATTATCAACTGGAAAAGTAATCAAAAAACCAGCTTGATTTTAGACAGGTACAGACCGAAGGTAGCGCATTATTTGCCATTTTGGCTTGAGGGTTTTTGTGGACGTGTCTTATTTAGTTAGGAGGATTTAAAATTTTCTATTTCAATTTTATGTGACATGATTGCCGTTTTATAATATTATATTTGTTGAAAGTAAAATGGAAGTCTGGAGTATAGAGGTTTGTGTACGGGGTTATCATTATGTCTTGTTTGCGTCATGTTTTGTGTCAGATGTGATTGTTGAGGTTGAGTTTGGTAAAATTTTGTTGAAATGTCCTGTACGTAGTCAAAAATATAAGGTGTTTGTGTAGCCTGGTGTAGGTGACGGATTGGTGCATATCTATTTTCTTTTAATACTTGTCTTAGGATCTTGTTTTGTAGTTTCTGTATCTTCCTAAAATGCCAATCCGTCATACTACACCAGACGGGTGCAGCGTAAGTTAATGTCGGTTTAATAATTTGATTATAGATTATAAGTTTGTTCTGTGGAGAAAGTGGCGAGTTTTTATTTAATAATTTATTTAAAGTGTGTGTTATTGCTATATATTTTGAAATTATGATATTTGTGTTTTGTCTAAAAATTAGTTTATCGTCAAGTATTACTCCTAAGTATTTTAGTTTGTCTGTTGGTTCAATTTGTCTCCCGTTTATTGTAATGTTTTGGTTTATTTTGGTATTTGTTCTTTTTCTAGTTAATATTAGACACTCGCATTTGTTCTCGTTTATATCCAGCTTCCATTTTTTATACCAGGGTAAAAGTATTGCCAAATGGCTTGATATTAGTTGTCTTGCGACGTTGGCATAAAAGGAACTGGCATATAATAAGACATCGTCCACAAAAATGGCAAGGTCAGTATTATGGAAAAATGGAATGTCCGCTGTGTATAAATTAAACAAGGGAGCTGCTAAATTTGTTCCTTGTTGTAGGCCGGCATGTAAGGCTACCTGTTCGGAGAAGCTGCCATTTACTCTAACTTTTAGTGTACGGTGTGTAATGTAGGAGTGTAAGAGTGTTATTAGGTGTAGTGGAAATTTGTGTACTGTTATAAGTTTAAAGATTAGCCCATTGTACCAGACATTGTCAAAAGCCTGTTTTATGTCGAGTGACAGGAGTACTGTTGTTTGCTGTTGGTTAAACTTTTTAATAGCTTGTTGCGCAACATGCGCTACCAACAGCACAGCACCCCTGCCAGTTCTAAATCCAAACTGTTGTTCTGGAATGTTCTGGTCCAATCGGCCAATCTTCAATCTTTTATGAATGATTTTTTCTGCTACTTTCCCGAGCGAACTTAGGAGAGCAATTGGTCTGTATGAATCCGGTCTTACATTCGGTTTACCAGGTTTTAATATTGGTACAATAATTGCTCTCTTCCATTGGCTCGGGAAGTGTTGTAGCAGAAAAATAGAGTTAATTATGTATGTGTATTGTGTAAGTGTTTTACGTGGTATGTTTTTTATGAGTATGTTGGCAACTTCATCCTCCCCAGGTGCCTTTTTGTTTTGTAGCTCCCTTATTACCCCTTTGACTTCTGCAGGATTGGTAAAAAGTTTTTGTAGTACTGTCGGTGGTATTGGGTATTTGTTTTTTGTAAATTTGTTTGCAATGTTTGTTATTTCGTCTTGTTCATTGGTAATGTTGGGGTTTCCTGCGCATGTCTGTCCGTAATGGTCTGCTAATGTTTGTGCTTTTTCTTTGTTAGTTTGTGGGTATTGTGCAAAGGATGGTATTTTTGTCTCTGTCTTTTTTGTACGTCTTATTAATTTCCATAAAGAATTGTCTGTGGTTGTTAGGTTAGTTATAATATTTGTCCATGTTTGATTTTTATGTTGTTGGATTCTTGTTTTAATTTCGTTTGTTAGCTGTCTTATTGTTATGTAATCTTGTATTGTCCTTTGTCTTTGCCATCTTTTTCTTATAGCATTTTTATATTTTATTAAATTTAGGATGTCTTGTGGTAAGTTGTTTTCGTTTCTTTGAATTTGTATTTTCTTCGCTACGATGTTTCTGGCGTTTTTAATGTTGTTTGTCAGTTTGTCAACTTCGTTTTCTAACTGTTCTGCCGTTGTTATATTATTGTTTATTTCTGTATTTTGATTTAATATTTGTTTGTAGTGATTCCAGTTTACATTTTTATATGTCCATGTTGTTTGTTTTGTGTCTTTTTGTATGTCTGTTTCCCAGTTTAGAAGTACTGGTAGGTGGTCTGAAGAAAGTTCATTTAGTACTATGGAGTTTGGTAAGTCTGGTATGTTTTTGTATAAAAATATGTCAAGGTATGAGGGTACTATGTGTGGTTTGTAGTATGTTGGTATTGGTGGTAAAATTATTTGTATGTTGTAGTTATTTAAATAATTCATTATTGTTCGTCCATGTTCGTTAGTTTGGTTTGCTTTCATTGTTGTATGTTTTGCGTTTAGGTCACCTAGTATTAATACTTTGTTTGCTTGGTCAAAAATTTGGTTTAAGTCATTGTCGTTGAAATGTAGGTTAGGAGGTGCATAGCAGCTAGTGATTACTGTTCCGTTTTTTAGTTTAGTAGTATAGAAATATGTTCGATATTTGAGTTTGTATTATTCAATTTTATGTGTGGTATTGAATTTTTAATCACTAGTGCTACGCCTCCTCCCCTAGCATTTCTATCGTTCCTATAAATTTGGTAATTTCGTATTTTTAAACTTGTCAAAGGGGTTAGTTTGGTTTCATTTATAGACATAATATCAATTTTATGTTTAGTGAGAAAATATTTGAGTTCATCTACCTTCGGTTTTACGCTGTTTGCATTCCAAGTCGCAATTTTCAAGGAACTAAGGAATGCTAATTTGATAATTGTTTAAGTTTCCCATAAGGGACATCATTATAGAGACTCTTTCCTCTTGAGTATTTGCTTTCCTTAGTTCCTTGGAACAATCATTCGGAAATCTTATAAATTCACCAATATTGATTAAACTATTAAATTCTCTCATTGCAGTAAAAAGATCACTTGCCTGAGCCATTCCGTGCGTTTCAGTCGAGGGGGCGTTGCCTTGTGCGCGTGTCCTAGGTTGAGTTGGGTTTGTTCGGGTTTGTTATATAATATTAAATTTGTAATAGCAATTAAAGAATAAATTAAATATTTTTAGTTGGAAATAGGAGAGTTAGGTAATTAACCTAAACTGGTTTATTTTACTTACTGTTTAACTTACATAATAAACACCAAAAAATTTTGTTTCTGAAACCTGCAACGTGAGCTTGCTACGGCCCACTACTGAACTGAGAACATTTAGGAAGAAACCAGTATCAGCTATTAATATACCTTCGATCGTACAAGTAATAGTCAACCGATTTTTAATTTTTCTTTGCGCATGCGTGGTTTTAACTATTTCCGAACTGGTTGAAAATTTTTACTTTGCGTTTATATTACAATTTGGCTTCTGCGAACGCCGGTTTTTTGTCAGCGGTTTGAGATTTGTCCGGTGCGAACGCTTTTAAAACACGTTCGCATTCGAACGCTTTTAAAACACGTTCGCATTCGTCGTTAATTTGCTGACGATATTTGACCGCTGTATGAACGAAGCTATTGTCACAAGACTGCGTCAAGCGGTAAAATGTGTTGTTTTTAGAAAAAGTGGACTCTACATGCCTTTAGTCTCGAGTTTAACCTTTAGCCAAAGATGACAATTTTTAACATACACCAAAGTGCAATAATTATTCTATTACCAGCGGTGTAGCCAGAAACAAATTGTTACCATGTGTATGGTGCAACTATGCCAATGGACATAGATATATTTTTGCATAGTTATATTTTTAGGTTTAATAACTAACGAAATTAACTTTGAAGTTTTTGGGAAGAAGTCAGTTTTGCCTTATTATGTTTAGTGGCGTAGCATACACTCCGATCGTAAGAAAATTATTTCTGCCAATGTCATTTGAGTCGCAGTTAAATTTGCTGGTTAGTTTATTAGTTTTTAAATTTCTGTTTGCAACTCGACAATAGATTTTTAAATCAAAAAAATTTAGAATAGGCAATTTTATACCGTGCGAGCAGAAATTATTTGCATCAAAGAGGGCCTTGCATCTAAGGACATAATGCTTAGCCGTTGAGCCTAATACCTGTTGGGTGTCAGTAACTACCTGAAATAACAATCAATCAGTTATTCCGTCATCTTTGACAGTCGTTACAAGTAATTTGATTCATCGCTAATTTTTCCAATTTCTTGAACAATTCGCACAATAAGCGTTACGGAACAGCACAAAACATTCATGGTTGATGCATATTTTCGAAACGGGGTTAAAGTAAATGGTGAGTGGTAATACAAACCGGGTTTGTGCATGGACGATTTTCACGAACATTTTCCTAACGTCGCTTTTATTGCTGGGAATTTTTATCATTGCCTGAAAAGAACCGTGGCTGTGTCTAGGGAAACAGGTTCTATATAACACAAAAAAGAAGCAGGAAGACCATTTGTAAGAACGGAAGAACTTGTTGTAAATGTTCGTGAAATAATGCAAAATACGCCAACAAATTGTATAAGACGCCTGTCCAAAGAAGTGGGAAGATCAACGGCCAATTTCAGCAATTTATGTAATTATTTTTCTTTTTCTTTCTGTATATTCTTACTTTGTTAATTTTGTAAACAACAAAAATAAATTTGTATTTGTCTACTTATTTTAGTACTCATTAGTTTGGCATATCATGTGATAATATGAATTTAACAAAATTTTAACCTAGATTTGGTTAGATATATCGTCCCCATATCATTGTGATCTAAACCAAACCCTACGCTTTTTAATCCAACCCCTTTTTGATGCAAATAATTTTTGCTCGCACGGTAGGTACCATAAGACCATTGGTATGGGCGCGAACTTAAGCCTAATACTGGTGACCCCCCTCCCCCCTTAAATGGTTGATGGGGCGGACCGCCCCCTAAATTTGATAACTTTACTTGTTACTTATGTTTCCAAGAATGACCCAACTCTCCAATTAAAACTTTATAAATTAGAATAATCCCTCTTCTAAGTTCAGCAATTAATTTAAATGCTTCTTGAAAACAAATATAAGCTCATTTATTCCAGTCGTTACGGTGATTAACGGATAAGCCATGGCCATTAGAAAATGACATTGAAAACCTGTCCTTAGGATGAGCCTGTCTATTCCATCCATTTTTTAAAAATTTGAATAAGAATTATGGATCAATACGGAGTGATCAATTTTTGTACGTTTATTATTTTTTTAACTTATTCTTTCGATATATTTATTTAACCAGTATAAAATTCCTATCATAGTAGTAGTAGTAGTAACATGTTTTATTTAGCAAAAAGCTACAATTAAAATTTTTTAATACATTTTTTTTAACACATTTTTATAGATTTATTTTAAATTTTAAAACGCAGCCATCTTTTAACAAAAACAGACAGAAAAGTTAAACATTGTTCAAATTGTATCAAATATTACGTATAATTTTGTTTTTTAATTAAATTTAATTTTAAAGTTTTTTTAAGCAGTTTTAATGATTTTGGAGATTTAATAGAATATTCCAAATTATTATATTCTATCAAACCTTTATAAAAATAGATTTATAAGCTAATGTTTTAGACACTCTTTTCACATAAAAATGTTGATTAGTTCTTGTTTTATAATTATGATGGTCATAATTATTAAAAGAACAAAAAAATTTTAAACAATCAGGCAATAAATTATTTTTAATTTTATGTATAGGTAAAGATACATACTAAATAAAAAATTAAATTTCTGACATTCAACCAATCTAAATTTTTCAACATAAAATTAATTTTTGCATTTTTGTCACAATTTAAAATAATCCGCATTGCCTTATTTTGTAAAATTTGTAATTTATCAAATATTTCCTCACTAGCACAATATAAAATGGAGGAACAATAAATACAATGTGGTAATATAATAGTATTAAATACAGTTTTTTTAGAAAACAAACCTAAATTAGAACTGATTCTTTTAAAATAACCTACTTTTCCGGCAATCTTCGATATCCCGTTTCCTATTCCGTCTCTTTAATACATATAATATGTCACGTTCATCGTCGGTACGAACACAACAATAAATATTGAGTCATCTATACCAGTACCGGAGTAAAATGATTTTATGTTTATGACGATTTCTTTAATTTAAGACTGAAAACATTAAAGTGCACAAACTAAACTGCTTAAACCTTACTTTTTATGTGTGTAGAATATCATGTGTGGAATTTAAATTTATGTAAAAGCACTTGTTTTACTATTCCAGTAAATGCCAATATAGATTGAATAATTGCACATGTATAAATAAAATTAAAACATAAAAAACAAGAAGTCTACATACGATTTTCAGTTAAATTAAAATATATAATAAATAAACGCAAATAACTGCCCACAATATACGTTAAAACCTATATTATATTCCATGTAAATGGATTTATTAACACGTTAGAAATTTTTAAACACGTCGGTTATCAATATTGAAAATTCCTACATAATATTTATTTAAAAAAAATTATTTATAATTCCACTCGTAATTTATATGAAGAGTTAAGAGCGACTTTCGATTTAATTTATTCCATAGATTATCTCAATTTGACATAAATGGAGAAAGATGATATCAAATTCAGAAATAGACCATATCTTTTATGTAAATAAATCGAAGTGATACAAGGCGTGTCAGAAATGGAGAAATTGTGAATGCATGAGGAGATTTTGTTAATTAAATTTGAATCAATTATTTAAATTTAAATCAATATACACTCTGATTCGCTTAAAATGGGATATGAACCGTCATGTCACTGTAACTTCGATGAGTCTTGTTATTATCAATTAATCTTTTAATAGTCAACCATAATAATTTTAAAAAAAAATGTTTTCATTGTTGGTTCCGTAAGAGAGAGCTTTTAAGGTTTACAATTAAGTTAAAACCATAAGAGACACGGTCAATTCCTGTGGACTGCATGTTTCAACATTTATTTGGCCATAAATAATTGCTTATTTACCAAGCCAAAAGGTTTTTACATGCTGGGCTGTAGCAGGAAGACTTGGTCCCCTTTCCCCTTGCTGTCTGCCTACAGTAATTACTCTAAATTAATTTGTCTTTACTAAGTTGTTTTGCCTTTAAAATTTTATTACGAGAGTTAAAACTGACGTCATAAATGTACTTTTATTATGTTAACATATTTATTACAAAATTATACTTTTACATTATACAAGGAAAAAGGTAGGATCAACTCTCCCGTAGCACAAATAGTAATTTACGTTACAAGACCGGAAAGTAGTGTTTTTCAGGTCGAGACAAGTATTTCCAAGGCTAGCTGTAGGCGAGTCCTGGAAGCTTAGAGAGACCTGAAAAACACTAATTTTCGGTTGCGTGACGTACAATATTTTTTTTAAGGCCGACACTTCGATATACATTTAATTCTTTATTTTATTTTATTTTATATTATGACTTCCTGTAACGGGCTTTTGATTTTACTGGCAATATATCGTATATCGCTTTCCTTGCTGCTTCCAAAATTTTTTCCGGAATCTCATTTTCCGTGTCGGATAATTCAAAATCTGAATTAATATTGTTTAATTTGCGCACTCGCGAAACAAGTTTGACATAAACAACAAATTAAAAAGCAACGAACTGTCATTCGACAATACATCGAAATGTTGTTGGCATAGTAACGAAATCAAGGTAGCTTGTATTATCAAAGAGCGATTGGAAAAACAAAAAACAGGGACCGGAAAAATCTTTTCCTGTCTCTAACGTCAATTTTTCTGTCTTTATCAACAAAACGTTATTTTCTGGACGAAAAATTGTCCAGAAAGTGTATATTTTCTGGTCGGTTTTAAAAAAACATTTTTAAACTGTTATTTAAAAAAACCTAACCTGAAGACGTGAAGACCGCAACTCAAATTTATATCAAACTTAAGAACCATAATAAAACTGCTATGAACCAAAGAACTGAATCCTACATCTATATGTATATTCTCTATAGAATAAACAAAATAGAAGATATTTCTTATGGTCAAAGATGTTTCACCTGTATAAAAAATTAAAGGTGTTTTAAAATTTAAAAAAATAACAGTTGAGACGCCGTCAAATGTTGCTTCGTTACCCACAGCCGATGAGACACAACCAATGCTGCCAACAAAGTTAATAAAAACAAGTGACCGCGAAATTTAAAAGGGGGATCAAGTGTACTCCGGGATCAAGTCTTCTTATTCTTCCCTGCGTTTTCTTAAAATCTATGCATGGGTAGCGCCTCGATATCTCTTCTAGAATCATCAGTATAGTCGTGGTTTTTAATATACCTAACTGATAATAATTACCATGGCACAATTACAATTAACCTCGCAAAAGTTTATACCTACTATTCCGATAGAGAAGCATAATTATTTTTACCCACTTTAAATAGGAAGAGCAAGATTTGCAAGCCGAAATTTGAACGCCGTGGCATATCAAGTTTTTAAAGATCTCAATTATTGCATAAGTAAACCAGGATTCACATTGGCTAAAAACAATTGATTTAAATAAATATGTATAATTTTCTCCCGGTGCACATTTTTTCCGCTACGTTACCCACGTAGTATCACCCCCTAGGTGGTAAAGCACCGTACCGTGACCTGGTACCATAAAAACTCACCTAGATGGGATTACTATGCTTAGCTGCCCGTGTAAACTGCTGTGATATACCTGCACAGCGTGTTCATCAAGTAGAACGGATTGTTTTGAGATTAATTTTTGATTTATTTATTTATAGTGTGGTGAATATTTATAGGGAAACAACAATGTCATACCTGTGCATTAGAGATGGACAATCCGGATCTTTTTTCGAATCGGTTTAGCGGATCCGGATCAGTATAAAGATCTGACTCACCAAACCTGGTCGCGGATTCGTCGCTCCAGAAAACACAACGCGAATCTGTCTTTCAGTCAGTCAGGACTCGGATCAATCCGAAATTTCTTTAATTAGCCTTTAATTTAGGTCGTTCCGGTTTTACCGGATGTGAAAACAATTGTTTAATTTTAAGTAGGAATCTGACAATCCGTTTCGACAGATTAGATAGCTCTATTAATTCCCATTTTAACGATGTATCACACGTTGCCTTGTTGTTTTTAAAATGACGTCTTAAAAAGCGCAAGAACGTATTTTCAATTTTACCTTTACTAAAATTACCAATTTTTTAATCAAATTTTCACCGATACATTAAATGAAAAATATGCACTATAAATTAAATAGCCAATAGAGAGAAAATCCATTTAACTATCTTAAAACAAGTAACAATAAGTTTTTTTTTAATTTAAAAGCCCCTGGTAATAACACAAATATAAATAAAATTTATAATATTTTAAAAATGTGTCTAATAAAATAATAAAATCCACTAAACAATGGGTAGGTTGGATTCTCACCGTTAAAATATCAAACTTGTCTCATATTGTTCTTTTTGACAAAGTTAGTTTTATACCAGTGGAGAACAAATTGATAGGCTGTTTATGGCGAATACCTGCAGAGTTGCAGCTAGATTATAGTCCGGAAGATATGCAGACAGATGCACCATCTTTTGCCTATTTTCCATACTTAGGAAACCATCTTAGGAATTCCGGTAATTACGAAAACGAGAACATAATAAACATATCAATTCCACTGCTTTCGTGCGGGTAGTATTGTTCTGCAACTTAATGTAGGTCGTAAAAACATCAGGAAGATTTTAAAGAAGTCCAAATTTAAATCAGTTAACTATCAAATCCGTCATCACTTGTACGAGAATGATGCTCCCCGAAGAATTGCATATTTTAATCGGTTTTTGGACATTTATAATCAAGATTACACATTTCATCAACGAGTTCAGTTTTCAGATGAGTGAAGGTTTAGGAAAGTTTATCCGCAATCACACAAGGTATTATTGACAAAAGAAATTTCTCAGACTTGAATTGTCTCGCAAATCGGATCTTCGTACAAATAATAGGAGAAGAGGAAGTCCAACGAGGAGATCAGCTTGACATCGAAAGTCTTTACACCAACGTCCCCGTACAAGACGCACTTAAGGTTTTTTATTATTATTATTATCAAGAGCAGACTTGAGGAAGACCAGACTCTACAGGCAAGAACACTACTACTTGTTAATTCCATCATAGACTTATTAAAATGTTGTCCCAAGAATGACTACTTTCAAGAAAAAGATAGAATTATTCCTCCAAGTAGACGGACTATCGATGGGCTTATCTCTCTCGCCAATAATCGCCAACATTTATATGAAATGGTTTGAATCCAAAGCAATCTTCTTCTTTCGGTGCCATATCAGGTCCCCCTAACGTTGGCAATTACATTGGCGAGTTGTTCGCGGTTTTCGGCTAATCTGAATAGTTGTTCGGCACTGCGTATTCCAGTCCAATCGCGAATGTTCTTTAGCCATGACGTCTGTTTCCTTCCAATTCCTCGGCTGCCTTCGATTTTACCTTTCATTATAAGCTGGAGTATCTTGTATCGGTCTCCTCGAAGAACATGTCCCAGGTACGATATCTTTCGCACTTTAATAGTGTTAAACAATTCCCTTACGGTATTTGCTCTGTTTAACACTGCTTCGTTGGTCTGCATAGCTGTCCAGGGTATTCGAAGCATTCTTCTGTGCAACCACATTTCAAACGCTTCCAGGCGATTGATCGTGGCAGCCTTTAGGGTCCAGGTCTCAGCTCCATACAACAACACGGACCAAATATAACATTTGATCATTCTTTGACGTAATTTTAGGTTTAAGTTGTCGTTAGAGAAAAATGATCTCATTTTCAGAAAAGTTGTGCGAGCTGTTTCAATTCTGCACTTTATCTCTTTATCAGGGTCTAGATGTTCTGTGATATAACAGCCAAGGTATTTGAATTGGGTAACTCTTTCAATGTTTTGTTGGTCAATCTGTATGGAAGCATCGGCGTGCGGTTGGCGACTGAATATCCAAAGCAATAGAATAAGCAAACGAGAAACCAAAAATGTGGCTGAGATATGTCGATGACATCTTTATTATTTAAAATAGAAACTACGACGAACTCAGGAAATTCCTAAATCATATCAATAGCTTCACACTGACAACCAACTTCACCATGGAGAAAGAAGAAAACAACCAATTACCTTTCTTAGATGTTAACGTAAAGAAAAATGGCAACACCATCCAAACGTCAGTATACAGGAAACCTACGCATCTAGGCCAATATCTCGGTTATACATCAAATCATTCAAACGACACGAAACATGGCATAGTAAGAAGCCTTGTAGATAGAGCAATCTGTAATTCAAGAGAAGCCCACAAACAAGAAACTGACTACATCAAGACAGACCTAAACAAAAATGGCTCCCTTATGAGATTAGTTGATAAGATATTGGAAAATCGTAAGAATCGGCCAAAAGCGCAAATAGCAGAAAAAGACGGTCAACCAACACTCAACATTCCGTATATCCCAGGAGTATCTGAGAGAAAAAGAAAGATAATAACGATATAACATCAATACTGTTTTCAGCTCGAGAGACACCTAAGAAGCCACCTAACGAAGACAAAACCAACAAAGCCAAAAAGACAGGAAAGACTGTGTCTCCGGATCCCCTGCGAGTGTGGCCAATCTTATATTTGTGATCACTCGAAAGAAGGATTAAAAAGCACATAAACAATACGCCAAAAGGAGAGACCAAAAAAATCAGGTGCAGCTGCCTGGACACATGGCCACCGTGTGATCAGAAGCTGAAATCCTGCATAAAGAACCACACTGGAGGAAAAGGAAGTTTAAGGAATCTGCTGCTATATACCAGAGCCCGGCTTGTTTTAGTAAGCTTACAAATTTCTTTTCAACTCACATTTTTTGCTATGCGAAAATTTTAATTTTTACTAGCAGTAATTACTGAAATAAGGTATTAAAATGATTTCGTGATGACCCGGTATAACTATTTAGAGCAGATAACTGTAATATTTGTACAAAAACATAATAAAACTGCATAAAACATAAATTCTAAACAGGTAGAGTAAATTTCAAAAATCATTGTAAAGTGCACTGACAATCACTCGACATATACATTCCGGATGTGATCTGAGGTTGATCGAAGGAACGGAAAAAGAAGAACTGCACGTTCTGCAGAAAGGAAGACCGAGAATAAGTGAAGCACAAAGCCGAGGTCACGAAGAATCGTGGTTCACGTGCCACCTAGGCACGTGCAAATAGTGTTTGTTGGTTGCACAATGGCTTTGGTTGAGCGTTAAGATCAACATTGGGTGCGATATTTGTTGTTTTTGCTCCTTTATGAATGGCCATTTTAATTGCATTGCAATGAAAAAGCTTAAAAGCTTTGGTTGGAAATGAAGAAAGGCAAGAAAGAGAATCATTGAGTGAGATATCTGATAATTATTGTTCAGTGGTTTCTTTAATTCTAGCTAAAAAAAGTTGAGGTTTACGGAACATAAATCAATTGTAACATTAAAGTTGTGATTTGTTTGCGGCAAATTAGCCACGATCCGAACACACCCGAGTAAACTTATTGAAATCTGTCGATGTGAAGAACGGAGGATAAATAGAGGAAGCGAAAAATAATACTGTGCATTGTGTGAATGATGATTATTATGGAAAAAAGAAAAACGCAAACGTGTCACAAAAAAACAGTTGAAAATTGCTGGTTTTACCAAAACCCAAAGTACTCTTCATAGAAATTTTTTAAACATTAATTTCATTAGGCAATAAATAAACCTTTAGCACTTTAACGGCCAAATTGAATACATAAAGTAGAGTGACAAAATATACCATGCGAGCAAAAATTATTTGCATCAAAGAGGGCTTGGATTAAAAAACGTAAGGATTGGTTTAGATCACAATGATATGGGGACGATATATCTAACCAAATCTAGGTTAAAATTTTATCAAATTCATATTATGACATAATATGCCAAACTAATAAGTAATAAAATAAGTAGACAAATACAAATTTATTTTTGTTGTTTACAAAATTAACAAAGTAAAAATATACAGAAAGAAAAAAAAAAATAATTACATAAATTGCTCAAATTGGCCACCGCCATGCTACAAGTATAAATTCACACGTCTCTTCATATTTTCGAAAGTGTTGACCCGCATGTCTGGAGAAATGTTACCACATTCTTAAATAATCCTTTCTTGTAATTGTTGTAAATTTGTTTTAAAAATAGAGTTCTTTAAATGAGGAAAAATGAAGTAATCCATAACCGTTAAGGTTGAATTCTCAACGTCATTCAATCTATTGCCAACCTATAACCTATTTCGCGTTGATTTTTTGAGTTTATTATTTTAATAACTAACATTTAAAGAAAACCAATATCGTCGGTACATTATTTAGGTAGTATCTGATATATTACAAAAATTTCAATTTATTTCATTGATAATTTTGGGAGAATTATATAGTAAAAGAACAATGAGTGACAATGACCTAATATTGTTAAAAAAAAATCTTACCCGATATTTTTCGCTATACAATTCTCCTAAAATAAGTTATGAAATTCCTTGATATTTATTAGATATGTCAATTATTACTTATGGAATATGAAGTCGATACTGATTTTCTTTAAATTTTGTATACACGCTAGAAAACATAAATAAATCTACGCGAAATAGGTTATAGGTTGGCAAGCATGTTGATACTCCCACCTTAAACAAGATGATCTATGTGGGAATTCAATGTCTGATCGAAAACTGATCAATCTGTTGTTGAAAAAATTGCGTAAGTAGTTAATAGTTTCGGCGGCTGTATGGGCGGTTGCACCGTCCTGTTGAAAATATCCACAACGTATAGTAAAGCCTTCTAAAAAATATTTTACTTCTAAACATCAGATTGTAAACTGTTCCATTTCATAGTACGACACTTATAATTAAAGATATTTAATTTTTATTCTTTAATTAATGGTAAATAACGTTAATTTCACATATTATTTACTTAATGTGATGGCATTCCATATTTGGTTACTTTACTCTACAGGAAAGATTACTATAATACTTAATTATGATTTAGCAAAGTATCTTTTATTGGCTTCATTTCCTAGATTTTTCAAGAAAAATACGCCATTCTTGTTTAATAGGCCCACAAATCGTTCTCCAAGACTAAACTGCTTTGTATTAGAATCAAGCGGAACGAACATTAATAAATATTTAGGCTTCGAAACAATTTAAAAAGTATTTTTGTTGTAAATACGCGTTACTTATTGCCAAAAGAACACACCAACAAAAGGAAAAAATTGGTAATCCCATTTGACGAAACTACCGGACTTGAACTATCTACTTACCGTATTATTTACACAATAAGCATACAATCATCAGTAGAATTGTATGTTTAGTAGAAATGGTATTAAAACCACAATCACTAAGTAGTCTTACGGTATCCGATATTGGGTACCTATTTGAGATATAAGAATGTAGCAATCAAATCATATTGTGTAGATATAAACCGATAAATTGAACAGAATCCGATCTCGATTGATCTACATATAAGTACTCCAAACACGGTAATCAGTTTAAATTGCTTCGTAAAATGTTTGTTGTGTTTTATAGTTTGTTATTACCAGGTAATTCGTATAATTTTAAGTGCAAACATGGGCAAAGATATTTTCTTTAATCTCGCGATCTCGTTACTGTTTTAAATAATAACATTTGTAAAGATAGCAGATGGGATTAAGTAAAAACACGGAAATCAATCAACAATAATGCAGAGAATTCCTTGTAGGGTTTGTTCGTACGAGAGGTACTTTTAACTTTTCTCGCAACAGGGAAAGCATTGTTCGTGTAAAAATACTTTTCTTATTTGACGTTTTAGCATACGTAGATCAAGTCAGTGGATGTATGTATCTGTGACCAATGTCGCACTATCTGTTTGCTGGCACAACAACTCAGAAACTATTTGATTGATGAAGTGAAAAACTTTATACAGGGTGTCCGGAAAATACGTGTACAACGTTTGATGACAGACTCCTGACGTCAAAATAGGTCGATATAAGCCGACTTAGTTATATCCAAAATTGTCTCATTTAGCCGGTAGAGGGCGTCAAAAATTTGTAAAAATATTGGTTTTTCCTAAATTACGTGAAAACCTGCTAATCGATTTTAATGATTTTTAGTATGTAGGCTAATACTATAAAATGACGTTTTCTAGTAGTATAGTCACCGTCTGTAAATAAGTGGAAGTGTTATAAAAGTGATATAATACGTCAACATTTCTCCTCATTTTTTATATGAACGGCGTTGTGACAACCCAGATATTTTTGTAGAGTGGCTGGATGTATTTGGAAGCTATGTTACATCTTTAATATTTTTCGTTGAATGAGCTGTTTTGCCAGAAGAAAATATTTACAATATTTAGTATTATTAGTAATAATATTAAAATCAAATTACCTGTAACAATAATTATTTAAGTGACCTTGTTGCTATGGCATTTAATAAATTTGACAATTACTGACAAATTGTCACCAGTCTAAGAAATTTACTCAAGTATACGATCAACATCCTTGAATTACAAGTTCATTTTACCATTAAAAATGGAAAATTATACGAACTCTGAGAAGGTTGACATGCTCCTGGTATACGGGTTTTGTCAAGGAAATGGGCGTCAGAGTGTTAGGGTTTACATGGAGAGGTTTCCTAACCGTCGAATACCAAACCAGCAAACATTTGCCAATATCGAGCGTCATCTTCGGGAAACGGGCAGCTTTGAGAAAAACTTTGAAGACAGGGGTCGTATGCGAACAACTCGAACTGTGGAAATAGAAGAGATGATTCTGGAAAGAGTTGAAGAATAACCAAGTACCAGTACCCGTCGCTTAGAACGTGAGTTACATGTCCCTAAAACGATTGTCAATGAGGTTTTAAAAGAACAGTTGTTACATCCTTATCACGTGCAAAAAGTCCAGGAACTTTTACCGACTGATCCCCCCATGCGGCTTACATTTTGTCAAATTATTAGAAACAAAAGAATCCGTGATCCAAATTTTTGTAGAACAATTTAATTATGTTTACTGGCGTGCTTTACAAGATCTGGAGTAACCAATCTGCACAACCAACATATTTATTCCGATGAAAATCACATGCCATTAAAGTTGCACATCATCAGCATCAACTTAAATTAAATATTTGGGCAGGTATTATTGATCGCTACCTTATTGGTCCCATTGTTATTCCAGACAGGTTAGATGGAAATATTTATTTAAATTTTTTGCAAGACACATTACCTATTCTTTTGGACAATTTGCCCCTTTTACTTCGGAGGGAAATGTGGTATACCTATGCATGATGGTGCTCCGCCCCATTTTTCCGTTGCCGTTCGGCAATACTTACATCATCAATACCCCAACCGATGGATTGGAAGGGGCAATGATGCACCAGTAAAATGGCCACCACGTTCTCCTGAGTTAAATATGTGTGACTTCTTTTTGTGGGGCGCTATTAAAACAGAAGTTTACAAAACTCCGGTAAACACACGCGATGATTTATTGCAGCGGATTTTAAATGCAGGCAACCATTTGAATAACCCCGAGACATTAGATAGGGTCCAATATCATTTTTTAAGAAGTGTTAATAAGTGTATTCAGCAAGATGGCGGTCATTTTACACATTTGCTTAAGTAATGTTTTTGTTTTACTTAGTTTCTTACAATACATACTTTCAACTTTGTTTTAAGTACTTTGTTTTATTTTTATTGTTAATAATTGATGTATGCAGGTAATTGTAAATATTTTCTTCTGGCAAAACAGCTCATTCAACGAAAAATATTAAAGAGGTAAAATAGCTTCCAAATACATCCAGTCACTCTACAAAAATATCTGGGTTGTCATAACGCCGTTCATATAAAAAATGAGGAGAAATGTTGACGTATATCACTTTTATAACACTTCCACTTATTTACAGCCGGTGACTATAATACTAGAAAACGTCATTTTATAGTATTAGTCTACATACTAAAAATCATTAAATTCGATTAGCAGGTTTTCACGTAATTTAGGAAAAACCAATATTTTTACAAATTTTTGACGCCCTCTACCGGCTAAACGAGACAATTTTGGATATAACTAAGTCGGCTTAGATCGACCTATTTTGACGTCAGGAGTCTGTCGTCAAACGTTGTACACGTATTTTTCGGACACCCTGTATATACTGATAGTGCAGTCAATATGGTTTAAAAATTCCCTTGACTTGGGCAAAATTGCAACACAAATGATTCTTTTTGCATTCTATTGTGTAAAGTGTCTATTTTAACATATTCAAAATCCCCAATAATTCTGTCCCCAGAAATCAGCCAAAATCCAAGATGGCGGCTGGATTTTGTATTTTTAATTACAAAATTTATAACTATGTGTTTGAAAAGATATATGCAGGAAATGCCGTCCCTCATTTAATCAATGGAAAGGCATATTCGCGAACAATTTGAGGACACCTTATAGTTGATGCCGCTTTACATACCAACTTTATTGAATATTCATTTCCAAGTGATAAAGGCAACAGATCTGTTATCTTTGACAATTTATTCGAAACATATGACAATCTAATGGAAGGTAGCATACGTGTAGCATACATGATTATACATCAGAACACACTATAAAAGACCTGACTCATAATCGCCGAAGAAATTGAATTTTCCCCGCTGTGAACTTCACACCAGATATGACATTCGTATACAGGATGTGACAGCACCTCCAGAATATTGCATATTGGAAAGCAAGCAGTTTTGAAACGTGTTGTTGAAGATCAATACTTTCGTGAACTTGCACAATCGTTCAGCTCAACAAACCTTAATCTCAGTCAGGTTGAAGAATTTGGAAAGAAGATAATGGTATGATTTTTGATGGAAATCCAGATGACACACTAAATACACTTAGGTATAGAACTATTATTGATAAAGTATCAAAGACAAAATGTTTCGTTCAGCCACAGAACCTTTCCCCAACGGAATCAGCTGTCAAGTACCATAGCTTCCGTGCACATTTGCAAATTTGTATATGGAAACAAATGCAAGAAGACTTGACCCAACAGACTGGGGATGGAGTATATATGACAATATGTATGTACCGAAAACAATGGATTTGCCACCAGTACCTGAAAGTTTATTAAGCATAGTAACATGTAACTGCAAAATCGGCTGTGGTGCCATGAAATGTAGTTGCCGAAAGGATGGTTTGGAATGTACCAGTTCATGTGGTTAGTGTCAAGAAACAAATTGTGAAAATAGCTCGCAGCGAATAGAAGATGAAGAAATGGAAAGTACAGATGAAGATTATGATGAATTGTGAAAAACAGCCAAATCATTTTAATTTTTGTTTATTGAAATAATGTCTAAAGTATAATAAAGTTTTCTCTAATGTATAATAGGCAATTTGAGTAATTCAATACCTATCTTACCTATTATTCAATACCTATTTTATATTTTTATCTTTGTATTTTAAACATTTTTGCCAAGTTACTCCTAATAAAAACAAAGTTGTCAATTTTGTACGTAAAAATACAAAATTCAGCCGCCATCTTGGATTTTCATTGATTTCCGGGGCAGGAATTAAAGAGGATTTTGAATATGTTAAAATATACACTTTTTACAATGGAATGCAAAAAGAATCATTTGTGTTGTAATTTTGCCCAGGTCATAATTTATTTTTACTGCACTATGAGGGAAAAATCTGGTTACAGGTAACAAACAGATTTCTTTGGAATAAAGTTAATAAATTAATATCTAATTTTTATTCGTAAAACAAACAAAATTGATTTAAATACTTAAGAAATAAGTCGGGGATTAAATAATAAGATAATCATTTAACATTAAACTATTGTTCTTAATATTTAAAAAAATGGCGTTGCACTGACCGGGGCGCATCATACCGATCCGCAATAGTTGCATAATAGTTGTCGTTGGTGGTCGCGTCGCGTCGTGCTTATCGACAAAAAGGCAGGGATTGTCAGGTGAGTTATTAGTTCAGTATTTTTTATGTAATTAATTTGTGAAAGTACTCTTTTGACCCGTTAATGCAATAAATATTTCTGTCCAAAAATAATATCATTGCCGTTAGGACTCTTTATTCCAGCATGCATTTAGTTTAGTTAAGGTAATCTAATAAATCGTAATATGTAAAACTTTTGCAAGCATGAGCCCTATTGTAAAATATTTTATTATTTTTTTTTATCTGATATTTCAGTGCTAATGTTGATCAAACCTGTTCAACCAGCACTGCCTAAAATGTTGTGTTGTTTTCTCGAGCAGCTACAATTTAACAAAATCCTAAAGTTTTAATAAGTATTATTACTTCAAATGTCCAATGCATATTTTTTCAGAAATATTTTGAACCACTATGCATAGGTAAACATATTTAATAATGTACAATTGCTATGTTCTTTATTAAATTGTTTTTGAAACTATTTTTATGCTGGAACAATATATCAGTATTCAGTTTAATAAAGTATTTCTTGTAATAAGTTTAATAGTTTTAAACCCTTCCTCCTTTCTATCTAACTCTAACTAAATAATTTTCGTAACAAAAAATATTCCTATACTTTTAATCGCCTTTTTACCCCAAGACAACTAGCATTTTCAGCATCTTCTAATGTAAGAAAAATGGCCAACAAAAATTCATAAAAAAATTCTAAAAATTGACTTCGGCCGCTTGTCCGAGTAGGACGCCCGCTCCAAAACCGTCTATGTATCCATTCTCCTTTCTTCAGTTCTTAATCTTCGTTCAGAAGCACCAGCATCTTCGGCTTCCCTCGGGCGGACTTGTATTGCTTCAGTAACCGCGCGGATGGTGCTCTGTTTTATTTTGTAATGATCGCGACCGGTTGGGTGTGGCCCCGGGCCCTCAGGGCTCACATACAGGGCTACTGAAGAGTTAACTTATGGACAGAGAGGTACTCAGGGAATTTTGATTGGCTCAGTATTTACGGTAGCGCTTAGAGCGTTTTAAAGTTTTATGTTCCAATAGCTTTATATGGCAGCCTTGAAGGTCCAATTGCGATTTCCCCGAAACTCATCGGCTTTCTCGTAGGCTTCCACTAATGACCGACAGGGTTACGAAAGTCAAATATTAATTGTTATTCTTTAAGGAAATTGGTTCATTATGGACTCTAGTAAACAATATTCTCTTCATTGGAAGGTAAAATCAAATATGTCTGCTATCTGTTTCTATATCTATGTATCTAGCGAACAAACCTTTAGGGCTGAGTTACGCCTTTTTTAATTTGAGTAGTATCGTCGTGGAGCTATCGACGTGCAATAGTTCTGTATGTCAACAAAATTTAATTCAGCGTCCATGACCGGTCATTGTCATTAGCCCCCCCCCCCCCATACACCAACATATAAGTTGGACCGATTTGATCCGTTTGGATTTGGTCTGCGAGCTAGGCTCGGCACGTACCAAAACTCTCGTCATACAAACCCGATTAGATTCGCCTGATTAAATCTTCTCGTTCATGGGACAAAACTTCACGTTTTATAACAGTTTTGGCTTGGCTCGCGATCTTTTGGAATTCCTGAAAGATTTAACCAGTGGTTTTAGATCGACTCGGATTTATTTGTACTCGGTGAGTTTTAAGTATAAATACCAATCGTAGAAGACGCGCTATAGCTTGTGCCATAGCGTATGTATTTATTGCAATTAACCAAAAAATCAAATAACGGAGTAAATGGGTAAAAAAATGGATTTCTCGTAGAGATGAACTGAGTCATACGTTACTCTTGAAAGAACTACAACAAGACCAGCCAAATGATTTCCGTAACAATTTAAGGATGGATAATGATAGTTTCAGACATTTGTTAAGTATGGTGGAAGTACATTTGAAAATAAATTCTTTTGACAAGTAACGTGAATCGGCAGACATTATTTGTTATTATTATTTTAATTTAACCTCAAACCAAGTGGACGACTTGATATGCATCCCAAATTAACCTAGCGAATCACTGACGGGTTAACCGGCTGATTTCATTCGTGACAAATATTACAGGGTCCGATGAAGCTAGGCTCGCCACATACACGTAAAGTTTTATCGGCGTATTTGGCTCGTGGCATAGCAAATTCGTTAAGTTATCAGCTGGTGTATGGGGGGCTAATCACTCCCAAATCGGATATAACATTCAGTACCCACTTTGTGCGGAATAGAAAAAGTCCTATTACATTAATCAAATTCATTAAGGTAAAATTACAAAATAACTGAGTATAGTTTTAAAAACCTGAAAACTCGCATAAGTGTTTTCAATTTTCTCCATAAACACTTGGCTCCCAGTAAATGATTACTTGGTCTTCGGGTTAAAGCAGCAGGTACGTTTTTCTCATCTTGTAATTATGTAAACCATCAGCCGTTTTGCTCTGATGGGATGTGCGTGTAAGTATGATGCGGTAGCTGAATACCCGCCCCGGGCCAGATTGAAAATGTTCACTGCCATCAGAAGAGATTTACTATGTAGAAAGAAGGCCGGAGAAATAAACCTTCCACAGTCAATAACAATATGTATCTACAATTATTACATTGAAAATATTGTTTAGTTATTGGACTTTGTTTGAATGGCTCAGCTTTCTAAGTAATTTATTTTGTCTGAAATTACTGACAGTAAAGCCAGCAACAGGAAAAATGGCATTAAAGTGGCGTAGTACGGTATAGGATTGCTACTTATGTATACAAGCAAGTTTACAAAAATGCCACGCCAAATCAAAGCTACTGCAACAATTAGCTTTTACTCTCCGAAAAAAACATCTAAACATTAAAAGTAATTATTGATTCTTTGGGCATTGCGCTATAATCGAATTAGACACTGAGTTTAATTCAATTATTGTTGAAGTAAATCAATTACTGTATGGTAATTAAACTACCCTTAAACTAGTTTATATAGTTACTCCTTCGTTGCTACATAAAGCAGATGCTTTTTGGTAATTTAATTACTCTCCAAGTAATTTAATTACATTTTGGTTCTTGAATTAAAATGAAAACAATTAAATTATTAAAAGAGAAATAAATAAGACACTTTAAGTCTTCCTCCACTGGTATATTATAAGTTTAATAAAGGGTAAATTCTCTACATGTTTCGACTGTATAAACAGCCATCATCAGGAGAAGAGAATAAGGAAAATGAGAAATAACAGGTGCAAACAGTCCAAACGGAGCTAAAAGATGTTGGAAAGGACAAATAAAGTAATTGGAAAAACATCCACCGTAATGGTATACGTAGCAAGAGGTCATTCGTGGAGTATTGGCAAAACCAGTATATTAAGCTAACATAGCTGTAAGCTAAGTGTCAAATTACTGACAACGGACCATAAGTGTGCGGAGAGAAGAAAAATTGAAAAATTGGAGTAGTAAATGTTGTAAGGACTTTTATAAACAGATGAGAAGTAACTGAAAAGTCACATTTTGGTGAGGCAGTGACGTAAGTGTGAGGACAGAAGAATAGTTGAAATTGGAATAGTGGAAGTAGTAAAAATTTAAAAGAAATTGAGGAGTAGATGAATAGTCACATAATAGTTAATAAGTAACCTAAATTTGAGGAGGGAAGTATAGAAAATTAAAAAGTTTTTTTTCATTTTTATATCTGAAAAGTAAAAAAAAATGTAAGGTTACAATTTTAACAGAAAAGATAAATTTGTGTAACTTACGTCATGGAGACATCCTTTTTTATGAGTTATAATAATAGTAATTCAAAATCTTCGTTCTAGACATTGTTAAGTAGAATTAAATTTTTAAATTAATTAATAAGTGTGAAATGGAGCTTGGCAGTCTTCAAATTAAATTATTTTTCACTCTCCGCAATAGTTAACTATTTTCAGCTTTCGGCAACTATTTTAATATCCCTACATAACTTATTAAAAACTAAAAGTGTCCAACTTGAAAATTTCATTATTAACAGCAATGAAGAGTACCTCTTTATATGGGTTAATACGATTTATTTGGTAAAATAATAGAAACGAAAAACGCAATGGAATTTTTTAGTGATGGGATCACTCGAGTGAAAAATAACCGATCACTCGATTTTTTCAATCACTTGAATTATTCGATTATCTTCGGAAATAACTCGAGTGACGAAATGAGTGACGAACATATGGTTTTTATTTTCAACGCGTCTCCAAAGTTGCTGCCCGCCTGTCAATCACTCACTGCGGCCAGAGCCATCTCGTAGCGAGCGGCTACACTGAGTGGTTTTCGGTTATTATTGGCGATATTATTCATATTAAATACTGCATTACGGGTTGCCTGCGTAAGATAATAAATATGATTTATTTAAATTTAAATACTGCATTACGAGTTGCCTGCGTAGGATAATAGGATTTATTATAGTGGTGAGTATTCAGTATTCATAAATATCATGAGTTATGCAATATCGTGACATCTTAAGGTCAAGTAGTCAAGTGGTTAGTTAAATTAAATTTTAAGTTGTAAGATCTGGGAACCATGCCAAAAAATCCACAAATATCTCCGCCACATTTAATAATCCGCAAAAAATCAATCGATTAACAACACCGAGTCAGTTATTCCCAATACAAATGCTGTATATCAACATGAACGATGAACCGCCAATATTAATAATTAATATTAGCATTTGAGTGAAAAAAAATCGATTATAATTCGATTTTTTAAATCACTCGAATGCTCGGTAGTCGATTATTAAAATAAGTCGATTTTTCCCAACACTAGAATTTTTGCAAATAATTCATATACTTACTTAAAAAGTAATTCAATTGCTCTAAATGAAATTGAATTACCTTGGACGTATAAAAACCAATTTCTTTACCCTGATAATTGAAAAATCACCTACATTTACCACTTCCAAAAAGTAATGGAATTACAATAATAAAGTAATTAAACACACTTTTTCAATTATTTTCATTCAATTATAGATAGCTCTGCGCCAATTCAATTAAAATTGAGGTTGATTATATTGTTATCTTTGTTTCGATAACCTAAATAAACAAGAACAAGAGACTAGACGCGAGATATTATTTAGGTAGATGCAGGCGGGTCGACCGTCAGTCCGAGTCCCTGCGACGGGTCAATTTGTTATGACTTAGACATAGACATTTACCTTTAGATCCGTACAGCTTATCTCGTGCGCAAACAAAAGTTAAGTTTTATGGGTGAAAAAGTGCGTTTGTCCGCACAGCCCGCCAGCCACATCCCTTGCCGCCCTACAGGTATGAGCATGCGCACAACCCTCTTGTTATTAGGTTTTACTTGTTTGGCGACATCCTAAAAATACACTCCAGAACCGACTCGGCGCCATTTTTGTTGTTGTGTTTTACATTTTCTCTTGGATTTCTTGATATGTATGAAGTTACCGATCTTTATCAGCAAACGTTTATGTGGCATACGTGTTAATTCCGCCTGGAGCGTTTGTAAAATAATTTTAATTTTTTTAGTGGCGAAGATTGAAATTCTACCCCTATGGGGTAGTTTACTAAAGACGATAAATTCAAATTTTAGAATTTTAATTTTTTTAGTGGCAAAGATTGAAGTTCTACCCCTATGGGGTAGTTTACTAAAGACGATAAATTCAAATTTGAAAATTTTAATTTTTTTTAGTGGCGAAGATTGAAATTCTACCCCTATGGGGTAGTTTACTAAAGACGATAAATTCAAATTTTAATTTTCGCCACTAAAAATATTAAAATTCGTTTAAAACGCTACTTTTCGAAGCTTTTATCATGTAACTTTTTTCCTCCGGGCTTTTGGAAATTCGTATATAGCAGTTTATTTACCCCTATGGGGTAATTTTCTAATAACGAGAAATACAAATGGTAGAATTTCAATCTTCGCCACTAAAAAAATTAGATTTCGTTTACAAACGCTACAGGCGCATTAAGGAACTTGCATGAAAATTAAATTTGAAACATAATGCTCTTAAGCGGCAGCTAATATCATCAAAAGAGCCACAATTCATAAAGAAGTGTTTTTTTATTCTCTGGATTAAATGGATGCGATTAAAATTTGCTTGTGACGTCAACGCGTACTACATTACACAGCGGGAGAGTGGGCTATTCATACTACATGACGTCACACGGCGTCACACTTTAATAATTTATAAAAAATTAAGGAGGGATATTTAAGACGTAATATTTTGTATATTATGTTATTTTTTGCTGTGGCACACATTTTTTTCCACAAAAAAATGTGTGCAAGTTCCCCTATACAGGGTGGCCCTTTAGTGTGGCAAAGTACAATAGCTCCGTTACTATTTCAAATACATTAAAAATATTAATACAAAAATTGAAGGACAGTAAGTGACTTATAACGTAAAATTATTTTTAACTCTACAGGGTGGCTCAAAAAAGCGGAACAAGAAAAAATGTACTTTTTTCAAATGGAACACCCTGTATATTTTTACATTTTTAAATTCCACATAAAATTACAATTATTTTTTATTAAATACATTATTAGTCTATACTTTATAGTTTCCGAGATATTGACTCTCGAAAAGTGACATTTTTGAACTTTGACAGCTTCTAACTTTCTAACAGTACGTCTTAGAGCAAAACGGCTTACATGTCCCTATCTTCAATTTTTATTATCTTCCCAAAAAAATCAACTTCCAGTTAAACCGGAACAACTATATTTCCTGCTTTCGAGTAACATCCGGTTTAACCGGAAGTTGATTTTTTTGGGAAGATAATAAAAATTGAAGATAGGGACATGTAAGCCGTTTTGCTCTAAGGCGTACTGTTAGAAAGTTATAAGCTGTCAAAGTTCAAAAATGTCACTTTTCAAGAGTCAATATCTCGGAAACTATAAAGTATAGACTAATAATGTATTTAATAAAAAATAATTATAATTTTATGTGGAATTTAAAAATGAAAAAATATACAGGGTCTTCCATTTGAAAAAAGTACATTTTTTATTGTTCCACTTTTTTGAGCCACCCTATAGAGTTAAAAATAATTTTACGTTATAAGTCACTTACTGCCCTTCAACTTTTGTACTAATATTTTTAATGTATTTGAAATAGTAACGGAGCTATTGTACTTTGCCACACTAAAGGGCCACCCGGTATATACACCTTAATATTAAGACAAGAAAGAACACAGTGTCATCAGTAAAGTGTTCATTAAATGGAAAATAAATTTTAGTTTAACTTAACGTAAAGTTTATCTATTTTCAACTATTTAATAATTTGAAACCCCTTTTATTTTTTTACTTTCAGACATAAACTGCGTTTTCAAAAATACTTAAATATGAAGTTACCTTATACAGGGTCAAAAACAAATAAACTTTGCATCACATGGGACCAAATTTTAATAGCCCAATTTTGATTTTGTAGAAAAATTCACGGCGCTACTTTAAAGAAAATATATCTAAAATTAAGCATTGTCGAAACTAAGAAGTTTTATGTAGGTTGGTTGAGTCTTATTTTGCAAAAGTGGTGGAATTTACAAAATATAGGTAACAAATCAAAATAATCTTATGCAACCGGGCTAGAAACTGCAAAAACTTTTTCTAATAACTTTTTTGGATATTTTCAGAAATAACCCCACTTTTCAATTATTTAAAAAAAAATTAAAATTTGACAGATAATGCGAATCACGTGACTACTATTTTTTGCTTATTTTTCATCTCGATCGAAGCAGAACTTGATTCCAAAGTCAAATTTCTAATAAAGCTTAATAAAAAAAAATCCCATATAATGCAGACTTTACTGGTGACACTGTATATTCTCCAAATTTTCAAATTATTATCTTAAAATGATCTGAGTAATTTAATAATTACAACATATAGGTAATCAGTTAAAGAACTGTTGATACAAATTCACATCGGCACGTGCTTCCTCTCCACAGAAATAATCCAAGATGGCAGGCTTCCTGCAGCAATATTCTCAGATACTGTTACTGCAGGAGATTTAATCCTCATTTCCTGAGTGTATTAATAAATAATTTAGATGCTTGGCTTTATACTTAAATCAATGCCACGAGAGCAGTTAATTTATTAAGAATATAATGTTTAATTTACAGTAAAATGGCTTCTATTGTAAATTATTTATTGTTTATGTTATGGAAGTTGTATGTATTTAAATTATGTGGCTGCATATTATGTTCGTTGTCCATAATTAATAATAAAATTTGTAATAAATGAGGTATTGAATTGCTCTTATAAAGCCTTGTAGACATGTTAGTAATATTAGCCATCTGCTGTTCAGCCATCACAAAATGTAAAGGAAAAAAATCATATAAAATGGATTATTTTCCTGTAATTGGATTCTTGCAAATTGGAACAAAACCAATAGTTAGGAAAATGGTTATACTGAAGCGGTTCGTATTTAGTGAAAAATTTACCAATATTTCAAATACTTTTGAAAATATTCGAAACAAAAAAACGAAATTTATTTTTCTTCTTAAGGTGGGAGTATCAACATGCTTGCCAACCTATAACCTATTTCGCGTAGATTTATTTATGTTTACTAGCTTTAATACAAAATTTAAAGAAAATCCGTATCGACTTGATATTCTATAGGTAATAATTGACATATTTAATAAATATCAAGGAATTTCATAACTTATTTTAGGAGAATTGTATCGCGAAAAATATCGGGTAAGATTTTTTTTTACATTATTATATCATATTGTCACTCATTGTTCTTTCACTATACAATTCTCCCAAAATTAGCAATGAAATAAATTGATATTTTTGTAATATATCAGATAAAAACCTAAATAATGTACCGACAATATTGATTTTCTTTAAATGTTAGTTATTAAAATAATAAACTCAAAAAATCAACGCGAAATAGGTTATAGGTTGGCAATAGATTGAATGACGTTGAGAATGCAACCTTAAAACAAATTTTAAAATGTATCTAATCAAGTAGGTTTTTTAATTCATAGAAAATAATTATATGTCATTAAAAGCTATTAAAATTTTATTAGAACTGTTAATCATTTTCTTAAGAGGTCCGTTTTAGACGGGGTTCACATCAAAATTTATATACTAAATATCATGTAAATACGAAAAGGTGTAATTCTTTGGCTTATTTAATGACTTAAAATTCATATAAACATAGGTCCGGAAACGCTTCGTTGCCGATCTACAGAGTGTTGAAATTTCAAGATTTTTTTAGTTTTTTCTTTATAGCTCTTGTAGTTTTTGAGATATTTAGCTCTAATTTGGAATATATGTTAAGCTGTAGGACTTACAGCATTGGGCATACCAAATGGTTTGAAGAATCTACAGGAAGATATTTTTTCAGGGGTCATGCCCCCTTTTCTCCCCATGAACTTCGTTTCGGTGCGCCTATGTTTATTTGAATTTTTAGTCATTAAATAAGCCAAGGAATTACCCCTTTTCGTATTTAAATGATATTTAGGAACACCCTGTATACAGGTAACTTTTGCCAATATAGCAACGCGTTTTAGTAAATTTATCTAACAAATGAGGTTTCTTCTTCGATCTTGAATATTTGCTTAATTTTCAATTACGCTTTAGTTAAAATCGACTGTACAAAAATAATTTACACCAAATTCCACTACTCAAATTTAGCTTTCAAAAATCACTTGTAAGACATCTTATACATTTTAAATTTATTCAACATGGTCTTTTGATTTAGATTAAGATTTAAAAAAAAAACTTATTGTATAATGAAAGAAATAGTCCATGCTTAAAGTGGGGTTGAAAGTATGAAAAGGAAAAAAAAAACTAAAAGTCTTCCTCCACAAAATTTAATAGAACACAAAATTTATTCAGGGGTCTTCTACATGTTTCGAACGCAGAAACGTTCATCATCAGGAGACAGAAAAATATATTGCTGATGGATTAAACAGAAGAGAAAATGATAAGTGGTATAAAAATGTAATGGATCTTTTATGGAATTAAAAATTGGTGTGTCGAAATGACATAATAGGAAGAAAAATAGAAGTAAGTTAAAGCATACTGAGTAGCAAATTGGCGCTGTCGTCGCTTGATAATTCTTTAGCTGGCCGAGGAAATGGATTCTGTCGCATATTTTTGACGTATAGAAGGGAAGGACAATTCTACTCTGACCTACTATAACGCTTCCTAAACTGAGCCAAGTTCTAATTGGAATTAACCAGCCAGCTCGTCATGTCAAAACTGTCAATTTCTCTTTTCCACGTTTTTTCTCAGGAAATTAAATTCATTTTTTGATTATCATTTTAATATTTAATGCAATTCTATTAGTTTTTACTCTAAAAAACCATGCCGATGTGTGTAATTTTTCAATTGTTATTTCAGCCTACCATGCAGGTAATTATTTTTTATTGTTTATCGAATTGATTTTACACTTAAACATATTTTTTACATTGGTGGTAAGTTTACGATAAAGAATTAACATAAAAATAAATGTTTCACATATTTATTATTACTTTACAAACCAATCTTAACAATAGATCATTGGGCAGCCTACAGATAACTGCAATAGATTTGTCCCCGAGGTAATAATCTCAGTTACGTTTAGGCTCTTGAAATGATAATTTTAACATTTTTGTTTTTCTGAGTAGATTAGAAGTATATTTTATACTACTTAAGACTAATTTGTTTGTTTTAAGGAATGTTGTACATCGAGCACAAGGATAATGGTTTGAGCTAATTCCATGAGTAGATACTTGACTTCTGGCCATATTTTACAGAAAAATTTAATGTTAACCCGATACTGTTTCTGTTCTTTTTTTCAGTGAATGCTGTAAGAATGACCTGATAGTTTATGGATGTTTTAGTACGGGTCTCCTGGCAGCCTACTGCCTAGGGCATGTGTTTTATCCAATATTTGTGATATATTATATGAAATGAGACAATACCTGTGAGATGTAACCTAAGGATATTAGGTTTATCAAAACAGTTATTTTTTTTATGGTTGTCAATGCAGTTTTTATTTATAAATAAATATGTAAAAAAGTATTTACGATAAAGTGTTTCCTTATTTATTTTCCCAATCTTGGTTACTTAATATAAAAATGTGCTTTTATTCCATAGAATAAAAACTTTTATTGATTTAATTTGTGATTCAATAATATTTATATTAAGTTATAAAACTCGTTCAAAAATTAATATTAAAATTCAAAAGTTCCAAAACCTCCGTTCAAATTTCCCGCCAGCAGGCACGCTAAAACCCCTCTCTCTCGCTCTCCCTTCTATCTCCCTCCATTTTGTTGCGATTGTTTAACAAGGACTTAACATTTCTAACCCTATAAATTTTCTTTGATGTGAAACGGCACTTACTACGACGAAGTTAAATTGTTCAATCCGTTACTAGCCAAGAGCAAACTTTTATCAGGACATATTTATATTAAATATAAGTGGATTAGTGGCTGAGAGAAAAAATGTGCGCTGTCACTTAATATTTATGATGTTACATAGCAATAGATATGTTTTACTTAAATTTTATAGCTATTTAATAGCTGGTTTTTCTATACAATATTATAAAATACTCAACCAATATACAGGGTGTCCGGAAATGATAGGCAAAATGTTTCGGGGATAATTCTAGACTGAAAATAAATCCTATCTCTTCCTATAACATTTTTTCGAAAATTGATTATTAAAGGAGCTACTGGGTGTTAAAGTTAAATTTTATTTGCAGTTTTTTTGCAATACCTTTTGCCACGCTCATAATATTTTGACGAAATCTCATATATGGCGCTTTTTCTGTATGAGGAATACAAATTTGCCCACCGTTTTTTCGCATTTTGTAGAGGGCGCCACATAGGAGCCTATACTTTAATTTGAATGGTACCAACTTTTTTGTCCTACACTGTATGCGCATTCTGCCTAAATATTTTACTGTCCTAACCTTTTGACATAAAAAAGGTATATTTTTTTTGTTTCGATAAAGCTAACCGTATTCGAGACCAACGCTAAAATAACATTGCTTGCATGTGTTGAATACGAAATTATTTTAATTTATTTTTAACCCTAAACATAGCATAAGCAAAGGAAGGAATATTCCATGGAGCGTCAGAATTTTTTATGAAGAATTAATTTATGCATTGAAGAGGAAGGACGTCACTTTGAACCTTTGATTTGAATGTTTAATTTATTGTTGTAGTAACTTATTTATTTTAAAACTGCAAAGAAAATTTAACGTTAACGTTAATAATCAATTTTCGAAAAAAATGTTATAGGAAAAGATAGCATTTATTTTCGGTCTAGAATTATCCTCTAAATTTTTTGCTCATCATTTTCGGACACCCTGTATAAGGCACGAGAGAATAGATGTGTGTGTAACCCAATATTAAGATTTGAATATTGTTTATTAAAGGAAGTGTGAACTGAAGCAAAAAAATTACTAAACCACTAGAAACAAAATTAATTAAATTAAATTAAATTAAAATTTAAAATGAATAATAATGACAAGGAATAGTAAATAAATTTGACAAAAATGAATTAAATTAAGTCCGATAATAAACATTAATATTTCCTGCAATAACTGTAGTTGCAAAGACGTGTGCAGGAAGCCTGCTGCCGTGGACCATTTTCGCGGAGAGGAAGCGCGTGCCTATGCAAATTATTATTAGGTATTTAATTATTTTGCTCAACTAAGTATGGTAATTAAAATCTTAATCATTAATAATTTTATTCAAATATCGCAGCATTACCTAAAAATGTGGACTATATAACGGCTTCTGTCACAGTTAAAATACAATGTAAAAGTATTGCTTCGTTGGTAATATATTATTATATTTAAGCAATAATTACCTTTTTAAACCACAAGTGACATCAAATTATTGACATGTGCAGAGGCGGAAGAAGGCGAGTCGACTCGTCTTGGCAAGCTTCCAATATTTCGTATACCTAGTCAAATTTTGTGACAGAGACAGAACTGGACTAAGTTCTTTAACCTTTGCATTCGCCATCTTTTAAACTTGTAAGGGGGTCTTAATGGCTTATTGCATTATAGCAAAATACAGCATTAATTTTCTTTACAAATTAAAACATCGAACTCAACGATATTTTAAAACTTACACACATGCAACTATTTAACACAACACTCTTAGTACTATATATAATAATAATAACCTACAAATTATCAAGCCCGGTCGGCACCCGTACTTAAATTTGATAACTAAAAATTAAATGTAATTTTAATATATTCTCTTTCTTTGTCTTTCCTTTCAGTAGTAGCATGCATTTATTTCTCTCTTGCACGCTTGTCCATTAAAATTTGTCTGGAAAAGGACACAGAGTCGCGGTCAATGCTTGATTGGACCCAATATACTGCTGGGACATACGATAAGTACCGTTACGTGCAGTGGCGCAACCAGGGGGGGGGGGGGCTGCAGCCTGGCAGCCCCCCCCCCCCGAGCTTAGAAACTTAGCCTATTCGTTTAATTGCAAACCAATTTTTCATGTCACGCGAACTATTTTCGCATGTTTTTTGCGATCTCAATGTTTTATGGATTTGTAATTTTTTTGTTCATCAATGTAACATGGAATCTTACGTTTTTTGAGTAATTAAAGTATAAATTTTAATAAATAGCTCAAAATTGTACATAATGATTAAAAAACAAATTTCGGATTCGAGTTTTTTCCGTTTCTTTGAATTTTTTGAGAACATTTACCATAGTAATGTATATATTTTCTTACACCATCAGAAAGTGGAGATTTCAACGAACAAAAAGCCCACCGACTTTTTTAAAACAGCAGATATTTTGACGTGAGAATTTTCGATTGAAAATAAGGGTGCTTTTTCGATATTAAGTCAAAATAAGGCGAAAAAATAAATATTTTAAATCAAAATAATTACAGTGTGTTTGGGACATAAAAAGGTAAGTTATCACCAAATTTCGTGAAAACATAATTTTTTTTGTAAAAGATAAAAATAAAAAAACCAAAACTTGGTTATTTGAATTTTTCACATAAATTTTGAGGCAACGTGAAAAAAGTGTTAATACAAAAGTTGTAGAACTTTTTATTACCTACAACTTTGCCATTTAACGTTTTTCCATAGGACTTGTAGTTTTCCCGGAAATCGAGATAAATCGTTTTCTAGCCTTAAAAACTCACCCCCTTCCACTTCCCGACCTCGGATCGCCCGTAAATTATTTTTTCTTTCATTTTTGTTATATTCTCTTTCTTTTCCAATGGGTTTCATCCTACTATTATTTTTTTTGTTTCAAAAATTATCGACCCTGGTCTACCTATTTATGCGAACCACGATATTGATATTACCGTGGAAGAAATTCTAGACGAAATGGCAAAAACAAAACGAAGAATTTTACTTTAATATTAGTATTATTAGTGATTACTTACAACTTATTGTATAAGGTTTTTGTTTTGTTTTAGTATAAGTATGCTTAATATATGCGTTACTTATTTTAAATACATTTTTACTAATTAAAATAAAATCTCTAAATTTTTTTTTTATTAATATTTCGTTAGGGCTAGCGGCGTATCATTGCAGAAGTTTAAGGGGGCTGTTGCTCTCGTCAATCATACGTATTTTACCCAAAAAAGGGCGTGGCACCCAAAAATGTTTTTGCCTGCGGCGCAAGAAGTTAAAGCCCCCCCCGAACAAAATTTCTGGTTGCGCCACCGGTTACGTGTAGTTTACTTGGCAGGGCGTGGCTCCTGCTGTGATCATAAAATGTTTGTAAAATTCGAGGAATATTTTAAAGATAATAAGATGAATTTTAAACTTAATACAGATTAAGTTACATAAGAATAGAATAATTGTGATAGAGTTATTGACCAAATGACCTTACGAAAGAGCCGCTACTGATGGCATGATCCTATGAGGGAGTGAGTAGGATTGTTCCTCCTAAGGAACGACACTAGTCATACTTCAACAAGAATGAGTTTAAAACCGAATTGTTGTTACTATGAATTACATGTATTTGAAAAATTGTATCCAAAATGCTTTTTAGTAGGAAAATTATAATTCAGCTAATGGTGCCGAGATTTTTATTCGAAAGCAAATAAAATCTAAACTAATCGATAAGACTTATGTTTATTCATTTTTATAAAAGCTTAAAACTTTTAAAAATTTTAATTTTATAGTCGTTTTTATAACTATTACCGTGATATAAACTGTTTCACATTTTCCGTATATATAAGCGAATCGATTACGCTAACTTACTTAAATATGGCATATTTTTGCTCGGCCATACTTAAATACGACCTATATACAATTCTGTAGTATTTTCCCGAAGATATGTATGTTAAGTGGGGCGATCCGAAGATACTAATACTGTATTTTTTGGTTTCTTAGATATCCTAGGAATGTCAAACTTAAAACTATTTTTTAATTATAGAGATATCAAGGGAAACAAAATTGTTTGAAATGATGAGCAAAAAATTAAGAGGATAATTTTAGACGTTCTCTCTTCCTGTAACATTTTTTCGTTTTAAAATACATAAGTTACTAGAACAATAAATTAAACATTCAAATCAAAGGTTCAAAGTGACGTCCTTCCTCTTCAATGCATAAATTAATTTCTTCTTAAAAAATTCCGGCGAACTTCATGGAATATTCCTTCCTTTGCTATGCTATGTTTAGGGTTGAAAATAAATTAAAATGATTTCGTATTCATCACATGCTAGCAATGTTATTTTAGCGTTTATCTCGAAAACGGTTAGATTTATCGAAACAAAAGTAGTATACCTTTTTAATGTCAAAAGGTTGGGAAAATAAAAATATTCAGTCAAAATGCGCATACAGTGTAGGACAAAAAAATTGGGATCATTCAAATTTATGTATAGGCTCATAATGTGGCGCCCTCTACAAAATGCGAAAAAACGGTGGGCAAATTTATATTCCTCATCCCGAAAAAGCCCCACATACGAGATTGCGTCCAAATGTTATGAGCGTGGCAAAAGGTATTGCCAAAAAACTGTAAATAAAATTTAACTTTAACACCCTGCAACTCCGTTAATAATCAATTTTCGAAAAAATGTTATAGGGAGAGATAGCATTTATTTTCGGTCCAGAGATATCCCCGGATATTTAGCATTAAATAAAGTGCACAATTTACTTTGACTTCTTATTTTATCTCCACATCCTTACAATTTCAAGACTTCGATACGCTGTCTTTCCGACAAAACCATTTTTGTTTAGAAAATTGTAAAATAATACTTCGGAGATAGCTAAATTAATTTTTTCTATTTCACGTTCATAATAAGCTCAGTACGATACGCATTTTCGTATCGTCACGTTTTTTCTTTATTTGATGTTGGTAACATTTAAATGTTTTATTTCATTGACTTGCGCGGCCTTTGTGATTTACGAGAAAACCCATTTTTCGCAGAGGAAAAATAGCTTGATAACTTACTTTTTTATTCTGTGTGGATAACAGTCCTGTATGTTGGTTGCATAAATCTATAAATCAATCTTTTGTAGATGCTTCAAGCTATCATTTTCTGCCAAATCCAATCCAAAATTCAATCTACTAACCTTCCAATTTCGATTTTAACTTCAACTTTATTTGAATTTTCCATCTTCCATACTAAATTGCAATGGCGTGACGTAAAATCACGTCTATTGAAATTGGAAAAAAAGTAGCAAAATCTCCCGAATTTCCGAACGCTCTGTATATGTACCGAATGTACAAGGATCACACAACGTATTCCGTCCAATTTCAAATCTCATATCGCTAAAATAACTTTAGAATCTCGTGGTGAAAATGGGTCAATAAATCAAAAAATGACAGTTTGCAAAATAATTTTTGTTGTCCAGAGGCTACTATGATAAAAAATAGTATTACCAACATAAAATTTAGACATAAAAATTTACAAAACTTGAAGGATTTATTTTTTTTTTTAAATGTATTTTTCTTTATTATAAAAGGTGAAATAGAAAAAAATGTGTAAAGCACATGTATTGTTTCATAAGGCGTTTCAGCGCACGTGTCAATAAAAAAACTCGCCACTTTGTGGCTCGTTTTTTAAAATAGACGCGTGCGCTAAAACCGCTTCTTATGAAACGTGTACTTTAATATACTATTACAAAGTTCACAATGTCACAAAATGTCAGAACGTGAAATAATGAAGATTTCTTACCTTGAAAGGTAAAAAAAATCAATGATTTATTATTTCGCCCTATTTAAATAGAGATTTTTTTAAAAACTTTCGCCATTTTGAAATAGCTTGACAGAATCGCGCCAAAATTCATGAGCATACTGTACGAGATATTAGCTTCAAATACTGTATCAGAAGCTGTATGTTTCCATCAAAAAAAAAAGATCGATGTCGTCATATCTTTGACAAATGTCTATAAAAAAAACAGACAAATAACGTCAAAATGTGTGCATATTATGTAAAACTAAATTGACGTATGCGAGTGTTTTCCCCAAAAGTTACAGCTTAAGGCTATATTAATTTTATTCCGGACTTCTGGGCAACCCTATATAACTTAATATACACTTTAAAAATAGTCAACAGTAATATCACAAGACCTCGTGTTTTTATCGGTTAAATTTTTCAGCTGTCACGAATACTTTTTTGTTTGGAAATTTTACGAGTTGAATTTGGAAATGTTTATTCTGATTAGATCACGAGAGCGAGGCTCGAGGGATAATAAACATGCCCAAAGTTCAACGAGAAAAACTGCCAAAAAAGTTTGAGTGAAAAATGGAAAATTTAACCAATAAAAAAATTATGGTCGAGTGATATTTGGCACGATTATTTCGTGAACCCCAAATGTCCCATCCATATCTATTAAGTAATAATGTTTTATATATTTCTACAGGTAGCCTGCGGTGTATTGCTTGGAATAGTTATTTTTAGTAAAATTGCATAACATACCACTCAACGAAAACTGTTTAGTTTACTGCTGGCAACCAAACATACAATTATAATTGTAATGTTTGGTTGCCAGCCTTATAAGCAGAAGTCAGAATTTTAGATTAGTTCTATAATAAATGACATTTGATAAGTATTTTTAAATTGTGGTGTAATTTATAAGGAATAGCAACTTTATTGGAATAAACATAGGCATGGGTGCATTATAATATAAAAACAAGTAGGTAAATAAATATAGTACTAATGTTATTGTATTAAAATATCAGAAATTATCCGAAAAAGTTATAAAAAATAATTGACATTGATTTATACTTCGAAATGTTGTGACAGAACTAGGCGGGCCAATGGCGACGTTTAATCGCTAAAATCCCACGTAGTTTTATCACTATTATACTAGCTGATTGGTTAAAACGAGACGGTTTGATTGGACGAAAAGGCGAAATTGACAGGTGTACGAAATAATCAATAAAAAACTAGTGTTGTCATTTAAAAAACTTACTATATTTTTTTATAAAAATACCACAACCTAAAATGGTAATACCCGTTCAAAACAATTGTTGCAAAAAAAAACTATACTAGATTGGCTAAATTTATTCCAAGTTACAAACTCATACTGTATAGTACCATTCACCATTCATATAATCAATGTGTGATGCGTTGCCTTTAATTCAACGAATAAATCATCATCTCTCTCAAATAATATTCTCACTTCCTGCTTTTCGAACCCATTCATTAAAATTCTGAATGGAATTCAAACCGCCAAAAGGTTCCTTAATTACTAGCTACTCTACTAAAACTATAGATAGATCCATTAAAAACTATCATAAAGATTTGAGAACATTTTAAACCGTACATGGGTACCTATACTTAATTTCAAACCTAAATCTTTATAAATATCTTTGTCTAGGTCTAGAAGACGATCAGCGCCTGGAATGGTTATTCTTTAAATGTTACGAGGTGTACTTGGAAAATAGTCTATTTCACAATGAAACAAAATGTCTTTTATAAATACAGAAAATTTACTAGTTGGTAGCTACATCCCAGTATGAATGTTTCTGATACTATGAGGATTAAACAACAATACTAGAAAGCAAAATTTCCCCCTGTTAGATATTTAAATATCTAAAACACAATAACTAATACTAGTTTCAGGCCGCAGATATCGGTACTTGATAGCACAATGCAGTCAAAAGATGTTGCTATAATAATAATAATAATAATAATAATAATAATAATAATAATAATAATAATAATAATAATCTTTATTGTCTAACAGAACAGGTTCCAATTACAAGACAATGTGACAGAAAAAAGAAAAAAATAGGTTAAAAAAAGATTAATAAATCATTCTGAACTAGAAAATGGTAAAATTCAGTAATTTAACGTTTTTGTAATAGTTTGAATTTTGTTGCATTTGTAAACTGAATGGAGGACAGGCCAAATACATCAATGACATTGCAAGTATTATTAAAAATAAACATGGATTGACAAATTGGTGTTTTAATTAAAAAGTTTGTTGAGGCAGTAGGCAGTAAGATGGGAGAGGATCTGACAGTACGTGGGGAACATGGAAATTTATACAGGATAGTAGCATAGGGCAATCGATGAGCGACCTGCATACTTTGAACAAGAACTGCATGAACAAGTAATATCTGCGATTGAGAAGTGATGGTGTCTGGAATCTTAACAAAAGAGCATTTTGATCAGCGCCTCTAGGGGCATATGTGCCATCTTCCTTAAAGGAAAGGTATTTGACAAACTTTCTTTGGACATTTTCTAGGAGATTAATGTATTTGTGGAAAATGGGGTGCCACATAATGGCACCTTACTCTAGTTTGGATCGCACGAACCTATAGTAAAGGATTTTCAACGTTTGAGTATTTGCAAAATCAGCCGAATTCCTTATAATGTATCCAAGCTTCTTCATTGCACTGCTGTAAGTATTACTGAGTTGAAAAGTAAAGGAAAGCTTTGGGTCGAAAATCAGACCAAAAGTGTCAGACTGCTTAATGACTGTGTTATCAATTCTATAGTTGTAGCGAATAAAGTCTACCTTATTTATAAATGTCATGGCGAAGCATTTGCTTACGTTCAGGGGCAAGTTGTTAATTTTGCACCACTTTTTCAGAGTGCTTAGGTCCTTCTGCAATAACAGGCAGTCAAAGAAATTACTGATTACTCTGAATAGTTTTAAGTCGTCTGCAAAAAGCAGTACATTACCTGACATATTATTACTTATGTTATTGATAGTCTATATATCTAAGTGTGCAATGTGTTATATGGTCTCCCCTATTAATTTTATATAAAATTGTATTAGACTTTTTTGAAGGTGCTTATATGATGGACGCGCCGATCAAATTTTATTATTTTCTAATACGCCAGTTAAAAGAGAAAAAACTCTTTGTAAAATTCTTCAAAAATTAAATACGGCTGTGATATATAGATCACTGAAATCACCAGTAATAATTTGATAATGTCAAATCTTACTAGACGTTTTTACTTTCTATTAATTTCAACATGTTTTATGTATTAAAGAAAAATAATGATTGTACCAATTTAATTAACGCAAGTGCCTACTTAAAAAGAATGCCCAATAGGACTAAATTAAACTATAAATTGGCCAGCTAGGTCTTTTACCCAACCACTTTTTCCTTGGGGTTCCATAAAATAAAAATTTTTGCCAAAAAATATTCTCAAAAGTTATACTTCAAAAAATAACTTTTTCTGGGGTCTTCCTTAAGTCAAGATACTGGTAATATAAGAAACACATCAGATTAATTTTTAAAGGACGTAAAATAATTTATTATTGAAAAATCACCAATTAACAAAACTGCGTCAGCTCATTAATTTTTTGTTATTGATTATATTATAAGTTTAAAATATGTGAGAAATTGTATTAAGGAACAGGATTCAAAAAGAATGTTCATGTGAAAATTAAAAAAAAACTCTATAATCAGCAACTATGTTTGTTATTAATAGGTAATATTATTTGAAAGGGTCAGACAGCAAAAGGCCAAGCAAAAAATATTCCTGTTACATTTTAATTTATCTTTTAGAACATGTACTCTTCTCCTTTTACAAAAAAAAAACAGAAAAAGACGTAAATTGGTAATTTAATTTATACAGTGACCAGCAGTTGGAAACATTTTTATTGATGGAATATTGAAAAATCCTTTAATTATAGGCAGATTATCTGTGCATAAAAGGAAACCTAGAAATTCATTTTGATATTTATCGTTTGGCGGGAAAATTGTGCAAAATATTTTTGCCATGAGAATTGGTATTAGATGACGAGATATTGCCAACAGTTGTTTAAAAAAAGTTCACGTTCCCATACATACTTTGAAAATGTATTAAATGATCAAAAACCAAGGTAACAATCTATAAGTTAAAGTTTTTGTTGTCTATTAAAGTTTTTATTTGTTAAAATCTACAATTAGGCTTTTTACCTTGTAACTATTTGTATGGTCAGTCCCTGTATCTAATAACCATAATATTTACCATTTATAGTTATTATTGGAACAATATGCTTAGAAAGAACCGTTTTTTCTAATTTTGACCAATATTTCTAGAAATAGTAAATGCGGTTGTCAGATACAGGAGCTGACACCACTAAAGTGCATAATAATAAGATAAATTTTAACAAAGAAATGTGTGTTGTTATAGATGACATCGATCATTTTGCGTTCAACTTTTGTGGTTTCGCAACGTCTTTTTAATTAAAAGGGAAACAAATAAGACACTTTAAGTCTTCCTCCACTGGTAAATTAATATAAGTTTTAAGGTTTATTAAAAGGTAAATTCTCTACATATTTCAAATGTATATACATTCATTATTAGGAGAAAAGAATAAGGAATATAGAAGTACAATAGGTGCAAACTGTCCTAACGAAGCTACGAGACAGATGGAAAAACAAGCAAACTATTTCGAAAAATTTCCAACGTATGGCGGAGCAGTGACAAAGTAGCAGTCTGCGAAATCGCAACCCACCTCTAGTTGTTGGACACTTCTATACCAGCACCTCTAAACCACTTAATATATAAATAAGTTTATGTTAAGGAGGAAATCACCCGTAAAGACGTAGAGGCAGTCACAATTACAGGAGTTCAGCTTAGCAGCGCTAATATAATAAATTTAATTATTTTTGTACCAAGCTTACCTTACCTTATTCACTATTCATTAGATATAAAATTATTGCGGACGGAAGCTGTTTCCAAATAAATTGGAACCTATAAATTTTAGAATAACGTTCACATATTGCCATTTGGGTAATGGGGAGTCGCATTAAACAGAATAATGCGTGATTAAAATAAGTCGTTGACTTCGACACGTGTTAAAAATCCATCATTTCTATAGTTTATGATTTGCTATTGATTAAAAACATATTTTATCGGCATAAAATCGAACCTTATACGTTTCTGACAAGAAATTAAAATATTCAAACATCTCTAGCATCCCCCCAGCTGAGACCACACGAAAAAACAGATGTTGTCTTAATAAAGACAAGTAGGTAGATATAATAATAATATTTAAAATACATGGAAAATAAAAACAGTAATAATGATCTCCTTGGAAGCTGTTTTGCGACGTATTCTCACATAATTTTGAATTCTAACCTAATCAATAAAAAAATTAATAAGCTGACGTAAAGTTTGTTAATTGGTGTAATTTTTTAATAATGATTAATTTTTATATCTTTGGAGAAACTCTACAACGATGTTTCGACTTCTTATATACACTTGTAATATATGATATTAGCGTTTAACATGCAATAATTTGAACCTGCTGTTTTAGTTTTGTTAATTGAAAAAGAACGGTTTTGGTCTAAGGACGGGTTTATCAATGCGGGGCAGCATTTAGCTGTTGTCTGGTCTGTTTCTTAACTAAATACCAAAGTTTTTATTAACACATTTTTTTTTGGGAATATTCGTTGTTACAAATGCTGCAAACTGAGTTTCCGCATTCCGTCAGCCAGGCCAGCCTACAGCGTTGCCGCATTATAGCATTTTGGCGAATCCATTCCAGATGACCCTCATAGTTTATTTTTTAAAACGCAATAGGTATTGATGGTAATCGCTTAGTTGGTGTATGCCACAGTAATGAAGGAAGGTGGGAATAACGTTCCTGAAGACTATAGATGGTAAATGCTTTATTAAAAATGTAAATGACCAGGTAGAAGTACCATTTGATGGCATTATCGCGAACCTAGAAGTGTCGATGTCGTAGGCTAATCACAAATTTAGTCGTTTTATAATACGCCTAGTCGTTTTATAAATGACTAGGTATATTGTAAAATGAAGAATTGATACGGAATTTTTACAATTCGACTGAACGTTTTAGGCGTTTCATAAAACGCCGAATTGCTCTCAGGCTTATTGTAAACGGTTATTTAATCTCGTTTGTTTTAGGATATGACTGATTATAACTAGTCGTTTTGTAAAAGACTGGAAAGTACTTAGGCATTTTATAAAACACCGATTTATATTTTTGCTTAATCGTATAATATTTTAACCAAAAGTTGAAACCTCTATTTCTGGGTCAGAATATTGCGATTGAAGTACCTACATTCGATAGGGGACCACTAGATCCTAAAAATATATTGGGAACTATCGTAGAAATAAAAAATGGAGTATACCAAATTGGTACTAAGCACGGAATTTTGAATCGATGGTTTTCAAGAGACGAAATGATTGGTGAATATCCCGAACCAATTCAGTTTTTGGAAGGAAAAATGATTTCTTTGAGAGAAGCTTTAACAAAGTTTTCTAAATTTGGAGGGCAGGAATTCAAAAAATGTTCCTTTAAAGCAAGCAAAATGCAGTGCCACACAAATAAGTATTTTTGTTTTAAGGCTCACTTGAAATGCAATAGTAAATGTCATTCAAGCGGACCGTGTTCAAATAAGTAAAATAATATTACTTTTAAATTATGTTAGATTACAATATGTAAATATATACTTAATTTTACGTAGCGAATGTCGGAACATGTGTTGTAAGAGTTACCCATTAATTTCTTTTATGATGTTATGATAAAAATGAAGTGTCCAACTTACTATTTACCTATTTGAAATATTATATGATCAAGCAACAAAATAAATCGGTGTTTTATAAAATGCCTAAGTACACTGAGAAAATAGCTCCAAGTAAACTGTGGTAGCTGGGAAAAGGTTACTTACACCGGCTAATATTTCATTTATTATAGAAATTTAGTTTATTTAAAGCAAGTAAAACAAATTAGCTACAATCGGTTTAGTTGGATCTAATAAATTAGTAAACAATGTTTATTTGTTTTTAATAAACGTATAATTTTTAAGTATACTGTACACCTAATTTAAACTTGTGTTCACTTGTTTTGGATAAATTAAGACATGTAAAAAAGTTTACTTTAAATAAGTAAACCAAAATATTCTCCTAAGTAAACTTGGTTGCTTAAATAAAGTGTCCAGTTCACTTGTTTGGCCTTTCGTCAACGTTCGGTTCGCTTTTAGCCGCAGTATAAAACTCGAAACTCGTGGCGTCGCCGTCGCACGCAATACGATTTATCATTTTTTGTTCGTCCTAGTCGAAGTCGGTCGGATTGTTTGGTGCTCTGTTGCTGTGATATATTTGTGTTGCCTTATTGGACATCGCGGTGTACTATAATATTATGGAGTGTTCTAATATGGAGTATTTGTTAATAAATTGGAATTTAGAAGATCATATTTCTGCTTTTATTCATTTATATGTTACTAATTTAATAGATCCACGTATCCCTTTCATGCACTAATTCTAACTAAACAATTTGTCTATTTTAAATAAATGGTTTATTGGTTAAAGGTACATAATTTAATAAATGGGTTACTTATTCCAAGTAAACAGTTCGTTTAGATTAGATAACGAATTTTTAAGTACACCTGTTTATTTGTGTTTACTAGTTCTAGGTAAACTATTTCAGCATTTTCCATTTACTTAGGCCAAGTGAACCCTTCACTAGTCACTATATATATATAACTTTTCAATTAAAGTAAGTGTATTTTCACCTAGATCTAATAAACTTTTTTCTCAGTGTACTTTCCAGTCTTTTACAAAATGACTAGTTATAATCAGTCACATCCTAAAACAAGCGAGATTAAAGAACCGTTTAGAATGAGCCTGAGAGCAGTTCGGCGTTTTATGAAACGCCTAAAAAGTTCAGTCGAATTGTAAAAATTCAGTATTTATTTTTCATTTTACAATATACCTAGTCATTTATAAAACGACTAGGCGTTTTATAAAACGACTAAATTTGTAATTAGCCTACGACATCGATAATACATGTTTTCGAAAAGAGAAACATGGTACAATGACTGACAATGACTATGCTTTGATCATATTTATAAGTTGTTCTTAGAATGTATGATTTTAGAAGATTAGACGTAGACTTTAAAAGCTTTATTTAAACTCATTACACCCGCGACGTTTTGGCTCTACCACTTGCGACCGTTTTAGTATAGAATATTTCGTTTTTTTTGCCATTGTGTTCTTGTATTTATTTTATTTCCTAATTTCTTAAGTTTCCAAAGAGATACCAATATCTTAATAAATGAATGTCAATTACCAGGCGTTTGAATTTTTTATGAACGAGGTTTAAAGGGTAAGTAAACTTTGCAACACCTCCGAAGCCATGGGTTGTTGCTTTAGTGCCATGGTATCAATTTTGTCGAAACTATTTTTCCTTATTACATAATATTAAAATATTTTCAGTAAAAATACCATTAATTTCTTAATAATAATATTTTTAACCATCTAACTGTAACAGCGGAATCGCCCATTTGTTAAATTTGCTAGATTTTTGAAAATCCGATTATAGCAAAAGTGTCTCTGTATTTTTTTTACTGTGCTTTTTTCTAGGTAACAATATTTATTATCTTTAGCGTTGCATAATATTCATTTCATGACACACACATTGCAGAACCTGCAAACATCCACAGGTTACGGTACGAGTAAATTGTTTATAAGAACTATTGTAAGCCGATATTATTATGTTATTAATTCTCACATATTTGAGACTTAATAGATACTAAAAAATTAATAATCTAAGTCGGGTTCTGTTAATTCGTGAATTTTTATAGAAATAAATATTTTTTTATGACTTTAAGATGGTTAAGGTGATTCCTTTTACACTTATATAATTTATTAAAGTTTAACATGCTACAATTCTGGTTTGTTCTTAAAAGCATTAGATGAATAAATATGTATATATTCTTTTCAATTTAGAAAAAAATATTATTATGGCCCCCATTTGAGATAAAATATGGTCGTGCTTTAAGTTGTAGACATTTGTCTGATTAATTTTTATAACTTAATTAAAAAGTTACTATGGGTTTTAATTTTATGATAATGGACATGGTATTATATTACTAGTTTTGTATTAAGCGATAGAAGAATTTATTATTTATATGAGAAATATTTGTAAAATAATGCAAATTTTGCATAAAAATAATAAGAGAAATTTTAAATACGTTATTAACGACATTAATTTAATCATAATACAGGGCGAAATTTTTAACGAAAATAGATTCAATATTGGTTATTAATTGGTAACATCTTTATTTGCTGAAAAAATATACAGAACTAATAAGGTGCCTCCATGAAATTTACCCCACTCTTTTTTGTGTAGAAACCGACCTCGCCTTTTTTTCAAATGTTATGGTGCATTGTGATAGCTCGTTGGATAGGGCATAAAAAAGCGAATACGACTCACTATTTACTTTTGCCTGTCGATAATCTAGAAAGCCACAAAAAAAATTCACAGATCTTGCATCTTACGCAAGTATCATAGGCGTATTGAAAATACCTACCACATACAGTGGCGAGAAGGAAACCATTAAGTCACAGCACAGATTACTCCTATCTGTGAGTATGTAACGTGCCGCTATCACGCGTTATTATGACGGCATGGATGCTCCGATTTAGTTTGAAATAATAATTAAATTATTATACTTAGAAGTGTGTAAATTATACTTAGAAATGTGTAAATTTTACTGTATTGTTAAAATAAAAAATATAGGATAATCTGTATATTAGTACATATTGAAGAGAGCTCAAAACCACCTTTTCAAAAATAGCGACAAAATTATTTCTTTAGCTATACACAGCCATTTACCTGCTGGTCCTTGTACTCTTTGTTTATGAAATGTCTAAATCTTAGGTCGGCTATGAAATGTTTTGGATTGGTATATCCATTCTCCCACGACCTTCTGTGTAAAACGCCAAGACGGCCGCGCTATTTCGCTTTGTTTCAGCGACATTCACTGTTTATTTTTTTCCAATTTTATCGAAATTGAAACAATCAAAAATGCGGTTAACATGATATCGACTAGTATGGACACCTGAAAATTTTTAAAATTACGAAAACGTTATCTGATATCAATGAAATTTAGACGAATAAAATCTATTTGCACTGTCGTAGATTAAATTTTGAATGATACACGTTCGATATGAACTTTGTTAATGAAACTTGTGCAATTAAACCACTCGGCTCACGCCTCGTGGTTTAACGTTGCACACGTTTCATTATAGTGTTCATCGAACTAATATTATTAATAACTATAATGTAAGAATATAGAACAATGATAAATATCATCTACTTTTTATTATGTCCAAATAAAGGTATATTCAAATTTCAAATACACAGTATAATATTTAAATAGTAATAATATTTGGTTTAAATAAACATCCTGATAAAGCCGACGCCGCTTGTGTGCAGCTGTGGCTTTTGGGAGATCCCGTAACATGAAAGTAGGTACTGGCCGATTCAATACTAACTACTATAACTGTTCTCTCTCCCGGCCATATCTTAATATCAACAAATATAATAATAAATGCCGAAACCAAAAACAAAACAATATTAACACTTAGCAGATGATGTCATCGATCCTGTGCTGCTCGGATGTTTGTTTAGACTTCATCGCCGTGTTATTTATATGCATGTCGCATGTCGGGTTCATTTTTCATGAAATAGACTCATTTTTCATGAAATAGACCCGTATATACGCACCCAGTAGTATTTTAAATACTAAAACTGAGCATATTAGCAACAATTGATACTACAATTTGGGTTTCGCCAGCGCAAACTGTTTTAAAAAAAAGAAAACAGTATAGTAAAATTACTTGTTAGTAAAATTTCGGCTTAAACAGCACAAAATACTACAAACAACAGATAAGTATTCACTTCTAAACCGAAAATAAAGTGACCATTAGAATGTAGCATCAAGTAAACAAACAACCTTAACAATAACAACAATTTGTCTCTAAATGTTGAGAAAACACAGATACTGCAGTTTGGTGCTTGTGGGGATAATATCTGCGACGTGGAAGTGGATGGTTCAAGTATGAGAAGTAGAGAGAGCATGTTATATTTTTAGGTATGCAGGTGGACCAGCATCTTGACTGGAAGGTACATGTAAATGAAGTATGCCGGAATCTGAATGCATGTTTCTACGCGTTAAGAGTGATTGTGGAATGTGTCGGTTTAGAGGAAGCAATGACTTTTTATCATGCGTGCATGGTCCCAAAAATACGTTATGGCATAATATTTTGGGGTGCATCTTTCAAAAGAGATGTCTGAGAATCTGATTTAGAATGGGCTGGAGAGAAACTTGCAGACCGCTATTTAAAAGAAAAAGGCTTCAAACAATAACTGGCATTTATGTGCTGGAAGCAATAAAATTCGTTTTAAAAAATAAACACTTATTTAGATTTAATGAAAGCCTTCACAACTATCATATAAAAACAAAGCAAAATATCATTAGCGTTAAAACCAAATACAGTTTTATTCAGAACAATGTACAATCCAGTCTCATAAAAATCTGGAACAAAGTACCTATTGATATAAGAACCCTACGAGACAGAAAATTCCATTTATGTTCGTTGGAACTAGGTAGGGAGGCAATGAGGCCTCAAGTTGCAAAGATCGATATTTTAAAAAGGAGAATGACATCATGGTAGAATTCAGTGGACCAATTCAGTATTACAGTATCTACTAGGTGGGTTCTATTTTTCAAGGGTCAAAAGAGATGGCTAACAGAAAGTGGTTAGTGAGAAAATAAACATATATGCACTAAAATTATTTCTATATGGAAAAGGGGTAGGGTCATCCAATCTGGCAAAAATGATCTTGGTTCAAAAATACTCCGTTAGGACGCAATGCCTAAAGGAACCACAACGTCAGGAGACAGAATTGGAATTGATGTCAAAAACGAAAAATAGCAAATTATTTCCATTGATCGTCAGCTGTATTTGCCCTGGCTAAACAAGGTCGTGTTGGCTAACAGGTGATCAAAGATAACCGGACATTCGAGCGCGAATTCGCTGAAACCATATCTACAACTTGATTTAAATCACCACCTGACAACTCCTAGAAAATATTAGGTAAATTAGCGATGTATCGTATTCAGCGCCCGTTCCTCTATTAGGTAGGTACCCCAGGTCAACCAAACCACGCTTTAATAGAAACAGAAATGACTGGCAATCCATTATTATTACAACTGAACATTTAATATATTTCAATATAGTCAGTAATGTAGGTACCCAATTTGTTAAATAAACACTTGCGCCTGCGGTTCGTGTCGGAAAAAATGTCATTAGCGAAATTACTAAGCTAACACTCTCATAACAATAGAAAATTTGGTGACAAAATTTTGTATCTTATGACTATTCAGTGAGGACGTAAAAATGGGAACAAATTCGTTTCAAATTTAGGTGTATCTTTTTCGAAGAAACTCTCGAACCTGTCAATTTTCATTGTGGTTGGAGTGATTCAAAAACAAGTTATTACAACTCTTTAAATTTTTTAAAGTGGATACCTACATTTTTTTTAAATTCTGCATAAAATTCTTAACATAATATTTGATGTATCGTGTGCTATAACTAAATTTAACTGTTTGCAAGAAAATCGAGAAAGATGAAATGTTATCCAAAATACATTACGTAGTCCTGCAGGAACTTGAAGATCCTCTCGGGTACTGCCAGGAGGTAATTTCCAACATTAAGCTTAAATAACTTACATTACATTATATTGTTTTTCACGACTTAATAAGATGTTTTGATGTTTTAAGCTGCTCAATTGTCTTGCAAATTGAAATTAGGTATAGGATGTTATATTATGATACATGAAATGTAAAAATGTAAATATTTATTTAGAATTTTTTTTAAATAAAAATAAAAAATAAAGAAATGAGTCGCCATAATTTGTATTTGGGTCACTCTGTATACAAGAAATTACCTACCAAAAAAAGCCCATAAAAAATTAAAAATTGACGCGTGCGATCGTTTTTTCAAAGAAAAAAACACCTGCATTTTAAATGAATTTGTTCCAACTTTACCATTCTTACTGTATAGTATAAAAATATATTTTTTTTAAATACCTGCGATTAAAAAAAATGTCTGTAGAAGCGGTACACGTAGTTTCCGGATATTATAAATAAAATATATGCGGCGTAAATCCGACACTGAAAAAGGATAGGAATTTTTGTGCGATAGACCTTAATTATTGAAGTTAAGCTTTTAAAATTATTATATGATATAAATATCAATCTCGTGCTGATTAGCTTCCAAAATGTATCTAAATTTTGTCGTTTTAATCTAGTTAATTTTCGATGATTTAAAATATTAATTGTTAATATAAAACTAGTTTTAATGACACTAAGAGCACCTGCTACTTGAGTTAATCTAGAGATACGGTGATACAAAATACTTTTAAGTGGCCATAAAAATATTAATGCCTTTAAAGTTTTTTTTTAAATTAAAATTTGTTTTGAAAATAAAAATCAATAAATTTTGTGCGTTGACGTTTAAACATGGCGCCGATCAACGGCTCACTTTTATAGACATAATCGTAAATTTTACAAAATTTAGTTTGATGCAGATTTTATAGTTACCTTTTCTATAAAATATATCGTAAACTAAAATGTCGCAGTTACACCTTGCTATGAAATATTGTAGATCAAGTTTCACAGATATTTTACATTTTTATATTACTACGAAATATCTACTCGACAAGTTATGATTATATAAATCGTGCTATCAACAGCTCTAAAACTAAGATACGTATATGAGAGAGATAAATAACGATATAAAGTGAAGCAAACAAGACCGTGCCGTGGGCGTGGTGGATAGTGAAAAATCATATTAGAATTAAAGGGGTTCTATTCTGTTAATGTTTCTTGTTTCAATCGTATTCACGAATCGTTACAAATTAATTAAACGAATGATTTCCGGGCCAGTGACTAGGGCCCTATTAGGTGGCCGGCAATATCACCGGACTTGACTACATTGGATTTCTCTATTAGGGCTTATCTTAAAGAACAAATTTATGGGTCAGCTCTTACAACCCGTGAATTTAGAACACCAATAGTAGGCGCCATTCAAGGAAGTACAAGAATGGCTTATTTTACATGCATGCGGTGATAAACTGAATTATAAAACGCCCATCAAGCGAAACTCAATTAATCGCCCTTGATCTCTCATTTATTTATTTACATATTTAATACATCTCTTGCAAGGTTACACACCTGATTAATAATACACATTGTGGATTAGTTTTTATTATAAAAGTGAAAAGTATAAGCATTGTAATCATAAACAAAAAGCTTTCACTTATCTATTGTCTACATGTTTACAATAATATTATTAGTTTCCATTTTTTTTAAATATCTTCTTCACACGAGGTTATCACGATGATATGAATGGTGATACAAGAATAAATTTTCTTATAAAATAAAATTGTTAATGATCCAATAGACTTTTATGTAGGTGGTTTTATGGGTTTAAGGATCTTAGGAAGCAAATGAAACCCAAATTTTAATTTGTCGACGTTTCGGAAAATATATTTGCTTCCTCAGGGCTCTGAAACAATAGGATTATTTCTTAGGTTTCAACAAACCGATAAAAAACATTACATAATTGATTTGTTTGGAAAAATTACAAATCTTATAACACTTTTTGTTTGTTGTTTTGTTGTTTTTGGGGTTCACCCTTGGTCCCTATTTTATTTTAATCAGAAAACTTTTCTCTTTTCCGTTTTTTTCTCTTTTCTAATATGTTTTCCTTTTGGTGTACCTTTTAAGAAAATTAAAATACGCAAATTGACGTAACTTTCTTTTGTCTAGTGACTGTTTGAAGGTTGGAGACAATGATGTTTCTTGAATGATGGAAGTCCAAAACTCTTCCATCTTCCTTTTGTCTCTCTTTACAGTTTGCGCGTTATTTCTAAAAGTTTTCTTTTTTTCTTTAAACACCATGAGATATACAAGAAAAATGACACCTGCTTGTAACTGTGTTACTCTTTAATATATCAAGGATTTAAAATATGTACTTTCTGTTATGTTATGTTACAGAAAATAAGATTTGTCATTTTTTCAAACAAATCAATTATGTAATTTTTTTATCGGTTATTGTTGAAACCTAAGAAATAATCCTATTGTTTCAGAGCCCTGAGGAAGGAAATATATTTTCGGAAACGTCGGCAAATTAAAATTTGGGTTTCATTTGCTCCCTACGATCCTTAAACCAATAAAACCAGCTAAATAATTTTTTTTTTGGTATAAAGTTTCGAGTATTTTAAAATTTTTAACAAGATACTGTGGTTAAAGTTTATAGTTGTGTTGCTCTAGATAACTAATAAATTTTTACAAAAAGCTTTATTAACTTTATAATATTTATAATTCGATATCATGAAATATGCAGTGAACTTAAACATCGAGAAATTAACGGAAAACTGGACACTTTTTTGACTTAGCTGCGCCTCGTCAAAAAGCTTTTGTTCTCGATCACCAAAGTAGTACCTATTTCGCACCTGCTCACATACAAAAATAACTATTTTTCCACTAGTAAAATGTTTTCTCGAGTCTTTTAATCTCTTTTTATCTTTAAATGTTATTAAGAAAAGATGATCAGGAAGAAACACCTAGTAGACAACAATTTTTTTTTAAATCCTATGCCTACTTTGATATTTTGGATTATTTTGATATCACCCTACCTATTGAGGATATTATCATCCTTCAGAATGTATCTTAAAACTTCATATGAAATCGTGTTTCTTATCTTTAAAAACATAACTACACCAAATTTGATTTATATCCGCTCTTTTTTTCTAAAATAAATGTCTACTTGAAACCCCTCTTTAACAATGGATATTTCATCATAAGAAATTACGTATAAATATATATTTTCAATAATTCTTAATCTCCTGTGATTGTATGGGCTCTTACTTAGGGGACACCCGGAATAAGTATAATGTCCACTTTCCTTAACATTTTAATAACAATAATAATTATTTATAGCGTGTTTATTTGAGTTAATTAATCGATAATTAACATTGGGAAAAAAATATAATTTCCTAAATTGTTGCTTTGCTGTTTACACATGTCCTCAAAGATCAAAATTAGCGACATTATCACAAAATTATCGCTAATTATCAAATCACATAAAGTTCCATGTAATTGCAAGAAAAGGCCTCATTTGAAAAATAATTTTAATTGAGTTTTTTGCAAAACTAAAATTTTATCGTACTTAAAAATATAGTAAATGTGCTTATGTCGTATACTCGGGACAAAAAGTGTAATTAAAACCATTTTTTATTTGAAACATCAATCAAATACCTTGTTATGTTCGGCCAATTAGATATAATAAGGTACTAATTAATTGCTCCTCGTGAAGCTATCCAAATGTTTTTTATAAATTACAATAAATACTATTACTAGTTATCATCTAAGTAATCAACAGGAGTATTTACCTTAATATTAAATTATAGAAAATTTCGCAATTAAATAGGATAAAAAGGAAGCTCTTTTACAATCATTGCTTAAACTATTATTTGAGCATATACCATGCCAGCAAAAATGATTTGCATCAAAGAGGGCCTTGCATCTAAGGACGTAATGCTTAGCCGTAGAGCTTAATACCTGTTGGGTGTCAGTAACTACCTGAATTAACAAATCAATCAGTTATTCCGTCATCTTTGACAGTCGTTACAAGTAATTTGATTCATCGCTAATTTTTCCAATTTCTTGAACAATTCACACAATGAGCTTTACGGAACAGCACAAAACATTCATGGTTGAAGCGTATTTTCGAAACGGGGTTAAAGTAAATGGTGAGTGGCAATACAATCCGGGTTTGTGCATGGACGATTTTCACGAACATTTTCATAACGTTGCTTTTATTGGTGGGGAGTTTTATCATTGCCTGAAAAGAACCGTGGCTGTGTTTAGGGAAACAGGTTCTATACAACACAAAAAAGGAGCATGAAGACCATCTGTAAGAACAGAAGAACTTGTTGCAAACTTTCGTAAAATAATGCAAAATACGAAAAAAAATTGTATAAGACGCCTGTCCCAAGAAGTGGGAAGATCTTATGGAACATGCAGGACTATTCTTAAGAAGCAGCTAAATTTATTTCCTTATAAAGTGCAAGTATTCCAAGAATATACAAGAAAGGATTATCCAAGCATGTGATAACATTTCTCCAGAGATGCTGGTCAACACTTTCGAAAATAAGAAGAGACGTGTGAATTTATACTTGGAGCATTTCAGCAATTTATGTAATTATTTTTGTTTTTTTTTTCTTTCTGTATATTATTACTTTGTTAATTTTGTAAACAACAAAAATAAATTTGTATTTGTCTACTGATTTTATTACTCATTAGTTTGGCATATCATGTCATAATATGAATTTGACAAAATTTTAACCTAGATTTGGTTAGATGTATCGTCGCCATGTCATTGTGATCTAAACCAAGCCCTACGTTCTTTAATCCAAGCCCTCTTAGATGCAAATCATTTTTGCTCGCACGGTATTATGTAGTTTACTCATATCAAATGGTTCTTTGTATCAATCATTTCGACAAAAACTATAAAAGTTATAAAAAAAGGTTTATTTCTTCTTTTGGTCCTTTTTTCTATTGTTTTTCGGCAACGTGTCCCAATTTTCCCCTGGCCACCTTGCAATATCGGTAATAAAGCTAGCCTTTTTACGACTGATACCAACTGGATTTTTTTTTTAAAGTTTAAAGCAAATTCTAAACAAAATCCTATGATGTTGCGAGATTTCTCGATCTCGGATATTTTTGTCTCGTCTCATGAGATTCTAACCAGAAAAAACTCTCATCTCTCCTCGCGGGAGACCGGACCACTTTCGTCTTGTTCTCGTCTCATTTCGTCTCGCGAGAACAAGACGAGAGTGAGACACTAATTAAACTAATTAAATTTCTGCTCCTATCTAAAAGTCGTCATTCATAAATACCTATTAACTCAGCCTCCACAACTTTACTCGTTAATCAAATTGACACCTTTAAAGAATATTGTAATTTTCAACCAAAATATAGCATAAAAAATTCACTTGAATTAATAACTAAAATCAAAAATACGGACCTTCCATTAAATTCAAAATTTATATCTTTTGATGTGTAAAACCTTTTTCCTACAGACGTGTGGAAAAATCAATTTTCCGCACTGATATCCGTGCGGAAAATCGGTTTTTCCACACTAGTGCGGAAAAAATTTTCGGCACGATTATGTCGAAAATCCGTGCGGAAAATTGGTTTTTCTACACTATCGCGGAAAAATTCTTCGGCACGATTATGTCAAAATCAATTATAACTTGTAGTTAATACATTTTTTCTCAGAATTAGTTACTGTTACATATGTATGTGATTGTTATAGTTAATTAAAAATTAGTTAATTTCTTTGAAATATGTGTTACTTATTTCCACACGTCTGTAGAAAAACTATTGTACCTGACACGTGCGGAAAATGTTTTCCCTGCACTCGGCTGCTTCACCGAACTCCGCTACGCGTCGTTCGGTGAACGGCAGACTCGTGCGGAAAAATTCATTTTCCGCACTTGTTAGGTAAATAGCTATTTCCTAGTATACCTCCAGAACATACAGGAAGTTTGATAGAAGCAATGCTATTTAAAAATAAAGTTAATCCGGTTATCACAACAGATATACTTAATTTTTTTAAAACTTGTCTAAGTAAAAATTACTTCTTTTTTAACAATGTATTTTACAATAGCAAAAAAGGTTTAATTATGGGCAGTCCATTAAGCCCTCTTTTGGCAGAAATTTTCATGAACAACATTAAACAAATAATACACAATAGTAAAATGGCAAACAAATTTATTTATTGGTATCGATATGTGTATGATAGTTTTGCTTATTTTGTAGGTACAGGTAGACTGCTTGATAGTTTTTTAGAATATTTAAACTTTATTCATAAGAATATTAAATTCACAATGGAAATGGAAGAAAATAGCTCTCTGAACTTTTTAGATTAACAAAGTCGCAAATAAACATAATTTTTCCATTTATCACAAACCATCACATACTGATACAACAATTCACAAAAGCTCCTCTCACCCAATACAGCATAAGCTAGCTGCATATCACAGCATGATTCATAAATTGGCTATAGTGTTCCTTTATCTGCTAACAGCTTTAACCACGAATTAAATTTAATTAAGCAACCGGTTATTCATCATCTATGATTGATACCATAATATCGAAAAAACTAAAAAAGAAGGCTATTTCTGAAACCTACCCTCTTATAAAAGAAAAACCAGGCCTCTTTAAAACTATCACTTATTTTAGAAACCCATCGGATAAAATTAAAAAACACCTTAATCAAAGGAATATCAACGTCGCTTATAAAACTAACAATTCTTTGGGCAAATAAAAAAAAAAACTATAAATCAAAAAGCAACAAGGATAATAAATCGGGGGTTTACCAATTAAATTGTGGTTCTTGTCCCAAAACTTATATAGGCCAAACAGGTCGATCATTTAAAATGAGAATTTTGGAACATAGAAGAAGTTTTCTCAGTCATAAAACCGACTCAACTTGTTCTAATCATCTTTTACAGAAACAACATAATTTTGATAACAAATTTAAAATTTTACATATTGAAAACAAGGGTTCAAAACTTATTCTTTTGGAAAGTTTACAAATAAATCGATTGAAAAATTCCGGTGCATTATTAAACGACCAATTAGAACTAAATAGTTCCCCTTTGCTAAATCTGTGTCAATAATCTGAATAGGGTTCTTTGGATGATTAAGATATAATATACCGACAATAATATTTAAGTTTACAATACCTAAACAGTGTTAAGAACATATAATTAAATAATTAAGCTTGTAATATGTATACCTGAATTGAGTAATTAAGTATCTAGACCATTTTGTTATTGTACTGAAATAAAATTAGTTAGCCCCATACACCCGAAGAAGCTACAATGTCATAAGGGAACAAAAGGGAAAATTTGACAAAATAAATTGTCTTTCATTGAGTTATAATGAATTTCCATCAAGTAAAGGCCTCGACGATTTAAAGTTCAAAACATATTAACTAATTTATCCTAATATAGATTTCCAACAAGGTATTTGGTAAACTTATTCTTCTCACAATAATTAATAGACCTTCTTTATAGGGGACAAAAAAACCACCCAGACAACGTAGTTCCACTATTACGTACATGTTTTGTTACATGTTTTATCTTCTGTTAAAACACTCGTCAGTCCTGACACGAACTCAGTAGACATTCTTGTCTAACGAATGAAGTGACCATAAAGAATGCAATAATTGATTTTCATTATGTCTTTTTCAGCTTTCTATAATTGTTTTTATTAATCTTGAGTATACTGTTTTACTGTGTTTTTTACTAGAGACGTAGACGTTGGTGGTATATAATACGGTAGAATACCGCTAATGTTTATTGAAGTTATCAATCTTAAATTGACAGATTTGTAAGCAATTATTGTTAGTGCAATGCGTTGAGCAATCAGTGCAATAGAGTAATAGACTTTACCGTAAGTACCTAAACAAATTACACATTAATAGGAATATGGCTTAAATATACTGATCATAAAACAGCAGTATCAAGAACTGATTCAGTTCCTCCCTTTAATGTTTATCAAGACGCTCTGTGCGTCAGGTTTTCAATTAAAATTGTTTTGTTTACATCCTGTCCAATTAAAAACCCAATTAAATTCAACTGTTTTTATGATTTATAAACTCGATAATTTTACAGGACTTTATCCATTTTGCACAAAAACTTGTTTGTTTTCATGCAAGAATGCGCATGACAAGCGGGTATGATTCCCGAGTCATGTATTGCCTTAAATTTGTTATTGATTGTTTTTAAGATACGAGTTAATTGATAGTTTGTGTCGTTTATGCAATTTTAAATTTTAATTAATTAGTGGCAATTAATTCTTAATATTTGTTGTATGGGCATAATACTTGCTTTTTTCCTCTTCGTTTGCTGCCAAGGCAATTCTCGATGAGACCTACTCTTTAACGTGGGCTCGTCGTTAGAAGTCGTCGTTAGAAGTATCTCCCAAGGGCTATCAACCCTTAGTTTCGCGCTTTCACCGACCGATCGGGGAGTGTGTTTCTTCCCCTACACTTTATTTAATATTATAATATTAAGTTTGTTAAAGGTTTGGGTATGCTTAAGAAATGTCCAACATCGACACTAATTGGCGCTTAGCGCATCATCTTTTCGACAGTCCTTGTCTGACGAAACGAAAGGAAAAACCCACTCTATACTTCTGATTAATATTACAAGTTTTATAATATTTTATAAGTTTAGTGCCTATAGCAAAAAAGTTAACTTAAATAGAGGCTAAAACTATCTAATTTATTTCAATATTTGCCATTATTTCATTATCTTACAGTTTTTTTTCTTGCAAATTGTGTGCAAACTGATGATTCTACACACAGTTTTAAGGTAATGTAGTTCTTGTGAGCCTAGCTTAGTATAAACTATACAAATACAGTAGCTAATAATAGGCAGATACCTAACATTTTAAGAGTCAGGCGCTAAGGCTCCCACTAATGGAAATCTTTTAATCAGTTCCTGTCCGTGTGCCGGCCCAGCTACGCGATGGCGACTTTGCGCGATTCAGATGTTGGTTCGTACGTAGCAAATGCGTATTGTTCTACTTTGTCCGCGCTCGTAAACAAAGTAATTTTTTTTCTAACTTTTTATAATTTAAAGGTTTTTAATGGACAATCCATTTCAATGTGTCTAAAACCAAAATTGGAAATTAAGCACTAAGGTAAAAACAAAAACACATAAAAATCAAATACCCAACCTCTTTCATTTCTGTATGCTTTATAAAATTAACATTGCAACTTAGTTAAATTCTGCCTACAATTATTCTGCTTACCGTATCGAGTTGATAAAAACGGATAGGTATGTCTTAAATCAATTTATAATTCGTTTTTGTAGTAAGGACCTTCTGTAAAGTGAACGACGTATAGTTACTATAAAATATTAACTGAATTTAGCAATATTTGGGCGTGGTCCAAAATAAATTTTGCCTTCGTCCAAAGCAAATAGTTTTTGGCGCTACCTTACAAAAATGTCACGGGTCGCCACTGATGCTTTTGGCAATAAGCGAGTTAGATTTTGACCACGCAGATGAGACAAGAAAAAGAAAGTTTTTAGATCATGTGATCACTGAGAATTCAGACGACGTTGATGTTTATTTTATTTCTACTTTTATTTACTAACCTAAATATGTTATAAACAAGTTTAAACTAAAAGTTCGTTTACATTTTTGTGAAGTAAAAGTTTAAAAAAAAAATGAATTTTGCAACAACTGCCACGAAATGGAAACAGCCCGGCAAATTTCACGAAAAGTGAGGTTATGTTTAATTCTACATATTATCTCATCCCTCAAACAATGAATAGCCCCCCATACACCAGCGGGTAACTTAACGAATTTGATATGGCACGAGCCAAATACGCCGAGCTTCATCGGACTCTGTAATATCTGCCACGGATGAAATCAGCCGGTTTTAACCCGTCAGTAGATTTGCTAGATTAATTTGGGATGCGTACCAAGTCGTCCAACTTGGTTTGAGGTTAAATTGTAATAATAATAATAATAATAATAATAATAATAATAATAATAATAATAATAATAATAATAATAATAATAATAATAATAATAATAATAATAATAATAATAATAATAATAATAATAATAATAATAATAATAATAATAATAATAATAATAATAATAATAATAATAATAATAATAATAATAATAATAATAATAATAATAATAATAATAATAATAATAATAATAATAATAATAATAATAATAATAATAATAATAATAATAATAATAATAATAATAATAATAACAAATAATGTCTGCCGATTCACATTACTTGTCAAAAGAATTTATTTTCAAATGTACTTCCACCATACTTAACAGGTCTGAAAGTATCATTATCCATCCTTAAATTGTTACAGAAATCATTTGGCTTGTCTTGTTGAAGTTCTATTAAGAGTAACATATTACTCAGTTCATCTCTACGAGAAATCCATTTTTTTACCCATTTGCTATGTTTTTTTGATTTTTGTTTATTGGCAATAAATACATACGCTATGGCACAAGCTATAGCGCGTCTTCTACGATTGGTATTCATTTTTAAAACTTACCGAGTACAAATAAATTCGAGTCGATCTAAAACCACTGGTTAAATCTTTCAGGAATTCCAAAAGATCGCGAGCCAAGCCAAAACTGTTACAAAACGTGGAGTTTTGTCCCATTAACGAGAAGATTTAATCAGGCGAATCTAATCGGGTTATTAAGTCGGCGAGCCAAATTCAGCTGCCAAAAATGACGACAGTCTTGGTACGTGCCGAGCCTAGCTCGCAGATCAAATCCGAACACATCAAATCGGTCCAACTTATATGTTGGTGTATGGGGGGCTATATTTGATTTTTTTAAATGTCCTTGTCACAATAAAAAATAGGCTCTGTGCTTTGACCCCTAAAAAACAACTTTTTTCTTTCTCTTTACATCTCACTCCAACACTTTCACACGTTTTTGACTAGGCCTAATAAAACTCAAGATGTTTCAGTAATTTAATAATGATTTTTACAGATAAGTTTTTCAAAACTCCCTAATTTTTACTACCCTAATTTTCTGCACGGCACAGTGTGCTTCTGCACTTAACCCTCAACTCTTCAGTATGCTGGAGTCTTGATTGTCGACCTTCTGACTATTCAATTTTACACCTCTTGTATACCATTAAAAGCTCCATTACGGCTCATTCTCAATTTTCTCTTTTGCTAAAAACATCAGCATTTTACTTTTCACTTTGTTTTCCTGATGATGAGTGTTTCTACACTCGAAACATGTCGTCGATGTGATCCTAGGTTCGCCTAGTTTTTCGATTAATAAATATTGTGGAGAAAGACTTCGTGCTTTTCTTTTTCTGCAATAAAAAATAACTTTGGTTGCTCGCCGAAATGATAAACGAACGACTGGACGACGGTCCACGGACAAGGACGGATAATCCAAGGTAACGTAATATTAAAAAGAATAGAGTCATGTTAGCACTAAATTCAGTAGAACAGAAAGAATTTAAAACATAAAAAATTATTTAAATTATAATGTGAAACTTTTAGTAATACAATATTTTAAAATTTTTTTGCAAAAATATATGATTTTAGATAGTTTTTCTGGGCATAAACTAAATACCTACCGTTCCTTTTTTTCAACACTACTTATCAAAGGACCGACAATCTTTTTGCTTATATTCTATACATACTTTACAAACCAGGAATCACTTTTTAGAGTGTTACTTTATTTTCTCAATTTATAAAATATTTTTAAAACATTTATTTGTGTTTAATTTAATGTTAGTTAAAGAATTTACTTACTACTATTCGTCTATTAGCAAAATTTGTAGTTTATTCGTTTCGCGCTACAGCAAAAAGATGATAGATAGCGCCGGCAGCACCAAATAGCGCACCCATGTATATTTCAGTTCGCTATTATGCTGATGTCCCGTTTAGGATCAGACATCGGAACTCTGGTTATTATTATAGTTGATAGGCAGCAGCTGGGGGAACGATTCCAGGATGTTGTATACATATTTTAGAACAAGATTTTCGCGTTTCTCATTCTTGATGCTACATATTTATTTGTTGTTAAACAAAAAATCCCAAACATGCATAAAACATTACCCGGTAGACACAAAATAATTATCCGTATTTAATTTAATCAGCTAGTTTTAATTAAACGTGTATACCTACAGACAGAAGCTGGGATAACTGGATTTTTCTTTCTCCTAATATCTATAATCAACAGATTGCAGATTCTTGAGCTCATTGCAGCAATATTAATCAAATAAATGTTTCTAAATATCTATAAATTTTCTTGTTTCTAATTGCTTTCTTCAAGAGGATACAATTTAAATGTTGTTATTTGAATGAATGCGCACGTGTATCCTTTTTCATCGGTAATCATTTAAATGATTTGTTAGATAGCTGTATTTGTACGTTTTGCATGCAACATTTAACAGAATGACCATATTTATAATTAGTTCAATAACTGTTTCATTATGACAAATGAGTATAAGAAAATTTCATTCAGCAAATTTTTTTTTGGTATGTTATCATAAAGAGCATAAAAATTACCTTGTTGGAATTCCATTATCTTATTTTGTTACTTAACACAACGTTTCAGTTAGTTACTATCTCTAAATTTTAATTATAAGGCTACTGTCTTAAATACTATCCATGTGCAATGAAGCTTGATGACTCAGCCTACGTGCTTATTGGAGTATGAAGTATGAGCTGTTGGCTTTGGACAAGAAGAGGCTTCTAGATATTGGGGATATCTATACTTGGTTTACTAAATATATGGGTATTTTGATTCATAAAAGCTGCTTCTTTGAATTTTCGTTTTCTCCAGTGCTGTTCCGTGTCCAAACCCTTGGCTTCTGACCACTGTATATTGTTGGTTGGTCCATACACATTCCGCTATAATATATACCTGATCTCGAAGTTTTACCTCTTTGAGTATGTTTTAATTGTTCTTTAACTCGTACAGGAAGAGGTATTTTTGTTTGTCCAACGTACGAGTCGCCACACTCGCAAGGGATTTGATACACTGTTAGAAATCCTGGACGTGAGAATCAAAATAATGTATAATCAATTAAAATAAATCAAATTTAACTTAAAATGTATAGTTATTTTAACTCTTTTGTGTTTAGTAAAAATCAGATTTTAAGAACTAACTTTTCTGGAAGTCGTTTTAACATAACAGCTAACTAAAATTAACATGCAATTCTTTTACGGTTCAAATGAATCAATTACTAGTAACTTTTATAAAGTTTATAATCATTATCAATATCTTTTTTAGTTAAAATTTTAAAATAAGTTAATACTAACATAAAAAATGTGTCAAATTAACTAATTACGTTGTAATTTTTACTGCACAATAAAATCAGATTAATGTCAAAATAGTAATAACATATTTTATGAGTTACTGATTGACTGAAGCGGTTTTAGTTAAATTGACAAAAAAACGGGAGTGGACTTTCTGGGACATAAAAAAAAGTTAAATTTAATTATTTTCTTTTAACAGTGTAGATACACTTTTGTAGTAAAGCTTCTAAGCATATTTCGGTGTGTTAAGTAACAAAATAAAGACAATGGAAATCCGACAAGGTAATTTTTTTGATATTACTTCATTGTCTATCACCTACAAACAAACATAAAGAGCATATTATGCTATATTGATAACACTTTATAGAAACTGATAATGGACAATTACAGGTCGAAACGACAGAGTTTGGAAGAGGAAAAAGTTTTGTATTAGTAGATACAGAAAAAAAATCATTCTTTATAAAAAAAAGTCTGCTTCTGCTGAAACTACGATTTCGAATATCAGATTTGCGATTACTATACAGGGTTCGTCATAAACAAAATTTTTAATTTTTTGGATCTTTTTTTCTTAATTCCTAATTCCTTTATTTATTAAATAAATTTTGCTAGTGTTGAAACTCCAATTTCAACTATTAGATTTGCGATTACCATACAGGATTCGTCAGAAACAACAGTTTTATTTTTTTGGATTTGTTTTCAATTCCTTTTGATGATTGGCTAAATCATTATTACTTTGGGAACAAATGAATTAGAAGGTACCATGGTCCAAATCAGTTGGTTGGCACGTAGCAGTCCCGATCTCACAATTATCGACTTTCATTTATGGGGATATCTAAAGCCACATGTGTATAAAACCAATTTCAACAATAACTTAGATCCTTTGAATGAAAAAATAGGAGTACCTAGTTATTGCAAATATTCCAATACAGTAAGTTAGGAACTGTTATCGGGAATTCACATGTCGAGTTGAACAATGCACTAACTCGGTGGTACCACGTTTGAAGAAAAGTTTTATAATTTATGATTGAATGAATTGAATAAATATGACATGTAATAATAAAAATACTTTAAAAGTAGGCAAATAAAAAATGATTGTCTTTCAACAAAATCGTTACTCGGCCAGATAGAAAAGCACATTCGAAGTAAGATTACAACAATAGTTGTTAGTTTTTACGTAAATTTATTTTAAACGAAATCTAAACATGTTGTTTCTGATGAACCCTGTTAGCAAATGTGATTATAGAAATTGAAGTTTCAGCTCAAGTAAAATTCATTTAATAAATCAAGGAATTGAAAATTAGAATTGATAAAAAAAGATCCAAAAAACTAAAAATTTTGTTTGTGACGAACCCTATTATAGTAATCGCAAATCTGATATTCGAAATTGTAGTTTCAGCACAAGCAGACGTTTTTATAAAGAATGACTTTTTCTTTTATACCTATTAATAATTTTTCTCTTCCAAACTCTATCCGTGGACACACTGTAGATAAAAAACAGTAACGAAAATGTACTAGGTACCTATAATTTTTGGCAATATCTCTCAAAATAAAAACAGAAACAAAATTTTTCTGTTTTTACGGAATATCTTCGAAAATACTGGGAATTTTTCGATGGTTTGTTCGGGTTTGTTGGTACAAACTGCCCAACTTTATCCCAATTTAACCTTTGCTGTATCTTTTACCCTTTACGAAATCCCAATGATAAGCATCGAATTTGTAACAAACTGTAGAACTAAATGCTTTTTTTTATCTTCAGACTACATTTTTTTTTAATCGTTATAATTTGACACACCGATTTCACATAAACGTAAATGGTATCATACTCATTTGAAGCCTTAATTACAAGTAATAAAACTCATTAACATACTCATTCAGCTGCCTCTATAAAAAGCTGCACGGGACAAATTTCAGTGCAATTTTAAATCGGCCATGGCAATAAAATGGCCAGTCCTTATTTGAATAGAAAACTCGTAAACAACTATCGAGATGTCGCCACGGTCGTCTCACATATTTAAATTAACGATAACGCAGATTAAGGCTTACAGTGGCGTATTATTTTCTTATTTAAAGTTAGCTAACAAAAAATAAAGATTCTTAATTGGAATACCCTGTATATTTTTGGCTATAACGATTCAAAACACCATGGAAACAGATATTGGCTCATTCGAGCAAAACGATGGAGCACTATTTTTCCAACAGTTTGATAGCACACACCCTTGAGACAAGATAAAAAAAGGAGAGATAATTTATTAAAAATACCAATTCATGGCAAAAAAACAAGAAGCGCAAGTGACTTTACATTTATCTAGGTACCCATGACGCTAACAAATAAATGAACATAATTACAAATTCAAAATCCGCCATCATTAAAATTAGTTTCATATTCCTTACAGTAGCTTGGTATTAGTTCTAATTTTGAAACAAAATATTAAAATGGAAACTTTCGTGTGCAGACTGACAAAAATATACAGTGTGTCGGGGGTCATTTGCGGTTAAATCGAAAATGACAAAATGGCATCCGTTATATCATAAAATGTAAAATAATATCACATCGATGGCTTAGATTGCAAACCGTCTAACTCCACTTTTTATTAAAATCTCGATTTTGTGCAAATAGTTAGCATAATGTTAGATCTATGGATACCTAAACCAAATAACTCCAAATCATATTTTTGGAGTTAGCCGGTTTGCAATCTAAGCCATCGACATATAAACCCACAAAATGTTATTTCTGTAATTTAAACAATAAAAAGGTTATAGGAGTGAGCGTCCCTCCTGAAACACCTGGTATATTATTTTTCAGAATGTTACATCGTTTTTTTTTCTGTTCGTTTTATCGTATTTAGAGAGGCGCGTTGACACGGGTCAAGTGACTTGATCAACTCACTTGAATTCAACTTTTTGAACGTGTAAACATCCAATTCATCTGACTTGGTTCATTTCACTTGAAAGAATCGCCAGTTGAACAAGCTGCAACTTTTTCGTTCAAGTCGACCAAATTCAAGATCGGCACTAAGTGGACCGAGGAAAAGTCGCTGAAATTTGTTTTACCCTATCAAAAATATCCATTTTTGTGGAACGCAAAAAGTGTAGATTATAGAAATAGAGATTTGCGAGAGATTCTTATAATGCATCAGAAATTGCTTCCAAGGAATCTGGAATAAAACGGGATATTGTGCTTTTTGGTACTCAATAAAGAAATTCCAAACTTTTGAAGTCACCGGTTGCTAAGTACCGAAGTGTTATTTACAATTTTAATTTAGGAGAAATCGCTTCTCGCATAAAAGTGTTAATTTTTGATAGTTTTGGTATTACTCTTTCCAGTAGAAAATTAAACTGCTTCTCAGTCATTCTAAAATTTTTTTTATAATCTTCTGGTTCTTCATCTTTCAGTTCTTGTATTAACCTTGCCGATGCCCCTAGTTCACTTCTCCTCCGTTTAATCCATTCTCTACACAAAAATTTTCTTTTGCGTCGAACAGAACAGAACAGAACGTCAGAACTACCTTTTTTTATTTCATTATTATGGATCATAGATTGAACATTATGTCAAGTCAAAGTTTTTATTCGTTACTTACACAAATCGTTTATAACACGTCCCAGATAAATATTATATAAATTAATATAACTTAACATGTATGTATACAAATATATGAATATCAATAAATGATGATATTTTTAATATATTTTTTGAATACGACAATATCGAATGCTCGGCATCACGTCATGGTATCTTATAATATAAATGAAAGAGTTCTTTTTAGATTTAGCTAGTCTGAATCGCTGAACCGCTATCCTATCTGAGCCTCCAGTATTGTAGCTACCCATAGTATTGCCCCATACGCAATATGGGAATGAAACAGACCAAGTAAAGTGACTACACAACGTCAGAAGTCACACTAACGCAAATTTCTAAGAACAAAAATATCGTACTTGACAGTTTTCGTCCCAATTCAGTCACCAAAATAAGGAACTATCCAGATTGATACCCAATAACTTACATTTATTGTTTTTACTCAATAATCGATTACTGGAGATAACTAGATCTTTGCCTTTGCCCACCCTTTTATTAAGCTGCAGTATATTGCAAGAAAATCAATTTTTTGCATCCTTCAGCAGCAGTTGTGACGCTACAATCAAATTATCCAGGCCAGAGGCAGAAGTTATTAAAGAATTATTGTCTGCAAATATGGTCAAATTGCAAATCCGTTGCATGTAATAATACAGATCGTTCATATAAAAACATAGAAGGGGTCCAAGGGCTGTTTCCTGCGGCAGTTCATATTTTGCATATGCTAAATCAGATGTGACACCTTCAATCTCCACAACCGGTTGCCTATCAAACAAGTAAGGCTCAAGAAAGTTCAAGGGCCATAATGGCCTAGTTTTTTCAAAATGAGTTGGTGACAGACACAGTCGAAAGCTGTTGCTAGACCACACAAAGTTGTTGACGTGAGTTCAGAATTCATGCCCTCGACTATGTTACTCACAATATTTAGGACGGCTCCCAGTGTCGATCTCTTGCTTCTGAATCCATACTGAGAGGAATGAAATTAACTGTTAATAATAAAATACTTAAGAAGAGTTTCAAATACTTTGAAGAATGTTACTATTATAACCTATGATAGGTCGGTCATGGTCCACCAATTCAGAGTTTCCCTTTTTTTAAAATGATGTAATTTTAGCTATTTTGAACTGATAGTATTGTTCGGATATATACATATTATACAATGTGTTTTTGAGAAAATTTGTGATCATATTCCGCAGGTTGATACAGGCTTAAAGATCTTTTTATTGGCCCCTGAAAAAGGTTTTATATAAAACGAAACGCTGGGATAAATATAATTGTGTCATTTCATTGCCTACCCTTATTCCCGCTATACTTATTCGAATCTACTAGTAAGGGCGCTATACTTACCTAGCTATTTTAAAAATTTGTGGATAAATATTAATAAACTCAACTTTCATGTATTTATTAAAGTGGTCTAGAGTTTGACTAGGTAGTATATGCCTTCCTTAACCGGCTTATCATTTATATGGAAAGGAAATTGTGGATCTTTTAAGATTTAGTATTGACAATTTAATTCCTTTTGGGATGTAGGAAAAACTTACAGTTACCTGGTGGTGATCAATTTAAGACGTTACTTTCTTCGGTGAAGTTACCCTGTATGTTCTAAATTATATTTTTAGAAAACGAGTTAAAATAGCTGTTATAATCATTTGGATTCATTATATTATCTTTATCGACTAATTTTTTTTCGATTGCATTTAAATTGTATTATTGTCCAACAATCTTTCGACTTATTTTTTTAGTTTAATATGTAATTATTATAGTTAAGGTTTGAGATCCGAAACGCAAATTTTTCAACTACACGAAACTCCAAGACGTATATTGCTAAATTATCGTGAGTGAAGAGGTTCCAGAAATTTATATCGGCGAGCAACTTATATTTTTATTAAATGGGACAACCATAAAATCCAAAAGTCACAACGAAACGAGACTCCGAAATATCATGATTTGATAATAGTAAAAACGCAAGCCAGATTTTTATGTAGGTAAATGATCGATATTTCACTGAAAGCAATTTCTTGTTAGGATTTCCTTCCTTTTTCCTATCTTTGTTTAAGTTTCAATAAAGTTGTACAAAATAATATTTAGAAAGGAAAGAAAAACACAAAGTCTTCCTCCACAAAATTTAATAGAATAAAAAATTCCTAGTTCAAAGGTCTCTACATGCTTCTAAAGTAGAAACGTTCATCATCAGGAGACAGAAAAACTTATTTTATGCTGATGGGTGTTAGCAAAAGAGAAAACTAGAACCTTAATGGAGCTTTTATGGACTTAAAAAATTGAAGTGTAGAAAAAACATGATATGAAGAAAATTGATAATGGTTAAACCATACTGAGTATTTGAAAACGTTATTAAAGGGGGTCTAAACCAACCAAATAAAATGGGGAAGAAGAAAAAACCTTTCTAAGAAGGTGTCGAAGATTATTTAAATTTTAAAAAACTTATCAAGCATAATATATGTCTGTAAGACATTATGAGGATAAAATTGTAGTATCACAATAATATTACGTGGTAAAAAGCGTTTTTGGGGTACTGAGGATTAAACCTCAGTAACAAATAAAGGCAATTAAAAAGTTACATATTTTTAAAAGTCAAAAGGTTATTCAAGTCCACGTTTCCACGTGCTGGGGCAAACTTTTTGTTTGCCCATTTTATTTGGTTGGTTTAGACCCCCTTTAATAACGTTCTCAAATACTCAGTATGGTTTAACCATTATCAATTTTCTTCATATCATGTTTCTTCTACACTTCAATTTTTTAAGTCCATAAAAGCTCCATTAAGGTTCTAATTTTCTCTTTTGCTAACACCATCAGCATAAAATACATTTTTCTGTCTCTTGATAATGAACGTTTCTAAGTGCGAAACATGAAGAGATCTTTAAACTAAGAATTTTTGTTCTATTACATTTTGTGGAGGAAGACTTTGTGTTTTTCTTTCCTTTTCATACTTTCAACTCCACTTTAAGTATGGACTATTTTTTCAAATTAAAATAATATTTATTGTACGCACGTCACTGTAAAAGATCGTGTCAATTACACCTAACTTATCGACGAAACCTACGTATTTCGATCTGTCATCACCGAGTACTGTCGATAATATACCGACAGCGACTTAAAAATTTATGCCATTACTGGCCGCGACAGAAAAACCTTTAACTGTGTAAGTGATGGCCGGCCATATCTTCAATCTTGTGATTTTTAGCGTTGAATATAGAATGAAGATTTAGAGATATTCTGCACGCATTTTAAACATACTATAAATACTTTGTTATAAAGCACATCATTTTTGTCAAGACACTGTTCTATAGGGGGGAAGGACAAGCGAGGACTGTCATTACAATTGCGTGAAATAAAATGCTATAAAAATAACTAATTTGAAATAAATGTATACCATATTAGTTGGTGTCGAACAATGGATCTAATTTAAAGTAAACTTCATTAAAAATAGAAACAAACAAATAGGAGTTTAAAAATATTAGAACGACTTATTATTTATTTATGGGAGTGTGAAAAGGTACTCTTCTTTACACGTCCGTATTTTCAAAATTAAAATCATGATTGACGTAATTTTTATTTTTTAATGTTATTTATTTGTGTGTTGACTGCATAGGTGCGTCTCGCTATGTAGCCCTGTATGTGCATTTTCATAATCTCAACGCCCTGAAGATGGCTTATATAAGCCGAACCGCGTAGGCAATTTTAATATTATATATATAATAAGAAGGTAGAAAGGACTTTTCTTTGCCAACCAACCTTTAAAACTATCTTAACAATGACCCTTCTAGAGAGCAGCTATAACTTCATTAATAGCAACATCTATTTATACCATTCTTAATTAAGATAAAACTATTATACTATTTTACAAATGATCAATTTAATAACGCGTGATTACATCAATATGGTTGCTCCGCGCCTAATTGCAGACAAGTACAAACATTCTTAACGAATACTTTCGGTGAAAAGGTTATATAGGTACATCCAAGGTTTGCAGATTTAAAAAATATTGGGAAATAACATGGTTACAACCAATCTAAGGACATGCATCATTTTAGTATATTCAAAATATCTCAAAAACTAAAAGAACTAGAATCGATCCGTAAGCACCAATAAACTGCTAACATAATTGCCTAAAACTTTTCCTAACCGTATTTCTATCTCTTATAGTTATCGAGATGGCAATACTGTCAGCACCAATTTTGGGCAAACTGTATAGGAAATAAGAAGTAATAACCTTTCTTGTTCAACCCCATTTGTAGCGTTTCATTTCTTAACTTTCTAGTAAGGGCTGCGTTTTATTTATTGGACTATATAGGAAATCTGGGCACTATAGTCTTGTGCACATATTTCAATTATTATTTTAGATTTAATTAGTATTGGTATTAGTAAACACATATTTTCTATAAGTAACCTCGACATAATTAAAAAAATAATCATTTAATTATTATTAAAGGAAAAAATGCAACAATAAGAGCTGCAATCCACGTGGTTTAAATACATATTAAAACGTTATTAATAAAGCAATTTTCCTGTGTAATCTAAATAAGCATAAAAATATCGTGCTTGGAGGAATTACGACGCAGTGTTCCATAAAATGAGAAAAAAATCCGGAATTGAAACAAACACCTTTTTATCAATTCATTGTGGATTTTTTCTAAATAGGTTTACCTAGAAGTTTGTAACAATTAAATATTTGCGCTTTTATTGTAAACAACAGATGAATATTACGAAATAATTAATTGGAAAAAGCAAACAATAGAGGTGTGAAGTTACTTGTTAGTTTCAGCTAAAATTAACGCAGGTAACGTATATACCATCTTATATTAGAATTAAAAGGCGGAATATATGCAAAATGCATGCAGTGTCACCAGTAATGTCCGCATCATATGGGATTTTTTTTATTAATAGCTTTATTCAAAATTTGACTTTGGCATCAAGTTCTGCTTTGATCGAGATAAAAATTAAGCAAAAAAATAGTAGTCACGTGATTCGCATTATCTGTCAAATTTTAATTTTTTCCAAAAAATAATTCAAAAGGGCGTTATTTCTGCAAATATCGAAAAAAGGTATTAGAAAAAGTTTTTTTAAATTTAGTTTCTGGCTCACATGCAAAATTTCAGCTGCATAAGATAATTTTGATGTTTTACCTATATTTTGTAAATTGCACCACTTTTGCAAAATAAGACTTAACGCAACCTACAGTAAACTTCTTAGTTTTGCCAATGCTTTATTTCAGAAACATTTTCTTTAAAGTAGCGCCATATTAAATGTGTGTTTTTCTACAAAATCAAAATTAGGCTATTAAATTTTGGTCGCATGTCATGCAAAGTTTATTTCTTTTTGACCCTGTATAAGGTAACTTCATAAAATAAGTATTTTTGAAAACGTAGTTTGTGTCTGAAAGTAATACACCTTAATATTAAGACAAAAAAGAGCAGTGTCTTCAGTAAAGTGTTTTTTAAGTGGAAAATAAATTTTATTTTAACAACGTAAAGTTTATCTATTTTCAGCGATTTAATTTAAAACCCCTATATTATAATTTATTATTAAGCTATGTCAAAAACAAATAAACTTTGCATCACATGCGACCAAATTTTAATAACCCAATTTTGATTTTGTAGAAGAACACACATTTAATATGGCGCTACTTTAAAGAAAATGTATCTGAAATAAAGCATTGTTAAAACTAAGAAGTTTTATGTAGGTTGCTTTGAGTCTTATTTTGCAAAAGTGGTGCAATTTACAAAATATAGGTAAAAAATCAAAATTATCTTATGCAGTTAAAATTTTTGCATGTGGGCTAGAAACTGCATTTAAAAAAACTTTTTCTAATAACTTTTTTCGATATTGTCAGAAATAACCCCACTTTTGAATTATTTTTTGGAAAAAATTAAAATTTGACAGATAATGCGAATCACGTGACTACTATTTTTTTGCTTAATTTTTATCTCGATCGAAGCAGAACTTGATGCCGAAGTCAAATTTTGAATAAAGCTATTAATAAAAAAAAATCCCATAATATGATGCGGACATGCGGACTTTACTGGTGACACTATGTATTTTTTGCATAATTTTACCATTTTTATAAAAAATGCATATTTTTCATAAATTCGTATTTTAGGAGCATATTTTTATGTTTTCGGCCTTATCAAAAAATTTGAAACGTTTAATGTCCAGTTCGGTACTTATTTCAGGGATCTTTCAATCTGAAGATTATAATAAATTATATTTACATTTTGGTTATACCTACACATACTACACAAGGTATTTCTTTGGGGTTTCCGGGGTTTGCAGGTAAATTGTTAGGGGTTGTTTATTGTAACTTAATAATGTGTTATTATTACCAAATTAACAAACTGTATTTATATCGATTTGTAATACATACTTCTGTTTTAGTTTGTCGAAAGATTTCAGTATTTTCAGTTTGAAACTATAGTAATTTCAAATTTGTGTTCAGAATGTCTAAGGTGGCGAGAACGTCTTCGTGAATTAAAAATTTCCCAGGGTTAGAGTTTAGTGGAGTAAAAGTCTTCTGTAAAGCTTGTACAACAATATTTGTTGTTGTTTGTGAAAATAAGTGCCAAATCGATCAACATAAGTTTAGGAGACTCGATTAATATTATGTGGAAACTTTTTTCACTAAATGTGACAACATTCCCGGTAAAGTAGGTGGTCAAGTAAAAATAAATTGGATGTACTGTAAAAAAGAATGAAGGATTTAAATACTTAACTGCAGTAGAAAGCATTTATGAAGGTAAACCATTCAACGAAGTTGTATCTTGGCCTTATATTTTGTTACCTATATAAGTTTCAGTAGGTATTGTTCGATTACATCAATAGATGTTGAAAGAAGCTTCTCATTGTATAAACATGTTTTTACTAATAGAAAACAATCCTTTTTAGTTGAAAATTTTGAAAAATATTTAGTAATAAATGCATTTTATACAATTATAGGTTAAGAAATTATTTACTTTTATTTTGTTTTTTTGGCCTTTCTTTTTTAAATAAACATATATTTTAGAACCCAATGTGTTTCTGTACCTCATTTTGCTATAATAAATTAAGAAATATTGCATACCAGTAGGTATATTTAGTAAAAAAAATGCAAACAAATGCATATTTTAAAGGCAAACAAGGCATATATTATATGCGCATTTGTAGGGAAGACTGGCCTTAAACGGCATACTACTTTTTGTAGAGGTTATATTATATACTTTTTAGATAACTTCTAACCAACGGTGAAACGAGTTTTAGAATAAGGGATTATATTATTTTGCAACAGAGGCTGCAAAATTACAAGTTAAACATTAGTTTTTTAATAGCAGGCAAAAAAGTAAAACTTTGCATAAACCATTTTACCCTTACTACTGTGGGTAAAATGGAATACCAATAATAAAACATATACAAATTTAATTAACCTTTTTGCCTTTCAGTTAATGTTTTCAATTATTCTACACATAAAAAAAGTGTCACATGTGTTGGTATTTTAGAGTTTACCTATCAAATTTAATAATAAAAAAACCACTACATAAAAAATATTTGCAATTTACCTGCTGATTAACAAGAACTTTTGGCGGTGTCGGACCATACACATTAAATTTATCACATAACTGACTAATCTGCGGCGTTAACAATTTTGTGGGTATTCGTAAATAGTATTTTACAATGTTTGGACCATATTGCCGGTTTTTAATTTAAGCGGTAAATTCAAAATTGCTTGTATGCCGTTTTAGCCAGATATGCCGTTTTAGGCCAGTCTCCCCTACATATAATCCGCCCTTTAATTATAATCAATTGTTTCATTTTTAAGATTATTATATCGTCCAGGTGAGAAAAATGTAAGTGTTATTGGGTATTTTTGTCCTAAAATAAATATTTAAATTTGGCCAAATTCAATAACTCTAATTAATACATCATCCTTGTAACAGCTTTATTACCGGTAAAGTTTTGACTTTTGTTTATAAATCAACCAGAACTAATGAAGGCGATTTTGCGTTTTCAAAAGACAACTTATCGATATCAGGAACTCCCTAGTATATATCGCAGTAAAATCCGAACTAATTATTAGTTTATTGTTATAAAGTAATTAATTGTTATTTTTATCGGTAGCTGTATTTGCGGTGAATAAATCAACGTATTTCATTGAAAAATTAAAAATTGTGGCCTACAATAAATGGGGAATGTTACACAAATCAACAAATATTGAGAAACGTTGGCGTTTTGTGACGCAGTATTGCACTTGACTTAATTGCTAATAAAGTGTAACACTTGAATTATTCATGTAATATTATTAAGCATTGTATTATTATATTATTTTATCGTATTGCAAATGTGTGTTAATTATCTGCGTGTTAAAATATTGTAATGTTTTCACCCTTTGAAGTGTAGGAAGAGCAAACAAAATTATTAATAATTTCTCTTAGTTACTTTTGTAACAAATGTTTTTTTTTATAAGACCGACCAGAAAATATACAGTTTCTGGACAATTTTTCGTCCAGAAAATAACGTTTTGTCGATCAAGACCGGAAAATGGACGTGAGGGACCGGCAAAAGATTTTTCCGGTCCCTGTTTTTTTATTTTTCCCAAGATTATTCCAATCGCTCTTTGATAATAAAATCTACCTTGATTTCGTTACTATGATAACAACATTTCGATGTATTGTCGAGTGACAGTTCGTTAATTTTTAACTTGTTGTTTATGTCAAACGTCAAACTTGTTTCGCGCGTGCGCAAATTTAAAAATATGAATTCAGATTTTGAATTATCCGACACGAAAAATGATATTTAAGAAGAAATTTTGGAAGCAACAAGGAAAGCGACTTACGATATATTGAGAAGTTATACGACGCATTTAAAAATAATATAAAATAAAACAAAATAAGGAATTAAATGTTTATCGAAGTGTCAGTCTTAAAAAAAATATTGTACGTCACGCAACCGAAAATTAGTGTTTTGCATGTCTCTCCAAGCTTTCAGGACTCGCCTACGGCTCGCCCTGGAAATGCTTGTCTCGACCTGGAAAACACTACTTTCTGGTCTTGTAACGTAAATTACTATTTCCGCATTCCGTACGGCAAATGATTTTCAAGACACAGCCGGCGTCCCTGTTTAATTGTACACCCGGTACATAGTAGATATGTAAATGTTGTTTAGAAATGACCCACTTTTAACCAAATAACCCAGAAATTTAATTACATCAAAAATGCTACCCGCCACTAGGTAAATAATAGAATCAATAAAATAAAATGTAAACTAAAGTCGTGACTACACCTCCTGTGTTCACTACCAATCTTGTCTGTCTGATGTAAAGATCAAAAACGTCTTCCAGTCTTCCGATCAGTTATTCAGTCGTGTCGCAGCACGATTTTGATTGTCAGCCTATCAGCAAAGTAAATTGAATGTTGTTAACAATGTAAAAGTATTTTTAAATAAGTAGGTATCCGGTTGCCTGGGGTTTATTGGAAAATTATTATGTCTTGCTACTTATTTGACTCACGTTTTAATTCTTTTTAGATGGGCTTGATTCGCGTAAGAGTTCGTTGCCGCATATAAAATAAACTCATTATTTGGCGTCCGCTGTATTCAAGAGAAAATAACAATGTTTAATTGGTACTACATGGGGCATAATTGACGGAGGGTATCCGAAATATTCTCTGCGATGTTTCCTGACAGGCCCATTCCAAACAGAGCAACAGTCCAGAATATTGCTCGTGAAAGTAAAGGTACTGTATAATAATAACCGCTTAGAGCAATATAATAATACATATACTCGATGGTAGGGCACAAAAAAATAACGAGATTTGTATAGTGTTTCTTAGGTCAATTTAATGACATAAAACAGTATGAATTTCCTAACCATAGGCGTCCCAAACAAATAATTAAAATGCGTATACACACTACTAAGTTTGTTTTACATTAGGTGTTTGTACATACTACACTTTATAAACCCACTGTATATATAATAATATTATATTAAAATAATAAATATAAGGTTACTCAAAAATTCTATACACAAAACTAAAATCAGAAAAATAGACCGCTTCAGCTTATACCAGCCGCTTTAACTGGCGCTCGTATCCCTTGGCAACCGCAACAAATTATATGCTGTTGCGAATTCTTCAAAATTTTCGGATTTGTAAGCACAATGTAAGTATATACGAGAAACAAGGGTTCGTTAATTAGTTGTTTTTAAACACTGAAAACACTTTTTGTCTTGATTTCAGTTATATTGTTTCTTAAGGACTAATGAATGTATTATTATAACAATGAATGGCTTGTTATTTTTTTCTGTCATACTCAAAACTCCTCGGTTTAAAATATTTGCAAACTAGGTTTCAAAGAAAGTTACTGACTAACAATTGAATACTGATATAAAAGAAACATTTTTAATAAAAAAAACTTAAAGAATTGAAAAAGAAAGATCTGACAACCCTGGTTGTGAGGTCGGTCTCTTTGAGACTGTTTACCGCCGCTTGTATGCCGTATGGAATGATTGGAATGTCATCACACTGACTTTGGATAAATTATACCATAATGTGGAGTGACATCTGCAACGGCAAATTTTGTTTTATGACCTCGCTATGGCCGTAACACCCAACGCGCGCCGCTTGAGCGCAACGTTCGGAGCGGAGCTTCCCTTCAAGAATGCACATGTTGAACCGCAACACAAACACAAAATACATCGCAGCCCTGGACGTCTATTCTCGAAATAGGCGAATGGTCATTTCATTTTCTCATTCTCTTAAAAATGTTTAAACTGTATTCTTCAAACTTAAAATGACTATTCATTTCCATCGAAAGTTGGGAGAACTCATTCTCTCAAAAAATTCTAAGAGAAGAAGATCAGGTCATGAGAAGTGCGTTGAAAAGCATAGGCAAAACTTAGTAGTTGAGTTTTTAAAAATTGTAGAATGTATAGGTTATAGTTTTGTATTTGTTATTGCAATTCAAATACATTTTTATTTCTCGAATTTTCTTTGCGTTTGTGACAATTTTCACGACATGACAGTGGTATTTGATAATGAGGACTTTTTAATCGGTCAACTAATAATCTTATAAGATGTTGAAGAAAACGCAGCAAGGCCTCATGGACAAGGCTACTGAAGAGGCATTTTTTAATGTTGCGGCTCTTTCATTATTTTTTGTTTTATGTAGGTACATGTAGTTTAAAATAACTTAATATTGATATTACCTATACATGTTTTACTTAATTTTAAATCTGTATTTATTTTTTATATTAGATGTTTTGTAAAGTTTAAATGACAAGTCTGTAAATAAACATTTATTTATTTATTTATAAAATGTATGTACTGATAGTAATAAAGTATTGTTTCGTGTAACTTTGTCATTTAAACTCTGAAATATTGATAACATCGCTAGGACCTCGGAATGCTGGAGAATACGGAATTTGTACAGTGAGAGAACGATACCAAACGATGTGAGCATATTATTATGTGAATTGTCCCTTCTAACGAGAGAGCATTCACTTCTCTTAAATTGGAGAATAGAGGTCTAGAACATGATTTAGTAATGGTCGTTGTACTGATTGTCTACCCTTGAATCCTCGTAATAGAAAATAGAACGGGTCACCGGTAACGAGGTATGGAGTGAAGTGGAACACACAAAACACCAACTAAGAGAAACGTTATTTGCATGTTAATTGAACGAAACGGGAATGACGTTTAACCGATCGCCATCTTAGGTGGCAGGGGGTGAGGAAGAAGGGGAATGCTAAATTTTAATTGCAGGTTAGTAAATTAATTTTTTAATGTTTGTTTACTTTGCTTTTTAATTTTCTGAGAAAAATTATGTTTATTCTACACGATTAAAAACAGCAAAGCAAACAACATTAAAGAAATTAATTTACTATAAAAAACAATAAGACTTTTCTAGAAAAAAAAACGACCATATTTTGTTTATAATTTATTTCAATTTTAGATCAAAAAAGATCTTAATGCAGAAGGCATAACTTCCAATGAGTCTAACACAAGACGAATTTCTGATAACTATATGAACTTCTGGTACGAACTAGTTACGGCACATTGTACTATCAAAAATAAAAGTTTCTTAAGGGATTAAAGGTGGTATTCAGAGTCGACTAACTTCCTGGGCCTGTACAAAAATATAAGCCAAGGAAGCATCTAAGGTGTCCACCAGTGATTCTTATATCACCCCTAGTAGGTACAAGTTTAGAGTCACAGTGGTGTCGTTCAACGGCTTCCTTGCCTATGCTTTTCAATTTTGCAATATAGGGCTGGTCATTATTAAAATTAGGTCATCATGTGGGGCAAGTCTTAATCCGGTGGAGGTCAACATTGGGCTAGTCTTGTATATAGGTATGCATTAACATGAAACAAAAAAAAATTGGGCAGAATAATCTCATACATTAGTAAAATGTTTTAATACAAGAATTATTTTTAAATAGAAACTACGAAAATTGTTTAATTGGTTTTAAATCTTTTATTACTGGGGTCATTAACTTTACTTTTATTAAAAATGTTATGCTTTTTATAGTGTCCAGCACTTAAAGTTTGATTTTGATTATTTTTATCTCTTAAATATTTGTAAACTGTTAATCGAACATATAATTTAACAATTTTGTTACATAATATGTCGTGTTGCTCACAGAAGTTAAATTTTTGAAATTCATTTCCATAAATATTTAAAAATTTATCTTCTAAGTGAGCAATGTGGCCACTATTATTAAGGAAACGATACAATTTCTCGTGGAATTACATCGAGTAAGCGAACTAGTTTGTCACTGGCATAAGTAAGTCTAGTATTTTCATCATATTCTTTAAATGAAACAAATAAATACTGATTGGTTACGTCGCTAGAATACAAATTAGCAAGTTTCACAGTCAGGTACAGACTTTCAATTGCAAAGGTTATAAAAAATCATCTCTCCAAGAAATATTATTTGGAAGTACCTAAAAAGGAATATTCTCGGCTGCAATACTTTTAGCTTAATAATAATATTAGGTATACCTAATATTACAATATTTATAGCCGTTTGCACCAACATAATTTGAGGAAGACTTAACGCTAAGGAATCCTTAAATTGCTTTTACGACTTGCAACAACCTTAAGGACGCCTTAAACGTCTCGTTAAGTGTCCTTTTCTTGAGTGCCGAAAATCGAGCACTTAAGTGCTCCCTTACGATTTTTTTTGAGGTTATCTTTCAATTTGTTGGTTATTTCTGCTGTCGTATTTTTGTTCAGTGCAGCTTAATTTGATATATTTTGCCTAAAAATGGAATATGTAGAAGATTTTGCGGATTTAGGTTATATAGACGATGATGCTGAGCTTATAGATTTAATTGAATATGGTTTTTCAAAAAAAATCTATCAAAGAACGAATTATTTCCAAACTATGGATGAATTAACTTTTTTTCGGCGTTTTCAACGTTTTAGGGAGACTGTTTATTACATATTAACCCAAATTGAACGTGATCTGGAGTATACCCATAATAGGTAAAGTTAACAACCAATGATCTGCTAGTCCACACTTCTTGGTGTGTTCTCCGGACAATTAGCATTAAAGGCATTTGCCACCTTTTGCCAGGCTTCAGCCTTCTGCAAATTTGTGACTCCATCCGTTTTTTTGTTTTCTAGGATTCCCTTTAATTGGCTAATTAGGGACATGAGCGCAATTTCCTCCTTATCCATAAAATGTTTACCCCTTCAATTTTTATCACTCATTATAAATAGAAATATTCTCACGAACACAGATCAAATACCTGGAATAAGGATTTTATCGGCCCAGCCAAAAATCCAAAAAAATTATAAATGTAAAATGTAAATAACAAAATAAAAACAAAATGAGATGTCATCTGTCAACAAAATCAGTGTCGCCAACAGAATAATGAGAAATTGTATAAAAAACCAACGTTGCCATCTCCTAAATTTCATTTATAGAGGTCGCCACTACTTTAAGTCCTCCTTTGTTGAGTGGTTGTCAAAATCTTTTGGTGCAAGTGAACCATTCCTTAAAAAATATCTGTTCCTCAACTAATCATTCCTTAAGAAAAGTTTGGTGCAATGGGCCATTAGTACTTACTCAGAGAAATACTAAGAACTTCAGTGACATTTTTAACATAAATAATAATGCCGGTGCGATAAAAATCACAAAAAAATAAAACATTTCCACAAGGCGGTCTAAAAAAAGAAAGGTTAGGAAAACGAAACGTCAAATTTTAATCGCACGTACGTCTCAATTGCTTTTGCACATACGTTCAAATATGGCCAGGTGGCTGACATATCCGGTGGCAAGATGTTGCGGGTTGCCCAATCCCACATTCATCCCCGTGGTGGAACATAGCACCGATGGAAGGTCGCTACGGTGGAAGCGACGCTCCAGGAACGAGACTTCAGGAACGAACAATAGTGTAAGTATCGAATTGCTACGTGGAACTACGAATAAAATTTTGCGTTACGGTTTGAATTTAAAGTAAACCCTTATTATAATTACCTTTGGGAGAGTAGATTTAGAGGACTTTTACTATTAATCAATAAAACAAGAATAAGAATAGCCAAATAGTATATAAGAGAAAACAGTAAAAACACTTTTTTTAACGTCAACATCTATTTTTCTAAAGTAATATAACGATTGTGGACTGTGGGGTAGGTGAATCGTAACTAAAGTTATCATTATATCTTTATATTACCGTGCGAGCAAAAATTATTTGCATCAAAGAGGGCTTGGTTTAGATCACAATGATATAGGGACGATATACCTAACCAAATCTAGGTTAAAATTTTGTCAAATTCATATACCTATGACAATGCTATGCCAAACTAATTAGTAATAAAATAAGTAGACAAATACAAATTTATTTTTGTTGTTTATAAATTTAACAAAGTAAGAATATACAGAAAGAAAAAAAATTATTACATAAATTGCTAAATTTGGCCACCGCCGTGCTCCAAGCATAAATTCACACGACTGTTCATATTTTCGAAAGTGTTGACCAGCATCTCTGGAGAAATGTTACCACATTCTTGGATAATCACAATTTGTTGGCGTATTTTGCATTATTTCACGAACGTTTGCAACAAGTTCTTCTGTTCTTTCAGATGGTCTTCCTGCTCTTTTTTGGTGTTGTATAGAACCTGTTTTCCTAAACATAGCCACGGTTCTTTTCAGGCAATGATAAAAATCCCCAGCGATAAAAGCAACGTTAGGAAAATGTTCGTGAAAATCGTCCATGCACAAACCCGGATTGTATTGCCACTCACCATTTCCTCTAACCCCGTTTCTAAAATACGCTTCAACCATGAATGTTTTGTGCTGTTCCGTAAAGCCCATTGTGTAAATTGTTCAAGAAATTGGAAAAATTAGCGATGAATCAAATTACTTGTAACGACTGTCAAAGATGCCGCAATAACTGATTGATTGTTAATTCAGGTAGTTACTGACACCTGAGAGGTATTAAGCTATACGGCTAAGCATTACGTCCTTAGATGCAAGGCGCTCTTTGATGCAAATAATTTTTACTCGCCCGGTATAATCACGTTACCTCACATGATACGGTGAGTGAAGTTGTTCCTGACAATGAAGATATTTGGTTTCAAGTGGACGCTTTTCCTGCGCGCAACGCACCAGACGTAAAGGAATATGTCCAAAACGCATTCGAAGGTTACACAATAGGAATAAATTACACCATAAATTGACCGGCTAAGTCTCCTGATCTTTTGTCAAACGACTTTTTCCTTTGGGGTCACATTAAAAGTGTTATTTATACGAGTATAAAGATTGCAATTTCAGGGGAATGCATTCGAAATAAATAATTAAGAACTGGATTTTATGACCGTTTACGATATTGATTGGCAGTAAACGGAGGACTGTTGGAACTTCTGATTAAAAACATTCAGTTTTCATTTAAATTAGTTTTTTTCTGTATTTTTTAAAAGGTGTTATGTTTCCACTTGTCTCCAAATGTTGAAATATACATTATAATCATTATTTCTTCTAATTGTATTAGACTAATTAAATAAACGTATTCAATTGGAACAATCATTATTATTTATTGAATACTGTAAAACGTGTTGAAACTAATAAAAAATAAAACGTCTAGCAACATTTAATATTATTATACTACTTATTACTAGGGGGTGTGCAACAAAATCGATTAATCGATTAATACTCGATTAATCGATCAATCGATTATTCGATAAGAAATAATTTTTTAACAAACCCGAAAAAAAAATATTTTTTGATTAATCGATTATATTCGAAAAAAAAAAGTACGATTTTTTGATTAATCGATCAACAAAAATTTTTTTTTTCGATTAATCGATTAATTAGGTAGGTATCTATCCGAAAAAAAAATTTACGATGTTTTGATTAATCGATTATTTTCGATTAATCAGAAACAATCTATTATTCTCGGTTAATCGCTAATTTTCAATTAATCGGGTATTGTAGATTAATCGGAAATAATCGATTATTTTCGATTAATGGATTATTTTTAATTTTGATTTAATGGATTAATCGGATATAACTAACTATTTTCGACTAATCGATTAATCGGATATAACTAACCATTTTCGATTAATCGATTGTTTTTGATAAATCGATTATTTTCAATTAATCGATTAATAGGAAATAATCGATTATTTCAAATAATCGAAAACCGATTATCTTTTTCGGTAATCGCACAGCCCTACTACTTATTACCGGTGTTTTTAGTGAGATATGTATCAAAGCGGTATTTAATTTTTAAGAATTTTACAAAGAGTGTTTTTTGTCAATAACTTTTTATTGGCTTATTAGAAATTAATCAAATTTGGTATGCGAGTCCATCATACAAGGACCTTAAAAAAACTTTGGTATAACTTTGATGTTATATTAATAGAGGAGCCAATATTTGAGGGTAGCAAAAATTACATGTGATTTTCCCATCGCCAGTATGGCGGTGCATCCTATGGTATAAATTACCGCTTTAACCTTTAATTCCTTCTAAATTTACACTTGTTTTATTAAATCTTACTATTGATATTTTGTGACAGCCAAACGCTTGCAACTATTTTTGCAATCAACAAAGTTGAGTAAACCTAGACTTAATCTATTATTGGAGCTTCAAAAGAAACCAGAACAACTTAAAATTATAATTTTTTCCAATCTTTATAGCTTTCAATACGGATTCCGAAAATTTCCAATTAAGGAATATTAATAAACATAATTTATTTGTAAAAACCTACAACAAAGTGACCGAAAGTTCTGGACTCATAAATTTCCATAAGCTTAATATTTAGGCTACTTATCATTTTGGAAAGGCCACTGATTTTATTAATAGATTCGTTATATTTCATTAAAATTTACATATTTTACGAAGTTTTAGAATCCGTTATAAAATAGTAAAATATTGTGGGAAGAAACTATAAGGTTACCAGATAAGAATTTAATTTAATTCTCAGTTTGCTGTCATAATTTGCAAAAAAAAGCGGGAATTAGATTTTGCAACGCAAATTTCCCTTATTTTATTTAACACTGTCTGGCATATTAATACATTTTTTACTATTTTAAGAAAAAAAATTAAAATTTCTATTTTTTACCTTTTTTTTTAATTCAATCATTACGGAGATATTTGTAAAAGTATATAGGAGATACCAAAAATTGCGTAGGCAGCTATATTCTAGATCTCATCAAAATGCAACTTTATGTGCTTCAGCTGGAGCAAGTAGGAAATCCCATGCGAAATTTAAGGTGGTCAAATATTGACTTTGTTTATTTTAGACTAAGAGGGTATTATAAGTTTTTAAACATTCACTAAGCCAAATTTACTTGCAAAAGTTTAATAGTTCTAATACACTCTAAGTATCCGAAGTTATTTACAAATATTATCTTTTATGTTCCTAAAATAAATAAATAATGCCATTATGTTACATAGAGAAAAAAAAATCACAAAGCAATAAAAAAAAAGAAATACAGGACTAAATTATCTTAATGGAGTTACCTAAAAGCAAATATTTTGATAATATTTTCAGCTTAAACTTCAAAAAAGTTTTTGACACGAGAAATTTTGAATAATGTCGTCGAAGGAAGTTGATTTCACGATATCTAAGAACTAAATAGTCTTAATACTTTAATTTAGAATATTTTTGTTTAGATTGGAATGTGGAATGTTCTTTATACTTTATAGGTATGGTAATTAGCAATTATGTCATAGTTTAAATAGTGATTTAAATGTATAAAATAATAATTATTATAGGTAGGTACAGGGTTATCCAACCAAGACTAGACAAGGCGATTTTTTTACTTTTCCTGTACTTTTATAAAAAAACTGAAATAGCCATCTTAAGTCATTTTCTTCCGCGAATTCGAATATCTTCAGCAAAAAATAATTGAACATCAAACAAAAGTACTAGGGGTCACTTTGATATTTTTTAAAATGGAACACCCTGTATATTTTTACATTTTTAAATTCCACATAAAATTATAATTATTTTTTATTAAATGCACTACTAGTCTATACTTCATAGTTTCCGAGATATTGACTCTCGAAAAGTGACATTTTTGAACTTTGACAGCTTATAACTTTCTAACAGTACGTCTTAGAGCAAAACGGCTTACATATCCCTATCTTCAATTTTTATTATCTTCCCAAAAAATCAACTTCCGGTTAAACCGGATGTAACTCGAAAGCAGGAAATATAGTTGTTCCGGTTTAACTGGAAGTTGATTTTTTTGGGAAGATAATAAAAATTGAAGATAGGGACATGTTTTGCTCTAAGACGTACTGTTAGAAAGTTATAAGCTGTCAAATTTCAAAAATGTCACTTTTCGAGAGTCAATATCTCGGAAACTATGAAGTATAGACTAATAGTGCATTAAATAAAAAATAATTATAATTTTATGTGGAATTTAAAAATGTAAAAATATACAGGGTGTTCCATTTAAAAAATATCAAAGTGACCCCTAGTACTTTTGTTTGATGTTCAATGGTTTTTTGCTGAAGATATTCGAATTCGCGGGAGAAAATGACTTAAGATGGCTATTTCAGTTTTTTTATAAAAGTACAGGAAAAGTCAAAAAATCGCCTTGTCTAGTCTTGGTTGGATAACCCTGTACACTGAAATTCGTTAAAAAGCCTATTTCGTTCGTGGCGCGTTAGTCTATGGCCTATTTGGCTTAGTGGTTAATCCGGCCCTGCCTCTATCTACTCTCTGCTTCGAAAAGAAAAAATGGGTTTATTTTACATAAGGATAATATTAACTGTACCTTTTTGAGTACCTACTCTGGTAAAATAAAGAACAATGTTTTTTTTTTCAAACAATACCCATTTAAACGACTAATTCCTCTGAATTGCGAGCTCTTAGTTATTCACTATAATATAGTAAATGTGCATTTTGCAAAAGGCCTTAATGGAACGCATAAATCAGAGGCTAAACGTTGTAAGTCAGACGGGCGATGAGTTATGCCCATTGGAAATGTGTAAAACCAGGTGAGCGAAACCATAAATTCTTAACTCTTTTTTGAGATAATATTCGAACGACATCATTTATACCGGGTGATGCACATCCAGGCTGGCCATGGGAAATCGCATATTAATTTTGCATCCCACAAATATTGGCTTTTCCATTAATTTTACATCCAAATTGTTGAATTGATGGTTTTTGTTTTTTCGGGTTTGTTATTATTTTCTAAATAGGCAATTAAAAGTTATTTAGAAAAAACTTTCCGAAAAATTCAAAAAAATTAAATACGTCTCTAATATCTCAATGTTTATGGGAATGTCAAATATTACTACAAGTTTAATTTTTTTATAGTTCCAACATGTTTTACAGTAATCAAGAAAAAAATAACAATATAAAAAAATAACGTGGTACGACATGAAATAGTTTGTTATGGAAAGACTGAAAAGGTATTTTTTTAAGGCCGACCAGAAAATATACACTTTCTTGACAATTTTTCGTCCAGAAAATAACGTTTTGTCTATCAAGACCGGAAAATGGACGTGAGGGTAGTGATGCCGCGAGACGAGACGAGACGAGAATTTTTTTTTATCTCGTCTCGACGAGAAACGCGTTTTTCTCGCTCGAGAGTGCCATTGTCTCGTCTCGTCTCGTTTTTTCTCGTGAGTAGCGAATCATAAAAAATATTTTTTTATACAAATCTTAAAGGGGGTAAACATTTAAAAGTATCTGGTCGTCTCGCAGAAGGGTTTAATATAAGTCGGTTTGTTAGTCATGTGACTTAGAAACTATTTTTCTTAGATCAATAAAATATTGCAAGCGGCCATAAGACATAATTCACGTAATGTAATAGGCTTGGCACCGAGGTATTTTCAGTCCAAAATATACGGGGTGGTAAAAGATACAGAATAGAGAACGATTTATAATAATAATAATTGATTCATAATGGAATTACCCTTCTTTTATTATTTATTTTTGGCATAATTCGGGGCATAATTAACTGCAATAGTTTGGAAAATATTCGACTAAATAAAGGTATCAGCCCAGAATGTCATCCGGGGAAAAACCTTAATTTTTTTATTACATTAATAGAAAGTGCAAGAGAAAGGACTTAAAGAAGTATTTCCGAAAATGCTCTATTTGACATATCAAAATTTAAAAATTCACCTTATTTTTTGCTCCTTTTACCCAAAAAATACAAAAATTTATTACGAACAAGCTTAATTTTACGCAATTAGGAAAAATATTGTAAGTAACATGTGCGAAAAGTTCCGTTTCCACACTCACTTAGTGGCATGCCCGGACTTGCTTCGAGCCGTTCGTGCAACTGCTACCTCGTGCGGAAAAGTATCATTTACCGCACTTAATAATTATTTTCAATAGCCAAATTTATGTCTGAGTCCTGTGTAATAAAATGAGGCAAAATAAGGCATACCCTTGAATCATTCGTACTGAATGTCACTTTATATTAGACTTTTTATTTTTAATTTATTTACTAATGTCATAATTGATACTATTAACTTAATGCTATTGTTTCAATAACACTAGTTTCATGGCCCTCCGTTGTCTTTATCTGTGATTTCCTAATAAAGTTTCGGTTGATGTACAGAATGTTATGAAAGTAATGTCAGATAATAAAACTGGTAAGAGAGATATGAAATGAAATTCATACTTTTATTAATGATTTTTGTGTGAGAAGTTTTTGGCGAATTTCGAATTTTTAATACAAAATTGTTAAATTTAGTCAAAATCTATCGTCTTTCGCCTTGTGAATGAAATTTGACTGGGGTCCTTTTCGATATTGTGTTTTCAATCGAAAATGCTTTCTTTCAGATTTGGTTAATTATTTTAAAATGTCAACTACTAACCGTAGACAGAAGAAAGAGGCTAGACAATTTGATTATGTTCTCTTGAATATCTGTTTTAAGGTAAATGCCTTCACAATACGATAGAGTGAGAACGTTAAACACATTATTTTCCTGTCTATATATTAGGAGATACCTAAAATTCAGTGTTCTAACAAACGAGAAAATTCGAGAAAATTCGAGAAAAAACGAGAAATTTCTCGACGAGAAACGGTCTTCTCTCGTCTCGTCTCGTGACTTCACTCGAGAAAAAAATGTCACTTTCGTCTCGTCGAGATAAGACGAGACGAGACGAGACACGAGAATTTCTCGTCTCGGCGGCATCACTACGTGAGGGACAGGCAAAAGATTTTTCCGGTCCCTGTTTTTTTTTTATTTTTTCAATCGCTCTTTGATAATACAATCTACCTTGACAGTTCGTTAATTTTTAATTTGTTGTTTATGTCAAACTTGTTTCGCGAGTGCGCAAATTTAAAAATATTAATTCAGATTTTGAATTATCCGACACGGAAAATGAGATTCCAGAAGAGATTTTGGTAGCAGCAAGGAAAGCGACTTACGATATATTGCCAGTTAAATCAAAAGCCCGTTACGAAAAGTCATAAGACGCATTAAAAAATTGGTGTCGAGAAAAAAAAGCGAAGAATGTAAAAGAGGAAGTCCTTTTGGCATATTTTGCTGAAAAGTCCCAAAAACTGGCTTCTTCAGCATTATGGAGCTTTATTCTTTTATCTGGTTTTAGTATTGTTAATCACTTTGTTATATTAAATAAAATAAAATAAAGAATTAAATTAATATCGAAGTGTCGGTCTTAAGAAAAAATATTGTACGTCACGCAACCGAAAATTAGCGTTTTGCAGGTCTCTTTAAGCTTTCAGGACTCGCCTACGGCTCGCCCTGGAAATGCTTGTCTCGATCTGAAAAACACTACTATCCAGTCTTGTAACGTAAATTACTATTTTTTAAATGTTTTTTCAGTTGTCTCCAAATATTGACATAAATAAAATTGTCATTATTTCGCTTATGTACTTGCATTTAATAAATTAGTAAAATAATTATTTATTTTTTATAACATATTGAAATTGATAAAAATAAAACATCTAGCAATAATTTTGACATAATCATAATTATTACTGGTGGTTTCATTGAAGTATAATAAAACTATAAATAATAAAATATGGTGCGCAAGTAAATCATACAAGGACATTAAAAAAAGTCTAATACAATCTTAATGTCAAAATAAAAGGGGAGCTAATATTTGATGGTAGCAAAATTTATTTGGGGTTTCATATGGCCAGTGACGATATACCACCCGGTAGATCCCAGTGGGGTAGATTTATCTTCACTTCAGTCATCAACTTGGATCACTGACCACTCCCCGGTCTGACTCAGGACAGAAATAGAAAAGACTCACACTTTCTTTGCATTTCGCTAAAACTCTCCCAATGGTCTATGTAGCTATTCAAAATTATGGCAATATCGATATTATGAATATGTTTTGAAAAAATTCATTAAGTTACCTTTTACCTTTTTTTTTTATTCATTTCATCTCCACATGCACCCTGTAGGTAGAGTTCTTAATTCTACAGTCAATATCCTGTACAGTTCTTAATTGTACAGTAAGTATGTCTCTAAGCTTCTGATTCCTTAGTTTTTTCTGCGACAATTCTAGGACATCTATTGAGATCTAGTTTAGTTCTGATATGTAGTTTTAATGAAACTATTATAATATTTTAAATCATTAAAAAATCTTATCTTACCCGAATCTCCACAAATCAAAGCGTTCACCTTTCTAAAAAATACGTGGTAGTATTCGTTACCCATCACGAATATTTATGGGTTCAAATATTTTGGTGTTTCCTCGTATAATTTGTCCATATAAATTAAAGATAATTAGTTGTTCGACTATTTTTATTTATGATTTTGATCTCGTTCTCGATAACGCCAGAAATGAGGAACACTCTAGTTTTACATTCACTTAGGGGAGAGTCGAGTTTACTTTGTAAATAGAAATAGTCTAAACAAAACTAGGTATATAGTACAATGCTGGAATGCTTTAATAGTGTCCTACATCGACCCTAGATGGAGCTTAGTGCTTCATTCCCTTGACGGTGTTCCCGTATACTGGTTTAAGTAGAACTTTGAGTTTCCTTTCTTTCATCGAATTCTAGCCTCACTGATGAGCGATGATATTGCGAAACGCGTCTGGGGATGGAACTGACAAAATGAAAGGAAAAAATTCTTCTAATTTTATAGAGCATCAGTTAGGTACGCGTTGCTAAACACAACATAATAAAAAAATAAAATCCAAGTTGACACACGAGTTGGTTGGTTGATTGGTTGGTTGGTCCAATGGCCCAAGCTTCTTACACTGACGCCTTTTGGCTTTTGTGTACCTCAGTAGTATTACAACAGGCCCGGTTCCAGCGCCCGGGCAACCCACATGAAAAATTTCAGCTGCATAAGATAGTTTTGATTTTTTACCTATATTTTGTAAATTGCACCACTTTTGCAAAATAAGACTCAACGCAACCTACATAAAACTTCTTAGTTTTGACAATGCTTTATTTCAGATGCATTTTGTTTAAAGTAGCGTTATATTAAATGTGTGTTTTTCTACAAAATCAACATTGGGCTAATAAAATTTGGTCGCATGTGATGCAAAGTTTATTTCTTTTGGACCCTGTATAAGGTAACTTCATAAAATAAGTATTTTTGAAAACGTAGTTTGTGTCTGAAAGTAATACACCTTAATATTAAGACAAAAAGAACACAGTGTCATCAGTAAATTGTTGTAAAGTGGAAAATAAATTTTAGTTTAACTTAACGTGAAGTTTATCTATTTTCAACGATTTAATTTAAAATCCCTTTATTTTATTTTTTATTTTTTTACTTTCACATACAAACTACGTTTTCAAAAATACTTATTTTATGAAGTTACCTTATACAGGGTTAAAAACAAATGAACTTTGCATCACATGCGACCAAACTTTACCCAATTTTGATTTTGTAGAAAAACACACATTTAATATGGCGTTACTTTAAAGAAAATGTATCTGAAATAAAGCATTGTCAAAACTAAGAAGTTTTATGTAGGTTGCGTTGAGAATTATTTTGCAAAAGTGGTGCAATTTACAAAATATAGTTAAAAATTCAAAATTATCTTATCCAGCTGAAATTTTGCATGTGGGTTAGAAACTGCATAAAAAAAACTTTTTCTAATAACTTTTTTTGATATTTTCAGAAATAACCCCACTTTTGAATAATTTTTTTGAAAAAAATTAAAATTTGACAGATAATGCGAATCACGTGACTACTATTTTTTTGCTTAATTTTCATCTCGATCGAAGCAGAACTTGATGCCAAAGTCAAATTTCGAATAAAGCTATTAATAAAAAAAAATCCCATATGATGCGGACTTTACTGGTGACACTGTATGTTCAGGAAAAAAATATGAAATAAAAATTTCGAGGGCGCTAAATAAGACCCTTGCCCGGGGGCGCCAGGAGGTCTGGAGCCGGGCCTGGTTACAAAATATTTGTTCGTTCTATAAGGCATGTGTTTGACCTATTGTATTGTTCTATGGAGATAGATGTTGTTTTTTCGCCCATCTGTTTTATATTCCAAGGGCGGATTCAAGGCCTCTAAAATTTTAAGCAGATTTGGCTCTCTCTAGTTCATCTGCTTTGTCATTTTATTATCGCTGAGTGACTAGGAATCGATAGAAGTTCGACCTTGTTATGCCTGGCTGAAAGTTCTTTCAGGTCATTAAGGCACTCCATTGTGATATTGGTAATACATTGGTTGCTGTTCAAAGCCTTAAGGGCAGCTTGGCTGTCTTACAGGATGTGTAGCTTTTAATCATGGTAGCCCTTTTTAAGATTCTTTTATACGCATGCATGAACTTCTGCATAGTTTCCCAGGGGGATGGTGATATCTATTCTTGGTATTTCCCTTGTCCGTTGGCTGTTTCTGATCCATCAGTGTGCCAAACTTGTTCTTTGTCTAATGGCGGATGTATTCCTTTTGTCTATATATCATAGTCACAGCTAATCAAATGGTGTTGTAAAGTTCTCATCGCATTCATGCGATAGGTTTCCATCTCCTAGAGCTCGTCGTTTGATACACGAGTAGTATCACTATTGAAGTGTTTCAATAAACTGCCCTGTTAATATGCTACAGATTGTCAAAGCATTATAGATGGCACAATCGCACATAGAGGTTATAACGCTCAGTGCCAAAAATTAAATTGGATGATAAGTCTTTTATCTTCTGCCTGTCCGGGGGAATTATTTGCAGTATATACCATATATTTATTACATGTCACGTTATCTTCTTTTCGATAAAGGATTACGACTTCTTTCTTTCCCTTTATGCCTCCTATATTTTTAACAGAATTTGAGAAAATGGTTACTACTACCTCACCTTCCCCTACCTGGAGAACGTTTTATCAAGTGAAATTCTTTTACATTACTTCCCGTATTAGCACGTGCTTTTGGAGTTAATATTTCTGATTTTGATGTGTTGCTTTTAACTAAAGTAATTAAGAGGTATTAAGGTGTGGAACCTGTCTATTATTAATGTTACTGATGTCACCTTTGCTTAATCTTTGACGAAGCGTGCTATAGAAAAGAATGATAGTAGGCAACGTAAGAGGAACGGTGATAGTAAAATAATATGGATTGATTGTATGGTCCGATATGTTTTGTTTCTTACAAAAATTTCGAAAATATGAAAGTTTAAACTATTCAAAACGGTATGTGTGAGAACGAACCATGACCATGATATCCAAAAGAACAACAGAAACAACTTGACAGAGTCGACTATGAAACTGTTATTAAAACTGTCAACGACACAAAATGGATAATAGGGACAATCAGACATTTCAAAGGCCAGATGGGATTTATCCTCTCCAACGGGACTTGAGCATTACGGCAATCTGCCAAACTATAATCGCCATAATCTATGTTTTCGAGGCATGGAGTACCTTAAACCCCTTCATGAATATCAGCACGCCTATCAAAGATAGAAATGAATGATGAAAAACTTGTTGGACTTCCATTGTCTTTATTTGTTTTAAATCACAGCGTTTCAACTGGTAAGTACCTCCAGTCGTCTTCAGGTGAATACTGTATGTATATGTAACCGCTTTGCATAATCTACTGGGGTCTTAACATTCGCAATACATAACAAAAAATTGTCTTAGGTGCTGGATGCTTTCATTGATATGAAGGGAGCTATTAATTTCTCTCCCTTGCCGCAATGATGACTGCCGTTGATGAGTTAATAGCACGTCCCAATGTAAAGGTCCGAAAATAATCTTAAAGGTGGCTCTTTAAAACCCGTAATCTTACCTTTTCCCAAACCAAAAATAGCTAGCACGACAATCGTAGATTGTGTCTAATTCTGGAACCTGAACTAAAACCAATAATTTTTTTATTCCCATCTAATATAATTCGTACACTCGATAGTTTATGCACGATTAAAAAAAAATCAAAGACGTGCGATATATCGCCTTACACATTCTCTCGGAGAATGTAAACTATAATATTCCTCTTGTTCGATCGCTCGAAACCGGAGCAAAAGAAGCAAAGAAGATGAAGAAAACGATCTTCGTCAGCGGCAGCAGCGTTTCCTGTTGAAGCCTGCAGGCGAATATATCATTCTTGTATGAGGTTTAGCAATTGGAGCAAGGTCGATGGCCTGCACAACGGTGAATGTCAAAATCGATATATTCTCAATACTGTTTATTTATGTTATACTACTGACTTGTCAGGTACGAGAAAAACAATTATAAGGAGTGAATGGTAAAGGACCCATTTACTTACGCATAAAGTATTGGAACAAAACGTCTAATACATAGAGAAACATTGACGATGTAGACAGAAAAGTTTATGATAAACAATTAAATACTATTAATTCCCGTACAGTGTTATATACTCAGGTCAAGCCCTATGGTCTGAGGTTATGTATAATGGTTTTAATTAATAAGATCCTCACAAAAATGCTATAGCCCATACTGTGGATAAATGCACTTATTTACTCGAAGCAAATGTGAATAATTACCTTTTTGAGCAAGGTGAATGATCTCCACAAACGTTTAATTCTGTTTAGTTCTAATATTATTTATATTGCATACCAACATATTGATTGGTACTCATATCTATAAATTTAATGAATAGGAAACTTTAATTAAGTCAGACCTATTTAAATTTATAAGTATATTGCTGAGATAGATGATGTCCTGTCTCGTGCTTTGGTAAGTGCCATTATTATCTGTGCTGTTATGTATCTTACATCAACAGTAAATTACAACTTTTTAGCATAATGGCTGATATAGTCAATAAGATACTATTTTTTATGATTAAAACTTATATGTAAGAAATAAAATTAAGTCATACATCTTATAAAAATTAATTTTGAATTAATGTAAGCATTAAAACTTCAAATCCTGGAGTGCCGCAAGACAGTGTACTAGGTCTGCTACCGCAACTTATTTAATCATATTTTAGTTCAATAAAATAAAACCATAGATGATTTAGTTCGTGGAATGAGTTGCACAACTAACAGTTCCAAGCCTCAATGCCATAGTGACTCATCTTCAGGCAAGTAGACGCCAAATTTATGTTCAGCCATGGGCGCTGTTTTTGTCTGAACGGCCTACCAAATAAAATGATAAGCATGTGTGCCTGCTGCTTTATTTTTTGCTACCTACATATATATTTTCGTAAATAACACGACCGAAGGTATACCTCCGGCAAAACAATATACATAATGCAGTAAAAATACCTCCAGTGTCACCCAAGTATAAATTTTCCCAATTTACATAAATTTTTCCTGCTACCGATTCAAAATCGCCCATGATTACTATGTACTTACACAGTGTGCATATTAGTAATTGCGTCTGCCTCTAGGCTATCCTACCTACTCTAATATTTCCGTAATGCCATTACTTTGTAGAATATAAAATAGAGAAGTAGTGTAGTTATAAAATCTGCAAAGATTTACGTTAAAGTATGGTTTTATTACCATACTTATTTTTAATTTCTCTACTTTGCAATGAATTGGATCGCATTTTTCTCTTCTAAAGAAGATTCTGGGATGAGTTAGTTTTTAACCGTCGGTCCATCTTATTTTTTAACTTTTTTTTTGATTGGTGATCAACTAAGCTTTACAAAATTATTAGTTTTAATTTCAGTTGAGTGTTTATTAGTGAGGACTTTTAAACGTTTTGGAGTCCCTATATCACAAAAAGCATTTACCAAATTTTGAAAATTTGACAGTATGCTAATTTTAATGGGGGTAATCCGCCTAAAATATTTTGGTGGCATTTTTTGGTTATACCGAAAGTAGGTGTCAACTTGCTTATTTTAAATGGAACACCCAATATATTATTACAATTCTGGATTATACTCAAGATTATACGCATATTTCGTATATCATGTTCTATACCTAAGTCTAAGGGTCTTTGACAACTTATTTAAGTTTTGATGTCAAAAATTACGTTTCCAGGCCCTAAAATAATTATCAATTTTTTCTATTAGGAATCCTTTATTATTTAATTTGGATTGGGTGTTCCAACAATATGACTAAAAATGAAATTAAAAAAACTGCAAAAAATCTACATTTTTAAATGGAAACCCCTAAATTTTATAAGTATTTATTATTTAGCGTTAAACATAAGGGTAAGTTTGTGTAAGGTTGTCTATTCCAAAAAAAATTAGTTTGCGAATTTAATATTTTTTATAAGATACTAATTATTTTTTTAATAATTGAAAGGTTCCTGGGGAAGGCATTCAAGCCATTTATAGGTCTTTTACATGATTGATCTTGAGAACTGTGCCTCTTAAAATCTTTTATAACTCTTTTTCATCCCTATCCCTTTAGGGGCCGACGTCAAAAAAATAAGAAATATGTAATTCATTACTTGTGTTTAGGTTATTTATGCTAAGTTTCAAGAAATTCGGACCAACAATACTTTTTCCAATATAAACTTTGATACCCCTATTTCCACTCTCTGGCGGCAAAATTTTCGTAAAAGCGTACACACATGTTTATTTGGTTCAAGCGAAGAAATTGTCTAAAGACTTTGTACTTATATCTTTTTCTCTAGCGGTTGCGTTGAAATCGTTACACCCCCCCCCCTCCTTCCTTACACCCTCTAGGCAAAATTTACAAATTAAAATACAAAGCGGTGAATTAAAAACCAACAAAATCGGATATCGATGCTTGAAAGGCAAAAGGTCTTAAGCGACACATTTCGTGAAATTTATATTTAAACGTCACTAAAGTTTTTTGTTGCGTTGAATAAGCGAAGTTTTAGTTTCCTACTATGATATGTTTGTAGCTTGAGTCAACCGAAAATTAATAAATTGCAAGCCACTTTTTCCTACCAAGCGCCAAAATAAAGGATAATTTAAAACAAATGTCGTTAAGATTATTTGGGAAAACAATTAAATCTTATTTGAACCAATTGGCTATTCAATTTATTTTTAATATTGGTCGTTATCCTGTGTTGCTACAAAAGAAAACAAGCAAGTATTGTCGCTTGAGCTTTTCTACGAGAATGTTGAAACATTCTATAACTATTAGCCTATATTTACTAATCAGGTGGTTAATACGTTTTAACTAATCATTTGTATTTAAAAGCAAGGGTATTAAAACGTTTTACCTAATTATTTGTATTTAGTAGTAAGGTGGTTAAAACGTTTTACTAAATCATTTATACAGTGAGGACCTAAAGTCCGCCCCCCCCCCCCCCCCCTCTAACTCCTTAACCGTTCGGTATATTTTCATGAAATTTTGAACGATAATATTTGAGCAAGTCTTGCACTTTTTGACATACCAATGACAGCTTTAAATGTCAAGATGACAGCTGGGTCCGCTTTTGGAATATTTTTTTAAATGGAACATCCTGTATATTTTTACATTGTTAAATTCCACATAAAATTATAAATATTTTTTATTAAATGCATTATTTGTCTATACTTCATAGTTTCCGAGATATTGACTCTCGAAAAGTGACATTTTTGAACTTTGACAGCTTATAACCTTCTAACAGTACGTCTTAGAGCAAAACGGCTTACATGTCCCTATCTTCAATTTTTATTATCTTCCCAAGAAAATCAACTTCCGGTTAAACCGGATGTAACTCGAAAGCAGGAAATATAGTTGTTCAGGTTTAACTGAAAGTTGATTTTTTTGGGAAGATAATAAAAATTGAAGATAGGGACATGTAAGCCGTTTTGCTCTAAGACGTACTGTTAGAAGGTTATAAGCTGTTAAAAAGCTAAGTTCAAAAATGTCACTTTTCGAGAGTCAATATCTCGGAAACTATGAAGTATAGACTAATAATGCATTTAATAAAAAATAATTATAATTTTATGTGGAATTTAAAAATGTAAAAATATACAGGGTGTTCCATTTAAAAAAATATTCCAAAAGCGGACCCAGCTGTCATCTTGACATTTAAAGCTGTCATTGGTATGTCAAAAAGTGCAAGACTTGCTCAAATATTATCGTTCAAAATTTCATTAAAATATACCGAACGGTTTAGAAGTTAGAGGGGGGGGGGACTTTAGGTCCTCACTGTATAAATCTAACGAGGTTAAAACGTTTTACAAAAATGCTAACATTTAATGTATGGTTTGTTAAGACCTTTTACCCAAATGTAATTTGGTCACTAAATTGATTAAGCGACAGCAATTTTGTTATAGGCTATGTTGTTGTGTATTTATAGTTATTACAACAAAAACGTCTTAGATTTTATTGTAGCAACTTTGAAATTTAAAAAATGCGCATGAAAATAAAAATATAAATAATTTAAATTTAAAAAAACTTTAAATCGTTCTACTGCGAAGTTATTAAACTGTCGCCTATGACGATATGCAAAATGCATAATATAAAGTCATAAAATGAAACAGGAAATAGTTATAAAGGATTGGCGAATTTCCAAAAAAGTGAGTTTATTAACACGCTTTTGTTAGCTTCATCTGTATGTTTGTTTGTCCGTAACCGACTTTTTTGAACCCGATTTTTAGCCACTTTAAATGGTCAGATTTAATTTAAATTTTGTAGACTTATCAAGAACCGCTGACAATACAATAATCTACACGCAAAAAATTCTCCTGTCAAATTTTGACAGCTGTCAAGTATAAAACGAAGAAGCGATTTTGACGAAACAAATTATGGGGTCGTACGGTATTCGATGCGGAGACTTCGGGAAAAATAAGAAAAAAATATTCCTGTAAAAATTTGACAGCTGTCAATATGTCAAATCATGAAAAAAAATGGAATTAATGAAAAAACTATAAGGTCGCATCTATATTATTGACCGAGGAAAGTTGAAAAAAATACGCAAAAAATTCTCTTGTCAAAATTTGACACCTGTCAATATGTCAGAATTATTACAATAACCGATAGTAATGAAAAAAACGTGGGGTCGTAGAGATATTGTCGCTAAGAATAGAGAAAATTAAAAAAAAAATTTTACTCGTCAAAATAACATTTTGACAACTTTTTTTTTAATTTTGAAAAGTTTGTTCGTGTTTGTTCGGGTTTGCTCGGGTTTGTTCGGGTTTGTATGTATGTTTGTTTGTAACCGACTTCTTTGAACCCGATTTTTACCCACACCCAAACGGTCAGATTTAATTTAAATTTTGTAAACGTATCAAGTACCCACCGCTGACAATACAATAATCTACTAATCTAGCTCAATCCACTCAAAAAAAAATGTTTTTTAACAATAACTCAAACTAAAAGATGAAAAATAATTATAGTTTAAAAAAACTAAAAAACACGCTTTAATTGATCAAACTAAATAGCGGAAAATAAATATAGTTTAAAATAATTCTTGAAATTCTTAATATAGGCAGAAAATAATAATGAACGATAAACATTAGTGTTATTGTGAAAAAAGCGTGGGTCGCTTTGTGCTATATTTTTTGTATATCGAGCACCCCAGGCTTTTTTCACAATAATACTAATGTTTATCGTTCATTATTATTTTCTGCCCATATTAAGAATTTCAAGAATTATTTTAAACTATATTTATTTTCCGCTTTTTAGTTTGATAAATTAAAGCGTATTTTTTTAGTTTTTTTAAACTATATTTATTTTTTTCTTCATCTCTTAAACAAGTATAGACTTTTAAGTTTTCTGCCTTTTGAAAATTTCCTCTTAACAACAGGTCGCAATTCTCCGACGAAAAATATGTACTTCCGCTTGCTCGCCGATATGATAAACTAACGGCGTTTATATTCCTCGCTGTCCTCTGAAACATTAAGCGAACCGACGCGGAGCAATCCGACAAATCTGAGGGTAAAACCAAACTCGCTTATTGCATTGTGTTTTATACCGTGCGAGCAAAAATTATTTGCATCAAAGGATTAAAAAACATAGTGCTTGGTTTAGACCATAATGATATGGGGACGATATATCTAACCAAATCTAGGTTAAAATTTTGTCAAATTCATATTATGACATGATATTTATGCCAAACTAATGAGTAATAAAATAAGTAGACAAATACAAATTTATTTTTGTTATTTACAAAATTAACAAAGTAAGAATATACAGAAAGAAAAAGAAAAATAATTACATAAATTGCTGAAATTGGCCACCGATATGCTCCAAGCATAAATTCACAAGTCTTTTCATATTTTCAAAAGTGTTGACCAGCATCTCTGGAGAAACGTTACCACATTCTTGGATAATCCTTTCTTGTAATTGTTCTAAATTTGCAACTGGTGTTATAAAAATAGTGTTCTTTAAACGAGGAAAAACGAAGTAATCCATAACCGTTAAACAAGGTGATCTAGGTGAGAATTCAATGTCTGATCGAAAACTGATCAATCTGATTCTGTCGTCGAAAAAATTGCGTAAGTAGTTAATAGTTTCGGTGGCTGTATGGGCGGTTGCAAAGTCCTGTTGTAAATATCTAAAACGTAGTTCGTCGTCAAGTAATTGCTCCACAAATGGTTTCAAAATATTGTCTCTATACCGCTGTGCTGTAACTGTATCATGGAAAAAATAGGACCAACAATAATTCTTCTTCGGGAAACAGCTAACCAGACACCAATTTTTTAAAGGTGCAATGTGGACTCTACAAAAAAATGGGGATTTTCACTACTCCACATGCATGTATTCTGAGAATTCACATAACCGGAGAAGTGGAACCAGGCTTCATCCGAAAAAAATGTCAGGTCTAATAAACCATTTCTTTCCAATAAATTTTGGGTAAACCATTGGGAGTAATTCCTGCGTCTTTCAAAATCTGCGGCTTGCATTTTTTTGGAATACTTGCACTTTATAAGGAAATAAATTTAGCTGCTTCTTAAGAATAGTCCTGCATGTTCCATAAGATCTTTCCACTTCTTAGGACAGGCGTCTTATACAATTTATTGGCGTATTTTGCATTATTTTACGAACGTTTGCAACAAGTTCTTCTGTTCTTACAGATGGTCTTCCTGCTCCTTTTTTGTGTTGTATAGAACCTGTTTCCCTAAACACAGCCACAAAATCCCCAGCAATAAAAGCAAAGCTAGGAAAATGTTCGTGAAAATCGTCCATGTACAAACCCGGATTGTATTGCCACTAATCATTTACTCTAACCCCGTTTCAATACGCTTCAACCATGAATATTTTGTGCTGTTCCGTAAAGCCCATGGTGTAAATTGTTCAAAAAATTGGAAAAATTACCGATGAATCAAATTACTTGTAACGACTGTCAAAGATGACGAAATAACTGATTGATTGTTGATTCAGGTAGTTACTGACACCCAACAGGTATTAAGCTCTACGGCCAAGCATGACGTCCTTAGATGCAAGGCCCTCTTTGATGCAAATAATTTTTGCTCGCTATTTGCAAAATCTGAGTGAATTTGATACTAAAAACCACTAAAAATTTATATATTAGAGAGAAAAATGTCGGGCAATGGTATTTGTCGATCTTTTTACCATTCGATCCTTGTCTTCTTTCTGATTTCACGAAGTATATTTTTTGACTAGGAAATAAATAATTGGTGCTTTAATGAAATAATGAGGCATGTAAAATGCAGGTGATCATAACTATAAAAGCACAACACAGGCCCATATGAAGAGTCATTCCTGGGTTGCCTGAAGGCTGATGGTCATGACAATAAATATTATTCCAAATCAATGTCTTCTGAAATGTTACAAAAGATGATAAAGATTCCTTTCGATAAACTATAATTTTAATTAGTGGCAACTCAAGTGGTACGTACACAAAAGAAACAGTATCGCGTGTTTGTTGAGAGGGCTTGCAGAAAAAGCGATTAAATCAATCAATAAAAAAAATTCTAGATGTAATTTTGGTATTCTCATTGATAATATAAAATATAAGTAAAAGTAATTAGGTACTACTTACAGGCATTTATATTTTAGATAGTTTTAGTCGTTTAAAAATGTATTGTACCTTCGTCATCTGATGTTGTATAATACAGTACCTGTGTCCACAGCTCGCATTTAGAAGGAGAATAATGGACCACAATTTGAAACATACTCAAAAATGTCACATTTTATGACTCTTTCTAAATAAAACCGAACAAACCCGAACAAATCCGAATTTGACCCACTTTGAACGGTCAGATTTAATTTAAATTTTGTAGACTTATCAAGAAACGCTGACAATACAATAATTTGATAAGTTTATCTCATTTTGTTCGGGTTTGTTCGGGTTTGTTCAGGTTTGTGGATCCTATGCTTTGAATCTAGCCATTTAAAAAAAAATGTATCCACTCCTTTAAATCTAGCCATTTCAAAAAGTCATTGGTAAATTAATGACAGTATTCCATCTATACTCCGGACCCCTCTATGACTATCTCTACTAAAAAAAAAATTCTCAATAATTGGCAAATGTTGGAAATGTAAAATGTGTCTCTTTTTTGTTCTTAATTAGTTGTGGAAAAATTAATTTGGTCGTTATCTTAAAAAAATTAGGCGATATTTTGTCGATTTTAAGACCACGCAACAAGAAATTTTTATTTTTGGCAAATGTTGGAAGTAGGGCTGGGTAAAAATTCGATTTATCGATATTTTTATCGATATTATCAAAATTTATCGATTTTATCGATATTTTTAAATATCGTTATTCGATATTCTTAGTTTAAAAAAACTAAAAAACACGCTTTATTAATTAATCAAACTAAAAGCGGAAAATAAATATAGTTTAAAATAATTCTTGAAATTCTTAATATAGGCAGCAAATAATAATGAACGATAAACATTAGTATTATTGTGAAAAAAGCGTGGGGTTCTCGATATACGAAAAATATAGCACAAAGCACCCCACGCTTTTTTCACAATAATACTAATGTTTATCGTTTATTATTATTTTCTCCCTATATTAAGAATTTCAAGAATTATTTTAAACTATATTTATTTTCCGCTTTTTGGTTTGATTAATTTTATTAAAGCGTGTTTTTTAGTTTTTTTAAACTATATTTATTTTTTATTCTTTTTATTAGATTTCTATACCTAGGTAACTGGCTCAAAACGTCACTGCCACTATACAGATATTTAATTTGGCTGAAGGAAAATAAAGAAATCTAATAAAAAAAAATGGCAAATACGTCACTGAGGGCCAATCCTAAAAAAAGGAGCTTAGTGAAAGGTAATTTAGTATTAGCTAGGTAGACTACCAATGAATAAAATTATTTTATAAAGCTGGTAGACAATTTTTAGGTATAAAAAGCAATACTTTTTTAACTACATGACCTCAATTAATTACAAAATCATATTTTTTTAAATAAAGTGTATTTTTACCACTGCATCATATATTTTTTTTAAGGCAATAGCAATTTAAAAAATTTAATTTTAAAAAAAGACCATATTAAGGGTAAAAAGTAATTCCAAAAAAATTAACCCAGTAGTTACAACAGAGTTGTCTTTTCGGAGCCTATTTAATGCCGATTTTTTGCTACTACAAATGGATTTCTAGCTATGACTATGGCTAATAGAGTGTTCTCTCAGTGTATAATTTTCAATAATTTAACGACGAGTTTTTCTAAACAACTTTTAATTGGCTAATAAGAAAATAATAAAATTTGGTGTGCTAGTCCGTCATATAAGGACCAAAGTTTAATACAATTTTAATATAACATTATTAGGGGAGACAGAATTACATGCACAGAAAAAAGTAAAATGTTAAATCTAGCAAGTCTATTGGATTACTTTTAAAAAGGTTAAATTAAAACAATTTGGGTATTTTTAAACAATTTTACTCGATTATTTCTACTACTTGATTGGGTTGAATGTAAAATGTTAAATTAACCAATTTAAATTGTTAGAATCACCTTCCTTGGGTAAAAACAAGCTCATTTAAATGGTAAAAATATTAATACTTAATTATACCTTTTCTGTGTTAATTCAATCTAATCAAAATGTTGATTTTAAACATTATATTGTGTTAAACAATACAATCAACCATTTCATTTTGTTAATATTACCTATTTAATAACCTTCGGTTTGAAAATTTATTTAACCCTACTATCGGTTAGATTCTAGCATGTGAACGTGTTAATTTTAGTAAATTTGAAAGATAGTCAGGCCATCGCCAATTGACCAATGGCAGCTCAGTTTAGGGACGCTAATAAAGCAGCAAGTGTCTCGTCATTCGCGGCATTCGCATAACAACAGTAACAACATAACCTTATCTGTTTTGTGGCGGCACTGGAGTCTGGAGTTCATTTATGGTTTTCCTCGTGTTTTTCTTTCTTTGTAAGTGTAGGAAAATTGTGCAATGGAATTGAAAAAGCTGTTGCGGGCTTCCACACCTAGTGGAAACATTTTTGGGTAAGGATAATAATATATTATATTATATATAGTATACTACTTATATTTAGTGTCACCTGTTTCATTATTCCTAAACTAATTGTATGTAGGCACTATAAAAATACTACATTAAATTTGTTATTTTATTCGGTAAGTATACTTAAGTGTATCGTGGTACCTGCCTACAATTGATAATAATTTTAGGTAAGATAAATATGTAAATTTTAGTAAAAATTTGCCAAAAGAGACATGAGATTCATCGTCTATATAGAATACGACCTAAAATTAGTCGGTTTAAAAAATCCATGTTTTCTCTTTTTAATAATTAAATTACCTAATAATATTTTCCTACCTACAAGCAAAAAAATATTCTTAATAGGTGCTTACCTTAACCTATATAACCTAATTTTTTTAACCCTTTATGTATACCAACGGGACGGGACTGTCAAGTCCCACCAACTTTATTTATTTATTTATTTATTATACATATTTTGTTGTATTCGAATATTAAAGATCGAACTATATATTTTTCTGTCAGCTCTTTAGATCTATATGTACTGATCATATTAAACAGGAAAACAATAATGTTATTTTATTATTGGTTTACAGAAAAGTATGTAAGGGTTTTATGGCAATTACATAACACTAATTTGGTTTCTCCCTCAGGCAGGTATCTCCAAACTCTGGGGTGAGGGTATCTAGAGTCGGACATACGCGCAAGCGCAGGCATGGACGACCATAAGAGGCACAGCTGGGAACAGTGGGAACACGACCGGAGACCGGACCGGCAATCTGTACCAGACTGGTCCATCAAGGATCCGCACCGTTCTGTTTCCCTTGGTATCTGTTAGGTATAAGTAAAGAGATTGTATTTAAACTTGACCAGTACATTACGTTGTATAATAAACTACTACTATATAAAGCGGGTATATATCTTTTATTACACCTCGGATATCACAAATTTAACCTATTCATATTTTTAATTTAAACCAATGATATGGTAAATTTAACCCTTCTAATGGGTTGTAACAACAATATCAAATTTTTAAAATGATACAAGGTTACAAGGATATGGTAAAAATAACCCAATGATATTGTTACTTCAATCACATTATTTGCTATATTATACCTTTAGTGTGGTTTAAATCAACCAAATAGTCGATTGATTTGATCATACCAAGTTAATCATTTCATAGAGTTGATTTAACCAGATCATTGCGTTGTTGCTATTTAAACTGATTATTGGGTTAAATCAAACCTATTTGCGTTAATTCAATCTTTTACTTTTTTCTGTGTGGGATTTCGCATGGTCAGTCTGGCGATACACATGACATGATACGTATTAAACTTTTACCGATGCGATACCCAAAAACTCGATAATAATAATATTCGGTTTTATAACCAACTTTTGAGTTGAGTCGAGTACCTGTTTACTATTGCTGACACAGCTCTCTAATACACATTATCTAGTAGATACAATGCAAATAAAATGGTCTTGAAAATGCCGAAGGTGAAAGACTAAAATTACACAGTTGTCGGTTGAAATGCTTCTTTTACACCGCATATTATTGTGTTTTACGCTATAATTATATTATCATCAGTATCTTTATTGCGCGCTAATGTGTGTAATACCGCGAAAAAACGCCTAAGAAAATTGTGCCGCTCTTGGAGAGTTCTACCGAGAAAAAACGGCTTAAAAAACGTGGTAATGGTAAGGCGCGTGGATATATAATAATGATTATAATCAGGTGTAATTTACTTGCAATATTAGTCTTAGAAAGGAAATGATTTTTATAGTTTCATTGGGCTTATAAGTAGACGATTGTATGTAGTAACAGTGGCGCACTCAAAAGAGGGTAGGGCAATGGAGCACGTGTCCCCCCCCCCCCCCCAACTCTCTAATACATAAAGTACTTACGTAATAATATATTATGCATGCCACTGTTAAAAGAAAATAATCGAATTTAACTTTTTTTTTAAGTCCCAGAAGGTCCACTTTTTTGTCAATTTAACTAAAACCGCTTCAGTCAATCAGTAACTCATAAAATATGTTATTACTATTTTGACATTAATCTGATTTTATTGTGCAGTAAAAATTACAACTTAATTAGTTAATTTGACACATTTTTTATGTTAGTATTAACTTCTTTTAAAATTTTAACTAAAAAAGATATTGATAATGATTATAAACTTTATCAAAGTTACTAGTATTTGATTTATTTGAACCGTAAAAGAGTTGCATGTTAATTTTAGTTAGCTGTTATGTTAAAACGACTTCCAGAAAAGTTAGTTCTTAAAATCTGACTTTTACTAAACACAAAAGAGTTAAAATAACTATACATTTTAAGTTAAATTTGATTTATTTTAATTGATTATAAATTTTTTTGATTCTCACGTCCAGGATTTCTAACAGTGTGGATATCATAACGGAGCCGAAAAATGACACCGGCACGGGCGTTTATTGAGTATACCGGTGTTTCTCAAAAAACGTTCACCCCTATAACTTTTCTGTATTTATAGATATTAAAATAAAATTTTAAGATTATGCATATCAGATGAGTCTGCATTTATTTGCATAATTTTCAATTTGTTAGCACTTCCGGTTTGACTGGAAGTGACCTTGACTTTGGTATTTTAAATGAGACATCTTGTATATTTTTACTTCTTGGGATTCAGCATAACATTGTGACTAAAATGACACCTCACTTGTCATTTTTTGACGTGTTATAACATTTTCATGTTTATTTTTTTATTTTCAATCTAGAGTGCTATAAACTAATTAAATCTGGTAATTTATAGTCAAGTAGTATATGTTTATGAAAATTAAAATTATGTTATAATAATTGCCTTTCTAAGTTTCACAAATGTTTAAAAAATGAAATTTTATTTTCTTGACGTTTACTCCATTTTTCCAAATGGAACGAACGTGGTTCACTAGGATATACAGTTTGTGTATAAAGTCTGGAAACGGCTTAATAACATCACAATTTACTGGCAGATTTAAACCAAATTTGGTACAGTTGTGTAAGAGGATCTAACGCACCGAATGACGATATTGGCGTTGTTGCCAGCTTTTTAGTTTGTCTGGAATTCGAACGAATTTTATATTTTTAAATATAACACCCAGTATATTTTTACATTTTTAAATTCCACATAAAATTATAATTATTTTTTATTAAATGCATTATTAGTCTATACTTCATAGTTTCCGAGATATTGACTCTCGAAAAGTTACATTTTTGAACTTTGACAGCTTATAACTTTCTAACAGTACGTCTTATAGCAAAACGGCTTACATGTCCCTATCTTCAATTTTTATTATCTTCCCAAAAAAATCAACTTCCGGTTAAACCGGATGTAACTCGAAAGCAGGAAATATAGTTGTTCCGGTTTAACTGGAAGTTGATTTTTTTGGGAAGATAATAAAAATTGAAGATAGGGACATGTGAGCCGTTTTGCTCTAAGACGTACTGTTAGAAAGTTATAAGCTGTCAAAGTTCAAAAATGTCACTTTTCGAGAGTCAATATCTCGGAAACTATGAAGTATAGACTAATAATGCATTTAATAAAAAATAATTATAATTTTATGTGGAATTTAAAAATGTAAAAATATACTGGGTGTTATATTTAAAAATATAAAATTCGTTCGAATTCCAGACAAACTAAAAAGCTGGCAACAACGCCAATATCGTCATTCGGTGCGTTAGATCCTCTTACACAACTGTACCAAATTTGGTTTAAATCGGCCAGTAAATTGTGATGTTATTAAGCCGTTTCCAGACTTTATACACACACTGTATTTAAAACGAGCTTTTCTTTCAACAATAATTTGATACCATACATACCTATGCTATTTTAAAATTGACACGAAAAAATTTCCCAATCGCAAATTTAAAAGCGTTCTCCATTATTTTCTAAAGAAATATAAAGGCGGCTTTGAAAAACAATGAAATGGTTTTGAAAACCAACATGGTTTTAAATTAAAATTGTAATGTCATTCGTTTTTATTAAACTTACATTGTATATCAGATAAAATGGTCAGTTTTACTAGAAATGAACAAATTGATATGCTCCTAATTTTTGGATTGACCAGAAAAATTCTTCTGAAGCCGCAAGATTGTATAATATAGTATGTTTTATAAACTAATGACATTATAATACAACTTTAAATTAAAGCCATATTGCTCTACAAAACCATTCCATTGTTTTTCAAAGCCGCCTTCATATTTCTTTAGAAAAGACAGGGCGGCAGTAATGCATAACGCTTTTAAATTTGCGATTGGGACATGGCAAATTTTTTCGTGTCAATTTTAAAATAGCATAGGTATGTATGGCATCAAATTGTTGGAAAAAAAATGCTCGTTTTAAATATATCCTAGTGAACCACCTTCGTTCCATTTGGAAAAATGGAGTAAACGTCAAGAAAACAAAATTTCCTTTTTTAAACGCTTGTGAAACCTAGAAAGTCAATTACTATGGTACACTATTAATTTTCATCTACTCGTTGCCTATAAATTAACAGATTTAATTAATTTGTAGCACTCTAGAATAAAAAATAAACTTAAAAATGTTATAACACGTCAAAAAATTACAAGCGATGTGTCATTTTACTCAGAATGTTATGCTGAATCCCAATAAGTAAAAATATACAAGATGTCACATTTAAAATACCAAAGTCAATGTCACTTCCGGTCAAACCGGAAGTGCTAACAAATTGAAAATTATGCCAATAAATGCAGACTCATCTGTTATGCATAATCTTAAAATTTTATTTTAATATCTATAAATACAGAAAAGTTATAGGGGTGAACGTATTTTGAGAAACACCCGGTATAGCTAGCCAAACAAATTATGAACGCTGGAATCTTTGATCTCTTTAAAACGTAAACAATGTAGTCTATTAAGTTCTAGGTATGCCACTGTGTAATATTTATTCCATCAAAGATTTTCATTTCCTACAAAAAATGTCAACTTTCAAAAACCTATCCCATTCATGCTTATACTTTTGCCTCTCACTTGATTGTTTATTATACATTGAAGTACCGTTCCTTGCCTTATAATAAAAAAAAACATCATATTTGTTGTTCGCTGTTATGTATAGAAAAAGGAATTAGGGGCTAGCTACTACGTCACAAATGCTTACTTTGTCCCCAATCGAAAGTGAGGTTATGTGTGTAACGTCAAGAGCTAGTGCCTAAATGAAGTCAAATCCCTTAACTATGTAACTGATTACTTTCCATTAAAATTGGTAAATGTTGGAGAAGTGATACAAGAGCAAAAGTAAAAACCTTTTTTCTCGAGATTACTTTCAAATAATGTCTTCTCATATACCGTAAATACTTTCCGGATACTTTCCCTTTAAGGCGTATATCATATAAAATGTATAGACGATGCATATTAAAGATTGTATCATAAATTATAAATACAATTTTCTTCAAGAGGATGGACTTAATTAATATTGAAAACTTAGTAAAATCGACTTTTTTCTTACCGCACCTTTACATTTATAAAATTTGGAGTCCATCATACAAGGCAGGCACGTAAATAAGAAGGGTACTAGGGAGAGTACCCCCCCTCTCCAGAGTCAGTTTGTGTCATCAATTAATGCTTAAATTAACCCCATTATTACTATATGCCAACTTTTAAAATGTTTATAAAAAAATAATAGCACTTTTCATGTAGGAGCACCGGCTGCGTAGCTAGCACTTAATAAATAGGCACTTAATACTTTTGCTTAAATAAATTTGATACGTCATAACAAGATAACAAATATTTAAAACAAATTATAAATTATGAATACGTTAGTAACAAAAAATAAACGAAATTTTAAAAAAATAGTCTCATGAAATTGCTTGATATCACCTTTATTTTTTTGAAAACACATGCGAGTTCTCTTCATTAAAAAAAATCTTAACCTTTGAAAAATATGTGTTTTCAACCTGAACTGCTCTTTATCTTGAAAGATTCTTTCTATTAAATGATTCTCGCTCAAAATCGCAACCATATACATTATTTATTACGTCCCCAGACTGAATATTCCAAAGGAGTAAGGTCTGGAGAACGGGGTGGCCATTTAACAGGAGCATCTTGGCCACAACCAATCCAGCGGTTGAAAGATTTGTTGTAAATAATTGCTAACTTCTAGCTAAATGCGGGTTAATACCGTCTAGTTGAATCCAAACATGTTGTCTTATCACTAGAGGCAAATCATCAAGTAAATCGGGCAGTGTGTTTTGAAGAAATTAATAGTAAAGATAAATGATGAGTCAAAATTATTGATAAAATTATTGCTAGAAGTTGAAGAAGATTAGCGATAGCATGTTCTTAGTAGGGCAATAAAATAATTTCAGTTAACTGATTTAGTATTACAGGTTTTTATCTGTACGCCAATGTCCTTACATTATTTTTGGATAGTCCTTTGCTTTTGGTATTGTCACATACGTATTGCAAAGTTTTACTTAATTATATCTTGTTTCCATGGTTATGCCAAAACGACTTTATTTAGCACTTAAAAATTATGACATTACCGTAAGATGCATTGTCATCAGTTAGGGACCCATACTTTTCAAATTATCTCCAAAACGCATCATTTTATCAAAATTTTATAGGTGTCAAAAGAATAATTAAAAACGAATGATTACCTCAAAAAATGTAGTTCGGAAGTCACTGGCGCCCGTACTATAAAATAGGGAGGGTCAGCGGGTACTTAACCTCCCCCCCCCCCTATTTTAAATATTTGACAATTGTATTTTATTTAGTTTTTCTCAAAAGATGTAACTTTTTTTTTGAAGAAATCTACCAAATTTGAAATTTATGTAATATTACTAAATACTTAAATTAATTAAAAAAATCAGTTTTTAAGTTTATAGTTTGATATCGAACAAGAGGGTCAAAAATGAAAAATGACATTATAAAAGTCATATTCTTTTTGCTCATGGTTAACGGATTGACCTTCTTTTTCCGGACACCTTGTATATATGATACAAGATCCAAACGGGTGTCTGAACAGATTATATGAGACTACTAAAAGATGGCACTAAAGTCTATATACAACCACCAATGGTTGATATGGTAGTTTTTAGTACGAAAGTTATCTAATCGAAGGTATGAACACCTACCCTGTACTGACGAGAACAAAAGAGTTCGAAACCGGTCTGCTGATGGTGACTTCCTATTGAGAAGATTGACTTTCAATTTCTTAGTATTACAACAATCTGAATCTGTATTTTAATATCTAACTGTCTTAGATGAAATACAATCTCAATGATTTATCTGCTGGTTAGAAAAATATTTTTTGGAAAATCTTGCATTATTAAATTGAATATTTATAATTGTTCGACCTACATAGACGTCTTTATAGCAAATATTATACCGTGCGAGCAAAAATTATTTGCATCAAAGAGGGCTTGGATCAAAAAACGTAGGGCTTGGTTTAGATCACAATGCTATGGGGACGATATAATATCTAACCAAATCTAGGTTAAATAATTATAAAAAATAAAAATTTGTCAAATTCATATTACGTTATGATATGCCAAACTAATGAGTAATAAAATAAGTAGACAAATGCAAATTTATTTTTGTTGTTTACAAAATAAACAAAGTAAGAATATACAGAAAGAATGCTTGGAATACTTGCACTTTATAAGGAAATAAATTTAGCTGCTTCTTACGAATAGTCCTGAATGTTCCATAAGATCTTCCCACTTCTTGGGGACAGGCGTCTTATACAATTTGTTGGCGTATTTTGCATTATTTCACGAAGGTTTGCAACAAGTTCTTCTGTTCTTACAGATGGTATTTCTGCTCCTTTTTTGTGTTGTATAGAACCTGTTTCCCTAAACACAGCCACGGTTCTTTTCAGGCAATGATAAAAATCCCCAGCAATAAAAGCAACGTTAGGAAAATGTTCGTGAAAATCGTCCATGCACAAACCCGCACTCACCATTTACTCTAACCCCGTTTCGAAAATACGCTTCAACCATGAATGTTTTGTGCTGTTCCGTAAAGCCCATTGTGTGAATTGTTCAAGAAATTGGAAAAATTAGCGATAAATCAAATTAGGTACCGTCAACCGGGGCTAAGAGGACCACAGCTGGTAAAGTGGTCCGAAGGGACATTAAAAATAATAAAAATGTGTATCTGCTAAAATACAACCAGTAACAACGGTTTCGCACGCACGTATGTCTAGGAATACCCAGCGCAGGGTTGAGTGTCAAGGTCGAGCGCGTTACACTTCTTCAGTCCCAGTTAGTAAGCGGAAATAAACACATGCAAATTCTTATTGTTTTTTATTTTCCGGAAAACCTCCATTGCAGTACGTTCACAGGTAAGTTTTTTGAGTTTCAACTTATGTTAGGCACTTGTACGTTAAGTTTTGAAAAATAATTTAGTTTAAAAAACATTTTTATTTATTTGTGTTAGCAGTGGGGTAGTTAAATATAAAAAATCTGCAAAACTCTGGGAAAAGTGGACAGTGGAATATAAAAAAAAAATAGATATATTTAAGATAAAAATTTCACATGCAGCTTACTAAAGTATGGTAGATTTTATATTAAAATCCTTAAACCAAAATATTTATTAGTTTTCCAAAAATCTGCAAAAACCGAAAATATTGGACCACTTAGCCCCGGATGACGGTACCTTCTCGTATGTTTCTTTCCAAATGCTTTTCCGAATGCAAATACTTTTTTAAAAGTTTTAATTTGGACCACTGTCCCATCACAACGATTAAATGGGACCCTAAAGCGTAAATTAGTGGAAAACGGGCAAGGCACCTACAGAAAAAAAAAATATAAAAAAAACTAGATATATTTAAGATAAAAAATTTTCACAGGCAGCATACTAAAGTATGGTAGATTTTATATTAAAATCCTTAAACCAAAATATTTATTAGTTTTCCAAAAATCTGCAAAAAACCGAAACTATTGGACCACTTAGCCCCGGTTGACGGTACTTGTAACGACTGTCAAAGATGACGAAATAAATGATTGATGGTTAATTCAGGTAGTTACTGACACCCAGCAGGTATTAAGCTCTACGGCTAAGCATTACGTCCTTAGATACAAGGCCCTCTTTGATGCAAATAATTTTTACTCGCACCGTATTATATACAAAAATAAAACCGAAACCAAAAACGGTAAATGCGAATATCAGGCAACAGTCAAGGTACCTTCAGTGGCCTTGGGCTACCACTAAAGAAAATTACACTCTTGAAGAATCTAGAGCAGCTATATAGGCGGAAGAATGTCAGAATAAATAATACTCTGTGACCAGTAAAGTACAGTGTTTGCTTTTTCTTGTTGTTAATTTTGAGGTAAAGCAATTGTCAATCTACACAAACATCTTACATAAATATCTAATAGAATTTAGAAAAGTAATTTGAAATTAGGAATATTTCTTTATACCGGATGGTGCGCCGCCAGGCTGGATATGGGAAATCCCATGTAAATTTTGGTACCCCAAATATAGGCCCCCCTATTAATTTTACATCAAAACTGTATAAAACTTTCTTGAAGGTCCTTGTATGACAGACTCGCACACCAAATTCTATTATCTTAACATAGTATTAAACAAAGTCGCTATCCTGTTCATGTCCCCTTATGTGCGTAAATCTTTAAAACTACGCAACGGATATTGAAGCGGTTTTTTTTAATAGATAGAGTGATTCAAGGGGAAGGTTTTTATGTATAATACATGCATAATATTATAGAGAAACACTGATAAATTAGAGTAGGGAGAACGAACGACCCAACCTAACCGGTCCCCGGCCCGTTCAACGATATATCCGAAGCCGGAATAGACGAAGACAGACTATGTTTTATGCATGGAAATTGTGGACGGGCCGGCAAACGGTTGAGTTTGAGATTCGCCTTATTATCTCACGTCGTATAATGACGGGCTGCAACGCAGGCCGGGTACACGCTAGTTTTCTTATAAGCGAATTAAAAGGTATTTAGAAATAATAATTATTCCGCGCGAGCAAAAATTATTTGCATCAAAGAGGGCCTTGCATCTAAGGACGTAATGCTTAGCTGTAGAGGTTAATACCTGTTGGGTGTCAGTAACTACCTGAATTAACAATCAATCGGTTATTCCGTCCTCTTTGACAGTCGTTACAAGTAATTTGATTCATCGCTAATTTTTCCAATTTCTTGAACAATTCACACAATGGGCTTTACGGAACAACACAAAACATTTATGGTTGAAGCGTATTTTCAAAACGGGGTTAGAGTAAAGGTTTAGTGGCAATACAATCCGGGTTTGTGCATGGACGATTTTCACGAACATTTTCCTAACGTTGCTTTTATTGCTGGGGATTTTTATCATTGCCTGAAAAGAACCGTGGCTGTGTTTAGGGAAACAGGTTCTATACAACACAAAAAGGAGCAGGAATACCATATGTAAGAACAGAAGAACTTGCTGCAAACGTTCGTAAAATAATGCAAAATACGCCAACAAATTGTATAAGACGCCTGTTCGAAGAAGTGAAAAGATCTTATGGAACATGCAGGACTATTCGTAAGAAGCAGCTAAATTTATTTCCTTATAAAGTGCAAGTATTTCAAGAAATACAAGCAGCAGATTTTGAAAGACGCAGGAATTACTCTCAATGGTTTATTGAAAAGAAATTATTTTTTTCGGATGAAGCCTGGTTCCACCTCTACGGTTATGTGAATTCTCAGAACCACAAGCATGTGGAGTAGTGAAAATCCCCATTTTTTTGTAGAGTCCGCATTTCACCCTCAAAGAACTGGTGTCTGCGTAGTTCTTTCCCGAAGAAGAATTGTTGGTCCTATTTTTTTCCGTGACACAGTTACAGCACAGCGGTATAGAGACAATATTTTGAATCCATTTGTGGAGCAATTACTTGACGACGAACTATGTTTTGGATATTTTCAACAGGACGGTGCAACAGCCCATACAGCCGCCGAAACTATTACCTACTTACGCAATTTTTTCGACCACAGATTGATCAGTTTTCGATCAGTCATTAAATTCCCACCTAGATCACCTTGTTTAACGGTTATAGATTACTTCGTTTTTCCTCATTTAAAGAACACTATTTTTAAAACACCAGTTGCAAATTTAGAACAATTACAAGAAAGGATTATCCAAGAATGTGGTAACATTTCTCCAGTGATGCTGGTCAACACTTTCGAAAATATGAAAAGACGTGTGAATTTATGCTTGAAGCATGGCGGTACCAATTTCAGCAATTCATTTAATTATTTTTTTTTCTTTCTGTATATTCTTACTTTGTTAATTTTGTAAACAACAAAAATAAATTTGTATTTGTCTACTTATTTTATTACTCATTAGTTTGGCATATCATGTCATAATATGAATTTAACAAAATTTTAACCTTGATTTGGTTAGATATATCGTCCCCATATCATTGTGATCTAAACCAAGCCCTACGTTTTTTAATCCAAGCTCTCTTTGATGCAAATAATTTTTGCTCGCACGGTCATTTTTTTTCGTATCTCTAAAAAAAATTACACTTTCGCCAGATTGGTACTTTGAAATTACATTTGACAGGTGTAATGCACGTCACAGGTCAGCAGGTTGTTTTGAGTCATGCAAAACCTAATTCCAAAAACAGATTTGCAAAAAAAAAACGCATAATAAAGTTTTCCATATGGGGCCGACTTTTCCGCATACACTGTATAGTAACGTGTGACATTCTCTTAATAGGGGAACCAATATTTGCAGGTAGCAAAATCCGGTATAATTTGTAACTAACAAACGCACCTTCCAAGCATAATTCCTTTAAAAAATAATAAATATTGGTTTTATTAAGACTTTAATAAACTACACGATATTTCGTTTAAGAAAATTTAAATGAAATTAATTTTGCCCAAATTACTAACCAACCTTCATCACGATATTCCTGCTACAAAAGATACCATCATGGTATAATAAATAACGTTCGACATACCATATACCATCATTATTTTTCTATAGCCTCGTTTTTTTTTCACCTTATACCTCATTGTTCTAATTATTATCAAAGTAGGAACTTCCATTCTTCTTTTCTACTAAAATAGACCCTATTCTTCGTCTGGTTTATGAGATATTATAAGTTCTATCGGCAGGCAGAATCAATTTTAGATAAGATCCAGAACGTGGGCATACAAACAGCGGTCTGAAGAAATCAAAAAGCTGCTTCTGGGCATTTTAAGATCTATACTGCTCACCGTGAGACATGGTCATAATGATCATTCATTAGGAATTCGTTAGGCATGATTTATAATTCTTTAATTATAATTACTGATTTGTATGAATCAAAAATGTGAATCCCTTTATGGAAAATACAGATTACAGACCGGTTGTATGCGAATAAAGGAATAAGTTAAAATGAAAATGAAGCTTAAGGAAATAACTAACAGTTAAGTGGTATGTTCCGCAGACATGTAATATAAAGAGACAAAACATTCCATTTATCAAAAACCATCTGTTTACAATCATACATACTTCCAAAGTTTCAGATAACTTAGAAGGAGATGGATTTGAAAAGTGGTTTGAGAAAATGGCAACACCGTAAGCAGCTATAAAAACTCGCTGTTATCATTACAGTGCATTGGCATGTGTTTTTTTTTAAGAGCAAAAATAATCCATAGATTTTGAAACATTTACTAAAAATACAGATCCATCTACACCATTGCTTTTAAGCTAAAAAAGACATAACCTAATAACCACACTTACCGCCGACATAACCCCCTCCCGGTTTGAAATCACAGGGTATGTCAAACTGTATATACCGTGCGAGCAAAAATTATTTGCATCAAAGAGGGCTGGGATTAAAAAACGAAGGGCTTGGTTTAGGTCACAATGATATGGGGACGATATATCTAACCAAATCTAGGTTAAAATTTTGTCAAATTCATATTATGACATGATATGCCAAACTAATGAGTAATAAAATAAGTAGACAAATACAAATTTATTTTTGTTGTTTACAAAATTAACAAAGTAAGAATATACAGCAAGAAAAAGAAAAATAATTACTTAAATTGCTAAAATTGGCCACCGCCATGCTCCAAGCATAAATTCCCACGTCTCTTCATATTTTCGAAAGTGTTAACCAGCATCTCTGGAGAAATGTTACCACATTCTTGGATAATCCTTTCTTGTAATTGTTCTAAATTTGCAACTGGTGTTTTAAAAATAGTGTTATTTAAAAGAGGAAAAACGAAGTAATCCATAACCGTTAAACAAGGTGATCTAGGTGGGAATTCAATGTCTGATTGCAATCTAATCAATCTGACGTCGAAAAAATTGCGTAAGTAGATAATAGTTTCGGCGGCTGTATGGGCGGTTGCACCGTCCTGTTGAAAATATCCAAAACGTAGTTGGTCGTCAAGTAATTCCTCCACAAATGGATTCAAAACATTATCTCTATACCGCTGTGCTGTAACTGTATCATGGAAAATAATAGGACCAACAATTCTTCTTCGGGAAACAGCTAACCAGACACCAATTTTTTGAGGGTGCAATGTGGACTCTACAAAAAAATTGGGATTTTCACTACTCCACATATGCGTGTATTCTGAGAATTCACATAACCGAAGAGACGGAACCAGGCCTCATCCAAAAAAAATGTCAGGTCTAATAAATCATTTCTTTCCAATAAATTTTGGGTAAACCATTGAGAGTAATTCCTGCGGCTTCTATTTCCTGGAATACTTGCACTTTGTAAGGAAATAAATTTAGCTGCTTCTTAAGAATAGTCCTGCATGTTCCATAAGATCTTTCCACTTCTTGGGACAGGCGTCTTATACAATTTGTTGGCGTATTTTGCATTATTTTACGAACGTTTGCAACAAGTTCTTCTGTTCTTACAGATGGTCTTCCTGCTCCTTTTTTGTGTTGTATAGAACCTGTTTCCCTAAACACAGCCACGGTTCTTTTCAGGCAATGATAAAAATCCCCAGCAATAAAAGCAACGTTAGTAAAATGTTCCGGAAAATCGTCCATGCATGTATTGCCACTCACCAGTTACTCTAACCCCGTTTCGAAAATACGCTTTAACCATGAATGTTTTGTGCTGTTATGTAAAGCCCATTGTGTGAATTGTTCAAGAAATTGGAAGAATTAGCGAAGAATCAAATTACTTGTAACGACTGTCAAAGATGACGAAATAACTGATTGATTGTTAATTCAGGTAGTTACTGACACCTAACAAGTATTAAGCTCTACGGCTAAGCATTACGTCCTTAGATGCAAGGCCCTCTTTGGTGCAAATAATTTTTGCTCGCCCTGTATTTTAAATAAACTGACACAAAAGAGTAAAAAAAAGTGACAATAAGATGAATTTTCAAAAAAATGAATATTAAAATTGAATTCAGTTATGTTGCCGAAGTTGGTGAGAGATTTCCAGTGTCTCCGTAGGGCAATTGGTTAGAGCGTTCGACTGGTAATTAAGAGGTTCTGGGTTGGAATCCCAGCGGAGGTATCAAAGTTTTTTCAATTTTAAAAACTTTGTCTGCACGCCGATTAACATTTGTCACTTATATTTATTACAGACATAAAAAAAACTACCATTTCTAAAACATTATAATATGATATCATTAATTAGGAAACTATAAATAATTTGACCAGTAGAGAATTTTAAAAACACAATATTTTAACTTAATAGGTACATTTATGACAAATGCATCTAATATAATTAATATAACCTTCGTTTGCGAACACAGGCAGTAGATCTAGAGCAATTAGCAGAAATTTGTCATCATTAATTTCTGTTAAAACGATTTCTGATCGGGACAAAATGGGGTCTCTTTATATATTAAAGTCAAATTAATCAAAGAACTTTACTCATTATTTATGGCATCCTGTTGAAGACTGGTCTATTTTACGTTAAGCGGTTGGTCACAGAAATAGAACCGGACTAAGTTATTTTACCTTCGCCTTCTCCATCTTTTAAATTTTGTAAGTAAGTCTTCATATTTTGTAAAGAAATAGCTTACTAATTTTATTATTTATAAAATAAAAATAGTTACAGACCCGTACCTAACAAAATAATTATGTGAAATTTATAAAATTAAAGGAAAAGAAAAAACTACATTAATTTCCCTTACTTAGTGTTTATTTATAAAAAGTAAAAATAGTTAGGTATTTATGTTGACCCCGATTTTAGACACGAGGCACTTTTTAGTAACTATTACAGCAATAAATTAAAATAATTGGTGTAAATTATCTTATTTCCTTCAACAATATTTTTTTTAAACCGATCAGAAAATATACACTTTCTGGACAATTTTTCGTCCAGAAAATAATGTTTTATAGATCAAGACCGGAAAATTGACGTTATAGAGACCGGAAAAGATTTTTTTTTAAAACCGACCAAAAAATATACACTTTCTGGATAATTTTTCGTCTAAAAAATAACCTTTTTCCGATCGCAAGACCAGAAAAGTGACGTTAGAGACCGGAAAAGATTTTTCCGGTCCCTGTTTTTTGTTTTTCCAATCGCTCTTTGATAATACAAGGTACCTTGTATATAACATTTCGATGTATTGTCGAGTGACAGTTCGTTGATTTTTAATTTGTTGTTTATGTCAAACTTGTTTCGCGAGTGCGCAAATTTAACAATATGAATTCAGATTTTGAATTATCCGACACGGAAAATGAGATTTTAGAAGAAATTTTGGAAGCAGCAAGGAAAGCGACCTACGATATATTGCCAGTAAAATCAAAAGCCCGTTACGAAAAGTCATAAGACGCGTTTAAAAATTATATAAAATAAAATAATTTAATGTAAGTATATCGAAGTGTCGGTCTTAAAAAAAATATTGTACGTCACGCAACCGAAAATTAGTGTTGTGCAGGTCTCCCCAAGCTTCCAGGACTCGCCTACGGCTTGCCCTGGAAATGCTTGTATCGACCTGAAAAACACTACTTTCCGGTCTTGTAACGTAAATTACTATATTGGGACCATTGAGCACATAATAGTCATAATCCATAATCATCTAAACATCAAGAAAATCTAGTCTCTAAAATCTGTCGACACGCTTTGTTTTAAGAGAAAGTCAACTTCTACATATCCGCGGTATGTACTATGTCGTCTAGGTGTAGGAGACTAAAATAGAAACATTCTGAGAGACTAAATTTGAACTTTTATGATGGTTATGTGATATTAAGGTAGTTTCATTTCATTTAAGGGGGGGGGAGTTTAAAATCCAATATGTAGATATAAAACCCCTAATTAAAAGGTAGAAATTTTTGCTAATATTACATACAAAAACAATTTGTTTAATGTCAAATTATTAGCAGTTTATAAATTTGTTAGCTTCTGGCTATCTAGGAAACAACAATGTCCATTCGAAAACTAATTAAAATTTCTTTTGGCCCAATGGGCATGTAGACTATCTATTTATTCGCGAGCAATATCGTCGGTAGTACCGGGTACCATTTACTTTTGATGGTACATCTCAAAAATGACCCGTTAGATTTTTAACTTGGATAATTATTATTTGATTGCATTCCTGTAACAAAAAAATTTGGTAGGTACTTGAAATATTTTCTGATGTTTGGATGGTTGAATGACATCATGATGAGGTGATTTAAGCGATGTCATTATACAGCTTCTAATGATATTTTTACAGGTTTTTGTTATTCTAAAATTCTGAAAAAAAGAGGATGAAGTAAATATTTCCTTTATACAGGGTGATTCATTAAGGATGACTACCGGCCATATCTCGGAAACTACTAAGCATAGAAACTTGAGAAAAAAAAAATATGATTAAAGCGGTCATGAGAAAATTCTGGAAATTATTTTTAAGTTCCTAATTTCGCCGCAAGAGGGAACAATTAAATTTTTTTTTTTTAATTTTAATTTCTCCGAAAATTCCCGTATTAAGGTATAACTCTGATTACATTATCGAAAAGCTTAGACAATTCTGCATCATTTTGGTTTAAGGCTCGTTGGCGTACCGACCTTGATAAGAGTGGGGGAAGCTATTGAATGTGTAAACATTAAAATCGCTGTAACTTCTAAACGACTTATCCGATTTTACTAAATTTAAGCTTGTTTGGAAGGGAAAGGTAAGTATTTTCAATTGCCGTATCCAACAGTACACGATAGTGTTTAATAAAATTGCTAGAGGGCGCAATTTGTAGTAATAACAGTTTTTTCGATTTTATTCCGAAAATTTAAATCATACAGTATAACTATGACATCATAATCGGAAAGTAGATGAAATTTGCCAGAAAAGATGTGAAGACCGCAGTTCGATATCCTTGTTCGTTTCAGAGTTATCGCCAAAACAATAATAATTAATACAAATAGCGCCCTCTAGCAATTTTACTAAAAGCTATTGTGGACCATTGGATACAACAATTGAGGGTATTTACCTTTCTCTGCCAAACAAGCTTAAATTTAGTAAAATCGGATAAGTCGTTTAGAAATTACAGCGATTTTCATGATTGCACTTTCACTTGATAAGAGTGGGAGAAGCTATTGAAAGTGTAAACATTAAAATCGCTGTAACTTCTAAACGACTTATACGATTTTACTGAATTTAAGCTTGTTTGGAAGTACCTTCAGTTGTTGTATCCAATGGTACGCGATCGTTTCTAATAAAATTGCTAGAGGGCGCTATTTGCATTAATAATTATTATTTTGGCGATAACTCTGAAACAAACAAGGATATCGAACTGCGGTCTTCACATCTTTTCTTAAAAATTTCATCTACTTTCCGATTATGATGTCATAGTTATACCGTATGATTTGAATATTCGGGATAAAATCGAAAAAACTATTATTACTACAAATTGCGCCCTCTAGCAATTTTATTAAACACTATCGTGTACTGTTGGATACGGCAATTGAAGATACTTACCTTTTCCTTCCAAACAAGTCCAAATTTAGTAAAATCGGATAAGTTGTTTAGAAGTTACAGCGATTTAAATATTTACACATTCAATAGCTTCCCCCACTCTTATCAAGGTCGGTACGCCAACGAGCCTTGAACCAAAATGATGCAGAATTGTCTAAGCTATTCGATGATGTAATCAGAGTTATACCTTAATATGGGAATTTTCGGAGAAATTTAGAATTTAAAGAAAAAAAATTAATTGTGACCTCTTGCGGCGAAATTAGGAACTTAAAAATAATTTCCAGAATTTTCTCATGACCCCTTTAATCATAATTTTTTTTTCTCAAATTTCTATGCTTAGTAGTTTCCGAGATATGGCCGGTAGTCACCCTTAATGAATCACCCTGTATACCAAAATAGAAAATTCTTGTTTTTCATGGTTATAACTTAGTAAAAGGTAATGCTACCCAGTATGTAATTAAGTCATTTTTACAATATTTATATAAAAAGGCCATTTACAATAAACTCTGTTCATTTACCGTTGACCGTAACGTCACGAATAGTGCTTATCTTTCTAATATCCGTCAACGAAATGAGATAGTAAATTTGCGTCAATAATGAATGTCGTATAATTTTACAAGTCAAAAAAGTTTTATTGTCATGTTTGACAGTGACATTTTTAATCAATATTATTTTCAACAAGTCACGGTATTGTGAAGAAGAACAAGCTTTAATTTTGAAATTATTTGAATATTTTCAGTGAGAAAGTGATGCCGGAAAGATTCTTTTACCCTTTAACGCAGTTTACGAGATAAGTAAAGAGTAGAGATTTTAAGAATCGCAATAATGTAGCTATTCTTCACGAAATTCATGAACATACCATAAGAGAGCGTATTTATTGGATGTATAGAGCAGGTGAACACGTAACCATTCGCTCAATACAACTAAACCTTAAAATCATTGATGGTGTTGGTTCATTAGCAGACTGTTTAAAAAATGTACTGTATTAAACAGGCGTTTTTTAATATAGTTAGATCTGGTCTTAACGTGCGGGTCCAAAGGTCACTGATCATATGCGTCAAATCAGACAACACAGAGGCTATCAAAATGTTGTCAGATTATTCACAAATATACCGAAGGAAGGAAAAATAGTTTCATTATTTTAGCTATCGCGAAGATAGCCACATATACCTAATATTATTAGTTTTGTAAAAATTATGTACAGGGGAGTTGAAAAAGTTACAAAAAAATTATATAATCGTTGATTATATACCTACTGTACCCTTTAAATAAAAACGACAATAAAAAACAGTGCAATTTATTTTAACAATTTTACTACTAAAACCTAAAAATACAATGGTATTTAGTCTGATAAACTATTTCGATAATGAAAGAAAAAGTGGAAATTCGCAAACCAATATGCAGGAAACCGTAATAAAAACACTGGGAATTAGTTTAAGGACTATGCAGAATAATGTGCATGAAAAAAAAGCATAATATAATACCCAAGAATACTAAAAAATGTAAACGAAAAACACCGTTTATAATTATAGCCTAAAAACTCTCATCGTCACTTATAAAATCTGAAAAGTCCTCGTCGTCTGAGTCGTCTTCGAATGGAGCAATTATCATTGGCGCTACTTCGACATCTAGTACTTTTTCTCGATCCCACTAATCCCTTATTAATATTTCTGTATGTTCCACCGATTTCTTCCAGTACTCTTGTGTAATATGATCTAACGAATCTTGCCAAACTATTTGTACTTGGTCGGATTTAAGACCATCACCTACATGTTTTTTATAATAAGACTTTGCACCAGCCCATATTAATTCTATTGCGTTAAACTGGCAATGATATGGCGGCAGTCGTAGAACCTCATGACCATATTCACGCAGTATTTCATCTACCGCGTATATTTTGGGTTTTTTTAAGAGACTTTGCTATTGATAGGAGTTCCGATTTAAGTATATTTGGTAAAGGATTTTGGTTGTGTTTTCCCAGCCACTCATAAATATCACTTTTCCTCCAAGATGAAGTAGGGTGTTTATTTAAAATTCTTGAATGATATGATGCATTATCTAATACAATTAAAGACGGAGCATCCAAATTTGGTATCAATTGAACTTTTAACCATTTTTCAAACATTTCGCAATTCATATTATCATGATAGCCAGCACTTTTTGATGTTGAAGGAAAAATTAAACTCGCACCTGCAACATATCCTGTTGCAGAGCCGGCATGCAAAATAATAAAACGCTTTCCCGTACCGCACCCCTTTTTCCTTTTAACACTTTTTACAGACTCATCTTGCCAAGATTTGAAAAGAAATCGTTTCATTTTGTCACAAACTGTCAAAGTCACAAAACTGGCATATTTAAAATAAAACGTAGCTGGTGCTATTATAAGCTTTTTTAGAATCGCTGGAAAGTAAATACATATCCTTTTTTTCATGTCAAAGTTGAATAAGTCTGTCTCATTTATCTTACGTATTTTATTTAGGGGGTAAAATTAAACGCAAGTAAAGAAAACACAAACTGAGAGTATGTCTTTCTTGAATCATATGACCCGCACGATAAGACCAGATCCGACTATATAGCAACTCTTATAGCCCAAGAAAGAGTAGAATTTTTAAGAGAATTTATGTATAACGGCAACTCTCAATTTTCCTTAAAACCTGTTTTTCTCGATGAAACCTGGATATACAGTAACGGAGCTTTTAGACGAAGTTGGAAAGATGATACTCTTCATACAGTTAAAAAAAAAATCGTCAACATCGACGGTATATTATTCTACATGGTGGTTCAGAAAATGGATTTTTGAATAATGCAAGTTTGATATTCAAGTCTGGCCTGAAATTTGATGATAATCATGATTCGATAAATAGTAAAAACTTTGAGAAATGGTTTGAAGAAAAATTGTTACCAAACTTGGAAGAACCGTCGCTTATTATCACGGATAACGCCACCTATCATTCTGGACTAATTGAAGAAATTTCAAATACAAGTTGGTCAAAAAAATTACTAATTGCATATTTAGAACAAAGACAAATTTCGGTTTCACCATTCGCAATGAATAATCAGATCTGGATAATAGTGAAGCAGCATATTCCATCCAAACTTTACAAGTAATCTGCAAAGCGCTATTTATTTTATTTTTTAATTATTTTTATTTTATTTTAATAGGTTGGACGAACTAGCATTGTATCATGGACATCGAGTTTTAAGACATCCTCCATTTAATTGCAATTTTAATTCTATTGAAATGGTTTGGTCGGAATCTAAGCGCTATTTTGATGCAAAAATAAGTTCTATGCATCCTGTACCAAATAATGTAGTTATGGGTCTGTGAAATTAAGCCATAGAAAATTTAACAGTGAAAAAATGGAAAAATGGAAAAATGGAAAAATTATGTGACATACCTACACTAATAAAATTATAAATGGTGTGGGGTAATGGGAATGATTTATCGAAGCTTCAGATACTCATCCCTTATTATTAACTTGGACGAATCTAATGATAATGATGATCCTTGCGGTGATGATTTATTTCAATTATTAAAAGACTGTATTTTATTGTGTTGTCGTTTTTATTATATTTTCTAAATAAGATGAAAATATTTGAAATAAAATGTATAGACTAACGCACTAGCGATGCACTAGAGAAAAAAATATACGATTTATATTTAAATTTTATAAATTAGTTTTATTTATTTTTCAGTAAATTTAAATTAATGAAAAATTTCATACCAGTTTCCAAAAACAAAATGTTTCATCCCATGATACCATTTACCCTAAATAAACTACTTATTTCTGACTTCATTATATCAAAATAATAATTAAAAATTTGTAAAAATTTCTATTTTACTCGTTCACACGCATCTGTCTTTATGTAGATTAACCCTAAGAAAAATCATAACCTTTACCACCGATAAGTCAAACTGAGTAAATTAATTTACGACGTACCGCACATCTGGAGAATATGACGTAACGGCGAGCGACCATTGAACAGACTTTACGGTATCTACGTCTACGGAGGTGGATCTGCAAGTGACTAATCAAACTATATGGCTATAGGTGACATGTCAAAAGATCGATTACGCAAATAAAATATATTAATTCTTTTTCCACATTTTTTTAAAAATGTATTACCTATACTTAAAATTTTCTAAAAATACAAATAATTACCCAAAGACTATTTAGGTACATAGAAAACAGTCCCGCCTTTCTTTGCGTGGTATTTCTTAAAACAATTATTACCTTAAAAGATTATTCTTTTTAAGAAGTATATTAATCATGTTTCTAAAAAATTTCTCCGCACGATCTATATTGTGGCAAAACACTGATTGTGGGTGGAGTATTGGAAATAGTTAAATCATTTAACATTAAATAAATCATTATTTTCAGAAGAAACCCACATATCTTTAAACAGGGTGTTACCAACAAAATTATGAAAACGGAATTATTTTCTTTTATTAATACCGTGCAAGCAAAAATTATTTGCATCAAAGAGGGCCTTGCATCTAAGGAGGTAATGGTTAGCCGTAGAGCTTATTACCTGTTGGGTGTCAGTAACTACCTGAATTAACAATCAATCAGTTATTCCGTCATCTTTGACAGTCGTTAGAAGTAATTTGATTCATCGCTAATTTTTCCAATTTCTTGAACAATTCACAAAAATTTCAAAACGGGGTTAGAGTAAATGGTGAGTGGCAATACAATGCGGGTTTGTGCATGGACGATTTTCACGAACATTTTCCTAACGTTGCTTTTATTGCTGGGGATTTTTATCATTGCCTGAAAAGAACCGTGGCTGTGTTTAGGGAAACAAGTTCTATACAACACAAAAAAGGAGCAGGAAGACCATCTGTAAGAACAGAAGAACTTGTTGCAAACGTTCGTGAAATAATGCAAAATAATCCAGCAGATTGTATAAGACGCCTGTCCCAAGAAGTGGGAAGATCTTATGGAACATGCAGGGCTATTCTTAAGAAGTAGCTAAATTTATTTCCTTATAAAGTGCAAGTATTCCAAGAAATACAAGCCGCTGATTTCGAAAGACGCAGGAATTACTCTCAATGGTTTACATAAAATTTATTGGAAATAAATGATTTATTAGACCTGAAATTTTTTTCGGATGAAGCAATTTATGTAATTATGTTTCTTTTTCTTTCTGTGTAGGTATTCATACTTTGTTAATTTTATAAACAACAAAAATAAATTTGTATTTGTCTACTTGTTTTATTACTCATTAGTTTGGCATATCATGTCATAATATGAATTTGACAAAATTTTAACCTAGATTTGGTTAGATATATCGTCCCCATATCATTGTGATCTAAACCAAGCAATACGTTTTTTAATCCAAGCCCTCTTTGATGCAAATAATTTTTGCTCGCACGGTAGTTAAAGCGGATATTATGTGTTTTTGCATGATTTTTTTAAAGGACGTATTTTGTTTAATTATTTTCTTAGTAAACGATTCAAAATATTACTAAATCCGTAGATAATTTTATTTTATCCCTTTTAAAAAAAGCCCATTATTTAGTATAAAAACTCGACGCATCAAATTTTGGACATCCTGTACGTGCATGTTTTCCAAGCCAATTCGTGATTTAAAGAAACCGATTGGAACCATAAAAAAATTAACAAGGTGGTTTACAGGATTGATGTATGATCCACAATGTATGATGGATCGGTATTGATTTAAATGTATAGATATCACGAAGCTTCTTATTAGGAAACGCCTACACTGGCTTTTATTTTATTTTTTAACGCGATAGGAAATTACTTCCTAAATTTATATACCTATATGTTATTAAATATTTATAAAGATATTTGTAAAAAAAATGTGTCTTAAACAAATATAACCTTAGTTATTTGTACTATACCTATACCGGGTGTTTCTCAAAAAACGTTCACCCCTAGAACTTTTTTATATTTATAGATAATAATAATAATAATAAATGGAATTTTGAGATTATGCATAAGAGATGAGGCTGCATCTATTATTGGCATAGTTTTTAATTTGTTAGGACTTCCGGTAAAACCGGAAGTGACTTTGACTTTGATAAATATTCAATTTTTATTTGAACAACTTAAAAGAAGTTAGGTTTTTAAAAACCTGGGGGGAGGGTTTGTTACCCCCTGTCCTGTAACCCCCTGTCCTGTAACCCCCTGTCCTGTAACCCCCTGTCCTGTAACCCCCTGTCCTGTAACCCCCCCATAAATACGCCCCTGGTTCGTGTAGGCATTATTAATGCACACTGGTAATTCAATTATGATTTACATATTTTTTAGTGCGATTTTAATAATAGTGAAAAGTATTTAAATATGTCATATTTTTTTTATTATTTAATATCAATAACCTGAAAGTGTATGTCAAATTATATGCAGCTTTAAATAAGTCACTCCTGCCTTAATAACGGTGTTATTTTTCGTTAAACAGTGAATGTTCAATTCGAATACCGATCCTTAAAAAAGACCACGCCTTTCTAATTAAAATACATATTAATTAATAAAAAAATGCTATTTTATGTTAGCTTTGTAATTTGGTGATTGGAAGATAGTTGAATGCAAGCGGATGATTATGGTAAAAAATAACAACTTTCTTTTCCTTGTTTGACTTAATTAAAAACTCATTGCGTATGGGCAAGGGCTCTCCTATCACTTTCTATATTACAGCATAAAATATTATTTATTTTCACGAAGTTGAATATTTAGAGTTTGAAGATAAATGGAGAATTTTTTTTATTTTAGAGTTATTTTGTTTTATTTTAAAATGCCTTTATTTCAAACTAACTTTAGTTCATTATATGGGAACTGACAAAATAATATAGAAAAATAATAACGATTATCAACATGTAAAAAAACGAATTTAATTAAAATCAATCAAAAATTTTTTCTTATAAAACCATTTCATTTAATCTAGTTAAAGTTTCTATCTTTGATTTTTAATGTTGCCAATTTTTTATTTCTTGTGATGTATATTTGGAAAATTGTTATATTATATCATTATTCCATTGTATAAAAGGGATTTTTTTCCGAAATTACTTTATACTGGTATAGTTTGATAATTTATGCAATGTCTGGTGTTATGCTCATTATTGTCTTGAAGTGTTATGTTTGATTTTTTTATATATACCCTCCCCGGACTATATAGATTAACAGTTGGCTCCAGATATGGTTATTTGTGTATATTATATTGAATAACTTTATTTTGCAATTTTTGTAATGGTTTTAAGTTTGATAATAGCGGATCCCCATGCAGAAGGTAAATATTGATTTTTTTAAAAGTATTTCAAAGGAATATAATATCTAGCTTTGTACAAAACAGATACCAAAGGAGATATCGAGTTTATAATATACTGAATAATAATATGGGCTATCCCGTTTAAATTTTCGTCTAAAAACTAATTCTAACAATTTTTTTCGTTTTTGAATATTCTCATTGTAAGCTTTTAATGGGTGTATGATGATAGAATTTATTTTATCCATAATATTAAAGTGTTCTTTCACATGATACGTTCTAGCCTCCTTCCAAAGAGCAGCTTTCTAACCAAAATTTATTTTTAAGAGTTTTCTTTATTGGACTATAATATTATGATTTGGTTGCAGTTTCGGGTATACTTTGAGTGCCGAAGCCCACAGAATCGACTACTTTCTATAATCTGCGTGATACAATTACTAAAATGCCCATACATCATCCAAATTGTTCCTGAGCATGTACTTATACAGAGGCTGTCAATAGGTAACATTATTTATACCCCATTTCGTACGGTCTTTAATGATATATTATACTTTGCAGCTTCTGCATGGTGTCAAAAACCTTATTTATGGCGAAGAATATGGCATGTAAACGAATTGAGGGATAATTATATTAAAAAAGTACGTTGATGTATTGCGTTCGGCTGTTTTAAAACCTTAACCAATTAGAAGGGGAGGGAATCGTCGTTTCTGACAAACTGGAGTTTTTTTTTTTCTCTTAATAGAATAACGTCTATATCTATATCTACTATTTAAAGTTATATAGAACACTCCTTGTTTCATACCCATACCCATATCTGTCTATTGGCCTCTGTCTTTCTTAAACCGAAGAGAATGTTATAATATGGTGCTTAATCGACAAATTTTCTGATTCCTTTAAAAAATTTTTTATACCTTTTCGAAATCACTTAACCAAATTTAATATTTTCGAAACTCAAAAGCTAGGTCGTTTTTTTAGTAATTAAGTTAAATGCAAAATTAGGTACATGAATGTATCAGTAGACAGATAGGAAATGTTCTCGCCTATCTATTTAATGAATCAGCATAGTAGATAGCATCGTATTTAAAAAAAATTAAGTTTTTTTAATTTTTTGATAAAGATGAGAAAATGTTACTTTTCCACTTCCCTGTATCTAAAATTCCAATTATCGATAATTTTATTCATTATCGAGTACCATAATATTTAATTCCACAACAAGCATTTTGAATTTCACACTTTAATCTATAAATATACAGTGTCACCAGTAAAGTCCGCATCATACGGTATTTTTTTTTATTAATAGCGTAATTCAAAATTTGACTTTGACATCAGTTCCGCTTCGATCGAGATGAAAATTAAGCAAAAAAATAGAAGTCACGTGATTCGCATTATCTGTCAAATTTTAATTTTGTCCAAAAAATAATTCAAAAGTGGGGTTATTTCTGAAAATATCGAAACAAGTTATTAAAAAAAGTTTTTTCACATGCAAAATTTTAGCTGCATAAAAAAAATTTGATTTTTTACCTATATTTTGTAAATTGCACCACTTTTGCAAAATAAGACTCAACGCAACCTACATAAAACTTCTTAGTTTAGACAATGCTTTATTTCAAATACATTTTCTTTAAGATTGAATTCTCAACGTCATTCAATCTATTGCCAACCTATAACCTATTTCGCGTTGATTTTTTGAGTTTATTATTTTAATAACTAACATTTAAAGAAAATCAATATCGTCGGTACATTATTTAGGTAGTATCCGATATATTACAAAAATATCAATTTATTTCATTGCTAATTTTGGGAGAATTGTATAGTGAAAGAACAATGAGTGACAATGACATAATAATGTTAAAAAAAATCTTACCCGATATTTTTCGCTATACAGTTCTCCTAAAATAAGTTATGAAATTTCTTGATATTTATTAAATATGTCAATTATTACCTATAGAATATCAAGTCGATACTGATTTTCTTTAAATTTTGTATAAAAGCTAGAAAACATAAATAAATCTACGCGAAATAGGTTATAGGTTGGCAAGCATGTTGATACTGCCGCCTTAAGGTGGGAGTATCAACATGCTTGCCAACCTATAACCTATTTCGCGTAGATTTATTTATGTTTTCTAGCTTTTATACAAAATTTAAAGAAAATCAGTATCGACTTGATATTCTATAGGTAATAATTGACATATTTAATAAATATCAAGGAATTTCATAACTTATTTTAGGAGAATTGTATAGCGAAAAATATCGGGTAAGATTTTTTTTAACATTATTATGTCATTGTCACTCATTGTTCTTTCACTATACAATTCCCCCAAAATAAGCAATGAAATAAATTGATATTTTTGTAATATATCAGATATTACCTAAGTAATGTGCCGACGATACTGATTTTAATTAAATGTTAGTTTAAAAAATAATAAACTTGAAAAAACAAAGCGAAATAGGTTATAGGTTGGCAATAAATTGAACGACGTTGAGAATTCAACCTTAAAGTAGCGCCATATTAAATGTGTGTTTTTTCTACAAAATCAAAATTGGGCTATTAAAATTTAGTCGCATGTGATGCGTTTATTTGTTTTTGACCCTGTATAGGGTAACTTCATAAAATATGTATTTTTGAAAACGTAGTTTGTGTCTGAAAGTAATACACGTTAACGTTATTATGACATAGCTTAATAATAAATTATAATATAGGGGTTTTAAATTAAATCGTTGAAAATAGATAAACTTTACGTTGTTAAACTAAAATTTATGTTCCACTTAAAAAACACTTTACTGAAGACACTGTGTTCTTTTTTGTCTTAATATTAAGGTGTATTACGTTCAGACACAAACTACGTTTTCAAAAATACTTATTTTATGAAGTTACCTTATACAGGGTCAATAACAATTGAACTTTGCATCACATGCGACCAAATTTTAATAACCCAATTTTGATTTTGTAGAAAAACACTACTTTAAAGAAAATGTATCTGAAATAAAGCATTGTCAAAACTAAGAAGTGTTATGCAGGTTGCGTTGAGTCTTATTTTGCAAAAGTGGTGCAATTTACAAAATATAGGTAAAAAATTAAAATTATCTTATGTAACTGAAATTGCACGTGGACTAGAAACTGCATTTAAAAAAACTTTTTCTAATAACTTTTTTTGATATTTTCAGAAATAACCCCACTTTTAAATTATTTTTTTAAACAATTAAAATTTGACAGATAATACAAATCACGTGACTTCTATTTTTTTGCTTAATTTTCATCTCGATCGAAGCACAACTGGATGCCAAAATCAAATTTTGAATAAAGTTATTAATAAAAAAAATCCCATATGATGCGGAACTGGTGACACTGTATATTTAATTTTATTCGACACTCTGTTAAATGTCTTAATTAAAAAAAAAAAAATTTTTTTCTCAGATACGGAGATACGGATAAACTAGGACCAAAAATATGTTAATAACAGTTATTGGAAATAAAGAAAGGAACACAAAAAAATATATTAAACATAGTGTTCTATTTAAAAAAAATTGTGTGTGCTTAAGACCACACGACAGAAGTGAAAACTTCAACAAGGTGAAATTAACAATATCAAATACAATTTTTCAATTTTGTTTCTTTTAGGAATACGGGATAATTTTACTGCATACGAAAAAATATATTTCCTAAAATTGAACAACCCTTGAACTTTTACATCGTCAACAGAAGTCAGAAATCATAATAAATTAGGTCCACGGAATAAGCAATTACGGTAAACCTTACTTCACCCTACGTAAATATATAATTTAAAAAATGCCAGAACATACCTGAGACGCAGACGAGTGTCTATACAACGCACACTGTTTGCGGCATGCTCTTGCATATAACGTTCATTCGGGTCAGGGTCAGTTCGGATTGAATATAGCAGTTGAATTCGAGCGTTACACAGCCTAGTGTGACGCGTGACGGCTCAGTTTAATTCAGTGCCCACAAAAAGTGCTAAACGCGCCTAAAGAAGTTTTCACTTCAATAAGCAAGTTTCGACAATTTTCGGTCTAATCGGAAGTCGTATATGGTCGCTATTATTTTATTTTAAAAGAGCGTCTCCGAAAACCTCATTATCCAATTTTGCAGCATTCCTCTCCGAAGGATTCTAACGAACGGTCACTGTGAGACACCCTGTATGTATCAATAATCCCCCATGGTATGTACAATAACACATTAGTCATTATGGAATAAGGCAAAACCAAAAACACTGTTATTTGAGGTCAATTATAAATTGAAAAATAAAGAAAGCACAATGCCTTAAAAACACTTACACATACGTATGTACCCAACAATTTTAAACCGATTGGTACTTGGTCGAGAGCTAGTCCATTAGGTTTTTTTACATTCTTCTAAATCATTAATAAGTATTTTTCGTGATGACCTTGATTTACAGGTGCTGTACCATTACCTTCATACACCATATTCAAGAAGTGAAGCAAATCGAGAACATGCTGCTCCTTTTTCTTTCACCTTTTTGATCGACCCGGTCGGTGAAAGAAATTTTATGTACTCGAGTTCAAGCACTCTTTGGCGAATCGAATACGGGAATTTTCGCAACATGATAATGCTTAAATTGGCACTACTTTTGTTTAGCGAAAATCAGTTACAAAGAAGATTGTACCGGGTGTAAAAAGGAACGCCGGCTATAGTATTTATTACAAAGATGGCCAAGACAAATGGCAGGAAATTATTGTAAAATTTCTAGGTTGGCCTGATGAAACCATAGTATGGATAATGATCGAATACAACAGGTTTGCTAAGCCTTAGTTTGTATTGATAGCTTACTTTGTATTAACCCATATTAAATAAATTGCTAGTGTATCAAACCCGTTTTAGTGTTATATCAATTCCAGATTTGTTAGAACAGTGTTTTTATTGGTAGTAGTCAGTTCCATTAGCAGCACAGTCTTGTTGAATAAGGAACTACTTTTAATACAGCAGTTTTGTTAAGAAATAAATTGTATCTTCTCAATGAGACGCATTTTGTTCCCAGTAAAGCGCTTTCTCTACAATTAAGAAAGCAGAACAACGTCTCCAAAAACGAATTGTATCTGTTAAAACCTATAATCCATAAGACGTTGGTGTGGTAGTATTAGTTTCAACGTATTTGTTGCGCAGGTCACATTGTTGTTCGGAGTCTTCTAGCTGTCCTGGCTGAATTTGAACTTTATTGATCGTACCCCGCTAAACATGAAACATACTTGAAACATTTTATGTTCGCAGAAGAACTGCAAAAATGAAACATTTCGTTTCTGTGTGTCATAAATGTTTTGGAATCGTTTCTCAACATTGCATAAAAATTAACTTGCAACATTTCGTAAATATTTATTTTGAAAGTTTCAATGTGATACGTTTGTAACATTTCGAAATGTTTTCTTGGTACATTTCAATGAAACATTTCTGAGGTCGGACATTTTCAGTTACATAAACATTTCTGAAACATTTATCTGCAGTTTAGAAAAACGTTTCAAGGTTTAAATGTATGTTTAAGAAACATTTCTGAAACTAAAAATTGTTTAGCGGGACCAATACCTGTTTCAACTAATTTATTTTTACTTTGCTCCATTTCACCATTCTATGGTATCAATAACTCCTATTTCCTATTGGCTAAATTACCATGATATTATCACTATACAACGGTCCAGCAATTTTCGTGTTCTTACAGTAGGAAAGCGCGTTGCTGTCACATATGGTATTAAACAGTTGTATAAAAATTTTAAAAGTTAGTTTGCCTAATTCTGTTGTTACAACCGAATTTTTGAATATTCTTTCATGGTAATATTTGTCCCCTCCCTTAAACCTACCTATTAGTAAAGGAATATTTTAAGAACAAAATTTGAAGAAATAGTCCATGCTTAAAGTGGAGTTAAAAGTATGAATAGGAAAGAAAAAACTAAAAGTCATTCAGTACCCCAAACCGCTGTTTCCAAAAAATCGTTCTATTTTAAATACAAGATGCTTAAAAATGCTTAATTTCTATACATAAAGAAATCTTTTCTATATTTTACAATGTCTTAAAGACATATTTTTATGAAGAAAACCCTTTTTGACATCTTCTTTTTAGAAGTGTTTTTTTCTACCTCCCCGGTCTTTTTGTTTGCTCTAGACCCTTTCAACTGACTTTTTCACATAATCAGTATGTTTTAACTTATTTTCATTTTTATTTTCTTCACATTATGTCATTTTCCAATTTTTGATGCCATAAAAGCTCCATTATGGTTTCATATCACTTGTTATTTTCTCGTCTGCTAAAACCATCAGCAATATATTTTTCTCCTTGTCTTGTCCTTTGTCTCCTGATGATGAGCGTTTCTCTACGAGGATTGCAGAAATGCTATCTTTGGAACACCTTTACTAATTTGATTGGTCACTGCTGTTATGCCCCGTAGCAACCAAGCTAGAAGCTTAAAAGTAATTTCCAGTTTGTAACTTTTGTAATATTTTTTTTTCGCAAGCTTTATGGTAAACGGTTTCTAAGATACAGCCAGCGTCCCATTTTACACACGGTACAACCACCCAACCCAATATAATAGTACTGGCACACGTCCATTTATTAACCTTATTTTTTCGTGATAATAAGCTAAAATGCGAGAAGTCTCTTTATACATACAAGTAAAGATCACGATTAAATAAAACGGTGACCGGTGACCACCGTCAAGGCGGCTTTGAAATTTATGAATGGAACAGTCTTGCTTCGGTTCACATCGTGCTTTTCTAATATTTAAAGACTACGAAATGTAGCTATAAAATCGATTTTATTTATTTATTCCTGATATTGATAAATCGTTTCGTCGGCAGGAAGGGGAAGCGAGGGTGGCAAAGAAGGGCACTTGACCCCCCCTGGAAGTATTGTCTAGTCAACGCTTAACAGAGGGAGCACCTTCACTGAGGAAAATGATGACAGGTTTGCTAAGAGATAGTTTGAATTGATAGCTTATTTTTTATTAATTCATATTAAATAAATTGCTAGTGAATCAAACCCGCTTTAGTGTTATATCAATTTCAGATTTGCTAGAACAGTGTTTTTATTGGTAGTAATCAATTCCATTAGTAGCACAGTCTTGTTGAATAATGAATACAGCAATTTTGTTAAGAAATGCGACGCATTTTGTTTCCAGTAAAGCGCTTTCTTTACAATTAAGAAATTAGAACAGCGTCCCCAAAAACGAATTGTATCCGTTAAAACCTATAACCCACAAGATATTGGTGCGGGTTCGTAGGGATCGGAAATCTGAATTATTCTATTGATCGTACCAAAACCTGTTTCAATTAATTTTATTTACTTTGAATTTAAGTTTTTTTAAACATTGCATGTCAGATAAAGCAATAGAAGATTCTTATTTCGCACCACCCATCATTAGTATTGGACTATATAATTAACACATTATAAATGTTAACCAATAAAAACAATATCACACTAAAACCTATTTAAATATTTGAGAAATACAGTATTTAGTTGTAAGTATATACTTTACTAGCGTGTACCCGGCATGCGTTGCAACCCGCTGGTATAAATACAAACCCGAACAAACCCGATATATTAGTACCCGGCATCAGTGGCGCAGCCAGAATTTTGTATTAGGGGGGGTTTTCAAAAAAAAAGAACAGGATTTCAAAATTTTAAAAACTAAAACTAGACCAGGGTCGATAATTTTTGAAACCAAAAAAAATAATAGTAGGAAGAAACCCATTGGAAAAGGAAGAGAATATAATAAAAATGAAAGGAAAAATAATTTACGGGCGATCCGAGGTCGGGAAGTGGAAGGGGGTGAGTTTTTAAAGGTAGAAAACGATTTATCTCGATTTCCGGCAAAACTACAAGTTCTATGAAAAAACGTTAAATGGCAAAGTTGCAGGTAATAAAAAGATTTACAACTTTTGTATTTGCACTTTTTTCACATAACCTCAAAATTTATGTGAAAAATTCAAATAACCAAGTTTTTAGTTTTTTATTTTTATCTTTTACAAGAAATTTTTTTTTCACGAAATTTGGTGAAAACTTAACTTTTTATTTCCAAAATACACTGTAATTTTTTTGATTTAAAATATTTATTTTTTCACCTTATTTTGACTTAATATCGAAAAAGCCCCTAATTTTCAATCGAAAATTCTCACGTCAAGATATCTGCCTTTTTAAAAAAGTCGGTGGGCATTTTGTCGTTGAAATCTCTACTTTCTGATGGTTTAAAAAATATACATTATTATGGTAAATGTTCTCAAAAAATGCAAGGAAACGAAAAAAACTCGAATCCGAATTTTTTTTAATTAATATGTACAATTTTGAGCTATTTATTAAAATTTATACTTTAATTACTCAAAAAACGTAAGATTCCATGTTACATTGATAAACAAAGAAATTACAAATCCATAAAACATAAAGATCGCAAAAAATATGCGAAAATAGTTTGTTGTTCTAAAAATATTAATAAAAGGTAGGATTTAAAGGGGATTTCATCACATTTACCATAGTAATGTATATTTTTTTACGCCATCAGAAAGTAGAGATTTCAACGAACAAAAAGCCCACCGACTTTTTTAAAAAAGCAGATATTTTGACGTGAGAATTTTCGATTGAAAATTAGGGTGCTTTTTCGATATTAAGGCAAAATAAGGTGAAAAAATAAATATTTTTAATCAAAAAAATTATAGTGTGTTTGGGACATAAAAGGTAAGTTATCACCAAATTTCGTAAAAAAAAAATTTCTTGTAAAAGATAAAAATAAAAAACCAAAAACTTGGTTATTTGAATTTTTCACATAAATTTTGAGGTTATGTAAAAAAAGTGTAAATACGAAAGTTGTAGATCTTTTTATTACCTACGACTTTGTTATTTAAAGTTTTTCCATAGAACTTGTAGTTTTGCCGGAAATCGAGATAAATCGTTTTCTCCCCTAAAAACTCACGCCTTTCCACTTCCCTACCTCGGATCGCCCGTAAATTATTTTTCCTTTCATTTTTGTTATAGTCTCGTCCTTTTCCAATGGGTTTCATCCTACTATTATTTTTTTTTCACTTTTTACCATTTTCAAAGGCTTCAGCCCTGGTCTATACCGTAAAAAAACATCTTAGTCTGGGCGTCTGGGGGGGGGGGGTTACCCCTAACCCCCCCCCCCCCTCGCTGCGCCACTGCCCGGCATGCCACTTTCTGAAATTGCACCCGTGCGAAGCCGGGCCGGCTAATTATACATAAAAACCTTCCTCTTGAATCACTCTATCTATTAAAAAAAAACGCTTCAAAACCCGTTGCGTAGTTTTAAAGATTTAAGCATATATAGGGATATAGGGACAGACGGGCGATAGCGACTTTGTTTTATACTATGTTAGATTAACCATAGCAAGCAAATATTATTATAATTATTGCCAAGTTTTACTACAACTACCAGTCGAAACTAATACAGTACATTACACCCAATAGAACTTGATAGTTACTGTGAGTATTTAATTTTAGAGAGAATGGCTATAAACCATTCTATGGTAACTTAACTCCTATTTCCTATTAGCTAAAAGACCGTGATATCATCACTACACAACGGTCTAGCAATTTTTGTTGTCTTACAGTAGGAAAGCGCTTTGCTGTCACATATAGTATTAAACAATTTTAAAAATAGTATGTGAATTCTTATAATGAATAGAAGGCTTTTTTCTCAGTGTTGTGTTGAAGGAACGACTGTCTAATATTATAAATTATTGGCAAGTTTAGCAAAATTTGGGCGTAGTTCCAAACTCTCCCAAGCATTAATTCTTGCTAACGTGATGCGAGTAAAAATTATTTGCATCAAAGAGGACCTTGCATCTAAGGACGTAATGCTTGGCCGAATAGCTTAATACCTGTTGGGTGTCAGTAACTACCTGAATCAACAATCAATCAGTTATTTCGTCATCTTTAACAGTCGTTACAAGTAATTTGATTCATCGCTAATTTTTCCAATTTCTTGAACAATTTACACCATGGGCTTTACGGAACAGCACAAAACATTCATGGTTAAAGCGTATTTTCGAAACGGGGTTGGAGTAAATGGTGAATGGCAATACAATCCGGGTTTGTGCATGGACGATTTTCACGAACATTTTTCTAATTTGCTTTTATTCCTGGGAATTTTTATCATTGCCTGGAAAAAACCGCGGCTGTTTTTAGGGAAAAAGGTTCTATACGACACAAAAAAGGAGCTGGAAGACCATCTGTAAGAACAGAAGAACTTGCAAAGGTTCGTGAAATAATGCAAAATTCGCCAACAAATTGTATAAGACGCCTGTTCCAAGAAGTGGGAAGATCTTATGGAACATGCAGGACTATTCTTAAGAAGCAGCTAAATTTATTTCCTTATAAAGTGCAAGTATTCCAAGAAATACAAGACGCAGATTTTTGAAAGACGCAGGAATTACTCTCAATGGTTTACCAAAAATGTATTGGAAAGAAATGCGTTATTGGACCTGACATTTTTTTCGAATGAAGCCTGGTTCCACCTCTTCGGTTATGTGAATTCTCAGAATAAATGTAATTATTTTTCTTTTTCTTTCTGTATATTCTTAATTTGTTAATTTTGTAAACAATAAAAATAAATTTGTATTTGTCTACTTATTTTATTACTCATTAGTTTGGCATATCATGTCCTAATATGAATTTGACAAAATTTTAACCTATATGTGGTTAGATATATCGTCCCCATATCATTGTGATCTAAACCAATAAGCCCTACGTTTTTTAATCCGAGTCCTCTTTGATGCAATTAATTTTTGCTCGCACGTACATCGTTGATCGTGCCCCCCCCCCCCCCCCCCCCCTTGAGAGTTTTAAGTGAACAAACTGTTTAAATGCAGTGGCAAGTACCTAAAAGCGATTATATTATATAGACCCAGGCATCTCTATCACATAAAATACAAATTCATCTCTTTAATATCTACCTACATCCTATATAAAAATTCATTTATTCATCCAAGCCGTTCGGATCAAAGTAGATCTTTTTCGAAACCATACCGGTGCCGAGCAAGATTGTTTCGGTTATCTATCGAATTATCTATCCTTGGTTTATCGAATAAATTTCTTTCCATCATGTCAAGATCTTTCAGCGGGTCCATTGGCGACCGTCGGAATTGATGTTCGTCAAATTCTTGAACCGTGGTGATTATTTTGTACAGGTGATTATAATTGGATTATTGTGTCTTCACAAAGACATAACTCAAAAAAAAAAAACAATTTTTAGTTTTATGTTATTTTATAATGTAGATAATGATAGTGACTATGGTATAGGTACAGCGTTATTCACGTTGCTCGATACAGCATAATATACAGTGTGACCAGTAAAGTCCGCATCATAAGGGATTTTTTTTATTAACAGCTTTAATCGAAATTTGACTTTGGCTGCTTCGATCGAGATGAAAATTAAGCAAAAAAATAGTAGTCACGTGATTAAAATTATCTGTCAAATTTTAATTTTTTCAGAAAATAATTTAAAAGTGGGGTTATTTCTGAAAGTATCAAAAAAAGTTATTAGAAAAAGTTTTTTTAAACGCAGTTTCTAGCCCACGTGCAAAATTTTAGCTGCATAAGATAATATATCAATTAATATATGTGTGCGTGTGTGTATATAGAGGGATTTTGGCACTGGTTGAAACCAAATGGCCAGCATCGTTTCTAAAGGATCCATTTTTTTCGCGTTTGTAGTGTTAAGTAGGTTTTCAACCTAAAGTTTGTTTAGCTTGTGGTCGTTACATGGTTTAGGTATGTATTTTATAAGGATGTTTTCTTTTTTTTCTTTTTTTTTTCTGTTCTTTCTTTTTTCCATTTATATCAATAATAAATATAAATATTCTTTTTTGTTTGATATATTATATATTTTTTTGTTCTACTTATTTATCTTCCTTTTTTTTTCATAATTTTTTTTCATCATTTTTTTTTTTTTTTTTTTTAAACAAAGTAAGTAGGTATACATGTTTTTTTTTACATATGCCGTTAATCAGATTTAATTATCAACATATTTACATTAATAATTTTGATTATTATATTTTTAGTTTATACCAGGTACAAGAAAAATTAAGATTAAGAATAAAAATTTTAAAAATCCGGCTATTTATTTTTAATACTAGTGTTAAATATGGATTACTTTTCATAAAAGGGTCATGATGTCATTCACAATGACATTTTAGATACCGACAACAAGCGTTAAAGAGTCCACTCAATAGTTTTTGTAATGTTTTTGGTGTTCCGCAAGGTTCGATTTTGGCCCATTTATTTTTACTTATTTGTATTAATTCTATATTTAAATTAAAATTGAAAAGAAAAATTAGATTGTTTGGTGATGATGACAACTATTTTATACATCGCTGATTCATATGAAATTATACAAAATTTTATAAAGCATGATATGAAAATCATTGAATTTTGGATGTGTAGTCATAAATTAACATAAAATTTGGAAAAATCCTCTTTTTCATGTATAGGAAAGAAACCCAACAGAAGTGATTTAAAATTAAAAGTCGGGCATTTAACACAATCAAACAAAATTAAATTTTTGGGGTTGATAATAGATGAAGCTATTAATTGGAGTGAACACTTTGAATATATTAAACAGAAAATAGTTATACCAGTGGGGGTTTAAAAAAAACTCAGTTTTTTAACTCCAAATTATATGTTATGTATTTATTTTGCTATTATTTACTCTCATTTACAATATTTAACTTTAATATGGGGATCAACTTTTTAAAATTTGCTTAACCCTTTACAAGTTTTACAAAATAAAGCAATTAAAAATATATATTGCTTGGTTAGACAATATTCAACTAAACTTTTATATAAAATTTTTAATATTATGTCAATTAAGAATATTCACTTAATGCAAAATATTGTTTTTGTTCACCAAATTATATCAAAAAATAAACATTTAAATATAAAGTTTAATTACAGACGTGACGTATACATGATTATTTAACTAGAGCTGTATTCAATATTGATTTACCTTAAATACACACGAGGGCAGGTCAGAATTCCATTTTTTATTATCAGGGTATGAAATTTTACAACGAAATACCCCAAGAATTAAAATTTTTAAATATAAAACTTTTAAAATGATAACTAAGAAAATACTTGAAAAAGGGGAAGCTAAATTTTAAACTAAAAAATATTTAAACCTGCACTTATTTGATGATTAATTATTATTTTTAAAATTATTTGTAAATAATATCTAAACAATATTGTTAGTTATATTATTTTATTAAAAGAAATAATAATTAAATAATTTTATACCTACCTATTTAAATATTTTTATTTTTTTAATTGAATATTAACATTTTAAGTATTATTTTGACTTATATTGTATTTTAATTAGTAATATTTAAAAATTATATTTTTAGATGTTGTTATTAGTAAAGGATCCCTCATGAACAAATATTTTTGGGATTTTATTTGGAATAAATAAAAATAAAAGTTAAATAGATAAATGTATTTATTCTTGCCGCTCAGTTATAAATTTGTAACATCTGACACATTTACACAACTTTTGCTTCCGTTACTGTAAGCCGCCCCCGTTGTTATCTCTAACACTCCCCCCCCCCCCCTTAAAAGTTGGCTACATTACTGGAGCAGAGAACCCTATTGACCGCGGCATAGTCAAAGCGGCACACATTTGAAAGACTGTAGGCGATTCCTACTTTGAATGGCCGTATCGATACGTTGCCCCAGTAAATTTCGATCTAGTTCCGCATGGTCAATTTACATCGACAGCCTGATTAATAACGTCATTGAATATGCCGCTATGTATCTCTTTCATTACTTGTTCGATTACTTGAAAAATGAGCTATTATTAAATTTCAATATAAATCAATAATGTGCTTTGATTTATATTTATGTGTTTATTATTATCTTTTCTGATATATACATATACAGGATTATGATAAAGAAACGAATGAACCGTTTATATAAAATACCGCCCACTTAATCAAGAAGCCACCTTAATGACGGCCAGTATGGCAGAGGTCAGGAACTGCGAGGAGCGTGCGGAATACCGCATGTATGCTCTGACAGCCAAGCTGCCCTAAAAGCCATCTGTAAACAAAGAGTCACAACCAACCTCGTCAGCGAATGCGTCGATGCCTTGGAGAGACTCTCGAGGAGGAAAGAGGTAAACTTGGTCTGGGTCCCCGGACATCAAGGGGTTCAGGGTAACGAGATGGCAGAAGATCTTGCCAGACGTGGAGCTGAGACCCCATTCCTAGGACCAGAGCCGGCTATAGGAATAACTGAAAAGCAGGTTGGATCTGCACTAAACGAATGGGCTGAACGCCGCTCTAGGGAGCAATGGCGGACGATCCAAGGGTGCAGACAAGCTAAGGACTTTATAGCTTGGCCGGGCAAGGCTAAGCTAGAATGGATTCTAAACAGAAGACGATGTGTCCTAAATCCCTTGATTGGGATATTGACTGGATATTGTAAGCTGAGGAAGGACCTAGTACTGATTGGTGTTGAAGACGACCCAATCTGTGCCGGATGCCTGGAGGAGGAAGAGACCCCGCTGCATTTTCTGGGCACCTGTGATGCCCTGGGAGGACTCAGGCACCAGGTCCTGGGATCGGCGGCTCTCCAAAAGGTAGAAATCACGGCTCTAGGCTGGAGCGACATACTTAACTTCATAAAGAGGTCTGGACGCTTTGGCGGGGGCCAAGGTGGTTAGTGTGACTGGGGGAAGACTCTGGGGTAGGCAAAAAGGATCGCTGTTGGTCTACTTGCCAGGTTTTCGGAAACTCCCCTCAATTACTACTAATCAAGAAGCGCTCGGACCCATCAGATTTATTTCTTTGTAAATTTTTTTTTAGAAAGAAAAAATATTTACAATGTTAATAATAAAAATAAATTTTTTTAATGATACATATTATATATTTTTACATTTTAACATTCTAACATCAAGTCTAGACAATTTTTATAAGTCATGCCTTTAACCGTTTCCGTTGAGACCTAATTTTCCAAAAAAGATTTCAGAGTGGGATTTAAATTGTTGAAGTTGATCCCAATGGTCAAAAACTACACAAGAATTTAAAAAAATCAGTTTCTTATTTAAAAAAAAAGTTGAAGTGGGTATCTAAAACGAAACGTCGTATAAAATTAGTTCCATAAAGAGCATAAGAAAGTGCTGTTGGTTTTTCAAAATAATCAGTATTTTAAACTTGAAGAAATAGTCAATACTTTAAGTGGAATGTATGTTTAAAAGGGAAAGAAATAAGACACTTTAAGTCTTCCTCGACTGATATATTAAAATAAGTTTTAAGTTTTATTGAAGGGTAAATTCTCTACATGTTTCGAATGTATATACATTCATCATCAGGAGTATAGAATAAGGAATATAAGAAATCAATCGGTGCGAACAGTCCAAACGGAGCTACAAGATGATGGAAAGAACAAGTAAAATATTTGGAAAAACGTCCAATGTAATGATAGACCTAACGAGAGACCATTCGTGAAATATTGGCAGAAACTAAGTTATAAAGTTATCATAGCAGTAAGCTATGTATCATATTAGTGAGACAGCACCAGTAGAAGAGTATTTAAAAATCCCTCCTCACACTTACGTTGTTGATTCACAAATATGTGACTTTTCAGTTACTCCTCATTTGATTAAAAAAAAAACTTTTTTACAACATCTACAATTCTAATTTTAAATATTCTTCTCTCCTCGCACTTATAGTGCTGTCTCACTAATATGACACATAGCTTACTGCTATGATAACTTTATAACTTAGTTTCTACCAATACTTCACGAATGGCCTCTCGTTAGGTCTATCATTACGTTGGACGTTTTTCCAAATATTTTGCTTCTTCTTTCCATCATCTTGTAACTCCGTTTGGACTGTTCGGACCTATTGTATTTTTTATATTCCTTATTCTATTATTCTGATGATGAATGTATAATATACATTCGAAACATGTAGAGAATTTACCCTTCAATAAAACTTAAAACTTATTTTAATATACCAGTGGAGGAAGACTTAAAGTGTCTTACTTCTTTCCCTTCTCATCAGTATTTTGTCGTAAAAGAAAATAAGGATTGTTTCAACCATTCCAACATTCCACCACGCCGTTCCTGCAACATTAAATAACAAAATCACACTACACTAAATTTAACAATAATACAGATACTTACTATACCGTGTGTATTCCTAATACATATTCCATTTTTTTGTTGCAATTCTGTATATGAATTCGCAGCAGGAGATAAAGTAGCTGGCTGTAATACCGGTGAATGCGAAATACTTTGCTTTAAATGGAAATATGACTATTAAGGAAGTCTTCGCACTATTATGTTTCTGACGTCCGCTTAGTTATGGATTTTCCTGAGCAAATGGATATATTTAATATGAAATACCTAAGGATATCTTGCGATGGTAAATATGCACCTATGTTGATGGCAAAACAATATCCTTTTTAATGATCGTTATTTATTAATGTATGTTAGGTTTGTTTCAGTTTTTAAAATTTTCAATTCATATATTTTATAGTAAAACACTTATAGCTTTTTAATGTTTCATTTAATATAGAATTGCTCTACATATGTTTCGCCTTTCTAGGGCTTTTTCAAGAGTACTTATAATACTAAAGTTAAATTCTAAATTTACAAATTTATATTTTTCTACCACTATTGTAAAATATTGAAAAGGATAATTTAAGTTACCTGGGAGCTATTCTTATTGTTTATTGGGCCTATCATTGGGAATTCCGGGGTTAGTCGACAAAATACACCTATCTAGAATTGGGGTATTTTGGAACATTTGTTGTTCATTAGTGGTCAGGGTTTTATTATTATGTAAGGATTTCTTTATTTCTAATTATTCTAAAAGGTCCAATCTTTTACCTTTATTTTCAGCATGGATCAATTGTAAACTTTTTGGGTCTATAAAATGGTTGTTCTCTATGCAATGAGTGGACATCCCTGTGCATTTATCATTTTTTATAATTGATGTATTATGTTCTTTAAGTCGTGTTTTAATGCTCCTACCACTTTGACCTATATAAACTGCATCACAATCAGAACAATTAATTTTATAGACCCCGGACCTATCTAATTTGTCTATTTTATCCTTATTATTAACAAGCATTCTAATTAAGTTTTGTTTATTCGCACATATTGTCTTACAGCCTAAGTTATTTAATCTATTAGTAATTCTATTACTAAATTTAGATGTGTAATTTAAGAATTTGAAACGGTCATTTTTTGGCGCACTAACGCCATAAAATTCCCGTTTTAACAGTTTCCTTCTTTTCTTTTTTAATAGATTGTCAATTAGACTGTCCTCGTAACCGTTGTTTTTTGCCATTTGTTTAATAGTACTGAGTTCTTTCAAAATACCCCAATTCTAGATAGGTGTATTTTGTCGACTAACCCCGGAATTCCCAATGATAGGCCCAATAAACAATAAGAATAGCTACCAGGTAACTTAAATTATTCTTTTCAATATTTTACAATAGTGGTAGAAAAATATAAATTTGTAAATTTAGAATTTAACTTTAGTATTATAAGTACTCTTGAAAAAGCCCTAGAAAGGCGAAACATATGTAGAGCAATTCTATATTAAATGAAACATTAAAAAGCTATAAGTGTTTTACTATAAAATATATATATTAAAAATGTTTCACAAGGAACCAACTGCTGAATCAGTACCAGGGCCGTTTCTGGCCTGTTGGCCGCCCTTGTGCGACATAGGAACTGGCTGCCCTTTAAATCAAATCAGTTACTATTTTACAATTACCTACCCGAAATTATGGCGCAAAGCAATTGTCAGAAAAATAAATCTTTAATAGGTGTCTATTTTTCTTTTATTCATACTTACCTACAGAGGGACTCAGCAATTTGGCTTTCAATGGCGATAAGGGCCAAGCCACTAATCCTTTCTTCGGACATAATTGACCGCAAGTAATTTTTAATTAATTTTAACTTTGAAAAACTACGTTCGATAGATGCAACAATAACCGGCAGAGTAATAAAAATTCTCAGCGCAACACAAAGATGTGGAAACGATGAGATGAAATCTTTTTCAGCTATGAATTTTAGCGTATCTACAATTATTATTTGGTACGTTTTATTGGAAAAATTTCTCGGAACGACAAAATTTCCTGGTCGAGCTCTGAGCGATCAATATCTTTGTTTGTTGGACTTCCTTGCTATTGAAGCGCTATATCGAGATCTTTGCAGGATTTTAACAATTTCTCGTCATTTATGGCATTAGCTTCATAGAAGTTCGACAAAAACCCAAAAGTTTCATTACACTTATTAAGTGAAACGAATCTCTCCTTAATTGATTCTATCGCAATATCCAAAGAACAAGTAACCGGTGCCCATAAAGGGTTTCCCCTGGCAAAAAAAAAATATATCCAAAATCGAAAAATAAAAATTCACATTGAAACTCTGTTTGGCCTCGACGATGGGGTCATCTTTTAATTCGTAATCAAAATGTCTGGGTACTTTTTTTCGGCGTCGGAAAAGTTATTTGTAACAGCATTTGAAACCGGACATCGGCGGCAAATTTAAATAGGGTGCGTTCTTTTGCCCTGTGAGTATTTGTGCCCCCACCTACCCTACTACCAAATTAATAAGACCTATAGTTAAATTCACATAAAGTTTTAATGCCAAATGTCAAGACTTGTCATTGTCTAGTTACTTTAGATTTCACCAACGTACTAAATTTCTTATACAGCTGAGATTGGTCAGTGTTTTTAATTTTTCTTTTCTGGAATTGCTCGGCCAACTCTTTTTATTTCTATCTCTTTTTAATCGTATGAAATAATACAAGATAGACATACTTTGTGTGCAGTACAATTATACTAATTAAATTTAGCCATTAGAATTTTATATTTTATGAGTTGCTGCAGTATTTGACAAGTATGACAGAACTGAAATGTCAGGGCATTAAAAGTTTATGTGAATTCAACTATACCTACATAATTATTCAAATAATATCAATTAGTTTTAATTTTTTGAGTAAACCTAAGACAAAATGTAATTGACGTGGGTTGCAGGGCGACCACCTCCGTTGAGAATTCTTTTTATTTTTCCGATACTTATCTATCTAAAAAGAAATCTCTAATTAACACAAAGGGCGGCTGCCTCATTCTTGACAGCTACTGCATAATTTTTTTTTGAAAACTGAATTTACCATTCTTATTTGACCCTTCATATTTATGAAAACTCCTAGAATTTTTTTTTACGTCTAACATTTTTTTCTGTGAAACTGCAGGCGGCTTTCGCCGCCCTATAACTTTGGCCGCCCTTGTGCGGGGGCACACCCAGCACACCACTCAGAAACGGCCCTGATCAGTACAGTGTATTTTCAATTCTTTACTGACAAAATACCAAGACCACAGACCTGTAGTAGAGACCCAATTGTTTTATTTACAATAAAAGAATTTTAAAAATTATTTCGATGTAATCGTATCCGTCACTCCGGCAACATTCATTTTATTTCACGAGTATCGCGTACTATTCAAAATTCTAAAGGGATGGAATTGAAGTTGCGAGGTTGATTGATAAGTCCAACGCCTTATAAGTTATAGTGGCTATTTTAGGTGATTCCTATGTGTTTTTTGTGAAAAATCTGGTTCAATTATAATCAATCGCCAACCTCCGAAATATGTAATATGAAAAAACGATTGTTAATTAGTGGATGTATTCGTATTCACAATTATAATGCCACGGTCAGGGAGTGTATTCTTATTTGTATTATAATACCCCATTATTTATTGATCTTTTTGAGATTTTTTTTGATTGAGCTTTAGAGAGTTAACACAACTTGTCTAGTGTATAAAGCATTATAATTTATGCTACCTTAAAAATCAGTTTCCACATAGGTACATACAGTGAGGACCTAAAGTCCGTCCCCCCCCCCCCCACTCTAACTTCTAAACCGTTATATATTATAATGAAATTTTGAACGATAATATTTGAGAAAATCTTGCACTTTTTGACATACCAATGACAGCTTTAAATGTCAAGATGACAGCTGGGTCCGCTTTTGGAATATTTTTTTAAATGGAACACCCTGTATATTTTTACATTTTTAAATTCCACATAAAAATATAATTATTTTTTATTATGTGCATTATTAGTCTATACTTCATAGTTTCCGAGATATTGACTCTCGAAAAGTGACATTTTTGAACTTTGACAGCTTATAACCTTCTAACAGTACGTCTTAGAGCAAAACGGCTTACATGTCCCTATCTTAAATTTTTATTATCTTCCCAAAAAAGTCAACTTCCGGTTAAACCGGATGTAACTCGAAAGCAGGAAATATAGTTGTTCCGGTTTAACTGGAAGTTGATTTTTTTGGGAAGATAATAAAAATTGAAGATAGGGACATTTAAGCCGCTTTGCTCTAAGACGTACTGTTATAAAGTTATAAGCTGTCAAAGTTCAAAAATGTCACTTTTCGAGAGTCAATATCTTGGAAACTATGAAGTATAGACTAATAATGCATTTAATAAGAAATAATTATAATTTTATGTGGAATTTAAAAATGTAAAAATATACAGGGTGTTCCATTTAAAAAAAATATTCCAAAAGCGGACCCAGCTGTCATCTTGACATTTAAAGCTGTCATTGGTATGTCAAAAAGTGCAAGACTTGCTCAAATATTATCGTTCAAAATTTCATTAAAATATACCGAACGGTTTAGAAGTTAGAGGGGGGGGGGACGGACTTTAGGTTCTCACTGTATGTTACACTGTAATAATACAATCATAAAATTTGTAAATTTACAGTTATTTATTGATCATTTTTCACTTGTGTAGTGTAAGAATAGCTGTACACTCTGTATATTAGTATAACCAGTATAATTATAGACGTAGGCTAATTAAAGTAGTTTATTTAAATATTAGAATAAGTTTGTAAAATAAACAATTATAAAAATAAAAATCTGGGCGCTTATTTACGAATACAAACAGCAGAACACCCGGACAGTTGGAGTTCTTGGGTTCAGTTCTGGTGTTTTGCATTTAACAATACTGCTCACACTAACACAAAATACACTCCATACGAACTTGTGTTTGGTAAGCAATGCAAACTCCCTTCAAATATCGACACAGGTATTGACCCATTGTACAATTTCGATAACTACCCACTAGAACTAAAATATAGATTACAGAAAGCTTGGGATGATGCCAAAAATAACCTCATTAAATCAAAAATACAACGTAAAAAGTGTCACGATTCAAAAGTCAACGCACAAAGTTATAAAAAAGGCGACCAAGTTTTAATAAAAAACGAAACCGGAAATAAACTCGAACAAATTTTTACCGGTCCATATGTGGTCGTAGAAGATAAGTCACCAAATATTGTAATTTTAATAGAAAACAAAACCAAGGAAATTCATAAAAATAGGGTTAAATTGTATAATGATAGGAGCCTGAGTTTGTAATTAGAGAGATAGGTTAAACATTTTTTTTCTCTTTTTTTTTCTCTTCCGTAGGAGGTGTAGTGTAAGAATAGCTGTACACTCTGTATATTAGTATAACCAGTATAATTATAGACGTAGGCTAATTAAAGTAGTTTATTTAAATATTAGAATAAGTTTGTAAAATAAACAATTATAAAATAGGGTCATGTATTTCGTCAGTAAAAAATAGATAGACATACGTTGAACTCGAATGAAGTCGTTTGATTTTTCTAAGCCAAAAAGGAGGGTGGTAAACCACCTATAACAGAGCTTTATCACACTTGTAGATTATGGAAATTTTTCAAGATCATTTTTTACCATAAGTATCCATTAAACAGCTCTTTTGTTCCATACAGCTAATCTGTACACATAATTAATACTTTTTAGTCACGTTAACATATCAAAATTTCTTCTTTTAATATAATTATCCATGGTCATGTAAAAAATCACGGTCAAACCTGAATAAAGACAAATACATGCAAATGCAGATCAATCTTGAAAAAGTTTTAAGGCCAAGATTAGTTATTTGCGTGTACGGGGTAATTAGATTAGTTTATGAAGCGTAAAGAAATGAAGAGGTTTTTTTCTGTTTCAGATCTTTGTTTTGTTGCATTATAGAGGTGTTCTAATTATAATGGCAGGTGATTGTGGATGAAGAAGTGTATAAAATGATTGATTGCGTAAAAAGCTAATACGAAATTTCCTAATAACACTTTTTGTTAAATAAAAGTGTAATAAATCGGTAAGAAGGTTTTCTGATATTTTCTGAATCACACAAGGAAGGAAATATTATCTATTTAAATAATTACATTGATAGTACGCTCTTACATTATCAAAGAAGGAATATATTTTTTTCTATGTGAGTACTAAAAGTTAGCTTTAGGTAGGTCGTATTCACTAGAAGTGTATGAACATTGAATATTCCTTATGATGGCAAATTTGAATGGTAATTGGGTTCCAAAGATAGATTTTTAACCGATTTTTAGATAGAACGACAGGGTAACGAAAAACTGAGAAAAGGACTAAATGGCCGACCACTAGCCGTAACTGCTAGGTCTTTAAAAAACAATATACAGGGTGTCCGGGAAAATGTGGGAAATCTCCCGGATATGAAAAAAACACGTAAAAATAATACTACAAGTTCATATAAACTTCTTTCGTATCTGCCTCCTCTTCGGAGATATGGGCTCCCAAAGAGCTCCCATGGATTTAAGTTTTTGACACATAATTATTAAACCAACAGGTATATTTCAATTTTTTTTTCATATGATGTATACCAGGTAAGACCCTTCAAACTACTATCCCAGAAAGTGTTGCGAATTACTCACAGCTGCAGGGACGGACTAGCTGTGACACTAATGTGCCCATTTTTTTTACGCCCTGTATGATAAAAACTTTGGACAACGTTTTTTACATACCTTTAACTATTGACTAAAAATTAAGTACTCTTCATTCATGTCGCTAATCCTAACCGTTTTCGGAAAAACGTCATTTTTAACATATTTATATTATGTATGTCAATAAAAGATACATCTTTGTTCCTATCTTAACATAGTATAAAACAAAGTCACTGTCGCTGTCTGTCCGTCCGTCCCTACCTATATATGCTTAAATCTTTAAAACTACGCAACGGATTTTGAAGCGTTTTTTTAAATAGATAGAGTGATTCAAGGGGAAGGTTTTTATGTATAACTAGCGACCCGCCCCGGCTTCGCACGGGTGCAATTTCAGAAAGTGGCATGCCGGCTACTAATATATCGGGTTTGTTCGGGTTTGTATTTATACCAGCGGGTTGCAACGCATGCCGGATACACGCTAGTAAATTATAAATGTTCACTTTTAACTGCTTAATATTAATACATGATCGCAATAAAATGACTTTTTTTCGAAAATGGTTAGGATTAGCGACAAGAATGAAGAGTACTTAATTTTTAGTCAATAGTTAAAGGTATTTATAAACGTTATCCAAAGTTTTTATCATACAGGGCGTAAAAAAAATGGGCACATTAGTATCACAGCTAGTCCGTCCCTGCAGCTGTGAGTAATTTGCAACACTTTTTGGGATAGTAATTTGAAGGGTCTTACCTGGTATACATCATATGAAAAAATAATTGAAATATACCCGTTGGTTTAATAATTATGTGTCAAAAACTTAATTCCATGGGAGCTCTTTGGGAGTCCATATCTCCGAAGAGGAGGCCGATACGAAAGAAGTTTATATGAACTTGTATAGTATTCTTTTCACGTGTTTTTTTCATATCCAGGGGATTTCCCACATTTTCCCGGACACCCTGTATACATGCAATAAAAGGTGTTATGGATTATTATATAATAAACATGAAAGATACACTTTTTACAATTGGAAATTTGTATGCCAAAAGTAGATGTGATTAAGCTACCCAGATTAAACTTTCTAACTGTCAAATTAATGTTTGACTCCAAGACCTCGCTTGCAATCTCTTTTGCATTTTCTAAAGAATTCTTACTATAGCTTTCTGCCGTAGAAGACGCGATTTCCAGCTCCCATGATGCTATCACATCTACATAACTTGCATCGTCATCAACCAGCATGGTAGCTGAAGACCTTCTATAATAGTCTACAGTGTATTCTTCGGGATTTTGTAATCGAAGTTTTTTTGCAACAGTTTTTGGTTGCTCCCAAAAGTATCAACTCCGACAGGCAGGAAAGGAACCTTCCCTGTCTGTAGATTCGAAAAATATTTAAATAGTTAATACCTGGCACAACTCCTTTCAATATAACAAATTCTCGGATAATTATAAAAACTTTTATATAGGAACCATTGCATTGGCATTATATTGAATATGATCCACCGTTAGCTTAGTTAATCTTTCCGACGACACGCCCTAAAAATGCTGATGATCATAGCAGGGTTCATTAGTAGACATTGTCAGCACTACTTAAAAACTTACACACACTTTTGTAAAAATTCAAGGGTTTTTGTTCTTGTAATCATCTGAACTTCTTTCCAGAAATACAATAATTAAATAAATACGTAAATGAAACAACGTTAAGGTTTCAAATATTCACAAAATTGGTTTATTTTTATATTACTAATAAAAATTAAAACATTACATGTTTCGTAGCACTGCTACTTCGTCAGATGTCGAAATGGAAATGACAAACAAAGTTGTAGGTGTAGAGGCATTTGCCTGCTAAGAACTAATTATCTAAATATTCCTTATCTTACGGGTTTTGGAAAAAACCCGAGTAATAAAGTATACCTATAAATACTGAGCAATAGGAATTAAGTAAAAATGGTTGGAAAATACAATATTTCAAAACAAATTTCATAAGGTTGAATTTTTAACATCTAAATTGATCGTTTAAAATTTTGCCTGCTTTTTTAATTTTATTAATTTCTAGAGAATCCAATGAAGACAACTTTTTACTTTTATTTTCGACATGTAAAATTTTAAAATTATCCTGAAAAGTATGGTTTTCTGATAGTACATGAGTTGCGTAAGCTGAATTTAGTTTTTTATTTACAAAATCCCTTCTATGTTCCTGTAGTCTATATAACTTTAAAAGTGCGTCCTGTTTGTCCTATATAACTTTTTTGACAAGAACCACAGTCTAATTGATAAACTCCGAATTTTTGTTCTTTGTCAGTCTTGTCTTTGTTGTTTTTGATGTATTTACTTATATTGTTGTTTGTTTTAAAAGCTATATTAATGTTTTGTCTCTTTAAAATGTTGCTAACCTTGTCTGAAGTGTATCCTATATAAGTCATTGTTTTATATGTTTTATGTGTGTCCTTTACCCTAGGATAAATTAGTGAGAAAGTTTTTTTTTGCAACTCATCTACTATCAGAAAACCACACTTTTCAGGATAATTTTTAAATTTTACATGTCGAAAATAAAAGTAAAAAGTTGTCTTTATTGGAATCTCTAGAAATTAACAAAATTAAAAAAGCAGGCAAAATTTTAAACGATCAATTAGATGTTAACAATTCACCCTTATTAAATTTGTTTTGAAATATTGTATTTTCCAACCATTTTTACTTAATTCCTATTGCCCAGTATTTATAGGTAGGTATACTTTATTACTCGGGTTTTTTCCAAAACCCGTAAGATAAGGACTATTAAATAATTAGTTCTTAGCAGATAAATGCCTCTACACCTACAACTTTGTTTGTTATTTCCATTTCGACATCTGACGAAGTAGCAGTGCTACGAAACATGTCATGTTTTTATTTTTATTAGTAATATAAAAATAAACCAATTTTGATAAGATTTGAAACCTTAACGTTGTTTCTTTTACGTATTTATTTAATATGGATCTTCATCAAGTAACGATCGACTCAATTACACATTTAATAAAATAATTATTGGTTAAAAGAACAGTTCTTAACATTGAGAAGTGTAGTGTAGATGGTTTTTGGGATCGTTGCTGTTTAAAAGAATAAGCCTGAAGTATCGTTTTAGACACTCCTTGTTTTACACCAATTTTCAAACTCTTGGTACTCCATTCACACTATTTTTTTTATATGTTGCTAAATAGAAGTAGATAATTGAAAGTGTATAAAATTTTATACCATATTCTTGTTGTAAATTCATAATATGAAACTTGACAAACCTTATTATCATAAATAATAATTAGGCAAATTGGAAACTTGCATGAAAATTAAAGTTGAAAAATAATGCTCTGAAGCGTAACTAATATCATCAAGACCCAAAGTTTACAAGGAAATGTTTTTTTTTTTAATCCTCTGGATTAAATAGAAGCGATTAAAGTTTGCTTGTGACGGCAAAGTGTACTCCAATACATAGTGCGATAGCGGGCCATTCATGCTACGTGACGTCACGCGGCGAACTTTATCTATATATATAAAAATGAATGTTTCTCTGTCTGTATGTCCCGTATGCGTTTCTATACCATTTATCCGATTACGATGAAAATTTGGTGAGTTGTTGTGTGCAGGCTGAGGAAAATTTCGGCATAAAAAAAAGTGGCGCAACGCATGCCGGGATGTCGGGATGCCGGATATTTGTCTGATCTCTTTCCTTCAAATTTATTTTAGTAAGTAGCGTAGCAACGCGCGCGGGGTATAGCTAGTTTATTTATAAAAAATTAAGGAGTGATATATTTAAGACGAAATATTTTGTATATTATGATGTTACTTTTTGGTGTGGTTTTTTGTGTGAAGATATTTATGCACTAAAAAGAATTGTAAGTTTCTTATTGTTTTCACATGAGAAACATACAATAAGTAATTTTTTATAATTTTGTATCATAACAAATCTATTACGATACGCATTTGCGTATCTTAATGAAGCTATTTCGATACGCGTTTTTTCTTTATTTGATGTTGGGTAACATTTAAATGTTTTATTTAATTGACTTGCGCGGCCTTTGTGATTTACGAGAAAACCCATTTTTCGCAGAGGAAAAATAGCTTGATATCCTACTTTTTTATTCTGTGTGAATAACAGTCATGTATGTTGGTTGCATAAATTTATAAATCAATCTTTTGTAGATGCTTCAAGCTATCATTTTCTGCCAAATCCTATCGAAAATGCAATCTACTAACCTTCCAATGTCGATTTTAACTTCAACTTTATTTGAATTTTCCATCTTCCCTATAGGTACTAAATTGCAATGCCGTGACGTAAAATCACGTCTTTTGAAATTCGAAAAAAAGTAGCAAAACCGCCCGAATTTCCGAACGCTCTTTATATGTACCGAATGTACAAGGATCACACAACGTATTCCGTCCAATTTCAAATCTCATATCGCGAAAATAACTTTAGAATCTCGTGGTGAAAATGAGTCAATAAATCAAAAAATGACAGTTCGCAAAATAATTTTTGTTGTCCAGAGGCTACTATGATAAAAAATAGTATTTCCAACATAAAATTTAGACATAAAAATTTACAAAATTTGAAGGATTTATTTTCTTTTTAAATATGTGTTTTTTATTGAAAAACTAAGCTCGTTTTTTAACAGGGACGCGTGCTATAAAATTATGCTTTATAAAACGTGTACGTTAATATACTATTATGCCACTCTGTATAAAAAGTATGTAGATAAACACTGTACCGAAAAAATTTTAAATAATGTCCACAAAATGTAGGTACAACCAATTTTTTATGAAAGATATAAAAAAACACGTGCTTAAAACAAGATGGATGATAAACCTCAAGCATTTAATACCTCGCTCGTATCTTCGACCATTGCGGCAGGCAATTTAAATTGATCAAAATCAATTTAAAACGTCAATTAAATCAATGAGAGGTAATTTTTAGTAGCCATATTACACTTGCTATTTTAGGAAGTTTGTCATTATGGTTGTTAATGGTTTTCGTTTTAAGTTGGATGTAGAACGGTCATTAGGATATTTTAACTGTTAATTGTTGTGCATGGAAGCCACTTTAGTATTTTAAGGATGCTTTTTTATATGGGTAGTAAGAAGTGGTAACGTACCCGCCGGCAAGGCGGTGTTATACGATTAGAAAAAAAAATCCTATATCCGCACTTGTAGTAATGTTTCCGCTGATCGTAAATTGCAGACGAAAATATTGCCTGGGAGATTTTAGAAATCAAGCCAGTATCTATTAGTTATTTATGATGTTAGTGTTAAAAGTGTCATATTCTTTCCATACACGCATCATACAAGATTTTATCTGCAAACTATTAAACCAAACACTAAAATGAACAAAAAATTAATAAGTTTACCGCCATACTATCGGTCTTTAAAGCTGTCAATTTATTCATATTTCATTCACTCTCCGCTGGACGTAGACGTGATCATAAAAAAAAATATTTTAATTTTCTAAAATGTGTGATTACATTACTAATTTCAGCATATTATTTAAATTAACCTCTCGAGGGGTTATTGGGCTTTAATCCCCAGTACCCCAAAAACCATTCTTCAACAATTTTGACGTAAGTACTTTCTTTTTAACCAAAAAATTTAAAAAAAGATATAAATGTTCTTTTTTACTTTTGATTTTAATTTCAACTTTTATTTTTACAGATTATGACTTCTACAAATGACGATTCTTATCTTTATACTTGTCTTACAGACATATCAATGATTTTGCAAAAACAAAATTATATAAAGGATTTAAAAAATCCTTGACACCTTCTCTTTAGAATGCCTTTTTCTTCTTCCTCATTTTCTTTGGTTGTTTAGACTTCCTTTACTAACTTTCTTCACATGCTCAGCATGTTTTAACTCTCCTCAACCTTTTTATATCTGTCACTTCTACATTTCAATTTTTCAATGCCATAAAAGCTCCATTAAGGTTTAATACCATTTTCTCTTCTGCTAATACCATCAGCACTATATAAATTTTCTGTCTCCTGATGATGACCGTTTCTACGTTCGAAACATGTAGAGACCCTAAAGAATTTCAATATTCTATTAAATTTTGTGGAGAAAATTAATACCTACTCTACCAAATTTAAAATCAAAGCCATAAGAAGCCAAAATTCAGTGTTTAAGTTGCTACCGAAAAAGGAGAGGGAACAGTACAAAATTGCTTATGGAAAATTTCTGTAATGTTGTAATTTGAAAGGCGTTTCTCCAAAATACAATGAAATATATATCTCCCATATTTTGAGGAAGCCTTTATCTCTTTGGTCTTACTACTCAATAATTAAAGCTATGTTGAAATTAAATTAAAATATAAATATTCACAAAAGTATTCTAAACTTGTCGCTTGTTTAAAACGAAAAGAAGAAGGCTAACAACCTAAAAAGTTTATGAATTTAACGAAAGATCAAATTGACCAGTCCCTGAGAAATTCATCACATGATAATTAGGTACCTCATGATGAAAGTAGCCTCTATATTGAGTATATTGGGTGCCATAATTGACAACATCGAGGATTTGGATACTACTTTAGGGGTAAACATTTCAGATACAAAAACTAAGGTTTCGAGAACTTTCACTGTAGTCGTGAACCATTTTATTTGAGTTTGATATCAATAGTTTTGTCAAAATATCTGCTGTTATAGCAGGATTTTTGAAGCTCCCATATCCTAAGCTTTACACTGGTCAGTGTTTCCGTCGGTCTTCGGTCACTTTACTGCGACAGACTCTGGTGCGAACCTGAGAACTATCAAAACACACGGTGGATGAAAGTCCTCGGTGGCAGAAGGATATAAATATTAAAAACTCACTGAAAACTTAAGAAAATAATTGCCAAATGCCTTTTTACGACGTCTTCTTCACGTTGATTCCATTCCCTCTACAAGCATACATAATATAGTCTTTCTAGCGACAATTATACAACAACAAACATTAAGTCTCAGTCTAGTGGAATATACTTTCAACGCGAGAGAGACACAGGAGAACCCTTATTACCTCTTGGTGCTGTCATTAAGTAAGTTTAACCCTTTTCAACCTTTACTTACTACTCCAGTTAATAAAACATTTTGTCCATTGTAATATGATAATTATTTATTTATATATTCGACTGTGTTTCTGATAATTTAGGATTTTCTCTTTGAACTATAATTAAATTGTGTAAAAAGCGTCGAGTCAGACGATGAAAATCATAGAGGAGAAAGCCATACTGCTCTCGCATGCCGAGGAAGACCACTCCATGAAATTCACGACCCTGTCATCAGATATTTGGAGGAATCGAACCCCAGCTGAGGCATACAACTATTTCAAAAACTAAAAAATCTTCATACTGTACTACTCAAAAATGGGAATAATACTGGTCTCATCCTCAAAATCTCATAGAGAGTGCCTATGCTACTGCGAGGCTTATAGATGCTAGTAATGTCTTACCGATCATCATAAATCCAGATTAATCGGATTATTCTGATAATGAGGACTACATTTTAAATAAACATTGAAATTAAATAACAATTTTTAATTAGTGGTATAACAAAATATGCATAATCTTTCTATACTTGTTATTTTAAGGAGTTATAATATATTCATTAAATTTGTTTCCTTTTTTATCGGTATTAAACCATCCAAAGCTTATGAAAAAGAATAATCGTGCATTTCTTAAATAAAACAAAACTTATATAACCTCTTACTTCTAAAATATAATTCATGTTTTATTTAATTAAAATAATGGTAACGCAATTTATGTATTCCTTCTGCCTGATTACGACCCTGTAACCAGAATAGATTATATGACTTAATATACGACTTGACTCGAATTGAAATTAACGTCAAACGATGTGACTTACATTCAAGAAGTCATCAGAAGGACTATAATACACTATGACAGCAAAACCCTGCTTACTGGAACTGCAGATGGAATTAATATTTCTGGTTGCTCAAATTGCATAACAAATGTTAATGTTTTACTAATAAAAGTTAAATAGATCATTGTAACTAGTGTTAAAACTAATCCAATTTCGACACTGGTATCATAAAATAACATTTCAGACACTGACAACTAGCGTTTAAAAAGTCTACTTTTTGTAGATAAAACTATTAATACACAAATTGTAAAATTTATGTCGGTATCGTATAAGGATGGTAAGATTTATATATAAATTATAAAAAAATTCATTTATCAGAATTTGTTTTCGTTGTTCTTATTATTTTTAGAGTTTTTAGATCAAAAAGGCCAATATTTACCGACAACAATTTATTGATAATTTTAAAAATTAAATATTAATTACTTGGTGTTCGGTATATTTTCAAAACTATAATCCACATCGATACATAGTTAAAAAATGTATATTTAATGAAAGGGCAAAAAAATTGAAGTACTTATTAGTTAACTAGTTTTTTAATAGCCTGACTTAAGGATATTCTGTTTTTATTGTAGGCGTTAACGGAAAAAAAGTAATCATAAAATTATTTTACTTTCATCAGCAACAATCTAGCAATTCTAATTTTAATCCATTTTTTATTTAACAAATCAGTTCCTATTAACTATATATTGTCTTTTTGTGGACTTAATTGTTGTATATACTTCTTATGCGTACCAAGAAGTACTTTCATATTAAATAGACGACATAGACTTTACGCAAAGGAAAGTTCCTGATAAAAACTTAATTTAAATTTTCTGTTCTTTATGTGAATTTAAATCGTATCCTTGTTTATTTTTAGCAATTACACAATTATTGTTAATATTTTGTACTTATAATTATTGTTAATCTGGAACGTGCTTATTCTACATTCTATACCGCTGTTGCTACAAAAATTTTAAAAATGTTACCTATAAGCAATATTACTTTTGCTTTTAGTTAAAAAGAATTTTTGAACTTTTCGGTTTTTATTAAACTGGGTGAAAATGAAGTGGTATATTATGGAAAAATGGAAAGTTATTAGAAAAGGCGTATCTCATTTTAGGATTGCACATTATGCATTTTATTATTTTAAATATTTTAAAACACTTTACTGATGACACCGTGTTCTTTTTTGTCTTAATATTAAGGTATATTACTTTCAGGCACAAACTACGTTTTTAAAAATACTTATTTTATGAAGTTACCTTATACAGGGTCAAAAACAAATAAACTTTGTATCACATGCGACCAAATTTTAATAGCCCAATTTTAATTTTGTAGAAAAACACACATTTAATATAGCGCTACTTTAAAGAAAATGTATCTCAAATAAAGCCTTGTCAAAACTAAGAAGTTTTATGTAGGTTGCATTGAGTCTTATTTTGCAAAAGTGGTGCAATTTACAAAATATGGGTTAAAAATCAAAATTATCTTATGTAGCTAAAATTTTGCATGCGGGCTAGAAACTGCATTTAAAAAAACTTTTTCTAATAACTTTTTTCGATACTTTTAGAAATAACCTCACTTTCGAATTATTTTTTGAAAAAAATTTAAATTTGACAGATAATGCGGATCACGTGACAACTATTTTTTTTCTTAATTTTCATCTCGATCGAAGCAGAACTTGATGCCAAAGTCAAATTTTGAATAAAGTTATTAATAAAAAAATTCCCATATGATGCGGACTTGTCTGGTCACCCTGTTTATGGTAAAAAATTGCAACAATGTCTTACATCAAAACCTGAGGTCCAGTTTGGTTTGGACATCGCTTACTTACTAGTAAGTTTATCAAAAACCCATAAAATCAGTGGGAACCTTTAATAAACGTGTTAAACATCTGTATTACATTCTTATTACATCCATAAATAACAATTTTGAAGACTAGTTATAAGATATGTATCCAATCTATCTAGAGCAACGTGGAAACATCCTACTGTGCTTGGGAACATTAATATTCAGTCAAGAGATTCAAAAGGCAATTTACAAAATTTAAATGAATATGGCGATCTAATCAGTAGAGTTATAAGTTAGCATCTGTATGCGCTTATGTCGAAACAACTATAGGCTCGATCTTGTTCGCAGGTCATTTTCACTTACAGATAATAAAAATTTTAATTTAAATAACTATCTCTAAAATTATTGTTATACCGTGCGAGCAATAGTATATTACATAACAAGTGTTGAAAGTGGTACATCTCAAACGAGGAGGTATTTAGCACGAGGCGTCAGCCGAGTGCGGAAATTCTCCGAGTGTGAGAAAATCACTTTCATACGAGTAATTTACACAATTTTTCCTACGACCATACAATATAATCAAAAAGAGTTTGATTTGTTTTTAAAAGTTTGTAGGTATCACCATTGTGTTAATCAAATTTAAAAAAAAAAACAATGCCCACTTACACATTTTAACTTACCTAGATTTAAATAAAAAGAATAACTTTTTCTTCTATTTGCTTACGCACATCATACCTACTATTTATGTACAGTGAATAAATTTCGTTTCTGATCTTTTAGTTGCTTGCATTCTTTTAATTAAACAATAATATAGGTACCTACGGAAACAACATAACACAAAACTACAACATAACCTCAACATTTGCTCAACATTATAGAAAGATAGAGATGGAGTTAAATATCCGTAGCTTGTTAATTATAAAAGTTAAAAATCTGTTTCGATTTTTTTTTAAATATAGCAAAAATAAATTTACCTACATAAAGCACATTCACTTGTCCCATATCCTTAAACATTGTATGGATATTTTTATCCGAGATAATGGCAAAATTAAAAATCGGTATTTCCTGGGATATTCTATTTCTGCTCTATAGCTACCCCTTTTTTTATGTGGTTCAACTCAGTTGACATGTAAACATGACAGTTGGTGGGTTGCCTGACATATTTTCCCTTTTTGTTTTTGATAATATTATTTTTATCATAAATAATACTCTTAGGTTCCCAAAAATAACGAAAAAAAGGATTTTTTTTATTTGCAGTAATGCCCTAGTGTACTTTACCCCACCCAGCACCCCAATTTACTTCACGTGTCCCGTAAGTTTGTTATTTTTAATAAATAGTTTTGTTGTCAAATTGACACCTCTGTTTAAATTAAATATAGTGTGCTTTGTATTTCCACACTCGTGTTAAAATATATTTTTTCAACACGCGTGTGATATTTAGCACTTTCTAGCCAAGTTAACCGTGCTGTTATTGTCATTTTCGTAGGTGGTCGTAGGAAAAAATTATTTGCATCAAAGAGGGCCTTACATCTAAGGACGTAATACTTAGCCGTAGAGCTTAATACCTGTTGGGTATCCAGTGCTGGATTTACCATTAGGCTGAGTAGGCTGAAGCCTAGGGCGGCAGATTTTAGGGGGCGGCAAATTTAGCCCAACATTTTTTTTTTATCTTACAGAAATAAATGGTACAATCTTTATTCATGGTCGACGGGTAGTATTTTTTTAAATAAACTTTATTGTTGGCCGTGTCTGTTAATGGGGATAAAAAAAGGTAGTTGGAACTTTACTGGCTTTGCAGAAAGAAATTTCATTTTCAATAAAATAAGTAGGTATCATAAATTTTTAAAATATTTACTAAAAATTATTGACCAAATTTGGGCGAGGTTTTAAAAAATTTTCGCCTGCGGCGCATTTCGCCTGCAGCGGCCTTTTTCTTTCCCGAACACTTCACCTGTTTCACAACTCACGAGCCATCACTGGTATAGGGGCGGCAAAAATTGAATAGCCTACTAGCGGCAAATTTGTAAATCCGCCACTGTGGGTATCAGTAACTACCTGAATTAACAATCAATCAGTTATTCCGTCATCTTTGACAGTCGTTACATGTAATTTGATTCATGGCTAATTTTTCCAATTTCTTAAACAATTCATACAATGGGCTTTACGGAACAGCACAAAATATTCATGGTTGAAGCGTATTTTCGAAACGGGGTTAGAGTAAATTGTGAGTGGCAATACAATCCGGGTTTGCATGGACGATTTTCACGAACATTTTCCTAACGTTTCTTTTAATGCTGGGGATTTTTATCATTGCCTGAAAAGAATCGTGGCTGCGTTTAAGGAAACAGGTTCTATACAACACAAAAAAGGAGCAGAAAGACCATCTGTAAGAACAGAAGAATTTGTTGCAAACGTTCGTAAAATAATGCAAAATACGCCAACAAATTGTATAAGACGCATGTCCCAAGAAGTGGGAAGATCTTATGGAACATGCAGGACTATTCTTAAGAAGCTAATAATAAATTAATTAAGTTAATGTTGTAAACAACAAAAATAAATTCGTATTTGTCTACTTATTTTATTACTCATTAGTTTGGCATATCATGACATAATATGAATTTGACAAAATTTTAACCTAGATTTGGTAAGATATATCGTCCCCATATCATTGTTATCTAAACCAAGCTCTACGTTTTTTAATCCAAGCCCTCTTTGATGCAAATAATTTTTGCTCGCACGGTAATAATAATAAAATGAAAAAAAAAACTGTTGCCACTTGAAACATTTTTAACAATTAAAAAGCCAATTTTTTTTTGCTCAACGTTTTTCAATCTTGTCACCTATTTCCTAAACTAAAGAAAATTTGACGGCGTCATTTATGAGGTGAATGAAGAAAAAAATTTGTCACCGTGGTAAACAGGTTGTCAAATTTTCGACCTCGTCAAATGATACAGGTCAATATTTGGAATGCCTTCAATCGGAAAAAGATTTGTTGTAAAACTTTATAAAAAAATCATGGTTATAAGGGTACAGAATTATTCTATTGTCATATTCCGGGTACTGCAGCGTCCATGGGATATCCTGTGTAAATTTTACTTTCCCCAAAATATTGGATCCCCTATTAATTTTACATCAAAATTATATTAAATTTTTTGTAGGTCCTTGTAAGATGGACTCTCGCACCAATTTTTTTTATTTTCCAGTAAGCCAATTATTAATTATTTACAAAAAACAATTCGTAAAATCCTTAAAAAATTTAATGCGACTGTATACAGGGTTAGTTGAAATAACCGGAACGGCTAATTTTCCTTAAAACTACCAAGGCTAAATCAATGAATTTTGATACAGGTGGATAACTTAAAAAATTGAATTGAAAATTGACAATTGCGACGTTGCCAGATTTTTAGTTTTTTTTGTGTAACTCAAGGAATTTTATTTTTTAAATACAGGGTGTTTCATTAAGGTCGAAGAGCGGCCATATCTCGGAAACTACTGGGCATAGAAACTCAGGAAAAGAAAAATGATACTAAAAGTGGCCATGAGAAAATTCTGGAAATAATTTTCAAGTTCCGCATTTTGCCGCAAGAGGGCGTAATTGAAAAGTAAATTTTTAAATTTTACATAACTCCGAAAATTCCACATTAAGGTATATGTTTGATAACACCATTTTAAAGCTTGGACAATTATGCATCATTTTGTTCTTATGCTCATTGGCGTACCGACTTTAATAAGAGAGGGGGAAGCTGTTGAAAGTGTAATCATTTAAATCGCTGTAACTTATAAACGACTTATCCGATTTTAGCAAACTAAAGACTGTTTGGAAGAGAAACGTATGCACTTTGACCAATCGTATTTAGTTGTCCATAATAGTTCTCAAAAAAAATGCTAGAGGGCGCAATTTGCAATAACAATACATTTTTTGATTTTCCTCCGAAAAAATAAATCATACGGTATAATTATGATACCATAATCGAAAAGTAGATGAAATTTGCTAGAAAAAATATTAAAACCGCAGCTCGATATCTCCGTTCGTTTCTGAGTTATTGCCAAAACAATAATTTTTAACACAAATTGCGCCCTCTAGCAATTTTATTAGAAACTATCTTGTACCATTAGATAGGACAATTGAAGGTTCTTCCAAACAAGCTTAAATTTAGTAAAATCGGCTAAGTCGTTTATAAGTTACAGCGATTTAAATGATTACACTTTCAACAGCTTCCCCCACTCTTATTAAAGTCGGTACGCCAATGAGCATAAGGCCAAAATGATGCATAATTGTCCAAGCTTTAAAATGGTTTTATCAAACATATACCTTATTGTGGAATTTTCGGAGTTATGTAAAATTTTAAAATTTACTTTTCAATTACGCCCTCTTGCGGCAAAATGCGGAACTTGAAAATTATTTCCAGAATTTTCTCATGGCCACTTTTATTATCATTTTTCTTTTCCTGAGTTTCTATGCCCCGTAGTTTTCGAGATATGGCCGCTCTTCGACCTTAATGAAACACCCTGTATAACACTACTCTTTTCTTTTTATTGAATTCGCTTCCTTCCATCAACATTACCATTTCCTAATAGTATCAAATTTTTATCTCAAATTGTTCTATTGGAAAAAAAGTCAATTAGTTACAACTCTAACTTTAAAAAAATCCAATCTATTTCCATTTAAAAACATTTCAAATATTGTGAAAAGGAAGGTTGGTAGACATAATGTACCTAATAGTATCGATAACGATAATAACAACTACTAACAATAACATAGCTAGTAAAAATTACTTACATTAATTGGATTATGAAACCGATAATATGTAAGTAATTTTTACTAGCTATGTTATTGTTAGTAGTTGTTATTATCGTTATCGATGCTATTAGGTACCTACAACCTTCCTTTTCAAATTATTTTTAACGTTTTTAAATGGAAATAGATTGGATTTTTTATTGGATTATTAGGAAATGGCAATGTTGATGGGAGGAATCGAATTCAATAAAGAAGAGTAATGTTGGATTTAAAAAAAAACATTCCTTGAGTTACAGAAAAAAACTAAAAATCTGGCAACGCCGTAATTGTCAATTTTCAATTCAATTTTTTAAGTTATTCACCTGTACCAAAATTTATTGATTTAGCCTTGGTAGTTTTGAAGAAACTTAGCCGTTCCGGTTATTTTAACTAACACTGTATAATAGATACAAGACGTTTTATTTGTATTAGTTTCAACATGTTTTCCAGAATTTTTGTAAAAACAACAATGTAAATAGTCCAACATGAAAAATAGTTCTCGGAAAGTATCCGAAAATTCTCTGCGATTCCTCCAAGAGTCCTGACTACTGTTTGTAACTTTGAGAGTAATGGTACTAGAATTAATATAATAATCAACTGCTTAGAGCAAAATAACGATATGCTTAATGGTAAATCCCAAGAAAATAATGCAAATTTATAACTTTTACTCCATGGAAAAGAAAATAATGGAATTAGTACCAGGCTTCTTAGCAAAACTGTGGGAAAGCATCACTCCACACTTTATATATTACTGAGAAAATTAAATACGTATAAATATCAAAAATATTAGAAGTTTAGTAAAGGTGATGAAATACAAAGAGCAACATTTTGCTTTGCAGTTGTTAAAAAGGTAATAAACGATAGGAAATCCTCACGCAATGTTCGTTTTACCGACGAACGCACCTTTACAGTAAATATTGCACCAAATGGTCAAAATTGTAGATATGGGAATACAAAAAATGAACACAGATTTGTACAGGGTTATTTTTTATATTTGCGTACCCACCTACAGGGCTTAATATAAGTGACAGAAAAAAAACTTTTAATACAAAAGTTGCATAATGTTTCCCGTCATATCTTTTAGACTTATTAAAAAAAACATCTGCATATCGGAAAGTTAAAAAACAAATGAAAGTATTATTTTTTTAAATGGAACACCCTATATATTTTTTACCAGGGCGAAAGATCTCTTTCTCCTGATTTCAAAAATATATAACATGTCATCATTTAATCCAGTCATTTGTGAAATATTTGAGTTTTTGATTAACTGAATTGACTATAATCTAGTCGGCGTTCCGCATACTTCAACATGACATATTTGTCACTTTACTTTAAATTGAAACATGCAGTAAAGAATAGTTATTTGTTTCACTAGGCAGAAAAGCATAAGATTTAATGCCGCGGCTGGTGTTTCATAGACGAGGCGCAGCCTGCGTAGTAAAACATATAATTTTTTCTACAAATTTGTTCCAATGTCCCGAAAAATCGTATTTTTTATATTTATGTATGTTATTTATGACATTTATTGAATTGTTGTGTTTACTTGTCTTTTTAAATTTTAATTTTTAATGACACCTGACAGGCTCAAAAGGTGTATTCTTTCTGCCTAAAAAAAAAAGTCCACTTTTTATGCCTAGGCAGAAAAAATACACCTTTTGAGCCTGTCAGGTGTCATTAAAAGACCGCTTTTAATGTCATTTGGAGAAAAAATAACTTATAATTTATAATTTATGATATAAAGTAAAGTAAATGATTTTGAGATTTTTTGCTTCATTAAATTGCTGGATAATGCGTTTGATTGTGTCAATCGATGGTACCTGTCGTCCAGGATTAATTCGACGATATTGCTGTTGAACTACAGCTATTCGGTTGTTATTAGAGTAAAAAAGACGCCCTATTTGAAGTTTGTCTTCTTCCGAATATCCCATTTTCCTTACTGAATCTTTCAATTTAAAGTAAAGTGACAAATATGTCACGTTGAAGTATGCGGAACGCCGACTAGATTATAGTCAATTCAATTAATCAAAAACTCAAATATTTCACAAACGACTGGAATAAATGATGACATGTTATATATTTTTGAAATCAGGAGAAAGAGATCTTTCGCCCTGGTAAAAAATATACAGGGTATTCCATTTAAAAAAATATTACTTTCATTTGTTTTTTAACTTTCCGATGTGCAGATGTTTTTTTTAATAAGTCTAAAAGGTATGACGGGAAACATTATGCCACTTTTGTAATAAAAGTTTTTTTCTGTCACTTATATTAAGCCCTGTAGGTGGGTACGCAAATATAAAAAATAACCCTGTACAAACATAGACCGTCACCAGGTAAATGTTTGATCGTGCATATTTGAACATTAGGAAAATTTTTTGGACCTTTGAAAAAATCAAATTAAACGTGCATTAAAAGAAGTTGCTCCTTTGCTCAAAATTGTAATTTTAACTTATTTATATATAACTCTAAAAAAAGGCATACTTTTAAAAAATTATTACTGAAGGGCGGATTATAATAATATGCACTTCAATTTAGCCAAAATATGCATACTTGTATGCAATATTTATTAATTTATTATAGTAAAATGAGGTAAAGAAGAAACACATTGGGTTCTAAAAAATATGTTTATTTTTTAAAAAATGCAAGAAAAAAACGAAGAAAAATAAAAGTAAACAATTTTTTAACCTAAAATTGTATAAAAGGCATTTATTACTAATTTTTTTTTTCATTTTCAACTAAAAAGAATTGTCTTCTATTAGTAAAAATATGTTTATACAAACAGAAGCTTTTTTCAACATCTACTGATGTAATCGGACAATACTGCAATTTAGGTAGCAGAATATAAGGCCAAGATACAACTTCATTGGATGGTTTAACCTCATAAATGCTTTTTACTGCAGTTAAGTATTTAAATCCTTCATTCTTTTTTACAGTTACATCCAATTTGTTCCTAACTTGACCTCCTACTTTACCGGGAATGTTGTTACATTTAGCGGAAAAAGTTTCAACAATACTAATTGAGTCTCTTAAACTTAAATTTCTACTCTCCAACCAGGATATTAGGTCCGGTAAAAACTGAAATTAACCTTAATAAGATTACTAGTTTCACACTGAAAATCTTTTGATAAACTAAAACAGAAGTAAGTATTACAAATCGATATAAATACAGTTTGTTAAGCAGGTAATAATAACGCATTATTAAGTGATAATAAACAACCCCTAACAATATACCTGCAAATTCCGGAAACCCCCAATAAATACCTTGTGGATAACAAAAATGTAAATATAATTATTATAACCTTCAGATTGGACAATTTCTGAAATAGGTACCGAACTGGACATTAAGCCTTTATTGTTTTAAATTTTTTGATAAAGCTGAAAACATAAAAACATGCCCTTAAAATAATAATTTATGGAAAATATGCATTTTATTATAAAATTGACAAAATATGCAAAAAAATGCATATATATGCATTTTGCATATATTCCGCCCTTTAATTATTACACTCCTTGATTTTTTAACATTCTTCTCATAACAGATTTCCTTTAGCATTATACAGGATATGCATACATTTTTCTAAGATACGTCACCAACTTAAAAAAACACAATTGTTTATAAAAGCAATTAGCAAATATACTTTAACAAAAGCATGAATATATATATATATTCTAACCGAGTTAAAAGGAATAAAATTATTAAGAATGAATTATCGTTGGGGATTTGTCATTAACGGTATTAGTAAAATACCATATGGTATAACAAGAAATGATATAGTATATTATTTAAAATTTATTGAAAATATTAGCCGTACTTTGTTGATATATAGATATGTAATTTTAGGATGTTTATCATATCACAAAAGCACTAACAAACTAAACTTCTACTTTCATGAACAGAAGAATTGAAAATCTTCAACTGTTATTATTAGTCGGGTTAGTCATTATCGCTTACTTGCAATGGTACAGGGTCTTAAAACGAGGACTGAACAGGAGCTCATTTTTGAGCTTCCTTGTATTTAAAGAAAAATCCAAAATAGCCAATCGATGTACTTTTTCCTGCAGAATTCAAAAATGGAACCAAAAATTTATTTGAACCAGAGACAAAAGAGTTACGCTATGGATAAGGTGTTTTTTAAATGGAACATAGATTTTTTTATACGATTTTTGGAACGAGTGATTTTTTTTTGTCCGTTCTGATTAAAATATTTAATATTGTGACAGCTATTTTTATTAAATTTTAATGTTTTATCCAGTATAATTAAACTTTAACCTGTTTGAAACATACACTAGGTAATAAAGGTATAATCACCTTTGAATCCTTCAAAGTCAAAAAATTTTACAAATTTACTATAATATTGCCGAAATGACTTTGAAGGATTCAAAGGTGATTATACCTTTATTACCTAGTATTTTTCAAACCGGTTAAAGTTAAATTATACTGGATAAAACATTAAAATTTAATAAAAATAGCTGTCACAATATTAAATATTTTAATCAGAACGGACAAAAAAAAATCACTCGTTCCAAAAATCGTATAAAAAAAGCTATGTTCCATTTAAAAAACACCTTATCGATATCGTAACTTTTTTGTTTCTGGTTCAAATAAATTTTTGGTTTCATTTTTGAATTCTGCAGGAAAAAGTACATCAATTGGCTATTTTGGATTTTTCTTTAAATACAAGGAAGCTCAAAAATGAGCCCCTGTTCAGTCCTTGTTGGAAGACCCTGTACATGTATTAGGAATGTTTTCGTTTTATTAATAACATTAACTAACCTTCTTGCATTCAAAATGGGTTTGAAAATACTATAGATACAAAACAGCTATAGATAGATATACAGGGTATAATTTAGAGCCGGTACTATATACTACTATAAAAAGTTATTTTATAGAGTTTGACTGTACATCAAAAATTATTAAATGTATTATAATGTTTTCAAAAAATTTTAGAAACAAAACAAATCTTTGGCGCCCTCTATCGGTTAAACGAGGCAATAATTAAGTTAGCTTAAATAAACCTATTTTAACTTTCAACATGTCTTTATTCCAAACTAATTTTTACAGTTCATTACATGAAAAGTGACAACATAATATAGAAAATAATAACCATTAAAAAAAAACAATAAAAAATGGAAGTTAATCCAATTTAATTCATTAATAAAATCAATTAAAAAAAAATAGTATAGAATATAATTTAATTTAGTAAATATCTCTTTAATTGTTTTTTAAAGTTGGCAATTTTTTAATTTTTCTGATATTTTTTGGAAAATTGTTATATTTTATAATTTCGTCATATAAAAGCGATTTTTTCCGAAATTACTTTTTACTGGTATAGTTTGATAATTTATACAACGTCTAGTGTTATGATCATGTAATGTCTTATTCTCCTGAAGCGTTATGTTTGATTTTTTTTCTTTTAAAATAATAGAGTAAATTAGAATACAAATTTGTAATTTATAAATGTTTTGAACGTGTAAATACCCTTTCGGTCTATATAGATTAACAGTTGGTTCTAAATGTGATAATTTGTGTATACATTATTTAATAACTTTATTTTGCAATTTTTATCAATTTTATTTATTGACAAGAGTATGTCAAATTAATACTGATCTACGCTCAATCAAAATTATCTATTAGTGAGTCTAGAATTAGGTTAACCCGAGCTATTTTGACTATAACCAAACTAATATCCTTATTTTTCACAAACTACTGTAAATAATATGTCCTGCTGTTGTTGATCATAACTATTTAGTATTAATTATATCTAACCCAATGCCCAATATTAGTAGTCGTTGAGAGTCGTTAAAACATAACCTTTGCGTTTTTGGTTTTTACCTTTCTTGTGTTTGTGCTTGTTATTATTATTTCAGGCTTGTTCGGGGATAATTATGGAAATTGCGCCGACAAATATTACTAGTTATACTAGACGAGTTAAAATAAAAGTGTGCATCAACAGAACTTCGTCCTTTTTCAATTTTGGCTGGTTTTTGTTAATTGCAAAAAGGCAGAACATATTTATAAATCGGCAGTTATTTGTTATTGTTTGCTGATGATACAACTATTTTATACATCGCTGATTCATATGAAATTATACAAAATTTTATAAATCATTATATGAAGATCATTGAATTATGGATGTGTAGTCATAAATTAACATTACATTTGGAAAATCCTCTTTTTTATGTATAGGAAAGAAACCCAATTTATACAGAAGTGATTTAAAATTAATAGTCGGGCATTTAAAACAATCAAATAAAATTAAATTTTTGGGGTTGATAATAGATGAAGCTATTAATTGGAGTAAACACATTGAATATATTAAACAGAAAATAGTTGCACCAGTGGGGATTTTAAAAAAACTCAGTTTTTTGACTCCAAATTATATGTTACGTCCTATTTATTTTGCTATTATTCACTCTCATTTACAATATTTAACTTTAATATGGGGATCAAATTTTCAAAATTTGCTTAACCCATTACAAGTTTTACAAAATAAAGCAATCAAAAATATATATTGCTTGGATAGACAATATTCAACTAAACTTTTACATAAAAATTTTAATATTATGTCAATTAAGGATATTCACTTAATACAGAATATTGTTTTTGTTTACCAAATTATATCAAAAAATAAACATTCAAATATAAAATGCAATTAGAGACGTGACGTATATGATCATTTAACTAAAACTGTTTTCAATATTGATTTACCTTTAATACACACTAGGGCAGGTCAGAACTCCATTTATTATCAAGGTATGAAATTTTACAACGAAATACCCCAAGAATTAAAATTTTTAAATATAAAACTTTTTAAAATGATAACTAAGAAAATACTTAAAAAAGGGGAAGCTAAATTTTAAACTAAAAAATATTTAAACGTGCACTTATTTTATGATTAAGTATTATTTTCAAAATTATTTATAAATGATATCTAAACGATATTGTTAGTTGTATTATTTTATTAAAAGAAATAATAATTCAATAATTTTATCCATATTTAAATAATTTTTTTTTATTGAATATTAACATTTTAAGTAATATTTTGACTTACCTTGTATTTTAATAAGTTATATTTAACAATTATATTTTTAGATGTTGTTACGGTGCTCAATGGTGTTTTCTTGTTTCGTACACTCGCGTTTCGTACACCTCGAAAATTTACCTGAAAAATTCTCGTTTCGTACACCAAATAAATTAATCCACTATCGGCTTCTCGTTTCGTACACCGACCATTGTGACGGCCTGGTTACCTGTAGGTACCTAATACCAAAATAATTATACGCTTTGTTGCTTTGGATTTGTATTTTTTTTAGATGTTTTATTATATTACATTATTACATTAATATAAGTTATATAGGTAAGCTACCTAATCAAATTTTACAATATATATTAAACGATTTAATGTCTCACGAATTTCAATTTTTTGAAGTAAATATTCACTTAATATTTTGCTTAAGCGGCTGTCCAAATCACTGTATTTCTTTGAACGTTTCGGCGTAGAGATGTGTAGGTCGCACCGCTGCTGTACGATGTCATAGTAATGCATTTCTTCTGTAAGTACGTTGAAGAGCTCAAATATATTAGGGTGACACTTGCCAATGCGTCTGTTCAGTCTATTATGCCAGCCTTCGACGGAGTTTGTAGTACGGTGTCGCTCATTATAGCATATCCATAACAACTCGTTTTCCAGCCATTGTTCGACAAAATAATCGTTGAATTTAACAACAGCTTCCTCGTTTGGTGCGTTCTCCATTATGTTTAGCCAAGCGTCGCCGATATGATCTTCTGGTAGGTATGCCAACGCGGCACACATACGTATGTGATCTCGAACTTTTTTATTTTCTTTGTATTGTGGGACCAATCCAAGTTCTGTACTTTTCTCCAGATTGCTTGGTTGAAATGGAAATTGCATCCTTTGATAACAACTTCGGGGAAAGCATCTCTTAGTGCGTTTATTGCGGCACGCTCAAAGTCAATGTGTACCTTTTTTGGAATGAAATTAGGTACCTTATCTTGTAGTAACTTAAAAAGCCTCTTATAGGTCGTTTCTCTGCGGTTTGGCAATAGCGCGTAAACAGCAGGAATGATACGTGTTGCATCTGGAGTACTTCCCAAGTCTACGTGTATGGTGTAGAGTTGATCGAAAAGAGGGCAACAACTTTTAAATGTCCCGTCCACGAAGAATTCTGATGAGTTTGCAAGCAAGTGTCCTCCATTGCTCGCAAAAATTAGTATTCTGTCTTCTTGGCCATCGTCTACTAATAAATAAGACTTCATGGTTTCAGTCAAGGTAAGGTCTTCTCGTTTTTTTGGCAGAACATCTATGCCTAGAGCCCTGTGCCGTTCTCTGTAGAATCGATCTTTAACGCAGGAAAATTCAGGAATATTAACTACAAAGTCTAGCCCAGCGTCTTTTGCAACCATCATTTCTTGCCTGTAGATCTGTGGTATTGGAAGTAGTTCTTCTCGAGCACGTTTCTTGACCTTTTGCAAGCATAAGTCAACTTCATTTTTCGCTATGTCAGGAACACATGTATGGCTTGATTTTGTTTGACTCAACTTGTAGTCCTTGAAGGTTGTCAACGTCCCAGGGCATGGTCTCTTGGTGCACATCCACAGTATGATGTTGGTATATGTACGTTTCATAGTATAACGATGTCCTGAATGCAAAATAGCTGGCTTCCCTCTTTTCGTTTCAATAACTTGAATATCCATGATAAAAAATATCAGCGTCGCAGTAAGTAATCTTTTACAATAATATTAGAAGCAAATTCAACACCCTTTATATACACCATATCGATTATTGTATCCTTTAATGAAATTATTATGAGAAGTTTTTGTTCCCTAATTACTTAAGTTAGTACCTGTCACCTGTAAATTCCAGTAACCCTCAATACGAAAAAAATTATATTTTGTGGCAATAATCTGTTAATGACAGCGGAATTGGCGTACATCTATTATTGTTAAATTATTTTATTACCATTATTAAATAATTATTATGAAAGTGTCTACCCATTAAGGGGTAGGTATGGTCATCACAATGGTCGGTGTACGAAACGAGAAGCCAATAGTGGATTAATTTATTTGGTGTACGAAACGAGAATTTTTCAGGTAAATTTTCGAGGTGTACGAAACGCGAGTGTACGAAACAAGAATAAATCGTTGTTACTAGTAGAGAACCCCGCATAAACAAATGTTTTTGGGATTTTATTTGGAATAAATAAATAAATAAATAATAATAAATACCAGCGATCTTTTTCAGGTTCCCGAGAGGACTCCGACGGCAAACATTAAATTTTTAGTTTTCTCATGGAGTTCGTGGGTTTCTTATAAACTTATTTGCCTCCAACTCTAAGTAAGTGGCGTAATACTGTCTAGAGTGTCTAGTGGTTTTGGTGCTTTTTATTTTTTTTTTATTTTATCTTTTTTTAATCAAATTTCAAAAGAAAAATAATTATTAAAACCCAATACTGACCATAATTAGAACAACGATTACAAATAGAGGTTGATTAACCTAAACTGGTTTATTCTACCCACCGTTTAACTTAAAATAATAAATACCAAGAAAAGTTAGTCTCTTAAAAGCGACGCGTGAGCTTGCTTCGGCCCACTACTAAACTGAGAACTTTTAGGAAGAAACCAGTATCAACTGTTAATGTTACATATAGGTGTCAACTGTCGAAAGGCTTTGTTTTTAGAAAAAGCTGACTCTACGACCTGACGTACCTACCCAATTTTTTGGCAAATTGTTAAATTTTACCACCTAATAATATGTGGATTGAAGTTAGGTTCGCGATAACATTGAAGATTGCCGTTTTCTTTGTTATTTTATTTTTGATTTGATAAGGTAAGTTTAATTGACTATTAGTAATAATGTATTCCCTAATCAATAACAGAATGCAAATTATAAATAATATTCTCATACTTTTCTTAATAATGACAGAAGCGTGCTACGTGATGCATGGTAATCTCTAGTTGGATAAAAATCGGGCGATCGCATAGTCATCTAGACACATCCGGGATGTAATGCGCTCATTCAGCTGTGAAGAGCTAATGAGCACTTTGGAGCTAGATCGGTCTTAGTTCCCTGGCTACCGAGTTGATTTAACGATTTTATATTATATTTCTTAGATCCCAAGAAGTTCAATAGTAAAGTAAACTACCTACAGTGTGAGCGGCAAACTCCGCATCATATGGTATTTTCTTTTATTAATAGCTTTATTTGAAATTTGGTTTGGCATCAAGTTTTGCTTCGATCGAGATGAAAATTAAGCAAAAAAATAGTGGTCACGTGATTCGCATTATCTGTCAAATTTTATTTTTTTTTTTAAATAATTTAAAAGTGGTGTTATTTCTGAAAATATCCAAAAGTTATAAAAAAATTTAAATGCAGTTTCTAACTCACGTGCAAAATTTCACCTGCATAAGATAATTTTGATTTTTTACCCATATTTTGTAAATTGCAAAACTTTTTCAAACTAAGACTCAACGCAACCTACATAAGAATTCTTAGTTTTGACAATGCTTTATTTCAGATACATTTTCTTTAAAGTAGCGCCATATTAAATTAAATGTGTGTTTTTCTACAAAATCAAAATTGGGCAATTAAAATTTGGTTGCATGTGATGCAAAGTTTATTTGTTTCTGACACTGTATAAGGTAACTCATCAAAATAAGTATTTTTGAAAACGTAGTTTGTGTCTGAATAATACCCCTTTCCCTTAATATTGAGTTGAGTTGCGTAGAGTCTTATTTTGCAAAAGTGCTGCAATTTACAAAATATGGGTAAAAAATCAAAATACGGGTAAAAAATCAAAATTATCTTATGCAGCTGAAATTTTGCATGTGAGTTAGAAACTGCATTTAGAAAAACTTTTTCTAATAACTTTTTTCGATATTTTTAGAAATAACCCCACTTTTAAATTATATTTTGGAAAACATTTTTGACAGGTAATGCGAATCACGTGATTACTATTTTTTGCTTAATGTTCATCTCGATCGAAGCAGAACTTGATGCTAAAGTCAAATTTCGAATAAAGCTATTAATAAAAAAAACCCATATATATGATGCGGATTTTACTGGTCACACTGTAGAAGCAAATTAAAAAAAAAACAAAAGACAAATTTTTCTCGGTGTAATTGATGTTAGTATATTTAACAATAATTATGGCATACAAGAGAAAAATATGAATAATTCAATATTCACACAGTTTAATAGAGGATCATGGAAAACACTATTTTAATTTGTTTGTGTATAGTATGCATAACTATATTAGATTAAATATTAATTATTATCTAAAAGTGAGAGGAGGTTTTTACTTAAATTATAAAAAAGCGAAGACAATATAATATAATGCACACTTTGCCCACATTACCCATGTTTTGTCCATACCTGTCTGAAGAATTCCCAGCATTATTAAATTAATAATTTTTCTTTTTGTTTATTGAATCATTTCAATGCATATTTTTTATCTTTAGCTTCTGTTTATTCAATAGAAGGTCACTTTTTATGCTTCTGTATTTTCCAATATTTTATTTAAGTGATGACGAAAGATGAGTGGTGGTACTACTAATTTTTTTGTAAACTGTTGCTTCGGGGCATCGGCTATGCTTTTACATGTATGAGAATTATGTTGTGCTTTTATTGTATATAATATTTTCGAAAACGACCATATCGATATCTATAGTTTTTAAATTTATTTCAGTTTTCAGGAAAAACTACAGGTAAACTTAGAGAAAACTGTCGTCTTAAAAGCCAACACTAGTGACGCCTTTGGTTCAAATTTGCCCATATTTCTTCTTCTGCTTTTATTAATTTATAAATCCAACCTTATTTACCTTAAAACTGCAGGTAAAGTAAATTTTTGGATAAAATGAAGAAGTAACGAAATATTAATCGAAAACACGAATTATCGAATGCGTCACTATTGGTTGTTCTTAAGGTTTCTTTTTAGATATTACCAAATCATCATCATCATCATCATCCACCCAAGAAGGGATGAATGGGTCAATAACAGCGCTGACCTACTAAAGGCGGAATTTGGAACATTTACAGACGGCCCCAAAAATAAAGAAGGTATTGGAGCCGGAATATATGGCAAAAACCCAAAAATAGAACTAACTATTAGCCTGGGAACTATGGCAACCAGTGGCGCACCCAGTGGGGGGGGGGACAAGGGGGCCTTGGCCCCCCCAAAACCCCCAATGAAATAAAAATTATGAAAGTGGATAAGTATTTTAAAAAGTCAATTTTCTTAGATTTACCTCACGGGCCTCTTTTCAGGGGGGCCAGGTGGGGCATTTGCCCCCCCCCTCCCCCTGGAAGTTGACTTATTGAGGTTTAATATGGTTTGATTGAGTTTATGAATTTATTATTTCGAGTTTTCCTTTATATTTTTGTTATTATTTTGGGGTAGTAAAGACTTATTTTAATAAAAATAAACAGTTTTAATGCCAAAACGACTATGAATGTTTAAGAAACAATTTTAGCTCATTAAGTATTGAGCCAAAAATTGAAATTAAAATTAAGGGAAGACATAAACTCTCGAAATTAACTTGATAGATACCACAAAGTGTAAATTTAGGGACTTTATTGTTATTGATAAGTTTGCTGCAAATAAAAACAGATGAATGAACTTTACTTTTAAACAATGTACCCACTAATGAAAAATAAATTAGCCTTTTTATTTTTTATCTTATTTCATTTTCAATAGAATAAGAAGGTAATCATAAATTTTTAAAATATTTACTATAATAATTATTGACCAAATTTGGGCGTGGTCTTAAAAAAACTTCGCCTGCGGCGCATTTCGCCTACAGCAGGCTTTTAGTACACCCCCAAGTTAACAAGTCACAAGCCGCCAATGCCCCCCCCCCCTAAGAAACCGTTTAACGACTTCCATGACTAGGCTATTGCGATCTTCCCTGCAAGAGTACCTGTTAAAAAAGCTCTAAAGTTCTAGAAAAATGCGTAACTTAAAAGTTTTTTAAAAAATTTGCTTCCAGCACTGGTTGGCGGGCCCCCCTAACATAAAATCCTGGTTGCGCCGCTGATGGCAACCATATTTCAAGCAGAGGTATATGCAATTGAAATGTGTGCAAGACTGCTGATAGATCGACAGTATGCACACAGGTCAATCAAAATATTATCCGACAGTCAAGCTGCATTAAAAGCTCTTGAATCGAGATGGTGTACCTCAAAAACGGTGTGGAGCTGTCACGAGGCACTATCCGAACTAGGTTTGAACAACAAAATAACCTTAATATGGACACATGGGTCTGAAGGGTAATGAGGCTGCCGACAAGCTCGCTAAGAGAGGTGCAGCACTAAAATGCACAGGACCCGAGCCGGTAATAAGTATATAACATGCTATGGCCAAGAAAACAATACTAGCTAAAGCAAAAAGCAAATGGGAAAGACACTGGTTAAATTTACCCGGTCTAACACACTCAAAAGCATTTATAAACAGCCATATAAACCAACAGCTAACTGACAAACTACTAGTGCTCAATAGGTCATGCCTTAAGCCTTAAAGCACTAGTGGGATTTTACACCGGCCACTGTAGGCTGCGACACCATATACATAAAATTGGAATGCCAGCTTTGCATGGAAGATGCAGAAACAGCAGAACACGTAATGTGTGCTTGCCCCGCAGCAGGAATAAACAGATTCGCTCTATTTGGCGAGGTAACTCTGCTGCCGGATGACATGAAAAATATCTCTCCCAATACCATCATTAACTTCATCAAAAAGTTAGACCTATTGGGGGAAATATAAATATGGTGTGAGCCACAATAGACCGCATGGTCGCAGTGGAGGGTTAGCTGTAATCCACTCACTTTTAACCTATCACCTAGATATTACCATTTTTAATTTTCTCTCTGGAAGTAAAAAAGTAAAAATGCAAACTAAAATTCATTAGGCAAGCGGCAGATTTCAAAACAGTATAAGATGTATAAATACATACAATTAAACATCAATGTCAGTCCTTTAATATAGGTGGAATATTTTGTATATCCACTGGTTTTTATGCCAAAATCTATGCAAGTTTTTTATTGCTCTAGTTTATCTGCAATCACCTAATTTAGAAATAATGGTATGTCAACTTCTGTATAAAATATATAACATTACTTCTAAATTATTAAGCTATAAAACCGATTGCCTATACGCCATTCAAGATAAGAATATAGTAGTTTTTTAGCACCTACTGGCAATATGATAAAAAATTGAGGCAACCACATCAATAATAGTAGTGGACAGAATATAAATATTTTTCTACCAAATTTGTTTATTGTCTATTAATGTAATTTTCTATATATTATAGAGTACGGTCTTCGAGGAGTGTAGGAACTCATGAGGCATAAGGGAATTGCCAAATATGTTATTAATCCAATTTTAATAAGTTTTATTTCATTGTGGAAGAAAATGTACATTTAAAAGCATCTCCTATAAATAACTCTCATAAAAAAGTCAATGTAAAAGTATATTAATATTATTTCAATAATTATTTACTTAAGAAACAACTGACTGTATCATACTATGTCCCATTACTTAATACCCTAACATTTGCATTTTAAAATTAATTTAAAGTTCTACTAACAAACATTAACTAACTAATACAACAATTTTCGAAAGTAATTGTCAAAAGTTAAGTATATTTTTCCATGTCACCTGTTTTTTGTATTTTGTCGGTACGAAAAGAAATATATACCCGATTTGAAAGGAAAAGCAAAGGAAATAAAATAATTGCCAACACAATAACATTTTACAGGAAAATACTAGTCAATTCTCTTAAGAATAATATCATATTCTTAATCCGAATGGATTATATGTATATCTTCTTTTTTTATAGTTCAATAATTTTTAATAAATTGCTGTTCTAATGACGGCAAAGGCTAGACTTCTTGCGGAAACCAATTAACTTTTCGATTTACATATTTTTATGAATGTTACTATTTTTATAAATCAATTAAAAATCGACAAAATAGTAAAGTTTCAAAATTATTACTACCGAAAATACTTAAAATTGTTTAAACATTGCAATTAAGCGAGTTGATAAATATTCAATTGGGTACATTTACAATTTAATGACTTAAAAGAAAGGAAAAAATAAATAGTGTTTGTAATGTTTATAGGATGTTTTTCGATTAAAGAAATAGTTAAGGCGTAACCCTGACCAAGAAAAGTATTATAAAATTATTAGAATGAATTATTGTGTTCAGTGAAACTCAATAATATATGTTTTATAAGTACACGGAGAAAATACGTTGTACCCAATAGTTATTTGTTTCACTAGGCAGAAAAGCACAAGATTTAATGCCGCGGCTGGTGTTTCATAGACGAGGCGCAGCCGAGGCTAGGAAAGCGACCAAGGCATTAAATCTGCTTTTCTGCCTACTAAAACATATAATTTTTTCTCCAAATTTGTTCCAATTTCACGCAAAATCGTATTTTTTTATTTATGTATGTTATTTATGACATTTATTGAATTGTTGTGTTTACTTGTCATTTTAAATTTTAATTTTTAATGACACCTGACAGGCTATTTTTTCTGACTAGGCAGAAAAAATACACCTTTTGAGCCTGTCAGAAGTCATTAAAAGACCGCTTTTAATGTCATTTGGAGAAAAAGTAATTTTATTTAATATTAATATGTTATAATATATTAGCTTAATTTTATTTTGGAAATTTGGCCTATACAGGGTGTTTCAGAACATGTGGGCAATCTCTTGGATTCATATAGATTAGGTGAAAATAACATGTTAAGTTCATATAATAATTTTTCCTAAGAGCCCCCCTCGAGGAGATATATGCCCCTAAAGACCGGCCCTGAAAACTAATCTTTGAATCGCACTTTATATTTTGATTAAAATTTAGTATAATCTACACTATGGAAAGTTCTTTATTTGTGTTATTATGCCTCCTTACCAATGAACTTTAACCCGCAGTGATTAGTTATTAGTGATATCACCTACGGCTTTTCTGATATTTCCCCTTAATACAAGTGTTAATCTTGATAATTTATTTAATTTTAAGTCATGTTTTACCTAGGCTTTCAGAGTGTGTGAATCTTTGCCTGATACCATTTTACTAACTTTTAGAAGATGAAATTGGATTTTGTGACTCTAACGCCATATTCACTTCTCTGTGCTGCCACAAGGGATACTTGGTACGGTCTAACTTTTCTGTGTCGTTCACACGACACACTCTCTTTACTCTGTGCCATGTTCTTTTTCAGCCATCTTATACTATTACTTGTCACTTCCAAATCCTCAGCTGTTTTGCTCACTGCTCACTTTTGAAAATTATTTAGTTTTGAACTTTTCTTTAATTATGTTGAACCTAAGACTCAGGGATTACTACTATTTTTATTCCTAAAAATTTTGAGAGTAAGTTGCATATACACATATTGTACTTTCACTAACCTGAATTTTCTCTTTTACAGTTAATTGACTACTCACATTATGACGACCTTCATTAAATTTTAACACTAATTTCCACTTTTAATTTTACTATTTTATACATTGCTTTCCTCACACTGGATCACTTTTTCTTCCCCTTTCATCAGCATGTTCAAATTTAAATTTCACTCTTTTCCACGGCTGTACTGATTTCTCTTCACATATGGGCCTTGCTTCCTCTAATTTTTACTATTATTACCCTACACCTGGCAAATTAATACTTCGGTTCTTTGTTTTTTGATGCTTTTCTGACTTAGAATGTTAACGTGTCATTCTCACTATCTTAAAGCCTAGCTTAAAGCGTTATTACTAGTTATTTTTCTTGCTTATAACATCTTAATTCTCCTGAAGATGAACATTTCTATGTTCGAAACATGTTGAGGTATCTTTAAATAAGATTCATTTGGAATATATTAGTGGAGGAAGACTTAGAGTTTTTCTTTCCCTTTTATTAAATAGGTTAATAATCAAATGTATAGTTCATTCTGTGGGCCAGGGACGGACTAGCTTGGGCATAAAAAATCATACATCTTTGACGGGTACGATTAAACCTTTTTAAAGCATGTTAACTGTCAAGTGGATTTTTCTCGAAAACGGCTCAACTTATCAAAATCTACGAAGAGTATCTATTTGGCGTAAGATTTTTTATGCCCAAGCTAGTCCGTCCCTGGTCCACAGAATGAACTATACATTTTATTATTAACCTATTTAATAAAGCTCTCCATAATGTAGATTATTCTAAATTTTAATCAAAATATACAGGGCGATTTATAGGCTATCAATAAAAAACTAGTTTTCAGGGCCGGTCTTTAGGGGCATATATCTCCTCGAGGGAGGCTCTTAGGAAAAAATATTATATGAACTTATCATGTTATTTTCTATATGAATCCGAGAGATTGCCCACATGTTCTGAAACACCCTGTATAGTAAAAAAAAAGTTTTATCATTGTGGATATTTAAACTGTTATGTCAAAATAATTTTTTAAGAATCAGACTACGACAATATAATAGATAAATTTTAAAGTTCGACCGGTCATTTCTTAATACATTGTTTACGTTTTGGATAATCGGCGTATCATACCACTAAAAATGATTACTGACCAATTAAACTCAGATTAAATTTCCGCAATTTTAATTGACGCTCGCGGGAGATTCGACACGAAAATTGTATGCCAAAACTATTTGAAAATAGAATTAAATTGGTGACATACTGTTGTAAGTCATCATAGTAGGCTGTTGTTAATGTTGCATAGCGATGGTAAACTAAGATGGCCATGATTAAAAAAAAAATCCATTCAATATAATTTTCAAAATTTCACATTATAAAAAGTAATAAAAGTAGTGTTATTGACAATTTTTTAAATTTCATTGTGCTCATGTAATATATAGTTCAAATAACCACATGAAATAGATACTATTCTACCCATATCACACAATTTTATAGTAGTAGAGAAAGGGGAAAAATTTAAGGCCTACTTCTATCGAACTTCTAACTAACGCTGTCTTTATTTTCTTACTTAGCACAACGTTTCTGGTTTGTTCGGGTTTATTTTCATCTCTAATCGAAACGTTGTGTTTAGTAACAAAGTCATCATAGTATTCAAAGTTATTTATCAAATATTATATTTTCTTACAAGATAGAATTGCTTCCGTCAAAATTTTTTATGTTCCCAAAATAAATACTACGGATCTGAATTATTATTTTAATAAAGATAACAGCAGCAGGCTAGGATAACTTAAATGGTGAAGGTAGTCCCTATGGAGAACTAGAGGGTAGGAGGCCGATCGACAATGGCAGCATTTTTAAATTCTGTCCCGGTTTTTTGGTTAGTTCGCTATTGGCCGATAGATGGCTCTCGCGTCCGAAATGGGCTGATGTTGTCTTTTTCTTCTTCGTTTTTAATATGGAAAACTAGATCCTCCAGAGTTTTTAAATTTTACTTTTGACAATTGACATTTTATTTTTCGAAATAACAAATAACGTTTGAAGGCAAGACAAGACAAATAACGTTGTATTGTAATTAATTTTCATATTTATAATGAATAATGGTACAATTTATAAAAGTAGAGTTTGCTTTGTGTCGGGGTGTAAGACAGGATCTTCTTCAGAGATGAAACGCAGCCAAATAAGTCTCTTTCTAGCTCCAAAGGTAAAACCCTCTAGCTAGAATGTTCCTGTATTTTAAAAACGAAGCATCGTTGGAACTTTATACAGGCCGAGTTTACTAATAAGTATAACAAAGTAAGTGTAAATTCATATAAAAGTCCTTATTTGTTCCTTAAAGAACTAATTTAAATAAAAATAGTTATCCCGTCCATAAGAAACCATTTATTTGATAGCCCACTTCGAACACGAGCGCCATCTTATGGCAACTCGTAAAGCTGAATTACCGATGCTAATTTGGGACCGAATCCAAAGCATTGCGATCGGCCTCCTACCTCAAGTCCTCCATAGTCGTCCCCTGCTCGTTTAATTTAGCCTTCGGTCGCTAGTGGCGCTATTGTAGGAATTTTGTTTTATAAGGTTGTTCATCTCCTAACGTTGGTAGGAACAGAATATTCATTTAGAATGAGCATGGCCAACATTCTGTACCTCTCTCTCTCTCTCTCTCTGTATTAAACTGTACCAGCATATGTGCGAGAAAGATAAAAATATGGCTTATTGTGACAGATCCTGAAGTCTTACTGGTGAAAGATTGTCATTGTCGTTTTATGATTGATTTGTAAAATATATATAAAAAAAAGTTATTATTAAATAATTATTCATATATAATTTATAAACTTAACATGGCGCAGTCGGTAGTTTGAGAATCATATATATTTAATATGTCGCGACCAAAGAAATCGGGAAGAAAAACCAAGGCAATTAACAAAAGCGTGGAACCTCCTGAAGACTTCATTAATGTCGCCCAACGATTGGAAAGTACAGAGAAAGCTATTAAAGATATAGAAAGAAACTTTACTTCACAACTTAATGAACTACAACGTACAATAACTAGTTTATTAAATAAAAACTTTGAAAATAACACGGAATTGTTAGAAAAATCTACAGAAAATAATAATATAATAATATAAGCTGTTTTTTTTATTTAAAACCTATTTATGTAAATATCTAATTATTAATAAATCTTGTCGCCATATCAGAAACGTTGTTATAATTTCCTTTCGTTCTCCCAAATTTTTTTAACTTGAATCAGATATTTCGCGCTTCAAACTTTTCCGTTAAGTTAGAAGCGCGAAAATTTGAATTCAGAGTAATAATAAAATTTAAATTTTTATGCTTGGCGCCTACCCCCACCACGACTATATTTAGTTTCGCCTTCGATCGCGGGTGGCGCTATCAGGGAACCAATTTAGTATGTTAAGTTAGCTATCTATCCTTGAGAGTGCGTAACTCGCTTGTCTATGAACAGCAGGTATTCTGGTAATTCTGTCAGTGTTAACTTTAAAAATAGTGTTACCGTTTTTTTAAATAACTTGAGCTGGAATTACAAATTTAAAAAAAAAGTCAGCGCTGGCGTTGGCGCTAGAAGTAAAAACATTGAATTGTAATACAATGGTTTATAAACTTTGCTGGCGTTCGCGCTCGTAGCCGTTCGACTTGAACCAACGTTAACTTTTTGTCGCTAGCGTTCGTAGGAAATTCGTAGATTTGACGTCAAGTCAATATAATTATTTTATTTGTATCACGTGATAGTTGGCAGATGTCAAAATTATTGTCAAAACTGCGAACCTAACGAACGCCAACGTCAAGTTTGTAAATGTCGACGCCGGCGCCAACGAGAGTTTATAATTCCAGCTTTATAGGTTTGTCATGTCATAAGAAACTCCGCGTCGTTATTGACAATTTACTATTTTAATTAATTATTTATTTATTGTATCAAAAGGAACTAAAATCCTTATTACAAGGGTTGGTTGCTTACACTTACAATAATTATTAAGCACATAAATATTATTTTGAAACAAAATGCTAACCAAATCCGAAATACACTCTTAACCCACTAAAAAAAGTAAAACCAAAAGTATAGGTTTAATAACATGATGATAATTAATAATAAATTACCTAAATTCTAATTAAATTAGAAAGAAATCAAAGGCTACCTATTCATTTCGTAGAAATTATCGCACCCTCATTGCGCCAACAACAAAATTATAAATTGCAGATAGTTTTTGGAAAGAGTTTGAATCAATCGCACAGACCAGACCATGCATGCTGTTTATATTATTGCTTTCTAGAAAAGTTTCACGTAAATGATAATAAAAGGGGCACTAAAAAAATAAATGATAGACATCTTCGTTGCGCAGTAAATTGCAGATGGAGCAGATTTGATCAGTATGAATTATGTAAGTATTTTTTTGACAAGTAATTTTTAAGTCGTTTTTATTGCATGTTCTAATCTGTGCAACTACTCTTGTTAAGTGTATTGGAGCTCTCACAGACAAATACTTTGGTAGATTTATGTAAGATAAATATGGGGCAAACAACAGGAAAGATGAGCGAGACAGAATGTCTGCGTCCCTCTGAATGAGAAAGGCTTTGTACCTCACTGTTAACTTACTTATGATTTTTTTTGGATGTGCTGTCCCATTAAGACAGTTTTCAAAAATATTTACGCACCCTAACTGTTCAAAATAGTTTTTTAGTTGAAGAAGCCAGTTATATTTTTCGCAGGTATTGTGGATTAAGGCCTTTAATCGTAAAAAGACAATTTTTGGGAGTCTATCGTCAGGCATTGAAATTAATTTAAACAGCCAAGACAGTGCCGCCTTAAAAATTAGTAAAGATAATTTAACTGAATCCGTTTCAAGACGTACCAAATAATCGGGCGTATTCCCTGGCAAGCAGAGAAGTCGCTTAAAGAACCCAACCTGAACCCTTTCAACGATGCTATCGTATCTCAAACCCCAAAGTCCAATGCTATACGTTAAGGAGGGTAGAACAACGCTGTCATACAATATTCTTCTAGAATACCAATAGTTCATTTTAGTTCTTGCCATTAAACTTGTGACCGCCGCGAAGCCCTGTTTGCACTTCGTCACCGTCTTGTTAGACATTTCACGAAAAACAGCAGATGCCGAAAATTCAACCCCCAAATAAGTATAGCTATTAACTATTTCTAATTGTCGGTTATTATAATAAAAATTGTGACTGGAAGAATTCTGAAAATGACCGCCCTTACTAAAAATCATTACTTTTGTTTTTTTGGTGTTAATTTTTAAATAGTTTCTGTCTGCATATTCTTGCAAAACCTGAAGTTTCCTAGTTAAATCTTGCTGTGAGTCGCTTACCAATACTAGATCATCCGCGAATGCCAACAAAATAATGCTAACCATATTGTCAATACTTAACCCTTATAGCCCCTTAGAATAGAAGAATTCCTCTATGTCATTTAAGAAAATTGAAAAGAGCAATGGACTAAGGGATTCGCCCTGTAAGACTCCCTCAACTATATCATATGACCTGGTGTGAGAGTTACCTGTTTTTATAGACATTGTGGCATTATCGTACATGTACTTTATTATTGTAATTATTTTGGCACTGATGCCCGATTTATAAAGTTTTTCCCACATCAAGCCATGGTTAATGCAATCGAAGGCCTGCTTAAAGTCAATAAACGCGACATACACTTTCGGCCATATAATCTAGCGTATCAAAATTGTATTATTTAATTTAGCCAATTTTAGATTTACATTTTTTTTTAATAAATTCTTAAATACCAAATAAATCACGTTAAAATTTCGTTTATCCAATTATTCCCTTTAATAAATGAAAATACATTTATCGGTATAAAATAATAAAGGGAGCCAATATTTGACCATCTTATATCTGGCATGCAATTTCCTACGATGCGCCAACAACAATTTCCTTCTATAAAATTTGTACAATCTTTTCTTAATACATTGTTCACATTTTTAGAAATCGGCCTATCATACCATAACAAATTATCGCAATTTTATAAGGGACCCCTTACACCGCTTAGGGAAAATTACTTTCGGCTAATTTTTCTGAATTATTCGTATTTCGTAAATCTTAACGTTCTAAGTAAAAGTGTTCATGGCCGTAATCCAATCATATGACTAGTTTTTGAGTTATGACCTTTTAAAGTTGACAATTTCCTACTTTAAGATTTTCTGCATTGCCTGGAGTTTGCACTTGTTTCTTTTAAACTATTAACTCTCTTTTTTTTCTTTATTGGTGGAAAATTAAGTTTTCTTTCACTTATAAAGAAATAAAATATAAACAGGATATTGAACAATTTATAGGCGGCTTGAATAGGTAATAATATTTAATAATTATAAAAATCCAAAAACAAATTACCAATTTTTTGTATTTTGAAAACAAACGGCTAGATTTTGTTTATATTTTAATATCTTGAAGTGCCAAGGTAAATAGGAAAAAACAGTGGGTATAGATTGATGCAGAGAATATTGCCTGGTAGGTATATTATTTATCAAAATTTATTTTTAATTTCTATTTCTATCTTATAAATGTTACAATTATTAATAGATTTCGTATATCATGTCCTATACCTAAGTCTAAACGTTTTTGACATATTTAAAGTTTTATGTCAAAAGTGACGTTTGCAGGCCGTAAAATATTTATAAATTTAGGGTAACTTTTATTATTTAATTTGGTTGGATTCCTTGTTGACAAGTGCCTGCTTTAATAGACTTTTTATATTTAGCATTAAAAAAAAATTCCGTGTAAGGTTGAATATTCTAGAAACTTTAAGTTTTCGAAATATTGGCAATTTAATATATTTATTATATTAATTATTTTTATATGGCGATTTCGCTGCGGAAGTTCAGTTTATACTAGTTGGCTATTATGAAAGTGACAAGTTAAAACATTTCTATGTTGCAACGCCATCAGGAGTAACTAAACTTAAATTCTGTAGCAAAATCGCCATATAAAAATATTAAATTTTCAATATTTCCAAAACTAAAAGTTTTTGGAACAACACATCTTTACATTTATTGCTAAATAAGAAATAATTATAAAATTTAGGAGTTTCCATGTGAAAATGTAGACTTTTGCAGTTTTTATTAATTTCATTTTTAATCATATTGTTTGAAAGCTCTGTATGAATAGTTATGAAAGTATTATAAAAATCTATTAAATAATAATATTTTGTTATTTAACAAAAGAAACACCTTTATAAATTTTCTTATTTTTAAAAGCTTTCACTTGTGTAAATCAGTGCAACTGGATCACCCTGTATATTTATTTAATTTAATGCGTCAAAAAAAAAGTTATTGCAAAAAAAAGATTTACAATTTGGATGATAATTAAATGTACCTATCAATTAAAACATAGAAGTTAAAGTCGCCATATTATACTTTACATCAACCTACCTTGTTTGCGAGGGGTCCTTTGACTAGTAATTTCTCAATAAATAGTTCAATTTTCTTTAAATTGGCCATTAATCCACGAAAAAACACTAAACTCTCATGAAATTCAACAAATGAGGTAACCAGGGCAAAATGTAACGGAACTAGATGTATCAAATTGTAACTTATGCAACTAGTTACACAGATGAGGTAACTTCCATACATATTATAATATAGTTTTCTTGTTATCCAATCTAATTAAAAATTATTTAACTTTTTCTTCATCAAAGTTATTTTATTATACAAAATTATTAGTACTTACATCGTCATCTTCAAGCGTTCCATACACGTCCAACTTATCAATCCTGATAGTTCCTTGGAATGGATAACACAACGAGCCTTGTGTAATTGACGAATTTGACCATACAGACACTTCTGGCTCACCATTCGAATTTTTGTCCTGATTTCTGACACAAAGGCTGAACTCTTGGGGTATCAAAACACAAGTTTCCATTTTTAAGACAGTCTGTATAACAGTTCGCTACTAATTAGTCTATATAGAACTATAACTCTTGTTTTGCACTAATTCTGATAACTGCAATTAGTCTTTGTTTTAAGACATTGTACGGTTTATATATTTCTAAAAACTGTTTAACAGTTAAATAAAGGTTTGTATAGTGCCACTGTTTATAACAGGTGAATGGGGATATACTATAGTAATTATAACACTTAACATAGAGCTAATAAAAATATGATAACAGCTGTGTTTAATAATAATATGTTCGTCCAACAGCTTTTTATATTTATCACTTCTCTAAAGCATATATTTTGTAAAAATCACCAGGTAATGCTGCTCCTTATTATATGTACATCAATAACAACAATGTCAGTATTTCTTATGTGTATCACTATTGTTGCGCAGTTGTATTTAAATAGTGTTGTTTTGTTTTTATAATTACACGATATTAAAATAAATTACAGTCACTTTTTAAAACACCATGGTCGGCTATAGTCCAAAAAATGTTTTGGGAATTTTTAAGCAGCAAAATTTTCTTTAAACAGATGTAAATTAACATTAAAAGTCATATTAACAAACGCAATTTTTTTGTTCGGGCTAGTTCAATGATTATGTAAGCTTTTTCTATAGATTCAAACAGTGAAAATAACTGAAAATGTTTTTTTATTTGTCCTCAATTTTATTTTCTTACGGCGCGATGTAACTATTGTTTATTTACTTTTTGGTACCGGTGTCTAAAGGTTAGAAAAACTATAACGAACCAAACAAAAATGTCCTTGATAAAACTACCGATTATAATGTCTTTGATTAGTACAAAAAAAATGTCAAAATTTTCGCGACCTTCCTCTTAAATTTCGATACTTCGACGAAATGATACTACCGGCTTTTTTGCGCGCTTTCCGGTGATCTACCCGTTTGTAGCCATGAGCTTCGTATGAATGGCACTGAACCGTTCTAGCATTGACCCTGTACGCGCGGTGCTACCGTCGGTACCGTGGTTCTTCCCCCACCATCAGTACCACGTGGGTTAAACTGGTGCACCGCGAACTGACAGGTGTATCCTATAAAGGAATCTTATACAGAGTATCAGTAAATATACGGGCGAGATCGAGAGGAAAAAAGTGAAGGGACGAAATAAAGAACTAAGATATCATAAAGAATTTGGTACTGGTTATCGAACGGTATACGGAGGAAGTTTTTTTTTATTGATAGATAATAATTTATTTGTAAATTGCTCTTGTGTTATTGAGTAGGTAATTTTTAACGTCTGTGTTTTTTCAACTATGTAAGTAAGCGATGTTCTTGTCGTCTTATTATTTAAGGGCACGGATAGGAGAGAGGGATGATGGGGGGTGGGGGCAATTACCTTCTTTTCTTTCTAGAACCATGAAGAATGATTTTTAGAAATTTAAGTTTAAAACATCTCATATACCACCTTTGTTGCAGCTTTGTGATAAATTATAATTTTTACAGCAGCAAAATGTGTAAGCATTAACGCACAGTGATAAGTTACACATTTCCCTTTATCCCTAAATTTTACTCCAAAATATTTCCTGCTTCGTTATTTTAAATGTAAATTTAATTCGTGGAGGTATTAATATTTCGTAAGAAGAATTTCTCGTGGCGCTGTTTTTTAACTCCCCGATATACATAGTGTCTAAGAAATGTGTATATTTAATAAAATTAGATCCACGAAATCGAAATCTATTTACAACGTTAAATTTATTGCCGTAGATAATATTTTTTACTTACAATTTGGGTCCACAGTCAATATCAATATTTATTAGAAGTGAACAGTCAGATAGACGGGTAACCCTAATTGTTCAATAAAGTTGTGTAGGTAGTTTATGTCTCGCTGTGTGGTGGCGTGCCGTTGGAAGGCAAGGTGGGGGGGGGGGGAAGGGGGGTTCAAAAATTACAAAATAAAGTTTAGGTAAATTAAAAAAAAAAAAATAGTTATTTTACTCATGTTTCCAGCTCACTAATATCTATAATAAAAAAATTAGATTATGTATAGTCTAATAATTGTGTCAGTGTCATACCATAATTTTAGATTACGAATTAAGGTATTGACAACCCTGGACGGGTAACCGAGATTTTACAGTTTACTCTAGATATTGAGATCCTGACGGTTAGGCCGTTTAAGCTCCATCTTGCTGATGCATTTCACTTTTAATTATTGGTTGATTATTATTTTAAAAGGTTTGTGACCAAGTTATCGTTATATTATTTGTTTAATTCGGTATTAGAGATAGGTATAGAAAATATTATTGTTATAATGTATTTGAAAAAATATTTATAATTACGGTATTGCAGTCGTTTGCGTTTCAGCACTCTTATATTTTTAAAATAAGATCACCACTTTCAGGATTTTTACTGTAATTAGGATAAAAGAATGACTGTTTGTTTAAAGGTTAGAAACAATGATGTTACTTGAATGATAGAACAGTTTTGGACTTGCCTTGTCTTTATTTGTTTTAAATCACAACGTTTCAACATACCAGTTAAAACGTTGTTATTTAAAACAAATAAAGACTGTTCTAGTACACAGTAGTTTGCTAAATGCCGAGTACTAGGTACTTGTGACGTATACACCTACAAAAATATTATCTGTCATTTTACGAACATACTCCACAACAAACAAGACTTAACAGACACTATAGCTAGCTGGGTTAGCCGAAGAATTTTACGCAGTAAGGTAAAAATAATTTACTCTACAGTAAGAATAAAATATTTTACACCAAACTATGGCTATCATTACTACTGACATTCATAAATATTTTAAATTCACACACAGCACTTTTATCACTGGGGATTTTTATCATTGCCTAAAAAGAACTGTGGCTATGTTTGGGGAAACAGGTTCTATACAACACAAAAAAAGAGCAGGAGAACTTGCTGCAAACGTTCGTGAAATAATGCAAAATAGACCAACAAATTGTATAAGACGCCTGTCCCAAGAAGTGGGAAGATCTTATGGAACATGCAGGACTATTCTTAAGAAGCAGCTAAACTTATTTCCTTATAAAGTGCAAGTATTCCAAGAAATACAAGCCGTAGATTTTGAAAGACGCAGGAATTACTCTCAATGGTTTACCCAAAATTTATTGGAAAGAAATGATTTATTAGACTTGACATTTTTTTCGGATGAATCCTCGTTTCACCTCTCCGGTTATGTGAATTCTCAGAATACACGCATGTGGAGGAGTGAAAATCCCCATTTTTTTGTAGAGTCCACATTGCACCCTCCAAAAATTGGTGTCTGGATAGCTGTTTCACTTCACAGCTTTTGTTAAATCTCGACACTTTCGTACTTTGTTCATGCGTGTAACTTAACTTTAAAAAAAGGAGAGGGGGATACGTTAGTACTAGAATTCTTCCCTATAAAATGCAAGTAAAACTATTTGTAATTAAATATTTACAACCTCTTAAGAAACACTAAACAAAATAAACAACCGCATAAAATTATAGCAATTAAAAATCCATGACCATGATAACGACGCAACTTATTTAAATCATTGCCCAGACCAGGTGCATTTTTACAGTATTGCCCAAGGCCACGGTACCGGCCTCACCTACCAGCGCCCAATAAGTACCCGAAGTACCACACAGTTGGCACCAGGGTACTTTACGTTTATTTACGCAGTATGTATCTCTGTTGCAGTACCGGCTTGATACCGCCTCTCGTTCACCAATAGTGACGCACGATTCGTATAGGGGCATTCGATTGGCCGGTAGGTGGAGAGGGGATGACACGGTACCACCTACCTGTTCAGTATCCGCAGGTGAAATCGGCAGGTGCGCGCTTAACAGGACGACGGCAGCAGGATTTTGTTTTGTTTTGGATCAACATACACAACGCACCGATAGAAATTGCGAGATGTAGAGAAGCATTAAATATTTTCGTTCTGTTTTTAACATGATGATACAAATTTTCTACTCTGAGATTAGGTGCTAAAATATACATATTTAAGATAACCTAATTTTAATAGTACCTACCTACCTATCTGTATCTATACGTTTTTTTTTATAATCAAATTGCGGGTCCCATTTATAACTTAGGGACCTTTTCGGTATATTTCTTTTATGCCCTAGTTAAATAAGATAAGAAGCGTAAACGGTGATATTTTACAATCAACAACTATCAGTTTTCAAAAATAATACGTTGATTGGCTCTATTCTAATAACCTTAAGATCAATATTGATAAAACAAAATATATGGTGTTTAAGCCAAAAAATAAAGAAATAGGTAATATTCATATCCAAATAAATAATGTGATACTAGAACAGGTTAAACAAAATTAAGTATTTGAGTTTAATTATACATAGATGATAAGCTGTATTGGAATGATCATATAAATCACATCTCTGATAAAATTGTACCCATGATGTCAGCTACTTTTAAATGTAGAAATTATCTATTAAAGAAAACCAAGACAATGGTTTATAATGCTTTTTTTCTTTCTCATATAAGATATCTACTGCCCATATCGCTCACTGGGTGCAATAATGGCACATTAAAAAATTGTAAGTTTTGAGAAAATCAACAATTTGTAATCTGGAAATTAAATATATTGAGTTTTAAAGAAGGTGTCTTATTTAATTAGAAAACTAATAATAAATTGTGTCGAATATTTAAGGTCGAATGGTATTGCACTTTATTTTTTTCATTCAAACTGTATATATTTTTTTAAATGGGAAAATATTAAGTTGTGCCCTTGTTGACTTTTACGTACATACGTCACTTCATTAAATAAAATGGTCTATTTTAATAATTAATTTTGATTAGAAATATATGTTTCTGTTTTAACAATATTTTATTGCAAAAAGGAACAACAGGTTAAAAAATAAAACATGTTGTTTATTTAGTTAGTAATAGTCTAGCTTTTAACAATAAATAACGACACATAAATAAAAAATTTACAATTGAAAAGGCAATACTGGCACAACTAAACTTATTCCACTAAAATTAGCAATAAAATATAAAATAATAACATGCAATATTGACACCACCTGTAATATGCCACTGTTGCATTATTAAAAATGTAAAATTTGTTCCAACTTATCGTATTAAAATTCAAGTGCCACTGTTGTCAACGTACTCGATCAAAAAGGCGCGAAATTCAATAGGGACACTAGTGCCATCTAGCGAGTTCCACTACAGATATCTTTATGCCACTATTGTTAGTGTGACAAATAAGGTATTCAAGGTAATATGGTACCACTTACTCAATATGACCAATTATTGAGATGTGCCACTATTGCACCCAGTGAGCGATATAGGGAATGTGTGGTAAAACAAATTTTAATAAAATGCAAACTTTACAAAATAAAAAAATCCTTAAAGTATTATTTTATTATTTTAAGCTCAAATTAAACCCAAAAGGGGTATTGGGCAACCGCATATTATTCTAGAGTAAAAAGTAGTGTAAGTATATTTTCAGGTGGTTTCACTGTGGAAATCGGTAGGAACCTGGTGGACCTATGCATTTAATGTCTTGTTGGCTTGTTATGATAAACAGAATGAGAGGTACCTATATCTTGCTCTATCGTCGTTGTTTACATCGGTCTGCCTTGAAAATAATTAGACTTTAATTGGTTTTTCAAAACTGAATTTTTTCCTATATACACTGAAAAAATAATTTATTTAATCTAAATAAAAATGGAGTTCGCCGAAACAAATAATACTTAATTTAAATAAATAATTTATTTGGGTTGACAGTATCTATGTGGTATTTCATTAAAATAAATGTTTGTTTGATAGAGTTAACAAGTTTATATAGCAAGTTACTTATTTCTAACGCCAACATATTTATTTTTTTCAAATAAATATTTAGTTGCCAGAAAGCTTGCGATATTTAAACCAAACAATAAGTTATATCCTATAATTTATATACAGGGTGTTCATTTGAAAACTTCCCACCTCGATTTTCCTGCTTTAAAATGAAAATGTGGAAAATCGCTCGGACCCGTCTATTTCTATTTCGAGGGGGACATCTTTTGCATATATTGTCAATCTTGTTACTTCAAGCCCCTAGGAGGGGGGGTAAGATCTAAATCTTAAATGGATACCCCTATTTTATATAATTTTTTTTGGATTCTGCAGAAAATTCGGAACATTTTTTAATAAAATCATTATTAGTCTATACTTAACAGTTTCCGAGATATTGACTCTGGAAAAATGAAATTTTTGAACTTTGACAGCGTCTAGCGTTCTAACTGTACGTCTTAGAGCAAAACGGCTAACTACTATCTTCGTTTTTTATTATCTTTCCAAGAGTGTCAACTTCCGGTCAAACCGGAAGTACTATATTTCTTACATCCGGTTTAACCGAAAGTTCACACTATTGGAAAGATTAAAAAAATCGAAGATAGGGACATGTCAGCCGTTTTGCTCTAAGACGTACAGTTAGAAAGCTAGACGCTGTCAAAGTTCAAAAATGTCATGTTTCAAGAGTAAATATCTCTGAAACTGTTAAGTATAGTGATAGATAATGCTTTTATTAAAAAATGTTCAGAATTTTATGCAGAATTCAAAAAAATTATATAAAATAGGGGTATCCATTTCATATTTAGATCTTACCCCCCCCCCCCCCCTCCCTCCTAGGGGTTTGAAGTAACAAGATTGACAATATACGCAAAAGATGTCCCCCTCGAAATAAAAATCGACGGGTCCGAGCGATTTTCCACATTTTCATTTTAAAGTAGAAAAATCGAGGTGGGAAGTTTTCAAATGAACACCCTATATATTTTTATTAAATAAATATTTATTTCAAATAATACAATATTTGTTTTTTCAAATAATTTTGTAAATTGTAGGTACTATTTCTATTATTATGGCACATAAACCGCTTTCAAAAAAACTATGTATAATTGCTATGAAATCCTGATGTGCTTAATTTAAAAGTAAATCATGGTGAGTATCAGAATATGATCACCTATGGGAGGGAGCAAATAAAAAATTATGCAAAGATTCTCTGTTTATTATGAAAAAAAATAAATAATACATACGTATCACCGAACTATAAATCAAATACAACAACAACGGAAAATTCAACGTGGGAACTATAGGGTTGGGGCATTAATACCTTTTTCATTACCGGATTTACCGGCAATAACTAAATTAATGTTTCATTAATTAATATTTTATTTAACTGAAATAAATAAATCTTTTTCTCAATTTATTCAAGGCAAGTAAATATTTGTTTTAATAAATTTGGCAGCTGCAGTTTAAATAGGTCTATATGGTGCCATTTTGTTTGTTTATATTATTATATTAGAATATAAGTATGTAGGTGGAGTTAACTTTTTCTTAAAACAAACCGTCTCGACAGAAGACAACGACATTTGACCTTAACAGCTGATCTGATGGTTTCGTCGTTAAAGTTCCCAGATCAGCACTGGTCCCGTAGCAAGCTTACGCGTCAGGTTGCCTTATACTATTTTCTTCTGATTTTGGTGTTTTTTAAGTGTTTCTGTGGCTGTTTTTTGTGTAGTGTGTGTTTTAAACATTTTACTTTTATATTTTATATATTTCAGAGACAGATTTTCTTGGTGTTTATTATTTAAGTTTAATAGTGAGTACAAACACCATTTTGGTTAATTCATCTATTATCAAATCAATAAAGTGCCTATAGTTAAAGCATTTACTTATCGTTATATACAGGATGTCTCATAACTAATGGGCAAATATAGCAACAGGAAATAGTACCTAGACTTTAAAATATGTCATTTATGCTTAAGAACGCACGGTTAATTTTCAATAAATATGTTTTATTATGAACTAGCGTGTATCCGTCATGCGTTGCAACCCGCTGGTATAAATACAAACCCGAACAAACCCGATATATTAGTACCCGGCATGCCACTTTCTGAAATTGCACCCGTGCGAAGCCGGGGCGGGTCGCTAGTTATACATAAAAACCTTCCCCTTGAATCACTCTATCTATTAAAAAAAACCGGCTCAAAATCCGTTGCGTAGTTTTAAAGATTTAAGCATATATAGGGGAGAGATGGGCAAGTTGACATAGGTGGGCAAGATGACACAGTAGCCCTTCCATGGAAACTCCACCGTCATCCGAGCATTTAGCATGCTTAAACAAGTTCGCTCGTTGGCAGTGTCCACTTAGAGGTATTTGTGGGTGGAAGTTTTTCGCGGTGTTAGAAATATTAACGATTTAAAGTAATTTACGATTTCGTTTTAATGTAACTAACTATGATAAAGATTATAAAAAAATTACTTGACTGTTTTTTTTATATTTTTTGATTTTGTTTAATAAATTTAGTTTTCAACTATTCATTTCGCGATCAATCTTTTTTAGATTTTATTTTAAAACCCATTTTGTAATTTTTTTAAATTCACGTTCATTGTCGGGCAGGATGGCATACCTTCATACCGAGTATGTCATCTTGCCCGCACTAAAAAGATTTTAGACTAGAAGTGTCGCCAATGGGCTCACGCTGAGTGTGCCGGCCTATCCAAAAAATCAAAACAATTTATTTGTGATTTATATTAACTTATATTTTATATTTATACCTACTTATTTTCGTATGTCAACTTGCCCTATAGGGTAGGGCAAGATGGATTTTTGTATTATTTTTTTTAAAGTGGTATTGTTTGTACAAGGAGTTTATATTTTGTTTCGTTATATATGTAGGTTAAAGACATATAACAACTGTTTTATTTTGCTTACATTTATTAAAAATAAGTCTTGGTTTTTTCTAAGATATTTTTGTTTAAACCTTAGGTATGTCAACTTGCCCACCCCTCCCCTAGGTAGGGACGGACGGACAGACAGCGACAGCGACAGCGACTTTGTTTTATACTATGTTAAGAAGGTGTTTATTTGCCATCTACCATTTATCTCAAAAAATAATTGAAATATCGAGACTAATGAAGTATAACTTTTTTACGTATAAAGGATCCCTCTTCCATAATTTGAGGTAAAGCGGTCAGAAATATGAGAGCCAAAAAATATATGCGAGAAATTATCAAAAATTGTGTGGATAACGTTCTCTACGAGATATCTTTAAACCCATTATGGAATCCTCCTTTTTACCCTCGAAAACGTAACCCACTATACCCAATTACGGTAATTCCGGGAGAGCTGCCCCATCGGGATAGACGCCCCACTATGTAGAAGTTGGTCAAAACGTCGGTAGACAGCGTGAGTGCCTGGATTTAAATATTGTTTACAAGCCGTAGCATCGAGTGCGTGCTACATTTTAGTCGCCATAAACGTATTTTTGCTTGCAAATAAGACAAAAGGTAAGATATCTTATTTTTAAGTGTCTGTATAATATAAACGGATGTGATTGAGCTGTTATTTAGCATTGGCATAAATTTGTAACGTGATTACGTTGTAATACGGTTCAAACTATTTCTAAATTGAGGTTATGTGTATGGACACTAATTTCGGTTAGCCTGTTCCAAGCTAACAGGTGGGGCATCTATACCGGACAAAAAGGAGAGATGCCTTAGGGCATCTAACCCGGACAAAAGTATAGTTGCCCCACAACATACATAACAAAATAATATATAATGGTTAGAAGATGATAGATAGATAATGGTTTTTTGCAGTAGTTCAATGCCTACAAGGTATACCCGAAAGATTACTGCTTTGGAAATGCACTTAGAAGATTAAATAAAGGAGAAATAGGAGTGAATAAAGCTTCACGCGTTTATGGGATCCAATCTCGAACTTTGCGGCGAAGAAGGCGTACAGGGGCACTTGCAGAGTTGCCCTTAGTTCCACAAGGGTTATTGGGAGTCAAGAACGTGAAAACCAATTTGAGTTACACTTTTTAATCATAGGGCGTCTCTCCCGTTTTGGCGAGGCAACTCACCCGGACGTTCCGGGTGAGATGGCCATATGCAAAGTTTCAAGTATTGTTTTTTTTTACTGATTTATGAATAACATTTATGTTTGATGTCAGAGTTTATGTTAGTTTATTGTAGATTCAATATGATGTGTATTTTTCAGAATAAAAAACAGATAGTTTGAGTCTATGTTTCAAGTTTTACCTTAAGTATGGCATCTCTCCCGGAATTACCTTAATCATCGCTAATTTTATAAAGTAAGTATTTGGATTACTCTGTATCTCTTTAACCATATAAGAAATGAAATTAAATGACATATTTTCAAGCCCACTATCTTCTGTTGCTGTATAGTCCCTTAGTTACGGGACACCCTATATAGATAGATATATCCATATATAAAATTCCCACAAAAGTAACGATACGATTCTCAATATAGTGTTTTAATTAGATGTGAACCACAAAGCTTACACCTCGCAAATGTATTACTTTTTTCCTTGTAGGGGAGAGGGGTCGAATATCGATCAGCGACGAATATCGATCACCCTAATTTTACACATCCCTACAATCCTATAAAAATATAAAATATGCGGTGCCATCTCTTAAGGCATATGCAAATTACCAACAGCAACAACGGGCATTTTTATTTGTAACGCCGAGTGTGGACGATCACAGACAGTTTTTGGGCTATTTTTTGTTATTTTCTTAGCTCATTGGATAAGGTATGTACTTGTCAAAGTTAGAAAATCCTAAGCTACTTAAGTACTAATAGTTGCATGGTACCCCAACGTATTCGATACAGTGTTTACGAAAATTTTAATTGTTTACAGTTAGGTGTTGTTTATGTCAAAACAATTTGACATTGATCCTCGCGGCAGGTAATATCGGCTGAACTGATCAATATTAACCTCTGATCGATATTAACCTCATTGCTTTTAATTCTTTGCAGATGCCCCAGGTGTAGATCATGTGGCACTTGGCTACATGCTGCCTGTTCTGCGGCATCTCGGCCAGAAGACCTGGATTTGTGTGAAGCGTGTGGTGGACATTGATCCTCGCGGCGGGTAATATCGGCTGAGCTGATCAATATTAACCTCTGATCGATATTAACCTCATTGCTTTTAATTCTTTGCAGATGCCCCAGGTGTAGATCATGTGGCACTTGGCTACATGCTGCCTGTTCTGCGGCATCTCGGCCAGAAGACCTGGATTTGTGTGAAGCGTGTGGTGGACATTGATCCTCGCGGCGGGTAATATCGGCTGAGCTGATCAATATTAACCTCTGATCGATATTAACCTCATTGCTTTTAATTCTTTGCAGATGCCCCAGGTGTAGATCATCTGCCTGTTCTGAGGCATCTCGGCCAGAAGACCTGGATTTGTGTGAAGCGTGTGGTGGACATTGATCCTCGCGGCGGGTAATATCGGCTGAGCTGATCAATATTAACCTCTGATCGATATTAACCTCATTGCTGTTAATTCTTTGCAGATGCCCTAGGTGTAGATCATGTGGCACTTGGCTACATGCTGCCTGTTCTGCGGCATCTCGGCCAGAAGACCTGGATTTGTGTGAAGCGTGTGGTGGACATTGATCGATATTACCCTCCAACATGATCAATATTTGCCAACCATAGGTGGGTAATATCAATCATGTAAGAGTTTCGTTTGTATATTGTTAAAATTATTTCTGATTAAGATACAGAGGATTTGTTTGTGTTATTTTGTTCTTAAGATAATAAAGATTACGTTCAATACAAAAAATAACAGAATTTAGTAAAAGTATTGCGTTTGTATTACATTATCTGTTAAGTGAACGATATTCGACCTCCTTCCCCTACAATAAATACCTAAATTCCTATTTTGCTTTTTATAAATAAATACTAAAATAAATAAATGGTGTTTTATTTTTGTCCTTTATTTATATAATGTTTTTACATTCTTATTTTGGTAGGTATACGGGCCTGTCAATATTGTATTTTATAAATAATAAAATTAGTATCTACGCTATTCTTTACAAATATTAATACTCCCTTACAAAATTTAACAGATAGCGAAGGCGAAGATACAAGAACATAGTCCGGTTCTGTTTCTGTAGCCAACTGCTTAACGTAAAATATACCAGTCTTCAACAGGGTGCCATTAATGAAAGGTGTTGAGGCGAGTTCTTAGATTAATTTGACGTTACGACCTACTTATGTTGATTATTATTTATTTTTTACATATTAAGAATATAAAAGTTTATTAAACTTGAATATTATTTAAGTTTTCTTGTAGATAATAACATTCTAATGCAATTTAATCCAAAGTTTTTGCCTAAATTCACTCTCTTAGGTCGGCTTGGACTTATTATTTTAATATTCAATATAAAAAAATATTATATTACCGTCAAATGAAGGGCACAGGTGGCCAAGATTGTGGTTTAAAAGTCAATTTTGAACTTCCATTGCACTATAATAACCAACCCTGTAGTTCTTTCCACTACTAACAAAGATAAATTACACGACTGGGAACTCGGAATGGTCAATTAAAACCCAAATAAATATCATAGCAAATTCAAATAAGCCTTACTTATTTATTTAATAAAAACAATATTTGTGTCGGACAAATAAAAATTATTTGATCTCAATAAAAATACGTTAAACAAATTATTTATTTAACTGAAAACGAACATTTATTCAGTGTAAGGGCGGGTAAGTGATAAAATTTAACCCTTAATTTAGAGTATGTTGAAGAAAAATGAAAGTATTTAATGATTATGGTCGACTTTTGACGAACTTTCCCCTACTTTTGCTTTGTTATTTAAAACAAAAATAAAAATTAGTGTTTCCAGCAGGGGAATTCATTTTTGTAATTTATCGGTGTAACTTCTCTTGCCCATTAATGCCCGATTTGCAATATTGCAACATGGGCAAGATGGCAATAAAGACAAGTATTATTAATTATGTTAAATAGACTTAATTAGAATTCTTTATATTATGGTAACTTAAGTGGATGAAATTGACATTTTAATGGCTGAAAGTCCAAGTGCTAATTGCCAGTTCATTTGCATACGTCGTCAAGTGTACCCACCTAAGTACCACCGGAAGAAAGCGAGCTAGAGGAGATTCTCCCCGGGCCAAGAGTTTTCGAGAGGGCCCGAATTTTACGGAACTGTTTTTGTCATATAAATAAATTATCAAAATTTTTTTACCATAAATTTATTATTGTAATTATTTTAACAACAAATAATATTTTGAAAGCGTTAAAGCATTCTGCATTAATCTGAATTCTAAATTTTCCAAATTGCATATAGGGCCACGTCATTCCTACCCGCGGGCCCTCTCCATATGGGCCTGCCGGTTCAGTTTTGGTTGTCAGTAAGTCATTATTTTACTAAAAAAAACTTTCAGGAAAAAACATTTTTGACGACCCCTTACTTATTTTTGAAAATTTTTGTAATAAAAAACGTTGAATCTTCATTTTAAATTGGTTAAATTTACCTCCTATAAGGAGTCTTGTGCAGAATATGTCTGCCCGAATTTATCAGTTTTTGAACATTAAATGCATTGATCTGTTTGTATAGAACACATTGAAAGGTTTATGGATGATAAGGTACGTGTTTTTTTCTAAAAAAAAAAGAAAATAAATTCATCTTTGACAGCTATTTTTATGCGAAAACTCCCCCGCAGGGTGTTCCAAAAAAGTGTGACATCATAAGGGTGTATTTTTTTAAATTACATGCCATATATTTTCTTCCTTTTTTGGATGCCTTCTATAGTTACCTACATACCCCTAAAATTCTATTAAAATCGATTCAGTATTATAGACGAAAAAAAAATAAAAACTAAAAATATCAGTTTTGCACCACTGGTATTAAAAATAAATAAAAAATAAAAATAATGCCTCGTTAATAAAATTATACAAAGGAAGGTACTTATTAAATAAGGTATAACAGTTTCGTTAACCAAGTTTGGTTAATACAAATTGTACAGGATGTCCAAAGTTTAGTATCAAACTTTGCAAACTTTAAAGCAATTTATTTTTCTTATTTCAAATAGGAACCCCTGTATCTTTTTATGTCATTCGATGCAGAATTAAAAATTAAACTTTTTTCCTAATTACAACCCTATCGCAATTTCTAACGCATCAAGACTTATTTGCAGAAAACTAATTTTATCAACTATTCCAACAGTCATTATTATGAATAAATATCGAAGGTGGCTTTGAAAAACAATTTATTGGTATAAAAGTTTATTAAAGTGACCAGAGACCATTTTGACTTTAGTAATCTAAAAGTTTCAAATATTGTTAAATTGTTAGTAATTATTAACTGGAAATGATAATCGTGGATATGGGTATTCTTGAAAATTCATTGAACTGTTCTTTCGATTACATCTACGACATCAGCGACTGCTTGTTGAGTAACTGAAGGATTTTCTATAACAGATAATAGCACAGACAATTGATTTTGTTCAGTTCGGACCGGTTTATTTCTCACTGGTTTTGGGTAGTTTACATTTCCCTTTTGTACAAACCTTTCTAATATGTTTTGCAGGCTCCGTTTGCCTGGATGTCGTCGTTCCGGATAACGCTGTGCGTAAACTCGGCTTGCCAAAAAAGAGTTCCTTTCGCATGCTCCTAATATAAAAATCATATCTACGAGCTCTTCTTGGTTGTAGTCCATCACAAAAACAATATAAATTAATTATAACAGCTTAAATAATTACTAACAATTTAACAATACTTTAAACTTTTAGATTACTAAAGTCAAAATGGTCTCTGGTCACTTTAATAAACTTTAATACCAATAAATTGTTTTTCAAAGCCACCTTCGATATTTATTCATAATAATGACTATTGGAATAGTTGATAAAATTAGTTTTCTGCAAATAAGTGTTGATGCGGTAGAAATTGAGATAGGGTTGCAATTAGGAAAAAGGTTTAATTTTTAATTCTGCATCGAATGACATAAAAAGATACAGGGGTTCCTATCTGAAATAAGAAAAATAAATTGCTTTAAAGTTTGCAAAGTTTGACACTAACCTTTGGACATCCTGTACAATTCGTATTAACCAAACTTGGTTAACGAAACTGTTATACCCTATTTAATAAGTACCTTCCTTTGTATAATTTTATTAACGAGGCATTATTTTTATTTTTTATTTATTTTTAATACCTACGTGGTGCAAAACTGATATTTTTAGTTTTTATTTTTTTTCGTCTATAATACTGAATCGATTTTAATAGAATTTTAGGGGTATGTAGGTAACTATAGAAGGCATCCAAAAAAGGAAGAAAATATATAGCATGTAATTTAAAAAAATACACCCTTATGACGTCACACTTTTTTGGAACATTATATCATCTTCTAAACATCTTTATGGCTCAAAACTCAAGCGGATTGCGCGCATTCTGGTGGGTGCCAGCGTTGATCTGTTTTCTGGTCTGCAAAATGGCAGATGTTTTCGGTGAAAACGCAAATAGCGTTCCCTAAACTGGAAACTTCGTAGTTTATTTAGTTGTCTACCTTCCGTTATTACCAGTGTAACTATCTTTTATATTGGAGTTGGTTCCGTGGGATGGCGCTAAGGTGTATTAAGGGCCACCTTGATTCTACAGGGAGGCTTTTAGTATATTTTTCCGTCGTTCTTGGAATTGCTTGGGTTATGGCTACCCGTCGAGTCCTAATAAGGACGAAACGGCCGTCGTGGTCTACCCGCCCCAGGGTATCCATTGCACTTGGATCCCTGTGTATTCCAATATAAAAAATAGTTACACACTTGTCCGATATACCACAATATTTTCGTTCTTTATACAGGGTTATGTTATTTCGGTTTATTGAAAAGTATAAAAGAAAAACAGCTAATAATATCTGGATATCACCACAACGGTTTATCCTAAACAATTTTTTAAATTACTTTATAATATTTAGGTATAATATCTTAATAAAACAATGCACCGATTGAGATTCATTACCTGTTCAGTGTTGAAAGAGGTATCCATCCTCTGCCGTATTTATTCAACTATTAACACAATTATGCACTACACAGTGGCATTGTTAATGCCGATATATTGTTTTGAAAGTGTCTTCTTTCTTAATCCGCCGTCTCCGCTCGAAGGTTGGCGATCCATCTGGCAACAGGCCCGGTTCTAGACCTCCTGGCGCCCCCGGGCAAGGGTCTTATTTAGCGCCCTCGAAATTTTTATTTCATATTTTTTTCCTGAATATATACATATACACAGTGGCGTATTTAGAATATTGCCACGGGGGAGGGGGGGGGGGTCTATACCTTTCGTGTTATCTTTCTTTCTTTCTTTCTTTCTTCCTTTCTTTCTTTCTTTCTGTCTTTCTTTTTTTCTTTAAAAAAGCGCCGCAGGCGAAAAAAGTTTCGGTGCCACGCCCTATTTTGAACTATCAAAATTTATAATTTCTATGTTTTGATAGCTGAACCCAAAAAAGGAAGAAATTAATAAATTTTTAAATATAAACGCAATATTGGGAATATATATTTTTTTAAATATTTATGTTTAAAAATATATATTTCTACATAATATGACCGATTCCGAAAATGATTGGTTTTCAAGTTATTTTTGCCATTTTTTTTTGCCAAGTTTGGCCATGTTGTTTTGTTATCTGTGACACGGTTACTTAATTATTTGTAAAAACAAAGTATTGCTAATAGTTCTAGTTTGCAAAAAAAATACAAAACTAAGTAAACATCATTTCTATTTTTTTAAATTAAATAAATTAGACACGCAGGTAAAAAACAAGAAAAAAATTGAAATAACTCGAAAACCAAGCATTTTCAACAAATTACCTCCTGCGAGGAATTAATCGAACTATCAATCACCATGTATATATTATTTTTACTCACTTAAATTAGAAATTAAATGCAACAAGGCATCTGATCTGTTCTGAGTTGTTTTTAATGTTGAGCCCACGGGGGGGGGGGGGTCCAGACCCCTCGGACCCCCTCCCCCCCCTAAATACGCCACTGCATATACAGGGTCTTTTTTTAAGGTCGACGAGCGGCCATATCTCGGAAACTACTGGGCATAGAAACTCAGGAAAAGAAAAATCATAATTAAAGTGGCCATGAGAAAATTCTGGAAATAATTTTTAAGTTCCGCATTTTGCCGCACGTAATTGAAAAGTAAATTTTAAAATTTTACATAACTCCGAAAATTCCACATTAAGGTATATGTTTGATAACGCCATTTTAAAGCTTGGACAATTATGCATCATTTTGGTCTTATGCTCATTGGCGTACCGACTTTAATAAGAGTGGGGGAAGCTGTTGAAAGTGTAATCATTTAAATCGCTGTAACTTATAAACGACTTATCCGATTTTAGCAAACTAAAGACTGTTTAGAAGAGAAATGTATGCACTTTCACCAATCATATTTAGCGGTCCATAACAGTTTTCAAAAAAAATGCTAGAGGGCGCAATTTGTAATAATAACAGTTTTTTCGATTTTATCCCAAAAATTCAAATCATACGGTATAACTATGACATTATAATCGAAAAGTAGATAAAATTTGCAAGAAAAGATGTGAAGACCGCAGTTCGATATCTTTGTTCGTTTCAGAGTTATTGCGAAAACAATAAATTTAATATAAATTGCGCCCTCTAGCAACTTTATTAGAAACTATCATGTACCATTAGATACAACAATTAAAGGTACTTCCAAACAAGCTTAAATTTAGTAAAATCGAATAAGTCGTCTAGAAGTTACAGCGATTTTAATGTTTACACTTTCAATAGATTCTCCCACTCTTATCAAGTGAAAGTGTAAACATTAAAATCGCTGTAACTTCTAAACGACTTAACCGATTTTACTAAATTTAAACTTGTTTGGAAGAAAAAGATAAGTACCTTTGATTGTCGTATCCAATGGTACAAGATAGTTTCTAATAAAATTGCTAGAGGGCGCAATTTATATTAAAAATTATTGTTTTGGCAATAACTCTAAAACGAACAAAGATATCGAACTGCGGACTTCACATCTTTTCTTCCAAATTTCATCTACTTTCCGATTATAATGTCATAGTTATACCGTATGATTTGAATTTTCGGGATAAAATCGAAAAAAACTGTTATTATTACAAATTGCGCCCTCTAGCATTTTTTTTAGAACTATTATGGACAATTGAATACGATTGGTGACAGTGCATACATTTCTCTTCCAAACAGTCTTTAGTTTGCTAAAATCGGATAAGTCGTTTATAAGTTATAGCGATTTAAATGATTACACTTTCAACAGCTTCCCCCACTTTTATTCAAGTCGGTACGCCAATGAGCATAAGACCAAAATGATGCATAATTGTCCAAGCTTTAAAATGGTGTTATCAAACATATACCTTAATATGGAATTTTTGGAGTTATGTAAAATTTTAAAATTTACTTTTCAATTACGCCCTCTTTGCGGCAAAATGCGGAACTTAAAAATTATTTCCAGAATTTTCTCATGGCCACTTAAATTATGATTTATCTTTTCCTGAGTTTCTATGCCCAGTAGTTTCCGAGATATGGCCGCTCGTCGACCATAAAAAAACACCCTGTCTGCTTATCTAATGTTGTTTATGCTGATACCATTTTTAACGCCTTTTACAACGTCACTCAAGGCTTCTCTGAATATAGACTCAGACTTCAGATGTTTTTTGAGAGTTTACAAATCAAAAAAAAAACAAATCGTTCACCAAAATTGATAAACACCACAATAAACACCCCAAGCAGTAATATTACGGCGGGCCGACGTTGGCCTATGCGACCCGATGTCGACACTTAACGTAGTTACACCTTTATTACGACTCCTAGTTGCAAATGGGCAATGTTTTCTTTGAGTCGTTACAACGTCGGCAACCGACCTGGCGTCGCGTTTGAATAACCACCGCCCACCATTATTCTCAAGTAAAAATGACAGAGAAAGTCGGCATAAATAAACCAATTAGGTATATTATTTCTACTTTTAAAAATATGACAGAATAATAATATCAAATAACCTAAGTTCACCACTGGCACTACGCCATGGTCTTGTGTGATTAATATTAAAAAAGTAAGTTCAAAAAAATTTATGTTTATGAACTAGTCCAACCACCCTACCAACCTGAAAGGTAAAATGCCTTGCCTACAACTCAAAATAACTAAAGTTGTGAAGTCGAGGTCGCGCCAACGTAGGCTAAGTAGCCTACACGTTGGGTAATTATATTACCGAAATTGAGTAGCTGTGTGGGGCCATTGCCATAACGCTGTAAAATATGACCAATATACCGCCGGCCGTTGCGTACCGAAGTCATTTAGTCGTAGTCAGAGTGCTGACTATTATCTATACCTAATGTAACGTTGCAAAAAGTACAATTTTTGTCGGATGTCGGAAAATTGCTGCAATATAATTTAGTTTTTTAATTAAAATATAATTTGAAATGGTTGCCAGCTTTTTTCTAGGGGAAAAATATTAATTCCCTGAATGCAATTTTAAATATACATCCAGGTCTTATGGGAAGCAATCTACTTTGTTTTATATGCCTGATGTGGGTGTGATTCATGCGGTGCCTGGTGGCTTGAAGATTCTACCGATTATCTGGGAAGTGGCGACTTTGTATTCGATTTATGTCAAGATTAATTGCTTCAAATTGTTTTAATAGGCATGTTTTAAATTGATTATATTCTAATTATTTTATGATGCGTACTTTTAGGTTCAACACCACGTACTATTTGGCACCACCGTTTCTAAGAGTACCTACGCATTTATATATTTTTTTAAATTAGTTATAATTTTTGTCTCACGTACACAACAGTGTTGGGTCTTTGGTTTCTTACAACTAACATGTCGTGTTTCTATGATTTCTATGAATAGGTAATAAATATAGGTATCATTCATTCGACTTGTTTTATTCCGATTTAATTATTAAGTCGTACTCTTAGCTGATGATCTTACCCTAATTATATAAAATATATTTTATGATACATAAATATTTAATAGAATCAAAACCTTACGAGCAATAACTAGTGACGTATTGGTCATTTCATTTGCTTCACAGTACCTATTTCGTTTTTCCAAACCGCGCCCAGAACTTTGGGTATAGCGATTTAGTAATGGCCCTCAGTTTTAAGTTTCAAAAAATTTAATTGAATTAATAAAAGTAAAAAACAAAATTTGGTCAGATGTTTTTTTAGCGTGAAACTAGGTAATTTTATTCCAAAAATGGGTACTTGGCCAATTTTTGGATAAAAAGCAAATGTAAGGAAATGTCACTATTTTTATATTGTAAACCTCAATTTCTCTCCCCCCTTCCCCCTCTTAACCCATTTTTTTTTAAGTATTCCCCATGCCAATGAGATCAGTTTTGAAATTATGTTAAATGTATAAAAAATAGTTCGAGTGTAAAGTCACAATTTTTAAACTTAAACAAATTGTTTTGAATTATATATGTATGTACGTTAGCTGTATACGAAAAATTCAAAAATGTATGAAATTTGTGCACATATGGCACAAGCAACCCAATATTCTCAATGGAAGAGCTAAAACTACTAAAATGTCGCTATTTCGGTACAACCATAAAATAAAATCTCTGGACAAGTGAACTAAGAAGTTGTATGTGATGCCCCCCCCCCCCCCCCCAATGTTATCATCAAAAGTTGGGAAAACTTGGGTAGACAAAAATGTGTGGGTGAAAAAATTTTCGGTGCCACGCCCTATTTTGAACTATCAAAATTTATAATTTCTATGTTTTGATAGCTGAACCCAAAAAAGGAAGAAATTAATAAATTTTTAAATATAAACGCAATAATGGGAATATATATTTTTTTAAATATTTATGTTTAAAAATATATATTTCTACATAATATGACCGATTCCGAAAATGATTGGTTTTCAAGTTATTTTTGCCATTTTTTTTTGCCAAGTTTGGCCATGTTGTTTTGTTATCTGTGACACGGTTACTTAATTATTTGTAAAAACAAAGTATTGCTAATAGTTCTAGTTTGCAAAAAAATTACAAACATCATTTCTATTTTTTTAAATTAAATAAATTAGACACGCAGGTAAAAAACAAGAAAAAAATTGAAATAACTCGAAATAACTCGAAAACCAAGCATTTTCAACAAATTACCTCCTGCGAGGAATTAATCAAAGTATCAATCACCATGTATATGTCGTAGTCTGATAGTGAAATCCGTCATTTCATGAAAAGCCTGGTCATATCATGCTGCATGCTAAAAGGTATATTTGCAACTGGTTTGTTCGTTGTTCCCCAGAGCATTTTTTTCAATTTTTTTAACTAATATTATTTTATAAAACTAAAATTTAAATTAAATTAAAAAAAAATTGAAAAAAATTATCTGGGTAACAACGAACAAACCAGTTGCAATATACCTTTTAGCCACGCTTCATGATATGACTGGGCGTTTCATGAAATGACGGATTTCACTATCAGCCTACGACATATATATTATTTTACTCACTTAAATTAGAAATTAAATGCAACAAGGCATCTGATCTGTTCTGAGTTGTTTTTAATGTTGAGCCCACGGGGGGGGGGTCCAGACTCCTCGGACCCCCCCCTAAATACGCCACTGAATATATAGATAGACACTTTTGGCATTTTCAGTCATTTAAAGAGTGTCGTGTATCGTACACGACCTAAGTCTTTGGAGGACCTTAAAAACAGTATTTTAGATGCTGTGCATGTTATTTCTCGTAAACATTTGCAAAACGTGCTTTCCCAATTTTCCGAGACTGTCAGGTGTTTGAAGGACGGCATTTTTAACATTTAATTAAATAACTTTTTTTTTATATTATTAATTATTTAAAAATTATTACCAATTTTGTTTAAATAATCAAATGTACTACATTCATTTGCCCGTAATTCCGAAATAGTTGAATTTAGTCATATTATTATGGTATGCTGTACAAAAAATATTTTAAAGTTATTGAAAATTTAGAATATCTGATAATATACAGGGTTCCATTTTAGTCCTATACCGGGTGTCTACGGAAAATGGTTCGCCCCTCTAACTTTTTTGTTTTTCAAGATAATGAAATAAAATTTGGGGGATTGTATATGACATAAAACTGAATTTTTTAAAGTTGACTCAACATTATGAAACTTCCAGTCTAACCGGAAGTGATATAAAATTTCTATTTTTAAATGGGACACCTGATATTTTTTTCTTTTTCTGACTCATATGACATTCTTAATATAACGATGACACATTTGTCACTTTTTGTTACCAAGAAAATATTTTTTTCCTACGAGCGTGCGCAAAGTAGTACTTTGCGCACGCATTTTTGTGTGCAAAGTTACACTTTTCCGCACTAGTGCGGATAAGACTTTTATCCGCACTGGGTGCGGAAAAGTAAAACTAGCCACCCACTGAATGAGCTTACTGGATCGGCTATCACTTTGCAGAATGTGAGTAATTGCTCTTTTGTTATAAATGTTATAAACAAATAATTTAGTTTCCTATTATTTTTTTTATTGTTATGTAATTGTTTAATTTTCTATTATTTTTTTTTGTTATGTAATTTTTAGTTGTAAGTATATTATAGTTCTTTCTTTAAAGTCGAATTAAAAATTATTAAATAAATTATCATATTTTTATTTTTGTTGTTATCTGATATGAAGCTCGTAGGAAAAATGTTGTTCCTAACAAGTGCGCAAAGTGCTTTTCCGCACGCAAGAACTTATCCGAACTCCGCTTCGCGTCGTTCGTCCAACTGTACTTGCGTGCGGAAAAGTATCACTTTGCGCACTTGTTAGGAAAATAACTATTTCCAAATTTATTGTCTTATCTAGAGGGCTATGAATACCTTAAAATCCTTATTGCACTTCTTTAATCTTGGGAAAAATACAATTTTACTATTTTTGGTTCAATGCTATGTGCTGTGTAAAATTTAATCTTTAAAGTTGTATTACCTACTCATTTTTTTTTAAACGGCAACATGGTGGCTCGTCTTGTTAAGAAAAAAGAGGATTTTAATACGATTATTTTTGATACCACACTATTAGGTTTTAGAAAAGCTGCCATAAAAAAAACTTTAAAACGTTAACTGAACCAGTTTTGGGCAATAGCACGCCGATTAGGATATCTTTGTACGTCGTGCAGCATCGATCGGTTGAATTCTTTCTACATTCTCCAAACACCATATTTTTTAAAGAACAAATTAATTTACTTTGGCAGAAGCTGTCGGCATGTCAATTTTCTTTAAGGCATGATTTTGTTTTATCAGTTTTGCTGGTCAGAGACTACTTGATGCATTTAAATCTAAATTTATTCTCAAAAGATGCTTCATTTTAGGAAAGTTTGAAGTTAACTTTTTAAAGTTTTTCATGGCAGCTTTTCTAAAACCTAATAGTGTGTGGTATCAAAATAATTGTATTAAAATCCTCTGTTTTCTTAACCCGGCGAGCCACCATGTTGCCGTTTAAAAAAAATTAGTTATACAACTTTTAAGATTAAATTGTACATAGCACATAGCATTTTACCAAAAATAGTAAAATTGTATTTTTCCCCAGATTAAAGAACTGAAATAAGTGATTTTAAGGTATTCCATATCCCTCTAGATAAAACAATAAATTTGGAAAAAAATATTTTCTTGGTAACAAAAACTGTGTGACACATCGTTATATTAAGAATGTCATATGGAGTCAGATAAACGAAAAATATGCCAGGTGTCCCATTTAAAAATCGAAAGTTTATGTCACTTCCAGTTAAACCGGAAGATTCATAATGTTGAGTCAGCTATCAAAAAATGCAGTTTTATGTCAAATCCCCCAAATTTTATTCCATTATATTGAAAAACAAAAAAGTTAGAGGGGCGAACCACCTTCCGTGGACACCCGGTAGATTGCCCAAAACCCGGATCCGATATCACTTTTAGTTCGCCTGTAATTAAGCCATTCCGGAACATTTGCCCAACCCTGTATAGTGTATATGTTTTTTATACAGTTTATTTGATAATTATGGGTAGATCTGAAATAAATACTTTTTGAATTGTGTTATTTTTTTATATTTTATAAAGTTGGGAAATTTAGGAAATTCACCCCTCCCAAACCAGAGGCCTTCGCTACGTCCCTGGAAGGAATTCATATTTCTGGTTGCTCAATTTGAATAATAAATGTTAATGTTAATAATAAAAGTATCATTGTAACCAGTGCTAAAAGTAATCAAATTTCGACACTGGTGTCATAAAATTACATTTCAGACACTGGCAATCATTATTATTTATCATTTTTATCCATTGATAGCTGTAGATAGACTGCTCGTATAAAAGACCCCCCTTTTAAACCTGTAATTGGCTCCCTCTAGCAGGTAACAGACCAATTATTGGTATTGTTGTGACATCTGTTGTTAATTTTACTGACCAAGTATTTGGGCTATTCCAACATAGATGGCAACAATATGCTGCGACATTTCTTACAAATTTGATTAACTAACTTACTTCAACTACTTCCTAACAGATGTACAGAGTTTGTCGCGACATCTATACCTCATTAGGATAAGTCAGTATTTGTCAGCAGGTTCTCAGTTCAGCCGCATTCACGTGGGCAGCGCTGCTATCTTTGACAAAATTTGTATTTTCTTTTTTCCAAAACTTTAAATTGGAACATATTTGGCCAGAAGAAATTAAATTAAATAATTTCTAAAGACGTTGCAAGCAAGACGTAAAAATGTCCCTAGTAACAAGAAACATACCCAGAATCCTCGTACAGGTAAGCAAAAAAATATTTTTTAAAAACGAATCTAGCTTTTAGGTTAGAATTGATGACATAACCAACCCTTAAAAAATGTAATATTTTCTTTGATTTTGAAAATTAAATGGATATTATTTCTTATTTTAGGCAACGCAAACTGCTGCTGTACGCAATATCCACAGCTCAACATGCAATACCAGTCATGTGGTAGGTAGAACCCTCAATGGAACCATTTTAAAATCTTAATAGTTTTTACCATTGAATAAATCTTAAATTAACGGTGTTTATTATAATGTTGTAGACCCTGGCTGAAAGGCCTGACTCTAGAGTTACTGCTACCCTTATCCCAGGAGATGGTGTTGGGCCTGAGCTAGTCTATTCTGTACAAGAAGTTTTTAAAGCTGCCGGAGTCCCTGTCGATTGGGAATCTTACTTTTTTTCTGAAGTTAATCCCACTTTGAGTGCACCTCTTGAACAGGTTAGTTTAGGCTAGTAATAACAGCATAAAGACTTATAACGAATCTCTGTAATTTTGGTAACAGTGGTTTATTTCCATGTAAAATAAATAATTTAACAACTTAAGTTTTTTGTTACTTCGTACTTAGATAGTTAGTCAATTTATAATTTTTTTTAAATAATAAGCTATGATACGTAACCAGTTGGCTGTTTTCTTTTGTCTGGTATGGACATAGAAAAAGCTTTCAAAACAAGCTGTATTAAATTTAAATCTAGGTTTCAATGTTTAAAGACCTTGTTTGAACTTTTAGGTTGCAAAATCTATCAGCAAAAATCGAGTAGCGTTAAAAGGAATATTGGCAACACCTGATTACTCTCATACAGGTTAGTTTCTTTTTTTTTTTAAATCTCACTACTTTATATTTCATTAAAATGTAAGTATTGTGTTAAGGAAACATTTATTTTAATAGGTGAACTACAAACCCTCAACATGAAACTTCGTAATGCCCTCGACCTGTACGCTAACGTTGTCCATGTCAAGTCATTGCCAGGTGTCAAGTCTCGCCATAGTGACATTGACTGTGTTATTATCAGGGAACAGACCGAGGGAGAGTATTCTGCTCTAGAGCATGAGTGTGTGAAAGGTATGCAAACGATTTTGTATAAACAAGTATAGGTGTATTAAGTAACCTATAATATAATATAAATTCTGCATCTAACAAGCAAACAGCCAAGTGGCAAGTTATCAATAATTATAAACAAAAACTAAATATCCCATCCACAGTAATCCTAAATGCGGAGGATTTTAATAATAGGGAACGTGACAAAAATTTTAAATGGGGAAAAAATTCTATAAATCATCATATTGTCATAAAACATATGGCAGCAAAAAAAACAACATATTTCGTCCCAAAAGACCGCTAGAAAGATTTAAAAATGCCCCAAAATTCAAATTATTCCAAGCGGGTAAAAATGCGCTGCTACTAGTCGTGACGTCAAAGGGTATCATTTGTCAGATTTGTGTTTGACATCCACGAAATAGGTTATAGGTTTTCAAAAAATTTGATGATTTGTCAGATTTGACATCCACGCGTCAAGCGACACGACATGTTTAAATGCAGGTGATAGCTTAAAACAACAATACAATAACACGAACACACGGCAATCCAAATGCAAATTGGGTCGCTCGGCACCTGTTAGGAGTGTCAGGATGACGGATGGTTATCCGTCATACCCTTTGACGTCATCGGGCTTGGCGCGCTTAAAAGGTCGTTTGAAATGCTTTTGACACGCGCGAAACTTTAAAGAATTTTTACCAAGTTATTTTTGATTTTTAAGGAGTAATAATTGGGGAATACTTTTTTCAGGCCTAACTAAATCATATTATTGAAAAAAAAGAAAAAATTGGAAAGTTCCCTATTACTTCTGCTCGATAGCTGAAGAAGTGATCAAGAGTCTACCCAACTCCACTCGAGATTTTACAGAGTATCTAAAAAAAAGCGAAAACTGTCCCGAATTAAATATTAGACCAATCACTTTTATCGAAACCCGTTCAATTATCTCCAACCTAAAAAATAGTAAAAGTAAGGATCCCTTTGATGTTAATACAACAATTATAAAATCAATTAAAAATCATCTTATAAGTCCCCTAACTAAATTAATTAATATGGCTATTGCAGATGAAATTTTTCCTGATACTCTGAAAACTGCGAAAGTTATCCCCATATTTAAAAACAATGGCTCGATAGATGACTGTACTAACTATAGGCCAATATCAATACTTCCGGTACTGTCCAAGGTTTTTGAATCGGCTTTAAAAAACCAAATAAATAGTCACTTTGAAAATAACAAACTCTTTTTCCAAAAACAATTCGGCTTTAGAAACAAAAAATCAACATCTCTTGCAATAAACTGCCTAGTCAACTATATACAGAATAGTTTTGAGAAGGGGCTACATATATTTGCCTCCTGTCTAGACCTGACCAAGGCATTTGACTGTGTTGGGCACCACATCCTTCTACAAAAACTCTCATATTACAACATTAGCAATGGTACAGTAAAAAACCTCCTGAAATCTTATTTGTCCAATCGCTTTCAATATGTATAATTCAAACAGAAAGCCTCCAGCTTTAGGAAAATAGGATGTGGAGTCCCACAGGGGTCAGTACTGGGCCCTGTGCTATTCCTCATTTTTATAAACGACCTCCCCAATTTCCAGGATCTTGTTGAACTTATACTATTTGCCGATGACACTACATGGTTAAACAGCTATCACCCCTCCCAATTTCAGAATACAGTTATTACAAACATACTAGGTAATATAAAGAAATGGTTTCTGGCTAATAAACTCTGCCTTAACATAGCTAAAACTCAAAACATCTCTATGCCAAGGTGGCGATCATTTACTGGTCGACACCAATGTTGAGTTCGTCTTTCTGCGTGTGACACTGGATATGGGGCTCACATGGGAGGCACATATAATCAAACTATCTAAGGATCTATCCAAATCCATTTATTTAATAAGAAGCTTAGCTCGCTGCGTCTCTACTGAGACCTTAATGTGTGCCTACCATGCGAGCTTTAGCTCCAGGGCCTTCTATGCTCTATTGGGTTGGGGACACTCTACTCATTCCAGTAAGATTTTCGCACTGCAAAGGAAATGTATTAGAGTAATATCTAATATTGGATACCGTAATGACTGCAGACAGCAGTTTATTCAACTGAAAGTGCTTACCCTCCCTTGCCTATATATCCTTCAGTGTCTCACGTTCGTGAAACAAAATATTCACCTTTACCATAATAACTCATTCTTCCACGACCATAACACGAGAAATAATCTGGACGTGCGACATAATTACCACAAACTCTCTAGATCCAGGGGTGGGGCTAACTACTTTGGCATAACTTTTTTTAACGCGCATCCCCAAAATGTCAGGGACATGGGTGAGACTGCATTTAAGAATGCTGTTAAGAAATACCTATTGAGGCATGCCTTTTACTCCTACGAGGAGGACCTCTGCAGCAGCTCATAATTTTATCGCTGTGTCTAGAATCCCGGTACCGGTAATAGATTTTTTACCGGTAGTTTTGATGACGCCACCCATATGACGCACTAGGTACCGGGATTTAATAAATCCCGGTATTTTGATGTTGTTTTTATCGTCACTTTGAGAATTTAAAATGATGTCAATTTATATGGCAGTTTACTTTAAGCCAATACCTACGTTTTGGATAAAACATTAATAAAATAAGTAGTATTTCTCATTTCTCTTGTTTTCGGAAACGTTGCCCTCCGAAAATACAACTTTAAATTACCAAAGTTGCATGATTTCTCCTGAACCGCCAGAATTTGTTATCGGCCAAAACAAATGAACATCGTAAATTTGTTTAGTAATGCCAATATCGATTTTTTTAAATGGAACACCCTGTATATTCATTTTTTTTTAACTCCTCACTCTTTTCTGATTTCAAATATGTATATATGTTATATGTTTACTTTAGTCGTTTAGGCAAAATTTCATTTCAAAATATTGCGGATTAGAAAATCTATATTGGTGTGAGGAAAACATGCTAGAACATAATGCTTATTCAGTAACAATAATTAATATAAATAATGATAATAATTTATGAAACAAACATATATACATATTTGGAATCAGAAAAGAGTGAGGAGTTAAAAAAAAATTAATATACCATATAATATTCCATTTAAAAAAATCGACATTGGCATTATTAAACAAATTTACGATGTTCATTTGTTTTGTCCGATAACAAATTCTGGCAGTTCAGGAGAAATCATGCAACTTTGGTAATTTAAAGTTTTTTCTAGGTCTTCAAATAAAAGCTCCAGGGGTGCTCCAAAATATACGGAAAAACCCTGTACTTTTTACCTACAGTATCTGTCCAATTATTATATTTATTTTTTATTTTTGACATGTAATAGTACTTATTGTATGCTATTACGAATAGAGATGAATTGAATTAACCTTAATTTTCTGAAGATACCAATAGTTTTAGTCGGAGTTTTAGTACTTATTTAAATAAATCGTTTCCACCCTGTACCTATGCAGGATGAGTATGATAAAAAATTTTAAATCCATATTCCATTTTTTATGTAGAAAGGGTATTTTTTTGGAATTTGGAAAAGGTTGGTTTTTTTTTGTATTGTTATTTTTATGATATTTTTTAATATTTTTGGTATTTATTGGGTTATTTATAGGTATTGAACCACATTTATTAGATAACTTAGGGGTATTTTTGAAATATTTCATATGAAACCGTGACGAATATAATTATTGCGGATGCGCGAATATTTGGCTGCAACAAATGTTATAAGATGCATTGGCCAATGACTGGTTTTTCTTTGGCCCCTCCCCTTAAAGCCATTGACATGATGATTGGCACTAAACTGACATGTGATTATCATAATATGATTGTGTTAAGCCAACCAACACATGCTTTTTATCCTAATAGCCATGCGCAATTGTTGAGCCAGTTCAAGTCTTCTAGCCATAAAGACCAGCGCCTTGAGCCGTTAAAGAGAAGTTGGCATCAAAAACAGTTAATATGTTTATAGTTCGGTCATTAATTAATATTTTTCTCAACATTTGAACTCGTATTTGTAGTTAGAATGATAATATTTTTTTTGCTACTTTTAAAACGAAAAAATATTGAAAGTTTATTATTTCTATAACATGTATTTTAGATTCGCGTTCATGTAACTAAACAAATCGGGACCCGCCCTACATAATTGGGACGAGAAATAATAGGGTTGTTCATTAAACCAAGATTTTGGGAAATTGAAGGATGTTGTTATTTTCCATGCTATTTTGGGATATTTTTTGGGCATTTTTACTTTTTGGGTACTTTAAGGTATTTAATGTGCTATTACATAATATATAAATAAGATAAATACAAGATATTTAAAGGTTTCTTTTAAAAAATGGGGTATTTTATACAGACTTTAGGTGGTGGTTAACTCCTTGCATATACCTCATAGACATGTACCTAGATTAGATAAGCAAACAATCATCACAAAAATGACAAATTTATGGCCTCGCGCATGTAAACAAAGCCATACAGGAATAGGCATGCGCACTGCAAAATTCTAATTTAACGAATGGGAAAATAGACATGTCCGGGCTTTAGAATTTACGGTCTTGCTCAAGAAAGTTGACCTTCAATTTATTTTCACATGTAAACAGCTAAAATTTGCCCTCCAAGTTGTTGCCACAATTTATTGTCATGAAACTGGAACTTGTTCTAATTTTTTATCCAAGTTGAAGGAAAAGGTAGTGATTTTTGGTGTTTTTAGTGGCTGTCAATCTATTAGATTATGAGGTTAAAAAATGGTTTTTAAAGTTTTGTTTCTAAAATTTGTTTTAAAATGATTCGCCGTCGTGTTTTTAGTTCGAAAAGCAAGCGAACAAGTCAATTAAACTTATCTTATCAAATCGAAAATAAGAAGCAAACAAAACAGTAATTTATTTATTTATTTATTTATTAACGCCAAAAGGGATACAAACAGGTAACAAGATACCCACTGGAGTATCCACATAATGTAATTATAAACTATAATAAGACAGTCTAATAATGCCTACAAATAGTAAAATAAAGTAAAAGTGGAATAAATACATACACTAATATTTCACATTAGATCATTCATTATTTTAAATCCGAGAGAAAAAAAAATACAATATAAGTACAATAAATACAATCAAATTAAATCAGATTTTAAACATTTTTCAGTATGCCTTTCACTGTTCACAGGGACATTGAGAAAAAATCAATATTATCACACACATTACTATTTCTTATAATTCTACACAATGGGGACTTTTGAGCCGAACAAGTGTGTCTAAATGGCAAAAAAAATAATTCAGCTGTCCTTAGAGACCTCTGGGGGACATTAATATAAACTTGTTCGAGAATATCTGGACTTTGTACTAAATTATTAAATAACTTGTATAAAAACAGTACATCAGTAGAACAGTAGACCTTCTTCGACTAGTCAGGGACGCTAAATGAAAATGATTTCGGGCCAGAGAAATATCGTTGTTGGGTATAATAAAGTTCTGTTTTACCGAAAGGTATTTGATAAATTTATTCTGAATATTTTCCAACCTGTCAACATAGCTTTTTTGCTTGGGGCTCCAAACAAGACTAGCAAAATTTAGTTTGCTTAGAACGAAGGAATTTAATAGGCAAATTATTGGTTTAGTATTATAAAGTGCAAAAACATTTTCTTATAATGTAACCCAGCATTTTCGAAGCAGCGTTGACGACAGATTCAACGTGTTCGTCAAAGAGTAGTTTAGAATCAAATATAACACCCAAATCCTTTATTTTAGTCGTTTTTTTTAGGGATGTGTTGTTTATAAGGTAGTTGTAGTTGATTAAGATGTCTAGAGAACGTTGTTGAGACACACTTGGACAAATTAAGGAAAATGCCGTTTTCATCGCAATACGTACCTTCCCAGGCGGTCCAAGTCGCTTTGTAGCTTATAACAATCGTAGAGGTTGATAATCGATAAATAAATTTTTAAATCATCTGCATAAAGGAGAAAATTGCAGTAGTGAAAACATGAACAAATTTTATTTATATAAATAATAAAAAATAACGGTCCCAGATGGGACCCTTGAGGTACACCCGAAGTAGTAACAAATGATTTAGAGCAAAAACCTTGAACTGAAACATATTGTGAGCGATTTTTAATGTACGACTCGACCCATCTGAGTAGACTCCCGCCCACGCCGACTTCGGCCAAGCGACTTAGCAAGATATTATGACTAATCTTATCGAAAGCCTTACTAAGGTCGGTATAGACGGCATCCACTTGAGTACGTATGTCCATTTGTTGATGTAAGTATTCGCAAAACGTCAGCAGGTTGGTGTCCAGTGAGCGCCCCCGAAAAAAACCATGTTGTTGCGGGATTATAACGTTTTTTACCAATGAGAAAAAGTACTCATACAATAGTTTCTCGAAAAGTTTTGGTATAACCGAAATTTTACTGATTGGTCGGTAATTTGAAACATCTATCTTTCTACCGCTTTTGAAAATTGGCACTACTATAGCAGTTTTCCATCTTTCGGGAAATTTACCTAATCTTAAAGAATAATTGAAAATTAACGTAAGGGGTATATAAAGTGAATTACCGCATTTTTTAATGAAAATTGAAGGCAACTTATCTGGTCCTGCGCCTTTTTTAGGGTCAAGTGTCTGCAAGGCCTTCAAGACCTCATTTTCTTTAAAAGCAAGACTCTGGAGATCTGAGTTGGTCGAAACAGAACTTGGATTAAACTGATATCCCTCTGGAACAAAAACATCCTCGAAGTACGAGCCAAACAGATCGCTGATATCTGAACCACCTCTCGCGGATTTGTCCCCCCAGTGCATCTCGCCGGGAATATTATAATTGCTAACATATTGTTTTTTTAAAGACGCATAGTTCCAAAATCGTTTGGGATTGTTAATTAAATCATTTTCTACTGAATGTATATACCGATTAAAATCTATTCGAATTAAGGTTTTGCACCGCGCTCTTATTGATTTGAATAAATTGTAGTCATTAATATTTTTATATTTACGCCACTTTTTATGAATTATATTTTTTTCTTGAACAATCCTTACTGTTACTCGAGGAAAAAAAGTTGGAAATTTTTTTTGAGTAAGTTGGTACATATTGTTGCAACATATTTTCCAGTTTATTATAAAAAACATCCAAACAACCATTCAATGACCTATCACGAAATAACACGTTCCAGTCAGTGCCCGCAATCTCCTGATTAATTTTCTCATAATTTGCCCTACCGAAACTTGGATACCTATTGCAGTTAAATTCTAATGGCTTGTGAAAGCCAGCATCAAAAAGAAACTCAATACAAGGGTGGTGGACATCCTCCGGGACAAGAGGATTCGAACAATGACTGACCCGTGAAATTCGAAATTTATTACATAAGATCAAATCGAGCAATTTATTATTATTATTTAGTACATAGTTAAATTGCAGTAAATTGTGAAAAGAGAATGTATCTGATAGTAAAGAATATTTAGGCTCAACATTATAAGGTTCCGAATAGTCCCTATCATCAATCCGAACCCACCGTGTGGAAGAAGCATTCATAATCTTCGATGTTATCGCGTACCTAACCTCAAGTCAAATATTAGTTGGTAAAATTTAACAATTTCCCCAAAACTTGGGTACGTGTAAAACAATATTTTTAAACACAATTTCTTAATACAGTTTTCGGTATAATTTATCCAAAGTCAGTGTGATGACATTCCAATCATTCCATACGGCATAAAAACGGCGGTAAACAGTCTCAAAGAGACCGACCTCACAACTAGGGTTGTCAAATCTTTCTTCTTCAATTCTTTAAGTTTTTTTTATTAAAAATGTTTCTTTTATATCAGTATTCAATTGTTTGTCAGTAACTTTCTTTGAAAGCTAGTTTGCAAATATACTTTAAACCGAGGAGTTTTGAGTGTGACAGAAAAAAATAACAAGCCATTCATTGTTAGTACATACATACATTCTTTAGTCCTTTAGAAACAATATAACTGAAATCAAGACAAAAAGTGTTTTCAGTGTTTAAAAACAACTAATTACCAAACCCTTGTTTCTCGTATATACTTACATTGTGCTTACAAATCCGAAAATTTTGAAGAATAGGCAACAGCATATAATTTGTTGCGCTTGCAAGCACCAGTTAAAGCGGCTGGTGTAAGCTGAAGCGGTACGTAGCCCGTCTAACGATCGATTATGTCAGACAGAGATAGGCCAATGACCGCCGATGGCGTGGAAGAGACGAAGATAAAATATACGTAATTTGGAATTTGTGGACGGGCTGGACAATGGTCAGAATGGAGTTCTGGTAAAAAAATTAAAGCATTTTCTGAGCAGTGTCGTGCCCGTGTTAGGTTTATTTTTCTGATTTTAGTTTTGTGTATAGAATTTTTGAGTTACCTTATATTTATTATTTTAATATAATATTATTATATATACAGTGGGTTTATAAAGTGTAGTATGTACAAATACCTAATGTAAAACAAACTTATAAGTGTGTATACGCATTTTAATTATTTGTTTGGGACGCATATGGTTAGGAAATGCCTACAGTTTAATGTCATTAAATTGACCTAAGAAACACTATACCAGTCATTGTTTATATCGCAAATACAGTTCACTTGACTACACGAGTACCTACACAAAAAATAGAAATTCGAAATATTAAATATCCACAATAACCGAGTTTCTTTTAGTTGCTTTTAAATAGCAAGCGTTTTTTTTTTAAATTTAACTCAGCTCATCAAAGATTTTTTCGTCCTCCCTTGCCGCGTCCATCTACATTTCTCATACCATTATACGATTTTTTCGCGAAGCGTTCCTTTAACAACTTAGCTAATCAAATATTTTTACTTAGCTATGCTGTTTAAAAGAAAAAAAAGGAAAGTACCTAATAGCAAAGAATACAAGAAATCCACAGAGAAAACGTAACAACAAAAATGGCGCCTAGCCGGTTCTAAAGTGTATTTATATAATGTCGATAAAAAAGAAAACCAAATAACAAGAAGGTTGTGCGCACGCACATCCCTGTTTGGCGCCAAAGGATCTGACCGGCGAGCCGTGCGCACAGACGTATTTTTCAACCATAAAACTTAACTTTTGTTTGCGCGCTAGATAAGATGTACGGATTTAAAGGTATATGTCTATGATATACCTACATTTATACATAATATCGACAATATAAAATATAAAGTTGTGTTTTTAATTTTAGGAGTTGTAGAATGTCTCAAAATAGTCACAGCGACAAAATCTCAGAGAATTGCCAAATTTGCTTTTGATTATGCCATCAAGAACAACAGAAAGAAGGTGACTGCTGTACATAAGGCCAATATTATGAAATTGGGGGATGGTTTATTTTTAAGAAGCTGTGAAGAGGTAATCAATATAAATTTAAAAGTTTTGGAAAATAAAATATTATATATCCCCCTAAGCCCATTATATGGTTAATTTATAGAACCCAGTCCTAGGGCGTGGCGGCATTTTTTCTGTGTAATAAAGTACCTTCAGAGGTGTGTTCGATTCGCTGATTTAGATCGATCCGGATCGACTAATTCTAACTGATCTGACCTGTGTTCGATTGGCAAATGATCACTGTTCCCACACTACCGTCAAAGTGATCCCGAGTGAACCTAGGAAATTGTAGAATCAGCAAAATCAGATCAGTTATTTATTTTGTTTTGTTTACTTTATGATTTTGGAAGTTATGCAATCTGTCCCTGTTTTTAGATTTTCGTTAGGTATTTATTAGTATTCTTCGATCAGTGACAAATTAATTTACTTAAGATCACTACAGGGTAACTACGTACCAGTGGCGGTTCGTAACTTGTTAACTGGGCAGGCGAAAAAATTTTAAGACCACGCCCAAATTTGGTCAATAATTTTTAGTAAATATTTTTAAAATTTATGATTGCATACTTATTTTATTAAAAATCAATGAAGATAAAAAAAATAAAAATGGCCGATTTATTTTTCATTAGTGGGTAGGTACATTGTTTAAAAATAAAGTCCAATCTTCTGTTTTTTTTTGCAGCAAACTTATCAATAACAATAAAGTCCCTAGATCTACACTTTGTGGTCTGTGTCAAGGTAATTTCGGGTTTAGGCCTTCCCTTAATTTTAATTTCAATTTTTTGCTCAATACTTAATGGACTAAAATTGTTTCTCAAATATTCCACATTCATAGTCGTTTTGGCATTAAAACTGTTCGTTTTTATTAAAATAAGTCTTTACTTCCCCAAAATAATAACAAAAATATAAAGGAAAACTCCAAATAATAAATTCATACAGCAATTAACACGCAATGAACTCAACGGCGCACATTTAAATTGTGCGCGTTTTCCTGTTAGAATCGCGCTTTCCCCCACCACACCTGCTATAGTGGATTTCACCTTAGTTTTTAATGGCCGCCGCTGACACATGTCATTTATAACATTTCTTTTTACAGAACTTAAGGATTGGCCAGGGCCGGACTTAAAAATTATGTGTGAACATGGGTCAATTTATTTGTAGTTGTAATTATGGATGGAAACGAGAATTACCTAAGCAATTTTAAAGATATTTCAAAAAAAAATACTGAAGGGGAATGAAAATAGGATAGAATATCAGAAAAACAATTTTATTTAATTTTTATTCATAATATAATAAAGTGCTGTTATTTTGGTAAAAACACACTCTTAATTTAGTACAATAAAAAATATACAAGGGGCAGTCGTGAATCTAGTATCATCAATAATTAACTACGTTTTTTATTAAAGAATTATTTTGTTTTTTAATTTGATTTTAGGCCATGCAGTGTTAAGTTAAAAAAAAATATATATTATATTTAATAGCTTATTGTTTACTTTTTTATTTTCTTATTCACGGGTAGATATTTTTTCTTTAGACTAGGTTCTAAAGAGTTTGAAGTTTACAATAGGTCCAACTTTTCGTTGGTTTATAATAAAACAACAAAATTTTGTAATGTTATCAAATTAGGTATTTTTTTTAATGAATAAAGAAAAAATAATGTAAGTAGCTACTACAAAAAAAGATTTTTGTCCTTGCGTTTGCAGAACAGATACCTCAAGCACTCTTCAATACAACTGTATGTAAAACTTATTTTAGCATAATGGTTCACTGTGGTTTTCAAATTTAATTTTGTTGCAAGTTCCCTATAATTTTTGGTCTTCATCTGACAAGCTGTCGATGTCGTCGTCACCGTCCGAGACATTAATAATTATTTACTTACTTTTGCATAAAAAGAAACAGGTCACAGATACACACAGTCCGGCAGTTTAAAACCAAAAAGTCTAATACGCACAAAATATAAGCAAAATGCTGTCTGAAAAATACCAAAAACAATAACACGAACGATCAAGAATTAACAGCACGCGGTGCGCGGTGTGTCCCAATGCGGCTCTGTGATATTTAAAGAACGCGACGAGACAATCGAATTAATGAAGTACGAAAAGAGATATGCGAGAGCAAATGCGTAAGACAAAGATGCACATACTACCGGCATATACGAGCGATGCTTTGCTTTTGACGAGTTTGAGCTCATTGAAGGGCAACGTATTGAACTGTGTAGTGTGCATCTTCGTCATGTACATGTAACTATACGGTCAGTTATATATACATCTCTTGTTAATCTAGCCAATGCCCGTGCCTGAAAGCCGTTTATAGAATTAGGGATTTTAAAATCACGTGTTGGCTAATATGTTTGACAAAAGAGACGTCAAAACATTAAAAACTAAGGTGAAATCCACTATAGTACAAGATGCATAGAGAGACAGCAGAAACCCCGCCTACTTTAACGCACGTGCGACTTTAGATGTCCTACGCGCTACATCGTCGCTCTTGACAATCGGCTTGGTGAGAGCTATTATACACCACCTTTCGTTCGATTGTTTAACGGTACGGTAAAATAGGAGGGTTCTAACTTATATTACGGTATAATATAAGAAGATAAATTTAAATCAACATTATTTTTTCTTTATGGGGTAATTCTTTCTGGAGTATGGGGGTGCACGTGCTCCTGTGCCCCTGTGAAGAAACCGTCCCTGCTACGTACTACAAATTCGTGATCTCGAAAAGGGTAAGATATATGAAGATGGTTAAATTGAGGCAAAGTTGCGTATTTAGAGACTTCAGAATTTGGTGAACGAAAATTGTAAAATTCTCGAATACCTTCGGAGAAATCCGAAAAAAAAAATTCAGTTTTGTTTTTTAATTTTTTGCACCTTTAGTGTTGAGTTGGGAAAAACAAAAAAATAATTTTTTGCAGCTGTTTTTTATATTTTATATTTCCCAAATTCGACGTTTCGTACTTTAGATACCACCAAGTTAAATATTTTTTTAAATACAGTCCCAAAACCCACATCAGTTCAGATTTAGAAACGATATATCAATTACCACAGCTATCCAGAAACTCACTAGCTATAATATACAGGAATGTTTTGAGGAAAAAAAATTTACCCAATTTATTCAATTAATCCTATTACAGGATTATTAAATGAATAATATAAATACATTTCAGACTTTAGGTCATATTGTGTTAAATACTGTACCTAGATCACACACAATCTGTATGTACAGAAGATCCTAATGGTAGATTATTCCAAACCTTATATAAATCAAAAATTCACTAAAAAAACAAACCTGCATAAAGTAGGATAAGAAGAAAAAAAAGAAAAGAAAAATGAGAAAAAAAAGAGAACTAAGAGGGGAGTCTCGAGATAAACTCTATAATTGATGTAAATACCTGACCTACACTTTCCATAATTAGAGATATTCTTTATGGTGGCAGGCAGAAAGTTGTATAGTTTTGGGGCTCTACTCGTAGCAAATCTTTATTGGTTTCCATCATTTTTATAGAACGTAATAACCAATACAAGTTCTGGTTTGATATTTTTTGTCTGGTGTGGTAAGCTTGCTGAACTTTTTTTTGCAAATTTTTGTTTTTGTATAAAACGAGACAAATGCTATAGAAATAAAGCATTCTAATATTAGGTATGTTTTCATTACATAAGTGGTTCGTCAGGGAACATTTTTCTTTTATAAGTATGACTTTTTATATGTAGTTTTGGACAACGTCTAACGATTCGAGCGTATTAATATACAGGGTGTTTCATTAAGGTCGAAGAGCGGCCATATCTCGGAAACTACTGGGCATAGAAACTCAGGAAAAGAAAAATGATGATAAAAGTGGCCATGAGAAAATTCTGGAAATAATTTTCAAGTTCCGCATTTTGCCGCAAGAGGGCGTAATTGAAAAGTAAATTTTTAAATTTTACATAACTCCGAAAATTCCACATTAAGGTATATGTTTGATAACACCATTTTAAAGCTTGGACAATTATGCATCATTTTGGTCTTATGCTCGTACCGACTTTATAAGAGTGGGGGAAGCTGTTGAAAGTGTAATCATTTAAATCGCTGTAACTTATAAACGACTTATCCGATTTTAGCAAACTAAAGACTGTTTAGAAGAGAAATGTATGCACTTTGACCAATCGTATTTAGTTGTCCATAATAGTTCTCAAAAAAAATGCTAGAGGGCGCAATTTGCAATAACAATACATTTTTTGATTTTTCTCCGAAAAAATAAATCATACGGTATAATTATGATACCATAATCGAGAAGAAGATGAAATTTGCTAGAAAAAATATTAAAACCGCAGCTCGATATCTCCGTTCGTTTCTGAGTTATTGCCAAAACAATAATTTTTAACACAAATTGCGCCCTCTAGCAATTTTATTAGAAACTATCTTGTATATTGGATACGACAATTAAAGGTACTTACCTTTCTCTTCCAAATAAGCTTAAATTTAGTAAAATTGGTTAAGTCGTTTAGAAGTTACAGCGATTTTAATGTTTACAGTTTCACTTGATAAGAGTGGGAGAAGCTATTGAAAGTGTAAACATTAAAATCGCTGTAACTTCTAAACGACTTATCCGATTTTACTAAATTTAAGCTTGTTTGGAAGAACCTTTAAGGCTCTACAATGCGCAAAATTATAGGATGATTAACACTGTTTCGCTACTGCAGGATTCTGGAAAGCCTATTTGAAATGACTGTCGGGACGAATCATATTTTGGTAAAGGAATGTTTCTATTTCTAAGGTATAGAGCCCTTTTTGCAAAAAAATAAGAAAATATATGAAAAAATGCTCACTGAAAGTACGTATTTTTAGGCATTTTCCAGGGTTAATACCGTCGCGAATAATTTTTTTTTCAAAAAAATCGCTCTATACCTTAGAGCTTCCATGTCTTATGTTTACTTTTCCAAAAATTGAGACATAAATATCACGTAATAAGCCCGTTATCCTGCAGCGCGCGAAACGTGTTTCAGGTAAATTTTGTTAAAATGCGTTAGAAGTTGCCTATCTAAAGCTTTATTTATTTCCTGCCGACGTGATACTAGATAAAATCATGATACACTGAGAAAAATGTTACATAGGTTAAATAATTTGGAGATGATTTCGTGCTAATTGTAATTTTCTTTTGTATTGTCTGCCAATAACAGAATATAGGAGCGTTAATTTTAGAGAGGTAGTAATAGGAGGAGGTGATTCGTTTCGCCTCCACTAAAGGCGTACCTATTAATTTTGGGTAAGCATACATCTTTCAGCTTAGATCGGAACGGTTTATAATGTGACACAGGACCAAAAGTTACAAAGCGCGTTCGCCATTTTTTCAACAAATGATGTTTTAACTTTTAAAATTTTGTTTTTAATGTTTGGTAAAGGATAAAAATTAAACGAAATGCAGCCCATTTTGTTTGTGTATTGAAATCAAAAATGGGCTATCGAATTTTAAATTTTTTATGTTGCGTTCTTCCTCGAAGTGAGTGAAGTCTCTTGATAGTAAAACAAATATATAAAGTTAAATAGCTGATCGCAACTCAGACATCGGGACAAAGCCATTGAAACTGGTTATATGTCCCAGTAAACCGGGACGTATGGAAACCCTATATTAATTGTTATATCTAAAAATAAAGTTTCATGTGCCTTGGTAAAGGTTAACAGGTGCAATAAATTAAGCTATTTATGAACTTTCTTAGTTGGTACGGGAGCGTAAAAAGAAAACGAACTGTTAGGGCGATGACACACACGGCGTTTTTGTAGCGGTTTCTGCCGAAGCGGCGGCCGACGCTGCTGCAGCAGTGACAAGACACACGTTATGGGTTCGGCGCGGTTTCTGTCAAGGCGGCGGCCTTGGAAAGACAAATTTAGGTTAATTTTTTAATTAAATAAAATAATTAGTTTTGTGTGTGTTTTGCGTCAATTATCAACACATGTGCCGACTCGGCTGCGCGTTCCATGGTTTAACGACTGAATAGTACATTTAAGGCACAAATCCGGCGTCGGTCATATTTATCTGGCCTTTTTATTGACTCGCAGCGCTGCAATTTTTGATGTAGCGAGATTCCTGTATATTGACAAGGCGGCTAAAAAACTATACTAAACATCAATTGTAGTAATGGGAGTACTCAAGTACAAGAAATGAAGTGAAGTTCGATTCCCAAAAAAATGGATGGGATTCGAATACCGCTCGGAATCGATTATAATGATAATCAGTAATTCTCTGGAATGGATTTTTTTTATTACAAATACCTTTTTCGAGTAGGAGATCTTTATGTGTGGCGACCTTCTTTTAGATTCTTTAAGAAGCCATTTTTAGTATTGAAAATACTACTGGTCGCGTATATACGGGTCCATTTCATGAAAAATGAACGACATCAGCAAGCGTCAAGGTTGCACGGAAATAGAATTTAAAAAAGTGGAAAAAACTAAACCGTGAATGTCTCTGAAACAAAGCGATATAGCGCGGCGGTGTTGGCGTATTACACAGAAAGTCAAGGGTAAAGATTTCAAAAAAACAGAAAAAACTGAAAAGTGAATATTTCTGGAACTAAGAATATTAGCGTGGCGGTCTTGAAATATTACAAAGGAAGTTGGAGGTAAAGAAATAATAAAAAGTGAAAAAAACTAAAAAGTGAATATCTCTGAAGCAAAGCGAAACAGCGCGGCGGTCTTGACGTATTGCATATCTGTGGTTATTTGCCAAAAGCCAATATGTCATTTTTAATAGTTATAAGGGAAACTATTTTAAAGTTTTTGTGTTATTGACAAATCGATTTTTACATGAAAACTTTTTCTTCATAATGATATTGTTTTTGATTAAATTTCATTATTATTTAAAAATATCCAGTTTTTAAAGAAAAGTTAATGTTTTATTAAAAAATTGAGAGAAAATAGAGTTTGAATGACATACCAACTTTTGGCAAATATGGGGGTTGACATATCAATAATAGGCAAGTGGCTTATGACTCAATATCTTTATTACAAAAGTAGGTATAAAAAAACAAGATTTACGCAACATATTCAGCAGCTCTTTCACTCACGCTCAAATTCTGATAAAAAGCGCTGTCGGCGTACTTTAGGAGATATAAGAGATTCTCTTTCTTCTTAGGGTTAATGGGTTTTGGACCATTATAAACAGGTTTTAGCTCAGGAACATTATTTCCTCTTCTTTTTAGGTTTAAGCAACAAAATTGCTCATTTTCATTATGTGAATACTTTACTTCAATGATACCAGGTCCAAGTTCTTTAGAGAAGCGTAAAATTTTTATGTCATGCCAACGAATGTTCTGTACTGATTCAGTATAATCGCGCTTAACAAAAACGCTTTTTAAGAGAGACGAATATAACAGAAAGTTTTCTTTATGCATCTCAACAACTTTCTTTCCTCGAACGGTTCGCACAAACTGATACCAATCATGAGGAATTTTTATCTCAACTTCAGATAAAGCTTTCTTAGCTCGTTCAATTCGAGCATGATCAGCATCACATTCAAGTCTTGAATGGCCCACTTCCAAAAACTTGTGTTCTATAACTAAAAGATTTTCCGATTGATGCAAAAACCAGGAAATGGCTGCTGCCACAGTATTGTTTTTGTTTTGACCAGGACAAGAATCGGAATATAATTTAACTTTAGTTACAGTACTGGGTAAATCTTTCAAGAACTTTATAATACAAGAGGCAATTTGATCTGCTCCGCGGTCGGATATACCCTCATTCCACATAAAACAAGTCGTACTTTCTGCACAGCAATCCCTTATAGTAAAGTTGTATGTCCATAATTGTCGCTTGTAATATACTTCACTTGTGGTTAACATAGGCGTAGGAAGGTTCTGTTGTAAATCAAAACTTGATATGTCTTTGTCTACCTTTCGATTAAAACTGACTGAACATGATATGTCAGACATAACAGGTTTTGGCAAAAACAGAAGTGGAGTTCAGAAACATATCATATTAAGACTCGATCCGGCGCATGCTCAGTTTAAAAGATTGAGATATCATGTTTTGTCATATAAAACTTTAAACTTTATGACATATCAAGGCGATGAAATCCTTATATTGAAAAAAACTGACATGTCAGCTTTTGGCAAATATCCACAGATATAAAGTCGGGGGGCGAAGATTGCAAAAAAGCTGGAAAAATTCAAAAATGCATATCTCTGGAACTAAGAATAATAGCGCGGCGATCTTGAAATATTACAAAGGAAGTTGGGGGTAAAGAATTGAAAAAATTGGAAAAAATTAAACAGTGAATGTCGCTGAAACAAAGCGAAATAGCGCGGCGGTCTTGGCGTATTACACAGAAAGTCGGGGGGAGAATATTAAAAAAAAAACGAAAAAAACTCAACAGTGAATATACTGTATGTGGTAGGTATTTTCAATATGCCTATGATACTTGCGTAAGATGCAAGATCTATGGATTTTTTTTTCAAGAAATGGAAGATGTCTATACGGCATTGACGACCATCTTTTTAAAAGTTCTGGCCCCTTGCGAGCTGATAATCACTACTCAATAAAGTAATCGATTCTTAAAAGTATGTAATTTTAAACTATCCCATTCATGAGAATATCCGACTCTGCCCACCACTAATAAATTGGACACTATGTCATGTAGAGTATAAAAAGACATTGCGCTGGTAGGCATGGCCGTTCACAGGGAGGGGGACAGTGTCAAAAAATTCTACAGCCAGGTTTTAATAGGAGAAGTTTTACGGTTTTTTGGCTGCCCCCTTCTGAAATGTAGCAGTCAGGTGGTGTTATTAGGTTGAATACCCTAAATAGGGCACATATAAATATTATAGTAAATTTTTATTAAAAATATGCTTTAACAATGACAGTCTATTAGGTAGCAGAAATAAATGAAAATTGTCTTTAATTTTTCTTTTGTTTGAGTATTGTGGATTTATTATTTCGGGAAGAAGGCAACTGAAAAAAAAATTTTAACTGCTCTTCCATTTTTTCTTGCCAAAACCGGTCATCTCTGTATATGAAACAAAATTATTATTAAAGGAAAATAAATAAGATACTTTAAGTCTTTCTCCATTGGTATATTAAAAACATAAGTTTCAAGGTTAAATACAGGGTAATTCTCTACATGTTTCGAACGCATAAGCATTCATCATCAGAAGAATACAATAAGGAGTTTAGAAATATAATAGGTGCAAACAGTTTTAACGGAGCTACGAGATGATGGAAAAACAAGCAAAGTGCTGGGAAAATCTTTCAACGTAATGTTTAACCTACCGAGAGGCCAGAATTTTTTTTTTAAAACTTAATTTTTTTTTTATAGAAATCGTATTTGCCCCAATTTGTACCACTGTTGCCTGTGAAATTGCTATAAAGAATGGCTTTTACTGTGTTTGCATAATATGTACTTTTACGTTATTTTTTACTTTGTAAAAATCCTTCTATAATGATTTCGGATTCCATAGCTGTTGATGCTCTGTCTCAGTTTTTGTAGCAGATGTGATCTTTTGCTGTTTAGGTTTTTAACATAGGAACATTTTTATTACTTTTTTAGACGAAAAGTACAATTTAGCAGCTAAATAGTAAGTACAAGACTTTTCGCCGCATGGTCAAATGTTCGCTGACGCTTTCATTATGGTGCGTTTATATAGACGGGAATATCCATCGGTTCCCGCCTACTGTCGCATTACTTTTGCAATAACTCCAGAAAAATACCGCAACAAAATACCGCGACTTTGTATTGAATCGACACTGATACTGAAATGCTTTATTCCATTTTCGTAAGTGTGACGATACGGTACCTTCTTTCTGTGTTTAAAAAAAGGTCGCCAAATGTAAAACGATTACTTACCTTGTTCTCTTTTGAGGGGCAGCACAACGGTTCCTCAAAAATAAAATGCTCTAAAAAAATTAAATATAACGGAACGCGTCAGAAAAAAATAACGCACGAGAGTCAATGACAGTTTCTACATTTTGTTATGTATGAAGTTATCCCCTAAATACAATTTAGGTTGGCACCTTTAGCTTTAGGATGGGCCAAGATTTCAAAACTTTTATTACCTACCTTCTTTTAAATCATTATAATAGGTAGGGTTTTCCGGGGAATTCATGATACCTAATATGTACTTAGAATCATAACAGATCTTTATTCACAAAACTTTTTGCTATCCCAAATTTTATTTTTTAGATACCTATGAAACTTACAAATTTTCTTTGATTTCATTAATAAAATAAAATAAAATATAACAAAAATATTTAAAAATCATACTATCCATACGATTAGGTATATTATTTTGTCTAATTTTAGAAGTACCTAAAAACCACCTATTTTCTATAAAATAAAATTTGTTTCCAAAATAAAATCAAGTCAAGTGTATCTTCATTTATTTAGAAATAAATCGATGAAAATAACAAATTCTCGGAATTCGATCGCCTCGCTCGCGGTGAAGACTTCTGATTTCAGTGTATATCGGTGTTTACGGAATATTTTCCTTCACGGCGTGATATCGCGAATATGTCCAGCTCGGATAAGTCTCTGTCGCAAATAAATTCCTTTCTCAACAAAGTCGAGCCTTAATTTTCGTATCTAATGGTACAAGATAGTTTCTAATAAAATTGCTAGAGGGCGCAATTTGTGTTAAAAATTATTGTTTTGGCAATAACTCAGAAACGAACGGAGATATAGAGCTGCGGTTTTAATATTTTTTCTAGCAAATTTCATCTAGTTTTCGATTATGGTATCATAATTATACCGTATGATTTATTTTTTCGGAGGAAAATCAAAAAATGTATTGTTATTGCAAATTGCGCCCTCTAGCATTTTTTTTTTAGAACTATTATGGACAACTAAATACGATTGGTCAAAGTGCATACATTTCTCTTCCAAACAGTCTTTAGTTTGCTAAAATCGGATAAGTCGTTTATAAGTTACAGCGATTTAAATGATTACACTTTCAACAGCTTCCCCCACTCTTATTAAAGTCGGTACGCCAATGAGCATAAGACCAAAATGATGCATATTTGTCCAAGCTTTAAAATGGTGTTATCAAACATATACCTTAATGTGGAATTTTCGGAGTTATGTAAAATTTAAAAATTTACTTTTCAATTACGCCCTCTTGCGGCAAAATGCGGAACTTAAAAATTATTTCCAGAATTTTCTCATGGCCACTTTTATTATCATTTTTCTTTTCCTGAGTTTCTATGCCCAGTAGTTTCCGAGATATGGCCGCTCTTCGACCTTAATGAAACACCCTGTACAGACCACCTCCACAAGCCTAATTTTTTGATCTGACAAAGGCTTGTGTACGTATCTTATTTCCTTCTGATTCAGAAGCTTTCTTACTATAGTTTTAGTAATGACAGCGTAAATTTAATTAAGTCTTATCTATCATTATTGCTAATAATGTAGCTGCGTCATTTCCATCGTATTTTTTCTTTGATTTCTTTACATTCATCAGTTTCATTAAATTTTTTACCCCAACCGCGGACACACTGTATATAACTATTGTATTTACAATAAAGTCCATGGTTATTATTATTATTGGGTTTTTTAATAATATTAAAGTAGGTAAATTGTATGTGCCAATTTGAGTGTATTTTACTTGCAATAATAGACCCTTAAGGTGGAATTATCAACGTTATTCAATCTATTGCCAACCTATAACCTATTTCGCGTTATTTTTTCAAGTTTATTATTTTATTAACTAACATTTAAATAAAATCAGTATCGTCGGCGCATTACTTAGGTAATATATACTACAAAAATATCAATTTATTTCATTGCTAATTTTGGGAGAATTGTATAGTAAAAGAACAATAACATAATAATGTTATCTTACCCGATATTTTTCGCTATACAATTCTCCTAAAATAAGTTATGAAATTCCTTGATATTTATTAAATATGTCAATTGTTTCCTATAGAATATCAAGTCGATACTGATTTTATTTAAATTTTGTGTAAAAGCTAGAAAACATAAATAAATCTACGCGAAATAGGTTACATGTTGGCAAGCATGTTGATACTCCCACCTTAAATAGAATTTGTTTATATTTTCAGATGGCCAAATTATATCCGAAGATCGAATTCGAAAAAATGATCGTTGACAACTGCACCATGCAGATGGTGTCTCACCCACAACAGTTCGACGTTATGGTTACCCCTAATTTGTATGGCAACATTGTCGACAATTTGGCATCAGGGCTAGTGGGAGGGGCGGGAGTCGTGTCCGGATCGTCCTATTCTGCTGAGTGTGTCGTTTTTGAACCAGTGAGTAGATTACATTTATGTAGGTATTTGTCGTAAGTTTGAAAACTACTTAACAGGGAGTAATGAAATTTTGTATTTGGATCAGGTAATAACCGAGGTAATAACATAGACAAAAAGTTTTATGCGAAAAACACGTTTGTACGCACGGCTCGCCGGTCAGATACCTTGGCGCCCAACAGGGATGAGCATGCGCACAACCCTCTTGTTATTAGGTTTTCTTTCTGTATCGACATTATATAAATACAATTCAAAACCGGCTCGGCGCCATTTAGGTTGTTAGGTTTTCTCTGCGGATTTCTTGTATTTGCTATTAGGTACTTTCCTTTTGCTTCTTTTAAACGGCATAGCTAAGTGAAAATCTTTGCTTAACTAAGTTGTCAAAGGAACGCTTCGCGAACAAATCGTATAATCATATCAGATATATACCGTGCGAGCAAAAATTATTTGCATCAAAGAGGGCTTGGATTAAAAAACGTAGGGCTTGGTTTAGATCACAATGATATGGGGACGATATAGCTAACCAAATCTAGGTTAAAATTTTGTCAAATTCATATTATGACTTGATATGCCAAACTAATGAGTAATAAAATAACTAGACAAATACAAATTTATTTTTGTTGTTTACAAAATTAACAAAGTAAGAATATACAGAAAGAAAAAGAAAAATAATTACATAAATTGTTGAAATTGGCCACCGCCATGCTCCAAGCATAAATTCACACGTTTGTTCATATTTTCGAAAGTGTTGACCAGCATCTTTGGAGAAATGTTACCACATTCTTGGATCTAACCATTTACTCTAACCCCGTTTCGAAAATACGCTTTAACCATGAATGTTTTATGCTGTTCCGTAAAGCCCATTGTTTGAATTGTTCAAGAAATTGAAAAAATTAGCGATGAATCAAATTACTTGTACCGACTGTCAAAGATGACGGAATAACTGATTGATTGTTAATTCAGGTAGTTACTAACACCCAACAGGTATTAAGCTCTACGGCTAAGCATTACGTCCTTAGATGCAAGGGCCTCTGATGCAAATAATTTTTGCTCGCACGGTAGGACAAGATCATAACAAGCAGACAAGACGTCAAATGCAAAAGTCCACCACGTTCCTCGCGAGTTCTACAATGAAGCCACACGTGAAAATATACACCATTTTTCCTCTAGAATAATACGCTGTTGCCGAAGAATCCAAAGAATCACAATTTTGGGTTTTATTTGATCTTAAATTGAGTCAATTTGTAACTATTAGGAATTTACCAGTGCTATTGTGGCGCAAAATGCCGGTTTCAAGAAAAGCTGTTGGCTGGTAGCCAATTAAAAATGTAACATAACCCTCAGACCAGTAGGTATATTATTCGGAATATTTTACACTGGTGTAGTCCGCAAAATGTGGCAACATCTGCTTCCTAGCGGTAGCAAAGGAAATATGGCAGTTTTGATATTAGAAATTTTAGGTTGTAAAAATAGTGCAACATTTTCATTTTACAAGTAAGTGTCATAGAAAAGAGTGTCATCTGTAAACAGTGAGACGTCGCCTCGGCACAAAAATATGTTTATAAATGAAAATAAAAAATATCAAAAAATGTATTCCTACATATTTTTATTTTTTTTTATTTTAACTTACTTTTTAACTTAACTTTTAAGTTTAACATAGATGATATTATATAGATAAACTTAAATTAATTTTCAAAAATCATGGGTAATATCGAAAACATCTGTCGTGCACATGTGAATGACGACGCCGGCGATGTGAAAATTGCTAAAATATTCCCTGATGAGCCTCGTCATTATGAATGAGAGCACGAAAAACTATCTTTTTTAAGAAAAAAAAACATTTTTATAACAGCTAAAAGTGGTGTATTTAGTAAAAGTAGTTGGAAAACCTAAAATTACAAAATGGCCCCCGACGATATTTTCATGATTCGTAGCACTCAATAGGTTAACGTTACGTGTATATACCCGAAATGTATCTTGTAAAATGTAAGCAGATACAGCCAATAAGAGTTTGAAAAATCAACCGGTAAAAATGTAACTTTCTCCAGAATTCTCTTAAGAGCCTTCGGCATTCCGTTTTTTGATCAATATTTCGTTTTTTACAAAAAGCGGCTACCCGTCTTCGGGTAGCAGTTACCTACAATTTTGGGTTCAAAAAAATTTAAAACTGATAAAAGCAAAAAATTGGTCAACTTTGTAAAATTTTTCTTTTTCTGCGTTTCTAAATTATACTTAAATCAAACCTTTACCTTAAACTGTAGGTTGTATTCCAAAGATGGGATATTTGGACGAATTGGAAAGATAAACGAAATATGCATGAAAGCGTGGTGTACCTCAAGGTAGCATCTTGGTTCCTTTGTTGTTTTCAATATATACGGCTGATTTTGGAAGTTTTTTGAACCATTCTCACTATAATATGCTGATGATTTTCAATTATATAAAAGAGTTTTAATTTTGAAGATATTAAAATAGCTGAGACCCATATTAATCAAGATCTAGATACAATTTACAACTTATCTGTGGCTCCTAACTTACTTTTAAATCAAAGTAAAACTCAATTAATTTTATTTGGAAAAAACTCTCATCTACCTTCTGATCGCCTCAATATAAGAATTTATAATGATAAAATAACCACCTCTGTATCATGTTAAAATTTAGGTGTCCATTTTGATCCTAAGCTTAGGTTTAATCGGCACATTTCTTACTTACTTCAAAAAAGTTATTGTAAATTATTATTTCACTACAGATTAAATTGAGGTTGTGTGATTCGACTATTTTACCATGGCTGTCATATTGTAATATCGTGTACTGGCCGGTCTTGCTTCAAGAGGACAGAGAGAGCCTTCAGCGCCTTCAGACAGAATGGATGTTTGAGACACTCCTACGGGTTAAGTATGATCATGTTTCTCGGAGCTTCATAGACTCCGGTTGGTTGAAATTAGATCATAAATTTCACTTGCATTTATGTACTTTGGTTTTTAAAATAATTAAATGTCAGCAACCTATAGTTATCTTTTTGACAAACTTACGAGGGGTTCTGATGTACATGATCGATTAACCAGGCATAGTGGGCTTTACTCTGTTCCCAGACACAGAACGGCATTGTTTCGGAGGTCTTTTAGTTTTAATACGGTTAAATATTTTAATCCCTTACCAACAAATATTAAAAGTTGCTATTCTGTTGAAACGTTCAAAAAGAGATTAAAGGATTATCTCAGATTCCGTATTTGATAATTCTAATTGTTTTTTACTCATCTCATCATACTCTTTGAGTTATTCGTTGCTAGAGCATTAATGGTCGCACATTTTGCTACTAATTTGTTTTTTAGGTTCCAGTTATGTTATTTATTTGACTAATTTTTATTTCATTTTTGGTAAAATTTGCTTTTTGTTATTTTATAATATTATACTAGTTTTGTTATTTATTTTTTAAATTAATTTGTTCATAATGTGGTTAGATGAGTAGCCACCTCTGTGAAAATTTTACATTGTCGTTTAGCGGCTGCATTATATAAATAAAGGCTATTTATTATTATTATTATTGAATATTGATCAAAAAACGAATGGCGAAAGGGTCACTAGTGTTTGTTATTAAGGCTATCAATTTTTTAGGGTGCCAGGCACACATTCTCTGAAGCCGTCGGCAAAAACGTAGCCAATCCAACGGCCATGCTCCTGTGCTCTTCGAAACTTCTACGGCACGTAAACATGCCGCATTACAGTGACATGATCAGAAAAGCTGTGGAAAAAGTACTGCAGGACGGCAAAGTCCGTACTAAAGATATTGGCGGGCAAAGCAGTACACAGGAATTCACCTATGCGGTCATTAATAACTTGGAAATGATTAAAGCGTGAGTGGTAGACGTGTTGAAAGTTTAGAGGTAATTTTCTATTTATTATTTAAGACTTATGGATATAAAATATTCTTACTATAGCACTTTTGATAATATCCAATATTTACGATCAAATTTAATTATTATCTATAAAGTGTAATTTTTTTTTAACGAGATTTAACTTTTCCCCTTCTATTAAATTTTGTGGAGGAAGACTTTTAGTTTTTTCTCTTTCCTATACTTTCAACTCCACTTTAAGCCAATTTTCCCCTTTTATTTAGTGTTATTTTTACCACCCCCTTAAATTTTTCTTGAAACTACTGTTTTTACTTACGTTGTGTTTTACTACATTTTTATCCATAATTCTTAATAAAACTTATTTATAATTATTTATACCTTTGTGATTTAAGTTTATTTAAATTCTATTTATTTTTCGTCCATATTTTATTTAATTTATAAAAATTTTGCCACAAATGTCTTGGGAACATGTTAAATAAGGTGAAATTCTCTTTAAAATGTTCGTGATATAAGATCGAAATTTTTAGTTCATAACTAGGTAATTTTTTCTTATTAATCAAAAAATCAAGCCAAATAGTATTGTGTATTGTAAAATGTTATCGTTTAGGAAAAATTGACAATATTTTTTAGTTATCCCGAAACAAAAAATGTATGATCTGTTTTAATAAAACAAAGTTACGAAACTAGTGTCAACAGTTTATTTTTTTAAATACCATAATAACAACAACGTTTAAACTTGATACAAATTAATAGCGGAAGCTGGCGTCATTTTTACTCGTCAGCTACCGCAAGCTACATGTTTTTCGGGATCTTGCTAGGATCTGAGTAGCATCAGGGACGTAGCAACCGATTGTGTGACGTTGAATAGGAAAATAAATGCTAAGGCCCAAATTATGTCCTGTTAATACCAACTGCCACATAACCACCATGACAACAATATTGTTCCAATAATTATATACTTAGAAGATATATCACAGTTAATGTTAACAAGTAAAGCATGTTTCACGAAAAATTGATACGACTTAATGACTGCAGTAAAAGTACCTGGGGCGATCCCATTATTTATGACCGAGTAATATCCGTAGACCAGCACAATTGCAGCATAACTGCTGAATAAACAAACTACTTTATATAAAACCAATTAACATTAGAAATCATTAACATTAATATAGTGTCAAAGCAAACTGCTGTTCATATTAATCGTTCATCGTAGATTTAAGATATATGTATTTTGTTAAAGCCCTTTTTGTAGAAATAAAACGTTTTTTAAAAGGAGCTTTGTCGGTCTTGTGATTTAATTGGCGCTGCGAACAGGATAGTGCAATCTCGCCCTTTATCGGTTCCCGTTGTACGAGAGTGATTTTTAAATCTTTGTGCACTATTTGAACTAAAGACCTTCCGGAATATCCAAAAAAACTGTGTACCCAAAAAACTCAGTGCGAATTCCAGAAGTGTGTGTTGAAGGAAGAATTGGTGAAACAAATCGGCTGCCGTGTTGCTAGTGACCTGTTGACCCAGTTAGTGTTCCTCTCCGACCCAGATCGACGCCCAGGCATTTGAGCTCTCCAGCTACACTCTTACAAGGATTTATGTGGATGTGTACTACTGCAATATAGGCTTTATGGATTCATCCTTGATTATATTGTAAGTAATTGCTGAATTGCCATTTAATGTCAACTCCGTCTAAACGTTTACAAAATATTTTGCTACGAAATAGGGTTGCTTTAGGATTAAGTGTACCAGAACACGAAACAGAAAATAATTCTGATAGTGATTTAGAAACTTTAGATAAGACTTTAACTCCAGAAATTCAAAACGAATTAGTTAATTTATTTGATAACTTAACCTTAAATAAAGAAACCATAATGGAAAATTTAAAATTCCATACGTCCCTCCTGCCAACTTTCTCAGGCAAACAGGACCATTTAGAAAGTTTTATTTTATCTATAAACGAATTTCATACACTTTATTTTAATAATTCAAATGAACAAAAGACGGTAGTCCTAGCTGCCATTAAGTCAAAACTAGTTGATGATGCACGAAATTTCTTACTTTCTAGACCAGATTTAGATAACTGGCCTTCCATTAGAGACGCACTAAGACAAAAATTCGGTGACCCTATAACGTATATCATTCTAATGCAGGAACTGCAATATTTAAAAATAAATAAAGGTGAAAATATTTTACAATTTGTTGATAGGTTAAAAACATTTGTACAAAGGATCATTTCTAAGGTACAGTGCGAAGTTGCAGACAATAATTCCAAAGCACTTTTAATAAGTCAAACAGAAAGTACTTCAGTTTTAATTTTGACAGCAAATTCGCCACAAACCTTAAAAACGATGCTCATGATACAACGCCCTAGCACACTTAATGACGCGCTTGCGCACGTTGTCAATTACAATATGGTTGAATCGCAAGTCAACCTCGCGAACAGTTGTTCAACTTTGCAAAATCCTACGCAGAGACAACACAATAGCAATCATAATAACAGAATAATAAATAGACCTTTTAACACACAAGTACCGCAGTCAGCGATACCACCTTATTTTCCAAGTCAACCCATTTTTACACAACCCCGACCAATTCAAAGACATTTTCCAACTAATGCCCAAGTTTTCGGCAATCAAAATAGACCTACTTTCCCACAAAATAGACCTACTTTCCAACAAAATAGAGCCCCTCGGCAAGAGGCGCCTATTCCAATGACCACTTCCACAATAGGACCTTCTCGCATTCAACAACAAAGACAACCCTCTACTAGATACCCAAACTTCTTCCGATCGACCGGACCCGCAAATTGGGTGTCCCAAGAGCTATATAATGTTGAAGTACAAGAACCCTCAAATAACAACCCCTATTCAGAAATTCAACCCTTAGAATATACCCCAGATCCAACACATGCTCTTTACCCCGAAGAACAGTATTACCCACAAGAACCCGACACATCAACTCCAAACTACTCAACCGAAAATTTCGACCTTGAACATACCATTGACAATACTGACGAAAATTTTCCGAACCTAGCCTCGAATCAAAAATTAACTTAAACAATATAGCACAAAAAATTGAATTACCATACTTCTATCTTCCCCAAAAGCATATGACAGTACTTATCGACTCTGGTGCTTCAGATTCCATTATAACTCCAAAAATTGCAGAATTATTCCCAAAAAATATATTTTTTGAACCTTTCGAGGTGACTGCCTGTAAACAGACGTATAAAGAAACCCAAAATTTAAAAATACCCTTACTTCAAGAACTAGGCATAGACCAAGATTTTAAATTACGAATTCTTAACTGGCACAACGATTTCGACTCGCTTATAGGTACCAAAGACCTTAAAAATTTAAATGCCCTTATAAATTATGAAAACAAAACATTGACATTGAAAAACATTACCATACCTTTTTCGCTTGCTTATAATAAACCACTAAATCAACCTGTTAAAAACTTTAACAATAATTTTCTTATAATACCAGTAAATTACGAAAACGGCACTGCCATTTTGCCTTCTTTTACAATTAAAGATCATATTATCCCCGATTCCCTTATTACAGTGAATAAAGGCCTTTGCAAGATTCCCAATCCAACCCCTACCGTAAATGTCAACTTTCATCAAAGAATTAAAGTCATACCACAAGACCAGTTCGAACTACTCAACCCTTCGGCTACTACCCCAACCAAATTTAACCCTGAAAAGCAATTACGACTTGACCATCTGACCCCCCTCGAAAAATCTAAAATTTTACCACTATGTCATGAGTTTAAGAACATTATGTACCATGAAGACTGTGACCTGACATTTACAAGCCAGACCAAACACGTCATTCGAACAATTGACGACAGACCCGTTTATGTCAAATCTTTTAGACACCCTCCTAGCATGAATCAAGAAATTCAGTCCCAAATTCAAAAGTTGCTCGATAATAAAATTATTCGTCCTTCAATCTCTCCCTACTCTGCACCAGTATGGATAGTTCCAAAGAAACCCGATGCTTCCGGGAAACGCAAATTCCGCATGGTAATCGACTATAGGCGCCTTAATGACGTCACGATAGAAGAAAAATACCCCTTGCCTAGGATAGAAGAAATCCTGGATAACCTTGGAAAGTGCACATACTTTACTACCCTAGATTTAGCCCAAGGCTTCCACCAAATCGAAATGGACCCGAGTTCCATCGAGAAAACTGCTTTTTCTGTGAATCACGGTCACTACGAGTATCTGCGCATGCCCTTCGGCCTTAAGGCGGCTCCCTCAACTTTCCAGAGAATGATGGACGAAATCCTGCGCGATTACCTCTACAAATTCTGCTTTGTCTACATGGATGACGTTGTCATATTCTCTAAGTCCTTGTCCGAACATATTGACCACATTCGACAAATATTTAAACGGTTAAAAGAAGTAAACCTTAAAATCCAACCCGATAAATCCGAATTCTTGTGCAAAGAAGTTGCATTTTTAGGCCATATCGTAACTCCCGAAGGAATAAAACCCAATCCCTTAAAGATCGAAGCTATTCAAAGATACCCCATACCAAAGACACAAAAAGAAATAAAAGCCTTTCTAGGACTTATAGGCTACTACCGCAGGTTTATAAAAAACTTCTCAAAGGTCACCTTCCCTATAACAAAATGTCTTCGAAAAAATAGTGAAAAAAGCATAGGAAACCAAGACTTCGTAGAAGCATTTTTAAAATGCAAAGAACTTATCAGCAATTCCCCTATTCTCCAATACCCAGACTTCAGTAAACCTTTTAAACTAACCACCGATGCCTCCAATATTGCTATTGGCAGCGTCTTATCACAAAACGACCACCCCATAGCTTACTATTCTCGCACTCTAAACTCTGCCGAGAAAAACTATTCCACTATAGAGAAAGAACTTCTTTCTATAGTTGACGCAACAAAACATTTTCGATGCTACCTGTATGGCGTCAAATTTCTAATAGAAACCGATCATAACCCCCTCGTATGGCTCTCAAAAATTAAAGAACCCAATTCCCGACTAATTCGCTGGAAACTAAAACTAGAGGAATTCAATTTCGAAATTAAATACAAAAAAGGCAAAGAAAACGTTGTAGCCGACGCCCTGTCACGTATCGAACTTAACGCCAACGAAACAGAAGACACAAACCAAAATGACGCCCAATCTAATGCCCCTAACGCCGATAACACAGTCGCTAACCTTGCTGACTTTGACCTTGCTGACTTTGTCCTTAATGAAAGATATAATGACGTACTAAACGAAGATATACCAACACAACAACCTGAAGAACAAATTACGCCATCTATAAACCCCAACGCAAACGATAACTCATCTGACGTCACAGTTCATTCAAACAATGATACCCAAGGCAAATTTCTACCCATCTCCGAACTACCCCTAAACCAAGCAACAAACCGCCTGGTGATAGACTATGGCGACGATTTTAAACACACATATACAAAACCATTCCAGAAAAATCATCATTTCGTACGAATTTCTAAAGAAAACCGCCAACAACACATTTTGAAAATACTTAAAGAAATAGTAAGACCTGACATAACCTTCACTGTTTATATCCCAAACCAAGAATTAAAAATCGAATTCCAAAGATTAATATCCAGTACTCTAAATACTACAGCAAAGCTCGTACTATCTAACACTTATTTAATAGACGTGACCAATACAGAACAACAACTAGAAATAATTACAAACTACCACCAAACTAATCACAACGGCATAATCGAAACGTATAATAATATTAAACAAAAATACTACTGGCCAAAACTAAGAGACTCAATCACAAACCTCATTAATAAATGCGAAATATGCCTACAAAGTAAATATGAAAGACACCCCTACAAAATTGCCTACGAAGGCCCCCTACTTTCAGAAAAACCCTTTAAAACCCTTCACATAGACATTTTTCAATTCTTGAATTGTCAATTTTTAACAGTCATAGATTCATTTTCAAAATACGCCCAAGCATATTTCATACCTGATAAAAACGCAGTTACCGTCTTAAACAAATTAAGGCACTATTTCTCCCATCATAACACCCCACAGAGAATCGTTGCAGACCAAGGTAAGGAGTTCCAGAATAACCTCTTTAAGGAATTCTGTCAGTTGTTTGGTATAGAAGTTCACTATACAACTCCCGGTAATTCATCCTCAAACAGTCCCGTAGAAAGACTACACTCTACGCTACTTGAAAAACTAAGGATACTCAAATTAAAAAATCCCGACGAAACACCCCAAAACCTCTTAATATCTGCCATACTTATCTACAACCAAAGTATACATTCCACCACTGGACATTCCCCCTTCTCTATATTATATGGCCCATACCTTAACGAACCAAACTTAAATAATGACCTGACACTCTTCGATCAGTACAACGAAAAACGAAAAAATGAATTACAACCCTTTTATGAACATATTTATAAAACAACATATCAAAAACAACATCAAAATACCCAAAAACAAAATAAAAATACCGATGAACCCCCTACCGTACAAAATAACCAAACGATATACAAGAAAAATACCCTTAGAAACAAAATGAACCCCCAATATCTCCCTATAAAAGTGACAGCAGTAAATAAAAATAAAATAACAGGTATGTCAAAGAAAAAACCCATAACCACACATATTAGAAAAATTAAAAGAATCAGAAAAATTCCAAATTCTTTTCAGCCTCCCGATCCTGACCCTGCTACTTCAAGTGAACCCCGGCCAGGCCCTTCAAGTTTACAAACTCCCTAATAATGGATACTACGCAGAGGAAATATCCTCTTCCTTAATTATCAATCATTATCATACAACGTATATACCATTTAACATATCTAGTATTAAGTTTACATTAGGGCAATTATTAAGCAATGTTTTAATTTTAGAATCTATGGTGAACAGGCAAAACAATAACTTTACAAAAACACAAATTTTTCATGTATTTAAGGCATTAAATAACACTTTCGACACATATGCAAAGTTGAACATTTATGAAAACAATCGCAAGAAACGCGGGCTAATGAACTTTCTAGGAAGCGGTATTAAGTTTGTCACCGGCAACCTAGACAATAATGACCTAGAGACAATTACTCAGAATTTAGAAACACTCAAGCATAATCAACTAAACACCATGCGTAAGATTAACGACTTTAGTTCATTTGCAGGCAATATTATGAACAATTTCGAGGAAAATATAAAAACTATTAATGAAAACTCGAAAACCATTAAAACCGAACTTTCAAAATTAAACAACGAATTAAACATATTATTATCAATACAAGATCAATACATTCAAATAAACAATCTAAACCAGTACTTAGAAAAACTTTTACGAATTTTCTCTTTTGCACATTTGGAAACTCTAGATCTTGAAATTTTAAGCTTAAGTCAGATAGACGAAATTTGGCAATATCTAAATGTACATTATCCAAAAAATACCCTATGGTCCATTAAACATGTATCAGAACTTAGTCTTATTTGTAAAACCGGTCTTTTAATTCTCAACGAAATGGCAATTCTCGCAATTAAAATACCCATCTTTGATAAAGATGTTTGTAACCTAAAATTTGTATATCCTATACCGAACAACGAATCCAAAATATTAATAAGCCCCAGCAAATACTATTGCAACGAACTATGGTACAAAAACTGCAAAGAAATCAACTCAAAATGGGTGTGCTCCAATCCACTTGTCAACAGCTGTTTCTTAACCCAAAACTGTCAGTATGCTACTGTCCAAAACAACTACCAAGTACACGCCATGACCCACAAAAATTCTTTACTGTTTTGTACAAAAACTTCAGAAATAGCCTATGAAGACTGTTTTCAATTCAAAAAAGTAACCCTTCAAGACTGTTCCCTATTACAAGGTTAATGTGACGTCATCATCAACCATAACAAATATTCCTTAGCTATTAATAACATATCCACTACATATCCAGAGGCGATGATCCTTCAGCCGACAAATTTCACCCTAAACCTACAAATTAGGCACTTAGAAGACCCTATAAAAATTCATGAAGATCTTCTAGAGCCCGTTAGGCTCGAAAGCCTTACCCCGCAAAAACAAACACATTATTTTATTTTTTCGACAATTTGCATTGTCCTTATGTGTATCCTGAGCATAGCTATATACCACTGGAGAAAGCACAAGTATTTAAAAACCATCCCCATAAAAACCCTTCAAAAAATTATCAACGAGGACGTTGAAAGAACTCAGGGTGGAGGAGTAATATCCGTAGACCAGCACAATTGCAGCATAACTGCTGAATAAACAAACTACTTTATATAAAACCAATTAACATTAGAAATCATTAACATTAATATAGTGTCAAAGCAAACTGCTGTTCATATTAATCGTTCATCGTAGATTTAAGATATATGTATTTTGTTAAAGCCCTTTTTGTAGAAATAAAACGTTTTTTAAAAGGAGCTTTGTCGGTCTTGTGATTTAATTACCGTTTGATATAATAATTTGAAAGGACCGGATTGGAAGAATTATAATTATTGTAAATATATAGGCACATCAGGTAGGCTGGGTTGCTTAATTTATATTTAAATACCTTTTTGTGGTAAAATTTGTTAGTTTTTATTTCTTGCTGGAAGAGTTTAGTTGTATTACCGATATCATTTTACCAAACCTATAAAAAAACAGTATGTGGCGTGCGTGGAAAAACATTGATGGTGCTTCTTCTAGCGTTGCAGCGAAGAAAATGCATTTATCTCTCGATGCTGGGGAAATTGTAAAGAGTATATACTTAATGCTAGAGCTGCTGCGACTGAAACGTCTGATTTGACTGAGATACCTCTGACTACAGTGAAAAGAATCGCGTCAAATCCCATTAAATCTATAAAGAAGCGTAAAGATACCGGTTTCACCAAATGTTCCGACGAAAGCGACAAGGACTTGATAAAACGAAAAATCTGATATTATTACATTAATATAATCATATAATTACTTGTTTTCCTTAGAAACTCTTAGACCAGGGTCTATAATTTTTGAAACCAAAAAAAAATAATAGTAGGATGAAACCCATTGGAAAAGGAAGAGAATAGAACAAAAATGAAAGGAAATTTATCTCGATTTCCGGCAAAACTACAAGTCCTATGGAAAAACGTTAAATGGCAAAGTTGTAGGTAATAAAAAGATTTACAACTTTTGTATTCGCACTTTTTTCACATAACCTCAAAATTAATGTGAAAAATTCAAATAACCAAGTTTTTGGTCTTTTATTTTTATCCACGAAATTTGGTGAAAACTTACCTTTTTATGTCCTAAACACACTGTAATTTTTTTGATTTAAAATATTTATTTTTTAACCTTATTTTGACTAATATCGAAAAAACACCCTAATTTTCAATCGAAAATTCTCACGTCAAAATATCTGCTTTTTTAAAAAAGTCGGAGGGCTTTTTGTTCGTTGAAATCTCTACTTTCTGATGGTGTTAAAAAATATATACATTACTATGGTAAATGTTCTCAAAAAAATGCAAAGAAATGAAAAAAACTCGAATCAGAATTTTTTTTTAGATCAATATGTACAATTTTGAGCTATTTATTAAAATTTATACTCTTTTTTTTATCAATGTAACATGGAATCTTACGGTTTTTGAGTAATTAAAGTATAAATTTTAATAAATAGCTCAAAATTGTACATATTGATCTAAAAAAAAATTCGGATTCGAGTTTTTTTCGTTTCTTTGCATTTTTTGGAGAACATTTACCATAGTAATGTATATATTTTTTAACACCATCAGAAAGTACAGATTTCAACGAACAAAAAGCCCACCGACTTTTTTAAAAAAGCAGATATGTTGACGTGAGAATTTTCGATTGAAAATTAGGGTGTTTCTTCGATATTAAGTGAAAATAAGGTTAAAAAATAAATATTTTAATCAAAAAAATTGCAGTGTGTTTAGGACATGAAAAGGTAAGTTTTCACTAAATTTCGTGGATAAAAAAAAATTTTTGTAAAAGATAAAAATAAAAAACCAAAAACTTGGTTATTTGAATTTTTCACATACATTTTGAGGTTATGTGAAAAAAGTGTAAATACAAAAGTTGTAGATCTTTTTATTACCTACAACTTTGCGATTTAACGTTTTTCCATAGGACTTGTAGTTTTACCGGAAATCGAGATAAATCGTTTTCTACCCTTAAACCCCCCCCCTCCCCCCTTTCCGACCTCTGATCGCCCGTAATTTATTTATCCTTTTATTTTTGTTCTATTCTCTTCCTTTTCCAATGGGTTTCATCCTACTATTATTTTTTTTTCACTTTTTACCATTTTCAAAGGCTTCAGCACTGGTCTATCATCCTTATTAAATTATATAAATTAAATATCTACATAATGATCTACAGTCCGTCCCTTTATACTTTACTTGTTTATTGCCAAGCTCTTGTCGACACAATGGGACCGACCCAGGTAGTTTTACTGCAGTCATTAAGTCGTATCCATTTTTCGTGAAACATGCTTTACCTATTAATAATTTGGGCCTTAGTAGTAATTTTCCATTATTTTTATTTACTCTTTTTTTACTGATTACTACGCCACTGAATGGGCAAACAATAGAGATTATAACCTTACTTGTGAAAAGATAATTCGGGATTAAAATAATCTAATTTTCCAAAAAACTTAATACTGACTCACCATTTTCTTAAGTTACATATCAATGAAAACCTTAACAAAGAACTCAAAAAAAAACCTTCACAAAAGACCTACAAATAACAAATTTCGATTATTCCAACCACTAACCAAATTGTTGCAAAAAAAAACTACGCTTACTACAGCGGTTTTAGTTGCTACCTAAGATTGGACGTTTTCGCATCTACCGACACGACAACGGCACTAGCTCTTCACTATGGCCGGTTGCGGGTTCAAGTAGCCTAAAATTTGAAGCTAATTTTTATGATTATTATTTGTTTTGTCACAAATACAGGATTTTGCCTATACAAGTTCAATTAAACTAAGCAGCCGTTTAAAACCTTTGTGTTTTGACGCATGAAACCAAACACCACACAAATTATGAAAAATCCGCGACGCTGCAAGTGGGGTGGATGCTCCTTGACGGTAAGTATGCGCCTGCAACGACAAGGCGGTAAGCGTGAAAGCATAGCAATAATTTAATTCACATGAAATTTGGCGTCCACTATCGTTCTAGATTTTGTCACCATGGGACTAAAATAAGTAGGTACTAAATACAAAGACCTGTTACTAAAATACCACATACAGTGTGACCAGTAAAGTCCGAATCATATGGGATTTTTTTTTATTAATAGCTTTATTCGAAATTTGACTTTGGCATCAAGTTCTGCTTCGATTGAGATGAAAATTAAGCAAAAAATAGTAGTCACGTGATTCGCATTATCTGTCAAATTTTAATTTTTTTCAAAAAACAATTCAAAAGTGGGGTTGTTTCTAAAAATATCGAAAAAAGTTATTAGAAAAAGTTTTTTTAAATGCAGTTTTTAGCCCACGTGCAAAAATTTCAGCTGCATAAGATAATTTTGATTTTTTACCCACCACTAAAAGAACCCCGCACTTCTCTTCTGGAAAATGGCCCTCGGTTACATTTTCTAAATTTTTAGTATGTTGTAGAGAATGCCATTCTGATCAAAAGTGTTCATGGTCACAACAATATCTACCGACCAATTTTTGAGATACAGGGTGTCCAAGTTGCAAAATATGAATTTTCAATACATTATATTTTCGTAGTTTATAATATGAATTCGTTTTGTTTTTCCAAATTTTTGATGGCCCTGTCGTAGATAGGATAGAATACTATAAAAATAGTTAAAAAAATTTTATTATATACCGGGTGAGTGACGAAAATTATTTAATATTTTTTGTTAAACCATTGTATTTTCGGCATTAAATTAAATGTTTACAAAGTAATAGATGACATTAGCTTGGAGCAAGCTATCAGAATTTATATTATTTATATTTATACGGGGTGACTCAAAAAAGTTATTATTTTTTTTATTAGTTTTGAAAGAAATTTTGTACATATTCATTTTATGGTTAAAAATAAATATATTTAATGCTTTACAGGGTGTTTTTTGAGTTACCCTGTATAAATATAAATAATATAAATTCTGATAGCCTGCTTCAAGCTAATGTCATCTACAGTATTACTTTGTAAACAATTAATTTAATGCCGAAAATACAATGATTTAACAAAAAATATTAAATAATTTTCGTCACTCACCCGGTATATAATAAATTTTTTTTAACTATTTTTATAGTATTCTATCCTATCTACGACAGGGTCAACAAAAATTTAGAAAAACGACGAATTAATATTATAAACTAGGAAAATATAATGTATTGAAAATTCATATTTTGCAACTTGGTATCTCAAAAACTGGTCGGCAAATATTGTTGTGGCCACGAACACTTTTGATCAGAATGGCATTCTCTACAACATACTAAAAATTTAGAAAATTTAACCGAGGGCCATTTTCCATAAGAGAAGTGCGGGGTTCTTTATTTTTCACTTAATGAACACTTTACTGATGACTCTGTGTTATTTTTTGTCCTAATATTAAGGTGTATTACTTTCAGATACAAACTACGTTTTCAAAAATACTTATTTTATGAAGTTACCTTATACAGGGTCAAAAACAAATAAACTTTGCATCACATGCGACCAAATTTTAATAGCCCAATTTTGATTCTGTAGAAAAACACACATTTAATATGGCGCTGCTTTAAAGAAAATGTATCTGAAATAAAGCATTGTCAAAACTAAGAAGATTTATGTAGGTTGCGTTGAGTCTTATTTTCCAAAGGTGGTGCAATTTACAAAATTTTGCATGTGTGCTAGAAACTAAATTAAAAAAAAACTTTTTCTAATAACTTTTTTCGATATTTTCACTTTTGAATTATTTCTTGAAAAAAAAGAAAATTTGACATATAATGCGAATCACGTGACTACTATTTTTTTGCCTAATTTTTATCTCAAATGAAGCATAACTTGATGCCAAAGTCAAATTTTGAATAATAATAATAAAAGTTTATTCAAATATTTTTTTTTACATTTAATGCTAATATATATTTTTTTTTGGAAAAACTACCAATTCCGAACTCAGAAGTAAAATACTTGTATTGAGTTAAATATATAAAATTTAAAATATAAATAATATATAAGTATATTATATATAAATATTAAATATAAATAAGTTAAATATAAATTTAAAGTTAAATAATAATATAATATTTATTGTAAAGAATACATTTAATAATTCAGGCACAACTAGATTATAATATAAAACGAATATGACAATATTTTATTGGTATATTTTACATCACTATAATATACGAAGATACAATAGGTTATGTATATAATATATTTATTTATTTATTTTATTCATTATTTATTAATGACGTTCTTGACTATATCTCTTGGATTAGATAATATCCAATTTTTAATTTTATTTTTATAATTATTTAACGATTTAATTATTTTAATTGACTGTGGTCGCATATCAAAAATATATGGATTAATGTTTAAAAAATGTTTGTGTGCTATTGTTTTGTTTACTCTATTTTTATATGTAATAGTATTTTTATGACGAGTTTCATGTGTGTGATTAATATAATTTATTATATTTTTATGTTTCAAAATATATATTAACATATTGTAAGAAAATATTTGTTTAATATCCATTTTTTTGCTATCTTTAAATAGTAAATCAGAAGAATATTGATGGTCTTTTTCGTAAATAATTTTAAAAATGTATTTTTGAATAGTTTCAATATTATTAAGATAATTCTTATTTATTCCTCCCCATCCTAGTATTCCATAATTTAAATGGGTTTGTACTAAAGAATAATAAAGTATTTCTAATTCTTTTATATTTAAAAACTGTTTAAGATGTTTAAATTTTGGTATAAGAATTCTTAATTTTTTTATAATGTAGTCACTATGTAAATCACATTTAAATCAAAAATTATTCCTAGATATTTAATATTTTCACCTTCTATATGTTAATATTATTATTATTGCATATTATTGGACCAATATTTGGAAGTTTATTTTTGTATGAAGTAAATGGAATGTGTGTTGTTTTGTTATAATTTATAGTTAAAAAGTTTTTATTAAACCAGCTGCTTATTTTTATAAAATATTTTTCAATAGTATTTTTTAAAATATTCCAATTTAGACCTTCATAAAAAATTACCGTATCATCAGGAAAACTAAGTAGTTTTCCTTGACAGTTTAAATTAAAAATATCATTTAGATAAATATTAAAAAGTATTGGTCCTAGGACTGTACCTTCTGGTATTCCATAATTAAATATTTTTGGTGAACTAATATTTTCACCAATTTTAACATGATGTACTCTGTTTATAAATAGTTTTTAAATAAAGTTAATATTTGACCACGAAATCCAAGTTTTTCTAATTTGTTTATAAGAATTTTATGACTGACAGTATTGAAGGCTTTAGCTAAATCTAAAAATATGCATATACTGTTCATTTTATTATCGATTGAATTATATATTTGATTTGTAAGGTGACAAATTGCATCTTGTATAGATTTATTTTTTTGAAATCCAAATTGTTTATCTGATAGGATTTTATTCTTATTTAAGAAATTTTCTAATCTTTCTTTTAAAACTTTTTCGAAAACTTTTGCTAATGATGAAATTGATGTTACAGGTCTGTAATTTTGAAATTCACCTTTATTTCCGCTTATAAATTGGTTTTATTATACCTATTTTAAAAGCAGATGGATATATTCCTGTATTAAAGATGGTGTTAATTAAATGAGTTAATGGTTTACAAATGTATGAATTTATTGATATTAAAATCTCAGATGTGATACCATCAATTCCAGGAGATTTTTTAGGTTTTAAGCTATTAATAAAGTTTTTAACTTCATGATAATTAGTTTCGTTTAGATAACAAGAGAATAAAGAATAAAGCTATTAATAAAAAAATCACATATGATGCGGACTTTACTGGTCACACTGTATATGTATTTTATTTACCAAGAAATTAAAAACTTGTTCTACCTGTAGTATCCTATTAACTTTGGTAGCTTATTTGCAATTACTTATACTTCTAAAACACGTATTTAATTAATTTCATGAATCTAATAATATGACACTTAACAGCAAGTTTAGTAACAGCTATTCTTTTGACATAATATGTGTTAAGTATAGTGGACCATATAGTTAACCAGACAAATTGTGAACCCTGAAATCTTTGATTGCTTTAAAATGTAAACAATCTGGTCTATGTATATACATATTTTTAAAAGTATTAGAATCCCCTTAATAGGACGTGAACAAAATATAATACCAACATCATAAATCGTCGGAATTAGATCTACTAGAGCTTGCCATTCTTTTAATATCTAACTTATTAAAACTAAATTGGTTTCTAATGTACTTGTTTCTAGAATTTTGGGTCATATCGAAGAGTTCGTGTTTTGATTCAACACTTATTCAGATCTGTATCCCTTACAAAATTTTTAGTGTTCACATCTAAATTTCCAAATTTCGATTTGCTGGCATTGGAGGTTTCTTTCCCTACCACACATTCAACCTCTTCGGCTTGCGGATCATTAACATAATTTTTCTCACTTTCGACACGGACATTACTACTCGGCTTTGAACTAAAATTTGATAAACTTTTACTGAACGGATTTTGTGTTGTGAAGTTTCGTATTTCTTCATCCAGGTCAATTTTAGACAATCTTTTAAAATTAAATTTGGCTGCTCTTTTTGTTTCTAATTTAGTAGAATTACTAATTAAATTATTCGAATTAATTATATTGTCTGACTTTGTGCTTGATAAAAAAGACGGATTGTTCGCAATAGTTTTATTTACAATTTTAAATTTTTTAGGTGGTTTAGGTGCATTTTGACTCGACTAAATTATTTCTGCTTCATTATCTTCTTTTTCCTTCTCTTTTACACCATCATCAGTATGATTTTTACGTTCTTTCCCTGTTTTATTAACTTCCTCTTCTTTTTCTCTGTGTTCTCTAGGAATAAACTGAACCTTTGCTAAGAGATCTACAGATCTGATCTGAGGAGCCTGCCTTTTCTCTTTTTCATTTTCGGAAAGTTCACTAGATTTACCTATACTTTTATTAAAATCCCTCTTTGGATCATAATTTTTACCAATCTTCCTAGCAACGCTGTCCTTGGACTTTCGTTTTTTTGTTCTCTCATCACTAGCGTTCAATTGATCGCCTTCCCGCTGGCTAATATCAATATTCCCATTTTCCTGTTCTGAAAAACTCTGTTCGTTGTTTTCCTGCATATCCCAATCAAAATTTAAATCGTATTTCATGAAATCGTCGTTGATACTTGGCATCAAATTCAGTAAATCCATTTCATTTGTCGTTCTATTTTGATGTTTTTCAAGCGTCTCTTCACTTTTAAGGTAAGAATGTGAGTTTTTTGTATGTCCTCTTTTAAAAGCATCACCGGTTTTAGTTTTATTTCCTTTAATAATAAATTCACGTTCGCTTTTTGAACTCTCTTGAATCAAATTAATATTGGGTTGTTCCAAAACCGGCTCTTTAATATTGCTGTTTTCATTGATCTTAATTTGTGAACGAAATTCACTTTCTTTATATCTTGCATTAAAACTTGGGACACCATTGGAACATTCCACGTTCGTAACATTGTTATTGGCAGTGTTTTTCATATTTATATTTTTAAAACAATAATCGAAATCAAAATCCATGGCGCTGTTACTCTTCACAATATCAGACAGTTTCACACTTTTCTTTTCCAGTCCACAGTCTTTGGACTCATCTTTATAGCTTTTCCCAAACACATACTTTTCGGGATTTTTTTTGAATTCTTTAATGTATCGCTTCTAAAATAATCCCCTTGTACAGAAACTTCTGAAGGCTTAGACCCTGATTCTTTTTCAAAATTATAAACAACCGTGTCTCTCATGAACGAATTATTATTTTTTTGATAAATACTAAACTTTTGGTTACTAGTTCTATCTTGTTTAAAACTAGGTAGATTTTGACTAAAGATATTTTTCACAGGTTGGCTAGCATAACTTCTATTTCCACTGTCAGTATTAATATTGGAAGGACTAATATTTACTTTATTGTGTCCGTCCAAAAGCAGATTGGATGAATTATCCTGCTTTTCTTCCGTAATTCTTTGACTAAAACCATTCTCAGGGTAATTCTTTGGACTAGTACTATTTTCTAGTACTTTTTGGGTCAATCTTTTCTGAGTAAATAACAGTTTTGGTCCATTTTGTGTACTAATCATATTACTAGAATTAACTCTCTCACTTGTCGTTTGGCTAGCAGAACTGCTGCTATGATGTAGTTCGTTTTCAGACATATTTTGGACTCTCTGACTAAACAAAAATTGTGATTTGTTATTTATACTAGACTGGTAAACATCAATATTTTCAGTATCTTGTTTAAAACTAGGTAGATTTTAACTAAAGATATTTTTCACAGGTTGGCTAGCATAACTTCTATTTCCACTGTCAGTATTAATATTGGAAGGACTAATATTTACTTTATTGTGTCCGTCCAAAAGCAGATTGGATGAATTATCCTGCTTTTCTTCCGTAATTCTTTGACTAAAACCATTCTCAGGGTAATTCTTTGGACTAGTACTATTTTCTAGTACTTTTTGGGTCAATATTTTCTGAGTAAATAACAGTTTTGGTCCATTTTGTGTACTAATCATATTACTAGAATTAACTCTCTCACTTGTCGTTTGGCTAGCAGAACTGCTGCTATGATGTAGTTCGTTTTCAGACATATTTTGGACTCTCTGACTAAACAAAAATTGTGATTTGTTATTTATACTAGACTGGTAAACATCAATATTTTCAGTATCTTGTTTAAAACTAGGTAGATTTTGACTAAAGATATTTTTCACAGGTTGGCTAGCATAACTTCTATTTCCACTGTCAGTACTAATATTGGAAGGACTAATATTCACTTTATTGTGTCCGTCCAAAAGCAGATTGGATGAATTATCCTGCTTTTCTTCCGTAATTCTTTGACTAAAACCATTCTCAGGGTAATTCTTTGGACTAGTACTATTTTCTAGTACTTTTTGAGTCAATCTTTTCTGAGTAAATAACAGTTTTGGTCCATTTTGTGTACTAATCATATTACTAGAATTAACTCTCTCACTTGTCGTTTGGCTAGCATAACTTATATTTCCGTTGTCAGTACTAATATTGACTTTACCGTGTCTGTCCAAAAGCAGATTGGATAAACTATCCTGATTCTCTTCCGTAATTCTTTGACTAAACCCATTCTCAGAGTAATTCTTTGGACTAGTATTATTTTCTAGTACTTTTTGGGTCAATATTTTCCTAGTAAATAACAGTTTTGGTCCATTTTGTGTACTAATCATAGGACTAGAATTAACTCTCTTACTTGTCGTTTGGCTAGCAGAACTGCTGCTATGATGTAGTTCGTTTTCAGACATATTTTGGACTCTCTGACTAAACAAAAATTGTGATTTGTTATTTATACTAGACTTGTAAACATCAATATTTTCAGTATTTTGATTGTCACATTGATTTGCATGTTGGGAATTATTTACATGCTCTTTCTGGATTTGAGCTCTTTGATTTAATAGTAATGTGGTACGTTTAGGTGTACTAGTCACTAGATCTTGCGTGACAATCCTGTAATCTTTCAACGGAGAACTCCTATCATCCTCTGTTTGACTAACATCAGTATTTTTCTTGATAATAATTCCCATTTTTTCAACTTCTCGTTGATAAACATAGTCTAAACTCAATTTTCCTAAAATGTTCTCCAAGAGGTCCCAGTACATTTGTTCAGGATTGTCAAAAAATTAGTCATAATCAATATTTAAATTGAGAAGGGAAGATCCGTAGTCCAATGCAGCGTCGACCAAAATAATTGCGAAAATTGTATCGATTACTTCAACTTCACCGTGGAAAATTAGTTTGGCATGACCTTGCGATAATCTGAAACAAAAACGACTAAACTTAGCTGATAATGTTTAGTATTTAATTCTAATTTTAGGATAAACATAGTAGGAAGACTAACATTCTCTGGCGATTGTAAAAATTGCCGTTTCAGGCGTCACTCGAGACCACAGGCCTAAAGAAAAAGTAGAATGATGGCTTATTAATAGGATGTGTAAACGGCACAGTATAATATCTTTGCGCTAACGGGTTTTAGTTGTTATAGCTAGGTTGTCATCAACTAATTTGAGTTGACAGCATTATTTTAATTAACTGTAACTTCGTAGCGACCGACGCGCGACAACTTTGAAAATACATGCAGGGTTCTGTTATTTGGGATTGTTGAAAGGCAAAAAAACAACTAATAATATCTGTACCGGGTGTTCCACCTAAGGAGGTAATCGGCTATATCTCAGAAAGTAATAACAGTAGGACTTTGGGAAGAAATATATTGCCATAAAAACGGCCAAGAGAAATTGCTGGAAATTATGCCGATTTTCTCTTGATTTTTCTTAATAAAAATATGTTAAAAATATAAGCATTGCATTCTTCCTAAAATTATGCAACTTTATGTTAGGAATCGTTTTTCTCTATTTTCAATAATAAAGTGGTGGGGGAAGGTCAAACTTTTTTTCTTTCAAACGCTGATATCTCTGCTTTGAATAAACCGATTTTATTCAACTTAGTCTTGAAAAAAAGCCCTTCTTTTCCTCTACATGTACTATACCATATTGTTTCTGATGGTGGCCACTAGATGGCGTTTTTCCGTAATTCCCCAATGAATAAGGATTTTCTTAAAAAAATCAAATGTTATGATATGACTTTTTCATAATATTTTATTTTAGGCTTATAAAGGCTATTAAATAGTGGAATAAAAAATCCAGGTCCGTATTTAAAATAAAAAATTTGATGATGGTGCTCGAATCCGAAACGTCGGATTAAAAAACTAACCCCATCAGCTTGTAGAGGAGGAAAAGTTACTATAAGGAACTGAAAACCGCAACGTGATATATTTTGTTAAACTAGAGAAATTTGGGATAATAATAATTAATATGGAAAAATAGGACTTTTATAATTATTATTCATATTAATTATTATTATCCCAAATTTCTCTAGTTTAGCAAAAGATATCACGTTGCGGTTTTTACTTCCTAATAGTAACTTTTCCTCCTCTACCGGGTGTCCCACTAAGAATGGACACCGGCCATAACTCGCTAACCGTTAATCATATAACTTGGGGGGAAAATTTTTATTAGCTAAATGCACTAAGAGAAATCGCTGGAAAATATTTTGAAGTTTCTAAATCCACCGCAAGAGGGCGTAAATCCAAAATTTTCCATTTTTTGTATATTTTCAAATTTTCAAATTTCACATAAAATTATAATTATTTTTTGTTAAATGCATTATTAGTCTATACTTGATAGTTTCCGAGATATTGACTCTCGAAAAGTGACATTTTTGAACTTTGATAGCTTCTAACTTTCTAACAGTACGTCTTAGAGCAAAACGGCTTACGTATCCCTATCTTCAATTTTTATTATCTTCCTAAAACAATCAACTTCCGGTTAAACCGGATGTAACTCAAAAGCAGGAAATATAGTTGTTCCGGTTTAGCTGGAAGGTGATTTTTTTGGGAAGATAATAAAAATTGAAGATAGGGACATGTAAGCCGTTTTGCTCTAAGACGTAGGTACTGTTAGAAAGTTAGAAGCTGTCAAAGTTCAAAAATGCCACTTTTCGAGTCAATATCTCGGAAACTATCAACTATATAGACTAATAATGCATTTAACAAAAAATAATAATTTTATGTGGAATTTGAAAATTTAAAAGTATACCCTACAAAAAATGGAAATTTTGGATTTACCCCTCTAGCGGTGGATTTCGAAACTTCAAAATATTTTCCAGCGATTTCTCTTAGTGCTTTTAGCCAATAATTTTTTCCCCTCAAGTTATATGATTAACGGTTAGCGAGTTATGGCCGATGTCCATTCTTAGTGGGACACCCGGTACAAGCTGATGGGGTTAGTTTTGTAATCCGACGTTTCGGATTCGAGCGACCATCATCAACTTTTTTATTTTAAATACGGACCTGGATTTTGTATTCCACTATTTAATGGCCTTTATAAGCCTAAAATAAAATATAATGAAAAAGTCATACCATAACATTTGATTTTTTTGAGAAAATCCTTATTCATTGAGGAATTACGGAAAAACGCCATCTAGTGGCCACCATCAGAATCAATATGGTATAGTTAATAGACCTACGTGTAGAGGAAAAGAAGGGCTTTTTTTCAAGACCAAGTTGAATAAAATCGGTTTATCCAAAGCAGAAATATCAGCGTTTGAAAGAAAAAAAGTTTGACCTTCCCCCACCACTTTATTATTGAAAATAGAAAAAAACGATTCCTAACATAAAGTTGCATAATTTTATGAAGAATGCAATGCTTATATTTTTAACATATTTTTATTAAGAAAAATTAAGAGAAAATCGGCATTTCTATTTTGAAAGTTCTCTTACGCCCCTAGCGGTCATTTTCGAACTTGAAAATAATTTCCAGCAATTTCTCTTGGCCGTTTTTATGGATATATATTTTTTCCCAAAGTCCCAGTGTTATTACTTTCTGAGATATAGCCGATTACCTCCTTAGGTGGAACAGCCGGTACATCATCATGCAGCACAACAGTTTATAATAAACAATTTTTAAAATTCCTTTACGATATTTATAATATATCTTAATAAAACAATGCATCTATTGAGATGCATTACCTGTTGAAAGAGATATTTTCTACCGCATTTTTCTCCCTAGAATACAATTATGCACTCTAAACACAGTGACATTGTTACTTTTTGTTTTGAAAGTTGATATATATCACAAAAATAGCAACAAATTGTTTAACAAAGTAAATTAACACCACAATTAACACGCGAACAAGTTAATAACAAAAGGCTTAATTGGCTCGCCGTGGATCGGCAAGACTCGTGTTTTTGGTTGGCGTTATTATTATTTCAAATGGTTGCCAACTTTTTTCTAGGAAAAAGAATAATTTTTCGAACAAACAGCCTTTCCCAGAGGTGCTATTTTACTAACACAGGTCTTATGGGAAATAAGCCTTATATTTTTTACAGGCCTGTGGTGGAGACCGGTAATACAAAGTCCATAATGTGGCTATTTCTACGAGGTACACGTATTTTTACTCCGATTGGTTAAAAACCGAGAGAAAATATTAAAACTTTGATTAATTATGAAAAAGCATTACTAAGCTTACAGTATCGCCTGTTTAAATTCAACAAATTGAATGTCAAAATGACGTAGATCGGATAAAATTTGGCAGTGCGCATACGCCTCACCCCACACATAGTCACAACAATGTCCATTCAGAAAGGACATTATTATCGATTGATTACAGTTGTAATTTCTCGGATGATTTAGATACTCGATTATACGGAATCGGATTAATATAATACCTACTCGAATTAATCATCCAAATTCGTATCACCTGGCGGCAACATAGTGTGACAGCCGACAGCCTTCCAGTACAGAAACCAGCATTGCGCGACGATTGGGGATCACGTGTATAAATAAATATCATTTAGAATCCAATTTGCTGTGCACGTACTGCGATGATTTTTATGCGGAACAATGAACGTCCGTTCGTTCGTAGCAAATTTAGCATACTTAAAAGACTATATTAACAATAACCCATATGATGTATTGTGCATTGGGGAATCTTAGTTAAATTCTGATATACTAGATAGTTCAGTTAAAATAGATGGTTAGATACAATATATTTAGACTGGATCGTTGCAATCAGCGTGGGGGAGGTATTTGTATTTTCGTGAAAGTAGGACTTGAAGTCTCACGTTTGAACAATGTCGGTGTCCATTTGAATGAGCAGTTAGTCAGTAACATTAAATAAAATTAGTTACGCAATAGGAGTTGTCTACAGGCCGCCTAAACAACAGATAGATGAATTCCTGGGTGGATTTGAGGATTGTCTTGGACAGATTGTTCCTTCTTTTCCTTTTGACGCATGAAACCAAACACCACACAAATTATGAAAAATCCGCGACGCTACAAGTGGGGTGGATGCTCCTTGACGGTAAGTATGCGCCTGCAACGACACGACACGATATCGATAAGTGTGAAAGCATAGCATTAATTTAATTCAAATGAAATTTGGCGTCCACCGGCAATTAGTGTCGGTGTCGTGTCGTTGCCGTCACGGCAGACGTGAAAACGGCAAAATGACCGACGCGTGAAAAAAGAAAGCGACGTTGCTGCTCACTATCGTTCTAGATTTTGTTACCATGGAACTAAAATCAGTAGGTACTAAATACAAAGACCTGTTACTAAATACCACATATATGTATTTTATTTACCAAGAAAACAAACACTTGTTCTACCTGTAAGTATCCTATTAACTTTGGTAGCTTATTTGCAATTACTTATACTTCTAAAACATGTATTTTATTAATTTCATGAATCTAATAATATGACACTTAACAGCAAGTTTGGTAACTGCTATTCTTTTGATATAATATGTGTTAAGTATAGTGGATCATATATAGTTAACCAAATTGTGAACCCTGAAATCGTTGATTGCTCTAAAATGTAAACAATCTGGTCTATGTATAAGAGGTCTTAGTTTATACTTATTTTTAAAAGTATTAGAATCCCCTTAATAGGACGTGAACAAAATATAATACCAACATCATAAATCGTCGGAATTAGATCTACTAGAGCTTGCCATTCTTTTAATATCTAACTTATTAAAACTAAATTGGTTGTTAATGTACTTATTTCTAGAATTTTGGGTCATATCGAAGAGTTCGTGTTTTGATTTAACACTTTTATTCATATCTGTATCCCTTACAAAATTTTTAGTGTTCATATCTAAATTTCCAAATTTCGATTTGCTGGCATTGGTGGTTTCTTTCCCTACAACACATTCAACCTCTTCGGCTTGTCGATCATTAACATAATTTTTCTCACTTTCGTGACTAACATTACTACTCGTCTTTGAACTAACATTTGATAAACTTTTACTGAACGGATTTTGTGTAGTGAAGTTTCGTATTTCTTCATCCAGGTCAATTTTAGACAATCTTTTAAAATTAAATTTGGCTGCTCCTTTTGTTTCTAATTTAGTAGAATTACTAATTAAATCATTCGAATTCCCGTTCTTTTTGGAGTCGAAACTAATTATATTGTCTGACTTTGTGCTTGATAAAAAAGACGGTTTGTTCGCAATAGTTTTATTTGCAATTTTAAATTTTTTAGGTGGTTTAGGTGCATTTTGACTCGACTCGATTATTTCTGCTTCATTATTTTCTTTTTCCTTCTCTTTTACACCATCATCAGTATTATTTTTACGTTCTTTCCCTGTTTTATTAACTTCCTCTTTTTTTTCTCCGTGTTCTCTAGGAATAAACTGAAACTTTGCTAAGAGATCTACAGATCTGATCTGAGAAGCCTGCCTTTTCTCTTTTTTATTTTCGGAAAGTTCACTAGATTTACCTATACTTTTATTTAAATCCCTCTTTGGATCATAATTTTTACCAATCTTCCTAGCAACGCTGTCCTTGGCCTTTCGTTTTTTTGTTCTCTCATCACTAGCGGTTATTTGATCGCCTTCCCGCTGACTAATATCAATATTACCATTTTCCTGTTCTGAAAAACTCTGTTCGTTGTTTTCCTGCATATCCCAATCAATATTTAAATCGTATTTCGTGAAATCGTCTTTGATACTTGGCATCAAATTCAGTAAATCCATTTCATTTGTCGTTCTATTTTGATGTTTTTCAAGCGTCTCTTTACTTTTAAGGTAAGAATTTGAATTTTTTGTCTGTCCTCTTTTAAAAGCATCACCGCTTTTAGTTTTATTTCCTTTAATAATAAATTCACGTTCGCTTTTTGAACTCACTTGAATCAAATTAATATTGGGTTGTTCCAAAACTGGCTCTTTAATATTGCTGTTTTCATTGATCTTAATTTGTGAACGAAATTCACTTTCTTTATACCTTGCATTAAAACTTGGGACACCATTGGAACATTCCACGTTCGTAACATTTTTATTGAAAGTGTTTTTCATATTTATATTTTTAAAACAATAATCGAAATCAAAATCCATGGCGCTGTTACTCTTCACAATATCAGACAGTTTCACACTTTTCTTTTCCAGTCCACAGTCTTTGGACCCATCTTTATAGCTTTTCCCAAACACATACTTTTCGGGATTTTTTTTTGAATTCTTTAATGTATCGCTTCTAAAATAATCCCCTTGTACAGAAACTTCTGAAGGCGTAGGCCCTGATTCTTTTTCAAAATTATAAACAACCGTGTCTCTCATGAACGAATTATTATTTTTTTGATAAATACTAAACTTTTGGTTACTAGTTCTATTTTGTTTAAAACTAGGTAGATTTTGATTAAATATATTTTTCACAGGTTGGCTAGCATAACTTCTATTTTCACTGTCAGTACTAATATTGGAAGGACCAATATTCACTTTATTGTGTCCGCCCAAAAGCAGATTGGATAAACTATCCTGCTTTTCTTCAGTAATTCTTTGACTAAAACCTTTCTCAGGGTAATTCTTTGGACTAATACTATTTTCTAGTACTTTTTGGGTCAATCTTTTCTGAGTAAATAACAGTTTTGGTTCCTTATGTGTACTAATCATATTACTAGAATTAACTCTCTCACTTGTCGTTTGGCTAGCATAACTTATATTTCCGCTGTCAGTACTAATATTCACTTTACTGTGTCTGTCCAAAAGCGGATTGGATAAAATATCCTGATTCTCTTCCGTAATTCTTTGACTAAAACCATTCTCAGAGTAATTCTTTGGACTAGTATTATTTTCTAGTACTTTTTGGGTCAATCTTTTCTGAGTAAATAACAGTTTTGGTCTATTTTGTGTACTAATCATATCACTAGAATTAACTCTCTCACTTGTCGTTTGGCTAGCAGAACTGCTGCTATAATTTAGTTCGTTTTCAGACATATTTTGGACTCTCTGACTAAACAAAAATTGTGATTTGTTATTTATACTAGACTTGTAAACATCAATATTTTCAGTATTTTGATTGTCACATTGATTTGCATGTTGGGAATTATTTACATGCCCTTTCTGGATTTGAGCTCTTTGATCTAATAGTAATGTGGTACGTTTAGGTGTACTAGTCACTAGATCTTGCGTGACAATCATGTAATCTTTCAACTGAGAACTCGTATCATCCTCTGTTTGACTAACATCAGTATTTTGGCTATTTTTCTTGATAAGAATTCCCATTTTTTCAACTTCTCGTTGATAAATATAGTCTAAACTCAATTTTCCTAAAATGTTCTCCAAGAGGTCCCAGTACATTTGTTCAGGATTGTCAAAAAATGAGTCATAATCAATATTTAAATTGAGAAGGGAAGATTCGTAGTCCAATGCAGCGTCGACCAAAATAATTGCGAAAATTGTGTCGATTACTTCAACTTCACCGTGGAAAATTAGTTTGGCATGACCTTGCGATAATCTGAAACAAAAACGACAATGCAAGCTAAACTTAGCTGATAATGTTTAGTGTTTAATTCTAATTTTATGATAAACATAGTACTAGTAGGAAGACTAACATTCTCTGGCGATTGTGAAAATTGCTGTTTCAGGCGTCACTCGAGACCACATGCCTATAGAAAAAGTAGAATGGCTTAATAGGCTGTATAAATGGCACAGTATAATATATTTGCACTAACGGGGTTTTAGTTGTTATAGGTTGCCATCAACTAATTTGAGTTGACAGCATTATTTCAATTGACTGTAACTTCGTTGCGATCGATGTGGGCCAACTTTAAAAATACAGGGTTATGCTATTTGGGTTTGTTGAAAGGCAAAAAAACAACTAATAATATCTGTACATCATCATGCAGCACAACAGTTTATAATAAACAATTTTAAAAATTTCTTTATGATATTTATAATATATCAATAAAACAATGCACCTATTGAGATTCATTACCTGTTGAAAGAGATATTCTCTACCGCACTTTTCTCCCTAGTTATGCACAAAACACAGTGGCATTGTTACTTTTTGTTTTGAAAGTTGATATATCACAAAAATAGCAACAAATTGTTTAACAAGGGAAGTTAACGCCACAATTAACACGCGAACAAGTTAATAACAAAAGGCTTAATCGGCTCGCCGTGGTTCGGCAAGACTCGTGTTTTTGGTTGGCGTTATTATCATTTGAAATGGTTGCCAACTTTTTTTTAGGAAACAAAAAAATTTTCCCACCAAACAGCCTTTCCTAGAGGTGCTATTTTACTAACACAAGTCTTATGGGGAATAAGCCTTATATTTTTTTACAGGCCTGTGGTCGAGACCGGTAATACAAAGTCCAGAATGTGGCTATTTCTACGAGGTACAGGTATTTTTACTCCAATTGGTTAAAAACCGAGAGAAAATATTAAAACTTTGATTAATTATGAAAAAGCATTACTAAGCTTACAGTATCGCCTGTTTAAATTCAACAGATTGAATGTCAAAATGACGTAGATCGGATAAAAATTGGCAGTACGCATACGCCTCACCCCGCACATAGTCATAACAATGTCCATTCAGAAAGGACAATATTATCGATTGATGTGTTGTAAATACTCGGATGATTTAGATACTCGATTATACGGGATCGGGTTAATATAATACTCGAATTAATCATCCCAATTCGTATCACCTTGCGGCAACATAGTGTGACAGCCTTCCAGTACAGAAACCAGCATTGCTCGACGATTGTGGATCACGTGTATAAATGTCATTTAGAATTCGATTCGCTGTGCACGTACTGCGATGCGAATGATTTTTATGCGGAACAAAGAACATCCGTTCGTTCGTAGCAAATTTGGCATACTTAAAAGACTATATTAACAATAACTGGTATGATGTATTTTGCATTGGGGAATATTGGTTAAATTCTGATATACTAACTAGATAGTTCAGTTAAAATAGATGGTTACAATATATTTAGACTGGATCGTTGAAGTCCTACTTTCACAAAAATACCAATACTTCCCCCACGCTGATTACAAGTCTCACGTTTGAACAATGTCGGTGTTCATTTAAATGAGCAGTTATGGCTGTCAGTAACATTAAATAAAATAAGTTACGCAATAAGAGTGTCTTGGACAGATTGTTCCTTCTTTTGAAAACTATAATTTGCTGCGGGGACTTTAACGTGGATTATTTGCGAACTGGTTGAAACCTAACAATAAGGTTCCAGGATGCGATTGACTCGTTTGGTCTTACGCAGCTGATAACACTGGCCGACAAAAATTTTTTTTTTGTTGTAACACAAAGCTAAATAGCATATTGTGGTAGAATGGACCTATCCAAATACTAAAATGAGAAAAAAAAAGTTGTAACACGTAACGTTTTCTTGTTACATTTATAGTACCACATTTAATGTTACAATATTTAATATCTATTGAAATAATAATTTAAGAATTTTCTGTGTATATCGACTATATTTAAATTTTTACACCTACTAAACATACCTTACATTTAAGAAAAACACACACATTACAAATATTAACTGAACACACTAATTAAATTTTATTTTTTCCTTTTATGAGGGGTCATATCTTCTCTTTTCAAAAACCAACAGGAATCACCCATCATGGCTGGATCCCATCGTCCTTGATAGCGAATTTCCATTGTCCTGATATCCTGGTGGAACCTTTCACCCTGCTCGTCACAGACAGCTCCCAAATTTTCAGGAAAAAATGACAGATGGGAATGGAGGAAGTGAATTTTTGATGACATTCGGGCACCAAGCGATTTGTAGGAATCTAAAAGTTCATTAACTAACTGTTGATAGTTTGCATCCATATTGTTGCCCAAAAATCCCCTTACTATACTAACAAATGAGTTCCATGCTCTGAGTTCCTGCCAGGTAAGCTTCTCTGTAAAGTTGACATCGTCCAGCAATTTTCTGATTTGTGGCTCAATAAAAATGCCTTCCTTTAATTTGGCATCACTTAACTGGGGAAAGACTTGTCTTAGGTATTTGAGTCCATCACCGTCTTTATTCATAGCTTTCACAAAGTTTTTCATCAGCCCAAGTTTAATGTAAAGAGGAGGTAGAAGGACTTTTTTGGGGTCTACAAGAGGTGCAAACTTAACATTTTGAGATCCCGGCTGAAATTCACTTCTTTGTGGCCAATATTTTATTACATAATGCTGATCTACTAACTGCACGACTTGTCCCACAAACAAAGAAAACAGCAATATTTTGTAAATCCTCCCTGAGGGCCTACTAAAATTCCTACAGTTCAGGTAATTTTCCTGTTATAAAATGCATCCATTTTTCATCATCATCATAAAATCTTTTGAAATTAAAAGTAAAAAACCATGTCCTTGGTTGACGCCGAACGTCTCAGACCTTTTGATGCGCATACGGGATAAGGCATTACAAAAATATAAGCGGACAAAAACTTCGGCTCGCTGGAATTATTACAAGACCTTTAGGAATCTTACAAAAACCGCTTTTAGGAATAAAAAAAGATCCTATCTGAACACTAAATTTTCCTCTGACAAGTCATCAATCATTATCATCATATCGTGAACTAAAAACTTTAAATATTTATTCCAAAAACTCTAGTGAAAATTTGCCAGATGTCCTGGCTGATGTAGAGCAGCATAATGATTATTTTATTAGTGCTTCCCAAACAAGCGGTACACTCTGTGACGATACTTTAGGTTTCCTTTTGTCCAACAAAATGCCGCAAGGACTAATGATTTGAATTTTTCTGGGAGGATCTGATTTATAAGACGCTCCTATCAGTGAAGTCTCATTCTCAAGGTAATGACGAAATAAATATACGGATGTTACGCTCTGTTATCCTTTCACAATTCCCTATATTACGCATATTATAAATTAACTGTCATTAGAACAAAACATATTTCCTGAGTGCTGGAAGGCCGCAGCAGTTCTACCCCTGGCAAAGAAAAATAAAGATGTAAGGTTGATCAGTATTCTCCCAACTCTCTCAAAAATATTTGAAAAAATAATTTTTTCTCAAATAAAAAAAACACGTGGATTTGTACAAGGTATTACCTGAAAAGCAGTCGGGACTTGAGTCGGGTCTTAAACCTATGTATAGCTGTGCAACAGATAATAACGAAATCACTCTGCTAGTATTACTTCGTGTCCAATTTGTGTCTAAATATGCTAAAGTATGTTCAATGACCGCTGACCGTTACGTCATATTCTCCATATTAATTTAGTCACTTTGACTTACCGGTGGTAAAGGTTGTGATTTTTCTTAGGCTTGATCAACATAAAGACGGATGCATGTGAACAAGTCAAATACAAGCGCGTTTTTTAAAATTTTTAATTATTATTTTTATACGGTTTATGAAGTCAGGAATAAGTAGTTTATTTAGGGTAAAAGGTTCATGGGATGAAACATTTTGTTTTTGAAAATCAGTATAAAATTTTTAATTAATAAATTTACTGAAAAATAAATAAAAATCATTTGTACAATTTAAAATTGAATCATATTTTTTTGTCTAGTGTATCAGTCTATAAATTTTGTTTAAAATATTTTCATCTTATTTATTTATTTATTTATTTAGGTCTTTAGGATACAAACAGAATAAATTCCAAAAATAGTATCCTGATATTGCTAGAGCAATATCTAGATAAAATTACGAAAATAATACAATTTAAACATCACCTAAGTCTAACCTAATATAACCTAAATCTATTAGTTAAGGATTACAACAGCAGATACTGCAAACAAAACAGAACAAAACACTACGCGTCTGGTCCGTTAAGGAATTTAACTTTAAGTTTCTTTTTGAGTGTTAACAGATTAGTTGCAAATAAGTCCAAATCACTGCCAGTACAATATAAATTGACAGCCCTTACCATCCTAATTAAAGGGGCGTTCTGATAGTAATTAGTTCTGCAGTATGGAATAAGAAATAGGTCATGGTTTCGGAGTGCTCGAGCAGGTACATTAAAATGAATTTTAGAGAGAATGTTGGGGGAATTGGACATATTGTTGACAATCTTGAATATTGTTAAGATGTCAGCTATAGTTCTTCTTTTTTCCAGTTCAAGAACTTTGAAGGGTAATCGAGGGATTGAGTAGTTATGGTCCGCAAAGCGAAATTGGGTTTTGAAGCACAGGAATCTTAAAAATTTGTTTTGGACTTTCTCCAATCTGTCGATTGAATTTTTATATCTGGGGCTCCATACCACTGACGCGAATTGTAGTTTGCTAAAAACATATGAGTAGTAAAGCGTAATAATTGTTTTAGGATAGTGAAAATCAGCACATTGTCTCTTGATAAATCCAATAATCCTATTACAATCATTGACTAATTTATCAATGTGCAGGTTGAATGTCATTTTAGAGTCGAACAGAACTCCCAGGTCCTTGATGTGAGTAACCCTTTTCAAAGAAGTATTTCCCAATTTGTAATTGTAATTAAACTTTATGGTTCCGCGAGAGAAAGTTAATATTGAGCATTTGTCCAAATTCAAGAATAATTGATTTTCATTGCAGAATTCCACTAAGTTATTTATACTGGTTTGAAGGGCTTCACAGTCTTCTATTGAGTTAACTTTAAGAAATATTTTTAGATCATCAGCATAACAAAGAAAGAGGCACAATCTAAAGCATAGCCTTATATTATTGATATAAATGATAAACAGTAGAGGGCCAAGATGGGAACCCTGAGGGACCCCCGAAGACGGAGAAAATCTTTCAGAGCAGAATCCTGCAAGGGCTACAAACATTGATCTATTGAATAGGTAGGACTCAAACCATCTGAGAAGGTCACCGCAGATCCCCATCTCCGCCAGCCTCTCTATCATAATTTGGTGGCAAATTTTATCAAATGCTTTGCTGAAATCTGTGTAAATTACGTCCACCTGACAAAAGGCATCAAATGTTTCATATATGTATTGTGAATAATCTATTAAATTTAGCTCCAAGTTCTTTTTCTGTAAGAAACCGTATTGTTCCGGCATAATGGCGCTCTTTACAAGGTTAAAAACATATGGGTAGATAAGCTTTTCAAATAGCTTCGAAAAGGTGCACAGTTTGCTAATGGGCCTATAGTTTTTGACATCGTTATTTTGGCCACTCTTATATATTGGGGTTATAGCGGAAACTTTCCAGATCTCTGGGAAAACTCCGGAGGAAAGGGATTGATTAAACAATAATGTAAAAGGCAATGAGAGGGATGAAGAGCACTTCTTCGCGAAAATGGATGGAATATTGTCAGGGCCTGCACCCTTCCTTTCATCTAGATCCTCCAAAGCCATCCTAACCTCACTCTGAGTCAGCACAATCTTAGAAAGTGATTTATTTTTACCTTGATAATGGTTTTTAGTTTTATTTGCGGGGGACTTTGCAATGTATACGCTTTGGAAGTAATCAGAAAACAGTTCACAAACTCCGGGACCATCCTCTGCTGCCCTGTCACCAAATTTCATCACCTTCGGAGTGCCACGATTAGCTTTTTTATTTGAGACAAAATGCCAGAATTTTTTACTGTTATTACGTATTTCATTTTCTATGCAAGAAATATAAGATTGGTAGTCTGCCCCAATGCACCTTTTAGTTTGTGAACGAAGAAGTTTAAATGCGTTGTAGTCATTCATACTTTTGTTAACTTTCCATTTTTTATGTAATTTGTTTTTCTTAAGTACCAATTTAATTGTGTCTTTGGAAAAATAAGGAGGAAAATTATTGTTTATATTTTTTAGAGGCACTTTATTTTGTATGATATTATCTAGAGTATCTTGAAATATTGAGACATTCATGTCTACGCTATCAGAGCTGAGCAATGTTGGTTAGTTAATAGCGTTGTTTATGTCAACGTAGTTTGATTGATGAAAGTTTCGAAAGTATTTCTTGATACATTTTTCTTTTAATCTAAAGTGAGGGCAATCAAACAAGAACTCCAAAGAGGGGTGGTTTTGTTCTCAGGCAACAGGGGATGCTCAGAGTGAATTAAATTACTAATAAGGTACTTATTACAAAATACTAAATCATAAAGAAAATATAATAAAAAATGACAACATAAAAAAATACAGTTTTTTAATAAATAAAATAAATCATCTCCGCAAGAATCATCATCATCAGATTCGTCCAACTTAATAATAACACATACACATCATTTATAATTTTATTAGTGTGTGTAACATAATATTTCCATTTTTCCACTGTTATATTTTCAATGGCTTCATTCCACAGAAACAAAGCTACGTCATTTGTTACAGGATGCATAGAACTTATTTTTGCATCATAATAGCGCTTACATTCCGATCAAACCATTTTAATAGGATTAAAGTGACAATGATATGAAGGAAGTCTTAAAACGCGATGCCCATGTTACAATGCTAGTTCGTCCAACCTATTAAAATAATTAAAAAATAAAGTAAACAGCGCTTTCCAAATTACTTGTAACGTTTGGGTGGAATATGCTACTTCACTATTATCCAGATCTAATTATTCATTGTAAATGGTGAAACCGGAATTTGTCTTTGTTCTAACCATGCATAATAAGTAATCTTTTTGACCAACTTGTATTTGGAATTTTTTCAATTAGCCTAGAATAATAGGTGTCGTGATAATAAGCGACGGTTCTTCCAAGTTTAGTAGGAATTTTTCTTTAAACCATTTATCAAAGTTTTCACTATTCATCGAATCATGATAACCACCAGATTTTAGGCCAGACTTAAATATTAAACTTGCATTATTCACGAATTCCTTTTCTGAACCGGCATGTAGAATAGTATACCGTACACCCTCTGGCGATTTTTTTTAACTGTAAAAAAGGGTATCATTTTGCCAACGTCGCCTCGAATCCCCTTTACTATATATCCAGGTTTTATCCAGAAAATTATGTTATATATACTTACCTCGTAAACTGCGTTAAAGGGTAAAATAGTCTTTCCGGCATAACTTTCTCTTTGAAAATAATCAAATAATTTTAATATTAATGCTTGTTTTTTTTTCACAATACCGTTACATTTTTGAAATAATGTTGATTACATTTTTTGACTGGTATACGACATTAATTATATTGACGCAAATTTACTATCTCACCTAATTCACGAATGTTAGGAAGATAAGCACTAGTCGTGACGTAACGGTCAGCGGTCATTGAACAACTTTACTTGGGTCGAGTGGAATAACTGTGTCTACGAAAAACTCACTTTTACGCATAACACGCTATTTTTTCGTATTTTTAATGGAAAAGTATTAACTAATAAAATAAAAATCATCATAGATCATATTATAATAAAAGTGTCGCTAAGAAGAAAGCCATAAAACTAGTACTTTTCTTTACGATTTTCTCTCAAGAAAATTTGCTCTTTTCCAATAGAAATACGAAAAAATATATTGCTTAACAAATTACAATAAGACAAGCAAAAATTACCTAATAAGACTCTCCAAAAGCCTCACGGTAGTCCTGGATTTATTTCTACTACCGAATTTTCTTTGTAGTTGATAATAAGTGCTTAGTATTGTCTCCGATTCGGCAGTCAGTTTGGGACTTTCTTTTTTAATAACTGCATAATAGGCCTAATAAAAAGAAATCAGTTGAATTTTTGTTCAATTAAATTATTAAACTTTACACACGTGAGAACTGTTAGAAGGAAAATTGTTGCCAATTGTTATAATAATTACCTGTAACTTTTCCAAGCTCCAAAATACTCCATCTCCGCTTAATTCGCTGCTCTTGTTCAACAAATAATCCGCTAATTTTCTGTCGTTCTCTTCGTTAACAATATCCCTGAAATTAAAATAAAAATATTTTATTTAGGTGCTACATTTTTTCAAAAATTTTCTCACATTATCTTAACATAGTATAAAACAAAGTCGCTATCGCCCGTCCTGTCCCTATATGTGCTTAAATCTTTAAAACTACGCAACGGATTTTGAAGCGGTTTTTTTTTAATAGATAGAGTGATTCAAGAGGAAGTTTTTTATGTATAATACGTGCATAATATTATAGAGAAACACTGATAAATTAGAGTAGAGAAAACGAACGACCCAACCTAACCGGTCCCCGGCCCGTTCAACGATCGATCCGAAGCACCGAAGCCGGAATAGACGAAGACAGACTATGTTTTATGCATGGATGTGAATTGTGGACGGGCCGGCAAACGGTTGAGTTTGAGGTTTGTTCGCCTTATTATCTCACGTCGTATAATACCGGGCTGCAACGCAGGCCGGGTACACGCTAGTCCATAATAATTATTACTGGTGTTTCTATTGAGGTATGTATCAGAGCCGTATTTAATTTTTAACAAGGGTTTTTCTTAAGTAACTTTTAATTGGCTTATTGGAAAATAATAAAATTTGGTGTGAGTACATACATCATATAATGACCTTCCAAAAAGTCCAATACAATGGACCTTTTCACACAGCCCAATAATAAAAATCGTTCTAGAGGGTCACAAAATCATTCCTAGAAACAATTAAAAAGACGACGCCGCGAAAGCAGAAAGTTTGAATATATGAGATCAAAACCTTATTACGTCATACCATTATCCGCGCATCTTTTATTTGTCAACCTCGACGGATTGTATTGCTATCTTTGTTTTGATAAACTAAATAGACAAGAACAGCTTAAAAATGGAAAACAGCCCGCCCGATATTCAGGTAGACGCGGCGTTCGACCTTCAGCTGAATAACTAAGACCCATAGGTCGAGGCAAATGTGAGGTCAGTGAGTTTATTCCTGTGTTTTTGTTAGAGAGCGTATCTTGTTTATTTATTTTCTCAGTAAATAATTCAAAATTTTAAAAACTGAAACCGTAGAAAAGTTTTTTTTTTCTTTCTCTATGCGATAGGGTAAAGATTCAAGTTTAGTGAAAAAGCCCATTTTAATGTAAAATTAATTGGGGATCCAATATTGAAGAGCTGCAAAATTTACATGGGATTTCCCGTTGCCAGTCTGACGGTACACCATCAGGACCTGGTATAGTGCGGAATGGAAAATACTTATTATATTTAAATGGGTGTCTTGGGTGTCCTACAAAAACACTTCATAATTCTTTTGTTTTTAATCGGCTGCGTAAAAAGAAACGTTAAGGACCTCTGAAACCAGACCAAATGCCATACCAGTGAAAATACTGTTAACAATTATTATATTCAGTCTTCTTCTGGGAAAATAATTATATTTGATGGACGTTTGTAGTAGACTTCTTTGAATTTTCTTAAACAGACCATTCTTTGACATGTCCAAAACATAATATTCGCCTGTGCTATGCGAAAGCTTTGTAATAAATTCATTGAATTGGTAAAAAATTAATTTCTACTACCCTCAGTAGCACAAAATTTTAAAAAAATAAAAGATGAGTTACTACCAACCAATTTTTGAACTGTTTTCCGAAACTAAAGTTGGTAAATTGTGGCGATATTGTGACATATACAGGGTGTCCCAAAAGTAATGGGACACAGAGCAACAGTACACTCCTTAAGGCGAAATAATGCGATTTGTTGAAACTTGCCTTATCCCATAATTGATAACAACCAAGATACAGGGTGGTAAAGTTTTAATTTTGATTTCGTTGTTTTGCGTTTATTTCTTAACGAAACGACATAGCAGCACAAAATTAAGGGTTTTGGGTTTTTTTGAGGTGAGAAACTCAAAATTATCCATATTTTTTGTATAACCAGTAGAGGGCGCTGCCTACGGCATGGTCCACTCCTTTTATCTAGCATAACTTTGTTTAGGATTCTTATATCGATCCGACTATTAAAAAAATAAGTTACTTTACTTCTTTTACATCGCATTCGATGTTTTTAATGCAAAAATCCTAAAATATTTAAAATAATTGTGTATTCGTATTAGTATTATTTATCACAGCTGGCCTTGATTAAAAACAACGACGTTTCTAAGGCACAACATGTTACATAAAGTATCATCTGTCAAAGTTATTAATTTTCTTCGTACAAAACCTAGGTACGTAGATATTATAATTTTTTTAGGAATGCCTCGACATAATTTATTTTCCAATGCGGAAATGCGTGATATGCTTTGTATTTAGGCACAAGAAAATTTTAACGGTCGAAGTGCAGGGTACAGGTAAATGTATTGAGGTGAATGGTGGCCATTTTGAACAATTGCTATCACGGCGTTACACTTTTTTTTTCTATTTTGTTAAGTACTTTTAAATGTTATGAAACTAAGTATTAAATAAAATTTTTGTATGGAATAAAATTAGTAACTCCGTAGGTATACGAAAAAGCGTTTTTATGAGAAAAAAATAGTCAACCTTAAGCAAATGTAGCTGATATACAATAATTTTAA